>CAWUFW010002244.1:1067500-2332590 GCA_963921515.1 Calotriton arnoldi | reverse complement strand
ACACAAGTAAATATCAAAAGGAGAGGGAGGAATAAAGTAGACTAGTTCATTTCCCCAAGGGATATGATAATAATCAAAAGGAGCTAGCTAAACGAATAAACAAATACTCTGGAGATGTATGTCTGGAAAAACAATTTTGTTTTGTATGAAGGCTCTCACCCACCAACCTGGTTGGTGGCATGCTTCATCATCGGGCCCCACCCGATGGTACCGAATGTACCCCGGGTGTGCTGCGACGTCTGCTTGCAGCGGAGCGGATTTTGTAAAGTGAGTGTGCAGTAATAGCTGTGGTGAGTGTGAAAATAAAAACTGTCCAATGAGTCCCAAAGTCCACCAGGGGAATTTTATTCATGGGCTCATGGCAGTATTAAGAAGCAAGGCTATGGATATTGTCTGGGGTGATTATTGCCCCTTATATCCAGTGAGGTCAACTAGTTTCAGCCAGGCCTTGTGGTAAAAACTGGAGTTCCCGTAACGGCCAAGTAGGTGGTACTGTGGGTTCTAGACTGTGACGAAAGTGTGACTGAAAGTCGAACCCCCGCCGGGGACTCATGGAGTCAGTCTCTTAGACTATAAGAGCACGACTTTGGAGGAAACCATCCTCTTACATTTCTCGCACCATAGCGTGTGCGGCACATAGGAGCCTGTACATTCTATAGACCCCTCTTTTAATTCACAATACACATACCGGTCCTGATGAAAGCCAGTTTTTACCACAAGGCCTGGCTGAAACTAGTTGACCTCACTGGATATAAGGGGCAATAATCACCCCAGACAATATCCATAGCCTTGCTTTTTAATACTGCCATGAGCCCATGAATAAAATTCCCCTGGTGGACTTTGGGACTCATTGGACAGTTTTTATTTTCACACTCACCACAGCTATTACTGCACACTCACTTTACAAAATCCGCTCCGCTGCAAGCAGACGTCGCAGCACACCCGGGGTACATTCGGTACCATCGGGTGGGGCCCGATGATGAAGCATGCCACCAACCAGGTTGGTGGGTGAGGGCCTTCATACAAAACAAAATTGTTTTTCCAGACATACATCTCCAGAGTATTTGTTTATTCGTTTAGCTAGCTCCTTTTGATTATTATCATACTGTACACAAGTCCCATACCTCTGCTTCCCCCTGTTCATGCAGAGATATTGGATGTGGTGAGGAACAGAGAGAATGTCCCGAAAATGTCCGATGTCATGGCAGTGGAGTTGATAGTGTGGTGTTTGTTGCAGGTTGTATGGTATAGTTGTTGTACAGGTGACTGCCCAGTCCGTGCGTAAGCCAAGCATAGGTACGGTGTTGAACATCATTGTTCAATTGGGGGTATTGTGTCGGGGCCCGACGAATTGACAAGTTGTCAGGTATGCGATACCTTCCAGCAGGGCTTCCATGGCATTGGTGTTATACATGGATGCCATCCAATGAAGCAGATGGTGGCTGTCAATGTGTTCATCGTAAGTTGTCCCTTGTAGGAGCCTGATGGGACATGTTGGATGACATTCGATGAAACTGTGATCCAGAATCCGTTGTGTGGAGGCACACATGTCCCATTGCAGTGTGTGTCCGATTGCAGCCACATACGCCATACCCCCATAGACTGAACAGATCCTGTCGTGTGCGTCCAGGGGGGCCGAACAGTTGTACCAGGTCCGCCTTTGGACATGCCGGGTTGGAGAGACATAAATCCACAGGACAGTGGAAGGGACACCTCCGACAGTAGAAGACGGGGATGACGCAGCTGAACATTGCGATGCGGTAAGTTACTCGGTAACTTACGTTCAGCATGGCCAGGTTTTCACAGCCCACTATCTGTAGCAGGCTGTCCATGTAGAGCTGCATCTGTCCGGCGTAGTTGGGTAGGTGTGGTGCGACTGCCATTTTGCTACAGGGCGATGTGATGGCGTGCTCCAGCCGGCTGTGCAGTCAGCAGAGTGCACCCTCCGACGATGCTGGGAAATCTGGAATAGTCGTACGGAGGCAGGGTTTGGGTTATAGTAGCTTGTGCGGAGGACACAGGTCCTCATCCCACATGCTTCTATGAATGGTGAAGGTCAGTGGTGTCTGACTCCTTCCAGATTACTTGCATGTGAACCACATGGAGGAGTGGTCTTATTTCTTTTTTGTGGTCAGAAATTTCTTTCATGTTGTGCGCTATCGGCACATTGGACGGTTTCCTCGGCATGCCTCTGTTTGGCTTGTTGTTGGGACAATGGCTGTATTCTCCGGCTTGTTTTGTCGATATGTGGTTTCAGAGTGGGAATGGAAGGCCATTCAGTGCTATCTGCTTTCCCGTGTGTGGGCGGCACGCTGCGTTTCCGCTATGCGTTGGGCCTTGTGTGTGTTGTAATTGGTAACACCTGTTGTCAGGCACCAGGGTTTTTTCATGTTACGTATTGCATGTATTGGTATTGGGTGCAGGATGGTATTAGTATTTTTGTATGGTACTGGCGTGCCTTTTGCGGACGAGGTACATATTCTGCGGCGTGATGTCGCAGCCGCTGTGTGCTTCGCCATGTCATGCACACAAGGGTGTGTCCTATTTTGGCGTGACGTCACTGCCCTGTTCGGTACACTTGTGTGGCGTCATGTTGGCACCTGTGAGTTGCCGGTTGGGGACATGACTGATGACGGAATGCCACGTGACATGTGCGTTCAGGGTGGGGCTGGTGTGTGGTGTGTGTAGTTGTGTGCCTGTGTTATTTGTGTGCGGCCCATGCATGGCGCTGTAGTTGGCCTCTGCGTTGTGCGCATGTGTAGCTGCGTCATCGCCGCTGCGCTGCCGTCAGTTCCTGGTCCCGGGTAGTGTGTGCCCGGTTGTTGCGAGTTGTTTCATTTTGCCCGGTGTGACATTTGTGGGTGCAGTGGTGGATGTGTCCTGTCCACACAGGGGTGTCTGGGGGCCATGTACAGTTTTTCCGCCCTTGCACTGTGTGCGGTGTTTGCATGCCCTTGTTGTGTGTCTGCCTACCCTGCGTCGCCGCGGCGCGTTGACTCCTGGGTGCTGCATCAGGTACAGCATGGGGATGGCCTGGAGTGCAGGATTCATGTCGGGGTGGGCCGCCTTTTTGGTGTCCGTACTCGAGCGGTCGAGTTTCCGCCTTGGTATCTCGTGCGGTGTCTCTTAGCCGGGGAGCTGTTTGTTTGCGGCATCGTAATTTGTACACCGGGCGGTACGTGATTTCGTCGGACGGTGTGCCTCCATTGGCTGGCGCCGCTACGTGTACGGGCGCACTTTGATGACGGGCGGCGTCGCGGGCTTCCGGGCGGTGTTTGGCTGATTTTACACATCCTAATTGGGCGGGCGTGTGGGCCGCGGCGGCCGGACGGTAACTGGTGGTTTTTGCCTCCGACAGCACGGCGGTAGTGCTTCCGCCCGACATCCTAATGGGCCCCTATATTTTTGCAAACAATATTAATGACTTAGGGGCTGATTACGATGGCGGGCGGACTTGTTCCGCCCGCTATCGTAGCGGTGTTTGGAACTGACCGCCATGCATGCGGCGGTCTCGCCTACCCGATTAGGATGGGACCGCCACCGCTGCGGTCTGATTCCGCACCGTTAACATTGCAGCGGTGGCTGCTGACAGCAGCACCGCCGCGATGTCTAAAAGAGCATGTTGTGCATTTCACTGCACTACGTTGCAGGCTCTACACTGTGCCTGTCACATGGTGCAGTGAAATGCAGGGTGGTACCATGGGTACCCCCCAGTGCACCCACACCTCCCCCCAACACAAGGGGGGCCCGCAAAATGCGATGCAGCGCGCGCAACGAAATTCGTTTTATTTATTTAATTGTTTACTTACCTCCATCCATCCATATTCCGGTGTTTACTACCCCCCACCCTAACCCTCCCCCGCCCCACGGAACTCCCTCCACGGGCCGCTACTGGTTTCCCCCTCAGAATATGCCCTACAGGATGTTAACCCAAAGGAAAAGAAAATGGCTATCGTTGCAAAAAAACCTCCGAGACTGTTTATCAACACTCAGGATTAATTAATCAGGATAATTTAGAAAGGTATTGCCTAAAGAACGATTTGAAATTCGAATAGAGGAAAAAGCCAGGGGCAAGAAACAGAGAAACGAATGGGAGCATAGAGAGTATGAGGGAAAAACTGCCAGAACTACATGGTGAGTAGAAAAGGTCAGGTGGAAAGGCACAAAGGGGGAAGATGGCAAATTAATAGCAGGAAAAGAAACAAAAGCGAGAATCTGTATGAAATATGTGTAGAATGTGCAAAGTAAAACAATTCACTTTTTTCTTTGGTATTCAAAAGCGTTAATCCTCAAATAGGTTGGAAATGAGAGTCATGAAATCAATATGTTTGCCAATGTGGAACACTGCAAGCACAACTTCAAGCCGCTTATCAGAATTTTTATGTGCACCTTGGGTAATGCGTTTTTATCTGAAGCCGCAAATGGCAGAACCTCAGACCTAAATTCATAGTGCATGACATGCCCATGTTTTTTCAAACGCAATAGATGACTAATCATAACTAACTAGAGTTACTTCTGCATCAGTAGAAACGGAAAGAATTAAAATTCACAACTTTCCTCTTACTTTATTTTCCCCAAACATATCACGCACTGTGAACTATCCGGAGGGTGGCAGTGCTGAAAACCTCAGAATGCAAAAGTTTTGAAATATAAGCACATTTTTCGCTTTAACATTGAACTTTGGTGAGCCAAAGAAAACATTTAACTTGTCTACCATAATGGTTATGTTATTATTTCAGAAGTTGACTTTGGTCTGGTGGTTGAGACTGATGTTTCTTAAATTGGCTAGAGATGAATTGTATAAAACTTTGGTTGCCAAGAAAAATTACATTGCATTTCTGATTCGGAAGCCTCCTATTAATGCCTATATTCTTTACTTCAGTTTCATAGGAAACCCTTTTCCAGTATCGTTTCTGCAGGCCCAAATGCTGGCTAAAAGCCGAATGCAAATTCTGAAGTAAAATGTAATTCTTAAGTGAAATGTCTTTGAAGGTAACCTGTATTGTAAAGCTGACTTCTTTTGTTATGTTATTGTTATGTTACATTACCTTACCTTACGTTTTGTTATATTATGTTATGACAAAGGGAATTATTTGTAAAGGGGTGCCCTGCCAACTTTATGAGGCTTATTAGGTTACACCACAGTTCACTGAGAAAACTCTGCTTAACCTCATGCGGCCCTGCACAAGCAGGAGGTTTTCCCCAGAAAAAACGCATTACCAAACAACATTAAACTTAAGAAAACAACACAGTAAAATTCCCAACGAATGTACAAAACACAGGAAAACTTTAATAAATAAATTGCCGCAGAAATGGCAAAAATCATACTAAGGCAAATGGACCTATTAATTCATCTTTAACATTTCTTAAGTCAGAAAATGCCTTCAAGAACAATTATGTTATAAAGGTTAACTGTAGTCTACATGCCATACCAAATGTGGCCACTGCAAGCAATCCTTACACCAAAGACACAAGCAAGAAAGCATTACCAGCAAACTCTTATGTCTCCCAGAGGTCGTCATGGGAGAGGAAGAGTCGGTTACCTTTCAGAGAAGTATATTCAAATGAGTTCAGTCTTCCTGATATTCTTCTGGTTGACTCCAGTCAGAACTCCGAGGATAAGGCAGACCTTTCTACTTCTGCTCCAATCAAGAATTCCGATTTCTTGGAAATGCTGGAAACGCATCGCTCCTGGTCTGTCCCACAGCTCCAAGTCTTCCAGGGAAGGCTACTGATATTCTAGCCTCTCGCCAGCCATGGCTCCCACTGGGTTACTGCAGTCCATTCGCGACTCAGTAGCTGATTCTCCAACACAGGATGAAGCCTACCTTTTGTGTTCCTGTAGCTGTACAGAGGGCTGACCCATTGATCTTCAGAGATCTGTTTCAGTCAATGAGTGCAGGTGGAGTGCAGGTCACACCTCAGTCCTCTACACAGATAAACAGCAAGCAGACTCCTCTTCTTCATCTCGCCTTTTCTTTGCCAAGGTCCAGATGTGTTCTCGTGAACTGATGGAGAGGTGCCATTTTTATTTAATACAGTAGGCAATGATTGATGACTTTCTTAGGCCCAAACCATCTTACCTTTGCAGCATTCCAGTCTTGCTTGTCTGCACACTAATCCAGAAGCCTGTTTGAAAAAGGAGAAGACAAGCTCCACTCTTCAGAGATCCTAGTGTCCTTCCAAATCCTGCCCTATGCAAATGAACAGATACCACGTCTCCCTGATCTGAGAATAGGTTTTTGCCCTACTGGTAGATGAATGTCTGAGAGGTTCCCCTAATGAAAGGATATCTCTTCTTGGCATCACCATGTCAAGATAGTCACCTTCCCCGACTATCACAATTAATCAGTGTCAGATTACCAGGCTCCTGCAAGAGTCACACCACAGAACGTGTGGTATAACTACTTCATCTCCCTGTGTCCTCTGAAAAAATAGTTTTGTTAACTTCTGTGGGATATATGCTGGCGAGTTAAAGAAAACATTTGTGCATAAATGAATGCTACCCCTCATCAACTAATGGTAGCATGCTTCCGCGACGAGGGTGGTCCTTTGTGAGCACCAGACATGGTGCTCATGGGACTCAGTTATGCTGTTGCAGGTCTTTTTATACTATTTTTCTTCTTATTTGCTTGTGGGATAACTAGGGTCCAGACTAAATGATGTTAACATTGTGTCAGGTTAGAGACTAAAGTGACTTGATTTATTGAAAACATAATAAAAAGTCTACTCTGTGCAGGGAAAAAGGAGAAACAATGGTTAGGAGGGTAATGATGATATTAGAATATCTTGTTCTTACCTCTAAGTGGTAAGCATATTTCAGCCCCTCACAAAGAACACAATCATCTTCGGGCTTTCATCAGGACCTCTATGAGGACCCTATAGTTACCACTCTATTTCCTGATACTATGGCAGTAGTAACTGAAGATGCCACCTTATAAACTTTCAATTCAGCATTATCATTGGTTCACTGTGGAGGGAAAGACAGAGAATTAAAAGAATAAATGCTTTTTTTTGTGAAATGTGAAAATTATGTGATAAATGTGGAAATTCCATAATTATGCTAAATGCTGCAGCCACATAATTGCACAAATCTGCTGTCCTTCACCATTCACCATTGTTTTATAAATATTTATTCATGAAACTTAAACAAAACTTAAACATTACAATTTCAATCTCTAGTCGTTGTTACTTGCACTTTGAGGAAAACAGCTTATTCAAGCTGACTAAGCCATAGTAAGCATTTAATACAATAAAATATATAATTGGTAACATGTAATATGGTCCTAAATTGCCATCTCAACATTTTGATTACATTTACAAACCACTCAGCCTTTGTCCTTGTGGTTTAAAACGTCTGCAGAACTACTTGATGCAGTATTGGACCATATTACACAGTTAGCAGTAATGCATACAAGATGATTTATGGGAAGTTGACCTTTCTCTTTTTTAATACAAAAGAGAACAACTGGGGTTGTTCGCCATGATTAAGGCCATGTAGGTTAAAACACATTGGTGTGAACTTTGACTGCAAATTTTACACACAATAAACTGCATGCTCTAGTAAACGCAACTATATATATATATATATATATATATATATATATATATATATTATATGTATAGTTGTGTGTGTATATGTATATATATATATATATATATATATATATTTTATGTATAGTTGTGTGTGTATATATATATATATTAATTTCATCAATAAGTAGTGCACCGAATAGAAAACATTTCAGTCCTTTTGTATTTTCGTTTGTTTAATCCTTTATTTTAGCATCCATATAAGATCTTAAAAGCAGCGTTATATATATATATATAGTTGTGTTCCACTACAGCATGCAGATATATATATATATTCACTGAAAAAACCATAGGTTTCAGGCACGTTATAGTTAGAAATTAGCATTTGAAAAACCTTAGAAATTCACTGAAAAAACCATAGGTTTCAGGGGCGTTATAGTTAGTTGGACATTTCACTCGTACAAAACCATAGAAATTCCCCGTTATAGTTAGTTCAGCTAACTATAACTCGCGCACCCACAATGCACTGCTGATGACGCTCACATATTACATCACTCATGACATGGTCAGTGACATCACTCATGACATCACTGATGACATCTCAAATGACATCACTGATGACATCACTGATGACATCATCCTTGTGATAGAGTGGCATACCTCCTCTCACCCTAATATAACCTTTGATACACACACTCAAAAATACAAACTAACATTTTCAAAACAATGGACATACCAATACCAGTTACAACACACCTATTCAGTAATTCCAAGATCTACACACACATCCACTCATTCACCAACAGTCCCTATACAGTCACTCATACAGGTACTCACTCATATGTACTCATACACCTATACATCCTGTTACACACCGCCACTCATCCATAGAGTTACTCACACACATAGTCACACATGCAAACAAAGTATCAAACATCCATTTACTTGCATATACAGTTATACACACACTACCACACTTACTTCTACAGAAACTTACACATACTTACTCTCTTAAACAATCACTTATAGAAACACCTACTTATTTGTACAGGAACTCTTCCAATCTCTCACTCTCACATATACTCACTTATATACACCAATACTCACATATACTAGTTTAAAACATATGTAGTTACTGATAAAGACACTATTGAGACAGTCATTCACTCACTAACACACCCATACACATACTCATCCACCTATACAGTCCTGCACACATGCTGTCTTCAACACATACAAACAGTGAGTCACTCATTCATGCATCTATGCACTAAGTAATACCCCCCACCGAACCATACAGACACTCAGACACTCATACTGATACTCAAAAACCAACTAATAACCCATATATACACTCATGTAGCTACTCACCAACCCATGCAGCCACTTATACACAAAGTGAGAGACTGATACAGATATTTTCATATTTAAACATTACTCACTAACCCATGTATTCACTAAGATACACTTAGTCAGTTATACAATCAATTTTACAAAACAAAATCATCCATTTAGACACTTATATACCCATTTATTCTTCCATCGACCTTGAGATATACATATATAAAACATATTTAATTTTCAGAAAAACACACATTCACTGGATGATGTCATCAGTGATGTCATGAGTGATGTCACTGACCATGTCATGAGTGATGTAATATGTGACGTCATCAGCAGTGCATTGTGGGCGCACGAGTTATAGTTAGCTGAACTAACTATAACGGGGAATTTCTATGGTTTTGTACGAGTGAAATGTCCAACTAACTATAACGCCCCTGAAACCTATGGTTTTTTCAGTGAATTTCTAAGGTTTTTTAAATGCTAATTTCTAACTATAACGTGCCTGAAACCTATGGTTTTTTCAGTGAATATATATATATTTATTATACTATGTATACATGTGAAAATGTCTCGGTCCCCTGTTTGCCTCGGTGGCACGGAAAAAATGGGTGGAACTGACGTCAGCACGCCGACGAGGTTCTCTTATGGCTCCGATGACGTCATACGGTGTCGCGAGCGGAGCCGTGCTATTATGACGTCCTCGTTGACGTGGGAGAGCTAGGAAAGAATTTCCGTGGAATGCTGGTGCAGGGGATATTCACCTAAGTGTTCAGGCTAGTCCTTTGGGAGCAACTGTTTATGTAGCCACTCCAGAAACCGAAACCAGTGATCCGAGGGCAGAGGCCCTGCAGATGGCACACGAGGTGGGGTGCCCACTCGTGTGCACCGGCGGGGCAGCTGAAGTGACAAGCACCACAACCCACAAAAAAGGTAACGAGGGCACTGAATAACACAGGATCTTCTCTTTGTATCTGGCAGGAACAACGAAGTTAAAATGCCCTAGTACCAAAATGTAGAATTAGTGCTACAACGGTCTTCAAGAGGACCTGCGATGCCGCTTCTTCCTCCCGTACCCTGGAGGTGGCACATGGGTCACGCGGTACGGTCATACTGCGGTGGGACGCACACTCGTTGACCTCTCATGGCACTGCTCCACACTTCAGGGAGGACGCTTTCCATTAGCTATGTTTTCTGATGACATGTCGCGCCGGCCCGTCCAACAACAGAACTCCTTTAGATCCAAACAGACTCTTCCACTCTCTCACTGGAAGTGAAACCAGGCCACGCGGACACTTTCACAATACAACAGCCGGGAATGCACTTTTCGATAAAAAACACATTCCTTCCTCCTAATTAATCAAATAAACGTCTCACTGAAGAACAGGGGCCAGCTTCGATCGGTAAACAGCCGTTACAACAATTTTTTTACTTTGCGATACCATTACAACGCATGCATTACCACGCATGCGTTGTACATCACGCAAGTCATTACTACGCATTTTTTAGAACGCATGGTCATTTACCACGCATGCCTTTACAACAAATTTTGTTGTAAAGGTATGTATGGTAAATGACCATGCGTTCTAAAAAACATGTAGACGATCCATGTCGTTGTAAGGAAACAGAGGTTGTTCCGTTTCCTCACAACGACGTGCACCGCCCCTCAGAGACGATGTGAAGCAGGAACCACGAGGAGAGCGGAACCACGAGGAGTGAGAGGTAAGGGGGATTGGGCATGGGGTGGGGGTTTCTTTTCTAGGGTTTAGGGTAGTGCAGTGGTGTTTGGGTAGTGTAGGGGGTCATGCTGGTGGTAGTGTTTTAGGCTTTAGGGTAGTGCAGTGGTGTTTGAGTAGTGTAGGGGGTCATGCTGGTGGTAGTGTTTTAGGGTTTAGGGTAGTGCAGTGGTGTTTGGGTAGTGTAGGGGTCGTGCTGGGGGTAGATTTAGGGTTTAAGGTAGTGCAGTGGTGTTTGGGTAGTGTAGGGCGTCGTGCTGGGGGTAGTGTTTTAGGGTTTAGGGTAGTGCAGTGGTTGTGTAGTGTAGGGGGTTGTGCTGGGGGTAGTGTTTTTGGCTTTGTTAGTGCAGTGGTGTTTGGGTAGTGTAGGGGGTAGTGCTGGGGTAGTGTTTTAGGGTTTATGGTAGTACAGTGGTGTTTGTGTAGTGTAGGGGGTAGTGCTGGGGGTAGTGTTTTAAGGTTTAGGGTAGTGCAGTGGTGTTTGGGTAGTGTAGGGGTTCATGCTGGGGGTAGTGTTTTAGGTTTAGAGTAATGCAGTGGTGTTTGTATAGTGTAGGGGGTTTAGGGTAGTGCAGTGGTGTTTGTGTAGTGTAGGGGGTCATGCTGGGGGTTGTGTTTTAGGTTTAGGGTAGGGCAGTGGTGTTTGTGTAGTGTAGGGGGTAGTGTTTTAGGGTTTAGGGTAGTGCAGTGGTGTTTGTGTAGTGTAGGGGGTCATGCTGTGGGTAGTGTTTTAGGGTTTAGGGTAGTGCAGTTGTGTTTGTGTAGTGTACGGGGTCGTGTTTTAGGGTATAGGGTAGTGCAGTGGTGTTTGGGTAGTGTAGGGGGTCATGCTGGGGTTAGTGTTTTAGGGTTTAGGGTAGTGCAGTGGTGTTTGGGTAGTGTAGGGGGTCGTGCTGGGGGTAGTGTTTTAGGGTTTAGGGTAGTGCAGTGGTGTTTGTGTAGTGTGGGAGATCATGCTGGGGGTAGATTTAGGGTTTAGGGTAGTGCAGTGGTGTTTAGGTAGTGTAGGGAGTCGGGCTGGGGGTAGTGTTTTAGGGTTTAGGGTAGTCCAGTGGTGTTTGTGTAGTGTAGGGAGTCGTGCTGGGGGTAGTGTTTTAGGGTTTAGGGTAGTGCAGTGGTGTTTGGGTAGTATAGGGGTCATGCTGGGGATAGTGTTTTAGGGTTTAGGGTAGTGCAATGGTGTTTGTGTAGTGTAGGGGTAGTGTTTTAGGGTTTAGGATAGTGCAGTGGTGTTTGTGTACTGTAGGGGGTCGTGCTGGGTTCTAGTGTTTTAGGGTTTAGGGTAGTGCAGTGGTATTTGTGTAGTGTAGGGGGTAGATTTAGGGTTTAGGGTAGTGCAGTGGTGTTTGGGTAGTGTAGGGGTCAACCAACATGAATTTGTCCTTGTGTGATGTAACCAATGCTCATGTAAAGCACTCCAATACCTGACCAGTCTGCACTATATAAAACTGCAAAAAACAAAAATAAAAAGTGTTTTGCACACTTCTGTCATTGGGCTATACGTGGTCTACTTCTGGGTGATATTTGTGCTACATTTGGGCTCTTTTTTCTCTGGTGGCCATCTTGGGAGACTTATTTGTTATGAAGTTTCCTAATTTCCTCATTTACTACAGTCTCCTCAGTAGGAAATGCTTTCAGTTTTTACTTTGATTCCATCAAGAAGGCATTCAGATGTGTCACACATTTGCCATAAATTCAGAATGTTAGCACTCTAGTTGTTCATTAGATCACTGTAGTAAAGCTACTGCTCACCAAGGAGTTAACTGGAAGTCTACTGCTGGTATTGAAAGTGATTGTTTCAGTCTGCATGTCAGAATTTTCTAATGAAATAGAAGAGGATTTGAGATCTCACTTAAAACATGCCCTAAATTTTCTTTTTGCAGCACTAACCATAATTTCTATGGCAAAATGAACCCCCTCATTTTGTTCCTTTTTAAATTAAATGTTTTAAGTGTTACCAGTTTATTCCAATCAAGATGGCTTCAGGTGTGCCATACTTTTGTCATAAGTAAGACTGTTAGCGCTCTAGTTGTTCTTTAGAACACTCTGGGAAGCTGCAGTAGAACACAAAGGCATCAACTGACAGGCTGCTCCTGTTGAAATATAACAGGAAGATATTTGAGATCACACTTGAAACAAGTCCTAATTTTTCTTTCTACAGCACTAACCATAATTTCTATGACAAAATGAACCCCATCATTTTGTTCCTTTTTAAATTAAATGTTTTAAGTGTTACCAGTTTATTCCAATCAAGATGGCTTCAGGTGTGCCATACCTTTGTCATAAGTAAGGCTGTTAGCACTCTAGTTGTTCTTTAGAACACTCTGGGAAGCTGCAGTAGAACACAAAGGAATCAACTGACAGTGTCTGCAATTGTTGGATATACATGTTTTACTGAGAATGTCAGACTTCATTCTCACATGACTGAGAAAGATAATGTGAATTTACAGAAAATATGCTCTCATTTTAGCTTCTGGAGCACCTTCCAAAACTGTATGGGACAAGCATGTGAAAATAGTTTTCTCTCAAACATGATTCATGATATCCCAGCAGAAGGTTTTTCACAGGGTAAAATCACCTTAGAACACACCACAATTCCTGAAATTAGTATGGTACCATCAACAAATGAATTCTAATGTAACTAAAGTCTGTTATCACCCTTTATAGTTCTCCTTTTGGTAACCCTCAAAATCTTCGATTCACTACAATGCATTTCAATGGGGTACTATCATTTATATTGGTCCCAAGATGGCTGCCAGCAATTCCAGGATGATGTGCTGACAGCCAATCAGATCTCACGATGACATGTGTGGTTAGGCTCCGCCCAGATATATATGTGTTTTTACTTTTGATTTTCTCAGTACTCACTGAACGGATTTACACCATTTAACAAAAAGGGTTCTTTCTGAACCAAGAACTACCTCTTTGCCAAATTTGGTGTAATTCCGTTCAGCAGTTCGGGCTGTAGCCTTGCATAAAGTTTCCTATGAGAAATTGATTTTTTGACTCTTATTTTTTTAATTTCTTCGCAACTACTGAACGATTTACACCATTTAACAAAAAGGGTTCTTTCTGAACCAAGAACTACCTCTTTGCCAAATTTGGTGTAATTCCGTTCAGCAGTTCGGGCTGTAGCCGTGGCTAAAGTTTCCTATGGGAAAATGAATGGGGAAAACACGTTTTGGGACCCCCTTTTTCTCGGCTTCGCTTGACGAATCACCCCGAAACTTTCAGGGTAGGAGCGGACCGGAGCGGGCCATAAAGTTTGAAAGTTTTGTGAAGATTCGTCAACCGACGCAAAGAGTTATTTCAAATAGAATGTTGCGGATTTCCTATGGAAAATAGGTCCTAACTATAACTATCTACTGGCGACCGCCAGTAGATAATATACATATATATATATATATACTCGTGGGGTGACCAAAATTTGAGAAGACACGGACCGCTTTCCCCGCAAAGCCTTTATTGGTTGAACAGCCTCATTTCCCAGTCCTTAGCATGAGTCCGCAGCCTTACGCGTTTTAGAACATCACTTCTTTAGAGCTCACACGGTCAAAGGAGCATTACGTTCACACCTCCCTTTATTCCCATATGGTACGCCATTAGATCAGCAACTTCATGCCGCTTATCAGAATTTTTATGTGCACCTTGGCTAAAGCGTACGATATGGGAATAAAGGGAGGTGTGGAACGTAATGCTCCTTTTGACCGCGCCAGCCTCTGAAGAAGTGATGTTCACGAAACGCGTAAGGCTGCGGACTCATGCTTTTAAAGGACTGGGAAATGAGGTTGTTCAACCAATAAAGGCTTTGACGGGGAAAAGCGGTCCGTGTCCGAGTGCTTCTCAAATTTTGGTCACCCCACGAGCTTACATGTCTAGGCGGCTGTCCTGTCGTCGAGTAAGCACCACCCCATAAAGGGGGCCTGGAGTTCCAATTATGTGGAGCTCATAAAGGGAATGCGGACTTTGGATCAAGAATGACTTTCATTTCCTGGGGCTCATGTTGAGCTGGAAATTTTGCATTTATTAAAGGAGCATCCATCTATGGAAAAGAAATGAGTACTACATCTCCCACAAGCCCTTACGTACCTTTCATTCAGAACAGCTGATCTAACGGCGTACGATATGGGAATAAAGGGAGGTGTGGAACGTAATGTTCCTTTTGACCGCGCCAGCCTCTGAAGAAGTGATGTTCACAAAACGCGTAAGGCTGCGGACTCATGCTTTTAAAGGACTGGGAAATGAGGCTGTTCAACCAATAAAGGCTTTTACGGGGAAAAGCGGTCCGAGTGCTTCTCAAATTTTGGTCACCCCACGAGCTTATATATATATATATATATATATATGAGAGACAAACTCCGCTGCTGAAATCGTGCTGGATGAACGAAGACAGACCCAAAAGTAAGGTGCAGTGTATTTATTAATCAAACGCCCTTGAAATCCGCCATGACGCGTTTCGACCTACGAAAGGTCTTGATCACATGACGCTTTTTTGAGAAGAGTAAAATTTAAAGTGACAGGTGCAAATTGATACGCTAGCACAAAGCACATGATAACCAACATAAAAGAAAAACTTTCATCATTGAGCTTGGTTATGACAAACAGAACACATAATATTAACAATTATTGCTCGCAAGTAAAACACAACTAAACCGATATGTCAGTTGTAATACTACTGAAGTCAGATACATTATATATATATCTAAAAAGCTCAACATGAATAAAGAGTCGCATTGCTGTCATTTTTACATGAAAAGAGAGAGACTCATTATCTAAGTCAACATCACGTATACAAGATGGTAAGTGTGTCCAGCGCTTATACAGATATATACTACCCAAATGGGTAAGGCCTCCCTATATTTATGCTTCAGGACCACAGGCAAATCAGGAGAAAGGAATTCTATGAATTAATGAAACTTCATCATCAATAGAATTAAACCATGTAAAGCTGCAAAATAGCTATATAGGGAACACATAATATGCATGAATGGCCACTATTGTTTCACTTGATATAAAGTGTTCTTTTACAATTCTGCCCAAGTGGGCACCATATGCCACTAACCCAGTCTAACAAGACTAAAGTGATTAAAGTGCTAGTGCTTAAAAATACAAAATAGTGCAATAAATCATTAAAAAAACAGAATAAACCATTATTCTGTCTTAAAAAATATATACATAGGAGGCTGCAGGAAATAGACTATAGAAAAAAGCCATGAATGGCTACCCTACAAGCATGTAAAAAAATCTTCACTGGCGTTTAACCCTCCTGGCATTTTGGAATCCAAATTTAATATATATTTGGTCTCCAAAGAACGCAGACGAGCTTCTCGATTGCCACCTCGTCTCAATGGGGGAATGCAGTCAATTACAAAGAATTTTAATAGTTCTGACTCATTACCGTGGAATTCCTTAAAGTGACGCGCAACCGGATAGGAGGCGTCACTACCACGAATTGCCCTTATGTGCTGGAGTATCCTCTTGTGGACCTGCAACTTGGTACTACCAACATATTGCAAGCCACACGGACACTCCAGCACATACACAGCAAACTCTGTTTTGCAAGTGAGCAGTTTTGAAATTGGCACAGGATTTTCATGGAACGGGACAGTATATGTGGATTTGTTTATGCCATGCCTGCAAGCCTTGCAAGTAGTGCACTTCTTAAAACCCATAACTGAATTCAACCATGATTTTGGGGGTTGTAGTTCTGGGCTACTCTTCACTAGGGTATCGCTCATGGATCTAGCTTTCCTGAACGTTATATCTGGAGTTGTCGGCATCATGTCTCCAATAACTGGATCATTTCGCACCAAACTCCAATTGTTCTTCAAGATTTTACGTATGGCTGGGTGTTGCCGATTATATGTTGTAATCAAACGAGTCGGAGTGGCCACTTGCCCTTCAGGATCTGCCCTACTCAAGTTTTTGTTTTTAATAGAGAGGGCCTCCAATCTGGAGATGCGATTTACTTTGCTGATTGCTGTATCCACTGAATCAGCCGAGTAACCCCTAGCTAGGAATCTTTGTTTGCTGGCATTCTGTGCCAACTCACACGCTTGTTGTGTGCTGCAGATGCGTCTGATTCGCAGCATCTCCCCATAGGGGATACTGCGAATCAGGTGCCCTGGATGATGACTGGCAGCATGTAACACAGTGTTACCCGCTGTAGATTTCCTAAACAAACTGGTCTCAACTTTCATGTTCTTAATTAGCACTTCCACATCAAGAAAGAATACCTTCTCCTTGCTGATGTTACCTGTAAAGTGGAGATTGAGTGCATTGATGTTGATCATTGAGATAAAATCCACCGCCTGCTGTTTACTACCCCTCCAAATCAAAAAGATATCATCAATGTATCTATACCAATCAATCACATGGTCCCTAACAATATCAGCGTGCTGTCCACGGAGAACCTGCTCCTCCCACAGTCCCATATGCAAACAAGCATAACTGGGGGAGAAGCAGGCTCCCATAGCAACACCCCTGACCTGCTGAAACACCTGATTGGAAAACATGAAAAAGTTATTATGGAGACACATTGAAATCATTGACATCAGCATTTTGTTGTGGTTATACATTTGGATGGGCCTGGTACCAAGATAGCGTTCAACTGCCTTTATACCATCCTGATGGTGAATACAGGTATAGAGGGATGTAACATCCAATGTAACTAACCAATAATCATTATGCCATTGCACCTCCATGATCTTACGTAGAAAATCACTGGTGTCCTGAATAAAGGAGGGCAATGCTTTCACATGTTCTTGCAAAAATGCATCAACATATTTAGAAGTGTTTTCCAACAAACTGGACTGTGCAGAGATGATCGGCCTGCCAGGTGGGTTGCTAGGGTCTTTGTGGACCTTTGGAATGAAATAAATAGTTGGAATTACAGGATGATCATTCTTTAAAAATTTATGTTCATCTTGGCTTAACAATCCCGCGCTTTTCCAAGCTAATAATTTCATATTGAATTCATTCCATGATTGTTTCACCATACTGATGTCGCTCCTTCTATAACATTGTCTGTCATTCAAATGGTTCCAAGCTTCACTGAGGTACATATCTCGAGGCCAAAGCACGACATTGCCTCCTTTGTCGGCCTGGCGCACAATGATATTACCTCCCTCCTGAAGTTTCCTCATTAGTTGCCTGTAACAGTAATTTTGTGCTGTGTGTTTATGCTGTACCATCATTGTTTTGGTGTACAGCCTTTTCAGTTCAACAGTCACTAATTCATGAAACACATCGATGTTATCGTGTAACATTATTGGCGTGAAAGTTGATTTAGGTCTAAAATCTGTATTGCCAGCCATATTCAGGATAACTGTATTTTCCTCACTGGCGCTACTTGCGCCTTCATTTTGTAGCTGTTGCAAGTCCTGTAACAGTGCGAGATCACTAGCTGTAAGCACAGATGGACTGCTGATACTATGTTCAAATTTAGATCCCGATTTGTCATGTTCTTTAATCTTGTAAGCATAAAATTTGCGCAGTTTGAGTTTTCTTGCAAACTTATATAAGTCAATGCGAGTCTCTGCATAATTGAAATTGCTAGATGGACTGTATGATAAACCTAGTCCCAAGATTTGTATTTCAGATTTGCTAAGAGCCATATTGGTTAGATTGATGACTGAATTTGTATCCTGTGCCATATTGCTATTTGTGCGCATTACTTGCGATTCCATCGTCTGCTGTTTGTGAATTTCTTGGCGTTGCCCTGCTTGCCTCTTCCTGTGGCGTTGTCGTCTTTCACGGCGCCGCTTGTTTTGTCTTTGGCGCCTGTTGGAACTGGCACTCGTGGTCGTAAGGTGGATCTGCGATCTTGCCTCAGGCAGTCCACCTCCTGAGCAAGAGAAAATCGAGTAAACCCCAGCCCCGATGCCTGCCGCCCGGCTTCATTATCCGACTCGCTGTCAGGAACCGAACTGAGATCTGACTGACTAGATGTCGATGGTAAAACATTATTGGTGCCAATTGCCACATTAACTGATTGCATGGTGTTTTTAGAAGCTTTTATAACATCAAACTTCTTCGCAAATGTGAAAACTTGGCCTTGTTGATAGTCAATCTTATCTCTTTGAAACTTAAACGCTTTACGTTTCTTTATAATTTCTTCTTCTTTCTGTAATCGGATCAGCATGTCATCCCGATTTTTCTTGGTACTTTCTGCAGACGCAATCTTACTAATTTCATTGTTCAAGTCATCAATTTTAACTTGTAACGCAGCACGATCACTTTCTGCGTATTTAACTAGAATAATCACTAACTTTCGTGATGATTCTAAATTGCATTCTGCCCATTCAGTGAGCATATATATATATATTATCTACTGGCGGTCGCCAGTAGATAGTTATAGTTAGGACCTATTATCCATAGGAAATCCGCGACATTCTATTTGCAATAACGTTGGCGCCGGTTGACGAATCTTCGCGAAAGCTTCCAACTTGTTGGGGCGCTCCGGTCCGCTCCTACCCTGAAAGTCTCAGGGTGATACGTCAAGCGGGGGCCGAGAAAAAGGGGGTCCCAAAACGCGTTTTCCCCATTCATTTTTCCATAGGAACCTTTAGTCGCAGCTACAGCCCGAACTGCTGAACGGAATTACCCCAAATTTGGCAAAGAGGTAGCCCTTGGTTCAGACTGGTGCCTTTTGCTAAAATGGTGTAAATCCGTTCAGTAGTTCCTGAGAAATTAACAATTAAAATCACATATATATCTATGGGCGCGTCGGATCCGCGTACCCTCCCGATCACGAGCTGCATGCTAATTGGCTGTCAACACACCAAATCAAGAAGTGTTGGCAGCCATTTTGTCCCTCGGTAGAACCGAGGGACAGAAACAAGTGCGCAAAGCGCAAAAAGGGGGCAGGGTAGAAACACCCTGACCCCCTAGGTCTGCTCAGGGGGTCCCACAAGGACACCCTGGGCAGAAAAAGCTTTTTTTTTAAAAATCGGCGGGATGCGCTTAGGGTGCGCGGATCCCGCCGAGAAAAAAAAAGAAACAAGTGCGCAAAACGCACAAAGGGGGCAGGGTAGAAACACCCTAACCCCTAGGCCTGCTCAGGGGGTCCCACAAGTACCCCTGGGCAAAAAAGCTTTTTTTTAAATCGGCAGGATGCGCTCAGGGAGCGCGGATCCTGCCGAAAAGAAAAAAACGAAGTGCGGTCTTCTGCGCTTCGATAGTTAATTTGCCCCCGGGTGGGCCAAGTCCCGGGGGCATGCTGGGGGGTTTATTTATGTATGGGGGCCTCTAAGGGCCCCCAAGCCCCGGGACCACCACCCCCGGGGCTTTATTAGAAAAGTTGCGGGAGGGCTCTGAGCCCTCCCGCAGCCCCGGGACCACCACCTTCCCGGGGCTTCTTTATTTTTAAATTAACCTGTGTGGGGGACTCCAGCCCCCACACGCCCCGGGACCACCACCTCCCAGGGGCACTAACAAAATTGAAAATGGGGGTCCGTTTTGGACCCCCAAGCCCCGAGGACCACCACCTCCCGGGGCTTTCAAAATGTAGGGAGGGGGCCGCGCGGCCCCCTCCTGGAAGCCCTTGATGGCCCTGGGGACCGCCACCCCCAGGGCCGGCTCTCTACAGTGTCCCGGGTGCCTACCCCCGGGACACTGCTGTTGCTGTGACAGGACGGGAGCCTCGCGGCTCCCGCCCTGTCATAGCAAACTTGGTTTGCATTTTGAAAGAGAGAGCAGGAAACCTGCTCTCTCTTTCAAAATGCAAACAACTAGCTTTCCACATGGGGAGCAGCATCTTAGCTGCTCCCCATGTGGAAAAGCAATGCCGGCTCCCATAGGACGCGGGGAGCCGGCGGGACTGTGGGGATTGGGGACCCCCACAGTCCCCAACCAGAGGCCAGGCCCCGGGGATGGTGTCCCCGGGGCCATAAGTGGCCCGGGAGGGGGCCACGCAGCCCCCTCCCCAAATAAAAAAAATAAATAAAAATAAAAAAATAAGGGCAAGGCCGGCCCCGGGGATGGGGTCCCCGGGGCCTTAAATGGCCTGAGGAGGGGGCCACGCAGCCCCCTCCATATTTTTATTTAAAAAGAGGGCATGCCCGGGGGATGGGGTCCCCGAGGCCAATAGAGGCCCAGGGAAGGGGGGCCACGCGGCCCCCTTCACGTTTGTTTTTTTTTTTAAATAAAACAAAAAAATGCTCAGGCCCCGGGGATGGGGTCCCCAGGGCCAAAAGTGGCCGAGGGAAGGGGGCCACGCAGCCCCCTCCCATAATAAAAAAAAAAACGGCATCGTGCCGGAGGCCCGCCCCCTCCCTGCAGTACTCTGCAAACGCGCCCCTGGCGCGTTTTAAGAAGAGGAAGTAATTCCCTTGAATACTGGGGTCCCTGGGGGCCAACTAGCCCACCAGGAACCTCCAGTATGCGCCAGGGGCTGCCTTGCAGAGAGGTGTACAGAGGCCACTCCCCTTTTTACACCTCTCTGCAATGCAGCTCTGTGGCGCTTAATGGAGGTAGGTGGTGGGCTAGTTGCACCCCAGGGACCCTCAGGATTCAAGGGGAGTTAATCCCCGACTTAAAACGCGCCACGGGCGCGTTTGCACAGTGGTGAAGGGAGGGGCGGGGCCTGAGGTGACATGTGTGCAAACAGGCCCCGTGGCGCGTTTTAAGATGGGGAATTAAATCCCCTTCAATCCTGAGGGTCCTGGGGCCAACTAGCCCAACAGGTACATCCAGAAAGCGCCACAGAGCTGCGTTGCAGAGAGGTGTAAAAGGGGTGTGGCCTCTCTACACATCTCTGCAACGCAGCCCCTAGGCATACTGGAGGTTCCTGGTGGGCTAGTTGGCCCCTAGGGACCCTCATGATTCAAGGGGACTTAATCCCCCAACTTAAAACGCGCCACGGGGCGCGTTTACACAGATGTCACCTCAGGCCCCGCCCCTCCCTTCACCATTGTGCAAATATTCCTCTAAAATCTGCCGAACTACGAATTCTGATTTACTCACCTGTTATCAGGAGAGACCTCAGTGCTGCATCTTTCAGCCCAGTACTAATCCTGAAAAGTAATTTTAACCGTACTTACCAGTAACTTGAATTTCCTTCCATAGGATATCATTGCTTGCTTTTTGCTGAAAAAGTTTCTAAGTGTTGATTTTTGAAACATACAAATATTCCTCTAAAATCAGCCGAAATACGAATTCCGATTTACTCACCTGTTATCAGGAGAGACCTCAGTGCTGTATCTTTCAGCCCAGTACTGGTCCTGAAAAGTAATTTTAACCGTACTGTGAGAAGTTGGCCTGGCATATGCTGTCCACTAATTATAGTGGGCACCTTGCACCAGTCCAAATCGACTCTTATGGTAGATAGGTTAAAGACAACCTTATTGAAAGCTATCCTAGTGGTAGCTATGGAGAGCAGCCTTCAGGCTAAGTCTTGAAGGAATGTAAAGCAGCTTGTTTTACCAGTCTATAATCTCTTGAGTGACCAAATGAAAGAGCACCACACCAGGTATATATTCAAAATATATGTATTTATTACTAAACACACCCCTCTAGTCTCTTTATGAGGCTAGAGTTCGAAATACATAGGTTATAAGATCTTAAATCACAGTAATAGCACAAATACACGTTTGGGCCCTAGGGGCGTACCAAACCATATACCAATAAAGTGGTATGCGAACCACGACTGAACTAGACACTAGGCCTAGAGCCTCTAGAAGTGCTTGGACCACAAGGAACCACCCAAGGTAGTGACACAGGGGACCCACGGGAGACGCGTGCAGTGTAAATACACAACCGCGATACGCCGTTAACTTCTATGGAGAAAGTCGGGATCGGGAAAATAGAGGAAAGGGACACTTAAAAGAGGACTAGGACAAAACCCTTTGAGATCTAGGACTTTGAAGAGTCTCTACCCACGGGAGCACCGGAGTACTCGTGTTACCTCACCCAGGGAAGCCGGGTGCATAGGTGCCTTTCGGGGTCGGGTTTCGTCGTCGATTCGAATGGCGATCTGCTGCAAAGTGCTGCTGGCGGCCAAGAGAAAAGTGTCCGGGTGGATCCAAGAGTGGATCGGAGTTCTGGTGAACCTGAAAGCAGAGGGGACAGAGTCTGGGTCACTAGCCAGTGACCAGGAAGGCGATGGACAGATGCCCACCGATGTCGAGTGCTTCAGGTGCGTTGACGGTCGTCTTGACTCTTCAGCCACGAGGTCCGGGAGGCGTTGTCGGCGACCAGGAGCAGGATTCGGGCTGGTGCTCGATGTCTGTCGAGTGCTGAGGTGTCGGCGACCGGATTGGACCCAACAAGCCTTGGCAACGGCAAGTCTTGAGTAAGATGTAGATCGTCGATGGTGCAGACCAGCAAGGTCTGTGGAACTCACCCAGCGAGGGTAAGTGAGGGCAGGCCTGGAGCAACCAGGATGCCAAGTAAGGAAAAGATTGGCCTTCGTTAAGGGCTACTAGCCAACGGGCTAGCGACCGCGAAGGAGCCTCGTGACGCCGCACGTGGAGCTGGCTTACAGGACACTCGTGGAGTGGGGGCCAGTGATCTTCGGTGCAGGTGGTGCTGGAGGCTAGGGCTACTCGGAGCCCAAAGCACGACTTCTTGGGAGACCCAGAAGATGGTGCACTTGCAAGTGTGCTCGGTGTCCAGGGGTCACGGTCTCAAGTCACCCACGATAGCCACGGGCCTCAGCTTTGCTGGGGACTCAGGGTAGCCTCGGGGAAGTCTGAGAATCCACCTCTGGTGATGCGATGACTTCGGCGTCCGACAGGAGCTTCAGTAATGCGAACCGGACAGATGCTTCTTTGGTGCCTGCCAAGCAGGGGAGTCACTCCTTGACCCCAAGGGAGATTCTTCAGTCCTCTAATCTTGTCGTAGAGCGTCGAAGGTCCAGGATTCAGTGTCAGAGTTTCGTCCAGGTATAATCTAAAGTCCTAAGGACTGGGTTCCTACCTTTATTCTAAAAATAGGGGTTGGACTACTCTGTGGCCCCACCTATGGGTGGGTCAGGGCAGAGGGGTGGCTACACCCCTTTCCCTTTGTCCAGTTCGCGCCAAAGCAGGGGCTGCAAGCCCCTGATCCGGTTTGAACTGGGGTATGCACAGGGACACCAAATGTGCCCCCAGTGCAGGACTTCAAAGCACCCGAAAGTGCTCCCGCCCAGCCCCAATACACATTATCCTGTCTGGGGAGGTGGTCACACCTCCCTGGGACAGGAAACCTGTGTCCAGGCCTCCCCTGCCGGAGTTTCATCCAGCAGCAGGAGGCCAGACTCGTGTCTGTGGCAGCAGCATCCATTTTGTGATGCCAGGGCTCTGGAAAGAAGTTACCGGACTCGTCAGAGTTAACATGTCTTTCCCTCTAGAAGGGTGGAATGCTACCCCCGCTGCCAGGATTGGCGGGGGGTAGTATTCCAAGATGTTTGACACCAAACACGACATGTTTAGGTGCAGCCATTCCAAAGTTAGCATTTTACCGCGAGGATATAATGCGCTTAAGAGTATATGGTCAGGCTGCACTACAAACAGCATCAGAGATGGTCTCCGAACGCTGCAGAGGGGCCCTGCTCATGCAGGGGCACCCTCTCACATAGGAACCATGCACTCTGCCTTTAGGATTGATAAGGCCTGCCTTAGGAGTGACTTATAGGTTTCTAGGTGTGTATGTATTTCGTGATATAGGTAACCTATATCACAGTAAGGGGTGCATGCACCACCTTACCCAGGCTGCAGTAGCAGACCTGTGGTGTCAGTTTGGATGGCCTTCCAGGGGTGGCATAATACATGCTGCAGCCCCTGGCAGGCCTCTGAGGTACCTATGCCCTTGGTACATAGTATACCATATACTAGGGACTTATAAGGGCACTCCAGATCCCAATCAGAGATGTGCCTAAGGCACATGGAAACCATTTTAGAGAGGAAGCAGCTAGGCTGGGGTTCTGATTAGCAGGGCCCCAGCCAGACTAATGTCGAAAAACAGTGAAGCATCAGCAAAAAGTGGGGGTACCCATGTGAAGCAGATCCTACTCTCCTACACAACCCCCCCAAACGTAGGGACATTAAACTAACCTTGCCCAGTTAAGTCTTCATGTTCTAAGTGGAAATACCTAGAGAGTCCATCTGCATTCGCATGGTTACTCCCAGGCCTATGTTCCACTGTAAAGTCCATCCCCTGTAGGGAAATGGACCACCTAAGCAGTTTGGGGTTTTCACCCTTCATTTGTTTTAGCCATAAGAGGGGCTTATGGTCTGTCTGAACCAGGAAGTGTGTACCAAACAAGTATGGCCTCAACTTCTTCAGAGCCCAGACCACAGCAAAGGCCTCCCTCTCTATGGCTGACCAACGTTTCTCTCTAGGGGTCAGCCTTCTGCTAATAAAAGCTACTGGCTGATCCTGACCTTCTTCATTCAATTGTGACAGTACAGCCCCTACCCCCAATTCAGATGCATCTGTTTGAACAATGAACTTCTTGGAGTAATCAGGACTCTGCAAAATTGGAGCAGTGCACATGGCCTGCTTGAGGTCATCAAATGCCTTTTGACAGCTAACTGTCCACTGAACCTTTTGGGCATTTTCTTAGAAGTTAAGTCATTCAAGGGTGTCACTATTGATCCATACCCCTTGACAAATCTCCTATAGTACCCAGTCAGGCCTAAGAAGGCTCTCACCTGAGTCTGGGTAGTGGGAGCAGTCCAGTCCATGATGGTCTGGATCTTGCTCTGCAAAGGTTGAACCTGGCCTCCACCCACAAGGTGGCCCAGGTACACAACCTGACTCTGCCCTATCTGGCACTTAGTGGCCTTGATAGTCAGGCCTGCCTTTTGCAGGGCCTGTAAAACATTCCTGAGGTGGACCAGGTGATCCTCCCAGGTGGAGCTAAAGACAGCAATATCGTCTAGATAAGCTGCACTATAGGCTTCCAGTCCTGTGAGAACTGTGTTCACCAACCTCTGGAAAGTGGCAGGTGCATTCTTCAGACCAAAGGGCATTACCACAAATTGATAATGCCCACTAGGGGTTGAGAATGCTGTCTTGGGCTTTGCAGTATCAGCTAGTCTGATCTGCCAGTAGCCAGCTGTTAGGTCAAATGTGCTGAGATATTTGGCAGAGGCCAAAGTATCTATGAGCTCATCTGCCCTGGGTATTGGATGGGCATCAGTCCTAGTGACTGCATTGAGACCTCTGTAGTCTACACAAAACCTCATCTCTCTTTTTCCACCACTGGTGTGAGGTTTCGGTACTAGGACTACTGGACTAGCCCAAGGGCTATCTGAGGGCTCAATTACTCCCAATTCCAACATTTTCTGGACTTCAGTCCTGATACAGTCCCTGACATGGTCAGGTTGCCTATAAATCTTGTTTTTAATAGGCAGACTGTCCCCAGTGTCCACTTCATGAGTGCACCAGGTGGTCTGACTGGGTGTCAGTGAAAACATATGTCGAAACTGATTGAGGACTTGCCTGCAATCAGTTTGTTGCTGGGTAGTGAGGCTGCCTGCCAAGGCTACACCATCAACTGACCCATCGTCAGGGTTCTGTGAGAGCAGGTCAGGGAGTGGGTCACTCTCTTCCTCCTGTCCTTCATCAGTAGCCATGAGCAAGCCCATGTCTGCCCTATCCACATATGGTTTTAACCTGTTGACATGGAGAACCCTGTGGGGACTCCTGGGTGTTCCTAGGTCTACTAAATAAGTGACCTCACCCTTCTGCTCAACAATAGTGTGGGGTCCACTCCATTTGTCTTGGAGAGCTGCTGGGGCCACTGGCTCCAACACCCACACCTTCTGTCCTGGCTGGTAAACAGTCAGAACAGCCTTTTGGTCATGCCAGGCCTTCTGAAGTTCCTGGCTAGCCTCAAGGTTTTTGGTTGCCTTTTTCATGTACTCAGCCATCCTGGAGCGGAGACCAAGTACATAGTCCACTATATCTTGCTTTGGGGGCTTGAGAGGTAACTCCCATCCTTCCTTCACCAAGCACAGTGGACCCCTCACAGGGTGGCCAAACAGAAGTTCAAAAGGGCTGTAACCAACCCCCTTCTGAGGCACCTCCCTATATGCGAATAAAAGGCAGGGCAAGAGTATGTCCCATCTACGCCTAAGCTTTTCTGGGAGCCCTTTAATCATGCCCTTCAAGGTTTTGTTGAATCTCTCAACTAAACCATTGCATTGTGGGTGATAGGGTGTGGTGAACTTATAAGTCACTCCACACTCCTTCCACATTGCTTTTAAGTACCCAGACATGAAGTTAGCACCCCTGTCTGATACTACCTCCTTAGGAAAGCCCACTCTTGAGAAGATTCCCAGGAGGGCCCTTGCCACCACAGGTGCTGTAGTGGTCCTGAGGGGAATAGCTTCTGGGTACCTGGTGGCATGATCCACTACCACCAGGATAAACCTGTGCCCAGAGGCTGTTTGGGGATCCATGGGACCAACAATGTCAATCCCTACCCTCTCAAAGGGCACCCCCACCACAGGTAGTGGTATCAGGGGGCCTTTGTAGTGCCACCTGCTTTGCCACTGGCTTGGCAGGTTACACAGGAGCGACAAAACTCCTTACTGTCTTCAGACATGTGGGGCCAGTGAAAGTGAGGGACAATTCTGTCCCAAGTCTTGTTCTGGCCCAGGTGTCCTGCTAAGGGAATATCATGGGCTAGGGTCAATAGGAAGCCCCTGAACTTCAAAGGTATTACCAACCTCCTGGTAGCACCAGGCTTGGGGTCTCTACTCTCTGAGTACAGGAGTCCATCATCCCAATACACTGTATGGGGACCACTAGCTTTCCCAGCAGCCTCAGCAGCAGCTTGCTGTCTGAGGGGTTCAAGGGAGGGGCAGCTCTGCTGCTCCTGGCTCAGATCTGCCCTAGAAGGTCCCCCTGTCCCCAAGAACTCAACCTGGTCAGGTTCAAGTTCCTCTGGGACAGTTCCTTCTTCAGGGCTGAGATCATCCCCCTCAAGGGACTGATCTTCCTCCTGAGCCAAGGGGAAGGCACTGCCTTAACCCTACTACTCCTCCTCTTGGAAGGCACTTGGTCCATTCTTCCAGAATCCAAGGCCTGTTCAGTGCTAGACATTTTGGCTTGTGACCTGGTCACAGCAAACACATCTGCAGGGATCCCCAGCATTTCTGCATGGGTCCTGAGCTCCACTTCTGCCCAAGCAGAAGTCTCTAAGTCATTGCCAAGCAAGCATTCGACTGGTAGGTTTGCACTTACCACAACCTTCTTAAGGCCAGTTACCCCTCCCCAGGAGAAGTTAACAACTGCCAGAGTATGGTCTGTTCTGACATTGCTAGCATTGGTCACTTGGTACATCTCACCAAGCATAACTTGCCCAGGCAGCACAAGGTCTTGTGTCACCATTGTGACACTTGCCCCTGTGTCCCTAAATGCCAAAGCCTCACGTCCATTAATTAAAGGCTGTTGTCTGTACTTGCCCAGATTACTGGGACTCACAGTGGAGGTCACATCCATGCCTCCATCACAGACTAACACAGCCTGAGTCAGTTCCCTGACCAAGTCAGAGCCCAACTCAGTTCCCAGGGTGAACCCTACTAAACCCTTTGCTGGAGCACTTCCACCAACTGTACTAGGGGGAACAGGTGCCTTAGGGGCATTGGTGGGTGCTGGACTGGAGTCTTTGGACTTGGTGCAATCACTGGTCCAGTGGGTCTTTTGCTTACAGACCTTGCACCATGGTTTTCTTTGGCCTTTACCCTTGGTAGACTGGGAATCCCCACCAGAAGAAGATTTTTGGGGGCCTGATGAAGACTTTTGATCTTTACCCTTCTCCCCACCCTTGTCAGAGTTCTTAGCATCTTGCTTCTTGGTTTCCCCACCTTGGTTCTGTACCTTCTGCTTCACCCTGGTCCTGACCCATTTGTCTGCCTTCTTTCCCAATTCTTGGGGAGAGGTCAGATCAGAGTCTACCAGGTATTGATGCAACAGCTGATTTTGACAGTTATTAAGAATCTGCTCCCTCATTATCAGATTATACAATCCTGAGAAGTCACACACCTTACTGCCCAACAACCAGCCTTCCAGAGCCTTGGCAGAACAATCCACATAGTCTACCCAGTCTTGAGTCTGTGCTTTTTGGGTGTCTCTGAACTTCAACCTGTACTGTTCAGTGGTTAGGCCAAACCCATCAGTAAGAGCACTCTTCAAGACCTTGTAATTGTCAGCATCCTCTTCTCTAACAGTGAGGAGCTTGTCTCTACCTTTGTCAGCAAAGGAGAGCCACAAGATTGCTGCCCACTGCTCCTGAGGGACCTTCTGTACTTTACAGGCCCTCTCTAAAGCAGTTATCCATTTGTGGATATCATCCCCACTCTGGTAGGGAGGGACAATCTTGCTCAGGTTCCTATGGTCATAGGACCTTTCCCTATCTCTAGGGACATGGCTGCCACCATGGGACTCTAGTCCCATCTTTCTTCTCTCTCTAAGGAGATCTAGGGATTCTCTATCTAAAGCTAATTGCTTTTTTCTGAGTTCCAGCTGAGTTTCCTCATACTGGACTAGCCTCTTTCTTCTCTCATGAGAGGATTCTCTCCTATGAGATGAGACAGAGCTCCCTATAGAGGTGCCAGAGTGGTTAGACTCCTGAGAAGGAGACCTAGACCTTCTGGGCACACTCTTAATCCTTCCTGGGGGGACAAAGAGAGCATCATTCTGATCCTCCTCTTCCTCTTCCTGAGGAGGGGTTGGATTATCCAGGTCAGGGCCA
Organism: Calotriton arnoldi; assembly: GCA_963921515.1. Lineage (NCBI taxonomy): Eukaryota > Metazoa > Chordata > Amphibia > Caudata > Salamandridae > Calotriton > Calotriton arnoldi. The sequence continues at coordinate 2,303,295 of CAWUFW010002244.1, read as the reverse complement.
TTGTCGCCCTCCTGGCCAGTTTCAGAGGGGGGGCTGGGGGTACTGGTACCCCTAGCGTCCTCCTCTTCTCCTGCCCCACCCTCAGCTCCTACCCCTTCAGTCCCCAAGGGCTTACTAAGGTCATAAGCCACCAACAACTCCTTGAGGTGTTGGGTGGTGGGGCTTTGGCCTGTCCTTAATTTTCTCAAGTTGCATAAAGCTCTCAATTCCAAGAATGGGAGTGTATCATACTTGGAGGGTGGAAGCTCACTGGCTTCCTGCAAGGATTCTTTGGATCCTCCCTTTAAAGACATTACTAGTGTGGTGTGGTGTATGCACTACCTACTCTAGTGTGGCCTACTAAACTCTCTTGAGTTGTAGAAAGGGTTGTGCTATCCCTTAACACACAACTCTAAGTTCAGTAGAACTTACTGTTATTCTAAGCTTAAATTATATGTACCTTAGGTACCTTTAGTGGTTTTCAGTTGATCAATTCAATTGAGATTATCTGGTAAAACAATAGCAAGCTGGAATCCCACACGCTGCACACCAATGTGAGAAGTTGGCCTGGCATATGCTGTCCACTAATTATAGTGGGCACCTTGCACCAGTCCAAATCGACTCTTATGGTAGATAGGTTAAAGACAACCTTATTGAAAGCTATCCTAGTGGTAGCTATGGAGAGCAGCCTTCAGGCTAAGTCTTGAAGGAATGTAAAGCAGCTTGTTTTACCAGTCTATAATCTCTTGAGTGACCAAATGAAAGAGCACCACACCAGGTATATATTCAAAATATATGTATTTATTACTAAACACACCCCTCTAGTCTCTTTATGAGGCTAGAGTTCGAAGTACATAGGTTATAAGATCTTAAATCACAGTAATAGCACAAATACACGTTTGGGCCCTAGGGGCGTACCAAACCATATACCAATAAAGTGGTATGCGAACCACGACTGAACTAGACACTAGGCCTAGAGCCTCTAGAAGTGCTTGGACCACAAGGAACCACCCAAGGTAGTGACACAGGGGACCCACGGGAGACGCGTGCAGTGTAAATACACAACCGCGATACGCCGTTAACTTCTATGGAGAAAGTCGGGATCGGGAAAATAGAGGAAAGGGACACTTAAAAGAGGACTAGGACAAAACCCTTTGAGATCTAGGACTTTGAAGAGTCTCTACCCACGGGAGCACCGGAGTACTCGTGTTACCTCACCCAGGGAAGCCGGGTGCATAGGTGCCTTTCGGGGTCGGGTTTCGTCGTCGATTCGAATGGCGATCTGCTGCAAAGTGCTGCTGGCGGCCAAGAGAAAAGTGTCCGGGTGGATCCAAGAGTGGATCGGAGTTCTGGTGAACCTGAAAGCAGAGGGGACAGAGTCTGGGTCACTAGCCAGTGACCAGGAAGGCGATGGACAGATGCCCACCGATGTCGAGTGCTTCAGGTGCGTTGACGGTCGTCTTGACTCTTCAGCCACGAGGTCCGGGCGGCATTGTCGGCGACCAGGAGCAGGATTCGGGCTGGTGCTCGATGTCTGTCGAGTCCTGAGGTGTCGGCGACCGGATTGGACCCAACAAGCCTTGGCAACGGCAAGTCTCGAGTAAGATGTAGATCGTCGATGGTGCAGACCAGCAAGGTCTGTGAAACTCACACAGCGAGGGTAAGTGAGGGCAGACCTGGAGCAACCAGGATGCCAAGTAAAGAAAAGATTGGCCTTCGTTAAGGGCTACTAGCCAACGGGCTAGCGACCGCAAAGGAGCCTCGTGACGCCGCACGTGGAGCTGGCTTACAGGACACTCGTGGAGTGGGGGCCAGTTATCTTCGGTGCAGGTGGTGCTGGAGGCTAGGGCTACTCGGAGCCCAAAGCACGACTTCTTGGGAGACCCAGAAGATGGTGCACTTGCAAGTGTGCTCGGTGTCCAGGGGTCACGGTCTCAAGTCACCCACGATAGCCACGGGCCTCAGCTTTGCTGGGGACTCAGAGTAGCCTCGGGAAGTCTGAGAATCCACCTCTGGTGATGCGATGACTTCGGCGTCCGACGGGAGCTTCAGTAATGCGAACCGGACAGATGCTTCTTTGGTGCCTGCCAAGCAGGGGAGTCACTCCTTGACCCCAAGGGAGATTCTTCAGTCCTCTAATCTTGTCGTAGAGCGTCGAAGGTCCAGGATTCAGTTTCAGAGTTTCGTCCAGGTATAATCTAAAGTCCTAAGGACTGGGTTCCTACCTTTATTCTAAAAATAGGGGTTGGACTACTCTGTGGCCCCACCTATGGGTGGGTCAGGGCAGAGGGGTGGCTACACCCCTTTCCCTTTGTCCAGTTCGCGCCAAAGCAGGGGCTGCAAGCCCCTGATCCGGTTTGAACTGGGGTATGCACAGGGACACCAAATGTGCCCCCAGTGCAGGACTTCAAAGCACCCGAAAGTGCTCCCGCCCAGCCCCAATACACATTATCCTGTCTGGGGAGGTGGTCACACCTCCCTGGGACAGGAAACCTATTGTCCAGGCCTCCCCTGCCGGAGTTTCGTCCAGCAGCAGGAGGCCAGACTCGTGTCTGTGGCAGCAGCATCCATTTTGTGATGCCAGGGCTCTGGAAAGAAGTTACCGGACTCGTCAGAGTTAACATGTCTTTCCCTCTAGAAGGGTGGAATGCTACCCCCGCCGCCAGGATTGGCGGGGGGGTAGTATTCCAAGATGTTTGACACCAAACACGACATGTTTAGGTGCAGCCATTCCAAAGTTAGCATTTTACCGCGAGGATATAATGCGCTTAAGAGTATATGGTCAGGCTGCACTACAAACAGCATCAGAGATGGTCTCCGAACGCTGCAGAGGGGCCCTGCTCATGCAGGGGCACCCTCTCACATAGGAACCATGCACTCTGCCTTTAGGATTGATAAGGCCTGCCTTAGGAGTGACTTATAGGTTTCTAGGTGTGTATGTATTTCGTGATATAGGTAACCTATATCACAGTAAGGGGTGCATGCACCACCTTACCCAGGCTGCAGTAGCAGACCTGTGGTGTCAGTTTGGATGGCCTTCCAGGGGTGGCATAATACATGCTGCAGCCCCTGGCAGGCCTCTGAGGTACCTATGCCCTTGGTACATAGTATACCATATACTAGGGACTTATAAGGGCACTCCAGATCCCAATCAGAGATGTGCCTAAGGCACATGGAAACCATTTTAGAGAGGAAGCAGCTAGGCTGGGGTTCTGATTAGCAGGGCCCCAGCCAGACTAATGTCGAAAAACAGTGAAGCATCAGCAAAAAGTGGGGGTACCCATGTGAAGCAGATCCTACTCTCCTACACGTACTTACCAGTAACTTGAATTTCCTTCCATAGGCTAACATTGACTGGTTTCACTTGGAAATTCTTCTAAGTGTGGAGTTTTGGAACTTTAAAATATTCCTCTAAAATCAGCCGAAATACGAATTCCGATTTACTCACCTGTTATCAGGAGAGACCTCAGTGCTGCATCTTTCAGCCCAGTACTGATCCTCAAAAGTAATTTTAACCGTACTTACCAGTAACTTGAATTTCCTTCCATAGGATATCATTGCCTGCTTTTTGCTGAAAAAGTTTCTAAGTGTTGATTTTTGAAACATACAAATATTCCTCTAAAATCAGCCGAAATACGAATTCCGATTTACTCACCTGTTATCAGGAGAGACCTCAGTGCTGTATCTTTCAGCCCAGTACTGGTCCTGAAAAGTAATTTTAACCGTACTTACCAGTAACTTGAATTTCCTTCTATAGGCTAACATTGACTGGTTACACTTGGAAATTCTTCTAAGTGTGGAGTTTTGGAACTTTAAAATATTCCTCTAAAATCAGCCGAAATACGAATTCCGATTTACTCACCTGTTATCAGGAGAGACCTCAGTGCTGCATCTTTTAGCCCAGCACTGACCCTGAAAAGTAATTTTAACCGTACTTACCAGTAACTTATATTTTCTTCCATAGGAATCCATTGTCTGGTTTTCAGCAGAAAAGTTTGTGTCGATTTTCACAAACTACAAATATTCCTTAAAAATCGCCTGTATGACTTAAACGCATTCTTTCAACTGTTTACAGGAGATGCACCAGTGCTGGATCCAGGATCCAACACTGAGTAAGAAAAAGTAACGATAACAGTTTTTACCTGCTAAGTGAATTTCCTTCCATAGGATAACATTGGTGATTCTATGAGAAAAAGTTTCAAAGTGATAACTTTTAAAATACAATAATATTCCTTAAAAATCACTACTGTAACCAAAACGCTTTTACTCAACTGTTTACAGGAGATGTCCCAGGACTGAATCTAGGATCCAGTCCTGTGGTTAGAAAAAGTAATCCATAAAGTAACTAATTGCATTTAACTAGAAATTCACATTGAGCTGAATGTTGCATTGTGTTTGAAAATGTGTTGCCCATTGCAACAACTGTAACTACTGTACTTAAAAGTCTATTGCCTATGTGCAAAGTATTTAAACTAAAGTAATTCATTCTGAGAAAGTATTTTTTGTGATGTATAATGTAATTACAATGTAATTTAAAAAATAAAATATGTAAAAAAAAATTGTTTCTAAAAATGTAGTAAATCAGTATGAAAAAAATAAATATAACAATTAATACATTTAAAAATTGTCATTTACAAAACCTTTGAAATTCACTGAAAAAACCGTAGGTTTCAGACATGTTATAGTTAGGAATTAGCATTTAAAAAACCTTTGAAATTCACTGAAAAAACCATAGGTTTCAGACACGTTATAGTTAGAAATTAGCATCTAAAAAACCTTTGAAATTCACTGAAAAAACCATAAGTTTCAGGCACGTTATAGTTAGAAATTAGCATTTAAAAAACCTTAGAAATTCACTGAAAAAACCATAAGGTTTTAGGGACAGTTATAGTTAGTTGGACATTGCACTCGTACAAAACCCGTGAAATTCCCCGTTATAGTTAGTTCAGCTAACTATAACTCGCGCCCGCAATGCACTGCTGATGACGTCACATATTACATCACTCATGACATGGTCAGTGACATCACTGATGACATCACTGATGACATCATCCATGTGAGAATTTAATGCATCTTCTCACACCCTAATATAAGTTTTGATACACCCACTCTAAATTACGGACTGCCATTCTCAAAACCATACACACTCCAATACCAATAAGTACATACCCACTCACTGATTCTTAGGTCTACACACACACATCTACTCACTCACCCGTACAGTCACTCATACTTACAGTCACTCAGTACAGGACTATCATATGCACTCATACACCTATATAAACACTCACACAACGCAACTCATCCATAGAGGTACTCACACACCTAGTCAGTCATGCAAATAATTAATCACACTCCAATTTACTCACCTATACAGTTATACACACCAGCTCACTTACTCATAAAAATACTAGCACATTCTTACGCTCCTATGCAATCACTGATGCAAGCACACACTCATCCATATAGCCACTCTCACAATCACACACTCTCACTTATAGCCATTTATATACTCCAATACACATATATACTGCCTTTCACATATGTAGTTACTCACACATGTACCACTGAGATATACATTCAATCACTAACACACCCATACACACACTCACCCACCCATACAGTCCATCACAGACGCACTCTTGAAACCATGCACCCAGTGAATCACCCACTCACACATCTATGCACAGAGTCACACACACCCCACCCACACAAACACTGAGGCACCCATACAGATACTCAGAGAACCAATCCATAACCCATATAGACACTCATTTAGCTAGTCAGAAACCCATGCAGTTGCTTACACAACAACAGACAGACGGATACAGACATTCACACAGTTTAGTCACTCACCCATGCATCCAGTAAGATACGTTTAATCACTCACTTATAGACTCAGTCACGCACCTACTAAATCATCCATTCAGGCGCTTCTACACCCACTCATTCTTCAATACGCCTTTCCCTATATATATTAAACATATTTAAACTTTACAGAAACACACAGCCACTGGATGATGTCATCAGTGATGTCATTTGAGATGTCATCAGTGATGTCATCAGTGATGTCACTGACCATGTCATGAGTGATGTAATATGTGACGTCATCAGCAGTGCATTGCGGGGGCGCGAGTTATAGTTAGCTGAACTAACTATAACGGGGGAATTTCACGGGTTTTGTACGAGTGCAATGTCCAACTAACTATAACTGTCCCTAAAACCTTATGGTTTTTTCAGTGAATTTCTAAGGTTTTTTAAATGCTAATTTCTAACTATAACGTGCCTGAAACCTATGGTTTTTTCAGTGAATATATATATATAAAACAGAGGCCCACTTCAGGAAACAGGATGCCTTTCTTCCGAGAAATTCAGCACAGCGCTTCCTGCAGTCCAACTAGTTTCGGCACTACAGCCTTGCTCACGGACAGGAAGTTTCACAAAATGCTTCTGTGCCTACATTTTTATAGCGTTTCAGGTCACCTGACTGTGTGTAGCCTGCATCTCCCATAGTGCATCATTCCATGCAGGTAAGTGTTGTTTTAGAGAAAAATTCCTCCTTATGCTGGCAAAAAGATCGTAATCTGCTCAGCTACCAGATGCACATAAATGTTAATTCAATCCAAATGGAAAAACAGTCAAATGTCTTGTAACAGCGTAATGCTGAATATTACCACTTCTCAGTTTGCTGGCTCCCGTCACCGGAACGATTGGAAGGGAAATCATCCCCAACCAAAACCCTTCCAGCGCTGCCGTTGTTTTCACCATTGTTGGCGTCTCCTCAGTAGGTTTACCGGCAGCGTGTGGGTCATGCTCCCTTATTAACATCCAATCGTTCCGGTGACAGGAGCCAGCAAACTGAGAAGTGGTAATATTCAGCATTACGCTGTTACAAGACATTTGACTGTTTTTCCATTTGGATTGAATTAACATTTATGTGCATCTGGTAGCTGAGCAGATTACGATCTTTTTGCCAGCATAAGGAGGAATTTTTCTCTAAAACAACACTTACCTGCATGGAATGATGCACTATGGGAGATGCAGGCTACACACAGTCAGGTGACCTGAAACGCTATAAAAATGTAGGCACAGAAGCATTTTGTGAAATTCCTGTCCGTGAGCAAGGCTGTAGTGCCGAAACTAGTTGGACTGCAGGAAGCGCTGTGCTGAATTTCTCGGAATAAAGGCATCCTGTTTCCTGAAGTGGGCCTCTGTTGTTTTTTCATGGAGTGTGAAGTTACGGGCTTCTCCGTGCCCGTTGAAAGAGGCCGCCCTGTAGGGTTGGGGGCTCCCTATTCGGAGGCTTGTTTTGGATATATATATATATATATATATATATATATATATATATATATATATATATATATATATATATATTCACTGAAAAAACCATAGGTTTCAGGGACGTTATAGTTAATTGGACATTTCACTCGTACAAAAACATAGAAATTCCGCCGTTATAGTTAGTTCAGCTAACTATAACTCGCGCTCCTGCAATGCACTGCTGATGATGTCACATATTACATCATTCATGACATGGTCAGTGACATCACTGATGACATCACTGATGACTTCATCCAGTGACTGTGTGTTTCTTTAAAGTTTAAATATGTATTATATATATGCCAAGGTGTATTGAAGAATGAGCAGGTGTATAAGTGTCTGGATGGAGGATTTAGTAGGTGCGTGACTGACTGTTTAAGTGAGTGATTACATGTGTCTTACTGAATGCATGGGTTAGTGACTAAACTGTGTGAATGTCTGTATCAGTCTGTCTGTTGTTGTATAAGCTGCTGCATGGGTTGGTCAGTAGCTACATGAGTGTCTATATGGGTTATCGATTGGTTGCCTGAGTATTTGTATGGGTGCCTGAGTGTGTGTGTGGGTGGGTGGGAGGTGTGTGAATCTGTGCATAGATGTTTGAGTGGTTGATTCACTGGGTGTATGGGTTCAAGAGTGCAGGTGGAAACAGCTGTATGGGTGGGTGAGAGTGTGTATGGGTGTGTTGGTGAGTGAATGGATGTCTCAGTGGTACATGTCCAAGTAACTACATATGTAAAAGGCAGTGTATGTGAGAGTTGGAGTATATAAATGACTATACGCGAGAGTCAGTGATTGTGAGAGTGGCTGTATGGATGAGTGTGTACTTGTATCAGTGATTGTATAAGAGAGTAAGTATGCGTTTGTTTCTGTTTGAATAAGTGATGTGGTGTGTGTATAACTGTATAGGTCAGTAAATGTAAGTGTGATTGATTCTTTGCATGACTGTTAGACCTGGCACCATTGGCCACTTCCGGGTTCAGACAGACCACAGGCCCCTCAGATGGCTGATGCAGATGAGGGGTGAGAATCCAAAGCTGTTGAGGTGGTCCATATCCCTACCGGGGATGGACTTTACGGTGGAACACCGCCCTGGTACAGAACACGCCAATGCTGATGGTCTGTCCAGGTTTTTCCGCCTTAGTGATGAGAACTCCCCGGAGGTAGGGTAGTTCTCCCCACATTTCAGCTGGAGGGGACACGTGTTAGACCTGGCACCATTGGCGTGGGTCTCCCTTCCATTTTTTGCTGTTGCCTCTTATGTTTTTGCTGGTTTTAGATGCTTTTGGGCACTGTGCCAATGCTGTTCAGTGCCACAGTGCAAGTGCTCCCTATGGTAAATTGATGTATGGATTAGTGACTCCATGATTGGCTGGCTTGGTTTACTTGTCAGACCCTAGTACAGTGCACTGCGTGTGCCCAGGGCTTGTAAATCATATGCTGCTGGTGGGCTTGAAGCACTGGTTGTGCCACCCACCGGAGCAGCTTGTAAAGTGTGTCTCAGGTCTGCCATTGCAGAGCCTGTGTGCAGTCTGGTACTGCCATGTTGACTGGGCAAGTGCACCCACTTGCCAGTCCCTAAACCTTCCCTTTTATACAAATTAGTCACCCCTAAGGTAGGCCCAAGGGCAGGGTGCATTGTAGGTAAAAGGTAGGACATGCCCTGATGTGTGTGGCATGTCCTAATAGTGAATTACAGCCATTTTCGTTTTTCACTATTGCATGGCTACCTGTTCCCCATAGGCCAGAATGGGCAGTTAGATTATTACATCTTATAATCCTAACTGACTCAGGGAACCAGGTAGAAATTCGAGTTTAGTATGCCTGAACTCAGACCGATAAAATACATCTTTTAGTGAAGTTGGTTTTAACATTCTGTGTTTGAAAATACCACTTTTAGAAAATGGGTATTTTCTTGCCTAACTATCCAAGCCTGCCTCTGCTAGGTTGTGTATTCCTTGTCTGGAGTTTGAGTGACAGGGGCTGGGGGCTTCCAGGAGACAGGGTGTTCAGCACAGAGTTGAATAGAGAGATCTGCATGCAGATAGGAGGGAGGAGTTGCACCTGGAACATGAATAGGGCTGTGCCTTTCCTCCACAATGCTGGCTCCACCTCCTGTGGTGTGTTTGATGTCCCTGGCCTACACTGTGAAAGGAAAGAAGGAGTCTTGTCAACAATGTGCTCCAGGACTGACCAGAACTGGTTTTGGACTAGGCAAAGGCCTCTCTGCCTTCAGAGAACAAAGAGAAAAGGTGTATAAAAAGGGGACCTAGACCTCTAGGAAATTAGATCACTTCTGGGAATCAAGACAAACCTTTGCTGAGGAGAAGAACCAGGAAGCTGAAGGAGGAGACTACCCCTGTGCTGTGTGTTTGGGGGTTGGCCTGCAGTGGTTGCTTCATTGCCAAAGAAAGGAGAAAAGGACTGAGTGTGCTTTCTATCAACTTGAAGAAGAATCTCCAAGGGCTTGAACTAGAGCTTGCCTCCTGCCTGAAGTCTCAGGGATACAAGACTTCACCAACCAGCTCCCCCTGAAGTCCCTTGCTGGGAATTGAAGTGCCTGCTGTTGTGCTGGGCCTTCTGAGAGACTGCGTGTCGCTGGGAGCTGGAAGCGCGACGCAACGACGAGAAGCGTGTCGCCGCCGCAGCCGCTGTCATTGCATCGCCGAGGAAGCGAGAAGCCGCTGCCGCTGTCATCATCACATCGCCGAAGCGCGGCGCATCGCCGGAGAAGCGGGACGCTGCCACAGAGGACATCGTCGCATCACCAGAGAAGCACATCGCAGGGCCTGTCGCGGCTCCAAAGATCGAGTCGCCACGAGGCCGTCGGGCGTGCACGCATCACACCAACGTTGTCGCATCGCAACCAAGACGCCATTTTGTCGCATCGCACCGGAGAAGAGTATCGCATCGAGGGGCCAACTTGTCGCATTGCACCGGAGAGCAGTAAGAAACCGACGCATCACCTCCCCACACAGTAAGGAAGCGAGCATCAACTCCCCTGTGCAGCAGTAAGGAACCAATGCATCCACTCCCCTGAGTGTAAGGAACCGACGCGTCACCTTCCCTGCGACCCTTTTGTTTTCTTTGCGTTACGCATTCAAGGTACATTGAGAGTAAAGTGTTGCATCTACAACTTGAGAGAACTGAACTATTTTATAACATTTTAAAGTCTATTTTTGAGTACAGTATTGTGGATTTTTGTCGTTTGGTCTTGTGTTAAGTCTATATAAAAATACTTATTTTTATAAATACAACCTGTGTGGTGTCCATCTGTACTGTTGTCACTGTATTACTGTATGTGTTCACAAATGCTTTACACACTGCCTCTGAGATAAGCCTGCCTGCTCGTGCCAAGCTACCAAGGGGGTGAGCAGGGGTTATTTTAGGAGTGTAGCCCCTTACCCTGACTAGACGCAAGGGTCCCTATTTGTCACAGGTACCTACCTATGCCAACTAGAGGCCCCCAAATCTAACATTGGTGGTCAGCGGTGAGGATTTGGACTTGCATTTGTGATTCATATACAGTGATTGGTGTACACTACTAGTGAGTGCAGACCATAACACGACCACATACTTTTTGAGAATATTTCCTTGGAACTTCTTTTCTATTTTTGATTCTTGAGAACTGCCAGTCTTTTTGCTACCATGAGCAAGTCAGCATCCATAGTATCTGTAGACATTGTTTTGGAAGAAGAGAGAATTGATACTTACACTGTGCCTTATCTCAAAGCTTTGTGCAAGAAATTTAAAATCTCTGTGAAAGGCCTCACCAGGAAAGAGGAATACCAGAAGGCGCTGAGGGCCTAGGTAGAATCTAGGAATGCCAGTGAGCATCCTGAGGAGCCAGTAATGGAGGCAGAGGATTTAAATGAGCAACTTGAGGGGCCAGTGTGCCCAACTGGAGGGAAAGCACCTTCAGGGGCGGGCAGCAGTGTTTCTTCCAAAGGGTTGTCCCCAGGAGAGCTGGAGGACAGAGCAAGGGAGAGGATGCATACAATGGAGCTAGCTAGGCTCAAAATGGATGGTCAGAAAGACATAGAGAGCAAGAAAATAGAGCTTGGGATGGAATTAGAAATGAAGAAGTTAGCCTTAGAGGAAAAGAGAATGCATTTTGAGCATGAGAGAGGATTGAGGGAATTGGAACTCAAGGTCAAAAAGTTAGAGGTTCCTCCCTCTGGTGGCAGCACACCGCCAGTGCATGTAGAAGCAAGAACCTACATTCCCAAAGATGTAGTTAAAGATTTCCACAAGAATGAGGATATTGGTCAGTGGTTTAGGGCTTATGAAGCTGCAATGTTGGCCCACCGGGTCCCTGAGAAGGATTGGGGAGCGGGGTTGTGGGGCCGCTTTGTTAGTGATGGGAGGGACACTTTGTTGGATTTGCCTACAGAGGAGCAGATGTCCTATACCCACATGAAGGGAGCCCTAATGTCCAGATTTGGTTTGACCCCAGAGCTATACAGACAAAGGTTTAGAAATTGCAGAAAACTGGAGTCTACCACTTGGGTGGAATATGTGTCTTTCTTTTGCAGAGCATTGGATGGTTGGGTGAAGGGTAGCAAAGTGGATAATTTTGAGGCGCTCTATGATTTGCTTGCATGGGAGCACTTGTCAAATAACTGTTTTCCAGAGCTACGCCAGCATCTTATTGATAGCAAGCTGACTAACCCTAGGAAGCTTGCTGAGGAGGCAGACCGCTTGGTGAGCACCCGGGTCCAGAAGGGTCATGTGGGAGACTTCGCCAAAGGTGGGCAGGGTCGCCAGCAGAAGAGTGGGGGGGATAAGGGTAAACAGAGGGAGTTCCAGAAAGGGCCCCAAAGTAATCCCCAAGGGAACCAAGGGAAGGGTTCCCAGCCTCCCCCTGAGAAGAAGGCAGTGGCCCCGACAGATAAGCCTGTTCACAAGGGGCCCAAGACCTGTTTTAAGTGTGGTCTAGTAGGCCACTGTTCTTATGATGCTAGATGTCCCTTGTATGGGAAGACAGCACCCACTGGTGCACCACCCCGGCAGTTGGCTAGTGTAGCCCTGGGGGAGGAGATGGGTGCCCAGGGTGGGTGGGATCCCGCAGAGATGTCCCTTGTCTCTTTAGGAGACTGTGAGGTGGTCCCCAGGACCCAGCTGCCTGATAACACTAAAAAGTACAGGCAGTGGGTGACCATCAATGGCAAGAGGGTGGAAGCTCTTAGAGACACTGGAGCCAGTGTGACAGCTGTCGGTTGGTGTCTGAAGAGCAGGTAGTCCCCAATGCATTTTACCCAGTTGTTGCCGCTGACAACACAGAGAGCCACTGCAAGGTGGCACAGGTTCCCTTTGAGTGGGGGGGGTCTCAGGGACTCTTCAAGTAGCTGTGAGGCCAGCCATGCCTGTTGAATGTCTGTTAGGTAACGATTTGGAGAGCTCCCCTTGGGCTAAGGTGGAGCGGAGAGCTCATTTAGAGATGTTGGGTTTGCCTGAGTGGGCCTGCGTGACCACTCGGTCTATGGCAGCCAGTAAGGGTGTTCAAGAGGACCTGGCACCTGAGAAAATGGCCCAGGTGCCTGCCTTAAAGAGAAGAGGTAGGGGGCACGGGAAACCGGCCCCTGAGATTCCCACGGCCCAGGAGGAGGCGGACCCTGAGGGGGATGCCCTGGAGCCTACCGGGGAAGAGATTGCTGAACTGGGAGACCTGCCTGAGCTGACCCATTGGCAGCAGGAAGGAGGTCCCTCCAGGGAAGAGTTCTGTGAGGACAGACAGAACAAGTGCCCTTCTCTTGTGGGTTTGCGGCAGCAGGCTGCAAACCAGGCAGCAGGTGATCAGTCTGGATCACATTGGATCTACTGGGAGAATGGTCTCCTGTATAGTGAGCCTAAGGTTGCTGAGCCTGGGTCAGCCCGTGTGCTGGTGGTACCCCAGCACTTCAGAGCCTTCCTACTGGGGCTGGCTCATGATGTGCCTTTAGCAGGACATTTGGGGCAGGACAAGACCTTTGAAAGGCTTGTCACCCATTTTTATTGGCCCCAAATGCGCAAGAGTTCAGACACTCATTGCAGGACCTGTCAGACTTGCCAGGCAAGTGGAAAGAGTGGGAGGAAGCGCAAGGCTCCTCTCCAGCCATTCCCTGTGGTCAGCACCCCCTTTGAAAGGGTGGGCATTGACATTGTGGGGCCTCTGGATCCCAAGACAGCCATGGGCAACAGGTTCATCCTGGTACCCGAAAGCCATCCCTCTCAGGACAGTGACAGGGATTTTCTCCCGTGTGGGGTTTCCCAGAGAGGTGGTGTCAGACCGAGGTACCAACTTCATTTCTAAGTATATGAAGTCCCTGTGGCAGGAGTGTGGTGTAACCTACAAGTTCACCACTCCTTACCACCCCCAAGGTAATGGGCTGGTTGAGAGATTCAACCGGACCCTCAAAGGCATGATTATGGGTCTTGAGGAACCCATGAGGCGTAAGTGGGACGTCCTCTTACCATGCCTGCTGTTTGCATACCGTGAGGTGCCACAGAAGTCTCTAGGGTTCAGTCCCTTTGAGCTTCTCTATGGACACCCAGTGAGAGGACCTTTGAATTTGGTCAAGGAAGGCTGGGAGCAATCTCCCAGGAAACCTCCCCAGGATGTATATAGCTACATGCTGGCCTTCAGGAACCAAACTAGGCGATTCAGAAAACTCGCTGAGGCGAATCTGGAAGCCAGCCAGGAGGAGATGAAGTGGTGGTACGACCAGAATGCCACTCTGGTTGAGCTTCAGCCTGGTCAGAAAGTGTAGGTCATGGATCCAGTGGAGCCCTGTGCGCTCCAGGATAAGTGGACCGGACCATTTGAGGTGGTGGAGCGCAAGAGTCCGGTTACCTACTTGGTGGACTTGCGGTCTCCCAGGAACCCCTTGCGGGTCCTGCATGTCAACCGCCTGAAGCCCCACTTAGAGAGGTCCGAAGTGGGCATGCTCCTAGCAACAGATGCTGGAATGGAGGAGGAGACTGAGCCTCTTCCTGACCTCCTGTCTGAAACAGAGCGAGATGGGTCAGTGGATGGAGTGAACCTCTCTGCCACCCTGACCCCAGAGCAACAGAATGACTGTCACCAATTGCTGGGACAGTTTTCTGACCTGTTCTCCCTGATTCCCAGTGTCACTGATTGGTGCGTCCATGATGTAGACACTGGGGACAGTCCTCCTGTCAAGCACAAAACTTACAGGGTGACTGAGAGCTTGCCTCAAGGAGGAGGTCTCCAAGATGCTTGCGTTGGGGGTGATTGAGTCCTCTAACAGTCCTTGGGCCATCCCAGTGGTCTTGGTCCCAAAGGCTGCTGCACCGGGTGTCTGAGGTTCTTTAATTTTGACCCCATCTTACAGTCACCGCCATTTTTGTGTTGCCTTTACACAGGCTGCTCGATGAGCGAAGTGTCTCTGCCCTTTTGGACTGCAACGTGTCAAAAACCCCCTCCGTCCTTGTCCTTAAAGCAATCTCAAACACCAGCCGGCCTAACTAATCCTTGTCTGGACTACCTAATCCCTGTATCAACTATCTGTTAGCCTTTAGTATTCTCCTCTCGCCATATCTTATCTTCTGGCCTTCGCTATTCTCTCCCTGTGTTTTCCTACTTTGTAACCTTCCTCTTGAAGCATACAGATATGTCCTGCCATTGCAAACACCGAACTATGGGTACCAGTATTGATTAACTGTGGGGGCTGGATAACACACAACATGTAAGCAGAGAGCATTTTGGTGACACAATATCTTGTTTTCAAACTCTCCTGATTGGCTAAAAAGTTGTGCGATGGGTGTATGTTTGGACAGATGTATTTCAACGATAAAAGCTTGTGAGCCACGGAGTCAAGTGGCAGTCTCCTGAGAACCTACTTGATGTACTTCTTGGACAACTGTGCTTAGCTGCAGCTAATAAACTTGGTTTTCTACGCCAACAGAGTATTCCGTGTCTCTGTGCAACAAGGCAGGTGAACCCGAAGATTTCAGGCGTGCCCTGCGCCGCCAGGCCCAAAGGCCCGGTTCTTCATGTCTCACCAGAGCTGAGGTTCTGTGTGGACTACCGAGGGCTCAATTCAGTCACCAGGACTGACGCCCACCCCATCCCCAGATTAGATGAGCTCATTGATCGGTTAGGGGCTGCCCGGTACCTCAGCACGTTTGACTTAACGTCTGGGTACTGGCAGATCGCCTTGACTGATGGGGCAAGAGAGAGGTCAGCATTCTCCACACCAGATGGGCACTACCAATTCCGGGTTATGCCCTTTGGGATGAAGAATGCCCCTGCCACCTTTCAGAGGTTGGTCAACCAGGTGTTGGCTGGACTGGAAGAGTTCAGTGCCGCCTACCTGGATGACATTGCAGTGTTCAGCGCCAGTTGGGAAGAACATCTGCGCCACCTCTGGGAAGTGTTGATGGCGCTGCGGATAGCAGGCCTCACGATCAAGGCGAGTAAGTGCCAGATCGGGCAGGGTTCCGTGGTGTACTTGGGACACCAGGTTGGGAGCGGCCAGGTGGCGCCCCTACAGCCCAAGATTGAGACCATCCTGACTTGGGAACCCCCCAAGACCCAGACAGAGGTGAGAGCCTTTTTAGGACTCACCGGGTATTACAGGAGGTTTGTCAAGGGGTATGGCAGCATTGTTGCACCCTTGACAGAGCTGACTTCCAGGA
This sequence comes from Calotriton arnoldi, assembly GCA_963921515.1. Lineage (NCBI taxonomy): Eukaryota > Metazoa > Chordata > Amphibia > Caudata > Salamandridae > Calotriton > Calotriton arnoldi. The sequence goes on along the minus strand of CAWUFW010002244.1, from coordinate 2,287,356 downwards.
AGCAGCCCAAGAGAGTGATTTGGACTGACACCTGTCAGAGAGCTTTTGATGCCCTGAAGACTGCCATGTGCACGGCGCCCGTGCTCCTGGCACCCAACTTCTCAAAAGAGTTTATTGTGCAAACAGACGCTTCAGAGCATGGTGTGGGGACTGTTCTATCACAGATTAATGAGGAGGGCCTAGACCAACCTGTAGCCTTCATTAGTAGGAGGTTACTTCCACGGGAACAGAGATGGAGTGCAATTGAGCATGAGGCATTTGCTGTGGTCTGGGCACTGAAGAAGTTGAGACCATACTTGTTTGGGACTCACTTCCGGGTTCAGACAGACCACAGGCCCCTCAGATGGCTGATGCAGATGAGGGGTGAGAATCCAAAGCTGTTGAGGTGGTCCATATCCCTACAGGGGATGGACTTTACGGTGGAACACCGCCCTGGTACAGAACACGCCAATGCTGATGGTCTGTCCAGGTTTTTCCGCCTTAGTGATGAGAACTCCCCGGAGGTAGGGTAGTTCTCCCCACATTTCAGCTGGAGGGGACACGTGTTAGACCCGGCACCATTGGCGTGGGTCTCCCTTCCATTTTTTGCTGTTGCCTCTTATGTTTTTGCTGGTTTTAGATGCTTTTGGGCACTGTGCCACTGCTGTTCAGTGCCACAGTGCAAGTGCTCCCTATGGTAAATTGATGTATGGATTAGTGACTCCATGATTGGCTGGTTTGGTTTACTTGTCAGACCCTAGTACAGTGCACTGCGTGTGCCCAGGGCTTGTAAATCAAATGCTGCTGGTGGGCTTGCAGCACTGGTTGTGCCACCCACCGGAGCAGCTTGTAAAGTGTGTCTCAGGTCTGCCATTGCAGAGCCTGTGTGCAGTCTGGCATGTTGACTAGGCAAGTGCACCCACTTGCCAGTCCCTAAACCTTCCCTTTTATACATATTAGTCACCCCTAAGGTAGGCCCAAGGGCAGGGTGCATTGTAGGTAAAAGGTAGGACATGCCCTGATGTGTGTGGCATGTCCTAATAGTGAATTACAGCCATTTTCGTTTTTCACTATTGCAAGGCTACCTGTTCCCCATAGGCCAGAATGGGCAGTTAGATTATTACATCTTATAATCCTAACTGACTCAGGGAACCAGGTAGAAATTCGAGTTTAGTATGCCTGAACTCAGAATGATAAAATACATCTTTTAGTGAAGTTGGTTTTAACATTGTGTTTGAAAATACCACTTTTAGAAAGTGGGTATTTTCTTGCCTAACTATCCAAGCCTGCCTCTGCTAGGTTGTGTATTCCTTATCTGGAGTTTGAGTGACAGGGGCTGGGGGCTTCCAGGAGACAGGGTGAGAAAGCACAGAGCTGAATAGAGAGATCTGCATGCAGATAGGAGGGAGGAGTTGCACCTGGAACCTGAATAGGGCTGTGCCTTTCCTCCACAATGCTGGCTCCACCTCCTGTGGTGTGTCTGATGTCCCTGGCCTACACTGTGAAAGGAAGAGAAGGAGTCTTGTCAACAAAGTGCTCCAGGACTGACCAGAACTGGTTTTGGACTAGGCAAAGGCCTCTCTACCTTCAGAGAACAAAGAGAAAAGGTGTATAAAATGGGGACCCAGACCCCTAGGAAATTAGATCACTTCTGGGAATCAAGACGAACCTTTGCTGAGGAGAAGAACCAGGAAGCTGAAGGAGGAGACTACCCCTGTGCTGTGTGTTTGGGGGTTGGCCTGCAGTGGTTGCTTCATTGCCAAAGAAAGGAGAAAAGGACTGAGTGTGCTTTCTATCAACTTGAAGAAGAATCTCCAAGGGCTTGAACTAGAGTCTCAGGGATACAAGACTTCACCAACCAGCTCCCCCCTGAATTCCCTTGCTGGGATTTGAAGTGCCTGCTGTTGTGCTGGGCCTTCTGAGAGACTGCGTGTCGCTGGGAGCTGGAAGCGCGACGCAATGACGAGAAGCGTGTCTCCGCCGCAGCCGCTGTCATCGCATCGCCGAGGAAGCGAGACGCCGCTGCCGCTGTCATCATCGCATCGCCGAAGCGCGGCGCATCGCCGGAGAAGCGGGACGCTGCCACAGAGGACATCGTCGCATCACCGGAGGAGCGCGTCGCAGGGCCTGTCGCGGCTCCAAAGATCATGGAGTCGCTGCATGGCCGTCGGGCGAGCACGCATCACACCAACGTTGTCGCATCGCAACCAAGATGCCATTTTGTCGCACCGGAGAAGAGTATCGCATCGAGGGGCCATCTTGTCGCATCGCACCGAAGAGCAGTAAGAAACCGACGCATCACCTCCCCACACAGTAAGGAAGCGAGCATCAACTCCCCTGCGCAGCAGTAAGGAACCGACGCATCCACTCCCCTGAGTGTAAGGAACTGACGCGTCACCTTCCCTGCGACCCTTTGTTTTCTTTGCGTTACGCATTCAAGGTACATTGAGAGTAAAGTGTCGCATCTACAACTTGAGAGAACTGAACTATTTTATAACATTTTAAAGTCTATTTTTGAGTACAGTATTGTGGATTTTTCTCATTTGGTCTTGTGTTAAGTCTATATAAAAAGACTTATTTTTATAAATACAACCTGTGTGGTGTCCATCTGTAGTGTTGTCACTGTATTACTGTATGTGTTCACAAATGCTTTACACACTGCCTCTGAGATAAGCCTGCCTGCTCGTGCCAAGCTACCAAGGGGGTGAGCAGGGGTTATTTTAGGAGTGTAGCCCCTTACCCTGACTAGACGCAAGGGTCCCTATTTGTCACAGGTACCTACCTATGCCAACTAGAGACCCCCAAATCTAACAATGACTGACTAGGTGTGTGAGTAACTCTGGATGAGTGGTGGTGTGTGAGTGTCTGTATAGGTGTATGAGTGTATATGATAGTGTTGTATTGATGAGTGACTGCATGTATGAGTGATTGTATGGGTAAATGAGTGGATGTGTGTAGACCTAGGAATCAGTGAGTGCGTATGTAGTAACTGGTATTGGCGTGTCGATGGTTTCGAAAATGGTAGTCTGTATTTTACAGTGGGTGTATCAAAGGTTATATTAGAGTGTGAGGAGGTGCATCAGATTTTCACGTGGATGATGTCATCAGTGACGTCATCAGTGATATCATTTGAGATGTCATCAGTGATGTCACTGACCATGTCATGAATGATGTAATATGTGACGTCATCAGCAGTGCATTGCGGGGGCGCGAGTTATAGTTAGCTGAACTACCTATAACGGCGGAATTTCTATGGTTTTGTACAAGTGAAATGTCCAACTAACTATAACGTTCTTGAAACCTATGGTTTGTTCAGTGAATTTCTAAGGTTTTTTAAATGCTAATTTCGAACTATAACGTGCCTGAAACCTATGTTTTTTTCAGTGAATTTCAATGGTTTTTTAAATGCTAATTTCTAACTATAACGGCCCTGAAACCTATGGTTTTTTCAGTGAATTTTAAAGGTTTTTTAAATGCTAATTTCTAACTATAACATAGCAGTCACGTTTGCAGAGTGGTAGAGAAAGGTGAGCGTGGCCTTCAAACACCTTTTAGCAATCCCACTGTGTGGGATTTAGCAGAAGTAACAGGAGGGATAGTTAGCCCCCAACGTCAACCTTGGGGGCCAACTACCCCTTTTATTACCTCCAGTAAGTCCCACACAGCAGGATGGCTAACTTGTTATATCAGGCCCCACCCCCTCCCTGCAGCACTCTGCAAACGCGCCCCTGGCATGTTCTAAGTTGGGGGATTAAGTCCCTTGAATCCTGAGGGTCCCTGGGGCCCAACTAGGCCACCAGGTACCTCCATTAAGCGCCACTGAGCTGCGTTGCAGAGAGGTGTAAAAAGGGGCGTGGCCTCAGACCACCTCTCTGCAACGCAGCTCTGTGGCGCTTACTGGAGGTACATGGTGGGCTAGTTGGCCCCCAGGGACCCTCAGGATTGAAGAGGACTTAATCCCCCAATTTACAATGCGCCAGGGGGCGCGTTAGCACACTTGTTATGTCAGGCCCAGCCCTGCACCACTGTGCAAATGCGCCTCCTGGCGCATTGTAAGTTGGGGGATTAAGTCCCCTTGAATACTGAGGGACAACTAGCCCACCAGGTACCTCCAGTAAGCGCCACAGAGCTGCGTTGCAAAGAGGTTTACAATGTGCCAGGGGGCGCGTTTGCACACTTGCTATGTCAGGCCCTGCCCCCTCCCTGCACCACTGTGCAAACGCGCCCCCTGGCACGTTGTAAATTGGTGGATTAATTCCCCTTGAGTCCTGAGGGTCCCTGGGGGTCAACTAGCCCACCAGGTACCTCCAGTAAGCACCACAGAGCTGTGTTGCAGAGAGGTGTAAAAAGAGGCATGGCCTCGGAACACCTCTCTGCAACGCAGTTCTGTGGCGCATACTGGAGGTACCTGGTGGGCTAGTTGGCCCCCAGGGACCCTCAGTATTCAAGGGGAATTAATTACCCAATTTACAACGCGCCAGGGGGCACGTTTGCTGAGTGCTGCAGGGAGGGGGCGGGGCCTCCGACGCGATGCCTTTTTTTTTTTTTTTTACAAGGGGGGCTGTGTGGCCCCCCTTCTTTTACATTATTTGGGGCCCTGGGAACCCCATCCCCCAGGACCTGCTCTTTTTTTTACATTTTTTAAAAAAAATGGCCAATTTCCCGAGGCCAATTTCGGCCCCGTGGACCCCATCCCCCGGGGCATGGCCACATTTTTTTTTGTTTGTTTTTTATTTTTTAAGGAGGGGGGCTGCGTGGCCCCGTACTTAGGCCTCTATTGGCCCCGGGGACCCCATCCCCTGGGCTGTGCCTCTTTAATTATTTATTTATTTTAAATTTTAATATTGAAGGGGGGCTGCGTGGCCCCCCTCCTGGGCCACTTCTGGACCCAGGGACCCCATCCCCCAGGGCTGGCCCTTTGTGTTGGGGACCGTGGGGGGAGCCCCAATGCCCCCACGGTCCCGCCGGCTGCCCGCCTCCTGCGGGGAGCCGGCATTGCTTTTGAGCAAGGGGAGCTGTTGACATGCAATCCTGCTTTGCTTCATTGTAACGAGAGCAGGTTTTCCTCTCTCTCTCTCTCTTAGTCAGTCAGTATCTCTCTGTCAGTCAGTATCTCTCTCTGTCAGTCAGTCTCTCTGTCAGTCAGTCTCTCTCTGTCAGTCAGTCTCTCTCTGTCAGTCAGTCTCTCTCTGTCAGTCAGTCTCTCTCTCAGTCAGTCAGTCTCTCTCTGTCAGTCTCTCTCTGTCAGTCAGTCTCTGAGTCAGTCAGTCTCTCTCTCTCTGTCAGTCAGTCTCTCTGTCAGTCTCTCTCCCTGTCAGTCAGTCTCTCTCTCTGTCAGTCATTCTCTCAGTCAGTCTCTCTCTGTCAGGCAGTCTCTCTCTCTCTCAGTCAGTCAGTCAGTCTCTCTCACTCAGTCAGTCTCTCTGTCAGTCAGTCTCTCTCAGTCAGTCTCTCTCCCTGTCAGTCAGTCTCTCTCCCTGTCAGTCAGTCTCTCTGTCAGTTAGTCAGTCTCTCTCTCTGTCAGTCTCTCTCTCTGTCAGTCTCTCTCTCTGTCAGTCTCTCACTCTGTCAGTCTCTCACTCTGTCAGTCTCTCTCTCTGTCAGTCTCTCTCTCTGTCAGTCTCTCTCTCTGTCAATCAGTGTCTCTCAGTCAGTCAGTCTCTCAGTCAGTCTCTCTCTGTCAGGCAGTCTCTCTCTCTGTCAGTCTCTCTCTGAGTCAGTCTCTCGCTCAGTGAGTCAGTCTCTCTCAGTCAGTCTCTCTGTCAGTCAGTCTCTCTCTGTCAGTCAGTCTTAGTCAGTCAGTCTCTCTCTGTCAGGCAGTCTCTCTCTCTCTGTCAGTCAGTCTCTCTCAGTCAGTCTCTCTCTGAGTCAGTCTCTCGCTCAGTCAGTCAGTCTCTCTCAGTCAGTCTCAGTCAGTCAGTCTTTCTCAGTCAGTCAGTCTTTCTCTCTGTCAATCAGTCTCTCTCTGTCAGTCAGTCTCCCTCTGTCAGTCTCTCTCTCTGTCAGCCAGTCTCTGTCAGTCAGTCTCTCTCTGTCAGTCAGTCTCTCTCTCAGTCAGTCAGTCTCTCTCTCTGTCAGTCAGTTTCTCTCTCGCTCTGTCAGTCTCTCTCAGTCAGTCCCTCTCTGTCAGTCAGTCCCTCTCTGTCAGTCTCTCTCTCTGTCAGTCTCTCTCAGTCCGTCAGTCTCTCTCTCTCTCTGTCAGTGTCTCTGTCAGTCAGTCTCTCTTTCAGTAAGTCTCTTTCAGTCAGTCTCTCTGTCAGTCAGTCTCTCTCTCTGTCAGTGTCTCTCTGTCAGTCAGTCTCTCTCTGTCAGCCAGTCTCTCTGTCAGTCAGTCACTCTCTCTGTCAGTCACTCTCTCTGTCAGTCACTCTCTCTGTCAGTCACTCTCTCTGTCAGTCACTCTCTCTGTCAGTCACTCTCTCTGTCAGTCACTCTCTCTGTCAGTCTCTCTCTCTGTCAGTCTCTCTCTGTCAGTCAGTCTCTCTGTCAGTCAGTCAGTCTCTCTGTCAGTCAGTCACTCTCTCTGTCAGTCAGTCACTCTCTCTGTCAGTCACTCTCTCTGTCAGTCTCTCTCTCAGTCAGTCAGTCACTCTCTGTCAGTCACTCTCTGTCAGTCAGTCTCTCTCTCTCTGTCAGTCTCTCTCTCTGTCAGTCTCTCTCTCTGTCAGTCTCTCTCTCTCAGTCAGTCTCTCTCTCTCAGTCAGTCTCTCTCTCTCAGTCAGTCAGACTCTCTGTTGTGAGAAGTTGGCCTGGCATATGCTGTCCACTAATTATAGTGGGCACCTTGCACCAGTCCAAATCGACTCTTATGGTAGGTAGGTTAAAGACAACCTTATTGAAAGCTATCCTAGTGGTAGCTATGGAGAGCAGCCTTCAGGCTAAGTCTTGAAGGAATGTAAAGCAGCTTGTTTTACCAGTCTATAATCTCTTGAGTGACCAAATGAAAGAGCACCACACCAGGTATATATTCAAAATATATGTATTTATTACTAAACACACCCCTCTAGTCTCTTTATGAGGCTAGAGTTCGAAGTACATAGGTTATAAGATCTTAAATCACAGTAATAGCACAAATACACGTTTGGGCCCTAGGGGCGTACCAAACCATATACCAATAAAGTGGTATGCGAACCACGACTGAACTAGACACTAGGCCTAGAGCCTCTAGAAGTGCTTGGACCACAAGGAACCACCCAAGGTAGTGACACAGGGGACCCACGGGAGACGCGTGCAGTGTAAATACACAACCGTGATACGCCGTTAACTTCTATGGAGAAAGTCGGGATCGGGAAAATAGAGGAAAGGGACACTTAAAATAGGACTAGGACAAAACCCTTTGAGATCTAGGACTTTGAAGAGTCTCTACCCACGGGAGCACCGGAGTACTCGTGTTACCTCACCCAGGGAAGCCGGGTGCATAGGTGCCTTTCGGGGTCGGGTTTCGTCGTCATTTTGTATGGCGATCTGCTGCAAAGTGCTGCTGGCGACCAGGAGAAAAGTGTCCGGGTGGATCCAAGAGTGGATCGGAGTTCTGAAGAACCTGAAAGCAGAGGGGACAGAGTCTGGGTCACTAGCCAGTGACCAGGAAGGCGATGGACAGATGCCCACCGATGTTGAGTGCTTCAGGTGCGGTGACGGTCATCTTGACTCTTCAGCCACGAGGTCCGGGAGGCGTTGTCGGCGACCAGGAGCAGGATTCGGGCTGGTGCTCGATGTCTGTCGAGTGCTGAGGTGTCGGCGACCGGATTGGACCCAACAAGCCTTGGCAACGGCAAGTCTCGAGTAAGATGTAGATCGTCGATGATGCAGACCAGCAAGGTCTGGGGAACTCACCCAGCAAGGGTAAGTGAGGGCAGGCCTGGAGCAACCAGGATGCCAAGTAAAGAAAAGATTGGCCTTTGTTGAGGGCTACTAGCCAACGGGCTAGCGACCGCGAAGGAGCCTCGTGACGCCGCACGTGGAGCTGGCTTACAGGACACTCGTGGAGTGGGGGCCAGTGATCTTCGGTGCAGGTGGTGCTGGAGGCTAGGGCTACTCGGAGCCCAAAGCACGACTTCTTGGGAGACCCAGAAGATGGTGCACTTGCAAGTGTGCTCGGTGTCCAGGGGTCACGGTCTCAAGTCACCCACGATAGCCACGGGCCTCAGCTTTGCTGGGGTCTCAGGGTAGCCTCGGAGAAGTCTGAGAATCCACCTCTGGTGATGCGATGACTTCGGCGTCCGACGGGAGCTTCAGTGATGCGAACCGGACAGATGCTTCTTTGGTGCCTGCCAAGCAGGGAGTCACTCCTTGACCCCAAGGGAGATTCTTCAGTCCTCTAATCTTGTCGTAGAGCGTCGAAGGTCCAGGATTCAGTTTCAGAGTTTCGTCCAGGTATAATCTAAAGTCCTAAGGACAGGGTTCCTACCTTTATTCTAAAAATAGGGGATGGACTACTCTGTGGCCCCACCTATGGGTGGGTCAGGGCAGAGGGGTGGCTACACCCCTTTCCCTTTGTCCAGTTCGCGCCAAAGCAGGGGCTGCGAGCCCCTGATCCGGTTTGAACTGGGGTATGCACAGGGACACCAAATGTGCCCCCAGTGCAGGACTTCAAAGCACCCGAAAGTGCTCCCGCCCAGCCCCAATACACATTGTCCTGTCTGGGGAGGTGGTCACACCTCCCTGAGACAGGAAACCTATTGTCCAGGCCTCCCCTGCCGGAGTTTCGTCCAGCAGCAGGAGGCCAGACTCGTGTCTGTGGCAGCAGCATCCATTTTGTGATGCCAGGGCTCTGGAAAGAAGTTACCGGACTCGTCAGAGTTAACATGCCTTTCCCTCTAGAAGGGTGGAATGCTACCCCCGCCGCCAGGATTGGCGGGGGTAGTATTCCAAGATGTTTGACACCAAACACGACATGTTTAGGTGCAGCCATTCCAAAGTTAGCATTTTACCGCGAGGATATAATGCGCTTAAGAGTATATGGTCAGGCTGCACTACAAACAGCATCAGAGATGGTCTCCGAACGCTGCAGAGGGGCCCTGCTCATGCAGGGGCACCCTCTCACATAGGAACCATGCACTCTGCCTTTAGGATTGATAAGGCCTGCCTTAGGAGTGACTTATAGGTTTATATGTGTGTATGCTTTTAGTGATATAGGTAACCTATACCACAGTAAGGGGTGCATGCACCACCTTACCCAGGCTGCAGTAGCAGACCTGTGGTGTCAGTTTGGATGGCCTCCCAGGGGTGGCATAATATATGCTGCAGCCCCTGGCAGGCCTCTGAGGTACCTATGCCCTTGGTACATAGTATACCATATACTAGGGACTTATAAGGGCACTCCAGATCCCAATCAGTGATGTGCCTAAGGCACATGGAGACCCTTTTAAAGAGGAAACAGCTAGGCTGGGGTTCTGAATAGCAGGGCCCCAGCCAGACTAATGTCGAAAACCAGTGAAGCATCAGCAAAAAGTGGGGGTACCCATGTGAAGCAGATCCTACTCTCCTACATCTGTCATTCAGTCTCTCTCTGTCAGTCAGTCTCTCTCCCTCTGTCAGTCTCTCTCTCTCTGTCAGTCTCTCCCTCTCTCTCCCAGTCAGTCTCTCTGTCAGTCAGTCATTCTCTCTCTCAGTGTCTCTCTCTGTCAGTCTCTCTCTGTCAGTCAGTCTCTCTCTGACAGTCAGTCTCTCTTTCTCTGTCAGTCTCTCTCTGTCAGTCTCTCTCTCTTTCTCTCAGTCAGTCTCTCTGTCAGTTAGTCTCTCTGTCAGTCAGTCTCTCTCTCTCTGTCAGTGTCTCTCTGTCAGTCAGTCTCTCTCTCTCAGTCAGTCTCTCTGTCAGTCAGTCTCGCTCTCTCTCTGTCAGTGTCACTCTGTCAGTCAGTCACTCTCTCGGTCAGTCAGTCTCTCTCTCTCGGTCAGTCAGTCTCTCTCTCAGTCAGTCAGTCTCTCTCTCAGTCAGTCAGTCTCTCTCTGTCAGTCAGTCTCTCTCTCTCTCTGTCAGTCTCTCTCTCTCTCTCTGTCAGTCAGTCTGTCAGTCAGTCTCTCTCTTTCAGTCTCTCTCTAAGTCAGTCTCTCTCTCTGTCAGTCAGTTTCTCTGTCAGTCTCTCTGTCAGTCAGTCTCTCTCAGTCAGTCAGTCCCTCTCAGTCAGTCTCTCTCTGTCAGTCAGTCTCTCTCTCTTTCTCTCTCTGTCTCTCTCTGTCAGTCAGTCTCTCTCTCTCTGTCAGTGTCTCTCTGTCAGTCAGTCTCTCTCTCAGTCAGTCTCTCTCTCTCTCTGACAGTGTCTCTCTGTCAGTCAGTCACTCTCTCGGTCAGTCAGTCACTCTCTCGGTCAGTCAGTCACTCTCTCGGTCAGTCAGTCACTCTCTCGGTCAGTCAGTCACTCTCTCGGTCAGTCAGTCACTCTCTCGGTCAGTCAGTCTCTCTCTCGGTCAGTCAGTCACTCTCTCTCGGTCAGTCAGTTTCTCTCTGTCAGTCAGTCTCTCTCTGTCAGTCAGTCTCTCTCTGTCAGTCAGTCTCTCTCTCAGTCAGTCTCTCTCTGTCAGTCAGTTTCTCTCTCGGTCAGTCAGTCTCTCTCTCAGTCAGTCAGTCTCTCTCTCAGTCAGTCAGTCTCTCTCAGTCAGTCAGTCTCTCTCTGTCAGTCAGACAGTCAGTCAGTCTCTCTCTGTCAGTCAGTCTCTCCCTCTCTCTCCCAGTCAGTCTCTCTGACAGTTACTCTCTCTGTCAGTCAGTCTCTCTCCGTCAGTCAGTCTCTCTCTGTCAGTCAGTCTCTCTCTGTCAGTCTCTCTCTTCCTCTCTCTCTGTCAGTCTCTCTGTCAGTTAGTTTCTCTCTTTCAGTCAGTCTCTCTCTCTCTGTCAGTCAGTCTCTCTCTCTCTCAGTCAGTCTCTGTCAGTCAGTCTCTGTCAGTCAGTCTTGCTCTCTCTCTGTCAGTGTCTCTCTGTCAGTCAGTCTCTCTGTCAGTCAGTCAGTCTCTCTGTCAGTCAGTCAGTCTCTCTGTCAGTCAGTCAGTCAGTCAGTCTCTCTCTCTCTGTCAGTCTCTCTGTCAGTCAGTCTCTCTGTCAGTCAGTCTCTCTCAGTCAGTCTCTCTCTGTCAGTCAGTCTCTCTCTCTCTGTCAGTCTCTCTCTCTCTGTCAGTCAGTCTCTCTCTCAGTAAGTCTCTCTCAGTCACATAGTCTCTCTCAGTCAGTCAGTCTCTTTCTCAGTCGGTCAGTCTCTTTCTCAGTCGGTCAGTCTCTTTCTCAGTCGGTCAGTCTCTCTCTCTGTCAGTCTCTCTGAGTCAGTCAGTCAGTCTCTCAGTCAGTCTCTCAGTCTCTCTCAGTCAGTCTCTCTCTAAGTCAGTCTCTCTCTTAGTCAGTCTCTCTCTTAGTCAGTCTCTCTCTGTCACTCAGTCTCTCTCTGTCAGTCTCTCTCTCAGTCAGTCTCTCTTTCAGTCAGTCTCTCTCTCTGTCAGGCAGTCTCTCTCTCTCTTTCAGTCAGACTCTCAGTCAGTCAGTCTCTCTCTGTCAGTCAGTCTCTCTCCGTCAGTCAGTCTCTCTCTCTCTGTCAGTCTCACTCTGTCAGTCAGTCTCTCTCTGTCAGTCTCTCTCTTTCTCTCTCTCTGTCAGTCTCTCTGTCAGTTAGTTTCTCTCTGTCAGTCAGTCTCTCTCTCTGTCAGTGTCTCTCTATCAGTCAGTCTCTCTCTCTCTGTCAGTCTCTCTGTCAGTCAGTCTCTCTGTCAGTCAGTCAGTCTCGCTCTCTCTCTGTCAGTGTCTCTCTCAGTCAGTCAGTCTCTCTCTCAGTCAGTCAGTCTCTCTGTCAGTCAGTCAGTCTCTCTGTCAGTCAGTCACTCTCTCTGTCAGTCAGTCACTCTCTCTGTCAGTCAGTCACTCTCTCGGTCAGTCAGTCACTCTCTCGGTCAGTCAGTCACTCTCTCGGTCAGTCAGTCACTCTCTCGGTCAGTCAGTCACTCTCTCGGTCAGTCAGTCACTCTCTCGGTCAGTCAGTCACTCTCTCGGTCAGTCAGTCACTCTGTCAGTCAGTTTCTCTCTGTCAGTCAGTCTCTCTCTGTCAGTCAGTTTCTCTCTGTCAGTCAGTCTCTCTCTGTCAGTCTCTCTGTCAGTCAGTCTCTCTGTCAGTCAGTCTCTCTGTCAGTCAGTCTCTCTCAGTCAGTCAGTCTCTCTCTTAGTCAGTCTCTCTGTCAGTCTCTCTGTCAGTCAGTCTCTCTCAGTCAGTCAGTCTGTCAGTCAGTCTCTCTCTCTGTCAGTCAGTCTCTCTCTGTCAGTCAGGCTCTCTCTGTCAGTCAGTCTCTCTGTCAGTCAGTCTCTCTCAGTCAGTCAGACTCTGTCAGTCAGTCTCTCTCTCTGTCAGTCTCTCTCTCTGTCAGTCTCTCTCTCTCTGTCAGTCAGTCTCTCTCTGTCAGTCAGTCTCTCTGTCAGTCTCTCTCTCTCTGTCAGTCTCTCTCTCTCTGTCAGTCTCTCTATCAGTCTCTCTCTCTGTCAGTCTCTCTCTCTCTCTGTCAGTCAGTCTTTCTCTGTCAGTCAGTCTCTCTCTGTCAGTCAGTCTCTCTCTCTGTCAGTCTCTCTCTCTGTCAGTCTCTCTCTCTCTCTGTCAGTCTCTCCATCAGTCTCTCTCTCTCTGTCAGTCTCTGTCAGTCAGTCTCTCTCTGTCAGTCAGTCTCTGTCAGTCAGTCTCTCTCTGTCTCTCTCTCTGTCACTCTGTCAGTCTCTCTCTCTCTGTCAGTCAGTTTCTGTCAGTCAGTCTCTCTGTCAGTCAGTCCCTCTCAGTCAGTCAGACTCTCTCTCTGTCAGACTCTCTCTCTCTCTCTGTCAGTCAGTCTCTCTCTGTCAGTCTCTCTTAGTCACATAGTCTCTCTCAGTCAGTCAGTCTCTTTCTCAGTTGGTCAGTCTCTCTGTCAGTCAGTCTCTCTGAGTCAGTCAGTCAGTCTCTCAGTCAGTCAGTCTCTCAGTCAGTCAGTCTCTCAGTCAGTCAGTCTCTCAGTCAGTCAGTCTCTCAGTCAGTCTCTCTCTTAGTCAGTCTCTCTCTTAGTCAGTCTCTCTCTTAGTCAGTCTCTCTCTTAGTCAGTCTCTCTCTCAGTCACTCAGTCTCTCTCTCAGTCAGTCTCTCTCTTAGTCTGTCTCTCTCAGTCAGTCTCTGTCAGTCAGTCTCTCTCTCTGTCAGTCAGTCTCTCTCTCTGTCAGTCAGTCTCTCTCTCTGTCAGTCAGTCAGTCTCTCTCTCTGTCAGTCAGTCTCTCTGTTAGTCAGTCAGTCTCTCTCTGTCTCAGTCAGTCTCTCTGTCTCAGTCAGTCTCTCTGAGTCAGTCAGTCTCTCTGAGTCAGTCAGTCTCTCTGAGTCAGTCAGTCTCTCTGAGTCAGTCAGTCTCTCTGAGTCAGTCAGTCTCTCTGAGTCAGTCACTCTCTCTGAGTCAGTCACTCTCTCTGTCACTCTCTCTCAGTCAGTCTCTCTGTCAGTCAGTCTCTCTCTCTGTCAGTCAGTCTCTCTCTCTCTGTCAGTCAGTCTCTCTCTCTGTCAGTCAGTCTCTCTCTCTGTCAGTCAGTCTCTCTCTCTGTCAGTCAGTCTCTCTCTGTTAGTCAGTCAGTCTCTCTCTGTCTCAGTCAGTCTCTCTCTGTCTCAGTCAGTCTCTCTCTGTCTCAGTCAGTCTCTCTGAGTCAGTCAGTCTCTCTGAGTCAGTCAGTCTCTCTGAGTCAGTCAGTCTCTCTCTCTGTCAGTCAGTCTCTCTCTCTGTCAGTCAGTCTCTCTCTGTCAGTCAGTCTCTCTCTCTGTCAGTCAGTCTCTCTCTCTGTCAGTCAGTCTCTCTCTCTGTCAGTCAGTCTCTCTCTCAGTCAGTCTCTCTCTCTCAGTCAGTCTCTCTAAGTCAGTCAGTGTCTCTCAGTCAGTCAGTCTCTCAGTCAGTCTCTCTCTGTCAGGCAGTCTCTCTCGCTCAGTGAGTCAGTCTCTCTCGCTCAGTCAGTCAGTCTCTCTCGCTCAGTCAGTCAGTCTCAGTCAGTCAGTCTCTCTCTGTCAGTCAGTCTCTCTCTGTCAGTCAGTCTCTCTCTGTCAGTCAGTCTTTCTCAGTCAGTCTCCCTCTGTCAGTCAGTCTCCCTCTGTCAGTCAGTCTCTCTCTGTCAGTCAGTCTCTCAGTCAGTCAGTCTCTCTCTCTCTGTCAGTCTCTCTCTCTGTCAGTCTCTCTCAGTCAGTCTCTCTCTGTCAGTCTCTCTCTGTCAGTCTCTCTCTCAGTCAGTCTCTCTCTCTGTCAGTCAGTTAGTCTGTCAGTCAGTCTCTCTCTCTGTCAGTCAGTTTCTCTCTCTCTCTGTCAGTCTCTCTGTCAGTCAGTCTCTCTCTGTCAGTCAGTCTCTCTCTCTGTCAGTCTCTCTCTCTGTCAGTCTCTCTCAGTCAGTCTCTCTCTGTCAGTCTCTCTCTGTCAGTCTCTCTCTCAGTCAGTCTCTCTCTCTGTCAGTCAGTTAGTCTGTCAGTCAGTCTCTCTCAGTCAGTCAGTCTCTCTCTATCTCAGTCAGTCAGTATCTCTCTCTCTCTGTCCGTCAGTCTCTCTGTCCGTCAGTATCTCTCTCTGTCAGTCTCTCTGTCAGTCAGTCCCTCTCAGTCAGTCAGACTCTCTCTCTGTCAGACTCTCTCTCTCTCTGTCAGTCTCTCTCTCTTTCTCTCTCTGTCAGTCTCTCTCTGTCAGTCTTTCTCTCTCTGTCAGTCTCTCTGTCAGTCAGTCTCTCTGTCAGTCAGTCTCTCTGTCAGTCAGTCCCTGTCAGTCAGTCCCTCTCAGTCAGTCAGACTCTCTCTCTCTGTCAGTCTCTCTCTCTTTCTCCCTCTCAGTCTCTCTATCAGTCTCTCTCTCTGTCAGTCTCTCTCTCTCTCTCTCTCTCTTTCAGTCAGTCAGTCTCTCTCAGTCAGTCTCTTTCTCAGTCGGTCAGTCTCTTTCTCAGTCGGTCAGTCTCTTTCTCAGTCGGTCAGTCTCTCTCTCTGTCAGTCTCTCTCTTTCAGTCAGTCTCTCTGTCAGTCAGTCAGTCTCTCTGTCAGTCAGTCTCTCTGTCAATCAGTCGGTCACTCTCTCGGTCAGTCAGT
This sequence comes from Calotriton arnoldi, assembly GCA_963921515.1. Classification (NCBI taxonomy): domain Eukaryota; kingdom Metazoa; phylum Chordata; class Amphibia; order Caudata; family Salamandridae; genus Calotriton; species Calotriton arnoldi. The sequence continues at coordinate 2,272,351 of CAWUFW010002244.1, read as the reverse complement.
CACTCTCTCGGTCAGTCAGTCACTCTCTCGGTCAGTCAGTCACTCTCTCGGTCAGTCAGTCACTCTCTCGGTCAGTCAGTCACTCTCTCGGTCAGTCAGTCACTCTCTCGGTCAGTCAGTCACTCTCTCGGTCAGTCAGTCACTCTCTCGGTCAGTCAGTCACTCTCTCAGTCAGTCAGTCTCTCTCTCAGTCAGTCTCTCTCTGTCAGTCAGTCTCTCTCTGTCAGTCAGTCTCTCTCTGTCAGTCAGACTCTCTCAGTCAGTCAGTCAGTCTCTCTCTCTCTGTCAGTCTCTCTCTCTCTCTCTCTCTGTCAGTCAGTCTCTCTGTCAGTCAGTCTCTCTCTGTCAGTCAGTCTCTCTGTCAGTCAGTCTCTCTCTGTCAGTCAGTCTCTCTCTGTCAGTCAGTCTCTCTCTGTCAGTCAGTCTCTCTCTCTCTGTCAGTCTCTCTCTCTCTGTCAGTCTCTCTCTGTCAGTCAGTCTCTCTTTCTCTGTCAGTCTCTCTTTCTCTGTCAGTCTCTCTCTGTCAGTCTCTCTCTTTCTCTCAGTCAGTCTCTCTGTCAGTTAGTCTCTCTGTCAGTTAGTCTCTCTGTCAGTTAGTCTCTCTGTCAGTTAGTCTCTCTGTCAGTTAGTCTCTCTGTCAGTTAGTCTCTCTGTCAGTTAGTCTCTCTGTCAGTCAGTCTCTCTCTCTCTCAGTCAGTGTCTCTGTCAGTCAGTCAGTCTCTCTGTCTGTCAGTCAGTCTCTCTCTCTGTCAGTCAGTCTCTCTCTCAGTCAGTCAGTCCCTCTCAGTCAGTCAGACTCTCTCTGTCAGTCAGTCTCTCCCTCTCTCTCCCAGTCAGTCTCTCTGACAGTTACTCTCTCTGTCAGTCAGTCTCTCTCTGTCAGTGTCACTCTGTCAGTCAGTCTCTCTCTCAGTCAGTCAGTCTCTCTCTCAGTCAGTCTCTCTGTCAGTCAGTCTCTCCCTCTCTCTCCCAGTCAGTCTCTCTGACAGTTACTCTCTCTGTCAGTCAGTCTCTCTCTGTCAGTGTCACTCTGTCAGTCAGTCTCTCTCTCAGTCAGTCAGTCTCTCTCTCAGTCAGTCTCTCTGTCAGTCAGTCTCTCTCTGTCAGTCAGTCTCTCTCTGTCAGTCAGTCTCTCTCTGTCAGTCAATCAGTCTCTCTCTGTCAGTCAGTCAGTCTCTCTCTGTCAGTCAGTCAGTCTCTCTCTCTGTCAGTCTCTCTCTCTCTGTCAGTCTCTCCCTCTCTGTCAGTCTCTCCCTCTCTGTCAGTCTCTCCCTCCCAGTCAGTCTCTCTGACAGTTACTCTCTGTCAGTCAGTCACTCTCCGTCAGTCAGTCTCTCTCTCTCTGTCAGTCTCTCTCTGTCAGTCTCTCTCTTTCTCTCTCTCTCAGTCAGTCTCTCTGTCAGTTAGTTTCTCTGTCAGTTAGTTTCTCTGCCAGTCAGTCTCTCTCTCTCTCTCTGTCAGTCTCTCTGTCAGTCAGTCTCTCTGTCAGTCAGTCTCTCTCTCTCTCTGTCAGTCTCTCTGTCAGTCAGTCAGTCTCGCTCTCTCTCTGTCAGTGTCTCTCTGTCAGTCAGTCTCTCTCTGTCAGTCAGTCTCTCTCTCTCTGTCAGTCTCTCTGTGAGTCAGTCTCTCTCTCTGTCTCTCTCTCTCTGTCAGTCTCTCTCTCTCTGTCAGTCTCTCTCTCTCTGTCAGTCTCACTCTCTCTGTCAGTCAGTTTCTGTCAGTCAGTCTCTCTGTCAGTCAGTCTCTCTCTCTCTGTCAGTCTCTCTCTCAGTCAGTCTCTCTCAGTCACATAGTCTCTCTCAGTCACATAGTCTCTCTCAGTCAGTCAGTCTCTTTCTCAGTCGGTCAGTCTCTCTCTCTCTGTCAGTCAGTCTCTCTCTCTGTCAGTCTCTCTGAGTCAGTCAGTCAGTCTCTCAGTCAGTCTCTCAGTCAGTCAGTCTCTCTCTTAATCAGTCTCTCTCTTAGTCAGTCTCTCTCTTAGTCAGTCTCTCTCTTAGTCAGTCTCTCTCTCAGTCAGTCTCTCTCTGTGTCAGTCTCTCTCAGTCAGTCTCTCTCTCTGTCAGTCAGTCTCTCTCTGTCAGTCAGTCAGTCTCTCTCTCAGTCAGTCAGTCTCTCTCTCTCTCTCTACAACATACCTTAGAAACATTGCCAATATCTCTGGCTAAACACTTATAAGGTCCCAATGGCGAGACCTATTGGCGATGCCAATGCTTGTTTTTTAATTTTTATTCTGGATTCGCGCACCCAGAGCGAATTCGGACGTTTCTTAAAATGTTTTTGGGCTGGGGGTCCTTGTGGGACCCCCTGAGCAGGCCTTGGGGGTCAGGGTGTTCCTACCCTGCCCCCTTTCCTTGTTTCTCATCTTTGTTTAACTGTTTTCTTATGACTCTGGTTCAACCTAGTCCCAAGATGGCTGCCAGCATTTCCTGGATGAAGTGCTGACACCCAATCAGATTTCACGATGACATGTGTGGTTAGGCTCCGCCCAGATATCGATATTTCTTTTTCCTTTCTTTTTCCTTTCTTTTTCCTTTAATATTTCAAAGACTACTGAACGGATTTACACCATTTAACAAAAGGACTCTTTCTGAACCAAGACCTTCCTTTTTGCCAAATTTGGTGTAATTCCGTTCAGCAGTTCGGGCTGTAAGCTTTGTCTAAAGTTTCCTATGGAAAATAACATGGGGAAAACGTGTTTTGGGACCCCCCTTTTTTCTTGGCCCCCGCTTGGCGAATCACCCCGAAACTTTCAAGACAGGAGCTGACCGGAGCTGATCACTAGTTTTGAAAATTTCGCGAAGATTCGTCAACCGGCGCCAAAGTTATTGGGAAAACAAAAAACACTTTTCCTATGGAAACTTGGTCCTAACTATAACTACCTACTGGCGACTGCCAGTAGGTAATATATATATATATATATATATATATATATATATATATATATATATATATATATATATTATCTACTGGCGGTCGCCAGCAGATAGTTATAGTTAGGACCTATTATCCATAGGAAATCCGTAACATTCTATTCCCAATAACTTTGGCGTCGTTTGACGAATCATCGTGAAATTTTCAAAACTAGTGGGGCGCTCCGGTCCGCTCCTGTCTTGATAGTTTCGGGGTGATTCATCAAGCGGGGGCCGAGAAAAAAGGGGGGTCCCAAAACGTGTTTTCTCCATGTTAATTCCCATAGGAAACTTTATGCAAGGCTACAGCAAAAACTGCTGAACGGAATTACACCAAATTTGGCAAAACGGTAGTGCTTGGTTCAGAAAGTACCCTTTTTAAAAATGGTGTAAATCCGTTCAGTAGTTGCTGAGAAAACCCAAAATAAAAGTTTCGATATCTATGGCCACGGTGGATCCGCGCACCCTCCCGACCACGAGCTGCATGCTAATTGGCTGTCAACACTCCAAACCAGGAAGTGTTGGCAGCCATCTTGTTCCTCGGTAGAACCGAGGAACAAGAAAGCAGTAAAACTAGTGCGCAAAACGCAAAAAGGGGGCAGGGTAGAAGCACCCTGACCCCCTAGGTCTGCTCAGGGGGTCCCACAAGGACCCCCTGGGCAGAAAAAAGCATTTTTTTTTTTAAATCGGCGGGATGCGCTTAGGGTGCGCGGATCCCGTCGATTAAAAAAAAAAAAAAACACAAGAAACAAGTGCGCAAAACGCACAAAGGGGGCAGGGTAGAAAGACCCTGACCCCCTAGGTCTGCTCAGGGGGTCCCACAAGGACCCCCTGGGCAGAAAAAAACAACAAACACAAAAAAGACCGGCATCGTGCCGGAGGCCCCGCCCCCTCCCTGCAGCAGTCTGCAAACGCGCCCCTGGCGCGTTTTAAGAAGGGAAGTAATTCACCTTGAATACTGGGGGTCCCTGGGGGCCAACTAGCCCACCAGGAACCTCCGGTATGCGCCAGGGGCTGCGTTGCAGAGAGGTGTACAGAGGCCACGCCCCTTTTACACCTCTCTGCAATGCAGCTCTGTGGCGCTTTTTGGAGGTACATGGTGGGCTAGTTGGACTCCAGGGACCCTCAGTATTCAAGGGGACTTAATCCCCCAACTTAAAACGCGCCATGGGGCACGTTTGCACAGTGGTGAAGGGAGGGGGCGTGGCTTCAGGTGACATGTGTGCAAACAGGCCCCGTGGCGCGTTTTAAGATGGGGAATTAAATCCTCTTCAATCCTGAGGGTCCCTGGGGGCCAACTAGCCCACCAGGTACCTCCAGTAAGCACCACGGAGCTGCGTTGCAGAGTGTTGTAAAAAGGGGCGTGGCTTCTGAACACCTCTCTGCAACGCAGCTCTCTGGTGCATACTGGAGGTATCTGGTGGGCCAGTTGGCCCCTAGGGACCCTCGGGATTGAGGAGGAATTAATTCTCCAACTTAAAACGCGCCACAGGGCGTGTTTGCAGACATGTCACTTCAGGCCCCACCCCCTTCCTTCACCATTGTGCAAATATTCCTCTAAAATCAGCCGAACTACGAATTCCGATTTACTCACCTGTTATCAGGAGAGACCTCAGTGCTGCATCTTTGAGCCCAGTACTAATCCTGAAAAGTAATTTTAACCGTACTTACCAGTAACTTGAATTTCCTTCCATAGGATATCATTGCCTGCTTTTTGCTGAAAAAGTTTCTAAGTGTCGATTTTTGCAACATACAAATATTCCTCTAAAATCAGCCGAACTACCAATTCCGATTTACTCACCGGTTATCAGGAGAGACCTCAGTGCTGCATCTTTGAGCCCAGTACTGATCCTGAAAAGTAATTTTAACCGTACTTACCAGTAACTTGAATTTCCTTCCATAGGCTAACATTGACTGGTTTCACTTGGAAATTCTTCTGTGTGGAGTTTTGGAAGTTTATAATATTCCTCTAAAATCAGCCGAACTACGAATTCCGATTTACTCACCTGTTATCAGGAGAGAACCCAGTGCTGCATCTTTTAGCCCAGCACTGACCCTGAAAAAGTAATTCTAACCGTACTTACCAGTAACTTGTATTTCCTTCCATTGGAATCCATTGTCTGGTTTTCAGCAGAAAAGTTTCAAAGTGTCAATTTTCACAAACTACAAATATTCCTTAAAAATCGCCTGTATGACTTAAACGCATTCTTTCAACTGTTTACAGGAGATGCACCTGTGCTGGATCCAGGATCCACCACTGAGTAAGAAAAAGTAACTATAACACTACTTACCTGCTAAGTGAATTTCCTCCCATAGGATAACATTGGTGATTCTATGTGAAAAAGTTTCTAAGTGTCAACTTTTAAAATACAATAATATTCCTTAAAAATCACTACTGTAACCAAAACGCTTTTACTCAACTGTTTACAGGAGATGTCCCAGGACTGAATCTAGGATCCAGTCCTGTGGTTAGAAAAGTAATCCATAAAGTAACTAATTGCATTTAACTAGAAATTCACATTGAGCTCAATGTTGCATTGTGTTTGAAATTGTGTTGCCCATTGCAACAACTGTAACTACTGTACTTAAAAGTCTATTGCCTATTTGCAAAGTATTTAAACTAAAGTAATTCATTCTGAGAAAGTATATTTTGTAATGTAATGTATAATGTAATTACAATGTAATTTAAAAATAAAATATGTAAAAATAAATAGTTTAAAAAAATGTAGTAAATCAGTATCAAAAAAATAAATATAACAATTAATACATTTAAAAATTGTCATTTACAAAACCTTTGAAATTCACTGAAAAAAACCATAGGTTTCAGACATGTTATAGTTAGGAATTAGCATTTAAAAAACCTTTGAAATTCACTGAAAAAACCATAGGTTTCAGGCACGTTATAGTTAGAAATTAGCATTTAAAAAACCTTACAAATTCACAGAAAAAACCATAGGTTTTAGGGACAGTTATAGTTAGTTGGACATTGCACTCGTACAAAACCCGTGAAATTCCCCGTTATAGTTAGTTCAGCTAACTATAACTCGCGCCCCCGCAATGCACTGCTGATGACGTCACATATTACATCACTCATGACATGGTCAGTGACATCACTGATGACATCACTGATGACATCTCCAATGACATCACAGTACCACTTGGATACTTCCTTTTTAAATACTTGATCTTTCATGAATTCTCCCTCCCATTCTGTGTCTGAGCTGAACTGCCGTTCATTTCGAGCCCAACTTGACAATTGGAGATATTTGAGTCTTGCCAAGGTGTAATTTGTTTTTGAGGCAATCGGCCCCAAAGTCTTTTACGGACATAGGGGCCGATTCCGATTTGGGTAGGAAATCTCTCCGACCGAGCCGGACCCGGAGAGATTTCCGACCGAATCGGACCCTAGCAGTCCGACCGAACGAGTACGATGCGTTCGCATGCTATCGGACTCGATTCGGTCGGACTCCCATTGAAGTCAATGGGAGCCGGTCATACAACGCGTACGCGGGCTCCCATTGACTCAATGGGTGCGAGGCGAACAAGGGCGCCCCCTATAGCGGGTACGCGTCGAAGCGGGTCGCGCCATACACGCACAGGTAGGGGGGACCCATGGGTCCCCCCTGTGTGCGACTCGCGCGGCTAGGTGTACAGGGGGGTCCGACACGGACCCCCAAAGTGCGGCTCCGACTGCTCTTTCGAGCCGGACGGCGCGAGTCGGTCGGACTGCTCGCGGCGCGCATCGTACTTACCCGGCCGGGGAATGTCTCCATTGCGCGGTGCGAGTCGTGTCCGTGCGAGTCGGTCGGAGCGGTTGGGTCCCACGAATGAGTCGGTCGGCGATTTTGCGTACGTTCGCATCGTATTCGTTCGCCGGTCGGAAACAGGGCGTCCGAATCGGATCCGGTAAAGCCGACTCCGATTCGGAGCCCTACCGGCCGAGATCGGAATCGACCCCATATTCTGTAAATTAACTCCTTTCTTAAGAATATTATTAACAGCGTATGATAGTCCACACAAATCACTTTCAAATTACAAGTGGAATATATATGGAATACTTTGAAGAAATCTAGGGACCTCTGAATATAATCTACTTGACCTATATTCAGTTGCTGGTATTTGCATCATACCGTCCGCCTATTATAGTTGGTAATAGTTGTGGAAAACAGCGAGCCTCTAAACCTTTCTCCCACACACTCATTGGAGCTCCTTTAGCTTGTTTCATCTGGTACAGTTCAATGGCAACCCCCACAACCTCTTTTGAATGAAGTGGATGGAAGCTGTAATGCTCATATAGTTCCTCACATTTAGTTGTATCCATTTTTTCAAACTGTGCACTTGAAGGTAACATTTCATCCTCCATGATACTTCCATCTGTGAGAAAATCTTCAGCTTTGTAATACACTTTATTTTGTTTGAGATAGAATGTAGCTTTTTACCTTATTCACATCGACTAGTTCTTTTCAGATTTTTTTTTTTTTTGTGGGTACACCATGCACTAGAATAATAAGCGGTTCTTCTATATCGCTCTACACCCACAGTTTCAAGATTATGTTTAAAATCTAAAGGTAAACACACAACTCTACCTTTAAGGCCTTGTTATAGCTTTGTCGGTGGTAGTTTTCCAGTCTTTGGTTTTATACCTACTATTGCTTATGAAAAGGGTGTATAGATTGTATCAGTATTGTTTTATAAATATTTAGATGTCAAAGTTCCTCTGGAACTTAAATCAACTCTACCTTTTTATGTATTGCTCTTGGGTGCATTTTTTTGTCTTCAGATTTGTCATAGAAATATTTACATATGATTTGCTGTGTTGACAAATCAAACCATTCTGCCACAAATAAATACAGAGCCAATTTTAGGCACTTATCTCTGTTTTCTTGCTCAGTTTTAAAGAACAAATCTACATTTTGAACTTTGCTTTTGTAGCGAGTGTGCCGACAACATATAGAAAGTTTGGTTTCTCTGTAGAAACTGCATTAAACTTTGCTATTTCATGTGCAAACTTATCAGTAGTAATGTCCGTGTTCTGTTCCTCTACACCTGGACATACTAGCTCTTTAGTTTCTGCATACTCTATTCAGGACCAAAGAAACATAACTGAATATCGCCACAAACATTTTCAACCTCTTATACTGTACCATCCAAAAAGGCTTTGTCCACTTCTCCTAAACACAATGCTAGACTTTTGACAAAGTAAAGTCTCCTAACTAAATTTTGCATTTTTGAACGATGAACAACTAACAGTCAGAAATGAAAGGTGCTTCTTCACACTTTCTTGGCTAGACATGCTAGTGAATGTCCTTGTAAATTAATATATTTCCTGACTGTGCACGGATCTATTCCTTGCAACATTGCAATTTTCTGCTTCACACGTTAACCTGGAAATTGACGTAGAAAACTTCTTAATATATCAATAGATTCCTGGCAAACACTACAAATCCTGCTACAGTCCCATTTCTATACAGGGGCATGTCTACACCTTCATTGTACCTTTTCAGCTATGTCTTCCGATATATTTCTACAAACCATCTGCTCTTTTGCAATAGGGCAACCATCTCTTACCCCATAGCATCAACCAGTTGTTTCAACTGCATGCACTATTTTTTTCTCTTGTAAGTAGCTTTCTTCATTTAAAAAAGGCTCAGTATTAGACATATGCTTCTATTGTCCTCTGAAAATGTAACAAAAATTACTTTTATTAATAGGTCTTTTTGTTGCTTTTTCTTTTCAAAGACAATGCTGTTTTGTTCAGTGTTCTCATTCTCTTCAGTATCAGAATTAATATTTTTCACTTTAGAACAAATGCTTTATCAACTACACTCTCAATATGTTGTTTGTTTCAATGCTTCCCTTCTTCCCTCATACTGCTTCATGTTTCGTAGCAAATTCTGTATTACCCTACTATGAAACATTCTCTCTCGTATTTCTTTAAATTGTTTCTGTCTTGTTGTTAAATTAGTTGTTTTCTTCAAACATTTTTCACTTTGAATTTCACTTACTTCTTCTCCTTTCTGAGCTGATTTTAAACCTCACTTTTATTTCCATTTTGTTTAACAATTTACATTTTTCCACATACTATTTTAAGAAACTTCTTAGTTTTCTTACCAGCAGCTCTTTTCTCTTTAACTATATTCCCCGCATTATGTCTGTTTTCACTGTCAGTTTTAAGGAGATAGTACTGTTTCTTTCTGGGTTTTTTTCTTGTTTCTATCTTTTTTGGCTTTGTAAATTTTCCTTTGTAAATACAAGTAGATCTCTGAAAAGCAAAGAAACAATAAATTTACTTTTACATGACATAATATTAAATTATATAATAGAAGCAATTAAATAGCTACATACATAAGTGCTATGTTGATGTGTAAGTCCCTCTGTCACTGTCTGCTGTGTGTGTGAGTAGCTGTATGGTTTTCTAAATGGGTATCTGAGTCATAGTACAGGTGGGAGACTGGATTTATAACTGAGCAATATGGTATGTAAGGGCCCATTTAACTCACTAAAACTCCAAACTATATTCCATACCTTTTAGCCACATAGCACCCTGCCCTATGTCCTATGTATGACCTACCTTAAGGGTCACTTATATGTAGAAAAAGGAGAGTTTAAGGCTTGGCAAGGGGTTTTAAATGGTAAGTTCTCCTGGCAGTAAATATGCACATACATGCTATGCAGTAGCAGGCCTGAGACATGTTTAATGTCACTAGATGTGTAAATACCTATAGCGCTGTGTGACTGGCTCTCTTACTAACTGTATAGGTCTGTAAACGTGTATGGAATTGGCTGTATGCATTGATTACCGGCTGTGTTGGTGAGTGTTTGGGTATGTAACTGTGCGTGCAACTGACTTTGTTACTGCTGAATACTTAAGTGATCTGTAGGTTTGTAAGTGAATGTGTAAGTGCCTCTGTCACTGTCTGATTGTGTGTGTGAGTAGCTGTATGGTTCTCTAAATTGATATCTCAGTCGTAGTATAGGTGGGAGACTGGATGTACAACTGGGCTTATGGATCTGTAAGGGCACATTTAACTCACTAAAACTTCAAACTCTATGCTTTACCTTTTAACCACATAGCACCCTGCCCTATGGGCTACCTTCGTCCTACATTAGGGGTCATTATATGTAGAAAAAGGGGAGTTTAAGGCTTGGCAAGGGGTTCTAAATGGCAAGACGACCTGGCAGTGTAAACTGTATATGCAGACTCTACAGCAGCAGGCTGAAGACATTTTTAAAGGACTACTTGTCTGGATGGGTAACTTGGTTGTATTCGTACTTGAATAAATATCTGAGTGAGTGTATCAGTCCTTCTCTGGGTGTGATACTGGATGTATTAGGAACTATGTTGCTGTGTGACAGGCTCTCTTACTAACTCTATAGGTCTATAAATGTGTATATAAGTGGCTGCATGAATTGCTTACTGGCTGTGTCAATGAGTGCTGGGATATGTAACTGTCTTTGCAACAGGCTCAGTTACTGCTGGATAAATAAGTGCTATATGAGTGTGAGTGAATATGTAAATGCCTCTGTCACTTTCTGACTGGGTCTGTGACTGGCTCTCTGCTTTTGTAAATAGGTATTAGAGTTGCAGTATATTTGCGACACTGGATGTATAACTCGGCGTATGGGCCTGTAAGTGCCTCTCTCACTTTTTTACGGCTGAGTGTGTGAATTATTTTATGCTATTATAAATAGTTATATGAGTGGCTGTGTGGAGGGGTGACTGCATATACAAGTGACTGTATGGCTGTGCACATCTCTCTCTAACTTAGTGAGTACTGGGTACATGAACATATATTTTTGTCTGAGAGGATATGACAGTGCCTGCATGCCTGTGAGAATGAGTATGTAGGTAGATGTATAGGTGAATAAATAGGTGTGTAAATAGTTTTATATCATCATCCATTGTCACTTTTATTATTCCCTTTTATTGTTGTTATAACCTACATATTTTATTATATGTTATATACACTGACAACTTTTTGTGTACATATACTTTTTACAAGTTCACCCCAATTGACATTCCTGTGAAATGTCTTTGCTGTTCTCAAATTTTTATCTCAGTATCAGTTCAAATCTCTTGTTAGTGAAACTCTGTAGTCAGAAGTACAGCAATGGTATACCGCTGTCAGTACAAAAGAACCATTAATGGCAACCCTTCCCACTCTCCTTTCACTGATAGTGATGTAGATAGCGAACCATAACCTTACTTTCAGGTTTTATCTATCTTATACCACTTCTCAATGGAGAGTCTTTATTAACCCTTTCTTAGACTCCTATTAAGAAGCCCAATTTGGTAGTGGTTTTGGGTGGATTGGTAGATCTGCTGAGGCGCTCAGCATGACCCCCCCCCATGTAACACTGCGGAGCCAGTAAAACCATTTAACAATCTGCTGTTAAAGCATGCAATTTATAGTTTAGTTTGTAAAAACTACTAAAGTTCAATCCAAACAGAGCCTAATGAGCAAGATATACATACCACCCTGTTTTTCAGTTTCACACTCTACTCTTTTTTGTACCCTTCTTTTTTATTTTTCCAAAGCCAATCACAGATGAAGTTACTTTTTTCTCAAAATCACTACCTAGTTTCAGCTACTTGCATATTTACACCATCCTATCAAATATGTTCTTTTTTCGTTTAGGTGCTGTCCACCATTTTAACTGCCTTCAAATTTGAAAACTGTCTCATTTATCTCCAGCCTTCTCCTGTGTGCTGCTCTTGTTTGCCGTGTGGATTGTGGGTCATAGTTTTATGTTTTGGGCCAGAGAGAGTGCTAGAAAGAGTAGCATTGACAGGGACCTAGGTTTATATAATGTAGACATTACTTGGGTTGGCAAGAGAGGTTAAAAGTGGCATGAATGTCTTTGGTTGAAAGCATTGTGAATTACTAACATCCAGACCTCATGAATGTGCACTGTTGTGGTAATGACCTAGACACACTCTGGGCAACTGATTTCAGAGTTGGTGCCGGAAGTGATGTGTGGCAGAGAAACATGGATGATGTACAAGAACTGCAAGGGGAAAGGGAAACCCGCAGATCTGAAGAATGGTCTGAGCTCAGTAGGATTGGTGCTGAGCGGCCACGACGGGGGATGTCCCAGACTTTGTTGGGGGCATGAAGATGGGTAGGAGAGCCCAGGCTCAGGCACCCCAGGATTCCACTCGAGAGGAAACTACTTCTTCTAGAAAGAAATCTGCTTCTACTTCTGTTGCAGAGACTGCACTAGCACAAGGCACTTTACTGCGGGGCACCGGGGACCACAACTACCATCGCCCTTAGTGCCAGGAGGCGCCCGCATCATCCTTGACGCGCCGGAGGTGCATAAAGATGCTTCCAGGCTCCCACGGCGCGGGAGCCAGTTCCAGACTGCACCAGCACAAGCTACTTTATTGCGGGGCACCGAGGACCACAACTACCATGGCCCTTAGCTCCAGGAGGCGCCCGCATCATCCTTGATGCGCTGGAGATGCATAAAGACGCTTCTGGGCTCCAACGGTGCGGGACACGCGTGGCGGGCGTGCCCGGGCCACGCCCGGGCGTGCCCGTCTACGCCTGTCAAAGCCTGGAAGAGGCTGGACTGGGCCACCCCCCTAAGGCCTGTTGCAGAACTCCACTGTCCCAAGTAAGCAGCCATCATGGAACAAGGTACTGATTTGTTATGCGGTCCTAGGTATTTTATTCTTATATTTACATCCTGAGAGTTGTGGCCAGTCGCGCTTGCCAGGCTTAGACTACGCTTGCCTATTTTTGCACCTGTCTTTATCGGCCAATGTTCTTCCTGCCTGGCCTGTAGAATGGGCAAGAGAAAGGGTGCCTCAAGCGCCTTCAGCACGGTACCTCCCCTCCGCACCCACTCAACTATTGACAATTATCTAACCCGGGCTGTGGACATGGTCATCAATGAAATTCGGCTGGTGGAACGCCGCCTTTCTCTCACAACAGAAGAGATCACCCATACACCTATTGACCAAAGCTCCTGTGAGGTGCTACCAACGCAGAGTGCATCATTAGTAACAAGTCCAACTGCAGCAACAAGGGGCCATGCTTGTTCTGCAGAGCTAGTTCAAAATGGGGGTGACGACCCAGACTGTGTAGGGGCTACACAAGGAGGGGAGTTTGAGTCTGGTTCATTAAGCATTGAGGGTGGCGACCAGTTATGTGACTCTGAGAGGGAGAGTGGCTCAAAAGCCAAGCGCAGGAGGAAAATTGCCAAACCAACTAAATCTAGAAATTCTACCACAATAAGTAAAATGGCCAGGCGTCATAAGGCTACTGATGTAGATCTGATTGGGGGTTCAGCAGCGGTTAATGAAAACACCTGGTGTAAACTGAACAAGTGTATAGGTGATCTTTTGGACTCCAAACTTCGCCCTATCCTTGAACGTTTAGCGATAATTGAATCCAAACTAGCGAAGCCTTTAGACTCCAGGATTTCCGTCTGTACTCAGTATTCGAATTCTGATTTTACCCCTACTTTCCCTGCCCAGAGTATGGTTGTATTACATTCACATGGCAACTTACCAGCAAACCAACTTGCTAAACAACCGGTAGCTTGTGTCCCAAACCAGGCCGCTCTACCTGTAATAGACCTCCCCCCAGCATCTGCCCCGTATGTCGTTGCTCTGACAAACATCCCTAGGCTCACAGAAGACAATATGGAATCCACCAGGGCCTAATGAACAAATCCATCCATTGGCTGAATAATAACGTCACTGGCAATTGGGACATATCTAAAGAGATCTTGATGGCAAGACGGGTGGGGGGCATTGGTGGCGGGGGTTTTGGGATTAGTGGAGATGTCATTGTGGTCAACTTCCATAATCCGACGGTTGTTCAGGGAATACTGCATAAAGCAAGTATGGGAATGGTTAACCACAGCTCTATTAAGATAGTCCCACTTGGATTTTTTTATCAGCACCTTGTGAATCAATACTGCATTCCTGGCAGTTTTGTTTCCCGTAACTCTGCGTTGCCTAGACTCCCTCCTCAAGTATCATTCCCCTTGAATAATAGATTTTCTCCACTGGTCGGGCTGGAAGATATCGATTGATGGTCCAGGGAGGAGCCTATCTGTTCTGGTTCCCAGGAGGTGGGCAGGATATCTGATAGTACCATTTTTGTTGCCCAAATGCCCCCCTCTTCCCGACAGAATCCTCCGCCCATGGTCCCAGGTTCACTAGAAAAGGGTGGGACCATCTACGTCTCTAGTCCCGTTGCACAATCTAATAGTATCCGCACCCAGAACCATTTGTGTGTAGGACCGTGTATTCCGAATATTGACGTGGCACCTGTTAGTCTAACTCCTGCTGCCCAATTGCCCATCCCTCCTACACAGAACTCTCCCCCTTTAGGGGCTAATGTGAGTATATGCCTTGATGAAGGTCCAACTGATAATGCTTGCTTACGATTTTTAAGTTGGAACATAGTGGGCCTAGCATCAAAAATCAAGTTAGATGGATGGCGATCCTTTATTATGAACTATGATATAGTATTCATGCAAGAAACCTGGGAGAGTAATGATATTGCATTTGATGGGTTTACGTGTCTTAGCTTGCCCGCTACTCCATCTGCTTCGGGCAGAGCTAAAGGGGGTCTGTCGGCCTGGTTTAAAGAGGATATTGCTGGTTCGATTGCACAGCTAATTCAGGAACTGGGGGGAGGCGCAGGCCTTCTGTCTCACCTGGAAAGAGTCCCATAAGATATACCTGGTAAACTTTTATAATAATAAATTCTTGTCCAAAGGTGACTTTCAAGGCCTATTTGTGTTAATTGACATGCTTGTGGAGATAGAGGCTCGAGTGGATTGCCCCCTTAAGCTGTTGGTGGCGGGGGACTTTAATGCAAAATTGGGGCACCCTCCGCCCCTTTCACCTTCTACATTTGATCCATTTTCTCACGAGTTAGATCGTAATGTGATAGATGCCAGGGGGCAGGTTCTATTCTCCTATCTGGCAGAACGGGGTATGGTTAATAAGGTTTCTAAATTTACTGATCTACACATCCCAACCTTTATAGGGCGAGGTGCAGGAAGCACTATTGACTATATATTCGTCACCTGGAGCTTGTCTCCACTAATTAAGGATTGTGAGGTCCTCATTCAGTCCTATAGTGACCACAATCCTATTTCAGCAAAGATGTTGCTACCACAAATGCCACAAAAGCCCAAGCTTCCGCCTTCCCAGGTACTATCTACTAAGGATGCAGGACGTAGGGTGGTATGGCGAACCGCGAATATGAACCGCATAATGTCCCAGGTGATATCCAATTGTTCTGCCCTGGTGGATAGCTGTAATTGTATACCCCGTGTTCCGGCCTGTATCTTATCTGACTTTGCAATTCTCTTAGATAAGATCAAAATTCTGCTTTCTAGACCCATTTTACAGTCACGTCAACATACATAATTATGGTTTGATAATGCTTGTAGAGAAGCCAATAACATCTTACGTAGGGCCTTAAAAAAAAACCCTAGAGACCAGATCGCTATTAGGGAAAGTAGGAAGTTATATAAGCATGCCATCAAAATAAGAAAGTCAGCCTTGAAGGAGGAGATGTGGGAATTAATAGTGGGTGCATGTCGTTCTAAAGACTCACAAGCCTTCTGGAAAGCAGTACGGTCTGTCTTATCCCCCACCAGACCAACCGATAAAGTAACCGTCCATATTTCGGCTGAAATTTGGGTGACACATTATGCTGCTCTGTATTTCACTGATCTTAGTGTTGTTGACGCCCCAGCACAGTTGGATACAGTGTGCCCAAACCTTGTTTTTAACGAAGAAGAGGTCCTAAAAGCAATTGTCAATAGCAAAGGCAAGAAGGCTCCGGGGCCTGATGGTATTCCACTGGATTTATTCAAGGAAGTCCCAGTGTTTCGGACCCCGGTGCTTACTTCAGTTTTTAACTCGGTTTGTAGTGAGGGAGTGCTCAAGTCATGGCGTTCATCCGTTATAGTGCCTGTTTTTAAAAAAGGAAATGTGCACGATCCTAAGTGCTATCGTCCGATAACCCTTTTGGATTCTTCTGTCAAAGTAATTGGGAGAGTTGTGCTAGACCGCTTACTGGACTGGATTAATGCCAACCACATTCTGGCCTCCAGCCAGTATGGGTTCAGGAAGGGGCTTGGCACAATCGAACAGTGCCTCAATCTCCATCTTATTTTGGCAAAATACAAATATGCGTTTCTACTCATCTGGCATTTATGGATTTGACAAGTGCGTTTGATTATGTTTCCCGCTCTAAGCTGTGGGACATCCTAGTAAATATGGGTGTAGATGCGGGTCTGGTTTCCTTTTTAAGATTTCTCCATTATGACCTTTCTGCTTCAGGTAGGTTTGGTGAGGCGGGAGAATGTACAGAGCCGTTTAGCATCAAGCGCGGAGTGCACCAAGGTTGCGTCCTTGCCCCAATCTTATTTCTCCTTTACACCAACGATTTGGAGAACACCTTAGTTTCGGTTGGGGCTGACGTTTCTCAAGTAGAGAATAAGGCTGTGCCAGCGCTACTATATGCTGACGATGCAGTCCTCTTGGCGAGGACTGCGAATGGTCTTAAAAAACTCATCGTCAGCTATGTTAGTTTTATGAAGGACCTGGGCCTGGAGCCAAACTACAAGAAAACCTTTACTATGATATGCGGCCCTAAAAATACTAAATCCAGCAGTCTGACCATAGAGGGCAAACCTCTGGAGAGGGTCAGCTCCTTCCCCTATCTAGGGTTGGAGTTTGATGAAGGTTGCTCGTGGCACACTTGTATAAAAAACAGAATAACACAATATATACACAAACCGTAGGGACCACTTTTTCACTTGCAATGTCTAGAGGTAAAAAGCCCCTTGCTCCAATATTAGAGATTTATAATCGTAAATGTGTACCAATCTTAACATACGGTATGGGTATCTGGGGCTGTAGGGATGTACTTGCTATGCAGGTTGAGGAGAACAGATGTTGTCGTAGAGTCCTAGGAGTTCCTCCGTCATCGCCGCATTTTTCTCTCCACTTGGAGCTAGGTCTCGAATATGTCCAAGACACTATAAATGCAGCCCCCTTAGCCACCTGGTGTTCTATCTGGTCCAACGAAGATGCCGATTTTAACCGGGCGGTCATCAGAGACTGCTTAAGTTGTGCCCGTGGCCTTTCCATCCCTTGGCTTCAATACATTAAAACCTGCCTCACTGCTCTTGATTATGCCATAATGTTTGAGCATCCAGAATTAATTGGCAAAGGGGACCCACAGAGGGTTCTGGATAGCTTTCGTAAGCACAAGCAATCCTCCAGGGAATTATCTGAAGTAGCTAAACCCTCTGTTAGAGATTACTGCCTCATTCAAGTATCTCCCTCTATTGCTCCATATCTACTATATGTAACAAATGTCTACCAAAGGAATTTGCTGACTAGATTCAGGTGGGGGTCATTTCGCTGGATGATTTGTTTTCCCTTGGGCCAGTATTCTCCTGAAACTATCGCCACTTGTCCATTGCGATGAACAATCAAGTCAAACCATTTTACATTTTGTCTTTTTTTGTCAATTTTATCTTCTTTTTACTAGGAAATTTTTATTACCGATATTGCGCAGATATAAATTTTCTAAGTGTAAAGCGGCTTTTTATTTCCTTCTGCAACTCAAAGACTGTGATGTTTGCTTTGCTGTTGCGAACTTTTTGAAGTGCACTTTTGCTAAGAGAAGGAGCATGTTGTTCTAATCCAAAAGCACTTTAGTAGCCTCAGTATTTCTTTGTATTTGTATTGTTGTTTAAATGTCTACTGTTGTTGCTAATTTTATTACCTTTTTATAAGAATGATTTTAATACTTATCATCAATGCTAAATGTTTAATACTTGCTGCTATCAATGGATCCAGTTCAGTTGCACTGCCACTTTAGCTATGGTTAATTTATTGTCTCTGCCTGTGGTTTTATCTTTTTTAATGGAAAATGTGATTGTTACCTCTTGAATGAGGTTTGGATAGAATGTTGTCTGTTTTTTAGGCATTTGTACCTTTTATGATCTGTCCTCTGAAGATTGAATAAAGACAATTGATTGATTGATTGAGCCAGACACACATACTTGGGTAGGACTGGAAATATTAATGAAGGATACCTTTGCAAAATTCATGGCACATTACCTTCACACTGACTTGGTGTTCTCCAACATTTGCCAATGACAGAAATGGAAATGGTCAACCGAATTTTCTCCCCAGATAGACAAATCAAGGAAACATGTCAATAAAACTGTTTCTGCATTCCTCAGAGACCACAGTATGGGCTCTATACATCAACAATTTATGCTTTGATATGGATGGTATATATAGAAATGAAGGAGTCCATTTCACAGACAAAGGCAACAGGGTGTTCCTCAACAAATTAAAAGATTGCATCCTGTTTTATGTGTAGGTATAATCTACAAATCATAAATAGAAAGGCTCTTTTAAAAGTCTCCCCTTTTAACAAACACTAGTTCATTTTCTTTTTAAATATTTTTTAAAGTTTTTTCTTGGATCTGCAAATCGGTAGCATATCCACAAACCAAAAGCATACATTCAATACAAAACAGCAAGTGTATATGTAAGTGGTTGTATGGGTCTATAACTGGGTGTATGAGTGTGTGAGTAAGACTAAGCGGGTGTGTCAGTGTGTGACTTGTTCTGTCAGTGGGGGTGTGAGTGTTGGCATGGATCTGTAAGTGGGTCTGTGAGTGTGTGAGTAAGCCTCACAATAGGTGTGTAAGTGTGTGACTGGGTCTGTGAGTGGTGCCTGAGTATGTGATTGATACTGAGTGGGCGTGTGAGTATGTGAATGGTGTGTGAGTGGGTGTGTGTGTGACTGGGTCTGTGAGTGGGTGTGTGAGTGCCTGTGTGGGTTTGTGAGTGGGTATGTGAGTGTCTGTATGGATCTGTGAGTGAGTGTGAGTTTGTGAGTGAGTCTGTGAGTGTATGTGTGAGTGTATGTGTTGATCTGTGAGTGTTTCTGTGAGTGTTTGAATGGGTCTGTGAGTGGGTGTGTGTGTGTCTATGAGGGGGTGTATGAATGTCTGTGTAGATCTGTGAGTATGTGACTGGGTCTGTGAGTGGGTGTGTGAGTGTGTGTGGGTCTGTGAGTGGGTGTGTGTGTCTGTGTGGATATGTGAGTGGATCTATAAGTATGTGAGTAGGTTTGTGAGTGGGTCTGTGTGTGGGTATGTGAGTGTGTGTGTGTGGGTCTGTGAGTGGGTGTGAGTATGTGAGTCTCTCAGTGGGTATGTGAGTGTCTTTGTGGGTCTGTGAGTGTATGTGTGAGTGGGACTGTGAGTGGGTGTGTGAGTGGGTATGTGAGTGTCTGTGTGGGTCTGTGAGTGCATTTGTGAGTGTCTGTGTGGATCTGTGAGTGTGTGACTGGGTCTGCAAGTGGGTGTATAAGTGTCTGTATGGGTCTGTGAGTGAGTGTATGAGTATCTGTGTGGATCTGTGAGTGAGTCTGTGTGTATATATAAGCATGTGAGTGGGTCTGCGAGTGGGCATCTGAGTGCCTGTGTGGTCTGTAAGTGGGTATGTCAGTGTGGGTCTCTAAGTGAGTGTAGAGTGCCTGTGTGGGTCTGTGAGTATGTGGGTGGGTCTTTGAGTGGATACAAGAGTGTCTGTGTGTGGGTCTGTGATTGGGTTTGTATGTGTGGGTCTGTGAGTGTCTCCATGCATCTGTAACTGGATGTCTGAGTGTCTGTGTGGGTCTGTGAGTGGGTTTCTGATGTCTGTGAGTGGATGTGTGAGTGTCTGTGTGTGTCTGTCAGTGGGTGTGTGTGTGTATGGGTCTGTGACTGGATGTGTGAGTGTGTGATTGAGACTATGAGTAGATGTGCGAGTGGGTCTGTGAGTGGGTGTGTGAGTGTCAGTGTGGGTCTGTGAGTACATGAGTGAGTGTCTGTGTGGATCTGTGTGTAGTCTGTGAGTGTGTGACTGGGTCTCTGAGTGGGTGTGTGAGTATCTATGTGGGTCTGAGAGTGGGTGTGTGTGTCTGTGGATCTGTGAGTGGGTCTTTGAGTGGGTGTGTGGATCTGTGAGTGGGTCTATGAGTAGGTGTGTAAGTGCCTGTGTGGGACTGTGAGTGGGTCTGTGAGTATGTCTTTTTTAAGTTATGGCAGGATTCGTGGATCCGCCAAAGATCCACACAGGGCCGCATTGAATGCCACGGTGTATCAGCGAATCCCCAAACATGTAAAAAAAACAATTTCAAGGCAATTTCTTCCCCTTTATGGGTCTCACCACGACCCCTATAATACCCCCATGGGTTCGGCTATGCTCCCTCTCGGGTTGGCTGCCTTTGGGGAGTTGGACACAGGGCTTGGTCGCAGGTCACGCCCTGTGACCAACCCCCACCATGCACGGACAAAGAGCATGCGAGGTGTGGGGTTGGCTGTATGTGGGGGTTGACTGGAGGCCTTCAGTCGTGCGTGGCATGGGATTGGCTGCATGCAAGGAGTTGGCCGCAGGGGCTGGCCGCAACCCTCTGCCAAAGGCCATGTGCGGCTGCAGTTGATTAACATATGGTAATTAAATATTGCTTTACGTTAAAAAAAAACAGATATTCACTGAAAAAACAAGGTTACAGGGACGTTATAGTTAAGAAATAGAATTTAAAAAACCTTAGAAATTCACTAAAAAAGCAAAGGTTACAGAGACGTTATAGTTAGGTTCAAATTTTACAATTCAAAAACCCAAAGAAATTCAGTCATTGTAGTTGGAGTTATCTCAAGTAAATATAACTCATGCCCTAAGGTAACTATAACTCGTGCCCTCACCGGGCACTTCTAATTATCCCACATATTGCATCACTCATGACATCTTCTATGACATCATCGATAATATCACTGCAACATTTGCTTTAAACTTACTCATGAGAAAACTGTGCATGGGGAGGACGGGAGTTATAGTTACCTTAGGGCATGAGTTATAGTTACTTGAGATAACTCTAACTATAACGGCTGAATTTCTAAGGTTTTGTGTGCAAAGTCTGACCCTGAGTATTCCTGTAACCTTTGTTTTTTTTGCGAAATATATATATATATATATATATATATATATATATATATATATATCCAATCCTTCGGTTTACCATTGAAAAAACCAACGCCGAGCCCAATTCCTTAGGTGAGATTGCTGTTTATTTCATCCACAAATAGCGAAAAACACCTGACGTGTTTCGGAGCAGCCGCTCCTTGCTCACGGGTATTAGTTAGGACCAAATTTTACCCCTGTAACCTTTGGTTTTTTCAGTGAGTATATCTATCTATCTATATAAATATATATATATTTGTATTAAAAAAAAGATATAGGGTAAAAACCTAAAAACATTAACTAAAAAGTAAAACAGCAAAAGAATGAGAAAAAAATGTAATTAAAAATGGCGAAGTAAATGTAGGCCAAATATGCGAATAGGCACTTTCCAGGTCCACATAAAAGTAATCCAAAATTAGTGATCGTCAATAATTATCCTTTGCAATTATGGAGTCAGAAAGTGTAACATAGAACTAGGCCTGGGCGTAAAACTCTGCTCCACTCGCGGAGTTTGCGGAGTTCGGCAACTCCACGTTCCTGATAGAACTCGGAGTTACTGATAAACTCTGCGCTCCACAACGGAGCAGAGTTTGTTTTTTTTGGGTTACCATGCTTGTAATGTCCTTCCGCACACGAGAGAGTAACTTGCTGGGTGCTCGCGATTCCCCACAAGATTTTAAGATCCGTTCGGGAACACCACAAATTTTGGTAGCCGGCCGCTTGGTCCCGCGAGATTTTGCTGTGGCCAACAGATCATTCGGGCGCGCCATTGACCTCCGGTGGATGTTTTTGTGGCGTACGCGATCCTGAAAGCGCAGGATCTACTACGGCTGCAATCTGGGGAAGATTCTCTACTCAAGAAGCATCAAAATCTTCCCAAAATTATGATTTGGACTCAAAAACCTCCTTAAATGGACCTTAGATGTTGTATTTTTTTGTATGAGGAGTCGTTTCTTAAAAACTTTTTTTCCAACGTGAAGGAAGTTCCCGAGAGTCTCCAACTTCCTGATCCTGTCCAGCAGGCTCCTCCCAGTGCTTTGTGCATCTCCTGGTCACTTTTCATGCGGATTTGGGGCTGGAAGCTTCACTCCTTGTGTCTGTTGCAAATACCATTGGATTTAAGGATTTTGTATTTGAGATTTCACAAGTAAGTTGAAAAACTAGTGTTGTTTGTTTAATTGGGACCATGCACCTGGATTTATTTGTACTTTTAATCGATTTTTAAAATGTATTGTGGTGGGTGGCTTGTAGTTTCAGTAGGGGCCTAGTTATTTCTTTGCAAGTATTTTTTTTTCTTTTATAAAAAAACATGTTGCACAGTCACTACATTTTCTCCATGTTTTTTTAAATACATTTGCAATATTGATTTAATTCCCTATGTGACCTAGTCTGCCAATGGGCCTTCCAGCCAGTAGGCCCAGTGCTAGTCATGAGTGCATGAAACAATTGTTTCTGGGGTGTCTGTTGAATTGAATCATCATTTAGGCTATGAATAGCATTGGATAAAAATACAAAATGTGTTTTTTTTGTAGTGTTTCCCGTTTTTTTTTCATGTGGGGTAATACCTTTGGAAGATGTGTGTTGTTATAACTTGTAAAATATTTTTGCCCAGTTAATTTTCGCTTTTGGCATTGCTGAATTAATGCTGTGTTCTTTACCATGCCTCCTTTGTCTGGCCAGTGTGTGTGTGTGTTTGCCGTAGACCACCATTTGCCTTCGTTCCTCAAGTGGCCAGGAGCCATTTTGTATAGTCAGTGTCCATAGGCCTGAATGTGTTCTTTGTTTTCCAGGCCTCCTGCTTGTTGTTGTGACCATGTGGCTAGGGGCCATTTTGTATAGGCAGCCAGTGTGCTTTTGCCATAGGCTGCATGTTTTCTTTTTGTTCCCCTTGCCTTCTTGATTGTTGTTGTGACCATCTGGCTGGTGGCCATTTTGTGTAGCCAGCCAGTGTGCTTTTGCCATATGCCTGCAAGTCTTCTTTGTTGAGTCCATGCCTCCTTGCTTGCTGTTTGACCATGTGGTCTGTGGCCATTTTGTGTAGTCAGCCAGTGTGCTTTTGCCATAGGCCTGCATGTGTTGATTGCGTTCTTTGTTTTTCAGGCCTCCTGCTTCTTATAACTTGTGACCATGTGGCTGGCAGCCATTTTGCATAGACATCCAGTGTGCTTTTGCACTAGGCCTGCATGTGTTGTTCTTCTATCATTATGTTGTGGCCATGCCTCCTTGCTTGCTGGTTCACCATGTGGTCGGTGGCCATTTCGTGTAGGCAACCAGTGGGCTTTTGCCTTTGGCCTGTATGTCTTCTCTTTGTTCCCAATGCCTTCTTGCTCAGTGTTGTTGTTGATGGCCATGTGGCACTTGCTAGCAGCCATTTTGTGCTTCCATCCAGTGTGGCCCTTTGCCAAATGCTTCCATGGATGGTTGAGCAGTTTAATTAATTATATGCTTGAGGTTAACTTCACTTTTTTATATTATTTTATTTTAATTGTTTTCAAATTTCAATTTTTTTAGTTTTCATTTTTTGTAATTTTTCATTTTTCATTTTTTTAACATTTTGTTAATTTTTATTATTGTTGTTTAATTTTATTTTTACAAATTTAATTTTAATTCTTTTATGCAATTTATTTTAGTTTTTTTTTTTTTTTTACAATTTTCTTAACATCTGGCATCAATGAATCATCAACCCCATGTCTGCTATAGGTGCACAACAGCATTCATTGTCTAAGGGTTATTCCATTGTCGTTTGTCAGCTGCAGTTCCCTGAGTGCCACATTCCACATGATGCACAAAGTTACATCTGTATGTTGTTGTTGTTGCTCTTTCTTACCCTTCCTGAGTGTACTGTATACCATGAAAGTTTATGTTGGTGGGGTTTTACGAATGGATACACTGTATTGTTAATAATAACTTAAGTAACCAGTGACCATGCTAAATGATATTGTTTGTTTGTACTACTAATTGAACTGCAACAATGCCACGTTTCACTGATATTCTTGCTTCTTTGCTTTTAGGTGCACAAGAGACAACATTACCCACAGTACTGCCAGACAGAAGGCCTGTGCACGACGTGACGCATGACCACAGACATCTCTTCAACTTGTGAAGCTAAGTGCCACTGCTTACTGACAGCTTCAAGATGGCACCAAAGAAAGGTGCTACTAAGAAAGTGGCCTGTGAGAAGAAGAAGGAGCTTACCACCACTGGTATGTCAACCCAGCCCTTTTTCAGAAAAAAGAAACTGAGCCTGCCGCACCGGCATCATCAGATCCACTCCAACTTAGGCCCAAGTCCATGTCTGTGACAGAGGCAGCCAGTCTAATCATGGCAACGCCGACGAGCAGTAATGTTGCAATTGACTTATCTCAATCGCAAAGTAGTACCCAATCTTTGCAGGAAACTCAAATAAGTGGACAACAGTCGCAACCACCAATAGCAGTTCCTCCTGACGTAGGATCAGTTCAGTAGATTGAGTTTCCTGCTGAGGAAGTAGAGAAACCCACTCTTTCAGATGATCCATTGTCTTCCAGATCTCCAGCAAGAAAAAGGAGGGTTAGTGCACCATCTTCTTCTCCAAGCCACCCTTCTGATGATCTAGACACCACTTGGATCACACTTCAGTCTGTAAAGTTTAAATATGTTTTATATATATGCCAAGGTGTATTGAAGAATGAGTGGGTGTATAAGTGTCTGGATGAAGGATTTAGTAGGTGTATGACTGACTGTATAAGTGAGTGATTAAATGTGTCTTACTGAATACATGCGTTAGTGACTAAACTGTCTGAATGTCTGTATCAGTCTGTCTGTTGTTGTGTAAGCTGCTGCATGGGTTGCTCAGTAGCTACATGAGTGTCTATATGGGTTATTGATTGGTTGCCTGAGTATTTGTATGGGAGAGTGAGTGTGTGTGTGTGGGTGGGTGGGAGGTGTGTGACTCTGTGCATAGATGTGTGAGTGGTTGATTCACTGGGTGGTATGGGTTCAAGAGTGCATGTGGAAACAGCTGTATGGGTGGGTGAGTGTGTGTATGAGTGTGTTGGTGACTGAATGGATGTCTCAGTGGTACATGTGCGAGTAACTACATATGTGAAAGGCAGTATATGTGAGTGTTGGAGTATATAAATGACTATATGTGAGAGTGAGTGATTGTAAAAGTGGCTGTATGGATGAGTGTGTGCTTGTATCAGTGATTGTATAAAAGAGTAAATATGTGTTAGTATCTGTCAGAATAAGTGAGGTGGTGTGTGTATAACTGTATAGGTGAGTAAATGGGAGTGGGATTGATTCTTTGCATGACTGACTAGGAGTGTGAGTAACTCTGGATGAGTGGCGGTGTGTGAGTGTCTGTATAGGTGTATGAGTGCATATGATAGTGCTGTATTGATGAGTGACTGCATGTATGAGTAACTGTATGGATGAATGTGTGGACATGTGTGTAGACCTAGGAATCAGTGAGTGGGTATGTAGTAACTCGTATTGGTGTGACTATGGTTTCGAAAATGGTAGTCTGCATTTTAGAGTGGGTGTATCAAAGGTTATATTAGAGTGTGAGCAGGTGTATCAGATTATTACGTGGGTGATGTCATCAGTGATGTCATCAGTGATGTCATTTGAGATGTCATCAGTGATGTCATCAGTGATGTCACTGACCATGTCATGAATGATGTAATATGTGACGTCATCAGCAGTGCATTGTGGGGGCGCGAGTTATAGTTAGCTGAACTAACTATAACGGGGAATTTCTATGGTTTTGTACGAGTGAAATGTCCAACTAACTATAACGTTCCTAAAACCTATGGTTTTTTCTGTGAATTTCTAAGGTTTTTTAAATGCTAATTTCTAACTATAACGAGCCTGAAACCTATGGTTTTTTCAGTGAATTTAAAGGTTTTTTAAATGCTAATTTCTAACTATAACGTCTCTGAAACCTATGGTTTTTTCAGTGAATTTCAATGGTTTTTTAAATGCTAATTCCTAAGTATAACGGGCCTGAAAACTATGGTTTTTTCAGTGAATTTCTAGAGTTTTTTAATTGCTAATTTGTCAATTTAATATTTATACAATCTTATATGCTTTTCTGGAAATTGCAAGTTTAAAAAAAAAAAAAATTTGTAACTGTATTATTCTGTAATTCTTTTGTTTTATTTTTTTATTTTAATATAATTATGTAATGTCCTTTGTCTTTTGAAATATAGTTTGTTTGTTTTCGAAAAAAAATTGGAGTCGCGCACCCAACGCGCACCGAATACGGCGGGTGCGCGTTTTTTGTGCCGCCATATTGGAAAAGTCGTGAAGGATCCGCGTACGGTCTGCGACGGGTACGTGGCTTCGTGTTACATCATATACGTTTAACATCACGTGATGTGCGCGATAGGTATGCGACAGGTACGCGACTCCTGCTCCCGCGTATTCGCGTCATGTGCGCATTAAGTTACGCGACGTCTGCGCGGTGGCGGGACCCGCGTGATGTTATATACGTGTTGGGACGCGCTGGTTGCGCGACTCCCGTAAAAGTTTTTATATTGTAAAACTATATCTATGTAACTTTAATGTACATATCAGGGCAAGAGATTATCTAAACTATTCATAAAACTAATATATTTCTACTTGTATTAAACTTATATTATTCTTAAATATATTTTCGCGGAGTTCCGTCGGGTACGTTCTCCGTGCGCGCTGGGTGCGCGATTCCCGTAAAAGTTTTTATACTGTAAAACTATATGTATGTAACTTTAATGTACATATCAGGGCAAGAGATTATCTAAACTATTTATAAAACTAATATATTTCTACTTGTAATATACATATTATTGTTAAAAATATTTTCGTCGCGTCGGGTGCGTTCTCCGTGCGCGCTGGGAGCGCGATTCCCATGTGACCTTAAAAAAAAGGATTTGATTGGTTCCTGATATTTCCCACTGTAACAGTTGAAGGACCCCACCCATGTTAATCATTCTTGTTGGGAGCTTAAGAGAAACATCTCTTCTCCTACCAGAACTTATTTGATTTTTTTTGGTGTTGCTTAAAAACTGAACAGTTGCAATGGCATCTGAGCAGCAGGAAGTTCATCTTTCTTCAGATGAAGAAGTGTTGGAGGAGGCACCACCAAAGAAGAGACCTGAATCAGTCGTATGGGAGTTTTTTACTTTTCCTGCTGGAGAGAAGAAAGTAAATGCGAGGAAAGTGACGTGCAAGTTGTGTGGGAGGGTCCTGTCAAGAGGCAGTGACAAGAAATATTCATGCGGCACAGCTAGCATGTATAAACATCTGCGCACTATCCATCCCCGCAATCTTGCTCGGGAAGAACTAAGACGATCAGCAGAAAATCCAGCACCAGGTGTTCCAAGCACCTCAGGAGCGTCGTCATCTATACCTCCTTTGGACATTAGGCCTGAATTTGCCTTCCTGGAGCAGCACTGCATTAAGTGCAAGAAGGTTATCTGTTATGGCTTGCAGTCGGTGGATGCTGTTTGTGCTGCCCAGCAAAACCACCGTTGTTAATTTTTTTTTTGTTTTTTTGTTGTTGGAATGATAATTAATTCCAAAAGTTAACTGTTTACTTCGTTCCTTTTTTTGTTCAGTTTTTAAAAAACACCCCAAAAAATTCAAAATTGTTCAAAAAACACAAAAAAATATAAAAGAAAAAAGAAGGAAACAAAAGTTCTTCTCAGAACTACCTTATCTGGTTAAAAAAAGAAAAATAATTGCATGGTAATGTTTGAAAGTTTGCTTGAGTATATCTGTAGAGCATGATTGACTGAAAGAATGCATTAGTAGTGAATGGTGTTTATATGAATGCATCACTAGCGCCTGCATGATTGCACAAGAGTATTTATAACGTATGAGGAGGATATTAGATTGGAGGTGCTTAGGGGCTGCATACATAGTGCACATTTGATTGTAGCACTGCATGTCTTAGTGTTTGAGTGATTGTACAAATACATGGATAGTGACTGGATACTTACAGTGCTGCAAGTTGAGAGCATGGTGAGTTTATAAGTGTATGTGTTTTGGCACAGTAATTAGATAAGGACATGGTTCTGTCAGGATGATTGAAGGAATGGACGGAGAGTGACAGTGCGATTTTTGGACTGCATGGCTAGTACTTGGATAATTGCAGAAGTTAATCAGTAGTGTGGAGGGGGTTAGGCGACTGCATAGATTGTGGACCTTTGAATGTAGTACTGCGTGTGTTAATGCTTGAGTCACTGTTCAAGTACATAGATAGTGAGTGGATACTTAGAGTGCTGCAAGTTGACAGCATGGTGAATTTATAAGTGCTTGGGTTTTGGCGCAGTGATTAGATAAGGACATGGTACTGGCTGGATGATTAGAGGAGTGCACAGAGAGTGACAGTGTGATTGCTGGACTACATGGGTACTACTTGGGTAATTGGAGGAGTGAATCAGTAGTGTGGAGGTGGTTAGAGATCTGCATGGGAAGTGCACATTTGATTGTAGCACTGCATGTGTTAATGCCTGAGTCATTGTACAAGTACATGGATAGTGACTGGATACTTAGAGTGCTGCAAGTTGACAGCATGGTTGAGTCTGTAAGTGCTTTGGTATTGTCGGAGTGATTGGATAAGTAGATAGTGCTGGATGGGTGATTGGAGAAGTACATGGGACTGACAGGAGAATTCCTAGGTTGCATGGGTACTAACAGGGTATTTACAGGAGTGTACCAATAGTATGTACCTGGTTAGAGATCTGCATGCATTGTGCACAGAATATTGTAGGTATACTTATGTTAATGGCTAGGCCATTCCATAAGTACATGACTAGTACTAGAATGATTACAGTGCTGCAAACAGAGTGACTGGTGAAATTATAAGTGCTTAGGTATTGGCGGAGTGATAGGATGAGTGGATAGTGGTGGATAAGTGATTGGAGAAGTGCATGGGACTGACAGGAGGGTTCCTAGGCTTCATGGGTACTACCTGGCTATTTACAGGAGTGTACCAATAGTATGTATCTGGTTAGAGCTCTGTATGCATACTGCACAGAATATTGTAGGTGTACTTGTGTTAGTGGCTAGGCCATCCTATAAGATCATGACTAGTAACTGCAATAATTACAGTGCTGCAAACAGAGTGCATGTTGAATTTATAAGTGCTTTGGTATTGGCGGAGTGATTGGATAAGTAGATAGTGCTGGATGGGTGATTGGAGAAGTGCATGGGACTGACAGGAGAATTGCTAGGTTGCATGGGTACTAACAGGGTATTTACAGGAGTGTACTAATAGTATGTTTCTGGTTAGAGATCTGCATGCATTGTGCACAGAATATTGTAGGTATACTTCTGTTAATATATAGGCCATTCCATAAGTACATGACTAGTAACTAGAATGATTACAGTGCTGCAAACAGAGTGCCTGGTGAAATTTTAAGTGCTTAGAAATTGGCGGAGTGATGGGATAAGTAGATAGTGGTGGATATGTGATTGGAGAAGTGCATGGTACTGAGAGGAGGATTCCTAGGCTGCATGGGACCTACCTGGGTATTTACAGGAGTGTACCAATAATATGTATCTGGTTAGAGCTCTGCATGCATACTGCACAGAATATTGTAGGTGTAATTGTGTTAGTGGCTAGGCAATTCTATAAGCACTTGACTAGTAATTGGAATGCTTACAGTGTTGCAAACAGAGTGCATGGTACATTTATAAGTGCTTAGGTATTGGCGGAGTGGTAGCATAAGTAGATAGTGCTGGAGGGGTGATTGGAGAAGTGCATGGGACAGACAGGAGGATTCCTAGAGTGCATGGGTACTAAGTGGGTATTTAGAAAAGTGTATAAATAGTATGTAGCTGGTTAGAGGTGTGCATGCATACTGCACAGAATATTGCAGCTGTACTTGTGTTACTGGCTAGGCCATTCAATAAGTACATAACTAGTAACTAGAATGATTAGTGTGCTGCAAACAGAGTGCATGGTGAATTTATAAGTGCTTAGCTATTGATGGAGTAATAGCATAAGTAGATAGTGCTGGATGGGTGATAGGAGAAGTGTATGGGACAGAGAAGAGGATTCCTACACTGAATAAGTACTAACTGGGTATTTGCAAGAGTGTATCGATAGTATATAGCTGGTAACAGGTCTCCATGCATAGTGCACAGAATATTGTAGCTGTACTAGTGTTACTGGCTAGGCCATTCCATAAGTACATGACTGGGTTATTGCAGGAATGAATCAGTAGTCTGCAGGGGGTTAAGGGACTGCATACATTGTGCACATTTGACTGCAGCATTGCGTATCTTCATGCCTGAGTCATTGTACAAGTGCATGCATACTGACTCAATAGTTAGAGTGCTGGTAGTTGACAGCAGGGTGAGTTTATAAGTGCAAGACTTTTGGCAGAGTGATTAGATAAGGACATGATTCTGTCAGGATAATTGCAGGTGTGCACAGAGAGTGACAGTGTGATTGCTGAACTGCATGGCTACTACCTGGGTTTTTGCAGGAGTGAATCCATACTCTGCAGGTGGTTAGGGGACTGCATAGATTGTGCACATTTGACTGTAGCACTGCGTGTCTTAATGCCTAAGTCATTGTACAAGTGCATGGCTAGTGACTGGATACTTAGATTGCTGGTACTTGACAGCAGGATGAGTTTATAAGTGCTTGTGTTTTGGCACAGCGATTACATAAGGACATGGTACTGGCTTAATGATTAGAGTATTGCTCGGAGACTACCTGAGGAAATTCATAACTGCTTGGGTATTGACCGAGGTATTGAATTAGTACAAGGTACTAGTAGATGACTGAAAAATTGCTTTATGAGTAACAGAGTGATTGGTGGACTGTATGGTTAGTACCTGACGTATTTAAGACATTAATAAGCACTGAGTACGTGGTTAAAGGTGTGTATGGATAGTGCACAGGTGAATGTAGTAGTGGATGGATTACTTAATCTTACCTTTACAGTAGTAGATATCAAAATTTAGTAAAATTTGTTTGCAGTTTTTTATATTTTAAATTTTAAAAACTTTCGAACTTTAGAATTAGGGTCTGTAAAAGAGAAGAAAAAATACAGTTATAATATATAATGTTATAATTTTAAGAACACAACATAATTTTAGCATTATATAAATTATTTAGTTTGCCTTTTTTGCTGTTCTCAGAATATATTGAATTTTACTCTAGATAGTGATTTCAATGTTACTCATCACATAACAGCGGGCAAAAAAAAAACAATAAGATTGTTTTAAAAAAAACAAATCTGTGTCAAAAATATTTTCAACATAGTCCAGTATCTCTGCACATTGTGTAAAAAAACCATCCTCAATAACATTGCATATAATACAAATATCAAATATATAAAATGCTTCATTGTAAGAGAATTTTGTCACTATAATATAAAAGAACAGAAACAATAATTCAATCAGCTATTCTTCTTAACTTGCATATACTCTAAATGATGTTCTTTAAAACGTTTGGTGTGAGAATATCCCTGAAAAACTGCTTAATTCATATCAATATCTTTCCTTTAGGCCAAATGATATTACTGAAATCCTTTATACTGAAATTGTCCAAAGTAATCTCATTAATACATATCAACATATTCCCAATAGGCCGAATTATGTTCTTAGAACTTTGGCTTTAAAAATATTAGGTATGAATTTGGTATTTTGTTAGGCAAACAATATCTAAAAACCAAATGAGCATCATTACAATATGTCCATCCTTTATTGCATTTTAAATAGACAGTGTAATGTCCAGATGTTGTAGAAGGTCCATCGTGGAAAATAATTGCTACTGCTACAAAAGTTCTTCCTGATATTGCTAGTTGACTTGCTACAACATTTTTAATTAAAGTTTCCAATTTTCTTCCATCTGCTCTACATTAAAATTATATATTGTCCAAATCTTTGTATACATAATGTTGTTAACATTTCTGATTTGCATTGGCTACACTCCATGTTTTGATTAGCTGATTTAACTAATTTGTTGAAAGACGCTGTTTTACAATCTGGTATTGTCAAATATATGAATCTTTCAGTGTCTATGTTAGTGGTAGAAGTAAATGTACAATTTTCACATTCATGTTCCCATTTATAACGAAGTCCAAACAGATTTTCAATTTCTATTCCTTCATCTTCCAATACTGCAAGCATATACATTAGAAATTCCTGAGCATCTTGTTGCACATTCTGTGTAAATTGTGAAGAACCAGAACATATATCCAGAAGATTCCGAATATCATAAACAGTTTGCATTTTACTTTTATCAGTTGTCAATTTTTCAAAAATAGAATGCAACAAGGAACAAAACCTTTTTCTCGATTGTCCATAATTTGCTGTTGGAGATTTTCTAGAAAAAATACAACATTCACCACTACATTAGCATAGCAGTTGATACCTGAACTATTTTCTAACTGATATCCTACAATCTCTTCAATAGTGTCCTTTTTCTTTTTGTTTGGATCTGAACATTATCTTGATTTTTTTTCTTCTTTTCAACTTCACTACAGATATTTTCATATCTTCGTTTTCGACCCACTACATGCTTTTCATATACAGGATATTCACCTAAATTGGGAGCATACAGTCTTCTTAACCGATTATGCTCTCTTACACAATTTCCATCTGCACTAATCTTTCCCTCATCAAAATCAATCAAATGCAATCCAGATAAAGTTCTGATTCGGGACAAAGCAACATATGCCATACCCTCTTTAAATACAGTACTTCCAATGTTTACCAAAGCACTGTCTACACTTAAACCTTGAGATTTATGAATAGTCACTGCATATGCCAAAGAAAGAGGAAACTGTTTTCTACGAACATACAAATCTTTAACAAGCAAAAAACGAACAGAACGAGCAATTTGTTTTACTTCATCAATCTGATCAAATTTGATTTCAAAAATTCAATCCCATCTCTTTTTTTCATAATAAACAAAATCAACAATTTTTCCCATTGCTCCATTTACTAAACCTTTTTCCACATCCAAATTACACCGTAAAATAACTCGACAGTTTACACATAAATATACATTCTTTTCTAAACCAGCAGTTTTAGATATAGATTTTTCCAAAGAATCCAATTTTGTTCTTAATTTTTCCGTCAAAATAATAGTAATTCCTTCATGCTGTATTTTATCAATGGCTTCCATTTTTATTATTTGTTCATTTTCAAGCTTTAAAAGTTCTTCATTGAATGTAGAACACTGTCGCAGTGTTGGCATTAGGCAGATTATAGATTTATTTTCTGCAATTTTTTTGTATATTTTTTCAGGAACTACATTTTTATTTGGAAACAAGTTTGTAAGTAGCCGACTTTGCAAAGCTTGTTTGCCATGTTCTGTCAATACTCCAATTCTTATATCTTGAAGAATGGTTCCATAATCTTCATCACTTGCCTGTCGCATATTTTTAATAAGTTCTTTGTATTCAAAATATGACCAAATGTTAACATTTCCAACACTTCCCAAAGACTTTCTGGTGTCTTCATGCACAAGCGTTTTAAATACTGGTTGCCCTTTTACAGGAGTAAGTTGCAGTAGATCACCAAAAACTATCACATGTTTTCCTCCAAATAAGACATCGTATTCTGTTTTTAAAATTTGCTGCATTCTTAAATGCACAAAGGCAAGCATTAAGTATGAGACCATGCTCACCTCATCAATAATCAGAAGTTTCATTTTCTTTAGCACTCTTGAAACTTCATAACAAGCTTCTCCAGATAGCTTGTGATATTCCAATTTATTTTCATGCTCTACAGGTAGCATTAGTAAACGATGTAATGTAATTCCTTTAATGTTGTGTGCTGCCAACCCAGTTGGAGCAGTTACAACACAAGACAAATGTGAGTCAATTGTTTTCTGTAGATAACTGGTCAAAACTTAAATTAAGAAATTTTTTCCTGTACCAGCTTCACCACTGACATACATTCGGATAGGTTGAAATGATGTGCATGTGCATTCTTTTTTTTCATGAAGAAAACCATGGTCGATCTGTTGTTTCACTTGTTGATATATTTCTTTCTGTTCAACATTCAGTTGTTCTTCCAAGTTTCCTAAGTCCATAATGTCTTCTTGAGCTTGATGCATTGCTGTTTCCACTTCAGTCATAGCAATTGCTGCTTCATTTTGAAGAATTGGTTGGCCTAGTGGATCTTGACTCAGTGAAGCAGAAGTTTGACTGTCTTGAGAACTGTCTCTAGCAATCTCAGCTGCAACAGTAGCTTCTTGATCAATTTCTTCATTCAACATTTTGAGATAATTTGCAAAAACTGTGCATTCAATGCTATCTTTACATGCATTGAAAGAATCTTCATAGCACTCAAAATTTCCAAGTAATTCCAGTTCCGTACGCCAAGGTTTGAAGAGTTGCAGAAGTGCTAAATAGTAAAATTCCCTTTTATCAGGAGTATCGCAACTCAGTTTCCTGTGATTAATCAGATTTCCTTTACTATGTTTCACCAAACATCCTTCTGAACCAATCACTGCATATTTTTCTTCATTTATGTTCTCTGTAGTATTTCTCTTAAAACTGTAATATTGCAGCACTTCATAGAGACATATGTTTTCAAGATGAGGACTTCTATTTGGATAGTAAGTATCCAACATGTTTGTTTTCACAATATCTGTGCTTTCCGGTTCATTTAATGCTAAATATTCGATTTCTTGTATAGATTTAAGT
The DNA here is from genome assembly GCA_963921515.1 of Calotriton arnoldi. NCBI lineage: Eukaryota > Metazoa > Chordata > Amphibia > Caudata > Salamandridae > Calotriton > Calotriton arnoldi. The sequence continues at coordinate 2,237,786 of CAWUFW010002244.1, read as the reverse complement.
ACTCGATTTCGCGTTGCAGCAAGACCTAGACTAACCCAAATAATTCCTCTTGACTTTGAATATAAACTTGCAGAGGACAACCGATCTGAGCATTCGTACGCTCCAATCTCTCGATGGGACAGCATCTTCAAACTAAAACTGTACAATTTCTTACTAAGACTCTTCTCGTGGGAAATTTCTTCCCACATTTCTTTCAACTCTGTCTTTTCTGCTTTTGTTATGTATGATGTTACATACCGAGCAACAGCAATGGAATTATCCGCAACATACTGGATATCCATATTAGCATTCCACATTGAGAGAATAACTGGATTATAATCATTAATATACTTTGATTCTTCACTTCTTTTCAAATTGTAAGTATTTTTGGGAGATTTTCTAGTGATGGTATGTCTCACTGCTGACATGAAACTGTTTACTCTTCCCTTGGATATTACTGGTCGTGGAAATCCAAAACGACATTTGGTATAAAACTTTTCCTTCGACTTGTATTTCCGTCAACAGTATTTGCCACATCGATGAGTTTGAAACCGTAACACTTTTTGCCTTAAGGTGTTTTCTTCCCTTGTTTTTGGTATAGTACATGTAACATAATCTTCAATAAAAGATAAAACAGTCTCATCCCAATCAGTTCCAAATTTGGGTGCATCCTTGATCCATAAAAGCATATGTATATGAGGAGCACCTCTAGCTTGATACTCCTTTCTCCAAAAGAAATCAATTACTTCTCCAAGAGGATGATTCTTTTTATTGCAGATAAAAGACATCATAGCTTCAAACCTATGATTGAAATATCTGCATACATTTACAGGATCCAAAGAACACAATTCTCCAGGAGTATTGAATTCAATATTTTTAATATTTGAATTTGCTTCTCGAAGAAATTCAAGTAAATCATCCCATGCATATTCAGCACAGCTTAGGGTAACAAACCACGTAGGAGTTCTAAGTTCCTTAGCATGCATTTAAGTTCTCCATGACAACGATACCAATACTCATTAGTACCACGCTGACATGCCATCAAATTAATTAGTTGAGATTCTAAATGATCATCTCTCTGATGTACTTTATCCATAAATTCCTTTGCAGAAACATTTTGAAGATGTACTCCTGTTTTTAATATGTGGTTGACTGCATATGAAAGTCCAGACAAGTCACTCTCAAACAAAAGATGAAATATATATGGGATACATTGTCGAAATCTTGGATCTTCTGCATACAATCTTGTTGTCCGATATTCTGATGCAGGAATCTGTACTGATCGTTCGTCATATCGTCCACCTTTTCCAGTTGGGAACAGCTGGGGAAAACAACGAGCTTCCAAACTTTTTTTCCCATACACTCATGGGAGTCCCCTTCGCTTTCTTCATTTGGATTAATTCAATAGTATTCCCCATCACTTCTTTCGAATGTAAAGGATGTACACTATAATGTTCATACATTTCTTCAGTTTTGGACATGTCCACTTTCTCAATTTGACCACTTGACATTTCACTATCATCTCCTAAAACTATTTCTTCTTCCACATACACATTTTTGTAGTAATCATTGTTTTTTAAAAGATACAATGTTGCTTTTTGCACTTTCCTGACATCCACTAATTCCTGCCAGATTTTCTTACTCTTCGTAGGAACACCATTAAATAGAATAATTAGTGGTTCACTTTCTTCTTTCTCTACACCAATAGTTTCAATATTTTTCTTTAAATCTAGAGGTAAATATACAACTCTTCCTTTTAATCCTCTCTGTAAATCTGTGGGAGGCAATTTACCTGTTTTAGGCTCCATACGAACAATAGCCTGAAACGGGTGCACAGATTGAATAAGAATAGACTCATACGTGTTTAAATCTATCAGTTCTGGAGGAATGGCTACCAACTCTAGATTATTATGGACAGCTCTAGCTGGCATTTTATTATCCTCTAATTTGTTATAACAATATTTACAAATACGTTGATCAGTACCCAAATCAAAGCAATCCTCTACCAACAAATAAGTTGCAAATTCCTTCCACTTCTCATTATTTTCTCTTTCACTTTTTAAATACAGATCAACCTTCCTAGTCTGATTTTTATAGTGAGTTCGTCGACAACAAATACAAGTACAATTTGGCCTTTCACACGAAATTACCTTAAACTTTGTAATTTCTTCTTCAAACTTCTCTGTACCACTATTTTCCACATTTTCTTCAACACCTACTTCTATCAATGTCTCACTTTGTCTACTCTCTTCTTCAGGACCAAAGTAACGAAACTCTATTTCATCACTAACTTTTTTTACATCTGATACTGACCCATGCAAAAGAGCACTGTTTAAGTCATTTAAAAAAATTGCTGGACTTTTTGTGTAAAACAATCTTCTGACTAACTTCCGCATTTGAGAATGATGTACTGCTAACATTCTAAAATGATGAAAAACACTTTGACATACTTTTCTAGAAAGACAAGCGAGAGAATGACCATGCAAACCAGTATTTTTTCTCACTCTGCAAGGATCTAGTCCTTGCAACATCTTAATCTTTTGTTTAACACTTTTTTTACAGAGCTGCGTTGCAGAGAGGTGTAAAAAGGGGCGTGGCCTCAAACCACCTCTCTGCAACGCAGCCCTGTGTCGCATACTGGAGGTACCTGGTGGGCTAGTTGGCCCCCAGGGACCCCCAGTATTCAAGGGGAATTAATTCCCCAACTTACAACGCACCAGGGGGTGTGTTTGCAGAGTGCTGCAGGGAGGGGGCGGGGCCTCGGGGCGATGCCATCTTTTTTTACTTTTTGCTTTTTTCAGAAGGGGGGCTGTGTGGCCCCCCTTCTTTTCTCATTTTTGGGGCCCTGGGGACCCCATCCCTCAGGGCCTGACCCCTTTTTCATAAAAAAATTAAATCAGGAAGGGGGCCGCGTGGCCCCCCTCCCGAGGCCAATTTCGGCCCCGGGGACCCCATCCCCCGGGGCATGGCCAGAATTTAATTCCTTTTTAGGTCTCGCTGAGCCAGCGCATGCGCTGCTCTGCGAGAAATTTAGTGAGTGGCTTTTGAAAGTGCTACCACAGGCTTTTCCTGGCCTCAAGCTTGCGTTCACGCGAGCGTGCACGTGTGCAGCCGCCATGTGGGTTTCTGTCAAGGCTCATTAAGCCTTGCGTGCCTCTCTCCGCCTTGCTTGCTTGCGCTTCAATTCCCTCCCCATCCCCCACCACAGATCGCGTCACTCTGCTGGCCTCCACTCCCCCCCCCACCCCCCCCGCCTCTTTATACTGCAGCATGCCACTCTCTCCTTTTCCCTGTTAAACTTTTTGCTTCTTTATTCTTCTTTCTATCTTTATTTCTGTTTTTTCTTTCATACACTTTCTCTCATACAGCTTTTCCTTCTCTCTAATGACTCATGTTCTTTCTCTTCCACAAATCGATAAACCAGTCAAATAGATACTGTTTTTCAAATTCATAAACATGATATTCATATCCGGTTCCATTAAACAACGTGGGGGGAAATTCTAATTTCATATTTTTTGAGATGGAAGCTTAAGAGCAAACGTGTTTAACTCACGTGCAGGAAAATTATACAGTTTCATCAATTTATCACTCCAAATACATTTCCCGTTTTTTGCCACTGACTCGAGTCCGTACTCCTTCCCACTACTCTCACCCATTTGTAGAAGCATTGAAAGGCACTTTAGGAGCTGGAAGCTGCGCCAGGGGCTTGCAGCCAGAACATGATTCCCAGCGCCTTCCAATACCACGCTGCATTCCCAGCAGTGACACTGACCTTGTCCCAAAACGCTGGAGACATTTCAATCTCTCTGTTCACTGAGTCGACACGCTGCGCATTGTGTTTAATGATGCACAACATTTAATGCACTGGAGGGAAGGCTGCTTGGCGACGGCTTGAGAGCCACCGAGCTCAACAAACTCACTTTTTTTTTTAATTCAATATTTACAGTTCATATAATTTGAAGTGTGTGCTGTGTGCACCTTTATTAAACACTGTAGGTAAAATAATTGCACATTTTCATAAAAGAGCGACGAGTGATTCGATAGAAACTTGCCTCCACGCCCCTCACGTTATGATTTCCTAAAGTGACAGCTGAGACATTAGTCATCTTTCAAATCCTTGAATCTGACAGAATAGTCACATCTGAGAAGGGGACAGGCTTCTGTACCGGGCCTTTGATGGCTTCAGATTACTGTTCAGAGGCTCGGAATATGCTTCATGCTAAGACTCTTATTTCCATAGAGAATGCCACGGTATCAACATTAAGCGATGCTGTTTAAAGATAGGCTTGTCACTTTAATTGATCTTGAGTCACTGCTTCCACTGTCAGAGCTGTCTGTCTACTTACCCATAATCCTCATCACTTTGATTGACTCTCTGAATCAGGGGGCTGGCCTGGCTTCGCCTTCCCAAAGTCGTACTGGGAAATTGGAAGGGACACGTTCAGTGGCGCTAACCTTCATGGGAGATCGAAGCCTCGGGCCAAGGGGTTTGGTTTCTTGTGAGCTAAACTGTGACCGTCCACCGGGATGCTGGTCCTGCACAATACTTTCTATAGTGAAGAACATGTTGTATTGATTTATCCAATTATTTGCCTCACACCCGACTGCTGGTGGTGCACGGTGCCCTTAGACGATTTCAAACTACCTGTCTCTTAAGGTTACCTTTTATCCTCTGAGTACGCTTTTGACTAATGGTGCCTTATGCAAGTGTTGCTTTACTCTGTCGTCATACACATCTTGTGTGCTTGTACGCTGATTATTTGTAAATGCCCATTGGGCTTAAAGGGCTTCAGCCCCCCCCTCCCGTCGTGTGGCAGCCCGGGCTGAGTCAGCTTCCCGGGCACACACACAGCCGCACCCGAGTACTTCACAGGTCTTTAAGACCATTTGCCTGTTAATGAGGCTTTGTTGTGTTTTTCACGCCTTCCTAGAGCCCCTCCATCCCCATTCGGCCTATTGCTGGGAGAATTAGCCCCCCCCGACATTTTTTCTTAGCTGCATTCTTTCCTTGGATCATGTTACTAATGGCAGCGCAGTCGCTTGGCTTTCAATTTTGCGGTCGCGTTTTTTTGTTTGTTTTTGTTTCAAAGTTTTAAGTTGCATTCCTAGTGGGCTATTTCAAGTTGCATATAACAGCGCCACCTACCGTCCGCATGTCTCTGGTCGCTCCTAGCTGATTCACTCACTCAAGGGCAACTTTCAGGAAACATCAGTGAATATAGTTGGAAAAAAGTGTCAGTTTTCAAGACTGTAATACACCTTTCGAGTCAACATTCCTTTAGAATATACCTGCCAAGGACTCCTTTCACAAGCTGGAAAGAGAAACTGACTGACAAAATCTACAACGAGGTGGAAGCTCAAATTCCTTCTCCAGCTGGTAACAAGCACTTTAAGTTCTCTATTTTTATTTATTTGCGATGCAGCCTCTTGGTTTTTGTCGGCATTTTCAGATGGATTTACACAGCGCAATTAAAATACTAGGAAATCTAGTTGTTTCGTATCTGTAACCACCTCTTTGTGCGCGCGCTTTGTATGCGCTCGTATATGGCAATTGTTAACACGTAGTTGAAAATACCACCATTAGGACACACTCATTGTTTGCTGGCTAAGCCTTCTTTCCTCATCGAACTCCTTACAAAACAAGCATTTGCAATGCAATAGGTCTCACATTTACACAAGTTTGACCTATTGACATTGCAAATAACAATGCCTTTTATTTTTGTTTTTAAAACATAAATAAACAAGCATTGGCATAGCCAATAGGTCTCGCCTTTGTGTTTAGTTAACCAGCACAATATCCTTGGTGCAACAACATCAACTGTTGCATAGCTAAACACTTATAAGGTCCCAAAGGCGAGACCTATTGGCTATGCCAATGCTTGTTTATTAATGTTTGGAGGGGGGCCACGTGGCCCCCCTCCTAAGGCCAATTATGGCCCCAGGGACCCCATCCCCCGGGGCCGGCCTTTGCGTGTTTTTTTTTATTTTTTTAATTTACTTATTGGGGAGGGGGGCCGCGTGTCCCCCCTCCCGGGCCACTTCTGGCCCTGGGGACCCCATCCCCCGGGGCCTGGCCTCTCCGTTGGGGACCGTGGGGGGAGCCCCAATGCCCCCACGGTCCCGCCGGCTCCCCGCCTCCTGCGGGAACCGGCATTAGCTTTCCACAAGGGGAGCTGCTGACATGCAGCTCCCCTTGTGGAAAGCAGCTGTGCTGCTTCATTGAAGCGAGAGCAGGTTTCCCTGCTCTCGCTTCAATGAAGCAAAGCAGAGTTTGCAATGACAGGGCGGGAGCCGCACGGCTCCTGCCCTGTCATTGCAAACAGCAGTGTCCCGGGGGTGGGCACCCCAGGACACTGCAGGAGCCGGCCCTGGGGGGTGGCAGTCCCCAGGGCCATCGAGGGCTCCAGGAGGGGGGCCGCGTGGCCCCCCTCCCTTCATTTTAAAAGCCCCGCGGTGGTGGTGGTCCCTGGGGCCTGGGGGTCCGTAACGGACCCCCGAATTCAAATATAGAGTGCCCCGGGGAGGTGGTGGTCCCCGGGCCGTGTGGGGGGCTCGAGCCCCCCCACACATCTAAAAATAAAAAATAGAGCCCCTGGGGCAGCGTGGGGGGGATTGGGACCCCCCATGCATTTTTTTTACAGCCCCGGGGAGGTGGTGGTCCCCGGGGCTTCGGGGGGCCATAGAGCCCCCCGCATACATTGTAATAAGCCCCGGGGAGGTGGCGGTCCCCGGGGCTGCGGGGGCCCCCGCAGGCCCCCACTATTATTTTTGGGGCAATGCCCCCGGGACCTGGCCCACTTGGGGGCCTCATTTAAATGAAGCGCGGGAGCCCGCACTTCATTTTTTTTTTAATTTCGGCGGGATTCACGGCCCCAATGCGAATTCCGCCGAGAATTTTTTTTTTAAACAATGGTCTTTTTTGGCCTTTGGGGTCCTTGTGGGACCCCCTGAGCAGGCCTATGGGGTCAGGGTGTTTCTTCCCTGCCCCCTTTTCTTGTTTTTCAGGCTTGTTTCACTGTTTTCTTGTGACTCGGTTCTACCGAGTCACAAGATGGCTGCCAACACTTCCTGGTTTGGAGTGTTGGCAGCCAATCACAGTGAAGCTCGTGGTCGGGAGGGTTCGCAAATCCACCACGTCCCTAGATATCGAAACTTTTATTTTTTTTAATTTCTCAGCAATTACTGAACGGATTTACACCATTTAAAAAAAAGGTCGCTTTTGGAACCAAGCACTACCTTTTTGCCAAATTTGGTGTAATTCCGTTCAGCAGTTCGGGCTGTAGCCGTGTCTAAAGTTTCCTATGGGAAATTGATTTTCCGACCTCTATCTTTTTAACTTCTCAGGAACTACTGAACGGATTTACACCATTTAACAAAAAGGACTCTTTCTGAACCAAGGGCTACCTTTTTGCCAAATTTGGTATAATTCCGTTTAGCAGTTTGGGCTGTAGCCGTGTCTAAAGTTTCCTATGAAAATAACATGGGGAAAACATGTTTTGGGACCCCCCTTTTTTCTCGGCCCCCGCTTTGCAAATCACCCCGAAACTTTCAAGACAGGAGCTGACTGGAGCGCCCCACTAGTTTTGAAAATTTCGCAAAGATTCGTCAAACAACGCCAAAGTTATTAGGAAAACAAAAAATGCTTTTCCTATGGAAAATAGGTCCTAACTATAACTACCTACTGGCGATCGCCAGTAGGTAATAGATATAGATATAGTATATGAAACAGGGCTTTTCTCCTCCAAGCCGATACCTATACAGCATGCGACTCCACAAAGAAAAGAGGCAGCACGGCCAGGTACATTTTCAAGACTCGTATATTTTTATTTTTCAATTTTTGACAAGCAAGTGCATAAGGTGACAAGAAAATATGGTGACACGTTTCGGCCGGAGCCTTCAACTGGCCATAGAATCCATTCAGTGCAGAGTGTCTTAACAAGGGCTATAAGCCTTCTCCTGACCACAATGAAAAAAATACTAGACTGTTCAAATTAAGATTGATCACACTTTACGGGTCCCATGTCTCGCAACATTTTTCATTTCCTTATTCAGCATATATATATATATATATATATACCTTTGGGGCAGAATGTAATACGCGGCCGTCCTGCCGCGGAGTGTGCACCACCCCGTAATGTCTTGGGGGCTACATGGGTCAGCAGCCGCAAACAGGATTGAGGACGAGTCCACTTGCAGGGTCCATACAGGACAAGATTTGTGTGCTATCCGGACCACATTTCCCACAATGCACAGTCTCATTCAAGCTTCCCATTGGTGGGTGTGCAATATGAAAATGGCGAAGTGGGTTCAGCGTTTGCACACACTGTCTCCGTTCAAGCCTCTGAAGAGAAGCATATGGAGCTTCGAAACGCGTCAGGCATTTCCATTACGGAGCAGCTTCTACAAGCGGATCCTCGTCCCTGCCTTTCATAGCAAAGCTGTTGATCGAGTGCTACTCACCTGGTGGACAACCTTTGGAGCAGAATATATATATATATATATATATATATATATATATATATTTATTATCTACTGGCGGTCGCCAGTAGATAGTTATAGTTAGGACCTATTTTCCATAGGGAATCCGCACCATTCTATTTGAAATAACTTTGGCGCCGGTTGACGAATCTTCGCGAAATTTTCCAACTTGTTGGGGCGCTCCGGTCCGCTCCTATCCTGAAAGTCTCGGGGTGATTCAGCAAGCAGGGGCCGAGAAAAAAGGGGGGTCCCAAAACATGTTTTCCCCATGCAATTTTCCATAGGAACCTTTAGTCGCAGCTACAGCCCGAACTGCTGAACGGAATTACACCAAATTTGCCAAAAAGGTAGCCCTTGGTTCAGGGTCGTGCCTTTTGCTTAAATGGTGTAAATCCGTTCAGTAGTTCCTGAGAAATTTGAAAAAGAAAACACATATATATCTGGGTGGAGCCTAACCACACATGTCATCGTGAGATCTGATTGGCTGTCAGCACTTCATCCTGGAATTGCTGGCAGCCATCTTGGGACCAATATAAATGATAGTACCCCATTGAAATGCATTGTAGTGAATCGAATATTTTGAGGGTTACCAAAAGGAGAACTATAAAGGGTGATAACAGACTTTAGTTACATTAGAATTCATTTGTTGATGGTACCATACTAATTTCAGGAATTGTGGTGTGTTCTAAGGTGATTTTACCCTGTGAAAAACCTTCTGCTGGGATATCATGAATCATGTTTGAGAGAAAACTATTTTCACATGCTTGTCCCATACAGTTTTGGAAGGTGCTCCAGAAGCTAAAATGAGAGCATATTTTCTGTAAATTCACATTATTTTTCTCAGTCATGTGAGAATGAAGTCTGACATTCTCAGTAAAACATGTACATCCAACAATGGCAGAGACTGTCAGTTGATTCCTTTGTGTTCTACTGCAGCTTCCCAGAGTGTTCTAAAGAACAACTAGAGCGCTAACAGTCTTACTTATGACAAAACTAAGGCACACCTGAAGCCATCTTGATTGGAATAAAATGGTAACACTTAAAACATTTAATTTAAAAAGGAACAAAATGAGGGGGTTCATTTTGCCATAGAAATTAAGGTTAGTGCTGTAGAAAGAAAAATTAGGACATGTTTTAAGTGAGATCTCAAATATCTTCCTGTTATATTTCAACAGGAGCAGCCTGTCAGTTGATGCCTTTGTGTTCTACTGCAGCTTATCAGAGGGTTCTAAAGAACAACTAGAGTGCTAACAGCCTTACTTATGACAAAATTATGGCACACCTGAAGCCATCTTGATTGGAATAAACTGGTAACACTTAAAACATTTAATTTAAAAAGGAACAAAATGATGGGGTTCATTTTGTCATAGAAATTATGGTTAGTGCTGTAGAAAGAAAAATTAGGACATGTTTCAAGTGTGATCTCAAATATCTTCCTGTTATATTTCAACAGGAGCAGCCTGTCAGTTGATGCCTTTGTGTTCTACTGCAGCTTCCCAGAGTGTTCTAAAGAACAACTAGAGCGCTAACAGTCTTACTTATGACAAAAGTATGGCACACCTGAAGCCATCTTGATTGGAATAAACTGGTAACACTTAAAACATTTAATTTAAAAAGGAACAAAATGAGGGGGTTCATTTTGCCATAGAAATTATGGTTAGTGCTGTAGAAAGAAAAATAAGTGCTAAAACACTACCCCCAGCACGACACCCTACACTACCCAAACATAACTGCACTACCCTAAACCCTAAAACACTACCACCAGCACGACTCCCTACACTACCCAAACACCACTGCACTAAACCCTAAATATACCCCAGCATGACCACCCACACTACACAAACACCACTGCACTACCCTATACCCTAAAACACGACCCCCTACACTACACAAACACGACTGCACTACCCTAAACACTAAAACACTACCCACAGCATGACCCCCTTCACTACACAAACACCACTGCACTGCCCTAAACCCTAAAACACTACCCCAGCACTACCCCCTACACTACACAAACACCACTGCACTAACATAAACCCTAAAACACTACCCCCAGCACAACCCCCTACACTACACAAACACCACTGCACTACCCTAAAACACTACCCCCAGCACGACTCCCTACACTACCCAAACACCACTGCACTACCCTAAACCCTAAATCTACCCCCAGCACGACCCCTACACTACCCAAACACCACTGCACTACCCTAAACCATAAAACACTACCCCCAGCATGACCCCCTACACTACACAAACACCACTGCACTACCCTAAACCCAAAAACACTACCCCAGCACGACCCCCTACACTACCCATATACCACTGCACTACCCTAAACCCTAAAACACTACCACCAGCACGACCCCCTATACTACTGCACTACCCTAAACCCTAAAACACTACCCCCAGCATGACCCCCTACACTACCCAAACACCACTGCACTACCCTAAACCCTAAAACACTACCCCCAGCACGACCCCCTACACCACCCAAACACCACTGCACTACCCTAAACCCTAGAAAAGAAACCCCCACCCCAAGCCCCCGTACCTCTCACTCCTCATGGTTCCTCTCTCCTTGTGGTTCCTGCTTCACGTCAGCTCTGAGGGGCGGTGCACGTCGTTGTGAGGAAACAGAACAGCCTCTGTTTCCTTACAACGACATGGATCGTCTACATGTTTTTAGAACGCATGGTCATTTACCATACATACCTTTACAACAAAATTCGTTGTAAAGGCATGCGTGGTAAATGACCATGCGTTCTAAAAAAATGCGTAGTAATGACTTCATGATGTACAACGCATGCGTGGTAATGCATGCGTTGTAATGGTATCGCAAAGTAAAAAAGTCGTAACGGCTTATTTACCGATCGAAGCTGGCCCCTATTCTTCAGTGAGACGTTTATTTGATTAATTAGGAGGAAGGAATGTGTTTTTTTTACCGAAAAGTGCATTCCCGGCTGTTGTATTGTGAAAGTGTACGCGTGGCCTGGTTTCACTTCCGGTGAGAGAGTGGAAGAGTCTGTTTGGATCTAAAGGAGTTCTGTTGTTGGACGGGGCCGGCGCGACATGTCATCAGAAAACATAGCTAATGGAAAGCGTCCTCCCTGAAGTGTGGAGCTGTGCCATGAGAGGTCAACGAGTGTGCGTCCCACTGCAGTATGACCGTACCGCGTGACCCATGTGCCGCCTCCAGGGTACGGGAGGCAGAAGCGGCATTGCAGGTCCTCTTGAAGACCGTTGTAGCACTAATTCTACATTTTGGTACTAGGGCATTTTAACTTCGTTGTTCCTGCCAGATACAAAGAGAAGATCCTGTGTTATTCAGTGCCCTCGTTACCTTTTTTGTGCTTTGTGGTGCTTGTCACTTCGCTGCCCCGCCGGTGCACACGACTGGGCAGCCCACCTCGTGTGCCATCTGCAGGGCCTCTGCCCTCGGATCACTGGTTTCGGTTTCTGGAGTGGCAACATAAACAGTTACTCCCAAAGGACTAGTCTGAACACTTAGGTGTATATCCCCTGCACCAGCATTCCACGGAAATTCTTTCCTAGCTCTCCCACGTCAACGAGCACGGCTCCGCTCGCGACAACGTATGACGTCATCGGAGCCATAAGAGGACCTCGTCGGTGTGCTGACGTCAGTTCCACCCATTTTTTCCGTGCCACCGAGGCAAACAGGGGACCGAGACATTTTCACATGTATACATAGTATAATAAATATATATATATTCACTGAAAAAAACCATAGGTTTCAGGCACGTTATAGTTAGAAATTAGCATTTAAAAAACCTTAGAAATTCACTGAAAAAACCATAGGTTTCAGGCACGTTATAGTTAGAAATTAGCATTTAAAAAACCTTAGAAATTCACAGAAAAAACCATAGGTTTCAGGGCGTTATAGTTAGTTGGACATTTCACTCGTACAAAACCATAGAAATTCCCCCGTTATAGTTAGTTCAGCTAGCTATAACTCGCGCGCCCGCAATGCACTGCTGATGACGTCACATATTACATCACTCATGACATGGTCAGTGACATCACTCATGATATCACTGATGACATCATCCAGTGAATGTGTGTTTTTCTGAAAATTAAATATGTTTTATATATGTATATCTCAAGGTCGATGGAAGAATAAATGGGTATATAAGTGTCTAAATGGATGATTTTTTTTTGTAAAATTGATTGTATAACTGACTAAGTGTATCTTAGTGAATACATGGGTTAGTGAGTAATGTTTAAATATGAAAATATCTGTATCAGTCTCTCACTTTGTGTATAAGTGGCTGCATGGGTTGGTGAGTAGCTACATGAGTGTCTATATGGGTTATTAGTTGGTTTTTTGAGTATGAGTGTCTGAGTGTCTGTATGGTTCAGTGGGGGTATTACTTAGTGCATAGATGCATGAATGAGTGACTCACTGTTTGTATGTGTTGAAGACAGCATGTGTGCAGGACTGTATAGGTGGATGAGTATGTGTATGGGTGTGTTAGTGAGTGAATGACTGTCTCAATAGTGTCTTTATGAGTAACTACATATGTTTTAAACTAGTATATGTGAGTATTGGTGTATATAAGTGAGTATATGTGAGAGTGAGAGATTGGAAGAGTTCCTGTACAAATAAGTAGGTGTTTCTATAAGTGATTGTTTAAGAGAGTAAGTATGTGTAAGTTTCTGTAGAAGTAAGTGTGGTAGTGTGTGTATAACTGTATATGCAAGTAAATGGATGTTTGATACTTTGTTTGCATGTGTGACTATGTGTGTGAGTAACTCTATGGATGAGTGGCGGTGTGTAACAGGATGTATAGGTGTATGAGTACATATGATGAGTGAGTACATGTATGAGTGACTGTATAGGGACTGTTGGTGAATGAGTGGATGTGTGTGTAGATCTTGGAATTAATGAATAGGTGTGTTGTAACTGGTATTGGTATGTCCATTGTTTTGAAAATGTTAGTTTGTATTTTTGAGTGTGTGTATCAAAGGTTATATTAGGGTGAGAGGAGGTCTGCCACTCTATCACAAGGATGATGTCATCAGTGATGTCATTTGAGATGTCATCAGTGATGTCACTGACCATGTCATGAGTGATGTAATATGTGACGTCATCAGCAGTGCATTGCGGGCGCGCGAGTTATAGTTAGCTGAACTAACTATAACGGGGGAATTTCTATGGTTTTGTACGAGTGAAATGTCCAACTAACTATAACGCCCCTGAAACCTATGGTTTTTTCAGTGAATATATATATATATATATATATATATATATATATTACCTACTGCGGTCCCCGGTTTATAGTTAGGACCTTGTTTCTAAAGGAAATGAGTTTTTTCTTTTGCCAGTATCTTTGGCGTCGTTTAATGAATCTTCGCGAAATTTTCAAAACTAATGGGGCGGTCAGGTCAGCTGCTGTGTTTAAAGTTTCGGGGTGATTCATCAAGCAGGGGCCGAGAAAAAGGGGGGTCCCCATACACTTTTTCTACATGTTAATTCATATAGGAAACTTTAGGCACGGCTAGAGCCCGAACTGCTGAATAGAAGAACGGAAGTACACCAAATTTGGCAAAAAGGTAGCTCTTGGTTCAGAAAGCAACTCTTTCTGTTAAATGGTGTAAATCTGTTCAATAGTTCCTGAGAAATTTAAAGATTTCTCAGATATACAACTGTAGCCGCGGTGGATCCGCAAACCCTCCCGATCTCGTGCCTGAGATCTGACTGGCTGCCAACACTTCAAACCAGGAAGTGTTGGCAGCCATCTTGTGACTCGGTTGAACCAAGTCACAAGAAAAAAGTTAAAAAACAAGAAAAGGGGGCAGAGTAGAAACACCCTGACCCCCTAGGCCTGTTCGGGGGGTTACACAGGGACCACCAGGGCCTAAAAAGCATTTAAAAAAACTTTTTGTGGGATTTGCGGGGATCCTGTGCTTAGTTTCCTTTAGTCCCCCAGGTGGGCCAGGTCCCGGGGGCATACTGATAGTCCTTATTAGTTATTGCTCTCAGATGTTGTAATATGTGGAGTATCAGCTTATTGATTGTACTTCCGACATATTTCATCCCGCATTGGCATTTGAGAACATAAACCACCGATTCTGTTTCACAGGTGATTTTTTTTTATCATGTTCGTTTTCCCATAGATGGTCAAATATTCTGTTTTGTTGGTTCCATATCTACATTCTTTACACTTCGTACATTTTAAAAAAAACTTATTTGAAACAGGGAGCCATATAGTTGCTTTTTTCTGTATATCGGTGGGTGTCATGTAGGAATATGTTAGAAGATCACGAAGGGAGGGAGCTTTACTGTACGTGATATTTGGTGTTGCAGGAAGTATTTTCCTAAGATCTTCGTCCAACAGTAAGATTTTCCAATTATCTTTCAAGATCTCTCTCACCTTCTTGCTGGATGTATTATATTCAGTTATAAATCTGATTTCCTGCTTTTTACTTCCATCTTCCAAATTCATTGCGTCTTTTGTTCACAGTAATACTTCACGTTTCTTCATACTCGCTCTCTTGAGGGCATCCCGTAAGACTGATTCTGGATAGCCCCTTATTTGGAATTTCATGTACATTTCTTTTGCTTGTTTTTTAAATTCCAGTTCTTCCGAGCAACAGCGTCTTGTTCTTAAAAACTCTCCATGTGGGACACTCCATTTCTGGGGTAATGGGTGTCCACTGTTGGCATGATGTATACTGTTGGTGCTAGTAGGTTTCCTGTACATTTTAGTGCATAACTTCTCATTCTGAATATAAACCGTGATGTCCAGAAAATTGATCTCTTTGTCTTGGATATCAAAGGTGAACTGTAAATTTAGATTGTTCTGATTCAAGGATTTTAGAAAGCATTCCAAGTCAGATTTCTCCCCTTCCCAGATTAGGAAGAGGTCGTTGATATAACATACCCATAAGATCACTTGTTCCATCTTTGCTTTGTTCTCTTCGCTCCATATATATATATATATATATATATATATATATATATATATATATTTAACACTCATAAGCTTTTTAAAACCACTCACAGTCACTGGATGATGTCATCAGTGATGTCATCATTGATGTCATTTGAGATATCATCAGTGATGTCACTGACCATGTCATGAGTGATGTATTATGTGAGGTCATAAGCAGTGCATTGCGGGGGCACGAGTTATAGTTAACTCAGCTAAATATAACGGCTGAATTTCTCTGGTTTAGTATGAGTGAAATCTGACCCTAACTATAACGTCCCTGCAATCTTTGTTTTTTTTAGTGGAAAAAAAATATATATATATATCTATATGAAAAAGCAATCCTTAGACCACCATGAGACCAGCAGGGCACACAAGGTACGGACCACAAGACGTTCCGGTTTTCAATTCAAACAGAGTGCTTGATTGGATTCACGGCACATCACATCGTGTTGCACAGGACAGTGCCTGCCATGACGCGTTTCGACCATAAGGCACACGGTCTTGATCACATGACACACTGCCAAAAATGCCATTGTTAAATAGTGCAACTTAACTCCACCCAAAGTGCAAAAAAAACTAACAAAACTAAGGCTCATAGACATAATCAACAGGCTACGGGGTAAATGTATAGACTCGTGTCGAAGAAATATACAAATCATACAGAATATAGTGTCCCCAACATACAGTAGCTTCATCAATCAGAGAAAAAATTCCAGAGGTAAATATTCATTACATAGATGTACCCAAAGACGGTCAGAAAATAAATTGACATCATCTAATTAAATAAAGTGCTATTGCTGAATTCTCTAAAATGCAAGTGCAAAGAGAATTACTACATGAAAGGTACAATGATCCTTAATCAAAGTAGTTGAGTACGTAGTAGTAAACAAATCTCTAAAAAATCTCTGAAATAACTTAGTTAAAATGAAGTAAACCAGAAAAGGACAGCATTCTTGCATAAAATATAGTACGTAGCAAAAAAAAAACCCTGATTAACGAATAGTCGATTGATATGTATATAAAGTGCAAATACAATTTACCCATAAAGTGTAAAGTGCTAAGTATAATCTAAAATATAAACATGTTGAGCGAGAAGCGGCCCAGAGGCGTATATACAAATTTCATCATGATACATTACAGGAAATCCATCAACTCATAAATATTGTGCAAATTGCGCAGATGTAAAAAGTTCATAGACAGACCACAGAATAGGGGAATAGTAGTGAGATTATAACGCCACAACTAGATAAAAAACATAGATGATGTTATCCAATTAATATAAAAAATATATATCAAAAGTTGCTGTTATAAAAAGTTGTGTAAATCCTCACTCATATTAAGTCCATTAGGCATTTTAGTGTCGAGTGCTCAGATGAAATGGGACTCTAACTGCCTGAGGCGTTTTTCTCGGTTACCTCCGTGCCGTGATACAGGAATTGCGCCAATGACAAAATATTTCAAATCTTTCAAGTTATTGTCATGGACTAACTTGAAATGGCGAGCCACGGGGTAATTGGGGTCAGAGTTCACCACTTCTCTTAAGTGCTGTAAAATCCGGTTAAAAACTAGGAGCTTAGTGCTGCCTACATATTTGAGCCCACAAGAACACTCTAAAATATACACTGCAAATTCCGTGCGACATGTATAATGTCCTTTGATTTTAATAGGTCTGGTTTCAAATGCAGTTACATAATCGGAGGTGTTGATACCGAATTTGCAGGCGCGACAGGAATTACATTTTAAAAAAACCTGTTTTGCTAGATAGCCAAGTTTGGGTAGGGGAAAACTCTGGACTGGTTTTAACTAAAAAATCCCTCATGGATTTGGCTCGTCTGAAAGTAATAGATGGTTGTTTCGGGAGGATTTGGCCCACAGTAATGTCAGTCAAAATGATTGGCCAATGAGAATTAACTATCCTCCATATCTGTCTTTCCTGTCTGCTGAAACTAGTGATGAGTCTAATCTCAAGAGTGTTAGCGGGTAGATCAACAACCTTATTTGATAACAGGCAGTGTTCCCTTGTGTGAGAATTAGCTCTGAGGAGTGCATTAGTAACAAGTGAATGACTATATCCATGAAGGATAAAACGGTTCACTGCTGCCTTTTGACAAAGCTCGAGATCAACTTCAGAGCTGCAAATGCGCCAAATTCTTAAAAATTCCCCTTAGGGAATACTTCGTATTAGATGCCGGGGATGTGCGCTACGCGCATGTAATATTGAGTTGCCGTCGGTGCTCTTACGGTGGAGTTTGGTTTGGATAGCAGCCTGATCAATCTGCACATCCAAAAACTCCACACCTTGGGCGCTAATGGATGCAGTGAAAATCAAGTTAAGGTCATTGTTGTTAATAGAAGTTACAAAATGTTCTGCCTCCTCTCTAGTGCCTTTCCAGATTGCGAATACATCATCGATGTATCTCCACCAATGAGCAATATGTGAATCCCATGTGGAACTGTACTGAGACCTGAGGACATGCTCCTCCCACCAGCCAACGTGAAGACACGCATAACTGGGGGAGAAGCATGCCCCCATAGCCACGCCTCTCTGTTGATGGTATAAATCCTTATTGAACAAAAAGAAATTGTTTTTTAAACAGAAGTCAATCATGGATACCAACATGCGATTATTTTCATACATGTGGATAGATCTTAAGTCAAGAAAAGATTGGACTGCTTTGATCCCATCGGTATGATTGATGCTTGTGTATAGGGAAGAAATGTCCATCACTAGAAAGAGATAATCACTCTGCCATATTGTACCCTCCAACTTTCTAATAAAATCACTAGTATCCTTTACAAATGAAGGGAGACCAACAACAAAATCCTGCAGAAAATAGTCAACGTATTTAGACATTGACTCCAGAAGACTCTTTTTAGCTGAAATGATCGGCCTGCCAGGAATGGGAGTGGTACCTTTGTGCATTTTGGGGAGAAAATATTGAACCGGAGTGATGGGATGGTTATTCATAAGGAAATCCACTTCATTTTTAGTCAAAAGTCCAGATCTTTTCCAGTGGTTAAGATGTTCACATACTGTGTCTTTGACTTTGCGTAACTCAGATATAGACGCTTTACGGTAACATGAATTATCCCCCAAATGTCTATTTGCCTCTTCCAAATACAGTTGCCTAGGCCAAAGAAGAATGTTCCCTCCTTTATCGGCCTTATTGATGATCTATATATATATATCCCATATCTCACGACTTTTTTGCACAAATAATATGATTACAGTAGTAAAGTACCATCTTTGTAACTCTGTGTAAACGATTGCATTTCCTTATCAAATAGAGCTCTAAATCATGACATTTTTTACTAATAATATGATTATCGTGGTAAAGTACCATCTTTGTAACTTTGCATAAATCATGGCACTTCTTTATCAAATAGAGCTCTAAATCAAATGAGATTTTGCATTTCATTCTTCAGCACATATATTTCATATTTGAAACAAACAACATGGTTGTAGTAGTAAACTACCATGTCAGTGACATTGCGAAATTCATTGCACTTTCTTATCAACTTGCATCTAAATCGCACATCAGCTTTTATGTAATATCAAGAACTGAGTTAACTCCATCTCTCAATCAAGCCTTGCTTGTAAGGCACATTCCACCACTCTCCCTCTTTTTATGGCAGATGTGGATTACAATAAATTTGTGTGAAAGTGCCAGTCTTCTTTAAAGTGACATGTGCCTGTTGTTATTTTTATAAATTTAGCTACATCACTCAAGCGCATACTCAAAGTAACAAACCCTAAGATTATTACTGTGAATTTAGCAGCATCACTAAATTAGTTAATTTTCATGAAGCATATATTATCAGGCTCCTAAATTTCATCTATTTTAAGCATCTCTAAATTACTAATTTGCAATTAAATTATTGTGGAGAAAACTGCTACTTGAGATTACTATACTATAGCTGGTGAATTTCTGTGTTTATTAGGTAAAATTATTACGTTCTTACTGAACATTTCAACTAAATATAACGTTAGTTTAACCTCAGGTTTTTTCAGTGAATATATAATTATAAATGCTACGTTCTTACTGAACATTTCAACTAGATATAGAGTTAGTTTAACCTTTGTTTTTTTTTCAGGGAACACATATATATATATATATATATATATATATATATATATATATATATATATATATATATATATATATATATATCTACTGGCGGTCGCCAGTAGATAGTTATAGTTAGGACCTATTTTCCATAGGAAATCCGCAACATTCTATTTGAAATAACTCTTGCGTCGGTTGACGAATCTTCGCAAAATTTTCAAACTTTATGGCCCGCTCCGGTCCGCTCCTACCCTGAAAGTTTCGGGGTGATTCGTCAAGCGGGGGCCGAGAAAAAAGGGGGGTCCCAAAACGTGTTTTCCCCATTCATTTTCCCCTAGGAAACTTTAGCCACGGCTACAGCCCGAACTGCTGAACGGAATTACACCAAATTTGGCAAAGAGGTAGTTCTTGGTTCAGAAAGAACCCTTTTGTTAAATGGTGTAAATCCGTTCAGTAGTTGCGGAGAAAATCAAAAGTAAAAACACATATATATCTGGGCGGAGCCTAACCACACAAGTCATCGTGAGATCTGATTGGCTGTCAGCACTTCATCCTGGAATTGCTGGCAGCCATCTTGGGACCAATATAAATGATAGTACCCCATTGAAATGCATTGTAGTGAATCGAAGATTTTGAGGGTTACCAAAAGGAGAACTATAAAGGGTGATAACAGACTTTAGTTACATTAGAATTCATTTGTTGATGGTACCATACTAATTTCAGGAATTGTGGTGTGTTCTAAGGTGATTTTACCCTGTGAAAAACCGTCATCGGAGCCATAAGAGGACCTCGCCGGCGTGCTGACGTCAGTTCCACCCATTTTTTCCGTGCCACCGAGGCAAACAGGGGACCGAGACATTTTCACATGTATACATAGTATAATAAATATATATATATTCACTGAAAAAACCATAGGTTTCAGGCACGTTATAGTTAGAAATTAGCATTTAAAAAACCTTAGAAATTCACTGAAAAAACCATAGGTTTCAGGCACGTTATAGTTAGAAATTAGCATTTAAAAAACCTTAGAAATTCACTGAAAAAACCATAGGTTTCAGGGGCGTTATAGTTAGTTGGACATTTCACTCGTACAAAACCATAGAAATTCCCCCGTTATAGTTAGTTCAGCTAGCTATAACTTGCGCATCCGCAATGCACTGCTGATGACGTCACATATTACATCACTCATGACATGGTCAGTGACATCACTCATGACATCACTGATGACATCATCCAGTGAATGTGTGTTTTTCTGAAAATTAAATATGTTTTATATATGTATATCTCAAGGTCGATGGAAGAATAAATGGGTATATAAGTGTCTAAATGGATGATTTTTTTTTGTAAAATTGATTGTATAACTGACTAAGTGTATCTTAGTGAATACATGGGTTAGTGAGTAATGTTTAAATATGAAAATATCTGTATCAGTCTCTCACTTTGTGTATAAGTGGCTGCATGGGTTGGTGAGTAGCTACATGAGTGTCTATATGGGTTATTAGTTGGTTTTTGAGTATCAGTATGAGTGTCTGAGTGTCTGTATGGTTCAGTGGGGGGTATTACTTAGTGCATAGATGCATGAATGAGTGACTCACTGTTTGTATGTGTTGAAGACAGCATGTGTGCAGGACTGTATAGGTGGATGAGTATGTGTATGGGTGTGTTAGTGAGTGAATGACTGTCTCAATAGTGTCTTTATGAGTAACTACATATGTTTTAAACTAGTATATGTGAGTATTGGTGTATATAAGTGAGTATATGTGAGAGTGAGAGATTGGAAGAGTTCCTGTACAAATAAGTAGGTGTTTCTATAAGTGATTGTTTAAGAGAGTAAGTATGTGTAAGTTTCTGTAGAAGTAAGTGTGGTAGTGTGTGTATAACTGTATATGCAAGTAAATGGATGTTTGATACTTTGTTTGCATGTGTGACTATGTGTGTGAGTAACTCTATGGATGAGTGGCGGTGTGTAACAGGATGTATAGGTGTATGAGTACATATGATGAGTGAGTACATGTATGAGTGACTGTATAGGGACTGTTGGTGAATGAGTGGATGTGTGTGTAGATCTTGGAATTAATGAATAGGTGTGTTGTAACTGGTATTGGTATGTCCATTGTTTTGAAAATGTTAGTTTGTATTTTTGAGTGTGTGTATCAAAGGTTATATTAGGGTGAGAGGAGGTCTGCCACTCTATCACAAGGATGATGTCATCAGTGATGTCATTTGAGATGTCATCAGTGATGTCACTGACCATGTCATGAGTGATGTAATATGTGACGTCATCAGCAGTGCATTGCGGATGCGCGAGTTATAGTTAGCTGAACTAACTATAACGGGGGAATTTCTATGGTTTTGTACGAGTGAAATGTCCAACTAACTATAACGCCCCTGAAACCTATGGTTTTTTCAGTGAATATATATATATATATATATATTACCTACTGCGGTCCCCGGTTTATAGTTAGGACCTTGTTTCTAAAGGAAATGCGTTTTTCTTTTGCCAGTATCTTTGGCGTCGTTTAATGAATCTTCGCAAAATTTTCAAAACTAATGGGGCGGTCAGGTCAGCTGCTGTGTTTAAAGTTTCGGGGTGATTCATCAAGCAGGGGCCGAGAAAAAGGGGGGGTCCCCATACACTTTTTCTACATGTTAATTCCTATAGGAAACTTTAGGCACGGCTACAGCCCGAACTGCTGAATAGAAGAACGGAAGTACACCAAATTTGGCAAAAAGGTAGCTCTTGGTTCAGAAAGCACTCTTTTTGTTAAATGGTGTAAATCCGTTCAGTAGTTCCTGAGAAAATCAAAAGTAAAGTCACATATATATCTATGGCCGAGTAGGGTCCGCGTACCCTCCCGATCACGAGCTGCATGCTAATTGGCTGTCAACACTCCAAATCAGGAAGTGTTGGCAGCCATTTTGTCCCTCGGTAGAACCGAGGCACAGAAAAAGTGTGCAAACGCACAAAGGGGGCAGGGTAGAAACACCCTGACCCCTAGGTCTGCTCAGGGGGTCCCACAAGGACCCCTGGGCAGAAAAAGCATTTAAAAAAACACATTTTTTTTTTTTTTAAATGATCGTGCCGCAGGCCCCGCCCCCTTCCTTTACCACTCTGCAAACGCGCCCCCTGGTGCATTTGCAGAGGGGGAACGAATTCCCCTTGAATACTGGGGGTCCCTGGGGGCCAACTAGCCCACCAGGAACTTCCAGTATGCGCCAGGGGGCTGCGTTGCAGAGAGGTGTACAGAGGCCATGCCCCTTTTTACACCTCTCTGCAACGCGGCTCTGTGGCGCTTTTTGGAGGTACATGGTGGGATAGTTGGACTCCAGGGACCCTCAGGATTCAAGGGGACTTAATTCCCCAACTTAAAACGCGCCACGGGGCGCGTTTGCACAGTGGTGAAGGGAGGGGGCGGGGCTTCAGGTGACATGTGTGCAAACAGGCCCCGTTGCGCGTTTTAAGATGGGGAATTAAATCCCCTTCAATCCTGAGGGTCCCTGGGGGCCAACTAGCCCACCAGGTACGTCCAGAAAGTGCCACAGAGCTGCGTTGCAGAGAGGTGCAAAAAGGGGCGTGGCCTCTGAACACCTCTCTGCAACGCAGCTCTCTGGCGCATACTGGAGGTATCTGGTGGGCTACTTGGCCCCTAGGGATCCTCGGGATTGAGGAGGATTTAATTCCCCATCTTAAAACGCGCCACGGGGCCTGTTTGCAGACATGTCACCTGAAGCCCCGCCCCTCCCTTCACCACTGTGCAAATATTCCTCTAAAATCAGCCGAACTACGAATTCCGATTTACTCACCTGTTATCAGGAGAGACCTCAGTGCTGCATCTTTAAGCCCAGTACTGATCCTGAAAAGTAATTTTAACCGTACTTACCAGTAACTTGAATTTCCTTCCATAGGCTAACATTGACTGGTTTCACTTGGAAATTCTTCTAAGTGTGGAGTTTTGGAACTTTATAATATTCCTCTAAAATCAGCCGAACTACGAATTCCGATTTACTCACCTGTTATCAGGAGAGAACCCAGTGCTGCATCTTTTAGCCCAGCACTGACCCTGAAAAGTAATTCTAACCGTATTTACCAGTAACTTGTATTTCCTTCCATAGGAATCCATTGTCTGGTTTTCAGCAGAAAAGTTTCAAAGTGTCGATTTTCACAAACTACAAATATTCCTTAAAAATCGCCTGTATGACTTAAACGCATTCTTTCAACTGTTTACAGGAGATGCACCAGTGCTGGATCCAGGATCCACCACTGAGTAAGAAAAAGTAACGATAACACTACTTACCTGCTAAGTGAATTTCCTCCCATAGGATAACATTGGTGATTCTATGTGAAAAAGTTTCGAAGTGTCAACTTTTAAAATACAATAATATTCCTTAAAAATCACTACTGTAACCAAAATGCTTTTACTCAACTGCTTACAGGAGATGTCGCAGGACTGAATCTAGGATCCAGTCCTGTGGTTAGAAAAGTAATCCATAAAGTAACTAATTGCATTTAACTAGAAATTCACATTGAGCTCAATGTTGCATTGTGTTTGAAATTGTGTTGCCCATTGCAACAACTGTAACTACTGTACTTAAAAGTCTATTGCCTATTTGCAAAGTATTTAAACTAAAGTAATTCATTCTGAGAAAGTATATTTTGTAATGTAATGTATAATGTAATTACAATGTAATTTAAAAAATAAAATATCTAAAAATAAATAGTTTAAAAAAATGTAGTAAATCAGTATCAAAAAAATAAATATAACAATTAATACATTTAAAAATTGTCATTTACAAAACCTTTGAAATTCACTGAAAAAAACCATAGGTTTCAGACATGTTATAGTTAGGAATTAGCATTTAAAAAACCTTTGAAATTCACTGAAAAAACCATAGGTTTCAGGCACGTTATAGTTAGAAATTAGCACTTAAAAAAACCTTACAAATTCACTGAAAAAACCATAGGTTTTAGGGACAGTTATAGTTAGTTGGACATTGCACTCGTACAAAACCCGTGAAATTCCCCCGTTCTAGTTAGTTCAGGTAACTATAACTCGCGCCCCGCAATGCACTGCTGATGACGTCACATATTACATCACTCATGACATGGTCAGTGACATCACTGATGACATCACTGATGACATCTCAAATGACATCACTGATGACATCACTGATGACATCATCCATGTGATAATTTGATGCATCTTCTCAAACCCTAATATAACTTTTGATACACCCACTGTAAATTACAGACTGCCATTGTCAAAACCATAGACACTCCAACACCAATTACTATATACACACTCACTGATTCTTAGGTCTACACACACACATCTACTCACTCACCCGTACAGTCACTCATACTTATAGTCACTCAGTACAGGACTATTATATGCACTCATACACCTATATAAACACTCACACACCGCCACTCATCCATAGAGGTACTCACACACCTAGTCAGTCATGCAAAAAATTAAGCACACACCCATTTACTCACCTATACAGTTAT
Organism: Calotriton arnoldi; assembly: GCA_963921515.1. Taxonomy (NCBI): domain Eukaryota; kingdom Metazoa; phylum Chordata; class Amphibia; order Caudata; family Salamandridae; genus Calotriton; species Calotriton arnoldi. The sequence goes on along the minus strand of CAWUFW010002244.1, from coordinate 2,212,794 downwards.
ACACACACCAGCTCACTTACTCATACAAATACTAGCACATTCTTACGCTCTTATACAATCTCTGATACAAGCACACACTCATCCATACAGTCACTCTCACAATCACACACTCTCGCTTATAGCTATTTATATACTCCAACACACATATATACTGCCTTTCACATATGTAGTTACTCACACATGTACCACTGGGACATACATTCACTCACTAACACACTCTTACACACACTTACCCACCCATACAGTCTATCACAAATGCACTCTTGAAATCAATCACCCAGTGAATCACCCAATCACACATCTATGCACAGAGTCGCACACACCCCACCCACACAAACACTCAGGCACCCATACAGATACTCAGACAACCAATCAATAACTCATATAGACACTCATGTAGCTATTCACAAACCCATGCAGCCACTTACACAGCAACAGACAGACGGATACAGACATTCACCCAGTTTAGTCACTAACCCATGCATTCAGTAAGATACGTTTAATCACTCACTTATAGAGTTAGTCACGCACCTACTAAATCATCCATTCAGACACTTATACACCCACTCATTCGTCAATACGCCTTTCCCTATATATATTAAACATATTTAAACTTTACAGAAACACACAGTCACTGGATGATGTCATCAGTGATGTCATTTGAGATGTCATCAGTGATGTCATCAGTGATGTCACTGACCATGTCATGAGTGATGTAATATGTGACGTCATCAGCAGTGCATTGCGGGGCGCGAGTTATAGTTACCTGAACTAACTATAACGGGGGAATTTCATGGGTTTTGTACGAGTGCAATGTCCAACTAACTATAACTGTCCCTAAAACCTATGGTTTTTTCAGTGAATTTGTAAGGTTTTTAAATGCTAATTTCTAACTATAACGTGCCTGAAACCTATGGTTTTTTCAGTGAATATATATATATATATATATATATATTATATATATATATTTATATACGAAATGCTCCTGCCAGAATCCCAGGCCCACGGTAGGTGGCACGTAATGTCGGCGGAGCCAGCCAACGAAATGTACCACTCTTAGGGTTTGTTACTTTGGTGTGACCAAGACAGCTAGTCTGTCGAAACGTGTAACCTTTGCAATAAACTCTGCAATTGGCACTTCCTGAGAGCGCGTTTACTTCTTCTCTCCTGTGTGGTATATATATATCCTTAGCGGGGAATGGCGCCAAAGGAACTCCCTTCCAGGCGGGTACGGGTTCAAACATGCGGACGCCACCGCACCGATAATTGCACAGATTCCTCTCACCTATGGACTTGCTGAAAAAACGAGCCACTCCGGTTGCAGGTTATAACGAAAATCCAATTTATTCGGGCACAGAAACAAGACGCGTTTCGACTCCTCTCAGGGTCTTGGTCACATGACCTTTGGTAGAGTTCCCATCGTTAAATAAACGTAGCATCCTACGCGAAGCGCGCTAAACAATAATGAACATAAACAAAATACTGCCAATATTTCATTCTGATAGCAGTTACCCTAGTTTGTAATAAAGTGCTTTGTGTGAGCATGATTAATATCATGTTAAACAACGGGTTTTGGCTAAACAATAATTGTAAATAAGTGTAAAAAACTGAGAACATTCAGTGTGATCCGAGACAGTAAGTTGTGCATAGTAGGAAGTGGAGAGGCACTGGTCTTTCCACTGAAATCCCTACCCAGGGTGAATGGCTAGTGTAGTAGGGTGTAGAGAGGGACTAGCCTCTCCACTAAGACCTCTGTCTTGGTCAGTGAGTGTGTGTAGTAGGATGTGAGAGGGACTGGCCTCTCCGATAAGACCCCTTCCCAGGGTGACAGGTGTGAGTGGGATGGAGGAGGAACTACCCTCTCTGCTCAATCCTCTGTCTTGTGCAATGGGTGTGCATAGTAGAATGTTGGAAGGTACTGGCCTCTGCACTGAAACTCCTGCTCCTGGGTGACTGGTGTGTGTTATAGGGTGTGCAGAGGGAGTGGCCTCTCTTCTGAGACCTCTCTCCAAGCTGATGGGCATGCATAGTAGGGTGCGGGGAGGGACTGGCCTCTCCGCTTATATCTCTCTACAGGGTGATGAGCATGCATAGTAGGGTGTGCAGAGGGTCTAGCCTCTCCACTAAAACCTCTCTCTTGGCTAACATGTGTGCATAGTAGGGTGTGGGAAGGAAGTGGCCTTTCCGCTGAGACCTCTCCCCTAGGAAACAGGTATCCATAGAAGGGTTTGGGGAGATATTGGCCTCTCCACTGACACCCCTCCCAGGGTGTTAGGTGTGCAAGGTAGCATGTAGGAATGGACTGGCCTCTTCGCTGAGATCTCTATCTTGGGTGACAGATGTGCAGATGTGGAGGGGACTGGTCTCTCCACTGACACCCCTCCCAAGGGTGATGACTGTGCGTAATAGAATGTGGGAAGATACTGGCATCACTACTGAGAACCCCCCCCCCAGGGTGACGAGTGTGTGTAGTATGGTGTGCAGAGGGACTCGCCTTTGAGACCCCTCCCCAGGGTGATGAGCATGCATAGTAGGGTGTGGAGAGGGACTGGCCTCTCTGCTGAGACTTTTCCCCAAGGTGGCATGTGCATAGTAGAGTGTGCAGAGGGAATGGCCTCTCCACTAAGACCTCTGTCTTGGGTGACGTTTATCTAGTAGGGTGCAAGGAGGAACTTCCCTCTCCACTGAGACCTCTCTCCTAGGAAAGAGGTGTGCATAGTAGGGTGTGGGGAGGGACTAGCCTATCCGCTGAGACCTCCCCCCAGAAATATGTGTGCGTAGTAGGGTTTGGGGAGATATTGGCCTCTCCACATTCCATTCTGGAACACCAAACTATCAATGCAAACTAGTTGCCTCAGGCGGTTAGAGATAACTTCAGTGTTCAGACACCATTCTTCTTGAATATCCATCCTTCAGAAAGAAAAGAACACATAAGCAGTCATTTTTGTGGAAGGGAGTGTATTTAAAGTTGGGAACTCTATCCGCTAGCTATGAGGACAAACCCTTCGTGAGTCCTCAAAAAAAATGTTTGCTCTTCCAACAACGGTTCCCCTTGTGACCTGCACCTTGAGAAAGGCTATTATAAATGGTCACCAACTGTACCGAGCATTGACATAATTATTCAATATTTTGCCTAGTCAAATGCTATTTATGGAATATCTAGTTCACTTTTGTTTGTCTGTAGGTGCTCAGTAGCGCAGGATTTTCTTAATCCTGAAAGGTGGGTTTGAAGTTCCTTCTTGGTGACTCCGATAGATGGAGAAAGGTAGTGGCTGAGGGAACAGAGCCTTAGGAGTGAAGTACAGGTGGAGTAATTGACTTTGAGAGCTAACGTGGAAGTGTGGAATTGAGCCAATGAAAGAAGTTGTGTGATGGAGAGAAACTAGTTCATTGTGTATTTGGCCTAGGCATCTCGGGATTGAAAAAGGAACATTTAGTCATGGGTCTTTTGGCAAATGGATAAGGATGGGAGGAAATCAATTGACGTATGGACTGCGAGTAATCGCAGGACGGAAAGCTGGATCCTGACAGTTGAGTGCCATAGTGCAAAACTATTAGTTAGAGCAAGGGGTTTACTACGGGAGTGAGTCGTGCAGGACTAAATGTTGGAAAGAGAAGCAAGCGAGCAAATCATTAAACAAGCTTGCCTTCTGTTGAGTTTTCAAGTCACATGTAAAATCACAAAGGATCGTCAAAAGTCATGATTTCTGTGTAGGCAGATGCTGACTAAAGTTAGATTCCTGTATACCAGCCTCTTTTGCCCTGGGTAAATAAGTAATGGTAGATGACCACTATGAATTTTGAAGGAACATGTGGTACAGGACGGGTGGACAAAATTCAAGGAGAGATGGTGGTTGATTAAGAGGTACTTTGCAAAGGGTGAGTGTAAATAGGTTGGTTGCACAAGAGCCCTTATACATCTGGGATGTGTCAAAGTATGTATCTACTTCTTAGTTCAGGAAAAAGAGACTTACTGTGAGGAAAAGCCTAAAGCTGCATTCAACTCATTTGATAATGCACCAGCTATGTATGACTCTCTAAAGGTATTCTCAACCAGTCTTTAAACAAAACAGTGGAGAAGGCTGCCACTTCTCAGTAGCATAAAACCCCATCATGTGGAGAAAGATATTGAATAGCACGAATTAAATATGAATATATGTCCATTTTATAGAGTAGAACTGCTAAAGGTTTGAAGAATCTATGGATCTGGAGAAATCTATGGTCAAGAAATTTAGTAGTGAAGTTGGGCAATATTTATCCTGTACATGTACATGATGTTCTTTATTCTGTGTAGTGCCCCTAAACGAATCTGATCATTCTGCAGTGGCAGTCGGTAAGTACAACTAAGAGGGGGCCCACACACACATGCACACTTACACCCATGTGTTCACATGTAGACACGCTCAAACACACCCATTCACAACACTCACTCATAAATACATATACATTCATACATACACGGACTCACCAAACAGTCAATAAAACCACAACACTTACATGCTGCAACTCTCAGAGAGGGAAGCCTCTGAGGTGTCAAGGAGAGTTGGAACTGCTGCCTCCCCTCATTGGCTGACCCTCCACAGAGTAGAATGGGGTGAGAGAGACTGCTGGCCTCACCTGCTCTGTGATGAGATGTTAGTGATAGACACTCGGCCCTGGGCACTTCGGGGCTTAAAATTGAAGCGCCCACGTATGAGGCTCGGGCTATCACTGACGTTACGCCTCCTCACAAGCGGTGGGGGGGGGCTCGAGGTGTTTTGCCGAGCTGAGACGGTCAGGCTCATTGGGCTGTGAAATCCTCAGCTTGGCAAAGTCCGGCTCAGACAGCCAGGAGCCTGTGCATTTAGAGCATGTCTAGCTCCTGGCTGCCTGACCTGAAAAAAGAATGTCTGTGTCAGGATGAACTTTGCTCAGCCTTACTGACACTCTTTATGCCCAAAAGATGTGAGGTGCGGCCTCTCAGCCCTTAAGGATGGGCCGCTGCTGCCTCTCCATTCCTGATTTTGAAACCCCTCCTTTTATCGCATTCTTTCTCCTCTTATCTACTTTTTCACTTCACTTTTCACTTCATTTACACACTATTGTATACATTACCTCCTTTCGTTTTAAAAGTACATCCAAAGGGCAGAATACTTTCCTCTTGCGTCGGTGATGAACCGTACAGCTAGGAAGGTTATACATTTATAGAACAATCTATAAAACAATTCCTTATTTAGCTATAATGAGCGTCACTAGACGTCTTTCGCGTTTTATATACATTAGCGAAGTGTATTGTTCACCAGCTCAAACTAACCTTTTTATCTCGTTTGTATGTCCTGCCTCAGTAGTCTAAGACTTCAACGTCTGACTTCATGTTTCACTATCAGCCCTTTAGCCGACTACAAGATATCTCTAGCCAGCCACTTAAATCATGTAAAACAACGATTTCCACTCGCCAGAGACGAGCAGGTCTACATACCATGCAGAATTGCGTTCAATTGGAAAGCAGTCATGAAGACAAAACATGGAATAGGCGTAATTGTTGGCTTTGTAAAATGGAATGCGTTAAAAACGCGGATAAAACGCCACTCAACAAAACTGATATGTTAAAATTCCGAGTATTGTAAAAAAGCAGCCGACGTCTCACTCTGGCTTCCATCTTTCGGCACTTCAGGATGACTGAATGTCAGATTTTATGGTAAATTACAACACTGGCAAGACTGGAAGCGTGAGTCAGATCCTGGCTGTGTTTCCTCCTTTGAACACTTCCCAAAGATTGGACTGGTGGCAGCAGCCAATAAACATTGCACTCACTCACTTTCACTGCAACACAGGCGCGTAGAAAAAAAGTATGCGAGTCTAGACAGAGGACCGAGGAATGGCCTGGCTGACCTCCAGACAGTGGCATGTCATGGTCACGAGCCCTGCCAAGGGCAACGGGGTGGCATCCGCTCCACGGCCACGCCGCCGGGCAGATGTGTTTTGCTACGAAGTGGCCTTTTGTTTTCTCTTTAGACATCACGCAATACAAAAAACCGATAAAAGAGGCAAAAAACAAATGACCTGTAAGAAAATACGCGTTTTATTTTTTGACTATTTGTTACTCGTTTTTCCTGGTTCAGACCAGATCCACTTCTCGGAAATGTATGTATGATCATAATTCATGACGCATTTAATATTAAAGGCCGGAGGGAGGTCTACTGGGTGGTGCATAAGGGCATTAGAGAGTGACGTGTAGAGCTAAAAATCACATTTATGTAGTGAATGACCAAATGATAACCCCTTCCAGGCGGCGAGTCCCCCCCCTCCTGCTCGCCCCCCGCTTGCTACCGCCAACTGCGCGCTTTCCCTTACAATCACCACTGACCACTTCTTTGGTGCCTGAAAAGGTCGCAGTTTATTTTCAATACAACAAATTTTTTGTTACATACAATTTTATATTTCAACGTCCATGGTCATAAGCCCTCTATGTCCTTGTTTAGCTTTCCTCAATTTCTTTTTGATCTGGACTCCCAGCCTCCTCGACTTTCTGGGAGAGGAGGGAGGGGCACCTTTCTCGGGGTTTCACGTCGCGGGTCTAGGCTTCAACTTGCTACCGATTTGGAGGGTGTCCGTTGGGACCTGCCCGGGCTGCAAGTGCCGTCCCGCTCACCCTGGGCCTTTTGGTGGGCCCTCCCTTCTCCCGGGGGTCCCTGCCGTTTGGCATCCCAAGGACCTTGCCTGAGCGTTTACTCTCTCTTTCCTGAGGCTGAGTCCCTACCATCTTCTCCCTCTGTACCCCTGCCGTAAGGCATCCCAAGGGTCCTGCGGGAGTGTCGCCTCTATTCTTTCTCTGGCGGCACGCCGCCCCCTGGCTCCCTCAGTACCCCTGCCGTGAGGCATCCCAAGGCCACTGGGAGAGCCTCCCGTCTATCCTCTATTGATCTTGAGTCCTACTAGCTTCCTTGTGTTTGATCCGCTACCCTTTCCCTGCTACGGCTGCGACGCCCGTATTCTTAGGTGTGGGTGGGTGGGTTTCTTTCTTCCTATCTCCTCGCCAAGGGGGGGGGTGAATTGTGGTTCCTTTGGGCCGTTGGCCCCCTTCTTAACCCCCCCTTTGGCTTACTTGCTCGCCCCCTGATTGGGGGGGAGCCTTCTTTGTTTTTGTGGGCCAATCCTGGCCCCCTCCCCGGCTTAGCCGGGCATTTACATGTGGAGAGGGTGGGGGAAGGGGGGGGTCCCCCCGCCGCCGGCCGGCGTTCAACCCGGGCCCCTATTGGGTCCGGCTCTGCCTTCCCGGCCCGGGTCCAAACCCCTTCCAGGCGGCGAGTCCCCCCCCCTCCTGCTCGCCCCCTGCTTGCTACCGCCAACTGCGCGCTTTCCCTTACAAGCACCACTGACCACTTCTTTGGTGCCTGAAAAGGTCGCAGTTTATTTTCAATACAACTAATTTTTTGTTACATACAATTTTATATTTCAACGTCCATGGTCATAAGCCCTCTATGTCCTTGTTTAGCTTTCCTCAATTTCTTTTTGATCTGGACTCCCAGCCTCCTCGACTTTCTGGGAGAGGAGGGAGGGGCACCTTTCTCGGGGTTTCACGTCGCGGGTCTAGGCTTCAACTTGCTACCGATTTGGAGGGTGTCCGTTGGGACCTGCCCGGGCTGCAAGTGCCGTCCCGCTCACCCTGGGCCTTTTGGTGGGCCCTCCCTTCTCCCGGGGGTCCCTGCCGTTTGGCATCCCAAGGACCTTGCCTGAGCGTTTACTCTCTCTTTCCTGAGGCTGAGTCCCTACCATCTTCTCCCTCTGTACCCCTGCCGTAAGGCATCCCAAGGGTCCTGCGGGAGTGTCGCCTCTATTCTTTCTCTGGCGGCACGCCGCCCCCTGGCTCCCTCAGTACCCCTGCCGTGAGGCATCCCAAGGCCACTGGGAGAGCCTCCCGTCTATCCTCTAGTGATCTTGAGTCCTACTAGCTTCCTTGTGTTTGATCCGCCACGCTCCCTACGGTTACCCGATCGGAGGGTGCTCCCCCCATTTGCCGCGGCCCTTCCTCCGTGTCCTAGTTGCAACCCATTTGTTCCAGTACCCCCACGATGTTCAGTAGGAACATGTCCATTCCCACCCCCGTGAGGTGTACCCCGTCCTCCAGGTGATACCCGGGGGACCTTAGGTTTATGAACCCGTGCCGCACGAAACCCCATCCCTGGGCCTTGCATATCCTGGCCATGGTAATATTCAGCTTTGGCACAGAAAATGGGGATCAAAGCATCGACACCCGCACTAGTCCTAACGTCCCTGATAATTACCACAAATAGAAGAGGTGCGACGGGCTTAGGACACAATCCCCTAGGTCCCAAAACAGAGAGACAAGAAAGAACTTCTAGTCACTCTAATACACTAAGAGCAGAAAAGCCCCGCACACTAATAGTTACATATATAAATCATTATTAAACCATATTCATAAGTTTACATTCAGTGATTGTTTTCCCAAAAGAAAAGTCAGCAAGGTCTTCAGTTAGTAAAATTCATTCTTTTATTCATTTTCTTAAAATTTCGAAACTGCCAACGCGTTTCGTCCTCAATCGGACTTCTTCAGGGCTTAGAATGTGAGAGGAAATTCATTCATTTGATATAATACCCAGACTTGAATATACATAGTCTGCAAATTTTTTGGGTTACAAACTTTGATCGTAAATCTATGAATGAATTTCCTCTCACATTCTAAGCCCTGAAGAAGTCCGATTGAGGACGAAACGCGTTGGCAGTTTCGAAATTTTAAGAAAATGAATAAAAGAATGAATTTTACTAATATTCAGCTTTCTTCTGGATTTTTCGACTGCTCCCGGCTTCACCGCCCCGCGCCAGGCCCCCGTGCTATGATTTCAGAAAATATCAGGTCCGCTGGGCGGATCAGGCATGCCAGCGCCGTGAGACTGCTCTGCATGTTCTCTAGCAGCGCTCGTCTTCCCAACGCTGCCAGGTCGTTCCCGCCCAGGTGGATCACTACCGCGTCCGGTCTGCCACCGTGCTCCAGTGCTTCCCGCGCCGCGGGTAGCAGTTGCTCCCATTTCATCCCTGCGCGTCCCCACCACTCAATGGTGGTGTCCCGCAGCCATACGCCGCCGAATTTGCGTCTGGTTGCCGCCCACTGTTGCGCCGCGTTACGTAGGAATGTCCCATTATCCACACCGTCTTCCGTGCCGCTCTTGGACCTGTATGGGGCGGGAGAGATTGGGCTCAGTAAACCGTGGGGCGTATGTAACGCCTGAATGCGCTGGATGCCCAGCGCCCTATCCCCTTGATCAGCCCTTCCCCCAGTCCTAGTCCCGCAGCTGTCGTGGCTGCCCCTATTCTGAAGGAGTGCGAGCCATATTCGCGTGCGGGGAGGCCTATTTTCTCTAGTGCTTTTCTCATCACCGCTATGAATTGAAAGCGGCTGAGGAAGGACCCGTCCCTGTGTCTGAAAAGCGGCCCCTGGCTCAGCTCCCTCCCTCCTAGGTGCTCCTTTAGTAAGCACACTGCGCAGGTGTTCGCATCTGTTGTGCAGAGAATCCTGGTCTTCCTGCCCTTGCCTGCTTGGTCCGTCTTGGACCGTCTTAGCAGTATGTCCATGTGGCCTTCTATCACCACGTCCCTTCTGTGTATGCATTCTGTGCCTGGGTCGCTTCTCGATGGGGCTACTAGCTCGCTGACCCTGTAAGCCCCAAAAAATGCTACTGCGAATGCTGCTCGGAAAAGCTCTCCCTCGTGTTTTGAGGAGCACACCTCTGCTGTTGCCTCCAGCATCCTGCTTAGTATTTTGACATGGATGGGGCGCCTCCTATCTTTGTTTGGCTGTTGCAACCGCCCCCATCCCTTCATTGCCATTCTGCTTTTGAAAGACCTGGTGGGATCTGCCTGTCCCTCCATCTTTGAATAGTATGCCACTGCATTGAGGTGCGATTGGGCCCATGTTTTTGTCCTACCTGCCATAAAGGCCCACTCGATGAACCCGAGGACCTCCCCTTGTGAGGCCCACTTGTTCCCTTCCAACCCAGTCTTTCTCCTGAATGTTTCCCAGCACTTACTGTAGCGGTTTCTTGTTTTTGGCGCCAATGCGTTGCTCAGCAGCGTCTCCAACCCTGTTCCACCCATGCCCATGCTTCCTCTGGCATTTCGGTCATCCGTCTGTCGGCTGCTGGGGCGAGTTCCCTGAATTTTTTCCACTGAAATCGAGAAATGGCATCCGCCACTGAGTTTTCAGTTCCTGGGATGTGTCGTGCCCTAATCGCCATGTTGCCCTGCAACTGGTATCCCACTAGTCTACGCAGCAGTGCGCCCACTGCTGGGCATTTCGCCGCCCCTGTGTTTATTGCCTGTACTACCGCGTGGTTGTCTGACCACAGTGTAATTTGCCTGTTCGCCAGCCGCTGGGCCCAGATGTGGAAGGCCACCACTATGGGGAATAGTTCCAGCAGCGCTATGTTCTTTTGTCAACCCTGTGCGTTGCCAGCCCTCTGGCCATTTTCCCGCTGTCCAAGTGGTCCCCAGTATTGCCCCGAACCCGAGTCCCCCTGCTGAGTCGGTGTAGAGCTCTAGCTCATGTGCCTGCACCCAGGGTTCTCGCCATATCAGGGTGCCATTGAACTCTGCCAGAAACCTGTCCCACTGTGCCAGGTCCTCCTTCACCCCTTGTGTGATGCGGATCCTATGGTGCTTTTGCGTCATGCCCCTGGTTAACCAGGCTAGTCTCCTGGCGAAAGTGCGCCCCGCGGGGATTACCCGCGTGGCGAAATTTAGTTTACCTAGTAACTGCTGCACCTCCTTCAGTGTAGCTTTCTTCTGCTGTTGCATTAGCTTAATGCCTGCGCACAAGTCGGCAACTTTTTCTGGTGGCAACCTGCACGTGCCGGCCACCGAGTCCAACTCGATTCCCAGAAAGGACAGTCTTGTGGTTGGGCCTTCTGTTTTTTCTTGTGCCAGGGGGATGCCCAGTTCCTGCGCCAGTTGCACGAATTTGTCTAGGAGTGTGTCGCATTCCTTCGTGCCTGCTTTCCCGATGAACAGGAAGTCATCCAGATAGTGTACCCGCCCGCCTTTTGGGGCCTTTGTACCCAGTTCCCACTCTAGGAAGCCATTGAAAGCCTCAAAATGTGCGCATGATATTGAGCACCCCATGGGTAGGCATTTGTCATGGTAATATTGCCCGTCCAATTTAAAACCCAACAGATGGTAGCTGTCTGGGTGGACCGGCAGTAACCTGAAGGCTGATTCTATGTCCGATTTTGCCATCAGGGCCCCCTTTCCTTCCTGCCTAATTAAGTCCACTGCGTCGTCCACCGATGCGTACGCCACTGTGCACTCGCTGTGGTCCAGCCAATCGTTAACTGATTCCCCTTCTGGGTGGGAGAGGTGATGGATCAGCCGGAATTTTCCTGGCTCTTTTTTGGGGACTACCCCAAGCGGAGAGACCACCATGTCTTTCAGCGGGGGGGGGTAGTGAACCGACTTCAGGTTTGGGCTTTCCCGCGCTCCCTTTGGCCCTTTGTAAGGTATGGGGAAACCCTGCGTGAAGCCCTCCGCCAGCAACTGTTTGTCATTTGTTTTGCGGTACCCTTGTAGTAGTTGTAGTAGTCTGCCTGTCCTGATGGGGGTGGGTAGCGCCTGCCCTCCGCCCCCGTCCCCCTTGCCCCTGTTCTGCGGGGGCTGTATCTTATTTTTTGGTGCCTGTCTTCTCTTTGTTGGCCCCCGGCCCTGCGTTGCGTCTGTAGCGAATGCTGGGATGGTTGCCCCCGCATGACCCACAAGCGTGCTTAAATCTGCATGATGCTCCCCATTTACACTCGTCTTTGTCGAATTTCCAACATGCTTTATTTGACTTTTGTCCTGCCTGGTTTTTTCCCTTGAAGTCTTTCCCTTGGCTTTCGAACTTGCCCTTACTCCCGTACTGACGAAAAGTGTACTCTTTCACACCAACCCCTTCTCTGGCTGCTACCATGTGTTTTGAGAAGCCCTCCATGTCTTGGCAATCCCATTCTATTACTGGCCACACCTGCATCTTTTCCCTAAAGCCCTCGTCATAGTGTAGCCATGCCTCCCCTTGGTATAGCTGCTGCGCCTCATGTATTTTTTGCTCATATAGCCATAGTGCCGCCGCGCTTTGGGGGAATTTTTCAATGGAAACGCACGCTAGTGTCCTGAACGCTTTCAGCCAGTTTTCTATTGACCTCTCCACCCTAGGCTTTCGGGGGGCTCTTCTGTCCTCGTCCTTTTTGTCCTGCGCGGTCAGGTCTATCCCTGCCTGGCGCACCTCGAGCAGTGAGAAAATATCTATGAATTCTTTTCTCCAAATTCTCTCCTTAACGGTGAGAGGGATGAGGTTGGCCAGCCCTAACATTCTTGTTGTTGTAGGTGGATCGCTCGGGGAGGGTCGTATGTATTCGCTGGCCGGCTTCCCATTGCTATCCTGCCCTTCCGTGAGTCTGGGTTGGTTGGGGCTGTTCCCCCCGCTGGCCCCTGTGCTCCCGTGCGGTGCTGCCCCTGTCTCTGCCGGCGCATTTTGTGATGCTGGGCTTGTCACCCCGGGCCCGTGGCCTGTTGCTCCCGTTGTGGGCCCCCCATTGCCCACTCCTGCGCCCGGAGCCAGGGGGGTCCCTTGTCCCCTTGGTCCCCATGTTGAGTACCTATTAAAAGGGTGTCCCATCTCTGGCCATTGCCACCAGGGCAGTCCGGATGTTTGCCCCCCCTCTTCCCTGCTCCATGCTTCCCCTTGGAATTCAGGCCTCCCTACGCCTAGCCCTGCTTGCCATGGAGTTTGCATGTGCCATGGAGCTTGCATTGCTACATTGTGTACCCCTAGCTGGGTCCCCATATTCACATTTTGCCCTGGGCTGGCGCGTGCTCCCTGGCCCGTCCCATGCCCCGGTTCGCTGTTGCGCGTGCCATGCTTACCGGTGCCCCTGCTGCTTGTTTCGCCGTGTCTCTCATGTCCCTCTCGCGGGGCCGCCGTGGAGGCTACAGGCCCCTCCTCATCACTGCTGTCCTCGGACTCTGTGCTGCTCACCACTTCCGGGGTTCTGTCCTTTTTCTTTCTGGCCTGCTGGGGGCCCTTTGCCCTGCCCTCCCTGTGTTTCGCCGGGGGGGGCGTTCTGGCTGCTTGGGGCTTCCCAGCTGCCCTCCTCGGGGCCGCCGTTCTGGCTGCATGCCCCTGCTCCGCTGGCTGTTTTGGGGCCGCCGTTTTGGCTGCAAGCCCTTTGTCTGCTACCTTCCTCGAGGTTGGTCGTGTGGGGGATGTTTTGCGCGGCCTCTTTCCTTTGTCCTGCGCTGCATCCTCGATCTGCTGGTTCATCCAGCTCCTTCCCTTCAGCGCCACCAGGACCCTGGCCTGTTCCAGCATGGCCTGCAGGTCCCCGTCCAGGTCTGGTACTGCTCCTTCGCTGCGTCTTTTCTGCCCCCTCTGGGGGACTGCTGGCCTCTCCTGGTTCTCCCTGAACCTTGCCGGGAGCCGTGTTGTCCTCCCAGCTGCACCCTTCCTGCTGGGCATCCTGCTTTCTGTGCTGTGCAGTGCTTTCCCCTCTCCCCGGTTGGTTTCAGCGATTTTTCGGGGTGTTGGCGCCCCCTAGCGCCGTTTCCGTGTTTAGGAGCTTGTGCCCCCGAACCGAGGCGCGAGGAGCGGGTTCCGCTGCCCCCTGCTGTCCTTGTTATCTGCTGCAGCTGCTGCCAAGGGGAGGGCGTCGGGGGGGGGGGGCGCGTAGAGCCGATCGGCTCGGCTGCTGAAGCAAAGGCGGGGGTGGAGGCTCCGTTCACGCTGCCACCCGCCGCACCCCGGCCGGTCGAAGGTGGGCCCACTGCTAATCCCAGCTGTGGGGGTGGAGGCTCTGGTCACGCCGCTCCCGCCGCCGACGCAGGCTGGTAGACCGATTGCCGAAAACCCGATCTGGCGATTTTTCAACGGCGCGAAGACTTCCTGCTGAAATGCTGCTGGTTTGGGAAGGCGGGGGTGGAAGCTCTTCTCATGCTGCCCCCGCCGTTAAAGGTTGCACGTTGGAGAAGGCGGGGTTGCTCACGCTGCTCCTGCTGCTCCCGACCCCCAAGGTCCTGATGACTGCCGCTGGAAGGGGGCGAAGAAAGCCCGGGGCCCAAAGACTCGCTGCTCCGGTGAAAAGGGGTGAAAAGGGGGTGCAAAACCATCCGTCCGTCTTCTGCTCCGCAGTCGATCTCAGCCGGCTCGTCCAAGGGTCGTCCAGCAGTCCGCCGTCGGTCGATCCGCAGTCGGTAGGCTTTCTTCCTATCTCCTCGCCAAGGGGGGGGTGAATTGTGGTTCCTTTGGGCCATTGGCCCCCTTCTTAACCCCCCCTTTGGCTTACTTGCTCGCCCCCTGATTTGGGGGGAGCCTTCTTTGTTTTTGTGGGCCAATCCTGGCCCCCTCCCCGGCTTAGCCGGGCATTTACATGTGGAGAGGGCGGGGGAAGGGGGGGGTCCCCCCGCCGCCGGCCGGCGTTCAACCCGGGCCCTTATTGGGCCTTCCCGGCCCGGGTCCAAGTAGTGCTGTGGCCTTTGTTCCATGGGCTCCACAGCCTTCTACGCGTGACTCCTTAACCCAGCAATGTGGCAACCTCGTATTGCTCGGTGCCCATGCTGCACCACATCCTCTCTTTAAAGCACCTTATTAACTAGCTTAAACAAGTTGGCCGCAAGTTAGAAATGGACTGGCAAAAAAGGCAAACACTAAGCTAGCCCTCAAGCTTACATTTCTGAGGGCTATATGTATTTTTTTCTGGGGGGAGGTGGAGGGGGGGTGAAGGGATGCTGTCATTATAGGCTTTTATATGTGTCCATGCTAGCTGCTCAAATGTAGGCCTGTTCCTTTGGGTTATCCTCTTTTTTGTAGTAATAAAAACCTGTTCCGCCTGTATAGCAAGTTTTCCTGTTTGAGTGTGTTGCCAAACACCTTTTATTGCAGGGTCAGATGGTTCAACGACCCTAGTGCCTGTCAATATGTACTTAACATTTCATTATCTCACATGCAAATAATGTTGTTTGCTTTACAGTTTTACATCCTTCAAATTGCATACTATCTCAAATATCCTCCCAGCACTGTATTCCTAAAACTCTGCACGAAAAAATAACTTTGACTGAAAAACCTTTGGTTGTTCCCTCTCATTTCTTACCTTCAAGTGACTCTTTTCTTACCTTCTATTCTCTGCATACCTCCTCTTTCTGAGCTTAGTCTACCATAAAACACATTCCTGGTTGTCTTAACCTCTATTATTATATCGCTGCAAGTTGCCCACACCCCGTTCCTTAGATCACAGCCTTTCTTTTTTAAAACTATATCGTTGCAACCTAACATTTCCCAATCTCCTCTAGTCTATCTATTCATCCAACCGACTATATGAACTTACACTAGTAATCACACCTAACTCATAATGATAAAATCATAAATTGGAGTAAATATGTGGAATGTTTGCTTGAAATCACAAGACTAATACCTGATAACCAGCAATAACCATAAATCAATAGGCTAACCACTAACTTTGATTTCCGGTATAGCATGCTACTCACCGTAAAGCACTTCAATGCCTTGTTCAGGATGGTGAGTGCTATATAAATGCAATTACAATTAAGTGCCCTGCATATCATGAAAAAATTTCACAGCCAAGCAAGTGTACCTCCTAGGCAAAGTAAGAGAGGCTAACAGCAGCCAGTACACTGCTTTATCTATGCCACACACAGACAATGGATGAGACATCACAGAGTAAATGTGACATCACCATTCAGATATGTTGCACATAACGTCTGTAAGAAAATAGGCCCTTTTTGCAGATGCCCCCCACTTTTTACCCCCATTTGGACTACTAGATGCTGGTTTTTGACTCTGATAAAACACTGAAGCCTGCTAACCAGGCCCCAGTGCCAGTGCTCTCTCCCTAAATCTGATGTGTGAATTGGTAACCCCAATTGGCAAATACTTTAATCCCCTTAAAAGTCCCTAGTAAATGGTACCAGTGGCACCCAAGGCATGAGTGTTAAAGGGGTCACGAGAGCCTGAAGCACTGTTTGTGCCACCCTGAGTGACCCAAGTAAACTACTGACAGCAGGCCTGCCATTGCAGACTGCAGGAGCAGCACAAACTGCTCGAACTCAACTTTGCCCTCACCATTTGGGGCAAAGACAATGCACTATTTTTAATATATGCCAGTCACCCCTAAGGAAGGCCTCCTAAACCCAGGAGGCAGGGTGCATTATATTAAAGGTGTGGACATGCAAGTGCAAGCTTATATGTCCCTATAGAGGCCTTTACCATTAAAGGGCACTATAAGTGACATGGGCTGGCACCCGGGAAAACCCGAGGTTGGCAGCTCCATTATGGTACCACGTAAATATGTCATGTTTAGTATCAAAGAATGTGCTCCTCACCCCTGACATGAATCTCGTGTCAAGGCCGATGTGGCATGCAACCAGGTGGCTACATTAGAGGTTGCCCACCTGGTTGGCCCAGTCTTTCCTGTGCTGTGGCTGCCAGCCCACGCATGCTGCCGCCAAGATAGGATTCTGAACCCATGCCAGGATATGTAAACTCTCCCTGGGGTCAGAAACAAAGGCCTGGACAGGAAGGAGGTCACACCTCCCTCTCTGACAGGATGGCTAGTGAAATGGCACATCAAGGCAGTGAGCTTCAAAGACTGCACCGCCTGTGATATGCAACCAGGCTGTGTCCCAAAGGAGGAAACAGCCCTTCCCCTGCCCCCAGGTACATTTGCACCCAAGCAGGTGGGGAAAGTAGGTATTCATGAGGTGTACACCCACAGAAGACTAGCCACACCTCTAGGGTGGGCTACTTGGTTTGTACAGGTGAGTAGGACTTCTGCCATTTTTATAAGTTGTAGAATAGAGGATTCTGGATAGAAAAGGTGACCTGCATCTATGGATGTACAACCTTCCTGGAATTGCACAACCGATGCTCGTCTTGGACCAAAGCCTGGTTCCCCCAGACAGTGGGACCCCTTTGAGAGCCAAAGGCATCACCAGACTCCCCTGAACTTGTGGCACTAGTCCCCTCCAACCGCAGGTAAAAACAACGTACTGGAACCAAAGAATCACTGGCCATCGGGCCCTCCAAGGGATCGTCCAGAAGTAGATGGTCCAGTGCACTGTGGGAAACATATTTCTGACCTCCATGAAGTTTCAAGTGGCTACCTTGTTCCCCCGGACCTCTGGATTTCCTGTTGTGCTTAGCACTACCAAGACTTGTTGGTCACCAGCCAAGCAATCAACCCCTTTACTCGACGCTGCACCTCAAGGGAACTCCACAAAACCTTCCTCCAACAATCAGCAGTGGCTTCATTGTTGACTTTCTGCAACCTGTTCCCCACCAGCACAGTGTTAGCGGAAAACCCAGCTCTCCCACAGCTCCTGCTTCGGCACCAAGAACAGCCAGGACAGCTCTGCACCCGGGCTTCTCGAGCCAGGTAAAATCGAACTGACAGTTGTGGCTTGGTCCTGGGACCCGCATCACCTTTACCCTCCTTAGGTTCCACGCAACAGGACCTGCAAGTGACCGATGTCACTAGAGCTTTTTACCCTTGCCCGCAATGATAACGTTTTGCAGTACTGTTTTGCACTGATTTAATATTGCTTCTAAAATCCATAACTCTGGTTTTACTTGTCTGATTTGCTTTGTTTTGCTGTCTAGATTTATTATAAAAATCTGCTTTTATTTTTATAAATTGGTGTAGGATTTCTTTCAAGTCGTGTCAATCCATGTAGGTACTCCGAAATGCTCAACACATGTTCCTCCAGTAAAGCCTGACTGCTCTTTGGCACTGTACCAGGACTGAGCTAAGGATTTATTACTGTGAATCCAAGGACCATCTTTGGGGTATTGTGAGAGTGTTGCATGGTGAAGCCTAACCATTAGCACTACATAATACTCCACCTTCCTACAGTGTCATTCAATAAAACAAATCAAAATGCACGTCACGGGCCATTGTAATCTATGTAAACTACTGGATGGCTGGGTCATCGTTACCCTAATCTACCACCCAACAACAATGTGACCAATGCATAATTACTAGGCCTGGGCGGTAAATTCCGTTCCGCTCGTGGAATTTGCGGAATTTGGGTAATTTTGCGTTCCGCGGAGAACGCGAAATTGCCAAAAATTCCGCGGCTTCGCGGAGTTTTTTGCTTGTTCGTGCTTTCAAAATGCGTGTTCGCGAGATATTTCTCCCCGAGCACGCAAACAGCGTTCGCGAACAGGAAAAAAGCATCGCGAACGGGCGGAACAAGCAATTCCGCGTGTTCGCGGAACTTTTGCGTGCTTGCGGAGATTTTTTACCGTTTCGCGGAGCTTTGCGTAGCGCGACTACACAAATTCCACCCACCCCTAATAATTACATTCTGCAGTGTGTGCTATACCAAAAAATAAACGTAGATTATTAAAACGTTGGCCACAGGGAAAGTATGACACATTAGTCTGGCATGCTCCTTGCTACCATTTGGCATGCACCACATCTTACAACACCATTTAACACAGTAAACTCATACATACATATCAACACTGCCAATTTAGTTGGGGGTTGTTAGACCTGGCATCCTTGGCGTGGTTCCCCCTGTCTTTTTGCCTCTGCCTCCTGTATTTTTGCTGTGGGCTGGATTTTGTTTTTGTTGGTCTAGAAGATGCTTTGGGCACTTTGCCACTGCGGATTAGTGCCAAAGTGCCAGTGCTCCCTATGTAAATTGTGTTTATGGATAGGTATTTTCCATGATTGGCTTATTTGATTCACTAGTAAATCCCTAGTACAGTGCACTGTGTGCCCAGGGCCTGTAAATCAAATTCTGCTAGTGGGCCTGCAGCACTGGTTGTGCCACCCACACAAGCAGCCTTTCATAGGGTTCTCAGGCCTGCCACTGCAGTGTCTGAGCGCAGTTTACTGACATGTCGACCTGGTAAGTGCACCTACTTGCCAGGTCCTAACCTTCCCTTTTCTTACATGTGAGTCATCCCTAAGGTAGGCCCAAGGTACCCCTCTGGGCAGGGTGCAGTGTAGGTGAAAGGTAGGACATGTCCTGGTGTGGGTGACATGTCCTGTTAGTGAAATACTGCCAATTTCATTTTTCACTATTGAGAGACTATCTGTCCCATAGGATAGCATGGGAGATACTTTGAAACATCTGACAAATATAATTTCCCATGGGGAGAAGATGAAAAAATTGAGTTTAGGCTCTCTAAACTCAGAATTCAATAGCACATCTTTTAGTAAAGATGGTTTTTAAATTGTGTGTTTGAAAATGCTACTTTTTAGAAAGTGGGAATTTTCTTGCATAGCCATCCAGCTACTGGGTTGTGTATTTACTGTCTGGTTTTGGAGTGACAGGAGCTGGGGATGTTCACTGCAGACAGCCACCGGGGAGGGGGGGGCGCGTTGAGGTGATTGTTCCCTTCCCTGGATGACTCAGAGCTGAGTTTAATAGACCTGGGCTGCATTTAGAGTAGTGGGAGGAGATTTCCTTACACCTGAATGGACCCTGTCTCCTGTGCACAAAGCTGTCTCCACCTCCTGCTAGGAAGCTGGACCAGAGAGGACAGAACTGGTTTGGACTGAGCTAAGTGACTCTCTGCCACCAGAGAACAGAAGAAAATGCGGTATAAATATTGGGGCCTAGACCCCAGAACTTTAGATTACTTCTGGACTCAAGAGGAACTGCTGCCAAGGAGAAAAGCTGGGAAAGCTGAAGGAGAAGTACTGCCCCTGTGCTCTATGCTGTGTGGAGTTGGCCTGCAGTGGCTGTTTCTGCCAAGGAGAGGACAAAGACTGAACTGTGCTGTGTATCCTGCTTAAATAAGATCTCCAGAGCTTTCCCCCTGTTCTGAAGTATCAGGGACACAAAGACTTTGTTTTCTTTGTCCTCCTGCACCTGGAACTGCTGTTTAAGCTGCCACAGAGGGAAAAAGCAACATCGACCCCGGCGAGCGACGCCGCGACATGCAACGAAGCCGTAGGCACCACTCGTGAAGTGCAAAACGCACCGCCCGACTCGCACTGCAGTCCCGCCGCCTGCCGCCGCTGCACCGTACCGACTCTGACACGTCACTAAGGCCACTGCCTGCACCGGAGCCGAGGGCACCGCTCGTGACGCTCAAGACGCACCACCCCAACTCGCACCACAGCCTCAACCTCACCGACGCTGGAGCTTCATCATCGCGGAGCCGATACCTGATGTGGGTGACCTCCTGAATCCATCGACCCCGCATCGTCGTAAGGAACCGACGCCTCGATGCCACTGCAACGTCACCTCTCCGGCAACAGTAAGGAACCGACACATCACCTCCCCTGCATCGCAGTAGGGAACCGACGCTTCAACTCCACTATGGTCGTAAGGAACCGACGCCGCCCGGCGCCAACTAAGCATCACCTCCCCGATGCAGTGCACCATCTTTGTTTTCAGTGTCTGCCAAGGTACTGTTCTTTGGGGGTCTGTGTGACTCTGGGCACGACGCTGCGCACCTCGCGGTCGGCGCTGTACTGTGGGATTTTCATTTATCACAACGTCGTAATAGCCCCAGGTGGAGTTATTTGTCGCTACAAGCTTTATTTTTGTGAATAACCTATTTTTGAAGATATCTTGATATGTGTATGGTGGATGTTTGTCATTTTGGTCTTGTGTTTAGATAAAGATTTCCTATTTTTCTAAACTGGTGTGGTGTCCAATTGTAGTGTTGTCACTGTATTACTGTATGTGTGCACAAATGCTTTACACACTGCCTTTGAGATAAGCCTGTCTGCTCGTGCCAAGCTACCAAAGGGGTGAGCAGGGGTGGCCTAAGGGTGTAACTCCCTTACCTTGACTAGTAGCAAGGGTCCCTACTTGGACAAAGGTGCAAACCATTGCAAACTGGAGACCCCCATTTCTAAGAGGGGTGGTCATATTGTTTTGCATAATATTACTGTGTTTTAGTTTTCTCTGCCTTAAAATGTCTTTAACTCCAGTGCAAGTTAAGGAGAACATTTTTATGGTACTTCTACAGATAAACGTGTTTCTATTGCTACTGATGCAATTCCAATCCTAAAATGTCATACTGCCAAAAGGCTAATCAATTCCCTGACTCTCAAAGAAATAATTTCTACTGGATGATGGATGACGTAATTCTTTCTGCTCATTGGGGGTAACAAGGCAGTGCGATCTGCATGCCAATTCCATCATTTG
The DNA here is from genome assembly GCA_963921515.1 of Calotriton arnoldi. Lineage (NCBI taxonomy): Eukaryota > Metazoa > Chordata > Amphibia > Caudata > Salamandridae > Calotriton > Calotriton arnoldi. The sequence goes on along the minus strand of CAWUFW010002244.1, from coordinate 2,191,647 downwards.
GGGCTCATTTAGACTTTGCTAGAGTAGACGTCACACTCTAAATTGCAATTAATTCAGCTCACAATAATTTGCTCTTCATAAGACGCATTGTGAGCAGCTGTATGTCTGCACCCCAGCAAGAAGCTTGATGCTCTTTGGAGTTGTTTCTTAGTTTAAGAGAAAATCCAGACAGTGCCTGGCTCTTTGCTGGGGCATAGATACACAATTCCTTCCTCTCACAATGATTCTCCCACCATGGGAAGCACAGTGAGAAGAAGGAGGTGAGTGGCTATCTGGCAAAGAACCAGACACTGTTTGGATTTTAGTTAGGTAAAAAAAAAACAGACATTTAAAAAAAATCTTTGTTCTTTATACCTACTTACAATGTTTGTGGGAAACAGGAGTGAAATCTATGGGAGATTCCAGAGAGCTAGAAATTGCTCAAAAGAAGATAGAATTCTGAATTCAGCAAGGGGTCAATTGTATAGATAGCTCAGGGATTTCCCAAATAAAAGTAAAATTGAAATAAAAAAACATGACTACAAATGTGGAAAAAAGAGAAATGAGTAACAAGCTTTTCACATGTAACTTGTTGGTTTGGCCGTTTTAGGATGGCCAAACAGACATGCGCACTTACATTTCTCCCACCCAGCTGTGTTGTACAGCCGGGTGGGGAAAAGCCACAGACTTCGTGTGCCTGAGGGAGCATTAAACCAGTCCACTCAGGCTAATCCCGGTGCTGCTTTCATTCTTCGTAATAGCATGAGAGCAGTGTCGGGATTGGGGGGGAGTCTGGGAGCTGGACTGCGCTTGTGGAAGAATCTGGACCCTAGCTGCATCAGTGTCAGGTAAGTCCTTTTCTTTATATTATTCCCCCTGCTACCCCCACCAATTTCTATTGAAAGCAGCCGTCACTGTTAAATGGATCCCATCACTTTATCTTATCCAGGTTATCCTTGGTGGCATGCCATTGTTATCAAGAAAAGTGTTGAAATATTGAATGATAAAACTTTTGATGTTTGCTAGAAGTTCTGAAGTTTTCTGTCACAGGACAGTGAAGAAACTGATATTGTATACAAATGTTTTGATATTTGCTGTGCACTTTCACTTCTAAAACATGCTGGGATTTATTCAAGGCACAACGCCCTGGATCTCCTGTTTTCAGAAATGTCTGGGGTTGGTAGATTTTCCTGGGTGTTGGCCGACCCGAGGCCAAAACATTGAAGTCGTCCCTTATGGAAGTTCACTGTAAAAAGCTTTCGCATGTGTCTAGCAGATGGATTCCTGCTCAAATCCATTGAATTCCACACGTCTCATTCCTGCCACACGTGTGCACCCACTCACTCACCCATACAGCCATTCACACACCCTATCACTCACCTATACAGCCTCTCACATATTCACTTACTCACCCATATACTACTGACACACCTACTCACTCACCCACACAGCAACACACAGTCACTTACTCACTCATACAGCCACTCACACAGCCACTCACTCACTCATACAACCACTCACACACCCATAGAGCCACTCAGACACCTGCTCACACATGGATACATACAGTAACACAGCCACTCACATAATATGTGTTACAAATAGTAATACTCTTTAGTAGTACACAAACTATACTTATTTAAGTTTTGTAGTATCTTAGTATATATCTTTAACACTAAGAAACTTTTAGAAAACACACACTCACTGAATGATGTCATCAGTGATATAGTTTGAGATGTCATCAGTGATGTCATCAGAGACGGCACTGACCATGTCACGAGTGATGTAATATGTGAGGTCATAAGCACTGCATTGTGGGGGCATGAGTTATAGTTAGCTCAGGTTTTGTATGAGTAAAATGTGAGCCTAAATATAACGTCCCTGTAACCTTTGTTTTTTTCAGTGAATTTCTAAGGTTTTTGTAATTCTATTTCCTAACTATAACATCCCTGTAACCTTTGTTTTTTTCTGTGAATTTCTAAGTTTTCTTAAATTCTATTTCCTAACTATAATGTCCCTGTAACCTTTGTTTTTTTCAGTGAATTTCTAAGGTTTTTTAAATTCTATTGCCTACCTGTAACCTTTGAAAATGAGTGTGTGAGTAAGTGCAAGAGTGCCTCAGGGTGTGTGTGACTGAGTGCACGACTGTCTCAATGATTGTGTGACGGGGTGTGTGTGTGTCTGAGTGGGTCTGGGACTACCTGCATAAGTAACTCACTGGGTGTGTGAGTGGGTGCCTGTTGGACTTGGCCCTTTTTGCAGGGTCATTCCTGAACTTTTTGCCTTCCTCCTGGTATTTTTCTGACCTGGTGTTGGTGGTTTTATGACTCTGGGCACTTTATCACTGCTGTCCAGTGTAAAGTGCATGTGCTCTCTATGGTAAAACGTGGTAAGATTGGTCTACACCTGTTTGGCATTTTTAATTTGCCTATCAGTCCCCAGTAATGTGGTATCTCATATATCCGGGGCCAGTAAATTAAATGCTACTGGTGGGCTTGCAGCGCTGCTTGCGCCACCCACCAAAGTAGCCTTTCAAACCTGTCTCAGGCCTCTGCCATTGCAGGGCCTGTGCACGTAGTTTACTGCTGCTGTGACGTGGCACATAAAGTGGTTGCCACGTCTGTGACTCCCCTTTTACTACATATCAGTCACCCCTAAGGTAGGCCCTAGCTAGACCTATGGGCAGGGTGCGCTGTAGGTAAAAGGTAGGACATGTGCCTTAACTGTGTGGCATGTCCTGGTAGTGACAAACAGCCATTTTGGTTTCTCTCTACTGTGAGGCTGCCCTCTCATAGGAATGCATTGGGGATTCTCCGACATGTGTTTCAGTGGTAATTCCTGATATGAGAGGAGTAGCGTGATCAAGTTTGGTATGTTTGGAATAGAGGTAATAAATGCTGCGTAATGATGTTCGCAGATTTATTATCACTATTTTAGAAATGCCACTTTTAGAAGTGGGCATTTCTGTGTGCTATGTGTCTTTGTGCCTGCCTGTTGTGTATTGCATGTCTGGCTCTGGAGTGACAGGGGCTGGGGAGGGTGAGTCAGCGCTAGGCTGAATAGGCCGACCTGCATTTGGAGTGGTGGGAGGAGTAGTACCTGGGCCTGAATAGGACTGTGCCTGCCTTCCACAATGCTGGCTCCACCCCCTGTGGTGTGTCTGGGGCCAGAGCCTACACGAACAATGAGGGGGTTTGTGCACTGTAAACAAATGTATGGAGGTCCCCCCAGAACTGGTTTGGACCGGGCACAGAGCCCTGTGCCAGGGGAGAACAAAGACTGACATGGGTATATGTATTGGGGCTGTGACCCCATGAAAGGGTGTGTGCTGCTTGGTGCTTACTTTGGGCCGGCAGGCTGCCGGACTGCCAGGAGGAACCGCCACCGGGGGACTGACCTGCTGCCCTGCTTGGCAGCTGGAGGATCTGCTGTCTGCCCAGGAGACCCGGTGTGCTGGCCTGCCTGTGCACTTCTGGAAATAAGTGCTGCCTGTTTCCTGGTGGTGTCTGCCGGGGTGAGATCAGCCGAGCACTGCGTGCTCTGTTCATTGCCCTGGACGTGGGCTGGAGCAAGCCTGGAGTCCCAGGTGTTGAGCCCCTGGCGTGGGCTCCTTTGCATCAGCGCGTGGTGGGCGCTGTGCGTATCGTCCCTGCAGAGCCCGAGAAGGGGGCTCCTGTAGCCTTTTCGGTGAAGAAGCGGCCGCCAACGCGACCAGGAAGTCAGGCGACTCGGCCTGACTGTGGGCGTGGCCGCGCGGCGGGAGCAGGCGCCAAGGGCCAGACGTGGTCATTGCCGGAAGTCAGGAAAGCTTTTGCCTGGAGATGGGCGGGGCTCCCGTGTGCCGTTGAGAGCCCCGCATGTTGCCAGAGAAGGAGACGGGGTCGGCGGAGACTCCGCTCCATGCTGGGACGACCTCCGCATTGCCCAAGGAGGAGACGGCGCCTCGCAGGCTCCCTGCTGAAGTCCTCGACTCCCTGAAGGTAAGCCCCTGGCGAGTGGGGCCTCCAAGGTGCACTGTTGGTGCCGGTGGGTGCCTTTTTCTATGCAGCAACAAGAGAAGCCCCGGTGAGTGGGGCCGGGAGGGCACATTGTTGGTGCCTATTTGTGTTCATACAGCTGCACCGCCAGATCGCGGGCAGCTGAAACGAGGGGGGCATTGTTGTGTCGAGGGGACGACACAGGTGAGTTGCACCCTTGCCCCCATTTCGGTACCGGCCCATTGGGGCCAGTACTCTGCTGCATCGGCAGCCTTGTGGCTAATACAAGGCCACATGCTCATAGAGCCCTGACTTTGGGACAGCGGGCATTACGGGACAGCCTAAGACGGGCCCCCGAGGAAGGCCAGTTGGCCTGGAGGTCACCTTGTGTTCTGATGGGGCGTAAGGCCCTAAGGTGATGTGTGCACCTCATGAGTGTTACTGTGGTGCACTGGTAGTTGAGGCGGTATGCCTAGGATGTTATGCAGAATGTGTTTATGCTACCTGCAATGTTACCAGTAGTTACTGGTTGTGATTTTCACTACTTGTGTGTTCTAATGGTGATGACAGTGGCCCGATTGGCCCTGTAATGCATATAATCCCCTGTAAAGTAATACCTAGTGCCATGAATAATACAAAGGCTATTTTTATATAACCTTGTGTGGAGTTTCTTTTGTGGTGTGCCTAGTGTGACCACTGCTGTGCGAGTGTGTTGCGCAAACGCTTTACACATTGCCTCTGGGTTAAGCATGACTGCTCATGCCAAGCTACCAAGGGGGTGAGCAGGGGTTATCTTCAGTGTGTAACTGCCTTGCCCTGACTAGAGTGGTGGCTTCTGCCTGGCTTAGGCGCTTGCCCTAACCAACCAGAAATACCATTTCTAACAGTGCCTCACTATCTAAGTGAGTCTCTGACTATTTGAGTAGATGTCTAAGTGAGTGCATGAGTGTCTGAGTGGGTACATGAGTTTTTGAGTGGATTTGACACTTGAGAAATACCTATAACATTCCAAGTGAAGCTTGCAGTGAGAGAGCACAGACTGGGTCTGTACTAATAGCCATCACCCATGTTTGAAGGACTATTTCTGTGCATGGTTGAGAAGGTTGTGTCAGTGCTTGCCTACATATCTCAGAGAGTGTAGGAGTACACCTCTATCAGTGCCATAAGATGTTTAAGTAAATGTGCTGGTATGTAACTGCCTACTATAATACCTCTATGGCTGCCTAAATGTGTATGTAAGTGGCTGCACAAATACTTCAGTGCCTGTGTTAGGCAATGGAGAGCTATGTAGGTGTCACTGCAACTACCTTTGAGTCTGCGGCATGTATTAATAGTTTCTGGTGAGTGACTGAACGTATAGGTGCTTCTGTAGCTGTCTCTGTAACTAAAAGAGAGGCTCTATGATTTTGTGAACATCTATGTCTATTGTTTTAGGGTTGGCATACTCTATGTAGTACTTGGCATAGAGGCTTGTAAGTGCACAAGTATCTTGTTCAACTCAAATGCACATCTGTCAATGTCTTGAGCACAAAACAGCATCCTTTATGGAATACCTACAGCATATCTTAGAAGTGTGTTATGTGCACTAAAACATGGGTATGACATTTCAGAAAGACCTATAACATGTCAAATGAAGCTTGCAGTGAAAGTGCACAGACAGGGTCCACACTAGTAGCCCTCACCCAAGTTTGAAGGACTAATTCTGTACATGGTTGACAAGGTTGTATCAGTACTTGCTTACATATCTGAGAGAATGGAATACACCTCTATCAGTACCATGAGATGTTTAAGTAAATGTGCTGGTATGTAACTGCCTGCTATAATACCACTATGGCTTCCTATATGTGTATGTAAGTGGCTGCACAAATAGTTCAGTACCTGTGTTGAGCAATAGAGAGCTATGTAGGTGTCACTGCAACTAACTTTGAACTGCAACTACCTTTGAGTCTGCTGAATGCATACATAGTTTCTGGTGAGTGGCTGGACATGTAAGTGCTTCTGTAGCTGTCTCTGTAACTGAAAGACAGGCTCTATGCTTTTGTGAACATGTATATCAATTGTTTTAGGGATGGCATACTCTATGTAGTATTTGGCATAGAGGCATGGAAGTGCACAAGTAACTTATTCAACTTAAAAGGACATCTTCCAATGTCTAAAGCACAAAACATAATCTTTTATTGCATACCTAAAGCATATCTTCGAAGTGTATTATGTGCATTAAAACATGGGTTTGATACTAGAGAAAGACCTATAAAATGCCAAGTGAAACTTGGAGTAATAATACACAGACAAGGTAGGCACTAGTAACCATTGCCTATGATTCACAAACTTATTTCTCTGCGTGGTTCAGAAGGTTGTGTCAGTACTTTCCTACATATGTGAGTGTAGCAGTACACCTGTATGAGTACCATAAGATATTTAAATGTGCGGTTATGTGACTGTGGGGCATATTCACAAGGAGCTATCGCCGAATTAACGGCACTTTATCGCAGCCAAAGTCGTGATAAATTTACCCCCCCATTCACAAGCCGGTGTAAACAGCCCACAGCACCAGTTTACCCGCAATAGCAGCCGCAAAAAACATCGCCACAGAGGACCCCCGCAAATATCGCTAATAAGATGCAGAGTAGGCGTTCCCGTGACAAAAGCCGAGACAACAGCACACCTCAACATTCACAACAACCAGCCACATCTGCGATAAAAACACAAAACAGGCGATAAGGCGCGTTAGCACCAGGAAATCTACACCTGCTCTGACCTCGTGAAATTCGGACGGCAGGCAGCCCCACAAAAGGGAGCACAGCCCAGGGCCACATCCGAAGGGCAACAGATGCCATGGAGCCACCCATCATGTGGCCCGGACACCCAAGAGGGCCACAACACCCACCTCCACCACCCCAGGACCCCAACCCACACCCGGAACACCCCCCCAGACCACCACAGACGCAGCGCAGACAAAGACAGCGGAACCCCAGGAAATGTACCAGCCGCACAGACCCAACATCTGACAATGTCACCGTCCACTACAGGCTGAAAGGGACAACCAACCTACGCATCCTGACCATCATCGCCTAAAGGCCTACGGCAACAACACAGCGGACAACCAACATCCCACCCCACACAAAGCTGATGGCGTGGCTGCACCTGTTGGCCCCTGGGACCGCCCATCCAACACCTGCCAGAGTCGGAGGAGTCTCACAGCCAGCCACATCCAAGTCGCACACACCTGTCCTGGACATCACCATCACCCTGGTACCCCAGTCCCCATACGTACAACACAATGCGCAGGATCCACTGGAGACCAAGCAAGGACCATACGCCATAGCAGGATACACGCACGTGTTGGGGGCAATACACAGCACACATGTACTACCTGTTCCCCCTGGTGACACAGCACACAATCACCACAACAGGAAGCACACGTCTCACACCAATGTGCAGGCAACAAGAGAACACCGTGGAACACCCAACAATGTCGCCTTCAAATACACAGCCAGTGTGCATGATACCTTCATCCTCCGACAATCCACCATCAACCAGCATTCCCAGGATGGCAACAAGGGAAATGCACAGCCCCTTGGCAATATACAAATGAACACCACACACACCTCAACTCCACAACCATGCAACTCACAACGCTGGCAATGCACACGTCACAAAATCACATACAACAGGCACAACAATATGCCCACCCACCAGACACAACAGAACAACTTACAATGTCCACATGGGCAAGCCCTGAACATGAGCCAGCAACGGCATGGCACCTCAGCCACATAATAGCCAAATGTGGAGAGAGGTGGCAACCAGGCATGTGTGAAGGATGCAGTAGAACCATGATTGGGAAAGTACACAATGCCAAGAGTGCCGGAGATGTGCTGGACACCTCGCAGTATGCAGAACACACCCATATCCATGGCGACATACACCGCTTGCATATGGAGTGTAGTGGACAGTGGACGCCACCATGTCACCCCAGCCAGTGGGGGACCTCTCGGAAATGTTGCCTGTTACGCCCCCCCTCCTAAGCGTCAGCGGAGTGGGATGGCCCGGCGTATGCCACGCCAGCGTAGGGGTGTGAATAAAAAGCACGTAGGCCTGGGCGTGGTCCTCTTCCGGAAAGACCCACGTCTCTGCCAGGGCGGCGCCTCCCACCTTGCCACGAGGCCGACGCCATCCTCGTGAGCGGAGTTGCCTGCGATGCCGTGCGCCTGCCGGACCCCGGCACGCTGGACCACGAACCCGTCAGGCCAGCCCCTGCGCAGCCAGGCCACACTGATCACCTTCCGACACCGGCGTGTGTCAAGGAGGGCCCACCACGTGCTGGCGCAAGCCCCAAGCCCGAGGCCCGAGACCTTGGCAGCCACCTCAGACCATCACGGCCTCCACGACACCGGCCCGCTTTATTCCTTTTTCATTGACGTACTCCACTGCCGCCCCCGGCCTACTCTTCGGACCAGTAGGTCCCATATGTGAAACTGTGTCCTGAGTCATGAATGGCAGTGACCCCAAATCCAGGCCAGCGGCCACAGCACCAGCCCCCCCCCCGATCAGTGAGGCATAGTTCCATATGGGCATCTTGCGACACGTGGTGCCACTAACCCTGTTCATCGCCAGCATGCTACACGTGGTGCCACTAAACCTGTTCAACGTCAGCCGGCTACACGTGGTGCCACTAACTCTGTTCAACGCCAGCCTGCTACACGTGGTGCCACTAACCCTGTTCAACGCCAACCTGCTACACGTGGTGCCACTAACCCTGTTCAACGCCAGCTGGCTACACGTGGTGCCACTGAACCTGAACAACGCAGGCCGGTGGGGCCATCCAACCTATGCCGGAGACACTCGGTGAATGGGCCACTGCTGACCGCTGCCTCCGGCCTACACTGCGGTCCAGTAGGTCACAGAGCCTTGATTTGGCATTCTTGGAGTTCACATGTGTACCGGCATCATCGCAGACTGCATCCCCTCACAGCACCTGTGCCACTAAGTTTGTTCCTCGACATTCATGGACACTCACTGGCCGTACATTGGTGGCGTTTGAGTCTGTGGACTAGGGGCTAGTTTTCATCCTCCTGATCCCGAATTGTTGGTGCAAACGAGGGTTGCGCTTTCCACTCCTCCATTTGCTGCTTCCAGATGACATCAGACCTTCCGCATCATGCCCTGGAGGACACCTTCCACTGTCCCCCGAAACCCTCCGCAACACACACCTTGGACATTGATGGGGGCCCGCTCAGGTCGCATGGCCCATCTGACTGCACCGCAAGTCACCGTCCCGTGGCTGGGTGCCTGTGCCGGCCGCAGTGCATCCGGGGCCACTAACTCTGTGCTGCTCAGCCCTGGGACCCCTTCTTCTGAGACATTGAATGGCCTCTGTAGCGATGGTCTTGGGGTCATCAACGCCATGTGTCTGTGGCCCTGCGCTGTCCGCCTCCTCCGGCCCCAACTGCGGGCCACCAGGGCCCACACATGGCATTGAGTCTTGACCGGCCCGGACGTCGCATCACCGCAGGAGGCACACGCCACCACCGCAAGGACCACCTTCAACCGCCATCTGCCAGAGTCGAAAAGGTGGTCCTGACAGACCAACGGAGTTGCTCAGACCTGTCTTGGATGCCATCATCGGCCTGATACCCTGCTCAGCACTCCAGGTGCCAGTGACTCAGTGCACCGCAAGCCATTGTCCGTTACTGATTGAGTTTTGTGATGTTGTGAGGTTGCGCAGCAATGTCACCTCATGCAGTGGGGAAGACCTGGGACCATGAGGAGGAGGATGTGTCAAGTGTGCGGACGGGAGAAGGCACAGACAATGGGAGGGCAGGTGGCAACAGCCCCAAGGCAGGAATGCAGACTGGTGGCGGTAGTCAAGCTACACACCCGGATCTAATACTAGGTATTGCGCTGTGGACTGCGGACGCAACTGTCACCTCAGGCAGTGTGGGAGACCTGGGACGTTGGTGAGGAAGTTGATGCAGGTGTAACACACCCCACTGCATCTGCATCAGGACTAACCCGAAGGGACACAATCCTAGCAATTTCTTCACATGAGCGCGCTCTTCTCTAGTGCCCCTACCTCAGTGCACTGCAACTCACGGAACGTCCAGACTGAATATTGGGTGACCTCTGGCCTTACTCCGGATCCCTCCATGTTGCTCTGCATTTGACTCTGTTATGGTGGTGTTTTCTGTTTCCATTACACTGGTGTCCACTGTTCAGGTTGTTGGCAGCACCAAGCACTCCGTGCGGGCTGGCTTATACTCACCCCATACACATCCAGCACAGGCGTCACTGTACATGTGGCCCTGCCAATAAAGGGGCCAGGCTCACGTGCCCGTAGCCAGTTCAACATGATATGTGCATGTGTCTCTGTGGAGGTGTGGGTCTCCTTTGTGGGGTGTAGGTGGTCCCTGAAGGGTATTGGACACCCACGTATGTGTTCTGATTCACATTCCATGGGTTCGGCAACACCCTCACCTGTTGGACCACCTCCTTTTGGCGTTCGGCCACCTGGCATTGGGGTGCCATGTGTGGGTGGGTGAAGTGTTGTGAGGCAGCCGTGATTGTGGGTGCTTCATGCTGTGTGGTCTGCTGCAGGGGCTGGGTTCTCCTCTGAGTAGCTTGTCTGCCCTGGTCCTGGTGGTGGGTTGTGTGGGATGTCCATGGGCTGTTGTAGGGCGTCGGTGTCTGGGCTGTGGTGTTCGTCTAGGGCATCACTGATGGGTTGTCTGTTCTGACCTGCTGGAGGTGTTGTTTGTCCCTCTGCATTGTGAAGGGGAGGTGCATGTTGGTATTGTGTTGGCGCCTTGTTCTTGTCGACATGCAAACTGTGTGACAATGTACATTGTGACTGTTTGGGTGGTGGTGGCTATTTGAGTTGGGACAGTGTACATTTGGCCTACATGGCTGATGTGGGGTTGTAGGGGTAGATGTGCATCTCACGGTTCCCTGCTCTGTCCAATGTGATTGTTCTGTTTCTGCACCTGGGTGGACCAGTTGTGTCCCCTGTTCTGCAGTGTGGGTGTTGCACTTTGTGCCACATTGTCATGGTATGTGCTGTGATTGCTATGTGTGTGTGCCTCAGTGTGACACGGGGATGGGGGACATGTCCCTGGGTAATTGTGGGTGTGCAGTGTGTTACACCTCTTTGTGCATGTGTGGCATTGTGCCCATCACCCCCGTCCCCCCAGTCCCTGTTGGATCCTCACCCTGTTGTTGTTGTGTCAGGTCCTGTCGAGCTGTGTCCGTACTCCCTACTCCTTGCACCCTCTCCACACTGATGACTGTGGCCTGGGTTTCCTCCAGCTCCTCCTGTGGCGCTGGACTGCCACCACCTGTCGCCGTTGCTGCCTTCCTGTTGGCAGCGGGTTTGTACCTGGTTTAGGTTGTCACGTCCTGCCGGCGCCTCTTGGCCTCCTGGATTGGCCTCCTGGATTGGCCTCCTGGATTGGCCTCCTGGGCACTTCGACTGCATTCCAGGTGGTCTGCTTGTGGGTCAGTTGCTGGTAGTGTTCTGTCGCCTCCGTGGCCTTGGTCTTGTTTTCCTGCGGTCTGCACCCCGTCTTCCTCTCCCTTTTCTCCTTGGCCTTCCCCGAGCCAGTTGTTCCTTGCTGGTGGTCTGTGGGGGTTGTGGGGTTCGCGTTGCCCTCTGCGCTGGTTCAGGGTGCATCCATGTTGCTACGTGCTTTGGCTTGTTTCTGGTGTGTTGTGTCTGTGGTTTTTATGGTGCAATTTCCCGCCAGACGCGTGGGATTTGCAGGCCTGAGGCTGCTTTTCGCTACTTTTTGTACCGCGATTGGCCTCATCGCATGATTTCTCGTGTTTCGCATTTTTTCGGCGTGGCGTTGATTTTCACGCTGAAATTTGACGCGCTATCTGGTGACTATCGCATGGTACCACCTTGTTGTGAATTCCACGTTGACACTGGGTTATTTTCCCGTGATAGGCTGCGTTATTGAAAGTTGCGTTACGCTACTCTTGCGGTAGTTATCACACGTTCTTGTGAATATACCCCTGTGTGTTTTAGTAGCTCTATGGCTGTCTAAATGTGTATGTAAGTGGCTGCACAAATACTTCAGTACCTCTGTAACGGAATAGGGAGCTATGAACGTGTGACTGCAACTACCTTTCAGTCTGCTGCAGGCATAAGTAGTTTCTAGTCAGTGACTGAATGTATATGTCTGATTAGGTTGCAGAGAGGGTCTATGATTTGGTGAACATGTATATCAGTTTCTTTAAGGGTGCATACTCAATGGAGTACTTCACATAGGGGCCTACAAGTGCTCAAGTAACTTATTCAACTGAAAAGGACATCTGTCAATATCTTGAGCACAAAACAACATCCCTTATGGCATACATACAGCATATCTTAGAAGTGTGTTATGTGCACTAAAATGTGGGTTTGACACTTCAGAAACACCTATAACATGTCAAGTAAGGGTGCAGTAGCAGTGCACAGACATGGTCTGCACTAATGGCCATCACCTATTTTGAAATACTATTTCTCTGCATGGTTGAGAAGATTGTGTCAGTACTTGGCTACATATTGGAAAGAGTGTAGAAGTACACCTCTATCAGTGCCTTGAGATGTTTAAGTAAATGTGCTGGTCTGTAACTGCCTGCTATATTACCTCCATGGCTGTCTAAATGTGTATGTAAGTGGCTGTAGAAATACTTCAGTGCCTGTGTTAGGCAATACAAAGCTACATAGGTGTGACTTCAACTACCTTTGAGTCTGCTGCATGTATTAATAATTTCTGGTGAGTGACTGAACCTATACGTGCTTCTGTAGCTATCTCAATAGCTGAAACAGAGGCTTTATGTTTTTCTGAACATGTATGTAATTTGCTTTAGGGATGCCATACTCTATGTAGTACTTGACATAGGGGCATGCAAGTGCACAAGTAACTTAGTGAACTGAAAAGAACATCTCACATCTTTTAAACACAAACCAGCATGCTTTATAGCACACCTACAGCATCTCTCACAACTGTCTTGTGCATACCAAAACTTGGATTTAAGACTTGACAAACAGTTTCTACATGGCAAATCAAGCTACAAGTGCATACATAGGAACTGTCCTACCAAGCATCATCCATGTTTGAAAGAGTATTTCTCTAAAAGAATGAGAAAGTTGTGTCAGTACTTGCCAACATTTCTGAGAAATTGTAGGAGTATACCTGTAGCAGTGCCATGAGACGTTTAACTAAATGTGCCGGTATGTGACTGTCTATTTTAGTATCTCTATGACTCTCTAAATATCTATGTAAGTGGCTTTAAATAAACATCTCAGTGCCTGTGTTACGGAAAAGAGTTCACTATTAATGAGACTACAACTATGTTTGAATCTGCTGCATGCACAAGTAGTTTCTGGGTAAGTGACTGAATGTGTATGTGCTTCTGTATCTGTCTGACAAAGCAGTGTAACAGAACTACAACACACAGAATTCAAAGAAAAACACTCTTTGAGAACAGCACATCATATATACACATGTAAATATTTCCAAGTCGTCTAATGCCTTGCTAACTTAAAGTTTAACTCTTACCCTACAGTTTTTTTACCACCAACTAACCATGTAGTAAGAAGCAAATGTACAACATACTAATTCAAAGCAACAGATTGTGAACCAACTTCTCACACACATAGGGGCCGATTCCGATCTTGGCCGGTAGAGCTCCGAATCGGATACGGCTTAACCGGATCTGATTCGGAGCCCCATTTCCCGACCGATCCGTACGCGCGTCCGGACGAGCGAGTACGATGCGAAATCGCCGACCGACTCGTTTGGGCGTCCCAACCGCTCCGACCAACTCGTCCCCGGGTCTAACCGCACCGACCGACTCGCTCGGACACGACTCGCACCGCGCAATGGAGACGTTCCACGGCCGGGTAAGTACGATGCGCGCCGCGAGCAGTCCGACCGACACGCGCCGTCCGGCTCGAAAGAGCAGTTGGAGCCGTACTTCGGGGGTCCGTGTCGGACCCCCCTGTACGCGTAGCCGCGCGAGTCGCACACAGGGGGGACCCATGGGTCCCCCTACCCGTGCGTGTACGGCGCGAGTCACTTCGCCGCGTACCCGCTGTAGGGGGCGCCCTTGTTCGCCTCGCACCCATTGAGGCAATGGGAGCCCGCGTACGCGTTGTACGACCGGCTCCCATTGACTTCAATGGGAGTCCGACCGACTCGAGTACGATAGCGTACGGACGCATCGTACTCGTTCGGTCGGGCTGCACGGGTCCGATTCGGTCGTAAATCTCTCCGGGTCTGGCTCGGTCGGAGAGATTTCCGGCCCGAATCGGAATCGGCCCCATAGTCTGCAAATCAGACAAACTGTCACATTTTCATACACTCATATAGAGTCTTACTCACCTGTTATTAAACATACAAAGCCGTTCACAAAACCACTTATACATTACTTCATATAGTTTCAATATTTTCTCAAAAATGTTTGATACTCTGTTATAACAGTCTCACATACACATATATACCTTTTCAATCATTTTCTTCTCCAAATTATTTGTAATTCACATACCTGAAAATTGAGTTTGTTGATCAAATATTATTCTTTGGTCTAATCAAATAGATAAAATACTGTCAGGAAATGTAAAAAATAAGCATAAGAATGACACATCACTCTCACACAAAGCAATCATTAATGGCAGCATTTTCAACTTTGCACCCTCTGATAGTGCGGAAGCCAGCAAATAAAAACATATCTTTAATTTTTTTTATTTTGTCACTCCTTTCCTGAATGGTTAGTATGTGTTAACCCTTTCAAGTACCTGTATAAAGAAGCCCAATATGCGTGGGTGTTTTGCACACTTCTGACATTGGGCTATACTTGGGCTACATTTGGGTGATATGTGTGCTACATTTGTTGTCTTTTCTCTCTGGTGGCCATCTTGGGAGACATATTTGTTATGAAGCTCCCTAATCTCCTCATTTACTTCAGTATCCTCAGTAGAAAATGCTTTAAGTTTTCCACTTCCATTCCATCAAGATGGCGGTCAGATGTTCCACACTTTAGGCATACATTTCTGAATGTTAGCACTCTAGTTTCTCATCAGAACACTAGAACTGCTGAACACCAGTGAGTTAACTGTCAGTCTTTTTGCTGGTGTTGAAAGTCCATATTTTAGTCTACATGTCAGAATGTTTCAATGAAATAGAAGAGAAAGATATTTGAGAACTCACTTAAAACGTGTCCTAAATATTCTTTATACAGCACTAACCATAATTTCAATGACAAAAGGAAACACCTCATTTTGTTCCTATCTAAATTAAATGTTTTAAGATTTACAAGATTGATTCAATCAAGGTGGCTTCAGGTGTGCCATACGTTTGTCATAAGTAAGACTCTTAGCCCTCTAGTTGTTCTTTAGAATACTCTGGGAGGCTGCAGTATAACACAAGGGAATCACCTGACAGGATGTTCCTGTTGGAAGTGCATGTTTTACTGAGAATGTATTGTTGAAGTATAACAGGAAGATATTTGAGATTGCACTTAAAACGTGTCATAATTTTTCTTTCTACAGCACTAACCATAATTACTATGACAAAATGATCCCCTTCATTGTGCTTCTTTCTAAATTAAATGTTTTAAGTTTTACCAGTTTGCTTCAATCAAGATGGCTACAGGTGTGCCATACTTTTGTCATAAATAAGACTGTTAGCGCTCTAGTTGTTCTTTAGAACACTCTGGGAGGCTGGAGTAGAACACGCGGAAATCAACTGACAGGCTGCTCCTGTTGGAAGTACATGTTTTACTGAGTGTCAGATTTCATTCTCATATGGCTGAAAAACATAGTGTGAATTTACAGAAAATATGCTCTCATTTTAGCTTCTGGAGCACCTTCTGTAACCTCTATGGGAAAATCATGAGAAAACTGTTTTCTCTCAAACATGATTGATGTACTCCCAGCAGAAGGCTTTTTCACAGGGTAAAATCACCTTAGGACACACCACAATTCCTAAAATTAGTATGGTACCATCAACAAATTATTTCTCCTATTTTTGACCATCAAAAACCTGCCATTCACTACAATGCATTTCAATGGGGTGTTATCATGTATATTGGTCCCAAGATGGCTGCCAACACTTTCTGGTTGAAGTGCTGACAGCCAATCAGCTCTCACCATGAGATGCGTGCTTAGGCTCCGCCCAGATATATTTATTTGCTTTCTCTTAAATTTCTCAACAACTACTGAGCAGATTTACACCAAAAAAACTAAAAGTGTGATCTGCAAGCGAAAATCTACCTTTCTGCCAAATTTGGTGTAATTCCGTCCAGCGGCTCGGGCTGTAGTAGTGTTCAAAGCTCCTTTGGGAATTAACATGGGAAATCGTGTTTTTTTACCCCCCCCTTTTTCTCGGCCCCCGCTTGACGGATCATCCCAAACCTTTCCATGTACAACAAGACTATCACCATGACACTTTTCCAGGAAAAGTTTATGAAGATTCGTCAAACGACACCAAAGATATAGGCAAGATATATTTTTATATATATATATATTTATTATCTACTGGCGGTCGCCAGTAGATAGTTATAGTTAGGACCTATTTTCCATAGGAAATTCGCAACATTCTATTTCCAATAACTTTGGCGCCGGTTGATGAATCTTCGCGAAATTTTCAAAACTCGTGGGGCGCTCTGGTCTGCTCCTATCCTGAAAGTCTTGGGGTGATTCAGCAAGCGGGGGCTGAGAAAAAAGGGGGGTCCCAAAACGTGTTTTCTCCATGTCAATTCCCATAGGAAATTTTAGACACGGCTACAGCCCGAACTGCTGAACGGAATTACACCAAATTTGGCAAAGAGGTAGTTCTTGGCTCAGAAAGAACCCTTTTTGTTAAATGGTGTAAATCCGTTCAGTAGTTCCTGAGAAAATCAAAAGTAAAAACACATATATATCTGGGCGGAGCCTAACCACACGTCATCGTGAGATCTGATTGGCTGTCAGCACTTCATCCTGGAATTGCTGGCAGCCATCTTGGGACCAATATAAATGATAGTACCCCATTGAAATGCATTGTAGTGAATCGAAGATTTTGAGGGTTACCAAAAGGAGAACTATAAAGGGTGATAACAGACTTTAGTTACATTAGAATTCATTTGTTGATGGTACCATACTAATTTCAGGAATTGTGGTGTGTTCTAAGGTGATTTTACCCTGTGAAAACCTTCTGCTGGGATATCATGAATCATGTTTGAGAGAAAACTATTTTCACATGCTTGTCCCATACAGTTTTGGAAGGTGCTCCAGAAGCTAAAATGAGAGCATATTTTCTGTAAATTCACATTATCTTTCTCAGTCATGTGAGAATGAAGTCTGACATTCTCAGTAAAACATGTACATCCAACAAGGGCAGAGACTGTCAGTTGATTCCTTTGTGTTCTACTGCAGCTTCCCAGAGTGTTCTAAAGAACAACTAGAGCGCTAACAGTCTTACTTATGACACAATTATGGCACACCTGAAGCCATCTTGATTGGAATAAACTGGTAATTCTTAAAACATTTAATTTAAAAAGGAACAAAATGAGGGGGTTCATTTTGTCCTAGAAATTATGGTTAGTGTTGTAGAAAGAAAAATTAGGACATGTTTTAAATGAGATCTCAAATATCTTCCTGTTATATTTCAACAGGAGCAGCCTGTCAGTTGATGCCTTTGTGTTCTACTGCAGCTTCCCAGAGTGTTCTAAAGAACAACTAGAGCGCTAACAGTCTTACTTATGACAAAAGTATGGCACACCTGAATCCATCTTGATTGGAATAAACTGGTAACACTTAAAACATTTAATTTAAAAAGGAACAAAATTAGGGGGTTCATTTTGCCATAGAAATTATGGTTAGTGCTGTAGAAAGAAAAATTAGGACATGTTTTAAGTGAGATCTCAAATATCTTCCTGTTATATTTCAACAGGAGCAGCCTGTCAGTTGATGCCTTTGTGTTCTACTGCAGCTTCCCAGAGTGTTCTAAAGAACAACTAGAGTGCTAACAGCCTTACTTATGACAAACGTATGGCACACCTGAAGCCATCTTGATTGGAATAAACTGGTAACACTTAAAACATTTTATTTAAAAAGGAACAAAATGAGGGGGTTCATTTTGCCATAGAAATTATGGTTAGTGCTGCAGAAAGAAAGTTTAGGGCATGTTTTAAGTGAGATCTCAAATCCTCTTCTATTTCATTAGAAAATTCTGACATGCAGACTGAAACAATCACTTTCAATACCAGCAGTAGACTTCCAGTTAACTCCCTGGTGAGCAGTAGCTTTACTACAGTGATCTAATGAACAACTAGAGTGCTAACATTCTGAATTTATGGCAAATGTGTGACACATCTGAATACCTTCTTGATGGAATCAAAGTAAAAACTGAAAGCATTTCCTACTGAGGAGACTGCAGGAAATGACGAAATTAGGCAACTTCATAACAAATAAGTCTCCCAAGATGGCCACCAGAGAAAAAAGAGCCCAATTGTAGCACAAATATCACCCAGATGTAGCCCACATATAGCCCAATGACAGAAGTGCAAAACACTTTTTATTTTTAGTTTTTCTGCAGTTTTATATAGTGCAAACTGGTCAGGTATTGGAGCGTTACATCTTACTTGGACCCCTTATTGCGTATTTTGCACGAAGTACATGAGATTGATCTTGCGAAACATTGACCTTTTCGATTCTGTTAACCTGAAGTTGCTCTGAACCAGGCTTTGTAACACCCGTTTTTACCTACTGGTTTTAATTAATTGTCACTGTATTGTATTAGGAAAGAGGATTTACTGTTTTTATGTACACTTTTATGATCTATGTTTCTAAATCAGATCAAATAAAGTTTAATGAATTCTATGGCAGGACGGAGGCGAGGATTATGCATATCTTTCCTCACTTTATTTGCATAGCAGTTCAAAGAAAACGTAACACAACAATCATTAAACAAAAGACTACACAACCCATGAACCATTAGGGGGTAGTCTCCAAGGCAACGATAGTCCAATCATATCACAGTCCATCGTATATAATATCGTGACGTCCCTTCCGCTTCCTCTTTCTTCACTGCTCGTCAGTTAAGTGCATTCCTTACATTCTTGGCTTAATCTGACGTTGTTGCTGTTTGTATAGCGGTTTCTTGAGCACGTTATTAACATTATTGCCTTGGTATTGTTTCATATTCCCTGCGCAGCAGGCTCTTGCCCGAGCGCGTTCTCCCCCTCGCAGTTTCTCCCGCTGTGTGCTCGGCGCGCAGTGAGATCCTGTCAGGCGCGTCTGGTCCGAGCGAGGCAGCTCCGTCGAGCGCTCCCGCTGGTCTTTACGCGCGTTTGGGAATCCGGTCACTCCTTTAGTGTCCCCTTGATTCCCGACCAACCCTCGCCTAATTTTGACACCGCTATGCGGTGATTTCCCCACACGGCGACGTTAGTGAGCAGCGCCACCTGGTGGTGGTAATTGGTATTGCGCCTCAGTCTATTCTTATAACAGCTTCGGGGAAAGCCCAGCTGTTGGAGCACGGGTGAGGGGGCTGCCTTAAGGATTTTAAGGGCATTTGTTCTGTGCTCACACCCTCTGCTATCATGTCTTCTCCAGAAGACCATTTTTACTCCTCCTACCAGGAAGTAGAGGAGGAATGGCCCCCCAACTTCTCCCTCCAGCAGTGGACCAAGCCCTCTCTCTGGCTATTTCTAGGGCGCTGGCTCCTCTTAGGGATCAGGTTGATAAGCTGGCGAAAAGCATCCCTGGGGTGTTCAGTGACCCAGATCTGGTGGTGGCGGGTCCCAGTAGCTCCCAGATGGGGAATAAAAGGGCCGTTAAGCATAACGCGGGGCACTTGGAAGGATTTGATAAACTTACGGAGACCTTCCTCAAGAGTGCGCAAACGCTAAAACATGCACCCTGCCGGGAGGAGGAGGGGCCCGGAGAAAATTGCGACACTGTCACCACTATTGTAGACCCCGACGGCGGGTTTCCCTTAGAGGGAGAGGGTGTATCGGCGGACGATTTCTCCTCCAATGAGGATAAGGACTCGGGGCGTCCCTGGCGTCCAGAGTCCCACTCCTCTCAGTCCCCGGTTGGGGACGGGGTCCACTCAGACATGTTCGAGCCTACCCAAATTTACCATCCTAGGTCAGCGGAGTGGACACCTGACGCCAAAGTGGCAGAGTATGTGGTGGGGAAAATCCATCAACCCCTTGAAAGGGAGGTCAGGAATAGGATGAGGGGAGAATGCCCCAGGCCCTCACTGAAGGGGAAGGTGGCACACACGCCTGAAATTGATGAGAAACTATGTACCTTTTTCTCCAAGTATATGAGGGATCCCAAGAAAGGAATTGATAGGTCTTGGACGTGGTAGGGCCCTTGACCCAAATTATTCAATTGACGGAGCATTCCAAAGAGTCAGGATCCCCTTTGTCCACGGATATTGTGGCTGGTTGGGCGCACTACCCTAAACCCTAAAACACTACCCCCTACACTACCCAAACACCACTGCACTACCCTAAACCCTAAAACACTACCCCCAGCACGACACCCTACACTACCCAAACATAACTGCACTACCCTAAACCCTAAAACACTACCACCAGCACAACTCCCTACACTACCCAAACACCACTGCACTACCCTAAACCCTAAATCTACCCACAGCACAACCCCCTACACTACACAAACACAACTGCACTACCCTAAACCCTAAAACACTACCCCCAGCATGACCCCTTCACTACACAAACACCACTGCACTGCCTTAAACCCTAAAACACTACCCCCAGCACGACCCTCTACACTACACAAATACCACTGCACTACCCTAAACCCTAAATCTACCCCCAGCATGACCCCCTACACTACACAAACACCACTGCACTACCCTAAACCCTAAAACACTACCCCCAGCATGACCCCCTTCACTACCTAAACACAACTGCACTACCCTAAACCACTACCCCCAGCACGACACCCTTCACTACCCAAACACAACTGCACTACCCTAAACTCAAAAACACTACCCCCAGCATGACCCCCTACACTACCCAAACACCACTGCACGACCCTAAACCCTAAAACACGACCCCCTACACTACACAAACACCACTGCACTACCCTAAACCCTAAAACACTAGAACCCAGCACGACCCCCTACAGTACACAAACACCACTGCACTACCCTAAACCCTAAAACACTACCCCCTACACTACACAAACACCACTGCACTACCCTAAACCCTAAAACACTACCCCCAGCACGACCCCCTACACTACACAAACACCACTACACTACCGTAAACCCAAAACACTACCCCAGCACTACCCCCTACACTACCCAAACACCATTGCACTACCCTATACCCTAAAACACTACCCCCAGCATGACCCCCTACACTACACAAACACCACTGCACTACCCTAAACCCTAAAGCACTACCCCCAGCACGACCCCCTACACTACCCAAACACCACTGCGCTACCCTAAACCCTAAAACACTACCTCCAGCATGACTCCCTACACTACACAAACACCACTGGACTACCCTAAACCCTAAAACACTACCCCAGCACGACTCCTACACTACCCAAACACCACTGCACTACACTAAACCCTAAATCTACCCCCAGCATGACCTCCCACACTACACAAACACCACTGCACTACCCTAAATCCTAAAACACTACCCCCAGCACGACCCCCTACACTACCCAAACACCACTGCACTACCCTATACCCTAAAACACGACCCCCTACACTACACAAACACAACTGCACTACCCTAAACCCTAAAACACTACCCACAGCATGACCCCCTACACTACACAAATACCACTGCACTACCCTAAACCCTAAAACACTACCCCCAGCATGACCCCCTACACTACACAAACACCACTGCACTACCCTAAACCCCCTACACTATACAAACACCACTGCATTACTCTAAACCCTAAAACACTACCCCCAGCATGACCCCCTCACAACACAAACACCACTGCACTACCCTAAACCCTAAATCGACCCCCAGCATGACCCCCTACACTACCCAAACACCACTGCCATACCCTAAACCCTAAAACACTACCCCCAGCATGAGCCCCTACACTACCCAAACACCACTGCACTACCCTAAACCCTAAAACACTACCCCCAGCACTACCCCCTACACTACACAAACACCACTGCACTACCCTCAACCCTAAAACACTACCCCACCACTACCCCCTACACTACCCAAACACCACTGCACTAACATAAACCCTAAAACACTACCCCCAGCACAACCCCCTACACTACACAAACACCACTGCACTACCCTAAACCCTAAAACACTACCCCCAGCACGACTCCCTACACTACCCAAACACCACTGCACTACCCTAAACCCTAAATCTACCCCCAGCACGACCCCCTACACTACCCAAACACCACTGCACTACCCTAAACCATAAAACACTACCCCCAGGATGACCCCCTATACTACACAAACACCACTGCACTACCCTAAACCCTAACACACTACCCCAGCACGACCCCCTACACTACCCATAGACCACTGCACTACCCTAAACCCTAAAACACTACCCCCAGGACGACCCCCTACACTACTGCACTACCCTAAACCCTAAAACACTACCCCCAGCACGACCCCCTACACTACCCAAACACCACTGCACTACCCTAAACCCTAAAACACTACCCCCAGCACGACCCCCTACAGCACCCAAACACCACTGCACTACCCTAAACCCTAGAAAAGAAACCCCCACCCCATGCCCAATCCCCCTTACCTCTCACTCCTCATGGTTCCTCTCTCCTGGTGGTTCCTGCTTCACGTCGTCTCTGAGGGGCAGTGCACGTCGTTGTGAGGAAACGGAACAGCCTCTGTTTCCTTACAACGACATGGATCGTCTACATGTTTTTAGAACGCATGGTCATTTACCATACATACCTTTACAACAAAATTCGTTGTAAAGGCATGCGTGGTAAATGACCATGCGTTCTGAAAAAATGCGTAGTAATGACTTTGTGATGTACAACGCATGCGTGGTAATGCATGCGTTGTAATGGTATCGCAAAGTAAAAAAGTCGTTGTAACGGCTGTTTACCGATCGAAGCTGGCCCCTGTTCTTCAGTGAGATGTTTATTTGATTAATTAGGAGGAAGGAATGTGGTTTTTTTACCGAAAAGTGCATTCCCGGCTGTTGTATTGTGAAAGTGTCCGCGTAGCCTGGTTTCACTTCCGGTGAGAGAGTGGAAGAGTCTGTTTGGATCTAAAGGAGTTCTGTTGTTGGACGGGGCCAGCGCGACATGTCATCAGAAAACATAGCTAATGGAAAGCGTCCTCCCTGAAGTGTGGAGCAGTGCCTTGAGAGGTCAATGAGTGTGCGTCCCACCGCAGTATGACCGTACCGCGTGACCCATGTGCCACCTCCAGGGTACGGGAGGCAGAAGCGGCATCGTAGGTCCTCTTGAAGACCGTTGTAGCACTAATTCTACATTTTGGTACTAGGGCATTTTAACTTCGTTGTTCCTGCCAGATACAAAGAGAAGATCCTGTGTTATTCAGTGCCCTCGTTACCTTTTTTGTGGGTTGTGGTGCTTGTCACTTCGCTGCCCCGCCGGTGCACACGACTGGGCACCCCACCTCATGTGCCATCTGCAGGGCCTCTGCCCTCGGATCACTGGTTTCGGTTTCTGGAGTGGCAACATAAACAGTTGCTCCCAAAGGACTAGCCTGAACACTTAGGTGAACATCCCCTGCACCAGCATTCCACGGAAATTCTTTCCTAGCTCTCCCACGTCAACGAGGACGTCATAATAGCACGGCTCCGCTCGCGACACCGTATGACGTCATCGGAGCCATAAGAGGACCTCGTCTGCGTGCTGACGTCAGTTCCACCCATTTTTTCCGTGCCACCGAGGCAAACAGGGGACCGAGACATTTTCACATGTATACATAGTATAATAAATATATATATATTCACTGAAAAAACCATAGGTTTCAGGCAGGTTATAGTTAG
Organism: Calotriton arnoldi; assembly: GCA_963921515.1. Taxonomy (NCBI): domain Eukaryota; kingdom Metazoa; phylum Chordata; class Amphibia; order Caudata; family Salamandridae; genus Calotriton; species Calotriton arnoldi. The sequence goes on along the minus strand of CAWUFW010002244.1, from coordinate 2,167,686 downwards.
AAATTAGCATTTAATAAACCTTAGAAATTCACTGAAAAAACCATAGGTTTCAGGCACGTTAGTTAGAAATTAGCATTTAAAAACCTTAGAAATTCACTGAAAAAACCATAGGTTTCAGGGGCGTTATAGTTAGTTGGACATTTCACTCGTACAAAACCATAGAAATTCCCCCGTTATAGTTAGTTCAGCTAACTATAACTCGCGTGCCCGCAATGCACTGCTGATGACGTCACATATTACATCACTCATGACATGGTCAGTGACATCACTCATGACATCACTGATGACATCTCAAATGACATCACTGATGACATCATCCAGTGAATGTGTGTTTTTCTGAAAATTAAATATGTTTAATATATGTATATATCAAGGTCGATGGAAGAATAAATGGGTATACAAGTGTCTAAATGGATGATTTTTTTGTAAAATTGATTGTATAACTGACTAAGTGTATCTTAGTGAATACATGGGTTAGTATGTAATGTTTAAATATGAAAATATCTGTATCAGTCTCTCACTTTGTGTATAAGTGGCTGCATGGGTTGGTGAGTAGCTACATGACTGTTTATATGGGTTATTAGTTGGTTTTTTGAGTATCAGTATGAGTGTCTGAGTGTCTGTATGGTTCGGTGGGGGTATTACTTAGTGCATAGATGCATGAATGAGTGACTCACTGTTTGTATGTGTTGAAGACAGCATGTGTGCTGGACTGTATAGGTGGATGAGTATGTGTATGGGTGTGTTAGTGAGTGAATGACTGTCTCAATAGTGTCTTTATGAGTAACTACATATGTTTTAAACTAGTATATGTGAGTATTGGTGTATATAAGTGAGTATATGTGAGAGTGAGAGATTGGAAGAGTTCTTGTACAAATAAGTAGGTGTTTCTATAAGTGATTGTTTAAGAGAGTAAGTATGTGTAAGTTTCTGTAGAAGTAAGTGTGGTATTGTGTGTGTATAACTGTATATGCAAGTAAATGGATGTTTGATACTTTGTTTGCATGTGTGACTATGTGTGTGAGTAACTCTATGGATGAGTGGCGGTGTGTAACAGGATGTATAGGTGTATGAGTACATATGATGAGTGAGTACATGTATGAGTGACTGTATAGGGACTGTTGGTGAATGAGTGGATGTGTGTGTAGATCTTGGAATTACTGAATAGGTGTGTTGTAACTGGTATTGGTATGTCCATTGTTTTGAAAATGTTATTTTGCATTTTTGAGTGTGTGTATCAAAGGTTATATTAGGGTGAGAGGAGGTCTGCCACGCTATCACAAGGATGATGTCATCAGTGATGTCATTTGAGATGTCATCAGTGATGTCACGAGTGATGTCACTGACCATGTCATGAGTGATGTAATATGTGACGTCATCAGCAGTGCATTGCGGGCGCGCGAGTTATAGTTAGCTGAACTAACTATAACGGGGGAATTTCTATGGTTTTGTACGAGTGAAATGTCCAACTAACTATAACGCCCCTGAAACCTATGGTTTTTTCAGTGAATTTCTAAGGTTTTTTAAATGCTAATTTCTACCTATAACGTGCCTGAAACCTATGGTTTTTTCAGTGAATATATATATATATATATATATATATATATATATTTTGTTTTATTTATTTTTTTATTTTTTTCAGTGAAGAAAACCAAAGCTTACAGGGACGTTATACTTATGCTCAGATTTCCTCATACAAAACCAATGAAAATCAGCAGTTATAGTTACCTGAGCTAACTATAACTCACGCTCCTGCAATGCACTGCTTATGACCTCACATATTACATCACTCATGACAATGTCAGTGACATCACTAATGACATCTCAAATGACATCACTGATGACCTCACTGATGACATCATCAAGTGAGTGTAAGTGTTTTTAAGAGTCTAAGGGTGTTAAACATATATACTAACCTACTACAAAAGTTAAATTTGTATACTAGATGCACTACTACTGAGTGATACTACGTCTAAAATATATTAATTGAGTAGCTGTGTGACTGTATGTATCCTTGTATATATGGGTATGTAAGTGGCTGTATGGGAGTATAAGTGGGTGTGTGAGTAGCTGTGTGGGTGAATGAGATGCTGTGTGAGTGGCAGTATTGGTGAGTGAGTGGGTGTGTCAGTGACTGCATGGGTGAGTGAGTGGCAGTGAGTGGCTCTATGAGTGGGTAAGTGGGTGTGTAATGACTGTCTGGGTGAGTGCGTGGGTGTCTGAATGGCTGTATGAGTGAGTGACTGTGTGTAAGTGGCTGTATGGGTGAGTGAGTGGCTTTTTGAGTGGGTGTTTGGTTAAGGTAATTGGTATGTGAGTGGCTGTATGGGTGAGTGAGCAGATGTGCAAGTGCTTGTTTGGATGTGTGAATGGGTATGTAAGTGGCTGTGTGGGTGTGTGAATGAGTGTGTGAGTGCATGTATAGGTGAGGTGAGTGAGTGGCTGTGCTGAGAGACTGTATGGGTGAGTGAGTGGGTGTGTGAGTGACTGTATAGGTAAATAAGTGGATGTGTGAGTAGCTGTAGGGGTGAGTGTGGCTATGTGAGTGGCTGTACAGGTGAGTGACCAGTTGTATCAGTGGTTGTATGGGTGAGTGAATGGTTATGTGAGTGGCAGTATGACTGCGTGAGTGGGTGTGTGAGTGCCTCTATGGAGGAGTGAGTGGGTGTGTGAGTACTTGTATGGGTCTGTGAATGGGTATATGAGTGGTTGAGTGGGAGTGATCATAGAAGAAGTTGTATGCGGGTGTCAGTGGGTGTGTAAGTCGTTGTGTGGATGATGTCATCAGTGATGTCATTTGAGATGTCATCAGTGATGTCACTGACCATGTCATGAGTGATGTAATATGTGAGGTCATAAGCAGTGCATTGCAGGGGGTAAGTTATAGTTAGCTCAGGTAACTATAACTGCAAAATTTGCAATAAAATTATTGATGAGAAAACTGTGCATGGCGTGGGTACAAGTTATAGTTACCATAGGGTACGAGTTATGGTTACTTGAAATAACTCTAACTATAACAGCTGAATTTCTATGGTTTTGTATGTATAAATTCAGAACCTAACTATAATGTTCTTGTAACCATTGGTTATTTCAGTGAATTTTGTTGTATATATATATATATATATACATATTAATTACTGGCAAAACATGCTGACTATGTATTTTGCTGTTATTCGTCTTGATTAATTCTTTGCACTTTGCATTTTATACATATGTTTAGAAAAGCGTGTGTTACCAGTTTGATTTGCTTTTGCACAGTCTATCTTTTATGTCTATTCATGCCTGAAGGAAGGAGGAGGGCTATATATATCTGTAACTCTATGGCGCCAATCAGATTGATAAAGCCTGCTGCGCAGGCGAAACGCGTCTCTTTCATTGCGGGGTCGTGGGATACCTGACTTTGAATAAATAAGCCTTATACCTACATACCTGATGTACGTGCCTCTTCTTCGTTGGAGCAGGACTGTCTTTTGTATATATATATATATATATATATATTTTTTTTTTATCTCAGCTAGCGAAAACTGTGAATTTCACTGGTTCTGTACGAGTGAAATCTGAGCCTAACTATAACGTCTCTGTAAACTTGGTTGTTTCAGTGAATTTTTAAGGTTTTTTTAATTCCATTTCCTAACTATAATGACCCTGTAACCTTTGGTTTTTATTAAGTGAATTTCTAAGGTTTTCAAATTCTGTTTCCTAACTATAACGTTTCAGTAAAAAATAAATTTTGGTGAATTTCTATGGTTTTTCTAACTAGTAGTCGCGTTTGCAGAGTGGTCCGACCACCTCTCAGGAATTCTGCTATGTTAGATTTACTGGAGGTAACAGGAGGGCTTCTGGGCCCCTAACAGCCCTCACCAAGAGGATTACATCCCCCAACCAGCAATGCACCAGGAGGCACATTTGCTGAGTGGTGGAGAAAGGGGGCATTGCCATGAAAACCTCGCAGCAATTCCGCAGGTAACAGGAGGGCTTGTTGGCCCCAAAGGACACTCTAGAGCCAAGGGGACATCATCCCCCAACCAGCAGTGCACCAAGAGGTACGTTTGCACAGTGGTGGAAAAAGGGGGCATGGCCTCCAAAGTCCTCTCAGCAATCGCGCTTTGTGGGACTTACTGGAGGTAACAGGATGGTGTGTTGGCCTCTAAGGAACCTCTGAAGCCAAGGGGACTTCATTCACCAACCAGCAGGTCGCCAGGAGGCACGTTTGCAGAGTGATGGAGAAAGGGGTGTGGCCTCCAAAGTCATCTCAGCAATCACCCTGTGTGGGACTTACTGGAGGCAACAGGAGGGGTTGTTAGGCCCCAAGGACCCTCAGCATCCAAGGGGACTTCATCCCCCAACCAGCAGTGCACCAGCAGGTGCATTTGCAGAGTGGTGGTGAAAGGGGGTGGGGCCTCCGGCGACCTGCCAGTCATTTTTTAAAAATGATTTGCTTTTTATTTATTTGGGGAGGGGGGCCGCATGGCCCCCCATCTCTGGGCCAAATTAGACCCTGGGGACCCCATCCCTCGGGGCCAGGCCTATTTTGAATGGGGGAGGGGGGGTCGCACTGCCCCCTCCCCAGGCCACTTTTGTCCCCGGGGACCCCATCCCCTGGGGCCTGGCCTTTTTATTCTTAACATTTTTGTTTATTAAGGGGGGGGTAAGCTGCCCTCCTCCCGGACCGATTTCGGTCCTGGAGGCACCATCCCCCGGAGCCCGGGCTCTTTTTTAAAATTTTAAAAATAATATTAATAATGGGAGGGGACCCCGCAGACCCCCTAGTGGGCTGATTTTGGCCCGGGGACCCCATCCCCTGTTCCCTGGCCTCTAGTGTGGATGCCCTGGTCCCACTCAGGGCACCCACTTTGTAGTGTTGGGGACCACTGGGGGAGCCTCATGACCCCCGTGGCCCCTGCCGGCTCCCCGCCTCCTGCGGGAGCCAGCATTGCTTTGACAGAGAAGGAGCTGCTGCAAAGGCAGGTCCCTCTCTGTCAAAGCAAATTGTGCTTTCTTTCCGCAAGCGAGAGCAAAATGCTCTTGCTTTTCTCAAAGCGGAGCACAGTTTGCTAAGGCTTGGCAGGAGCAGTAAAGCTCCCCCCAAGCCGTAGCAAACAGCTATGTCCTGGGGTTGGGCATCCCGGGACATAGCAGGAGCCTGCCCTGGGCAGTGGCCATCCCCAGGGCCATCTTTGGCTCCAGGAGGGGGGCTGCACGGCCCCCTCCATTGCAATACACTGCTTCGGGGAGGTGGTGGTCCCTGGGGCTGTGGGGGTTCGCACGGCCCCCGTCTTGAAATGTAAAGACTTACCCCAGGGAGGTGGCTTCCCTTGGTGTTGAACTTTTTCATTCGGTTTTGCTTTCTTAATCTCCTATATTGGTATACTTATTTCTGATACTGTGGTCTGATTTTCCTTCAAAACTCACTTACACTGTTTTTATCCATTTCCTTTATCCACATTTGACTGAGTTCGGAACCCTTGGCAATTTGTATGGCTTTCTCAAGTGTGGGATCTTTGATCAACAACTTTTCTTTCACTTGTTTATTATTTGCGCACCACACAATTTGGTCTCTTAACAGGGAATCACTCACATTTTCAAACTGGCACGTTAATGGCAAACCTCATAACGCTGCCACATAAGACGCAATATCTTTAACTGACCTCTGTCCCCTACAAAAAAACTTGTGTCGCTTTAATACAATATTTACTTTTGATATGAAATGTGCATCCAACATTTGTAAAGGCATCTCATAAACAGTGCTGGGTTGCCCATCTCCCATCCCTAGGGATAACTCTGGTAGGTCCTCATATAGCCTGTGCCCGTCAACATCAAGATGGTGGAGTAAAATCGCTTGTCTTCTCACTGGACGATATTTGTCAACACCAATCGCCAACATGCAGGTGACAAACAATTTTTTCCACTGCTTCCATGGTATTGATGGTTCGCCCAGAGTAGCCAGGAACGTAGGAGGTGGAGCCAACCCTTGATCAGCCATGTCAATCTGTACTATATATGCTAAAACGATCTTGTATCTTATGCAACAAACTAACATAACTGACCAAAATAAAAAATTACCACAATAAACCAAATTAATTAATCTTTTGAAATTATTCCGAGATGTGCCCTACTTTCCCTTTTTCTTCCTTTTTTTCCTCTTTTTTTATTCTTAAGGTACTTTCCTTTAAACTGCAGGACTCAATACAGGAACACTCTCCAAGTGTTTAACTATAGCGTACAGGGTGCTACTAAGGCCCTTTCCTGGTTTAAGTCACAGGAAATTGCTCTTGTCAATCAGACGGACAGAATCAGCATTATGCCCTCACACAGTAAGCATAGTTCATTAATGAATGCCCTTTGTAATTGGAACAATGGAGTCTATTTGTGATCAGAACAAGGGGTTCTGATTCTAGATCGTGGCGCAAGGCATGTTTTCTGAACGCGTTGGTTCTGAGCATGGTAATTCGGTGCGATGCATGTTTGTTGAGCTCCACATTTGCTCAATTATTTTGAGAATTCTCAGTCTCTTTCATACAGTGCTGGAGAATGTGTGCCATGCACGCTCAATTATTTAAAGGATGCACAATCTTTGGAGAAGCGTCACTGGCTGGATTCTCCTCACAAGCACTGAAAAACGACACACAGCATGCATGCATAATTATTTAAAGGATACACAATCTTTGGAGTAGTGCTGCTTGCTGGATTCTCCTCACACGCACTGAAGAATGCACACCAGCTGTAAAGGTAAATTATTTTAAGAATGCACTGGCCGGGTAACACGCGTTGATAAATCAAAAGCTTTGGGTAATAGGTCAGAGTTTTAATTAACACACTGGCTCTGTCCCTCTTTGAAACAGTGCACTCTGTATGTATCACCCAATGTTGTTGCCATTTTAAACGCCGTTATAGTCATTCATGTCTCTTGGTATTCACAAATATTGCATACACCAACAGTCCTTTGCCCAGTTAAAAGTAATAACAGCAATAGATGAACTTTGGTAACAATCTATTATTATAAGTCCAATAAGTTGTTAGTTCCAGTACACACAGCGCTTAATTTTCTCTCCTTTCATCATTTGAACAGCATCCACTTCCAAGCACAGTTTTACTCAATATATGGTTGATTGTCCAGTTGACCAGTTAATCCAGGGGTGGAGGTCTTGACTATGTCTGTCCCCTGCACAGACTTCAACTCATCACCAGTGATGTCAGGATCCACAGAACATATACTAGTTTAAACATCCATTGTTTATTATGCACATTAAGTCACCTCCAGCTTTCAGCTTCTCATCCCCAGTCTTCTGCCACTATAGCCATTCTATTATTCAAAGAATACTTTCCTACACCACATTCTAAATTCTCCCTTACATGGCTAGAATTTTACCAACTCTACAATTATCCACTTTGCTATTCTGCTAGAAACAGCATATACCCCTTTTTTGTTAAACATTTCTCTCAGTGGTTTAGGTCAGTCTTGATTTTGAATCCAGACCCCCACATGAATTTTCTCAACTTCTGGACAGCCCACAAAATGGCTATTGCCTCTCTCTCAATAACTTAATACCTTGACACCGGTCCCTTCAAACTCCGAGACACAAACATTATAGTTTTCTCATCTTTCCCTTCTCCTTGTAATACAGACACTCCCAATCCTTTAACACTTGCATCTGTAATGCTTTGACCCTTTTTTACGTTAGGTGCTAAACAGAGTTGTTGTTCACACTTATTGTCCCTTCTAAATACCACACTTTTTCTCAACAGACTCCACATTTTTGTTTGTTTCTCAGCACATCCTTTCCCAAACTAATTATAGCATTCAGCCATACCCCAAAATGCATTAAATATCCTTTATTAGAAGGTGAAACCAACTCTCATATGGTGTTCAATAATTCCTCTTTAGGCATAATTCCACTCACTGAAAGTTCATGTCGAATATAAGTTTTGCGTACCTGAGTCTCTCAATAACTTCTCTGTACCTTTTGTCATTTCTGCTTATTTCCTCGAAAAAATAAAACAACATCTTGATGAGCTTTAATCTCAGCTACCCCTTTAAGAACCTCCTCCATCGTTCTTTGAAAGACAGAGGCTTCAGAAATTATTCCAAATGGCATCTTAGAAATGTTAAAGGTTCCAAACAGTGAGACAAATCCTCTCAGAGCCTTAGATTCCTCTTCCAACTGGATTTGATGGTATGCCAAGTTGAGGTCAATGGTGGAAAACACCTTAGCTTCATTCAACATTGTTAACATCACTTTAATATTAGGAATGGGAAACCGGTCCACCACAGCACATTTATTCAATTCCCTCAGATCCACACACAATCTGAGCTCACCCTTCACTTTTCTTACAGCGACCACAGGAGCTAGCCACTCCGTCCTCTATCCTTTGCAGCTCTGCCTGCATTTCTTGTCATACACCAAAAGGGACACTGCACACCTTCCAGCTTTTTGATTAAACATCCTTTACCACACAAATGTGATGCATATAACCCTTCAAGCATCCTAATTTCTCATTGAAGTCCTCGCAAATTTGTCAAATAAACTCATCCTTTCTGCAACCTTCCCCTCCCACTGTCTGTACATTCAAATGCACTTCCTTCACGATTATGCAGAGATTGCTATTTGGATCTAGCACTAGACCCAAATACCTTTGGTGTAACTAGCTCAGAATGCTGCCCCCCTACGAGGAGACAAATCTTAACACTCCCATACCTTCCCTTACTCTGTGAAACAAATAAACTAACCCTCTAACTTGATAGGCTCACTCCCATTAGCGAACGGTTTGATACCTGGCTCAAAAAGTATCACTTTCTAGCTCAATGATTCTTTAAAAAAGTTCCAGCAAATTAGAGTATTCTTCGCTCCAGAGTCAAATAGCACTTGTGTTACATTTCCCTTCACTGTGATCTCATCTACTGTTCTTTTCTGCACCCCATTATCTATTTGTAACAGCACCAGCCTACACTCTAAAGTATTGTCACCTTTATCTTCCTCCACATGCACCTCTTGTACTTTAGGCAAAGTTATTTTAGTCTGACAACAATTTTGGAAGTTGCCTTTCTTTTTATTTTTTTAACACATCTGTTTATTATTATTTTTTTTATACCAAACACAAAACATTGGCATCCAGTACAGCGGTGGGGTGTTATCCCATACATACAAGGTATGTCAGTTGTATTATCATCAATGAAAAGTACAATGAAAACAGGCATATCAGGTATCAATATCTCTAGTCCAAGGACCCCATATATTATTGTGCGTACTCACACGTGGAATATAAGGGAGAGGGTTGGGGTTGACCTTGATAGAGTGATGTGCTATGTTCACTACCTATGCGCAGCCGGCATCCTCGCGGGAGGAAAAGGAAAAGGAAACGGTGATCGGAGAGGAATATGGCCGCCGCATTTCACCTAGCACTCCGATCACCGTACGGGCCTTGATCATTTCCGGTCACATGACTTCCCACGTCGGGACTCAGACTAACGTTATCAGCAGTCCCCACCGGTTCCTTTTCACTCCCGCGAGGATGCCGGCTGCGCATAGGCAATGAACAAAGCACATCACTGTATCAAGGTCAACCCCGATCCTCTCCCTTATATTCCACGTGTGAAACCGCGGACGCGGTTCGCACCGACTATTGTACTATATCCAAGGAATAAGGTAACATTGCTAACCCCCTGCAGCTCGCCCAGCTGCCGATTTTCCATAGCCACCTACGCGTCCAATATTTCTAATCTCAGTGCCATCAGCACTGATTGGAGGCAATTGTTTTCAGGCATGTTAATGTAAATGTCCTGATGATGATCCCAATATTTGGTAAAGGGATCGAAATGCTGTCGACTTAATGTACACCAGATACACTTTCCAAATGAGTATTACTTATGTGTAACGGTGTCCTACTTCATTCTTGTTTGTACTATTGGAATGTGCAACATACAAACAAGTCAATTTGCCTGAGCCTTTTCTGTTTCTCCATTTTTTGTATCTTTTGTTTGTTTTGTATGTCCAGTAGGATACAGGCTTGTGTCCCACTTTAGGGTCTTTGTCTGAATTTTTTAATATTAAAAATAACCCTGTCCGGCTGGACAGTTTCAAATATATGACTGATTTTGAGTCTATATTCATCCATGTTTTTTGTCCATTGCCCTTGTCTAGGGACCACTGTTTCTTGAACTAGCAATTACCCAAGGTCCCTGACCAATTTTATTTGGGTCCCCTTGTTCTATAAAGCATGGTATATTATCTAGCACTTTCCCTGAGGTAAGTTGGTTTGGAGTAGGAATAGTACTTTTTTATGGTTTATTATCCAGCACTTTCCCTGAGTTTAGTTGGTTTTGGAGTTGGAACAGTAATTTTGTATGGTTTATTATCCAGCCCTTTCCCTGAGTTAGGTTGGTTTTAGAGTTGGAATAGTCATTTTTTATGGTTTATTATCCAGCACTTTCCCTGAGTTTAGTTGGTTTTGGAGTTGGAATAGTAATGTTTTATGGTTTATTTTCCAGCACTTTCGCTGAGTTTAGTTGGTTTGGAGTTGGAATATTAATTTTTTATGGTTTAATATCCAGTACTTTCCCTGAGTTTAGTTGGTTTTGGAGTTAGAATAGTAATTTTTATGGTTTATTATCCAGCACTTTCCCTGAGTTTAGTTGGTTTGGAGTTGGAATAGTAATTTTTTATGGTTTATTATTCAGCACTTTCCCTGGGTTTAGTTGGTTTGGTGTTGGAATAGAAACTTTTTTATCATTTATTATATAGCATTTTCTTAGACTATATATGTAAATTAAAAATAAAAAAGGAGACATATGTCAGTTTTTATTGTTAACAAAGCCTATAAGAACACCCGTCCACGAGACCAAAATGGATTTTCCAGGGTTGATGATCTGCAGGGCCCAGTGGCATTGCTATTAACAGATCATGAAAACGCATTTAACACTGTGCACTGGCCCTTCTTGTTTAAAATATTACAGAGAATGAACTTTGGCCAGCGGTTCCTGACCCTCGTGAGGGCCCAATGCCCCTAAGGCATGGCTGAGGGTCAATGGAGTGCTCTCCCCCGTCTCTCCTCCTCTTCGCTTTAGAGAAAGAGCTCTTGGTGGAGTGGATCGGAAGAGCTGTGGAGCTTTGTGGCTTTCAATGGGCCAATGAGCAAGAGGAAAGGGTGACAATATACGCTAATGACATGCTTCTATATCTTCAACATCTAGAAGTCTCTGCCTCGCCTGACACAGATGTTGGAGATATCGGGTGAAGTATCCGTCCTAACGGTCAAATGGGGTAAATCATTATAGATACAAAAGAGCTCCACTTCAGAGGGTAAACGGCCTCTTTTTATATCTTGGCATATATATTACACTGAACGAACAGGCAAGGATCACTGACACATCGACTCCTATAATATCGACCTACAAAATTATCGAGTCACTAATATCGTATACAAAAATATCGACACCCAATACACAAAACTAAAATAACAAAAACATCGATAAAAAAATATCGTTAAAAAAATGACGATAACAAAAATATCAACAACAAAAAAAAGAACACAAACATATATTGCAGCAAAAACATCGATATGCATAATATCGACAACACAAACATCGATAAAATACATATAAACTATACAAAAAAATCACATTTAAACATAAAAAACTATTTTCAATAATATAAACAAATAACATATATCAAACATTAAAAACAAACAAAAAAATTACAAAATAAATAAAACTAAAACACAAACATACACTTAAAAATAAAAAACAAATAAATAAACAAACACTACAACATAAAAAAACCACAACTATCAAAAATAAACAGACATATATATATTACATATATAAAAATATATAACGTTTATTAACGCATACATTTTAATTATATTACTAAACAAAATAAAACCAAACATTAAATAAACATAATTAACATTAAACAAATTAAATTATAACTGCCAAAAAATTCATAAAAGCTATCTCAACCAATGAATTTAAACTACACCAACACAAACCAATAGAAAACTCAAATTAAATAAACACTATAAAAGCAATCAAATAATTAACACAACATTTAGGGCCTGATTCCGATCTCGCTCGGAAGGGCTCTTGACGGCATCCGTCAGGAGCGAGTCCGAGTCGTGAGTGCGATTTCCGACCGACTCGCCCCGCCGTACGAGCGAGCGAGTATGATGTGAATATCGCCTCGCGCTCCGAGTGACTCCTACCCGTAAGCGAAGCCCTCCGGACGACTATAACATGGCTGGCTCGTGCAGCGCAATGGGTCCGATTTCCAAGCGACCAAGTACGATGCGCGCGTCGATCAGCCGGATCGACTCAGAGCCTCTGACTCAAAAAAGCTTCGGGAAGGTGACTTCGGGGGGCCGTAGCGGGCCCCCCTTCACCCGCTCTACGACTCGGTCACAGGGGGAACCCAAGGGTCCCCCTACACATGCATGTACGCACCGACGCATCCCCATGACAGGGGGCACCCTTTTCCGCTACGTACATTTTTTTCAATGGAAGCCTATGTACGCAACGTACAACAGGCTCCCATTGACTTCAATGGGGCTCCGAGCAACCCGAATCCGTCAGCACGTACTTGCATTGTACTCAGGCGTTCGGAGCCCAGGAGCACGAGTCGTTCGGAAAGCTGTATGGGACCAAGTCGGCCGTAGGGCTTTCCGAGCGAGATCGGAATCGGGCCCTTACTGTGAAACGGACAAACACTACAGAAGGACGAAAGTTTGCGAGACAGAAAGCAGAATGAAAAACATCCACGCAAACAACTAAGGGGTCGATCCCGCTCGGAAGGCCCTCCGAGAGCTGTCTGTAGCGTTACCTTCTGACCGACACGTTTCGGGAGCCGGTCCATCCAAACGACGAAGTACGAAGTGTAAATGTCTCCTATTCCAGAGCGACACGTACGCTCCGATTCCAGGACCAATTCCCGTACAAACAGGCTCCGTAAACGCTGAATGGAGTCGTCCGGAGCCATTTCCAAAGCAGTTTCCGGCTGGCCAAGTATGATGCGTACTTCCTACGCGCCGAACAGGTCACTACCTCCAGCACATCACAGCATCCGGAAGAGCTGTATTTCAGCTCCGATTCGTGCCACAACACGATCACTGCATACGAGACGAAGCAGCCATGTATCCAATCGCGCATGTAATCCCCATACTGTACGCCTACGGTCGATTCCACAACCGTAACTGACGCGTTTGTCACTGACGGTAAGTCAGACACCTACCACACACAAAAACGTCACGACCCCGCGAAAGGCAACACCCCCATATGGGGTGGATGTCCATCACTACCAGCATTGTCCACCCCATAGGGGGTGGATGCCTAACACTACCAGCATTGGCCACCCCATAGGGGGTGGCTGTCTATCACTACCAGCATTGGCCACCCCATAGGGAGTGGATGTCTATCACTACCAGCATTCTCTACCTATAGGGAGTGGATGTCTAGCACTACCAGCATTCTCTACCTATAGGAGGTGGATGTCTATCACTACCAGCATTCTCTACCTATAGGGGGGTGGATGTCTATCACTACCAGCATTCTCTACCTATAGGGGGGTGGATGCCTAACACTACCAGCATTGGCCACCCCATAGGGGGTGGATGTCCATCACTACCAGCATTCTCTACCTATAGGGGAGTGGATGTCTATCACTACCAGCATTGGCCACCGCATAGGGGGTGGATGCCTACATTACCAGCATTGGCCACCCCATAGGGGGTGGATGCCTATCACTACCAGCATTGGCCACCCCATAGGGGGTAGATGTCCATCACTACAAAACCACTGACTCATTGTCAGTGAAATTGCTCTCCCACCCTCGCAGCTCCACCATTAAGTGAGGCCTGCCCCTGCCCCTGCACTCTTGAGTGTTGGTGATCGAGGCCCTCCTCCACCCACAGGTTTCCCTGCGCCTCATCCCTGGTGGTCCAGTGGACCTCTGTCTCCTTCCTCTCACTCTGCTCTTTCACTCGTTTTCACTCGTTTTTCTACCCTTTTTATCTTTCACCTTTCTGCACTTTTCTGCATCTCTGCTCTTTTGTGCCTTATTTCTGCTCATTTTCCCTTTCTCTCGCTCTGCTCTTTCACTCGTTTTCCTACCCTCTTTTATCTTTCACCTTTCTGCACTTTTCTGCATCTCTGCTCTTTTGTGCCTTATTTCTGCTTATTTTCCCTTTTTTCTTTATCCCTTATTTCCTCCCTTTACCTTTCCCCGCCGCTGCTGCCCCCGCGGCCCCTCCCCCCCAGCGCAACCGGCCCAATCCAGCTCCCCTCCCCGCTCCCGCCTCCCAGCTGTCCAGCCCTCCCCGACCCCTACTTAATGGCGGCCACTGCGGGGACAGGCGAGCAAGACCACTGACTCATTGTCAATGAAATTGCTCTCCCACCCTCGCAGCTCCACCATTAAGTGAGGCCTGCCCCTGCACCTGCACTCTTGAGTGTTGGTGATCGAGGCCCTCCTCCACCCGCAGGTTTCCCTGCGCCTCATCCCCGGTGGTCCAGTGGACCTTTGTCTCCTTCCTCTCACTCTGCTCTTTCACTCGTTTTCACTCGTTTTTCTACCCATTTTATCTTTCACCTTTCTGCACTTTTCTGCATCTCTGCTCTTTTGTGCCTTATTTCTGCTCATTTTCCCTTTCTCTCGCTCTGCTCTTTCACTCGTTTTTCTACCCTCTTTTATCTTTCACCTTTCTGCACTTTTCTGCATCTCTGCTCTTTTGTGCCTTATTTCTGCTTATTTTCCCTTTTTTCTTTATCCCTTATTTCCTCCCTTTACCTTTCCCCACCGCTGCTGCCCCCATGGCCCCTCCCCCCCCAGTGCGACCGGCCCAATCCAGCTCCCCTCCCCGCTCCCGCCTCCCAGCTGTCCAGCCCTCCCCGACCCCTACTTAATGGCGGCCACTGCGCGGCTGCGCAGCGGCTGCGGGCAGCGGGCGTGCCGCTGGTGCACCGAAGGCGCGTCAAAGGCAAGCCCGTCTGCGACCCGTCCGCGACCAGCGCCAGGAACCCTGGACCTCCGCCCCGCCAACGCTACAACCCAGCAGCACTCCACGCACTCAACCCAGGCCGCAACAACAACTGCAAGCTAGCATCACCAGCCGACACCAACGGACCCTTCAGATGTCACCGCTGCCGGCACACCTGCAGCACCGCCAAGAACACGGATCCAGCACAACCCGCCCACAAGAACACAACAGAACCGAAGACCCTGCAATGCATCCTCCTCAACGTCCGATCCCTCCACAAACACGCCACAGAAATCTGGGACCTCCTCGACAGCACCACCCCGGATGTAGCGTTCTTCACCGAAACCTGGACCAACACCACCTCGGGACCGGACATCGCCATCGCCATCCCCCAAGGATACAAGATCTCCAGGAAGGACTGCCCCACCAGCCCAGAAGGAGGAATCGCCATCGTCCACAAATCCAGCCTCCGCCTGAGCACACTCCCCGACGAGCCCACAGAACTGATGGAACACCTTCACTTCAAGATACTGGCCAGCCCCACCGCCACCCTTCGAGGAACCCTCATCTACCGACCCCCTGGACCCCGCGGACCCTTCGCCAACTCCATCACGGACATTATCTCCCCGCAGGCCATCGTATCCACCAACTACACCCTGCTGGGAGACCTCAACTTCCACCTCGACAACCAACTGGACCCCAACACCACATCCCTCCTGGACAACCTCCACAACATTGGACTCCACCAGATCGTGACCGAGCCCACGCACTCAGCAGGACACCCCCTCTTCACTACAGGAAACTCCATCACCTTCAGCCACACCACCGAACTCCCATGGACCGACCATCGTTGCGTCCACTTCACCTTCAGAACACCCACCATCCACAGACACCAGCACCTGCTTCCATGAAGAAACTGGACCAAAATCACCGACGACCAGCTCACCTCCTCACTCAACAACTCCACCCCAACCATCGCGGAAAACGACGACCCCAAAACCGCAGCCCGAACCCTGCATAGATGGATCTCGGACAGCACCAACACCATAGTCCCCCTCAAGAAAAACAAACAATACCCGCGCCAAGAAAGCCAGATGATTTACCACCGAACTTCGAGAGTCCAGACGCACATGCCGCCGCCTCGAAAAGGCCTGGAGGAACACCAAATCCACAGAAGCCCACAACAACTTCAGAGCCGCCACCAACGCCCACCATCAACTCATCAGAGAAACGAGGAAAAAAGCGATTGAAGACAGAATCTCCACCCATGCGCATAACAGCAAGGAACTCTTCAGCATCATCAAGGAGTTCGCCCAACCCACCAGCGAGTCTACCGACATCCCTCCCTCACAAGACCTCTGCGACAAACTCAGCACCTTTTTCCACCACAAAATCAAGAGCATCTACGACAACTTCGACGAAGACAACCAACACACTGAACCCTCACCAACCACCCCCGACACCCGGAAACCAGCGATTGATGATTGGACAGCCCTCACCACCGAAGACACACTGAAGACAATGAAGTCAATCCACTCAGGGGCCCCCACGGACCCCTGCGCCCCCACCACATCTTTAACAGAGCCGCCAACACCATCGCACCCATGCTCCGCCACACCATCAACCGCTCCCTGGCGACCGCCTCGTTCCCCAACGACTGGAAACACGCCGAGGTCAACCCCCTCCTAAAGAAACCCTCAGCGGACCCCACCGACCTCAAAAACTACAGACCCATCTCCCTGCTCCCGTTCCCAGCGAAAGTCATCGAGAAAGCCATCAACAGCCAACTCGCCACATTCATTGAAGAACACAACATCCTCGACTCCTCCCAATCCGGCTTCAGAAAAAACCACAGTACGGAGACCGCCCTCCTCGCCGCAACAGACAACATCCGCACCCTACTGGACAAAGGAGAAACAGTAGCCCTCATCCTCCTTGACCTATCAGCGGCATTCGACACAGTCTCCCACCGCACCCTAATACGCAGACTCTACGACGCAGGAATCCAGGACAAGGCCCTCGACTGGATCCGCTCCTTCCTCTACGGCAGGACGCAGCGGGTCAGACTCCCCCCTTTCCTCTCGGACCCCACACCTACCACCTGTGGAGTCCCCCAGGGCTCCTCCCTCAGCCCGACGCTCTTCAACGTCTACATGGCTCCACTTGCCCCCATCGTCAGAACCTACGGACTCAACATCGTGTCATACGCAGACGACACCCAGCTCATCCTCTCCCTATCCAACGAGCCCAACACCGCCAGACGCAACTTTCGAGAAGGCATGGAAGCCGTCGCCAAATGGATGAAAAACAGCTGCCTACAACTAAACACCAACAAAACAGAAGTACTCATCGTGGGCCCAAACCCCGACGCCTGGAGCGACACCTGGTGGCCCCCCGCCCTCGGAAACCCGCCAACCCCCACAGACCACGCACGCAACCTGGGAATCATCCTGGACTCCGAGCTCAAAATGGACCGCCAGATCAACTCTGTCTCGTCTTCCTGCTTCCACACCCTCCGCCTCCTTCGTAAGACCTTCAAATGGATCCCCCTCGAACACCGAAAGACCGTCACTCACGCCCTGGTCACCAGCAGACTCGACTACGGCAACGCACTCTACGCCGGAATAAACAAAAACCTCACCCACAAGCTACAGAACATCCAGAACGCCGCTGCAAGACTGGTCCTCAACCTGCCAAAACACTGCCACATCTCCCAGCACCTGCGCACACTCCACTGGCTCCCCGTCGAGGCGAGAATCACCTTCAAGATGCTCACCCACGCACACAAGGCCCTCCACGGCACCGGACCAGCATACCTGAACAGCCGACTCAAATTCCACGCACCCCAAAGGACCCTACGATCAGCCCAGCTCTCCTACGCTGTGGTCCCCCGCACCAGAAAGACCAGATCGGGAGGCCGCTCCTTCTCCTTCCTCGCGGCCAAAGCATGGAACGCCCTTCCGCTCCACCTCAGACAAACAACATCGCTCCCCATCTTCGCAAGAAACCTCAAAACCTGGCTCTTCGACAGACCCCCTCCTTGATGGAATGGAACCTGCACCCCCCCACCCCTAGCGCCTTGAGACCCTTACGGGTGAGTAGTCGCGCTTTAACAAACCCCTGATTGATTGATTTACCAGCATTCTCTACCTATATGGGGTTGGATGCCTAACATTACCAGAATTGGCCACCCCATAGGGGGTGGATGTCTATCACTACCAGCATTCTCTACCTATAGGGTGTGGATGCCTAACACTCCCCCAAGGTTGCAATGCAAATTTTGTGTTATGTGTGCAAACTGCCTGTAAAAAAAATACATAGAGTGACATGCTGAACAAACCCCCCATCTCTGTAGTGACAAAAAGGTAAATGTGGGTTTCAAGCCCCCAGCATTGTCAATCATATAGTGGATTTGGGGTATAAACCGGCCAACACGGTAGTGACAAAAAGGTGAATGTGGGGTTCAAGACCCCAGTATTGTCAACCATATAGTGGATGTGGGGTATAAACCCGCCAACACTGTAGTGACAAAAAAGTGAATGTGGGGTTCAAGCCCCCAGCATTGTCAACCATATAGTGGATGCGGGATATAAACCCACCAACACTGTAGGGACAAAATGGTTAATGTGGGGTTCAAGCCCCCAGCATTGTCAACCATATAGTGGATTTGGGGTATAAACCCGCCAACACTGTAGTGACAAAAAGGTGAATGTAGGTCTCACACCCCGAGCGTGTTCAAGCAATCATGAAGTTTTTGGTGCCAAAACACACAAGCAATGTAGTGATGAAGTAGTGTTTGTGTGCCAAACAACAACAGAAGTGTTGAGGTAAGCATTGTTGTTTGTGTTACATATCCCAGCCATGTGCAGGCAATCAGTGCTATTGGGGGCTAACACTCCCACCAATGTTCAATTGGACAATGTAACATGTGACCATCCAAAATGCATAAACACGCATTTTTGTCACAAGCAGACACAAATACAAAGGATTCAATCTGAAACAACAGCATTGATGAGATCCAGTACCACACTGTGGCAGCAAGGTGAAATGCAAAACATAAGGGATGTGCAGAGTGAAGATGAAGGAGTCCCAGGGCCAGTAGAGAAAAAAACTAAACTGAACATCCACTCAATGCCATTCAAACACAGTCGAAATACATGGGTGAAGATGCACAAAGACAACCAACCAGCCACATTCTGCAGAACAAACACAACATCTGTGTGAGTGTTGAAGTGTTCCTTGCCTGGCACAATACACACGATGTGGGTCAGAACTCCACTGAGACATCTGCGTGTTAAGTACAATCTGGAAGTATTCTATAATTTGGGATAGTGAATGTGGCCAATCAGGCATTGTATGATGAGCGGGTACACAAGAGTCACATGCAGAGCAAGCTTGGTGGAACAACAAACAACACATCAAGAGACTAACTCTCTTCCACAGTACCCTCAAGGCTACAGCACTGTGGTGACAGTATCCTGTCTGCTGACCCTCTGTGATGCCAAATAAGGATGTGGGCCATACTTTTGAGCACACTCACTCTTGCGCACTGTGTCACGTGCCTTGCAAGAACAACTATCATCTCACATACCCAACCATTACTCCCAGGGCATGGCCGGAAATGTGAGGCCACATTGTAGGTAGGTGCCTTGCCAGGAGACAAGTTACACTTGGCCAGTCTAAACACCACATACATTGATCACCAGCAATATGCATCATCTAAACCTACATTGACAGGTGACATTGCACAGGCGGATCACTGGCTGTATGACGAGGAATACATTACTGACCACACATCATTCTGATCTCGAAACAAACATGGGTCCATGTACTGTTGTGCATGACCAATGTGGCAATTTCTGGATCAGGAAGGTACACCCAGCATGCCACATACTAGGACACACACATTTGATGGTTGAACAAGAGTTGAAAGAGACACATATGTATGGGACACAAATTCACTGCATCTGTCCACAACAACACATACACATATGTATGGGACACAAATTCACTGCATCTGTCCACAACAACACATACACAAAACATGCAGGGCAACATGAGTAAACACACTCACAGAAGAATGACATTTTGATGAGTTAGTGTACAATGAAGCACACAGGAGACTGCCCACGACACCACACAAGTCCACAGACACTCAAAATAGAATCATGAGCCTCCCACTGCAACAAACATGAAGTGGTTGTGTCACAGCTGTCAGCGCTACATGTGTAGACAAAATTCCTACTTGCTGTGTAGAAAAGCATGGACCAACAACAACGTATGAGACAGTCAACATGTGTTGACTATGTGCATTGCACACAACTCAAGATCAGACCATTTACAATGTTAACTTGTTTGCATGTCTATCACATCAACTCTGCATCTAACCACAAAAGCTGCATTATGTGCAGATCATCACTATTGTCAAATTGCCAATGCTAAGTGTGTACGGCAGAAGACTTGGAAGACACATGGCTTATAGAAAGGGGATACAACAACTGTGTCAGTAGGCTCAAATGCACAGGCAAATGTGTAAGCTAATCTTCCTGCACTGTTGACAACACCAGGGGTGGTGGTGGGATCTGTGTTTCACAAACACAATACACATAGCTAGACATAACACATGGGAAATTTGTACATCCGTTTAGGATGGAGTACATGTGCATAACGTGATATGTATTGGACACATTTGGAACTTCAACACTGTCTCTGAATAATGAAATCACTCAAGGAGACCTACAAATAAGACATGTTGCCATCAGGCTACAGGGAAGGGTAGAATCTGCTGATTGTGATCAGTCATAGACACATACAAGTGCCAAATGTGCAAAAACAGATGACAGATTAAAAACACGCTGATGTTGCTAGCACAAATGTGACTCGGGAATTCAAAATGTGTCACATGTGATTTTGCTCACCGTGCAGGCCCTTGTCTCAACCAAACCAGGGATGTCACCATAATGACTCCATTCTACTGGTGCACCCACATCTTGGACACTCAAAGTTAAATAGTCCTAGGAAGCACTGGACTAGTCAGCACACAGAAAGCTTTTCAAACAGGAACATCTGCAAGGACTATAGTCTTGGTAGGAAAGGGGGTGAGAATCATGCTCACATGACACACACCATGGGCTCAGGATATGTCACAGATTAACACACTGCCATGAGGTGATTTCACTACTGTGGAAGGTCAGCTGTGTCAAGCTTGGTCTTGGCAGGTGTCTACCATGTCTGAATGAGACTCTGACATGGATCCAACAATTACAACACACAGAATACTTTGTTTCCATCAGCCTGTGTACATGTGTGTGTCCAAAGTCATCTGCACGTAGTCAAACTTCATGTTTACCAAGTTGTACTGATGAGACAGATGACTTGTTCATCATCAATGCGCTATTCTGCATGTCCATCGTAGACGGTTTCACCTTGTAAAAATTGTACAATGTGTACAAATGTCAGCACGACCTATGTGCAAAAGTGTAAGTCAAAGATGGTAGGTTGTTAAAAGCATGTCACACTCACTGTCCAAAATGTTGTGGATCATGAATAACCTGCAATTGCAGACAATGATGACTCTGATACATACTGTAATAGGACACATATACCATGGACCACCTGCAGTCCATCACATCACTATATCATTATTTTCCCACAACAAGATTTCAACAGCAATTTCATTAGACTTATTAACAAAATTTGGTACACGAAAAGCAATTCTACAAAAGAAAAAAAAATGCTTTATTCAGCATTTGTATTTCAAATTCAAAAACATGAAGAACAATAAGGCCAATGGCCAGTCCATTTTATAGAGTCCTTTAGGGGGTAATCCATATGATTATTCCTCCCTCGCTTGCCTGCACTGCTACAACTAGGGGACATCTCCCCTTGCTGGGGCATCTTTAGGGGCATGCCAGGCACCGCAGGGACAGGACTAGGGTGTACCAGTTTGGGTTGTGGGAGGGATGGGGTCTACTGGAGTGTCGGGATCCACTGCAGTGGAGTGGGCTGATTGAGGGGGTGGGGGCTCCACTGCAGTGGACAGGTCTGATTGAGTGGGTGGGGGCTCCACTGCAGTGGACAGGTCTGATTGAGGGATGGGGGCTCCACTGCAGTGTCAGGAACAGACAGAAGGTGTGGTGGTGTGGGAGGGGAAGTGCTTGTGGTATGGGGGAGGGCCATATCATCTTGGGGATGGTGTAATGGTGTGTGGGTGAAACTGGGATGGGGTGTGATGTGTGAACTTTGGGAGGGGTGGCCTGGGATCGGGAGGAAGTAGATTTTGTGGTGGAAGTGTGGGATGGTGGTGGGGTTTTGGATTTCTTCGTTCTGGGGGATGTACGGGTGGGGGGCTCAGTGTTCCTACTCTTAGGGGAGGGTGTGCGTGCAGGGGTGGATCTCCTCTCTGTGCCGGGGGATTTCCTCTTCCCCTTGCGAGTCTGGTCTGATGTATCAGTGGGGAAGAGGCCAAGGTCACAGAGGAAGACCCTCTGGGAAGGGGGGGTTTGCAGGAGAGTCAAGGGTAGGTGTTTTGGAGGGAGAGGTAGCTGAGGAATGCGGAGTGGTTGTGAATGGGTGTGTGTGTTTTTTGGCCCTCTCCCCTGTGTGTGTGATGTCAGTCCCCTGAGTGTGCGTGCATGTTTTTTTTAAACTTTGTTTTGGGTGGCTGTGTGCTGCTTGTGTCTGTTGGTGTGTGTGCATGTGCCTGTGTGAGTGTGCTTGGGTCAGGTAGGGTAGTGGGGATGGGTCAGAGGAAGGAAGGGTGAGGGAATGCTGCAGGAGGGACACTGCTGCCATCAGTGAGGAGGCCATGGCCTGATTTGATCGCTGTAGGGCAGACATGTCTGATGAGATGCCCTCCATGTATGACACCAATTGTGTCAAAAGACTGGTATGTGCATGGAGGACACTCAGCATGGATGTCTGCCCCACATGGATCTGTTTGAGCAAATCCACGGCCCCTCCACACTCAGGGCAGCAGGGGTGACAGATGCAGGGGGTGCAGTGCCTGGCCCGAAGGAGACATGCTCCCTAACACGGGAGGGTCCACGGACACTTGGAATGGGAGCAGCTGTGGGGGTGGAGAAGGTGGGGGCAGACTCTGATGTTGTGGCCTCTGAAATGGGAACACCCACCACCACAAGGGAGTCATCACTGGAGCTTGTTAGGTCCTCGGCAGATGTAGATGTTTCCGACCTGCCCTCAGTGTGGCTCCCCTCACCCTCAGTGCCACTGGGTCCCTCCTCCTCCTCCACACTGGACCCAGTCTGGCTAGCCACTTCCCCTTGGTCCGTGGAACTGTCTCCTCCAGTAGCCGTTGATGATGCTGTGAACAAGGATGAGAATGAGATTCACATCAGTCATCTGCATAGTCTTGACACATGAGTATCATCACAACACATCACAGAGCAAGCCTATGCATCATTTTCACGGCAGGTTTTAAATCATTACACATATGTGAACATGGCACTTGTCAGTCTGCCAGTAAACCATGGTTCCCAAACACATGAAGGCAATGGAACCATCAGTTAGATCTATTTCAAAGACCACTAAATACATGTCCACTAACACACTATTTTGTCTGTTGTCTGATCTGTAATGCTCCTGAGGGTCATGTGTCATTACAAACATGTCTCATCTCATGCAAGGGAGTCTGGAAGTGACACAGCAAATGGGATGGACACATTTATAAGTTGACATGCAGAACATACTTCCATCCCCAGTCATCATGATGGGCACCCATGTCTTGAACGTCAATGCTATAATGGTCTGCATGCAGGACAACAGACAAGTACAAATACTGCATCCTCACAAATTTTCATGTGGCATACTATGCCACTGGCCTGTCTGGCTAAACAGTCTGTACTGACTCTTGTTACAGGGCCAGTGAATCACAACTTTAAAGTCAGCACCGTGTCACAATCATGTACTCACTGTTAAAGCAACATCTGTAGTGGTCAAGTATACATGTCCCCTACGTGCTACACACAAGTTAGACACTTTGACAAGCTCACGCTGTTCTACTTAGACCTTGGAGTATATGAATTAACAAATCTGTCTACATGAACTTTTTCAGAGCTCTCAAGAAGAAAGTAAGGCAGCATACACATATATGTTGAAGCCACCATTATGCAGAGTCAAGGGATGACACACACATGTCTTGTCCTGTGTATCTGAGCCACATTCCATACATTAGATGTCTGTCCATATTTTCTATTTTTGCCACCTGTGTATTTAAAAAAGATCTGCCTGTACACACTGTCACAGAGTCTGACCCATGATTTTCAAATTTACAATGGTAATAGTGTTGCCTGACACACAAAAATCTGATGTGACAGTGTCTCAGATGTCCTGAGTTGGCATACCTGTCCTTGGTACATGTGATACATGTGATTACACAGAGCACTATGCAGGGGCCTATACATTTTGAACACATCCATTTCATTTGTCTGCGGTATCAACATTGGTCTCACCTGCTGCACGGGTGTGTAGCATTTGTTTAGCAAACCTGTGTGCACCTAGATCACCATTTTGAACATATATGTATGTCCCACACAGAGTACAGGTCATATTTCAGTCAATGTGCTGACACATGTCAGACAATTACATCACTCATGATGGTCAACTCAATGCACCTGTTGTATATGGTGCTGATCACATTAACCTTGGACTACAGCAAATACACAGGACCTAAGTGACACATGTCACAGACGGAAAGGGACACACCTGGGCATCAGATGATAATGGGGCATAGTTACATTTTGCCACAGAAGTGGTGTCTCAGCAGACAGACGACCTGTGAGAGGGTTACCAGGCTGAGGGAGTGCAACATGCATGTCAAACATAGTTCAGCAACATGGCACATACTCACCCCCTCCTTGCTGCTGTCTGGCCTTCAACTGCCCATCCAGGTCAGGGAAGACCACCGTCAGTATCCGGAGCATGTGGGGGGTCAGGGTCCGTCGTCCACCCCTTTTGTGAGGAGGTGACAGCTTCAGCTGGACTCTTGCAATCCTCCGTGTCCAGCCACGGAGGTCCTGCCACCTCTTCTGGCAGTGGCGGATGTGGCGTTTGAAGACCCCCACAGATCTTACAGCCCGGACGATGGTCTGCCAAATTTAATTCTTCTGATGGGCGTCGACATGTAAGGATGACATGGTGACACACCATTACTCCACATGCTACATGTTTATTCATCACACACTTGGACATATAATTCATGGTCAGAATGGCAGAAAATGTCTAAAGGCTAGCCAAGTATCATCATGGGCAGTTGTCCTGTGTACAAGTCTCCCTTAATAACATGAGAACAGTGCAGAAAAATCAATCCCACCAAACACACTTCTACATCACTGTACCCATCCAGAACATGAATCTACACACTGTAAGACTTACATTAACTATGTGTGCATGCTTGCCCTTGGGGATCACAATGCTAGTAGTGCCTGTTTTAAAACATGGCCTATTAAAAGGGCAGTGTAATCAAAACTCACCTGCTCCCCTGGTTTTCCATACAGCTTGCTGTACTGTGGAAGGAGGCTGTCCAGCAGGGCCTGGTTCTCCTCCTCTGTGAAAGCTGGTGCCCTCTCCACAGTACGTGCCATTGTAGATCCCAGAGGATGCAGATACAGCAGCAGTGGTAGGCAGAAATGTAGTAAAGTAGCATGTAGTGCAGGCAAGTGAAGTCTCTTGGGAACAGACAGACTTATATCTGTGCAGCAGAGGCGGATTCTGTTCCATGCGTCCAAAGCGATAGGTCCGAGTCGTTCGCATTATCCGAATTTGGCCAATCCATAACATTGCACACATCTGACACGCCTCCCGCGTCGTTCAAATATTTCGCATCATAACACTATTGAGTTTGATACATTGTTGTTGTAAGCTATCTGATTCAGCTTGCACGCGATTCGTACACGAAGCGAAACGCGCGTCTGTCACCATGACGACTAATAGCCAATGTGTGCGTCCGACTCGGTTCGGATGCGGAGAACGTGTCCTTTGAATACTCACCTGCGTCTGTCACCATGACGACCAATAGCCAATGTGTGCGTCCGGCTCGGTTCGGATGCAGAGAACGCGTCCTTTGAATACTCACCCACGTCTGTCACCATGACGACCAATAGTCAATGTGTGCGTCCGGCTCGGTTCGGATGCGGAGAATGCGTCCTTTGAATACTCACCCGTGTCTGTCACCATGACGACCAATAGCCAATGTGTGCGTCCGGCTCGGTTCGGATGCAGCACACGCGCGCACTCTATACTCACCCGCGTCGTTCACCATTACAGTCAACAGCCAAAGGATGCGAACCACACGTTTTGGGTGAGGCTCAGGCGCCCTACTCTAATCAATCAGCATGTCAGACAGCATAGCAAATCTTTATGTTCTGCTGCATTACATGTGTGGGTACAGTGATTCACATGTCATATTGGACAGAGTACTTTATAGCTCACACTCCCATGATGAGCCAACCTTGATGTGCACCAAATACATTGTTTGTGAGGAACCTCACAACTGTGAGTGACCACTTCACAGATCACCCTCCTAGGCTTGGACACAGTCCCAGGGGATCATTGTGTTAACACAGGTTACATCCATACATAATCACTACTTTAGTGGACTGTGTGTTAGAAAGTGCATTGTGTGAAGTAATTTTGAGTGAATCCACAGTATCTGAGTCGTGTACAATGCAGACACTCCATTGTTGATGTTGTCAATGATATTTACTTGAGACATCAACTTGTATTTGGCATGTGAGTTGCTGTTGTGTCTTTGTGTCACAGACATACATGTATGCTTGTCAAAAAAGATGTGCTACACATCATGAATGTTTTATGTATGTGATAGTACATGTAGCTCAGACATTATATCATGACAGTGTCCACACTATGACAGTGGTGTGCATGGTGACACGCTGTCTGTATCTAGTGTTCCACCTAGGTGGCATTACATGATCCCTGTCTGTGCACCTTTCCACCATGTGATAGTTGTTACAAACATCTATCTTTGATACTTTATTAGGTGTGTGTTTAGTATGTAATGTTTGATCACATGGACTGTGACAGACACCAGTGATTAGTCACAGCACAGCATTGCAATTGTGGACAAACCATTATAAAATGAAATGTTCGGTAAGGGTCACATAGCTGCCCTTTGTGTCAAGGCTCAACATTACACATCTGACTTCATTGAGTCTTGCTTTGATGTAATATATGAGTTTTTGCATGTTCCTTACCAAATTGGAAAGTGTATGAATAATGTTTTGATTTGTTACCTATGTACCGCAGGAGACCAGCTGTCCACAGACCCTTCCCTGACCTACAGACCATGATAGAACGTGACAGCATCAGACGTTACCGCTTCACCAGACCACTCATGGAGGAGTTGGCAGAGCAGTTGGCCCCACATTTGCTACCTGGACGCCCATATCCATTTGCGCTGACCCCCAAGGTGAAGGTGATGGCAGCCCTACATTTCTTTGCCACGGGAACCTTCCAGTATACTGTGGCTACTGCTGGTGGGATGTCACAGACAATGTTTAGCCGTGTGCTTCGTGATTTTTTGGAGGCAAGTTACATTTCCTGAACCTGTACATCAAGTTCCCAACATCAGGACAGTTTGCCGACATCAAGAGTGACTTTTATGCTTTGGGCAGAATGCCACATGTCATTGGCTCCATTGATGGTACACATGTGGCTTTGGTCCCACCACAAGCCAATGAACAAACATACAGGAATCGTAAGCATTACCACTCCATAAATGCCCTGGTGGTATGTCTGCCTGACATGACAATCTCACATGTCTGTGCGCATTTCCCAGGATCAGCACACGACGCCTACATTATGAGAAACAGTAGGATCCCACAGATGATGTCTCAGCTGCCAAATCAGCGTGCCTGGCTTGTTGGTGGGTAATGTTGTCTGTTTATGTTGTGTGTTGCTTGCATGTCAGGTTGTACCCTGTTTTCAGACACATGAAGTCTTTTCTGTTTAAATTTAGGAGACTCTGGATACCCCAACATTCCGTGGTTGCTGACACCACTCAGGAACCCTGTCACCCATGCTGAGTTTAGTTTTAATGAGGCACATGGGCGGACCAGGCGAGTGATTGAGCGGACATTTGGGCTACTGAAAACCAGATTTCGCTGCCTGGACCTTACAGGAGGAGCCCTCCAATATGCACCAGCGAAGGTAAGATCATCATCGTGTGTTGCATGCTAAACAACCTGGCAGTGAGGAATGAGCTACCTCTCATCCAAGATGACGGGGACCAGCAGCCTCCAGCAGGGGAGGATCCAGGTCTAGGGCATGTTGCCAGTGATGAGGAGGAGGATGTTCAGAGATAGCTCATCAACAACTTTTTCTCATGATTGTAAGTATGCAATGATGAGTTGACAAAGCACTTTATTTGCATGATATGTGTCTGTTGTACAATATCTCTGTATACGTGTGGGTGCATGCTACTTAAAAGAAATTTTATTTGTTGGTAATATATAAAACATGTTACAATTATCGGAAAAATAATACATAAACAGTAAATGATGATATTAAATCATGTGAGGGGACGGAGAGACAAGTGAGAAAGAGGGGGGATAGAAAGATAGAGAAAATAAAGGGGGAGATATAAAGCTCCATGGTGGTCTTAATAGAGAGAAATAACAAATATGTAGATTAGTACATCTAGCCAACCGTACATTGTAGCTAACAATTAATCAATAACGTAGCATATTCAAGAAACTGAAATCTTAATATAATATGCATGCTACTTAACATGATCCTTGGAGTTGTTTGGTGTCCATTGAGTTAGTATGTTCACCAGTACAGTGTTGACATGACTCCTAGCTAGTGTTCACAATTTAAAGATTTTTAAGTATGAAATGTCTCTTGGAGATGTATGCAGAAAATTTGGTATTTCAAGACTGATCGATGTCTCTCCTTCACAGGGTCCTTTGGCTGTTGTATGGAGACATGTGACCTCCCAGACACACAATGCAGTTACAGAGTGCAACTTTTCTCGGGATCAGGATTCTGTGCCACACACTCAATTCCGAAATTTTTCAAACGTCTTGTTTAATTTGTGCTTATTGTCACAGTGGGATTTGATTTCATTTGTTGTGGAGGCAACATGTTGTGTCTGTGTAATAAACCTGTGCTCCACATTGAGGTGTGCCTCGTCTGTATACACACATCCAAAATTCATTTACATACTGTATATGAGCCCTGATGTTTAGTTTGTCTAACAATCATTAGTGTTTGTGCATTGAAATGTGGTTTCAGTTTACAACAGTGGAGGCAATGAGGATGTATGCCATGTACTATTTGTGTTGTGTTGACCTTGTTATGTGTATCTCTTATATGTGTCATGTTACATTTACTCACAAGACAGTAGGTAAATTGCTGTACTTCAAATCAAATTTCTTTATCCGGTTCCATGTTACATAAAACCATAAAAGCACGATGTAAAAACGCAGATAAAAATGGTGTGATACAGTAAGTACAATCTCAGGAACAAACCTGTACAAATTCATTATTCATCTTATATGTACAAATTGCATCTAAGGTGCCAAACACCAATTATATTAAGATAAAACCTAATAAAAACAGTACATAAAAGTCGATAGCTAGATCCACGACCTGTTAGCTATACAAGCGCATGAAACCACAAATAGTAATAAGGGGCGAGCCAGCTAATCACAACTTGCCCTAAGTTTGATAGTAGATTTTAAAAAGCTTAAAACATAAAATACAGTATTACCCGTCAGCATCTGGAGAAATATAAATGCGGGCCGAACTTGTTTAAAGTTTGCCTGTTTCAAGATAGGAATTAAATACGTTTTTCTCGGGGTATCATAAAATGGACAAAACATGGTAAAATGTAGCATTTCCTGCGGAGATGTTCCATCGCAGCCGCAGGACGGAAAAGATTGCCCTCTGTTTGAGCCCCTTGGATAAGTGAGAAGTAAATAAAACCGATCAAACCGAAACCTGGTCAGAAGGAATCTATCGTAAGAGTTCACTAACCCAAGTAAATACCGCTCAGCCATCTCTGTGGACCTTAATATAGCAAAGTGGCGAACACTTGGCTTCATGAGCTCCCTCTCCTCCCTTAATATGGTCTGGCTTGTGCTAAACGCCGTCTTCAGAAAGGGTATATCAACTTTTCGGATTCCCTCAGGGTTGGAAAAGAGGTCTCCTCTTCCCAGATTCGTTCAGCTTCTTTTAATGTAATTTAGCCATGGTATCCTTAGTACTTGATCCAGGGCCAGACAATCTTTAAGGATTTCCTTATTTAGCAAGTCCCCCGCCTTAACCCATGTTTTTAACCAAAGTGACAGCGGGCGAAAGGCTATATGGTCTGTGATATAGGGCATTCCTAGCTCTTCATGGCCAATAAAAGAGGGGATACCCTGAGGAACTGACAGCAGGCGTCTCATGAATTTGTTTTCCGATATTTGGACGTCCTTTACTTCGACATATCCCCAGATTTCGCTTCCATATAGTACTTTTGACAAACACTTTGCCCTGTAGAGCTCCAGAAGAGCCCCCACCAGTCTTTTACCCAGTCTCACAGCAAAATTAAAAATTGCAGCAGATTCCCTGTTAAGGTAGTTTCTCTTCCGGGTAAGTCGTGGGCCCCAGTTCAATTTATCATCCAGGAGCACCCGCAGGTAGGAAAAAGCAGATGTTTTAGGAATCGGGGTAGGCCCTACCTTAAAGGTGTAAGATCTACTAGGCCGCGTCCCCAGTTGCAGGATATATGATTTGGAGTTGTTAACTTTTAAGTCCAAGTCTCCCATAAACTGGGCGAACATAGATAGGATGGTTTGTAGACCCCTCTCTGTCCTAGACATCAGGACGGCGTCGTCTGCATATAGCAGAACTGGGAGACCTCGCCGTCCGATCCGGGGATAATCAATCTCAGTCTCCAGGAGGATTTTCTCCAGATTGTTAATGTAGAGATTAAATAGAAACGGTGCCAATATACAGCCTTGGCGGACACCACCCCTAACGGGGAATGAACGAGATACGCTCAAGCTCGACAAATATCGCACTACCCCCTTGGTGTCCCGGTGGAGGTCGTAAAGGAAAGAGACCAACTCGCTGTCTACCCCTAAGGCTAAAAGGATCTGTCATAATTTGCCCCTGTTTACGCAATCGAATGTGGATGACAGATCCATAAAAGCCAGGAAGATGGTACCCCTACGAGCAACTGTATATTTACTGGTTATTAGGAATAGGTTCAAAGATTGTTCGATCGCGGAACGGCCAGGGCGAAACCCATATTGAGCGTCTGACAGGATGTTGTTGACAATAGCCCAGGTCAATAACCGATCCAGTAATATCCTACCAACCACTTTTACCACATAATCTAACAGGGAGATGGGTCTATAGCACACAGTGCTATCCCTATCCCCCTTTTTGAAAACTGGGACAATGTTGGAAGTTGCCCATGATGACGGGGTGCCGAGCCTAGCAGCTGCGTTGATTACAGAAGTGAGTACTGGGGCCCAAAGTGCCACATCCGACAAATAAAGATCAGGTGGGATTCCATCGGGGCCCGGGGCCTTATTGCGTGTCAGACCAGTAATACCACGCCTTACTTCTTCTTCCAATACTACTAGTTTTTTTTGAGTACCGCCAAGATTAAGTAAGGACGACGGGGCCAAGTCTCCCTTGAACATGTCCTCAAAGTGACTGACCCAATCGTTTTCCGTGATATGTGCTTCTAGGACATTAGCGGCCTCTTCTCCCAAGATGGGACTATTTATAATGCTCCAGAACTTGGCACTGCACTTATAGGTTGTTGCTTCCATGAGGTTGCCCCAAGCTTCTCCCTTCAGGGCCGCCCTGCGATTACTAAGCGCTAGTTTGTACTGCTTTCTACGGATTTTAACTAATGCGGCGTTCCTCGGGGAGGCGTGGAGAGCTAATTTCAGCCTCCTGGCAGCGAGCGAGCATTCGGAGTTAAACCATCTAGACCCCCTCTCCCTCTGAGCTCTCTGGGATGGAACAGTCAATAGTTTAGCGACAGTGCCTGAAATTAGTTCGAAGGCACGGATGATTGACTCATCTGTCTCTACCTTCGCGTTCTGACAGATCTGAAATTCCTTCTGGCACGTCTCCAATAGGGACCTGCACAGAAAGTCTGGAGAGATATGCCCCCATCTAAGACGTCTCCCTCCATCTATTGCCCGTAAAACCCCTCCTCCTGTGATCTGTCTTTTTAAGTCAAAAGAGGGCCAAATGCCTTTGCTACACAGGGGATTATGATCGCTGTAACTGCTGGCTGTTATTGAAAACTCTGAGAGCAGGTAATACAGGGGGGTAGAGATTAAAATAAAATCAATAATTGAGAAATCCCGGCCCGTCCCCTTAAAAGTTGGAATGAGGTAATGCCTAGGCGGGGTCAATTTCCCTATTGTTAATTGCAAGTCCTGCTCACAAACCAAAGCATTTAACTTCTCCCCCTGCCTGCCATGAACAAAATGCACACCGTCTACAAGAGGGCAAGAGGGCTCCTCGCTAGCCCCTGAGCCCTCCTGCCTTAAAGCTGCACATATGTGTGTGTTGAAGTCCCCTACCAGAACTATATTACCAGGCTTGCGAGGCAAAGTCATACCATTCGTTACGAATGAGCATAAGCGAGTGACGTTACACACCTCGGGGAAAAGAGAAGTGGCATTATAAAAATTCAAAAGCGTTAGGCTGTGGGACCCTGAGGAAAAGGATAACGCCTGGAGACACGGATTATCCGTGTTCAATACCACAAAATCACCTCGTAAACTAAGAGACACATAGACTGCAAGTCCCCCTTTTGAATGGCCCGCCCTCGAGGGAGTTGCAGGGATGTTAAAAAGCTTGAAGCCCTCCAAAAAGTAAGTATTATCAATAGTCCATGTCTCTTGGAAACAGAGAATGTCATATTTTTTGATAAAATCCAGCCACCCCGGCTCTGAAAACTTAGTTGCCAAACCGGCTATATTCCAAGAGATGATGTTAAAAGAGTTGTTACCCTTCGGGTGGCTGCAATGGTTCACCTGGGTAGGTTGATCCTTTGTGTCCATTTGTGAGAGCACAGTGGTTTTCCTTGGACCCTGTCCACCAAGTCAATCGCAGTAATCAAGTTGACCCAGGGGCTCAAATGAATTGAATAGAGGGACAGGAGGTGGTTGTTGAGACCATCTCGATGGGGTCGGGGTCACAAATGTCCTTGGATGCAGTACCATAGGTGTAGGTGGGTAGAAATAACCCAGGGGCAGTGCTTTTATGTAGGAGGGAGGGCCTGTTCTGTTACAGTGGTTAGCGGCATGGAGAATCCTTTCTGCCAGATGTGGTCTGTTAAAATTGATGATTATATAGTCACCGTCACAACTCTTTCGAGCCTCATATCCAGGCCACCCTCCTAACCATGAGGATGTTCCTTTCCACTCTAAAGCCCAAGGGTGTATTGGTGTTAAGCCAGTAATGGACCTTGTTCTTTAATTGGTAAAAATCCTCGGGGTGTCCGGCTTTAAAACTGGCCCGTTACCTAGGACCACTACGTACGATGTTGCTTCCGGGGGTAGATGGATGGAGGTTGGGCCTTGGGGCACTCTATCCTGGTTAACAGCGGAAAAAGATGGGGCATCTCCTTCTACATCCCTTCCATGAGGAGCTGACTCTCTACGGGAGTTGGCCTCTAGTCTGGGTGACAACTGGTGGTGTGGCCTCGCCTGCAAACCACTTGTGGAAGGTAGGGATTGGCCAATGCTTGTAGATGGGCCAGGTAGGGAGATGGTACTCTCTGGATGGGAGGTTTGGGCAATATGCGTTGTATGCGTTGAATTAGAGGCAGATGTAACGGGTGCCGAGCCAGCCGGTACAACCACTATGTCACCAGAGCGTGGAGTAGGGTTGGATGTTATAAGTGATTGAGACAGGTTAAAGAGGTCTCGCTTTATAACAGACAGTCTTTGCTTGATTGGTTCCAACATAAGATCCAAGCGATCAAGAAGGGAACTTAGACCAACCTCTATCATGGCCGCCAGATCGTCTTTCGTCACAGGTACTGCACTCTGGATATTTGTAGATGGTACATCCACCTTAGATCGTTTCGCTTTAGCCCCGGTGGTGGTGTATTTGCGCTTGGCCCCAGATCAAACCCCACCACATAACTGCCCCCCCGGTCGACAACACGGGGGGCTTTGGTTTGGACTGGTAACCTACTCTCTAATGTAGGCCCTGCGGATGGCTCATCGCAAACATGCTGTGTCTCGGGGGTAGTGTAGCGTGGAGAGGTGGCAGTCAACTCAAGTCCTTCCTCAGAGCCCTGAAACCCGCTGTTAGAGGCACATGATGGGAGATGATTTGCCGGGGACCTGGAAAGTCTACGGGACACAAGTTCAATTTCTTTTTCGAGAACCCCCGCTGCTCTCTTTAAAAACAGTCCACTGTACTGGTGGATGGCGCAGCGTGGGCCACCGCCGTCTTGCGCTTACCCATTTTTCCCACCCTGGGCCGTTTGGGGGTGTAAGTGCAGGATTAGCCGGAGTATTATACCTTTGTCTTTAGTTAGACCCCTTCTTCCTTATGGCCCACGTGAGTGTTGGCGAAGAGCAGATAAAGGCAAAATGCTTGTAGGAAAAATGCTTACAAGCGGTGTAACGTGATGCAATGGGGCTTACTTTGCACCACAGAAGCCTTGAGTGTCTGCTGATGAGCAGAGATGATGAGTGATGTGGCTGCAGCGTCGGTAGCAATCCTGGATAGTCCGGCCCCCCGGATAGCGTCACCAAGAGGGTGGGCCCGGCCCGGCCTCCTACGGGCTCTGATGGGCGCAGACAGGCCCGCCCTAGGCCCAGGCTTTGCCCGGGCGTGGCCCGGGTGCGTCCCGCACTGCGGGTGCCCTCAGCTGGCTTTAGTCGCCTCCAGGCGTGAGCTGCCATCAGTCGTGGTGGCGTACCGCTGGGAGTGGTAGTCCCAATACAGGGCGACTCCCCCGCACTTCGTGGCAACAACGGTGGAAGCAGCGGTGAAAACAGGCAACAACGGGTAAGAAAGGGCGTCCCGCGCTGCGGGAGCCCTAGCTGGCTTCAGGCGCCTCCAGGCGCGAGCTGCCGTCGGTCATGGCGGCGTACCTCTGGGAGTGCTGGGAGTGGTAGTCCCAATCCAGGGCGACTCCCCCGCACTTCGTGGCAACAACGGTGGAAGCAGCGGTGAAAACAGGCAACAACGGGTAAGAAAGGGCGTCCTTGTTTTTCATCCAAAGCATTATTTTTTAGGACATCTCTATATTACAAACAGTGTTTAATTCACGACAGAAGCAAGTATTGTGTGAATAAAGATTTATTGCAGTGCATGTGTGAAATTTTACAAGAAAGTGATAGTGCTCTACCAATTTTTGAAATCCAAAGTTCACAGAAGAGTTGTTGGTGGTAGTAGATGAAATTTTCAGAGCCAAGTCCACAGTCATTTGAGTCTTTGATCCAACTTAGACCCTCCATCCCATGTGGGGGAGTTCAGTGACAGTCAACAAAGTGAACGCTTCGCACACAGTGGAGGATATCAGGAGCAGGTTGTCACTTCCTGGGGGGATGCATAGCCATCTGTCTCTCATTTGTCCTTCTTCGGACGACCCCTCTTACGTTTTTCTGGTGGACCCTCAGGTGCAGACTGCCGCGGTTCAGGGGACTCTCCACCAGAGTCCTCATCCCTCCCTCCCTGTGGCAGTTGCAGATGTAGTAGCAACAGATGTAGTGGGCACACAGGGAGGTAGGGTCATGTTGTCAGCAATCTGGCGGAGGCAGGTAAGTATGTCCCTGTGAACCGAAGTCTGGTCATCAATTTTATCCATTTTGGACTCCATTCTGGACATGTGTGAGTCCATTCTGGACATGTGTGAGTCAATTTTGGCATAATGGGCAGCCTGCTGCTGTTGCATGTCCTTGAGGATCCCAACTACCTGGCCAAAGTCTCCGGTGCATTCTCAATTTGCATATAGAATGCGTGCCAACTGTGAGTCTGCTTGATCATCAGCACCAGCTGCCTCACGGGAACTCTCCCCACGGCCCCTCCCACCACTCCTACCCACACGAGCAGGACCTGTTGTTGCAGGCACAGACAACACTGAGCCTCCTTCATCGTTGACACTGGTGTTGTTGTCCGCGACTCCAGAGTGCCCTGTGTTGCTGTGCTCTCGTTGTTTTGATGCCTTGGTGTGTCCGTGTTGGTAGAGGTCATCTGGGGGTTGACAGATGTTGCGGGAGTGGTCACAGGGGGTGCTGGTGTTCGAGCTGCTGGTGCTGCATGCTGACCCACACCGGAGGGGCCAAGTAGTTCATCGTCATCCGTTGAGGGCTGAGAGACATCCACACCGGAGAGCTCAGGGTCAACCAGAGTCTGGGACTGGGATTCCTGTTCTGTTCCTGCAGTGTCCCCAGCAGGCCCTGTGGGTAGATGAGAGACACAATGTTTGTGGTGTTTTTGCACAGGTCATCGTATCATACACATTACATTTGCTATTGTACATTATGCTGAGTGTAGGTATATTAAATAGTCCTCCATCGTCACAGACCCAGGCCTATTTTTTCAGCAAACGTGATTTTAACAAGAAGTGTTTTGCTGAGCATGTCCAGCTCTGTGCATAAATGGGCATGTTTTGTTATTTGACTGTACATAGGCATTGACGGGCAAGTGACACCCTGTGCATGACACAGGTGTGTTGGTATTTCCCACATCTGTGCTTTTCCAATGATATACGTACTCTTCCTCTTACGATATTGTTGGACCTGGCCCTTTTTGGCAGGTTCACCCCTGAACTTTTTGCCTTATATAGAACTTGGTGTTAGTAGTTTTAGACCTCTGGGCACTTGGACACTGTGGTCCAGTGCCAAGTGCGTGCGCGCACTGTGTCCATTTAGTGAGATTGACCTGCCTCCCATAGGAATGCATTGAGGATCTGTGTGCTAGTGGTAATTCCTGTTATGAGAGGTGCAGCCTGGTCAAGTCTAGTATGTCTGAATTCGTGAGAATAAATGCTGCGCAATGGTGTGCGCAGATTTCTTGTGACTGGTGTAGAAATGCCACTTCTAGAAGTTGGCATTTATGTGTGCTCTGTGTCTGCCTGCCTGATGTGGATTACATGTCTGGCTCTGTGAGTGACAGGAGCTGGGAGGTGTGTGTGGCTGCAGGAGGGGCAGGGTGAGTCAGCGCTGAGCTGAATAGGACACCTGAGCTGAGAGTGGTGGGAGGAGATATCCCCTGACCCTGAATAGGATGTTGCCTGCCCTGTACAATGCTGGCTCCACCCCCTGTGGTGTGTCTGATGTTCCTAGCCTGTCCTGTGAAAGGAGAGAGGGGCTGAGCAAAACAAAGTGCTCCAAAGCTCCCCCAAACCAGTTGCATCTGGTTTTTCCCCAGCCCTGTGCTGTGTCACAAAGGGATTTTGGTGTATAAAAGAAGGGGCTTTGACCCCAGCTTCTTGTTGAGTGTTTGGCTGCTGTTCCTGCAGCGGCGTGCTGCTGCTGGGGCCCAGGGGGGGCTGCCATGAGGGCTGGCCTCCCTGGGCCCTGCCTTGCTCCTGGATCTGAAGAGGACCCTCTGTCCATGCCACTGGAGGAATCTGCAGGAAGTGACTGTCCTTTTGCTTGTGTGCTGTTTCTTGCACTGGCCTGCAGCAGTGACCTCTGGACCTTGAAGAAGAGGGAAAAGGACCTTTGAGAGGACTTTTATTTTTGTTTCAGCATTCACCCAAGGGCTAGAGAGAGAACTAGCCTCCTGACTGAAGTCTCAGGCCCAGTAAACTTCATTTCGTTGCTAACGCACGTTTGCGAGCCGCTGCAGCCGAGAGAGTGAGGAAAATCATCGCGCCGCTGCCGCTGGGTGCTCGCAACACGAAATCGTCGCTAACGCCCCTTTGCGAGCCGCTGCAGCTGAGACGCGCTGGAAAAGTCATCGCGCTGCTGTCGCCGAGCGCTCGCAACCCCTAAAGAAATCATCGCTTCAAGTCATCGCTTTGCGGACACCGTGCGTCCGCCATTTTGATCGCATCACACCGGATTCCGTCGCTCCCTCGCGGAGCGCCGTTCTTCGCATCGCAACACCATCGCACAGCGCAACAGGATCGTCGCATCGACTTCTCCCTCGCGGCAAGAAAGTCATCGCATCGGCGGCCTAGCGTGCAGAAATCTGTCGCATCGTCTTCGCACACGCAACAGGATCGTCGCATCGTCTTCGCCCTCGCGGCAAGGCCTCAGCGCATCGGCGGCCTAGCGTGCAGAAGTTTGTCGCATCACCTCCGCACGCAAAGCAGATCGGCGCATCATCCTCCCTTGCGGCAAGGATTCAACGCATCGCCGGCCTCGCGTGCCGAGATTCATCGCTACAACTTCTTTGCGACATTTTGTTGGTTTTTGCTACTAAATCCAGGTACTTTGTGAGAGAAAGGGTCGCAGAGACCCCTGCTTTGAATTTGAACCTTATTTCTACAACCTTTGAACTATTCTTTGACAGCCTTTCAACAGTATCCTATTTTTGACAGTATTGTGGCTTTGACAGTTATTGGTCTTGTGATAAGTCTACATATCTATGTATAAAGATATTTACAGTGCTTGGGGACAGGTTTATTCTTAGAGCCCGTGCGTGGCTCCAACGCTTTGTATTTGTTCCTGAGCCCATGTAGCTCCAACGAAAGGGGCATAATTTGTTTTAAGGGCCACTGAGAGCCCATGCCTCATTTATACATTTACAGCTGCGCAGCAGTTAGTGCCAGCTGCACCGTTTAGGTTATTCTTTCTTTCAGGGGACATGTGTTGAAGTTAGGAGTGAGCTGCACTCCTTTGCCCCAGTACTTTCCCAGCTGCCCAGCAAGTAGTGGGCAGCTGCAACGTTTAGGTTGTGCGCAGATTGCGCACCCTTGACTTTCGCTGCATTGGCAGCGCGCCCTGACTTTTGGGACACAGGGCATTTCAGCCCCTTTAGAGATGGCCAGTTGGCCAAGGGGACTGCTAGGTTTATAGGGCGCCAGGCCCCAAGGTGATTTGGGTGTTAGTGAAGCCTCTTTCCTAGGGATTATAGGCTAATGTGATTTATACCTCTGCTATGGTTCTTTCTACTGTGAGGTGACATGCTAATGTGATTTTGTGTCCTAAGATATGGTGCTAGGAAATGTGATGCATTTACTATGGTTTACGCACCCT
The DNA here is from genome assembly GCA_963921515.1 of Calotriton arnoldi. Classification (NCBI taxonomy): domain Eukaryota; kingdom Metazoa; phylum Chordata; class Amphibia; order Caudata; family Salamandridae; genus Calotriton; species Calotriton arnoldi. The sequence goes on along the minus strand of CAWUFW010002244.1, from coordinate 2,128,552 downwards.
GGTTCTGACCTCTAAATGTACTTTTATGATTATGAGGTTGTTTTGCATATTATGGTTTATGCTAGTGAGATTATGTTCCACTGAGATTATTTCCTCATGTGATTTATGTGCTGATGTGATTTTGGGTGCTAGGAAATGTAATTCATGTAGTATGATTTACGCACCCTGTGTTGTACCTCTAATGTGATTCATGATTATGAGGTTGTGCCTACTGTGGTTAGGTGTGAGATATTCTCTACTGTTTTATGCCCCTAAAGTGAATTATGTTTAGGAGGTTATTGTCTAATGCCTTTAGACTTATGAGAGGATTGCATAATGTATTTATGCTGGTGAGGGTGGCGCAAAAGGTTTTGCGCCTAAGGTAATGCTGTGCATAATATGGTTTATGTTGCAGGCTGATGCTAAGTACAGTGGTCGCCAGTGATTACTGGTTGTACGTGATATGTCCTACAGTTGTAATATGTTCACTCAGTGATGGTTCTGACAGCGGCCCACGTGGCCCTGTCATGTGTAAATAATCCCTTGTAAATATTGCCCAGTGCCAGTTGGCACCATGTGTATATGTGAAGACTATTCTAATGTCTTATGAAAATACAAAGGCTATTTTTGATATACCCTTGTGTGGAGTTCCTTTTGTAGTGTGCCTTGGGTGTTGTGCTGTGTGTGTGTTGCGCAAACGCTTTACACATTGCCTCCGGGATAAGCCTGACTGCTCGTGCCAAGCTACCAAGGGGTGAGCAGGGGTTATCTTGGGTGTGTAACTCTCTTGCCCTGACTAGGGTGGTGGTTTCTGCTTGGCTCTGGCGCAAGCCTTAGCCAACCAGAAATCCCATTTCTAACAGATATGTTTCAAGATTTGTGCATGTGTGCTGGCGTTTGTGCATGTCGTTTGCAGTCAAATTGGTGTGGCTACCTACACACTCACAGTCTGGAATGTATGTGGCGTTTGGTTTATGGTATTTTGATGATTGTGTTCCTAGTTCTCATCTCATTGCACACATGTGAATAGCTGTCAGTAGCAAATAGCGTTACTACTTTGCTTTGTGCCTGATCACATCATGTATATTGTCCTTGTCCTCCATGGACAGATGAGTTAACCAAGGCTGCTATCCTGCTTTTTCAGGCTCAGAGCTGTGAGGTACAGAGGTTTGTGTGCTTGTGTTATGCTGCTGGAAGTTGTACTCCTCCTCCCACCCAGTCCAGCTTACTCCTCATGGACAAAGTATCAATCACAGTGAGGGGAGTGTAGTGGCAAGGATGCTGACAATGCTGCATGATGTATGAGTTGAATGCAACTCCCAACAGTGCTTTGTGTACATGACACCATGCAACAGTGTCAAACATCTTGCTGTGGCCCTTCCATTCAGGTATCCCTTGTCACTGATGGACATGTTGCTTTGTGTGTGGGTAGTGATGTGTGCTATGAATGCAAATCACACCATGTCCTGTACTCCACACACCTTCCCAGCCAGCCCAGGGAGCACACCTTGGACAATGCATCCCCAGACAGTGAGTGGAAATGTACAGTGAAGATGGCTGAGAGTGGGGACTGGTGTAAGAGGCCCAGGGCCTAGGTGTGACTTGTGGCCAATTCATACATAAGGCCCATGTGTCAGCCATCTTGCCGGTACAATTCCACTCCCTGTGAGATGAGCATGGTTCAAGGTGGGATTGTTGGGCCATGTGGGAGGAGGACTGTTGGCTGTGACTACAACTCCCATCATGCTTTTAGCTACACCCACCTTCCCAGCAAACCCAACTTTCCTTCCTGTGACTCAGATTCCCTGTGAGTGAGTGAAACAGTGATGGCAAGATGGCTGACAGTGGTGGCCTGGTGTTTGTTTGAACACAACTCCCAACAGTGCCTTGTGCTCCCCACACCAGAGCCCAGTGTCAGCCATCTTGCCAGTACTTTTCCACTCCCTGTGAGATGGGCATAGTTCAAGGTGGGCTTGATTGGCCATGTGGGAGGAGGATTGTTAGCTGTGACTACGACTCCCATCATGCTTTTAGCTACACCCACCTTCCCAACCATCCCAACCTTCCTTCCTGTGACTCAGATTTCCTGTGAGTGAATGTGTGCAAACAAGATGGCTGCTGCATGTGACTGGTGTTTGGATCCCATTGCCTTGCTGTGAGTTAGTGCTAAGTTTGTACATTTTTGTAAATGGTGAGCTTTCCAGTTACATTGCAGGTATGTTGTTAGTAAAAATCTATTTTTGATCACATATCCCATTATGGACTTGTGCTCCCCACACCAGAGCCCAGTGTCAGGCATCTTGGAAGTAGATTCTCCTTAACTCTCAGGGAGAGCATAGTCCCAGGTGTGGATTTTGGTGTTGGTGGGAGGGGTGTGTGTGTGTGACAGGGCCTGCTGGTAGATGTAGTCAGAGCTAGCACTCCTCCTCCCACCCAGACCAAATAGGCCACCATGAACCATGCTTCCATGACAGTGAGTCAAACTTTACATTCAAGGTGTCTGACAGTGGGGCCTGGTGTTTGTTTGAGCACAACTCCCAACAGGGCCTTGTGCTTCACACACCAGAGCCCAGAGTCAGCCATCTTGCCAGTACTTTTCCACTCCCTGTGAGATGAACATGGTTTAAGGTGGGATTGTTGGGCCATGTGGGAGGAGGACTGTTGGCTGTGACTCCGACTCCCATCATGCTTTTAGCTACACCCACCTTCCCAGCCATCCCAACCTTCCTTCCTGCGACTCAGCTTCCCTGTGAGTGAGTGAAACAGTGCTGGCAAGATGGCTGACAGTGGTGGTTGCTGTTTTGAGCACAAAGCCTTGCTGTGTTTTTTAGTAAGTTGGTACATGTCATGAAATATTTACATATTACTCTGAGATTGCAGGTATTTTGTTTGTCAAACTGGCATACACATCACAGGCTCATTTGCTTGATGTTGTTATGGCTTTGCTGACAGTTATTTGTATTGCTGTGTCCTTGATTGTGATGTCTGTGGCTGTGTATTTGCTATCAATATTGGCTATTTGAGTATGTACTCACCAGGGTCTGATACTCCTGATATTCCATGGACGCCCTCCGGTGGAAGGATGGCCCGCACCTTCTCCTCCCAGGAAGTGAAGTGCACAGGTGTTGCAGGAGGGCCACCGCCAGTCTGCTGACTCAGTTCATGCTCTTTGTTAATGAGCTTCTTGACCCTCCTTCGCACATCATAGTACCTGTTCCTGATATCTTCCGTTGTGCGCAGGCAAGGTGCTTGAGCGTTCACCTTGTTGACAATCCTCTCCCACATCTTGGTTCTCTGGGACAGGGGGTCTGTTGGACCAAAGTGCCAAATAACTGTGGTTCTACTCTGAGAATTTTATCTACCATGACTTCCAACTCACTGGCTGTGAACTTTGGATTCTTCTTTGGGGGCATGGTGATGGGTGGTGGTGGAGATGGATGTGTGGGTGAGTGTGAAAGTGAGGGTGAGTGAGTATGAGTAAAGGTGTGTGTTTCTGAGTGTGGTATTTGACAGGTGCTAGTAGTGTGCAGGTTGTGTGGTGGGTGGGTTGTGAGTGTATGTATCAGTGCAGTGTAGTGGTGGTATCTGCTGGCAGGTCTGTTGAATTTGCAAAGGATCATGGTAAGGAATGTGGCCCTTTATGTAGGTGGAGTTGTGGGTGTCTTATTTTTTTCTCTTTTTTTGCCTTTGACAATGCTTGTTTGGACTTTTTCTGTCTGTTTCTAGTGTATTTTGTTGAGCATGACGGAAACGTTCCGTTGACCGCAACGGATGCTTTTTTCGTGTATTAGCGGGGTGGTCCGAGTCTGTTCCATTCACGCTGAGGTATGTTGCAGCGTTCGCGTACGAGTCGGTTGCGTCGGGCTCTTTTCCGGACACTTCGCTAGTACGTGTTGGTCATCCGTATTATGCTCCGTGCGAGTCGTTTGTATTTGACACGCATTGCATCGTACTACGTCGGTCGGACAGCGCACGTACGTGTCGGTCGGAAGCCATTCCCGATACGTGTCGGTCAATAGAAAAACTCTCATTAAAGGTAAGAACAAAACTTTTCAAATAAATAAAATTAGCTTGAAAAAATATATTAAAAATTAACTAAAAATATAATATGTTTTCCTTTATATTTCACAGATTAAACTTAACTAACGCTCCACCTAGAAAATTCAAAACAACGATTTACTTCCAAAACAACTACAAAATCAACATTAACGAAAAATATAAAACAAAGTAAGTATATTTTATTTATTTATTTATTTTATTTATGGAGTTTTATATAGCGTTGACCTGACCCCGGGGTATCGGAGCGCTTTACAACAGTGTTTCATAATAGTTACATAGTAGAGCAGTCTTAAAAACATAAAGTTCGGCAGTCCAAGAGTGCTGAGGCTTCTTGAGGTAGTGGTTGAGTCCTGAGGTAGCCTCGTTGAATGCTTTATTGAGGTAGTCTGAGGTCTTGAGGCAGCTTAATTATTTGCACACTTGTCTTGAAGCGGGCTGAGGTGGATCTGAGCGATGTAGAGTCAGAGAGCATCGGCGTCAGGGATAGCGCGCGGGTGGCGGCTATCCATTCGGGAGGGAGCGGTTGAGGAGGAGGGCTTTTAGGTGTTTTTTGAATTTTGTAAAGGACGGGATAGTTCTGATATCTGCTGGGATGGAGTTCCAGATTTTTGGCGCGTTTCCAGCAAATGACCTCGCGGCAGTTTTGTGTTTGCGTGTTCTCAAGGGGATGAGAAGGAGGGAGTTCGAGCTCCTGAGGTTTCTTGTCTGCCCGGCCCTCTTGAGTTTAGCTGCCAGATAGTCCGGTTTTCCAGTGTGAAGGGCTTTATGCGTGAGGCAGGCCGTTCTGAAGTTAGCTCGATGTTCGACTGGGAGCCATTTTAGTTCTCTTAGTGCTGGTGAAATGTGGTCGTATTTTCTGATTCCGGTGACCATTCTGGCTGCTGCGTTGAGGGTTGTTTTGAGGGGAGCCAGGTGGGATTTTGTGGTGCCGGTTAAGGTTGCGTTGCCATAGTCGAGTCTGGATAGCACCAGTGATTGGGTGGCTTATTTGAGGTCTTTAGTAGGGATGAATGGTTTAATTTTGTAGAGAAGCTTTAGGTTGAGGAAGGCAGTCTTTGCAGAGTTTTTGATGTGGTTGGTCATGTCTAGTTTAGGTCTAGGGTGATTCCTAGGGATTTTACTGAGTTAGCCAGGGTGAGATTGCCGTTTAGAGCATCCATAGCTTTAAGCCATTCTGCGATTTTGGGTTCTATTCTTTGTTGGAGATGAGGAGGATCTCCGTTTTGTCTTGGTTAAGTTTAAGGTGATTTAGGGACAGCCAGTGTTGAATTTCTTTTAGGGTGTTGTTTAGTCTGAGGATGTCGTCTGGGGAGGAAGTTTCCAGATAGATCTGGGTGTCATCGGCGTATAGGTGGAAGGGGATATTCGCCTTTTTAAGTATGGTGGTGAGGGGCTCCATGTATATGTTGAACAGTTGTGGTGAGAGCACTGAGCCTTGGGGGACACCTCTGCTGACGGGGTGGAGGTCGGAGGTTAAGTTTTTAATTTTTATCCTTTGCGAGCGGTTCTGGAGGAAGGAGGTGAACCAGCGGAGGACCATCTCATCGGCACCTACCCTTTCTTGTAGGGCCTTGATGAGAAGTTGGTGATCTACCGTGTCAAAGGCTGCTGATAGGTCGAGGAGAATGAGAAGGCAGCAGTGATCGGAGTCCAGTGACTTATGGATGTCATCTGTGATATTGAGGATCGCCGTCTCAGTGCTGAAACCTTTTCTGAATCCCGATTGGTGGGGGTCAAGAAGGTTGATGTTGTCCATGTGTTGAGTCAGTTGTGAAAGGACGCATTTCTCGAGTATTTTGGATAGGAGGGGGAGATTGGAGACGGGTCTGAAATTGTTCAGGTCCATGCAATCAAGGCCTGGTTTTTTTAGTAGTGGCGTTACTTGGCCGACTTTAAGGCATTCAGGTATGATGCCGGATCTCAGGGAGCTGTTGATGATTCTGCACCAGAGCGGGGCTATGGAGAGTTTAAGTTTTTTGGTCAGTTGAGTGGGTATAGGGTCCAGGACGTGAGAAGCGGGTTTGGAGGTGGAGATTAGCTTGATAATCTCGGCTTCCGTGATGGGATTGAAGGACTTCCATGTATTTGTGTGGTGTAGGCATGTGCTTTCTATTGGAGCTGGGGGCAGGCTTTGGCAGGCAGGGTTGGTGCTGGTGTCCAGCGAGTGTTCAATCTTGGAGATTTTTTCTTCGAAGAAGATGGCGAAGTTTTCGCACTGTTCCTTGGAGGCCTGGGTGGGGGGTACGGGGGGCTTGGTGGTTTGATGCTTGATGATTTTAAATAGTTCATTGGGCCTGTTTTTTGCATTGTCCAGGGCGGAGCAGAAGAAGTTGGTTTTTTCATTACGGATGTGTTTTTTGTATTTTCTCCGAGCTGCTTTGAGTTGTTCTAGAAGGCTTGCGGAGGGGTTGTTTCTCCAGAGTCTTTCTGTCGCTCTAAGTTGTCTCCTTTCGATGTTGATGTCCGTATTGAACCAGGATCTGGATGGGATGTTCCTGTTTTTTTTTAGTTTCAGGGGGGCTATCTGGTCTAGAATGGATGTCAGGGATGTGTTGTAGTGGTCAGTGAGTTCTGTCGTGGATAGATCATCCGAGGAGGTAGTGAGGAGGGAGTTGACTTTTTCCTCCAGGTCAGTCATGTTGATCTGATTGAGATTTCTGGTCCATTTGGGCTGTTCTTGGGTGGGGGGTTGTATAGTGGCTGGCTGTGTGAGGTGGAAGAGGATTAAGTGGTGGTCGCACCAATCTACGGGCAGGGTGTGGTTTATCGTCACCGTGTCGCGGTTGGCTATGATGGCATCTAGGGTTGCACCTTTTTTGTGAGTTGTTTCTGTGCCGTGTTGCGTGAGGTTGTTGTTGCATAGTAACTCACTCAGGTTTTTGATTAGCGGGTTGTTATCTTCGTTCCAGTGTAGGTTGAGGTCGCCCAGAATAAGGTTGTTCGTGTCTCGTAGTGAGCAGTGGGCAATCAGGTCCGACAGGTGTTCGGTGAAAGTGGTGGAGTTGCCTGGGGGGTGGTAAATAAGGTGGCAGGTAAGTGGTTTTTTGTTGCAAGTGTTGATGTTGACAGTTAGGCACTCAAAGGTGCTGTAGTTGGAGGAGTCTGTTTCCGTCACGGAAATATTGTCTCTGTGGAGGATTGCTAAGCCTCCTCCTCTTTGGTCTTTTCTGTCTTTGTTGGTGATTGTAAAGCCAGGGGGGACGAGAGTGTCCAGGAGTGGAAGGGAGGAATCATTAAGCCAGGTTTCGGTGATGAATGCTATGTCTATGTCGTGCGTGAGGATGGATTCTGCTAGTTCAGTGGCTGTTTGGTGGCTGATCTGCAGTTTATGAGCATGCAGTTAGTGGGGGTCATCTCTGTTTTGGGTTTCTTCGTTAGGGGGACTGTGGGGATGTTAGTGCGGGTGGTCGGTGGCCTAGGTGAGTTTGGAGGGGCTTGGTCTCTTCCTAGTCTGGTGATCACCTGAATTTTGGATTGGAGGGTGACAACAATAGGATTGTCGTACGAGGAGGCAAACAAACTAATCGAGTTAACTGATTAAAACTAAAAAATGTATTAAAAAAGCAAAACATAACTAACAAATACTTTTATTTTAATTGCTTCTACAGACTTCAACAAAACAACAATATCAACGAAATAAACTATATCAACTAAAAATAGTAAGTATTTTTTTTTAAAACAACGAAGAGACTAAATAAACTAAACTAACAAACTAAATGTAACACTTCAATAAAAATAAAATTTTCCTTTTTTACCAACAGAAAAAAATACCAGTGAATAAACTACAAACATCGAAAAAGTATCCAACAAGAAAAGCAAAACAAGATATATGTAAGTATATTTTGAAATGTAATAATGATATGAACATGTTTACTCTTCAATAAATAATAATTAATAAATACATATATATAAATACATTCACAGATATACAAAGAAAATGACAGAAGGGACAAGTTCATCATCTCACAAAAAGGAAAACTACTTCTGTGCTACATGGGCTTTACTTATACGCAAGAGAAAATAACAGAAAATAAAACCCATTGGAAATGTAGTAAATACTACTCCAATTCTTGCTATGGGAGAGCAACAATAATAGAAACAAATGTTATTAATGTTAGGGAACACAACCATCCCCCCAATGTCACAGAAATTGAGGTGAGAGATGCTTTAGAAACCATCAAAGAAGCAAGCACCAGCTCCCAACAAACCAGTACCCAAATATTAAAAATCGTACTGAACATGTAACAGGACAATTACCTTCAATAACAACTCTAAAATGCCTAATAGCCAGAACTAAAAGATCTACTACTCAAACACTACCCACCCCCCAAACTTTTGCAGAAATCAAAATTTTACAAGAATACACAGTCACACACAAAGATGAAAAATGAATTCTTTATGACAATAACAGTCATGAAAAAAGAATTATCATCTTTGCCACCAACACCAACATTCAAAAGTTAAAGCAATGTGAAACATGGATGATGGATGGGACATTTAAAGTTTGCCCTAAGCCCTTTTATCAAATCTATACCATCCATGGCGAATATGAAGAAAGTAACATCCCCTTCATATATGCACTACTCCCCAACAAACAAAATACTACCTACATAGAACTCCTTACAATAATAAAACAATAGACAGAAAACTACTTCCCACAAAATACTAATAAATTTCGAGCAAGCAATGATTCAGTCAATTTTAAAAATATATCCACATACTGCAATACAAGGTTGCTATTATCATTTCAACCAAAGTATCTGGAGACATCTCCAAAAATCTATCCTAAGTATAGATTATGCCACAAACAGCAACTTGCTTATCAAATCAAATAACTAATAGCCCTGGCCTATGTACGAACAACAGAAGTAGCCAATCACTATAATATACTTATTGAAAGTCCTTTCTACCAAGCCAATGAAGCAAAACTAACACCCTTCCTTGACTACTTTGAAGACACCTAGGTAGGAAGACTACATAGGTCAGGGCACTGAAAACAACCCAAGTTCCAAATCCCCTGGTGGAAATTCTATCAAAGCATCCTAGCAGAAAAAGCTAAAACAAATAACGCAGTGGAAGGATGGCATAATGCCTTCTAAGCCACAATAGGAAGAGGACAACCAACTTTACACAAACTAATAGAAGCCATTAAAAAAGAACAAAGGGGGTCATTACGATGGTGGGCGGACTTGAGTCCGCCTGCCATCGTGGTGGTGCTTGGGGCCGCCCGCCTGTATGGCGGCGGTCCCACACGTAGAATCACGATGCGACTGCCACCGTGGCAGTCGCATCTTGCATCTTTACCATTGCAGCGGCTGCTGCTGGCTGCAGCACCCGCCGCAATGCCAGAAATGCATGTAGTGCATTTCCCTGCACTAAGTGGCAGGCACCATGTGGTGCCTGCCACTTAGTGCAGGGAAATGTTGGGGGGGTACCATGGGTATCCCCCCAGTGTACCACAACCTCCCCCCAACACAAGGGGGGCCAGCAACGGGCCCCTGAAACCAATCCCCGCCAGCCTTTCAATGGCGGTTTACCCGCCACGGAAAGGCTGGCTGCGACCAGCATTGAAATTTGGCGGACGGTGCCTGCTAGGCACCGCCACTATTTTACAGATGCTGACTGCTCCGCCAGGCAATCGGTACAGGCCTTCCGCCATCGTAATGACCCCCAAAGTTATCAAGAACTAAGGCTAGAACAATCCCTCACTAAAATAGGTCCTAAACTTAGTCAACAAACAAAAACAATGTACGAATACCTACAACACAAAACTAGACTCTACCCAAACACCAAAGGACTAGAATGCCTAGACGCAATAGCCAAATCTATACTTTAAATATAAGACAATAGCAAACACCATACATCATTTAAAAATTACAAAACAATTAAACAACATATTTCTTCTCTTTTTTAAATTAATAAGTCTAATTATGTCATTTAAAAATTAAAAACATACATAAAAATATATGACATAATATAATTATTAAATTATTAAATAAAAAATTAATTAAAATTAAATTTTATTAAAATAAAAAAGAAACAAGCAAACCCAATGTTAACAAAAAACATTTCCCACCCATAATAATAAAAAATAACTTACAATTGTGTTGCAGTAGATTGTCCTAAAAAACGAACAAATCCATAGTATTTAAAACGAAACACGAATCCATTAAAAACGGAATGCCCACAAAAAAATGTAAAAATACAACTGTAGAAAAAAGGCTCCATCAACGCAATCCTCTCAATAACGAAACACTCAAAACCCGAAAATTAGCTTAAAAAAAAAAAAAAATGCTTTAACAAACCCGAAAAATAAAAGGCAATGTAAAAAAGTATTTCGCTTCAAAGAAACAAAGTACATTTTCCTTTTTTTTTTTTTTTAAAACAGCGTCTTTAGCACCATACCTTAAAAGAAATTGAAACATGCAAGAAATAAATAAACAACACCCTCCCACAATAACATATACCAACCCACATACATTAATTACAACATTAAATACAACATAACATAATTGAACATCACATAACTTACACTAAATAACACACTACTCTTCAAAACTGCATCAAACACACCAAACACTATCAAAACAACACCAAACTACACAAAAAATGAACATTTAACACCCTAACAAGTCTAGCTACACTACTACTACCTCACCCCTGCCCTAAAATTACCTTAAAAGTAAATTAAATCGAACTTACCTTAAGTGACAAAAAACAGCTCCCAACCGCGAGGTTCCGTCTTCCAAAATGACCTAAAAACGAAACAGATAGACAGAAAAGTGAGCAAATGGAAAAAAATGGCTGCGTAATAAAAATGAAAAAAGACTACCTCCCCATAGACAAGAATGGAGAAATAATAAAAAAATCCCAAAAATTAAATATATATTTTTATATTTTGAAAAAACAATATAAAAATCTACAAAAAATGTAAAATATATGTTAAATATTATACTAACACAAAATATAAATATATAATATTTTATATATATTAAGATATGTATTTCTTTGATGTACTTCCTTTCAACATATAAAATTACAAGAAAAGTATTGTGAATGTGCAAATAATATAACAACGTTTAAGTAAAAAAATATATGATACAAAATATATTCTTTAAAAAATGTGTAAATTTTTTAATATATTAATTTAAAAAAATAATAATATTTAATATAGTAAATAATAAAAACAAAATGTACAAACTATAATAGTGTAAAATACATATTATATAATTTTATTACAAAAATAAAATTATCTAAAATGTATTAAAAAACATGTAAAAACAAATGTACTAAAATGTTTAATTTTCTTTAAAATAAATGATAAATAACAAAACCAAAAAGTCTGTAATGAAAGTGCTTAAAATATGCTTATTTTGCTACTACATAACTATGCTTGCAAAAAAATGTACAATTTTTCAAAACTGTTTAAAAAAATATATGTATTTAAAAATATATTTGTAATGTTGTAAATGTACATTAAAAATATATGTTAAAATGTTTTATGCTTTATAATGTATTCTGAATAACCAACAATTGTTAATCTTGTTTTGCAATATTTTCAAAAATTGTATAATAAAACTGAATAAAAACAATTTAATTGTGAAAAATGAAAATAAATACATTCTTTTGTGAATAAAATTGGTCAACCTGGTGGCCAGGATCTTGGCAAGGAGCTTATGCCCATATGTACGAATCTATTTAGCATTTCTTAAGGGACCAAATCGCTATTTCGCACCGCTAAGAAATGCTAAATAGTATTTCCTTATGTAAACAAAATCGCAATTTGTAACTCCCAAAATAGGGAATCGCAAATAGGGATTCCCTAGTTGCAATTTCCTAAATGCATGTACATAGCATTTCGTAAATGCGAAATGGTAATTTAGGAAATGCTGTAATCAGGTGCAAATGTAAAAAAAGGCACCCAAAATGCAATATTCTGTAGTGCCATAGAGCATGCACTCGCCCGAGGGCATTGGAGCGCTATACAAGAGCACCACTTTCTTGTTCATCACATTTAAGGGGGACCTAAGGCCCATAGGTACAAATGCTTTTGCATTTCCAAATTTGCGATTTTCTAATCGGAAATCGCAAATTTCGAAATGCAAAACCTTTCGAACCCATGGGCCTTAGGCCCATAGTTATGAATGGTTTTGTATTACCAAATTTGCGATTACCCAATAGGAAATCGCAAATTTGCAATTTCTAATAGTGATTGCAACTACACAGGAATCGCTATTAGGAAATCACAAATTTCGTACGTTCCATTTTGCATTTCCTAGATAGCGATTTCTTAGGATTCGCTATTTAGGAAATGCAAAATGGAAGTTTCGTACATATGGGCCCTTGTCTCTACATTTAAGAGGGAACTAGACCTATTGGAGGTGCAGAGCTTGGGCGGCTTACCCGGTTTAAGGACAGTAGCTATAGTTGCACATCAGAGATCATCCAGTAGTGCTGCATATTTTGCAATCTCAGCAAAGAGTGCCAAGAGTTGCGGGGGCCACAGGAGAGGAGACTTTCTTTAAAAAATCAGTGGGGAAGCTGTTAGGGCCCAGAGTTTTACCCGAGGAGGAAGTGGCTATGGCTGACTGGATCTCTTCCAGGGTCAAGGGCCTCATCGAGCTCCTTGCATAAAGTAACCTTTCTTTCCCACACTTCCAGGGTCAAGGGCCTCATCGAGCTCCTTGCATAAAGTAACCTTTCTTTCCACATGATTTGCATACACTCTTCCATGATGGGCAATATCTGTTATTTGGTAAATGACCCTTGTTGAAACTCACTATTTTTCTACTTTACAATTACCCACTCTTACAGCATGCACTTTTCGACTTTCTCATTATCTTTCTTAATGACCTCTACACATTTAATTGAATGTTCAATCTTTTTTGCTAAAATTATTACCTCATTCAATGTTGGATCATCCTTCTGCCAAAGTTCGACTTACTAAAAATCTTTGAGTAATCAAAGGAAATACAAATAGGTATGTTGCAATATCTTGTTGATAAAAAAAGAAAACAGCAATGTATCTGCCAGTCACCACCCCAAAAAGGAAAGGGAAAAATTGAAGACAACCTTCCTAATAATAAAGATATTCTTTTAAATGGAGAAATATTATTAAAGATGAAGCACGCATCAACCCAAACGGGGAGGAACAAGCATAAAGTTTCACAGGAAAAGTTGGAGATCACTCAAACGTTTTCGCTCAACAAATTTTTTAAGGAACCAGATAATGATAAAGTCTCAAACCCGGTCAAAGCAGATTATCCAATCTTTAATCAGATCAATTCTAAAGTTATACTCGATCAAACTAATAAATCTTTGACAACCGAAATCAAAAAAAGAAGAAAATTGTCTGAATCCCCAGCCTCACTCCCCTCGGATACCCTCTTATCAAGAAAGGAAAGGAGAATCGCTAAGAACATAAAGAAAAGGCACAAGAAAAGAATAAGGAGATTCGCAAAACAAAAATTACGAGTGTTAAAGTTTCCAAAACCTTCATCTCCCGAACTCCAATCATCAGAACAGGACAAACATTTGGAAAATAATCCAAATCAGTACATTACGGAGCATGTCAATGCACAATTAAAAGAGATCAATAACGCTCTAAATCCTTTGGCAGTTAGCTTTTCAACTGCCTTAAGTTGTAATGAATCTCCCCAATCTGTGTCCACCCAACCGATAGAAAAACTCCGGACCCCTTATGAAGAGCAGACTCATTCACATGTTTTGGAGTTCACTTATCTTTTCCCATCAGGGAATGAACCACTTAACCGGGAGAGAATAACAAACCTTATACAAAAGATTCATGTGTTACACTCTTTTTCAAGTGCAGAGATGAAATTAGTAGCCTTTCCCTTAAAATCTAAAATTACGGTAGCCGTTGTGGAGTTTTGGTCTCTGGTGATTCCGGGCATTATTTTAAAGGAAAGAGAAATTTTGTTTAAAAATGGATACGATGTAGTAGCAGTTGACCATAAGGGATTCCACAATCTGAACAATCCTAAAGAGATTACTGATATGAAAAACTACTCACTCCCACAAAGCAACAGTGGTCACACTGACTTGATTAATATCATAAATGAAAATCTAACAATATCAATCAGGAACGGTGAAAGAAGGATTTGGAAAAAACCTATCCCTAAAGAGGAGACAAAAGCAGATGAAAAGCAATGGTCCTGGATTACAGAGAACTTAAATGGTAAAACACAGGGAAGGGCAAAAATATTCCCTTTTTAACCAAGGCCTGAGCATTACCTCCTGGAATATTGCAGGGAAAACCCAGGAGAAACTTGCAAAGGTTATGGAAGATGACCCAGGGATTGTGGCACTCCAGGAAACATGGTCAACTACAACTTTTCATCTAGATAACTAGATTGTATATGATATTCCAGCGGAACCAGTCAGCCGAGGACATGCTAAGGGCGGATTAGCACTACTTTTGAGCGAGGATTTCTTATGGGATCAGGAAATCATCCCCATGAAAACATCAAATAGCCAATGTATAAAGGTTAAGTGCCGGAAGGAGCTAGAAGATATTCCAAATGACCTACTCATTTACAACTTATATATTCCGCCTGGCTCCAAGTCTGATTTCCTTATGTATGAAATATTTGAGGAATTAGAAGAGGTGGTAGAAACCTTAGGATTCCCGTCAGTCTTCCTAATGGGAGACTTTAACGGGAAAATTTCCAATGACTTGTTGGAGAAATGGGAATGCGGATTACACGATGAGGCCCAGTTAACTTCAACACCCGTTTTTCCTCCAGGGATTAAAGCAGATAAACGGGGGAAATTAATACTCTCCTCGCTACCAGCTTTCAATGGAGTTATCTTAAACGGTAACATAAAAGGAGACATCCTGGCAACAAGTACAAGAACAGGTATATTTAATTCCTCAATATTAGACTACATGATATGTAGTCAGGACTTGTTCAGGAAGATAGAACACCTCAGCATTAATTTTAATCAGGGAAGCGACCACGCAATTTAATCTTAATCTTACAACTGGCCTAATCGCAAACTCTACCTCCGTGGTTTATAACATGTATTTACAAAGCCCTGCACTCGTGAATCAAGAACAAGGACGAATCACTTGGAATACGAGAGCACTCGATAATAACAACATAACAAAGGCACTTACGCAAATATTTGAGAGTATACATCTCCCAGACCCAATAATAAACTGTTGAAGTCGCTCTAAAGAAACTAGTGAAATTCCTGCAAGATTCCCTTAATTTCCGAAGTTCCCAATCAAGAAATCACAAAAAGAAAAACCCTGATAAAAATGTAATATTACTTAACAAATTAATTCGGGCACAATTCTTATGTTTCTCCGACAGAAGACAACAGGAAATTAAAATACGCACAAATCGTAAACGGAGGGCGAAAGAAGGGCAAAGAAAAGTGCAACAGGATAAAAAGTGGATGGACATTCAGATAGCGGCTAAACAAAAAAATATACGTGAATACTGGACTCTTATTGCAAAAGAAGCAGGCAAAAAAAACCTTTACAAGCCTCACCAGTCCCCCCAGGGAATGGGAAGTGTATTTAGCAAACTTATACAAAACAAATGTGAGGAAAGAAATTATGATACGACCATCGGGCAAGACACGGGTTACTACTCTTGAAGATCTCGCCCCTTCACCATTTCAAATTGAACTTCATATAAGAAATGCAAGAACATCTGCAGCAATGGGCCCAGATCTAATTCCAATAAAGGTGCTTCAAAAGAATCCAAAGGAGTGGAGTTTGTTTTTAGCTCCCCTTTTTTCCCATAGCTTCGCCACCGGCGAAATTCCCAAATCTTGGAAAGGAAGTATAATTATCCCTATCCATAAGAAGGGCTCCAGACTGTCCCCCGGCAACTATCGACAGATCGCCCTGCTTGATGCGACAGGAAAGATCTTCGCGGCCAGTGTATTGGACCATCTCAAAGAGTGGGCCTTCTCAACTGGATCAATTCCATTTAACCAAGCTGGGTTTCGAAAAAAACATTCTGTAACTGACAATATCGCGATGTTACAAACAATAATTGATAAATATGTGGTCTCGAAATCACAGGTCGTCTACTGTGTCTTTGTTGACTTTTCAACAGCATTTGACAGAGTGGACAGACCAACACTTTGGTGTAAGCTAAAATAATTGGGAATCCCGGTTAACTTATTACATATAATTGTGTCACTCCACTCCGAAACCTGGTGCCAAGTTTTATTAGGGAAAGAGAAGGGCCTCACATCCCCAATTAAAACATTGAATGGCCTAAGACAAGGGTGTCTTTTAGCTCCTTTACTATTTTCCCTTTACCTTAGTGATCTCCCAGATTGTTTTAAGCAGATAACTAATTTCCCTCCGAAAATATCAGTACATAAAATTCATACTTTGATGTACGCAGATGATGTGATAATCCTTGACCTGACTCCGTTCGGCCTCCAAAGGAACTTGCATGCACTTGCGTCATATGCAGAACAACATTTTTTGGTCCCTAATATAACAAAGACAAAAATAGTTCCTTTTCGAGGTAGTAAAAGATACGTAAACTATAACTGGACCTTAGGAGGACAACCGTTAGAAATAGTGAATGAATACATCTATTTAGGTCGTATTTTATCGCAAACCTTAAAAAATTATTCCCATCTTCAGCACCTGGCCTACAAAGCTGACATTCATGCCGGGGCGCTTCAAAGATTATACTCTTCTACTGGGCATAGGCACTTTTCAACCCTTTTACAGGACTTTGGCACCGAGATCCCTCCAGTTCTTTCATACGCTCTTGAGCACATTCCCATAAATCAATGGCATTCAATACAACTCAAAGAAAGTAAGATTCTTCGGAAATTAACCAAAATGTCTCAAGCAGTACCTGTGCAAGCCCTGCGCCTCGAGTTTTCTCTAACAAGTACATACGCTAGAGGAATCACTAGTATCATTCGATGGGCGTATAACATCTTACATGCCGAACAAGGTTCTCTAAGAGCTCTATTAAAACTGGACATTTTCGAAGAAGGATCCTCAAAATACGTCTTTTATCGAAACTTAATGTTTGCACTGAAGTTGTCAGAATGTACAGTTGATCTGTTGAAAACCTGGACCCCGGCACATTTGAAACTCTTTTAAAACACTTGACTCCAAGGATAAGTTATGATCTCGACTTCCAGCACTGTACAAAACTGCAATGTTATAAACAATATGCTGAGTCAATTGAATTCAAACAAAGGCAACAATATCTTACTTTCACTCTAAGACATGGTGCCCGGCGTTGTATGGTTTTACTTCGGATTGGGATTCTTCCTCTTAATTCTTTTACCTGTAAATGGACAAATAACAATAATGCCAGCAGCTTATGTGAACTGTGAAAAGGAGGAGTTCAAGATCTGACGCATATTTTGTTTGTTTGTCCTAACTCCACAGTAGTTGACGCTAGAAAGCGATTTTTAAAACCAATTCAAACAAAGTGTAACTCTATAAGTGTACAGAGTTTGATCTCCATTCTTAAGTCACCTCCCAATGAATTTGTATGCTATAATCTGTTTAAATTTTTAAAAACTTTTGCTACTTATAAATGTAATTTTATAATTTTATCATCTTATTTGTTGTTCTCAGTAGAGAACTAAATCAAATAAATAAATAAAATTTGAATTTGAAAAAATCCAGTTGATTCTGAAAGCACAAATGCCACTTAACTTCTTTCAAATGTCTCTTATCTTATTTTTTTAGTTGATTTTGAATGAGAAGTATGTTCCAGTATACTCTAGTACGTTCTCGTAGTAACCTTCTCTTTTTTGGTTTTGCCTGCACTGCGCTTGCGCTGTGCTTGTGAAATCTTTTGTATTAAATATATCTTAAAAGGGATTTACATCCTGCCCCCTTGCTTTCATAGCTTTTCATTGGTTCCTGTGCTTGCCAAATACTTTTCCTCCCTTTCTATTGGCTGTAGCGCAGTTTCCTGTTTCCTTGTGTTGTTCCTCTCGTGTGCTTCTCTTATCAGTTTCCTGTGGCCGAAGTACTGTTTCCATCCGCTTTTGAGGCACTTTTTAAAAATGTTTTTCCTGCACCTCGCTTGTGCTGTGCTTGTTTACCTAATCCCTCCATTGTTAATGCTTCTCTTCGCCGATTCCTAAAATAACGTTCCCGGCATGACTTTCTCATTCCTGCAATTACACGCCCGGTATTCCCCCTTCATTTGTTGCAGGCGCATTGCCATTAGTTACCCACTAACAGTTGGAGACCGGTTCACACTGCTCTGTATATGACAAAAGCGGGCTTATATCATTGTTTAATCAACCTGTTCCTGGGTCGAAAATGTGCCAGGACTACATATCCTAAGCTCCCCCTCCACTTCCTCCTCCTATGCTTTACACTGATTGGTGGCAGTGTAAAAATGATGTCACCGGCCTGACTTCCATATTCCCGCCCGGCGCGCCATAGTGGTTGCCTACAGTGACTTTGAAAGTACATGGAGTGGGTGGTATACTTTTTTTATTCTAATGTGCCCTAGAAAGCCATTGTTTATAGTAGGCCACAGCTTATTAACCGTAGGCGGGTAGTAACCCTTTGAAGAGTCTGAGTCTGAACTTAATTGCTGGAGATCGCGTATGGGCTTTACGCCCCGCTCCTGTGATTTTAATGTGCCTTGTAATGCCACTTTGTTTTAGATTAATGCTTTTAACTGCAGGCGGTGTATAATGTCTTTCTTTCTTTTTTTATTTGATCAAGTCTCAACACAATTATTTGAGGTCATGGACTAGATCTACACCCCAATTCCCCTCCATGCTGCAGTATGGCAACTTTTACAGCACCCATTGCAGACAAACGTGAGCGGCCATATTTATCGACATGCACACTTGACATTTCAGGTATCACATTTGCTGGTCGTATCTGTAATACATTGCCAGTCTGGTTGGTACTACCTGGCAATTCTTTTTCTTGCTGTATGATCCCTCTAGTACTCATGGCTGTGTTTGTATGTGATAGTTCCCACCATTTGCTTGAACAGCCACACACTAATGGGCTCAAAGACCCATTTATTCAATGCAAGTACTTAGTCACTTCGTTAGGCACACTTGGTAAGCCATGCTACAGTAGACTTACTTGGAATGACTGTTTTCTGTCCACATTCTTTGCTTTCCAACATACACATTAGTGTATTGATATTGTATATATTTTGATTTTACCCCTTAGTCTGATGATCCACTCTTGGGGCTTACAAGTAGGAAATAGCATTCTAAGTCTCCTTTGAATGATTGCATTGTTCTTTCTCCTCTTTTTGTTTTTTCTTTCTTTTATTACATAGCACAGCTCTGCAGCAAAGGCGACCTTACTAGGCTTGAGAGTCCATTGTATCTCTTCATTTCGGGCAAAACAACCCACAATTTTTGGGTATGAGTTTGCTTTTTTGGTGATGGGCAGTAGACACACTGTACCAATACACTAGAGGCCTCATTATCAAGCGCATTGCGATCCCGGTGCGTCCTTTTTTTGACGCACCGGCAGCGCAATTGGCTTGCCCATATTTACAAGGCCACTTAAAGTCACCCTGCATGCCTTTTCATGGCCTTGTAAATATGGGCCCCTTTCACGCATTTCACTCAGCATAGTATCCTACGCCGAAGACACCCAGCTCATCCTCTCCCTCACCAAGGACCCCATCACCACCAGGCTCAACTTCCAGGAAGGAATGAAGAACGTCACATCCTGGATGAGCAGCAGCTGCCTGAAGCTCAACTCGGAGAAGACAGAGGTCCTCGTGCTCGGACCCTCCCCCTCTGCATGGGACAACACCTGGTGGCCCACTGCCCTCGGCAGCCCTCCCACCCCCACGGACCTCGCCCGTAACCTCGGCATCGTACTCGACTCCTCCCTCTCCATGACCCGACAGGTCAACGCCGTCGCCTCCAGCTGCTTCAACACCCTCCGCATCCTCCAAAAGACCTTCAAATGGATCCCCCCCGAATCAAGGAAGACCGTCACCCTCGCACTCATAACCAGCAGACTGGACTACGGACACGCCCTCTCAACAAGTCCCTGCTCCGCAAACTCCAGACCATACAGAACGCCGCAGCCAGACTCGTCCTTGGCATCCCTCGACACGAGCGCATCACCCAACACCTGCGGAACCTCCACTGGCTCCCCATAGAAAAGAGAATCATCTTCAAGATACTCACCCACGCCTACAAATGCCTTCACAACACCGGACCCAAATACCTCAACGAGAGAATCTCCTTCCACGCACCCAAGCGAAACCGCCGATCCGCCGACCTGGCCCTCGCCGAAATCCCGCGGATCCGCAGAGCCAGAACAGGGTAAGAGCTTTCTCCTACATCGCGGCCAAGACCTGGAACGAGCTCCCGATCGACATCAGACGTGCCCCCTCCCTGAACATCTTCAGGAAGACACTTAAGACCTGGCTCTTCGACTGAACGGAGCTGCTTACCCCCCCCCCCCAGCGCCTTGAGACCCTCACGGGTGAGTAGTGCGCTTACAATTCCCCTGATTGATTGATTGATTGATTGCATTACTCTGCGTGAAACAGGCGTGAAACAGGCGTGAAACAGGCGTGAAACAGGCGTGAAACAGGCGTGAAACAGGCGTTCCATGGATGTTGCTGTGGGTGTTCCCACGCAACATCCATGGAACCTGACACATTCCCAGATTTTCAATGTTTTGTAAGCTGGGAGTGCGGCAGAATCCTATGCCTTTTGAGAAGCCGATAATATTGTTTTTACCTTTTGATACAGAGTGACTTTCTTCTTTTGGTCCTCATGAATTCCTTGGAACCCCGTGTGGGTCAATGATAGATAGAAACATGTTGACCACAGATAGGGGGTATATTCTTTCCAAACCCGCTGTCCTCACTTGTTTTTAACCCTATCTCGGAGGGCACCAGAATAAAGTTGATTGTGCCCTTCTGGAGTTAGTTTCATCTCTATTTTTCTTGCACTCTGCCCCTCACTCCTAATCGACATCTGCTCATCCTATGAAAAACACCTCTGCACCTCCCTATCGGGGAGTTGTAGCTCACACCAAGTACCTTGCGATCCTGGTGTGAGGAGGGAACCCAATGATGAAGCATGTCACCCTTGGGTGAGTGAGGGTTCTTGTCCTTAAAATAGCGCTCTTACACCACTGCACTCTACGCTACTAGACTCTGCACCACTCCGCTCTGCACCACTACACTCTAGGCCACTGCACTCTACACCATTGTATTCTATGCCACTCTACTCTGCAACACTGCACTCTACGCCACTGCACTCTACAGCACCCCACTCTACCCCACTGCACTCTATGCCACTCTACTCTGCGCTACTCTACTCTGCGCCACTCTAGTCTGGGCCACTCTCCTCTTTGCCACTGCACTCTTCACCTCTGCACTCTACTATGCAACACTCTACAATGCAACACTCTAATCTATGCCACTGCATTCTACAACACTGCATTGTGCACCGCTGAATTCTATGCCTCTGCACTCTATGCCATTGCAGTGGCAGCGGGCCCAAAAGTTGTCAGAACCCCTCTAAACACATAATATTGCTATTACATTGAATAATTCTATTATTTCCTTCTCTCATTTCATTTTTCAAAATTTTGATATTACTTACCCGCACTATACCACTAGTAACAGCACAATATATTGCCTTTTTGTGCATAAACAAGTCAGAACACTTTAACGGACTTTCTGTAAATTATTGTACAACTACTCAGCAAGCTACAACTTACAACAAAAAACAGCTTCTAATTACTCACATAGGCGAAACCTACTGCCTTTATCAATACTAGTTTATTTTTACATGTACTAGACTTCGTTGTATAACTGGTAGCTGAACACACTACAGCAAAGTGCACATGATTGTGCTTGAACATAAAACAGACTAGATAGCACAAAATGTGTATGTGCGGAGGGCTGCCTCACGTTCTAGATGTTCCCGGCGTCGGACACCATATGAGAACGCTGGAGATGGGGACAGGCCTGGCAGCACAAACTGCACGTTCTAGCAGCCAGGCGCGCAACGCCCATTGGCCTGAAAGAGCTTCAGCCCCCCCGTCGTGTGTCTCAGCCCAGGCTGTTGCAGCTCGAGCTGCTGTGGGCTCCGCTGGGCAGTATCTGGAGTCTTATCTCCGGCATGCATAAGTTTTTCACAGGTCTTTAAAGAGCATTTGCATATTTAGATACCTTTTGTAAACTGGTTACAGCGGCTGTTTTTTCTGGTTCCAGTACCCCCTAGGCCCCCACTCTGCCTATACCTTACATTTGAATTTTACTTTTTACTGCCTTTGTGTGAGAATGCATTTCATGAAAAAGAATATAAAGTAGGGTTACCAAAAGAAAAATTCCAGCCATTTGTTGTTTAAAGAGCCTGCAAAGGCCTTGTCTTGACACGAAACAGGGTTATAAATAAAATAGTATGTATTCATTGGCAATGTGACTTTTCAATCTTTGTTCCCTTTAACCCTTTCCATGCTTGTGACGGAACCACGCCGTCATGAGCCACGGGCGCCGTGTGCTCATGACGGCGTGGTTCCGTCATGCGGCTGCCGCTCTGCCCACGCGGCATTAATTCCCCGCCTGTGCGGGCGAATTAATGAGCGGGCGGGGCCGTGACGGAACCACGCTGTCATGAGCACACGCCGCCCATGGCTCATGACGGCGTGGTTCCGTCACAAGCATGGCGGCGCCGCGCTCACCCCCCACCCCCCCAGCGCCGCGGCGGAATTACCGCCGCGGCCAAGGGGTTAATTATCAGTCATGGATCATTCAGGCAGCCCTAGAACACAATTAAAAATGCTTTCTATTTACATTTGCTGTTCCAAGTATGCACAAATAAGTGCTGAAAATAGGCTTTAGGTGACAGCTTATTTTTGTACCGTCTGGGACATCAATATAATGAGCTGCCAACCCTAATCATAAGACTGGAAGTTTTTTTGCAGGAGGAGCACAATATTTATTTTCTCCTCCCTCGATCCCTGGACTCTGAGTAATGCCATAATAGCAATAGTTTAACTTACATCTGAAACCCTACACCAGCCCTCAATAACATGCTGAGTTACCTCAAATGTCTGGGAATGCACCCTGCATTCAGACAACTCACTTCTCATTCTCGCCCTTCACTTTCACACTCACCCTGCACTCACAGCGATCACAATGTACTCACACTGATCACCATGCACTCACACCACCCGCTCACCATGCACTCACAGCAACCACACTGCACTTATGCCACTCGCCATGAACTCACACCGTTCTCCCTCCACTTACCCTGCGGTCACATGAGCACACCGCTCACTCTGCACTCACAGTGATCACTCTGTACTCACATTGCTCTTGCCCTGTTCACCCTGTAACTCACCCTGCAGTCACACGAGCACACTACTCACCCTGCTCATGTGACACTTCACTCACCTGTCCCCCTCACTGCTCACTCTGCTATCTCACTCAAGCAAGCCTATCACTTACCATACATTCATTCGTCCCACTCTGCACTTAGATCCGCACCCAAATTCATATGGTCAACTCACTCACCCTGCATTCGCTCCTCTCACCCTACTCTCACACTGTCGCATCGCTCACCGTGCATTCACATGGGCACTCCTGTCACCCACACAGCGCAGAGGGCTAATGTGCCTGCTACAAAGAACGTGTACCATGCAGATCACAGAACTGAGTGTGAGTAAACGATGAGTAGCGCTATCAAAAAATTAAATGTTTGTCAGAAAGGTACTATAGAGAGATGAGGTGCATTGTTGGCGAGTGGTAGTGAGGGAATTCATGGAGAAGGAGGAAATGGGAGAGGGGGCGCCAAAAAAGACTGTTGCACCATGCATGACCAGTGTTAGGGCCAGCCCTGGCTGGGAGTCTTAGCCCCCCCCCCCCCTACGTGTGGGTCTAGTTGTGCCCCTGCTAGCCGCAGTGGAAGAACCACCGAGAGAGAATGCCTCAGGTCTCGAGCGTGTTGAGATTGTCCCGCAGGTTCATTAACACTGCATCAGAGGCCTGTCTATAGGTCTTAAAACCAAATATCACGGGCAGATTTACAAGCCCCTTGCGCTACTTTTGCGTCACTTTTCCCATGTTAAAAATGACGCAAAAGTGGTGCAAGGGCCTTGTAAATAAGCCCCCACGTCTCTCTGTCAAAGGCGCATTGATAAATCCAAAATACGGTTGCATCCAATAAAATCACAGCCAAACGGATCCTTACCCCCACAAACAGATGTGCATCGTAAGGATAAAGACTCGCTCTACACCACGGGCACCAGTCACTTGTGAACTAGCACCTTGAGGCTAACAGGATTAGTAGCTTTATAACAATCATTGAAGCAAAGTAAATGCTCAAACAGTCACTATGAGAAAAATGAATGCGCCCTTTAACTTGAGACACATTCTGCTCCTGTAGGACATCCTCATCACCACTGTTAAACTGGTAGACAGTCTCGTTAAAGGTCCACACAAGGGATGTAGATACAGAAATTAATTTATTCTCATGGGGGAAAATGCCCCAGCCATCCCACTACTGCTGTGTCGTCCTTCTCCACTTCCCTGCATTCTAACATCCTACCACTCACCAACATTCTACATTGCTACAACAGGCACAGACTTGAAGAAGAGATGCATGGTTCTTCTACTGTACTATTTATATTCCCATCTTGGTGGAGGGCATGTGCTAAAGAAAGACTTTAAAAAAGAATGTGTAGGAAAGATAGTATGCAATATATTGGGAATGAAGCTATAGAAATGAATTTCAGGCTATTTCATTCAAGGGTGGAAAGACCAAGAAGAAAAATAATTCTGCTTTTGGAAGGAGTGAGGGGACAAATGATGAAAACTAACGTCAGGTGAAATTTTCATTGTACCCCCAAAATGTTGCAATATTTGCATAATTCCTATTAGATACATTTTGCTAATTTAATCTCCATTTAGAAACTACGCTAGTTTGTTCAATTTTCGCCTGCAGGAGACTGGTTCGCACAGGGAAGGTTGAAAAACATTTTCTGCTTAAAACATCCTTTAGCTGGTACCTTTTGCGGTTTTCTACACACAGTGTAGGAAAGTAGAATATTATGTGGTATGGCTGGGTAGCCTTACCATGTAATATTATCACAATACCCCAAAAATGGTCCTTGGAGTCACACTAATAAATCAATAGCTCTGTCCTGGTAGAGTGGCAAAGAGCAGTCATGCTTTACTAGAGGAACATGTTAAGTATTTCAGACTACCAACGTGGACGATAAGTAATTCACATTACTCTGAGAAATCCAACACCAATTTATAAACATAGAGTGCATTTTTTTCTTAATTTAGACACCAGAATGAACAGAATAGCATACATATAACCAGAGTTATATATTATATAAAATACATAGACAAAATAATGTTGTAGTCAATTGCAAAATCCACTAGTGACAAACGGTTACGTGCAGGTTGAGTTACGTGGAACCCTTATAGGGTTAAGGTAATGTGGGCCCCAGGACCAGGCCACAACAGTCAGATCAATTTTACATAGCCCATGGAGTTTGGGTGCAGAGTTGTCTGGCTGTCCTTGGTGCTGATTTGACTGCTTACACAGTGCTGCAAGAAACAGAATGCAAAAACTCAACTGATACACAGCTGCTGACCTCGGATGATTGTTGCATGGTGTTCCCTGTAGATGCAGGCTCAAGTGTGGGGGTCGGTTACCGGATTGGTGATCAACAAACCTTGGCAGCTGTAAGCACAGTGAAAAGCTTCTGGAACTTTACTTGGTCCGGAGAAGAGATGTAGCGGCCTGAAACTTTGCAGCAG
Organism: Calotriton arnoldi; assembly: GCA_963921515.1. NCBI lineage: Eukaryota > Metazoa > Chordata > Amphibia > Caudata > Salamandridae > Calotriton > Calotriton arnoldi. The sequence continues at coordinate 2,102,744 of CAWUFW010002244.1, read as the reverse complement.
GTGAGACTATAACTCCCATAATGCACTGGCCCACCTAGATTTGAGCAATCCCATGGAGGGGCCAATGGACACTGATTCTTTGGATCCGGTGAGTGTTCTTACCTGCAGTTTGCAGGGGATTAGTGCCACAAGTCCAGGAGAGACTGAGGGTGCTTCTGGCTTCCACAAGGATCCCTCTCTTAAAGCGTGTTGAATTTTAGCCAAGGACGAGGGTGGTTCACTCAGTTCTAAGTCTGTTGCCTCAGGGACAAAGTATCCCTCTTTTGCTTTGGTGCTGTGGGCAAAGTCCTGTTGTCAGCGACGCAGGTCTCCTCTTGGTCTTTCCTTGAAGTATGTTGTTCAGATCTGAGGTTCTGGTCACAGGAGGGTCCCTTAAAACCTAGATTTAGGGGAGTTAGGGATGTGGGAGCTAGTAGCCAATGGGCATCTATTCCTTGCAGATAATCCGCCCCTGAGGTGACCACATCCGGTGGTGTAGGTCACCTTTTCTACCCATAACCCACTATTTCTGCCCTCCTAAAGATGGCGGAATTCGATTTTAGGTGTGCAGCTCAGATTGTCTACCATAGAGGTTGGGACAGCCTTCCTAGAGGTGAACATCTCCTGCATATATAAGTTCCTGCCTTGCCTGGGTGGAAGCATGCCTGGGGCAAGGGGAGAGCTGTGTCCTTATCAGGGGGACAGCCCAGATACACATCAGAGGCGGTGCAGCCTTTGAAGCTCACTGTTCTGGTGTGCAACTTCACTAGCCTGCTGGGGAAGAGGGAGGTGTGACCTCCTTCCTGCCTAGCCTTTGTTCCTGACTCCTGGGCGTGATCACACTGCCTGGCAGGAGGTCAGAATCCTGTCTTGGAAGCAATAAGCACGGGAAAGCGCAGCCTGGTCAACCAGAGCACAGTGAAGCTGGGGCAACCAGGTGGACAACCTCTAAGGTGCCACCTAGGTGTATGTCATGTCACCCAGACCACGAGAATCATGTCGGGGGTGAGAAGGCACATTATTTAATATCAAACATGACATATTTTAGTGGTACCATAATGGAGCTGCCAATCTCGAAAGTGCCCGGTTGGCAGCCCACATTATCCTATGGACCGCTAACACTTATAGTAGTTTGCAATGAGAAATGCTACTTTATGGACATATAGGCTTGTGCTTATATGTCCACACCTTTAATATTATGCACCCTGCCTCCTGGGCTGAGGAGGCCTACCTTGGGGGTGCCTTACATATATTAGAGGCAGTGCATTTGACTGTGCCACACATGGTAAAGGCTCAGTCAAGTTCTAGCAGTTTGCACTTCTCCTGCAGTCTGCAATGGCAGGCCTGCTGTCAGTAGTTTGCATGGGTCACATGGGTGGCACAAAACCGTGTTGCAGCCCTGGGGACCCCTTTACCACCAATGCCCTGGGTACCCCTGGTACAATATACTAGGGACTTATAAAGGGGTAAAGTCCATGCCAATTTGGGATTACCAAATTGAACATAACAGTTTTGGGAGAGTGCACAGGCGCTAAGGGGCTGGGCATCAGACTCCAGCCTACTATCAGAGTCATAACCATCAGCATATGGAGTAAAAAGTGGGGGGATGACCAGACAAAAAGGGGCACGTTCCCACAACAGTATGCCTTCAAATTTAATCTTCACATAGGTGCCCAGCTAAGTACATTTCATCTAATGTGTATTATTTCACACAACTGTAGCAGAAATTATGCATACTTCGCAAGGAAATAAAATCCAGCTATCAAATGAACTCATTCAAAGAGGATTTAAAACTGGAGGATGAACAGTAACAAGAAATAAATGTGAGACAGGGGATACCTAGCACAAAGGAAAGTTCATTTTTAAGACCAGGGGAAAAGAGGGTGCTCCTGCCTGGAGAAGAGAAGTATAGCAAGATGGTACCTCCCTCCAGGTAGTGCAGTTTTGGGCAGACTTGTCCAAGAGGTAATGAGTCTGTTGAACTTCTCCATAGATGAAAAGGGGGAATTAACAGAGGTAGCTCTGTCCCAAGGAGAGTTGTGGGTGGCCAGGCTAGCTGGGAAGATTAACACTGGTCTTCATGTTGTGTCGCAAAGATGCCAAAGTGGCTGATGTGGATCACTATGGCCAACAAAGAGTGGATCTTGGGGCGTGGAGACCCAAAGACCCCCATCAATTGAGAATCAGGAGCACCTGTGAGAGTAAGGCGTAGCTACATAGCCAAAGAGTTTCTGGAAAAACGAAAATTGTCAGAGATGAAAAGGTGAGACAGTAGAAATAGTGGTATAATAAAGGGATCTAATTAACCTCCCTGCAACTGGAAGAGAAAATGGAAGCTCTATTCTTAAGCATTTTCTCGTGGATAGAGAACCCTAGTAAGGTCCTAGACAAGCTGTGTGCTTTGTAGGACTCGTTAAAATAAATTTCAGGAATGCAAGTTTCAACAGTTCTATTATCCTTAGCTTCATGTTCAATAGTCCGTTAAATGTCCAATGTCATAAAACGATTCATTTCCACCATTAATTGCCTTCTTAATTATATTAATGGGAATTATTCAAAGAGGAGAATATTCATGGACTGTGAAACACACTCAGCAGAGGACCAAATAATTCAAAACCGGCATCTAAAACCATATTTAACGGCACAACAAATTCAACCCAAAGGTCCTCACAGTTTCAGACTAGATCATGTGATTGAGAAATTAATTTAACAACTAAGGGGCACATGCATCAAACCTGTATTTTGCGATTACCAATTACGATTTTTAAGAAATCGCTATTCGGTAATGGCAAAATGCAATGCATCAATACAAAGAGCAAATAGCGATTCTCTAATTGCGCTTCCTTTAAAATCGCAAACGCAATTAGGGAATCGCTATTTGCTATTGCGACTCCATTCTTTCCTATGGGCCTCAAGGCCCATAGGTGGGAATGGTCTTGCATTGCCTAAATTGTGATTACCTAATTGGTAATCACAAATTAGGTAATGCACAGGCAAGGGTGCCTGGGGGCCTAAGGCCCCCATGAGGTGCCCCTAACAACAAAAGGTGCACATGTAAGGCACACACATGCCCCACCACATGGCACTTTGAAAGATGCAGATTTGTGCATTTTTCAAAGTATGCACATATTAGCATCAACTTGAAGTTGATGCTAATTAGCGTTTCCTAAATGCACAGTTCGCATTTAGGAAAGGCTTCTTGCATATACATTAGGGAATCGCAAATTGCGATTCCCTATTTGCATTTGCAATTTAGGTAATCGCAACAAATTTGATTGCCTAAATTGCGAATAAGAAAAGCTTTCATGCATTGCAAAAGGCCATTTTGCGATCGCAAACGGCCGATTTTTGTGAATCGCACTGTTTGCGATCGCAAAATACTGTGATGCATGTGCCACTATATTTCTACCATAAATTGCAGTCCAAATGTTTTAACTGACCAAAACACCCTGATCCTTAAGGTTGAGAGAATATACTAGGTAAGTTCTGTCACGCTCCAAAGAGCTGATACCCCAAGTTAGTCACTGGAGTTAATCCATTTTTTGCCAAAGCAATAGCCATCCACAGTCTCAGATATGAATGGACCCTGTCTTTAAGCCAGTCTGTGTACCAGAGAATAAGGCGTGTTTTACAACCTTGACCATTAATTCCTTCCCTGTCTGCTGCAGAGAACCAAAGGTTGTAAGATTCCCTTTAGCCTGTGATACTTCCATAAATTCTTATTAGAGATCTCGCAGGGTCTCTTATATTTCCAAAAACAGAAGACAGCACTCCTATTCTATTGACTGATTTATGAAATTAAGGGTCCCACATAAAGGTCTTATCCTCCTCACTAATAATAACGATTGAGTTAAATTACTGAATTTTGGACGTGAGGACAAATGTTTTACTGGATTTATTAATATGAGAATGTTCTAGCCCAGGGAGCACTTTACAGGGACACAGGCAAGGCAGCTACTTTATTATCTTTAAATGACAATTCCATGGGTCTCTGTAGCCCTTCTCCAACATCGTCCAATGTACTCACTTTTGACTTCAACCGTAGAGGTAATTAGCTAGAAGCTAAAATAAAACTTCAGGGCACAACTTTCCATACCTTCCTCGTACAACTTTCCATTCTACTACACAAAGCCTCATTTAATTCATCTCAAGATCAAGGCCTGAGAACATCCATCCTCTAAACTGATTAGCATTCTGCGTGGTCTCTTCTCCTGTCACTCAAGGTAATAAAATAAACTGGGAAACCATGAATCATTACTTATGTGACACGCATGGCATCATCCAGCCCTTTTTAGAATGCAGAAGGTGCTGTTAGCAAAGTGAAATCAGATCAGTAACTTCAGTCACACAGTGGGACAAAAAATTCCAGGAATGATTGTGAAAACATTCCCTAAATTCTTGTGTTAGAACTGTCGCCACCATTGAAGCACAGAAGAGCTAATCCTCAGCGTTGCAAACAGTTCTGATTTGCACAGGATTCTAAATGTAGAATTATACATGGAGGTCTTTTGTCCCTTGCAGGCCTCTGTCTCTGCTTCGCTCCTCTGCTCCAAAGGCACGCGTGCAAATATGGCCTCATTGTTATTAATGAGATGACCCAGGGGCATTTTATAGGACAGAGCCGCTTTGCCCAGCACACTATTTGCACAATCCTGCTCAGGTCAAAAGGCCTGGCTTTGTTGCAGTGGACCAGATTACTTGTGTGAAAATCGCCTAATAACCATCACGGATGCCGTGGGCCAGGATGCAATATAAGAAAATGCGCCCCTTACTGCTAGTAAAATGCAATAGTAAACAGGGTTGAGTGGGCCTAAGACCTCTGAGCCCGGTGCCGATGCACCTGCTGCACGATTTGTAGCAGCGCCCGTGTACGCATGATGAAAAAGAAAGATAAGGTGACGCGCAAAATGAGGGCTGTTCAGTGGCAGGTTGTGGAAATAATTTATTGTGATCATCACTTCTGTGATAAAGCGGTGGAAGAGACCATCTATCATGACTGCTGTGGAATAGCATATCTAGGTAAAAATAATATGACATCTAACACCGGAATGTGGGAGGGTTCTATGTATGAACTTCGCCCAGAACCATGTATGTTTTATTGAAGCAAAGGTTATGAATGAATTTGAGAATCGTGTATCTGCTCTTGGAAAATGTATTTTGTGTAATAATTCTATACGCTCTGTATCTTATTGGATAATTGATTTTAATTTTAATTTTATAGCTTTTGAGCCGATTTTGTATTGCTGAATTGTTTATATGTTTTCCAACATAAACAAAAAAACCTACATATTACTAAGTAAGAGAATGCTTGGAATTCTACAATATCTGTCCATGCTCCTAAATACAAAAAAGTAAGAAATCTATACAAATTGTAGGCAGAACTATAATATTAAAAAATGTGCTCCTTTAATTGAGGCTCATCGACCGTCATCAGTAATATTCCATCTAATAATATTAGTTTTTCATTCCCATTTCACACAAGTTTTATTCTAAACTGTGCAAATTGAGCTTACACTGACTGGCATACAGTTTGATGCTCGGGTGCAAATTCACTTCAATTATATAAAACGCAAATTAGCACTAGTGAAGGGTGTAATATTACCCCAGAAGTGTAAATCCGTTACTAGGTGGGTATGGAAATTGAACCTCAACAAAATTGGAAGAGGTGTAGGAAATAAGTGTAATTGCACTAATGCAAGGATATTTAGGATTAACTGCTGCACACCAGGTAAAATGAAAAAGGCAGAACTCTTTTCACAAGGACTTCATTGGAAAGTAAAAAAGCCACAAACCATTTCCAGGAGTACTGCAAGAGGTATGTGAATGAACAAAAACTTATAGGTTTGTGATCTACTTTTTGTGAGGTAGCCCAACAATGAAGACCAACATATCCACTTCAGTCATAAATTTGCAAACGAGTAGAATCCACCAAAAAGGGGGATTTTGCCACTTCTTAATGCACATTGTAAATCAAGACTGGAAACTTAGGTGTGCATAATTTTTATTTTCTGCACCTGACTTCAACGTAGGTGCTCATAATGCTTTGTTAATCAGGCCCTATGTCTTTTTCATCAAGGGATACAATTTATACAATTGCTCTGTTTCTTTCCTTGGTGCAGTCTCACCAGTAATTTCACCTACAGGGTTGCATTTCATGTTCATATTTCAAAGGAAAATAAACTCTGGAAAAAAAATATTGATTTGTACATATTGAAATCCATTCAGTTCTGCCATTTTTAGGTCTCGGCTACAGACACTTTGGGGGATATTCACAAGAACGTGCGATAAACATCGCCAAAATAGGCTAACGCAATTTCTCATATCGCCGTCTATCTCGAGAAAATAACTCCGTGTCAACGGCGTATTCACAACACGGCGGTAACATGCGATAGTTTCCCGATAACTCCTCAAATGTCCGCGATACAACTACCGCGACGGCGATAAAAAAGGAAACCCGAACGCGAAAAAAGATGCGATGGGCCCAACCGCGATAGAAAAATCGGCGACAAGCAGCGCCAGGCTTGCAATTCCCACGTCAGGCGGGAAAAATCACCATAAAAGCAGCAAAAAAAAAAACAACATAACAACTGCGAAGCACAATGGAGGCAGCCGGAGCAAGTACAGAGGACAACCCGAACCCCACAAGCCCCACGGAGGACCAGCCTGGGACCTCGGGGTCAGGGAAGGGCAAGGAGAAGAAGAGGAAGACGCGGTTCAGTCCGCAGGAAAACAGGATCCTGATTACGGAGGTGATAGAACACCATCAACAACTGTTCGTCACCTCCACTGTGTCATTGGCAACAAAAATGGAACATGGCAGTCCATCGTGGACAAGGTGAATGCAGTCGGAGTGCTGAGGAGGACAATGGAAGAGGTCAAGAGGCGCTGAAATGATGTGAAGCGCAAAACCAAGCTGAAACTCGCAAACAACCGCAAAGCAGCAATGCAGACTGGGGGTGGGAGCCCTACGCCACAGGAGGAGCTGGTTGAGATGGAGGAAATGGTGTCCACAGTCATCAGTGTGGAGACGGTGGCAGGAGTCGGGGGACCGGACACTGCTCAACATGACCTGACACAACATCAACAGGTTGAGTAACCACCAGGGACTGGGGGGACGGGGGAGATGGGCACAATGGCACACATGCACAATGAAGTATAGCACACTGCACAACCACAATGAATCTGGATCATGTCCCTGATCTCCTTGCCATACTGCAGCACACATAGAAACAGCAAGTAGGCCCCCGTCCACAATGTGCCCAGATGGGGCCTTCCCCACACATCACCAATCTCACAACAAACACATGCACATGTGCTGAACCCAGCAAAGCTGCGGATCCGTGAGCCCCACTGACAATGCAAGTGACACTGCATGACGATGAGCATGTCTGCAGGCCACTCATCATGACATGTTGCACGCCACGACACCGAGGTGGCTGAGTGTGGTCCACATCCGGAAAGGAGAAGGTCACACACTGACACATCCACGTGCACAAACAACCCCTGACGGCAACAAGACATCTGCGGACAAACCATGCCCAAGAGTCCCAACTCCCACCAAGAGCCCAATTTACCCAAGTATGCAACATCTCAGCACTGCATAAGCACAGAAGTCAAAGGCACACCGCCTGAAAGGGAGAAGGCCAAGCAAAGTCTGAGCTGCAGGGGCGACTCTCCCACAATGCAGCACACACACAAGAATCAGAGCACATCAACATTGACAACAATGTGGTACAAATTGCAACACTTTCACAACAGAACAGAGGACACAACTGCTGCTGCTTGTGTGTAGAATCTGGCCAATCACATTTGGCATAGCAGGAAACTGTGACATGATAATGGACAAGTACAACCCCACATCCCTGATGGTGCACAAATGTCCACTGTCCCGCTTCAAATAGGCAGCTCCTCCTAAACAGTCACAATGTACATTGTCATGCAGTCTGTTTGGAAACTTGGCCAATGCGTGAACATACATGGAACACACTGTTAAACTGCATCTCCCCTTTACATTGCAGAGGGAGAATCATCACCTCCTGCAGAGCAGACCGAACACCTCCTCACTGATGATGAGGAGGACCTCCCCACCTTCGACACCAACGCCCTCCAAGAGCTCATGGACACGTTCGGCACCCCACCTCCAGGAGCAGGGCAGCCCAGCTGCATCAAGGAGACCCCACCCCCTGCACAGACCACACAGCAGGAAGCACCCACCACCCCGGCTGTCCCCCAGGATCCCCACGACCAACACATGGCATTTCAACGCCGTGTGTTGGAGGGCCAGAAGGAGATGGCTGAGCAGGTGCGGGTGGGGTTCGACCTCATGGCAGCCAAACTTGATGCCATCCATGGGTGTCTACGTCCCATCAGGGACCACTTGCAGTCCCTAACGGACACCCACAGTCCGCTCCATGGTCTCCAACGAGCCATGGCTGACATCGCTGGAGTCATGACTCAGAGACAAGAACACCTGTCTAGTCAGAGTGGCTCCAGCGATCTCAGCCGTGAGTTGGGACACATGTGGAGGCTCATGGAGGACTCGGTGCGGATGGAGGCGGAAAGGATGGCTGCCACGGCTGCACATCAGCGAGATGTAGCTGGGATCTTCCATGCCCTGCAGATCCTCATCATGGCATTGCTGCCACAAGGCCTGGTGCAGATGAATGCTGCTGCTCCTACACCATCCACATCTCCGCCCCCTGATGTGTCAGTGCCCCACACTGCGGCAGACATTCCACCTCCGGCACCTGATGTGTCACTGCCACACAGTGCTGCAGCCGAAACACCAACACCCACAGGTGAGGCACATCACACATCAGAGGACGATGATGTGGATGAGACTGCCGTTGTGGTAATGAGGAAGCGGTAGCATTCATCTCCACCATATGGCCTTTTCAGGTTGGTTCGGCCCTTTGCATCATCACCTTCCACTGTCCCCCGATACACTCTGCGGCACTCACCTTGGACCTCGACATGGACTGCCATATTCTGTTTGGTTACCAATGACACAGCAATCAGACTTCGGACTGAACTCTTCCTCTTCCGATGAACTTGTCCTTCCCTAATGGACTCTGGCTGGCCTTCCACGGGGCAACAATGTCAAGTGGGGTGGGCATGGCCCTGTACTGCTCCAGCTGCAACACTCCACTGGATGTGAATAAAACATTCAAATTCACACAGATGTGTCATGTCTATGATCCTTCAAGTATGACAGTATGGATGAATGTAGGGTCACTGATTCCCCCTCACGTCCATTTTGCACATGTTGTGGGGCTTGGGTCACAGGGTGCAACATTGCCAATTGCGGTCCGGGTGGCGCAGACACTACAACGGAGACACACGCATTGGTTACTCCCTTGTCGAGGCCAGAACTGAACCACGCCCTGAGCCCCGGGCTCATTGTTCACTCTCCTATGCTGGACTGGCATACGCCAGCCCAGTCCACTTCGCTTATGCTCACAGGGGGTGACGACACAGCTACATGTCCCAGGTCTTCCCTGTAGTGATCTGCTGGTCACTGGTCTAGTTGTCAGCATGCCAAAGCCACTCCCTAGGGCTGGTTTACACCCACACCACACCCATCCAGCACAGGCGTCACGGGACATGTGACCCTGCCAATAAAAGGGGCCCACCACAGCACATCCCCCACTGCCGGAGGTGACATGATGGCGTCCGCATCCACGGAACTCAATCATGAGGCGTCCGTGACTTGCGTTGCACAGAGTTAGTGGGACCCGATGGCCTGCGTCCGGCACGGGCCTACGGCCATGTGGCGATGACTTGCATTGCACTGAGTTAGTGGCACCCGATGGCCTGCGTCCGGCACGGGCCTACCGCCACGAGCGATGACTTGCATTGCACTGAGTTAGTGGCACCCGATGGCCTACATCCAGCACGGGCCTACCGCCACGTGGCGATGACTTGCGTTGCACTGAGTTAGGCCCACCTGAAGAACTGAGCGGGTGTGCAGCCTGCGATGATGCGTTGGCCTCGATACGGCGTCCAGCAAATCAAGACTCAAATTGAATTGTGATCCCTGCTGGACCGCAGTGTATGCGCAGGCAGCAGTCAGCACACACATGACTCCACGGTGTGGTGCCGCAGGGTGCGCTGGGGGCCTGTGGCGCAGAATCCAGCCATCTGCTGAGGAGGTTGCACCGGCACATGGAGGGCCCTCTTGGAGACACGCCGGTGGCGGCAGGTGAGCATTGAGGCCTGGGTGCGCAGGGGCGGGCAGTCATCGCTGGGCGGCGGACCGGTCTGGGGACCAGGGCTGGGGTGCAGCAGGCGCACAGGATCGCGCAGGCACCACCGGTCACGGCGGCGGCCTCATGGCTGGGTGGGGGGTGCCGCCCTGGCAGACACGACCCTGCATGCGCTGACGAGATGTGTGCGGGTTGGCTTGGGACGTAGTCACCTCGTCTCCAGTGTGAATACGGCCGTTGAATGTGGTCGGGCACGTGTGTGTAGGCCTATGGTCACGATATGGCAGACACAGAGACACAGGCAGAAGTTACTGTGGTGGCCATCCCGGAACTGGACCATGCCCAGGGACCCGGGCTATTCATTCGCGACATACGCCGGCCAAGGCCGTTCCGCTCAGGCTTACAGGGGGGGGGGACCACATGGCTACATGTCCAAGGTCTTCCACACTGCCTGGGGTCACCTGTTTGCGTCCACTGTCCACTACACTGCAAACACCAGCAGTAGATGTCCACATGGACATGTCTGTGCTCTGCATACTGCAGTCTGTCCAGCACATCTCCACCACACTTGGCATTGTGTCCTTTCTTATTGCTGGGTCACTTGCCTCCTTCGCACATTCTTGGTTCCCACCTCTCCCCACATTCTGCAATTGTGTGGCAGAGGGGCTCTGCCTTTGTGGATGGTTTGTCTACATGTCTGGCCCCTGTTACCACGGTTACTTGTGTTGTCGTGTCCGGTAGTTGGGCATGTTGGTTGGCATGTTGTATGTGATTTTGTTACGTGTGCTCTCCCACAGTTATGAGTTGTGTGATTGTGGAGTTGAGGTGTGTGGTGTGTTCAGTTAGTACTTGCCAATGAGCAGTGCATTGCCATGGGTGCCATCCTGGAAGCGCTGGTTGATGATGGACTGTCGGAAGATGTATGTATCATGCACACTGCCTGTGAAGTTGGCGACGACATTGGTGAAGTGTCCCCGGTGGTCCACTATCGCCTGCACATTGATGGCATGCGTGTGATTTCTGTAGCGGTAATTGTGTGCAGGGTCGGCAGGGGGCACAAGTGGTACATGTGTACAGTCAATTGCCCCGACACGTGCGGTAAGGCAGCTATGGCGTAATTCCCTTGCATGGTCTCCAGCTATTCATGCACAGCGTGGGGGAAGTGAAGGTGCAGGGGTATCAAGATGATACAAACCGTGATGTTTACAGGTATGATGAGTCCTGCATAATGTGACCGTAACAGATGTTTGTGTGGTCGTAACCTTCCTTTTCTTTCCTGCGGAGGTTACGAGCACACGGACTTCTGTTACAGTATGTTTGGACTGGATTCATCATACCTGTGTGCATTCCGGTTTGTCCAAGTGCAATGCACTGTACCAGATTACGTTTGTGACTATGAGGATTCTTGACCATTGTCACCACTTCTCCAACAGGTTTCTGACTACTGATTTCGGGATATGGAATGGTATTGGGGAGTTCCCGCAGCATTTGCAGTTTATTTGATCCACACGTTGCCCTGGTGAAGTTCCCCGTTGGGAATGGAACGCGTTGGCTGAGCTTTTCGTCTTGTTGTTTATGTATTTGTAATAAAGTTCTGTTTTTCCACTACCGTTGACTACTGGACTTCATGACCTGGGGGGGAGGGTCCAGGGGGTGGTTGCGGTGGGTGTTGTGGCCCTCTTGGGTCTCCAGGCTGCATGATCATTGCCTCCATGGCATCTGTTGGTCTTCAGATGTGGCTCTAGGCTGGGCTCCCTTTCATACTGCAGGTTGTCGTCCTGCTTAACACCAGTAAGAGGCAGGTGTTGAATCCCTGCTGCTAACGCGCCTTATTGCCTGTTTTCGATACGCATCGCTGATCTGGCTGCTCGTTGGGAATATCGCGAAGTGGTGGTTTCGTGTGTTTTTGCACGGGAACGCCTACTCTGCATATCATTAGCGTTAGTTGTCGCTCTCATCCGTGGCAATGTGTTTTGCGGCAGCTATCGCGGGAAAACTGGCGATGTCGGCAGTTGCACCAGCTTGTGAATGGGGCGATAAGTCTATCGCCACTTTTGCGGCGCTAAAGTGCTGATAAATCGGCGATGGCTCCTTGAGAGTATGCCCCTTTATTTGCTCTTTGGCAGACCTATTATTTTCTACAAATAACGTACTTAGGCCCAGATTATGAGTGGGCCAGAGGAATGGGTGCTATATTATCGCAACTGATAAAATCTGACTCCCCAGGCTTTAGAATGTATCAGGTGCAAAAATTAGCACCTATTCCGAGTTTTGGGGACAAACATGCAGATTTTGATACTTACCGTGCCAAAATCTGCATGTTACGGTAAATACAATACTGTTTTCCCCTGTTAAATTCCAGCAGGTTTGTAATTAGCCACTTTGTTAATGCTTATAAGCATAAATATTTTTTTTTTTAATCCAGCAAGTTTGACCTTCCGAAATTTAAAATAGGGTGAGGTATTTACCTCTTCATGTAATTACCGGGTGCAGTAAGTACCAAAGAACTTGGAACTCTGGAACATGTGCAAGCAGGGATTTGTGGAGGGGCTCGAAAAATGAGGGTTCAAATGACATAATTCCTAAGTCACTTTGAGATGCATTTAAACAAAAAACAAGTAATTAATAAAGGGTGAGTTATGGGTGCTGCATAGAAAGGGGTTGTGCTTGTGGTAGCATGTGATAGATTCCAGTATTCAGGGAGAAGGAGGGGTGAGGATCATTTTCTGAAGGGATATCCAACAGCATTTCTGAGGCTGTTTGTTATAGACTGCGAGGGTACACCAACAACATATTATTTATGATGAAGGACAAGTCCACATTTTTATTTTGTCTACTGTACAAGTGGGCTCCACTCCCCTACTGCACAAGCCAATGTCCTGCCTGTTTGCAATGTCACACTGTAGTTAAGAGAAAGAGGAATACATTTCTTCTACGATCAGACAAGTGTCAACCAGTGCCTATTTTGTAAAAGAAAGAGTGGCGGTGCAGAAGTTCTGCTCAAAAGCCCACAAACGCTGTGATTAAACATTAGCACCAGGATAGGGCCAGACTGGCTGTAGCAGGCACCAGGCGTTTTCCCAGTGGGCTGGAAAGGTGGGGGCGGGTTTTGACCCACAGGGGCCGCTTTTGTTACAGCCCAGGGGGCCAGTTTTGCAGCAGTGTTGCAATATCGGCCCCCTGTAACAAATGCGGCAGTGGTACTTGACACTAGCACCCGCTACAGCCCCCCTCCCCGTTTCCACCATCAGCCGAGCGGAATTGCCAGGGCTGGTTTCTGGTCCCAGTTTGGGCGTGGACACCGAATACAAAGGCTGGTAGCTTTAAATTCAGCTCATCCCTCTTTAATTCAGCACCAGGCATTCCCTGCCCTGTGATCTTACTCTTGCAGGTACCTTAGCGTTTCCACCCCTAGCCCTTCTGTCATCTGACATGTCTACGCACATACTTTTGTGCAAAATACAATTGCATCAACAAAACAGACCACACACTTTTTTGTGGAAAAACTGTCACATGTTTATTCATATTCTGTTATGCAGTACACAGGTAGGGTTGAATTACGGGTGAACATACGAGTGCAGCGCCGTTAAGGACTAACCGCTGACACCCATCCTGAAACAGTCGCCAGCCATCGGACATTACATTGCCATCTTATTATTCATCCGGTGCTGTATATTTCGCATTGGGGCTGCTGCCCAATGATTTTAATGGTTGCTGCACCCATGCCACCACGGAGCGAGTTAAGGCCAACCCCCAGCTGTCAGGATACCAACTGTACCTTATGGGATGAAGGGGTTACCGTCGCCTTCTACTCATGGCACCCTATGGCCTGAGGATCTCATATTTAGCGGCCCAATCTCCATCTAATGGGTATTCATCGCTTTTTGCATTAGGATCACCCTGTAACTCTGCTTGCGACGCTGTACAGCGATTGGCTGCTCTTCTTAGTTCTCATATTCTTGCTGAGTGGGTGGATGGCAAATTCCTCTGCTGCTGGCCACCGAATGAGGAATATCCAGGTGTGGCGCACACCTAAATACCCTGTTTCCCTCCCGGAAGTGACATCATGCCAGGGGTCACGGGTGAGGCGAGATCTCGCACTCACCGTGGCCTGCTTCAAAGCCAGAGGCCATAGAAAAAATACTACCCAGGGCAGTGAGGAAACACTGAGGGGCTGTCCCCTTTAGTGTCTCCCTGCGGGAGACGTGTCCATTCACCTAGCATTTCCACCCCTAGCCCTTCTGTCATCTGACATGTCTATGCACATACTTTTGTGACAAAATACAATTGCATCATCAAAAAAACAGACCACACACTTTTTTGTGGAAAAACTGTTGCAAGTTTATTCATATTTTGTTATGCAGTACACAGGTAGGATTAACTTACGGGTGATCATACGAGTGCAGCGCAGATAAGGACTAACCGCTGACACCCATCCTGAAACAGTCGCTAGCCACCGGGCATTACATTGCCATCTTATTATTCATCCGGTGCTGTATGTTTCGCATTGGGGCTGCGGCCCAATGGTTTTAATGGTTGCTGCACCCGTGCCACCATGGAGTGAGTTAAGGCCAACCCCCAGCTGTCAGGATACTAACTGCCCCTTATGGGATGAAGGGGTCGCTGTCGCGTTCTACTCATGGCTCCCTACAGCCTGAGGATCTCATATTTAGCGGCCCCATCTCCATCTGATGGGTATTCATCGCTTTTTGCATTAGGATCGCCCGTAAGACCCTCCATGGCTCAGGGTGGCCTACCGCGAGCCTGAGTCCCCCACCTGTGGAGCTCTAGGGTTCTTTGTCGCCATTAGATGACTGTCAAATAGGTAGGTACTAATGAGGCTGGCCTTTGCTCCTTTGGTAATGTCGGCCCTTCCGTCATAGCTTGCATTCTCCTCTACCACCTGTCTTTTTTTTTTTTTTTTTTGAATTTGCATGTTGCCATCATTTGTTGCCAGGCTGCAATAGCAATCTTTGTAACTGACACCCTTTTTTTTTCTTCTTTTTTTTCCTTTTTTTTTTTAGTTTCTGCCTATGGACGGTTTCTGAAGTACTGCCATCCTTGAGTCGAGCAGATCCCAAAGAACAACATAGGAGTTGAACGTCTCACTATCTGTGTGAGCTGTTAGCCTGCTACTATTGCGACTTTCTGTATACGTTACTGTCTTGTCTGCCCACTTGTGGTATAGTAGACACTCTGCACCTATACCATGTCAGTTGGAGTTCCTTTGCACACCTTTTTTACCCCTAGTTGAGCTGTGACCTTGCAGCCTAGACTCTTATCGCCTTCTATTGCGCTCATGCAATTCAATTGATGCCATCTTACAGCGTAGAATAGCATTCTGTCTAATTTGTCTGCTTGGATGGCATGGTGGCCTAGCCATCTTACTTTCTCCTTTTTCTGTTCTATTAGCCCACTTGAAACAACTGCAGCCTAAAATTATGCTCTTTACTAAGCAGCTAAAGCTCTTGCTGTCAAACGCCCTGGCAGGTTGAAAATGTATACAGCCGGATACATGTGTGACCAAGCGTTCTCATGGTTGGGCCATGATACAGTCCTTACTTCAAGTTTATCTCTCTGAATGCACTCTAGGCCACCTTCGGGTTAGATCAAGCGGGTGATTTACTAATGTTGGTTCTATTATGGAGCAATCTCTTTTGCCCCTGTTGCACATTTGGACATTTAAGAGGCGAGGACCACCCGGTTGCCTCCTGACTTGAGTGCACTGCATCCATGGCTGTCGTAATAATCCACTTCTGCCCAGCAAATCTTGTGGTCGTATACTAGCTTACTTCCATTTTCTATACTTGCCCTCTGACGGTAAAGCGACCTTCACGTATGGACGTGCTATGATGGGTCCCTGTAAAATTCAATGTTAGTCCCTGGTGCTTAGATGGGACAACCTCTTGCATGACTGAACTATCTGTGTGCCACTCTGTGCAGACCATTTGCAATTATGGTCTTCCTCCTCTGTGACTAGGCCCCATACCCTGGCCTGCGTTGGTCATTCTGAATGTTGTTTGAGTTTACTGTCTATCTTTTGTGATCTTGGTATTGCCATAATACTGTCATTATATCTAGTTTATTTTCTGATTATTCTCTATGTTGCATGCTCAGATTGTAGCTAAAGCTGGTCATTTGTTAATGAGTGTGCTCTGGACCCCTCTTGTGCTGCTATTACACTATCATTTTAGGGGGGGGGGCAGCCCTACTCCAGTGTTCCCAAATCCTATGCACCTTGCCCTTGGCTGTAGTGACAACCACTTCCCCTGGGAAAGATCTTATACTTTCTCTGCTGGTTGTGTGACGCTAAGGTGACCTTCAGCATGGACATGCTATGATAGCTAACTGTAAGATACAACGTCAGTCCATTATGCTGAGCTATGACACTGTTTTACAGGGCTATATGATATCACCTGTGCGCCTTGTCCATTGTCTCTTTCTATGCAGACACTTGGCACCTACCAGTTGCTCATCAATTGCTCTAGACAGAACATGTGCAATTCTGTTCTTTCTCATCTTTCACTGGGCTCTCTTCCCCGACCTTCTTGCTTAGTGCCTATCCTTGAAGTCCCCTCTGCTGGGGAGAGCGTACTGTACTAAGCATGAGAAAGTGAAGACTTGTAAGGATGGAGTAGAGAGAATAAAAGCTTATGTTACTCAGGGGGGCATTCCAGAAGTGTAAGAGGTGGGCCTTGGGAGGCAACAGCCTGCTTGAGCATTTGTTACTCATAGTTGCACTACTACGTTGATAGTACTCCTCCCCTCATAGCTGCTGCATTCCTTAATTTATTCATTTTGTTCAAGATTATATAACACCCTATTCCTTCCTTTCTGAATACATTCTGTTCCCGCTGTACTCATGAGACAAGCGTGCCAGCTATGTGTATGGTGCTATTTACTGCCTGCGTGCAGGTGCCCAATGATCAACCTAAGCTGAGTCCAAGTGGGAGACCCTAATTAATTGCAGAAAGTTCTGTTTCTGGGACCCACCATCCAGGCTTCTACTGCTTCCTCGAAGCACTGGATCAGCCTGGTGCCGTTGTGTGGTTCAGAGAAAAGAGACTGGGGCAGTGTACGTTGTTACCTTGTGGGCTCTGGGCTAATTAAAAGCCTCAAAATGTGTGACTGTCACAATATCTGGTGTATAAACATTCTGCAGTTATATGCCAAGACGCATTTACACTTGTGGGTATTGCATCAGGCTTTCATTCAGAGACCCTTCCCCTATCATTGTTATGTGGTCTGCCGTGCTGACTTGGCTAACTGCCATTCAGTGATGAACAACCTAAGCACCCCACCTTCGCTATGATGGCATTTAAAAAAAAATATATATATATATATTTGTATCTATATCTTTCTTGTTCTACTTTCCAGGTCAGGTTTAGAAATCCTTCCTGTGCCTATGGATGAACTCCTTAGGAAAGCAGGATTTGAACATGGTAACCGACCTGGATGCCCTACAACTCACACAACTGGTGCATTTGCCCACTCACGAAAAGGGTCATATTCTGGACCCCATTTTCTCAAATGACTCCAGACTGGAGCCGCTGGCCCCCATACGGATGCCATGGACAGACCACTTCTTCATCCCAATTCGGTTTCTAAAACCCCACATAGCAGAGCCCAAAAATGGGTGTCCTGTACTGGGGCGTAAATGGCCATGGCGGGCTCCCGAAGCCTGGATCACAGACCTTGAGTCGTCCACCCCACTAGAAACTAAAGATTTAGAGGAAGCCCATAAAAATTGGCTAACCTGGATAAACGGATCCATAGATCGGAACTTCAGGAAGCCAGGTCCAATAAAGTCAAAAAATTCCAACAGATCGTCCTGGTTCAGCCCAGAGCTGGTCGCTCAAAAGAAAAGCTGCAAAAAGCTAGAACAAAACTGGAGGAAAACGTATGACCCTGAGCTTAAAATAGCCTACAAATTAGCTATCCAGCAATACCATAAAAACATTAGGAAAGCGCAAGCAGCCTTCTTCGAAGAAAAAATAGAGAAGTCCTCTAACTCCTCAAAGGAGCTGTTCAAAATCGTAAAGTCCCTCACTACAATTGATTCAGGTACTAACGTCTCCCAATGCTCAAAAGAAAGATGCAAAGGGTTAGCTACATTTTTCAAGAGCAAGGTGGAAAATATTTATAATTCCCTCCACCCTAACACAAGCCAGACATCAGTAGCCACCGAAGCCTCCAACAGCTCTCCTGAATCTCCCAAGAGTGCAGAACAGTCAGTGCCCTCCCCCCCCTGCCCTATTCACCTTCCCCAAACTGAGTGAGGAATAGGCTGGCTCCCTGTTACAGAACATTAAATCAGGGTCCCCTCTAGACCCGGCGCCACCCCATATTCTCACCCAAGGGGGGAAATGTGTCCTAACTCAACTCTCTCACCTCATCTCCCTATCCCTCGAAAGTGGCACAGTGCCCAAGAGTGGAAGCATGCCATCGTAAAACCTCTACTGAAAAAACCCCAACTGGACCCTGCCTCTCTGGCAAACTACCGCCCGATCTCACTGTTGCCCATCCTGGGAAAGATTGTGGAGAAACATGTGAATAGCACTATCTCACGCTTTCTGGAAGACAATGGCATCATACACCAGACCCAGATGGGATTCCGACCAAAACACAGCACGGAATCAGCATTACTCGTTGTCACCGAAAAACTAAAAAGCATTTTAGACCAGGGAAGAGCCACTGCAATCGTATTACTAGATCTAAGCGCGGCCTTCGACACGGTAGACCACGCTGTATTGGTCGAAAGGCTCAAAGATATCGGAATCAGAGGTACAGCTAACCAATGGGTGGCCTCATTCCTGAGTGATAGATCTTTTCAATGTATGGAGGCCGGAATCCTGTCAGACTCCTTCTCAGCCCCTTGGGGAGTCCCTCAGGGATCTTCCCTGAGCCCGACCCTCCTTAATATCTACCTGAGCCCACTAGCTCACATAGTACAGGAGTTCAGACTCTCCATTGTGTCATATGCCGATGAGTCACAACTAGTGGTCTCAATTTCAGATTCCCTCAACTCTGACCATAGGCAACTTGCCACTTGCCTGGAAAAAATTGGATCATGGATGGCTGACTGTAGCCTTAAGCTGAATGGGGATAAAACCGAGCTTATGATCCTGGGCAGCAACTTCAGCCCACGCTCAGAGATCCCTTGGCCAGCAAAATGGGGTCCGCCCCACCCCCCTAAAACTTAAATAAAAAACTTGGGGATGTGGCTGGACCAGAATTTAATGATGGAGATCCAAGCCAAAAAACTCTCGAGTACCTGTTTTGGGATACTTCGAATGATCAGAAAAATAATGAGCTTGCTCCCAGAAAACTCAAGGAAGACGGTGGTTCAAGCCTTGGTGGTGTTGAGGCTTGACTACGGCAACTCTCTATACTTGGGCGCCCCCAAATATGTCACGGACAGACTACAAGTAGTACAGAATGCAGCAGCCCGACTGCTTCTGAAGATACCCAGACACCAGTCAGTAAGAACATCCCTTAGGGAGCTACACTGGCTTCCGGTCCAGACCAGGATCAAATTCAAGTCCCTCTGCTTGGCCCATAGAGCCATGTATGGTAGAGGCCCCGCTTTATTACGAACTCTGATCTCCCACTACTCACCCCGTCGCCATCTCAGATCAGGATCAAACTTTCTGATGAACACCACCAGAATCAAGAGATCTAGGTGGGGTGGAAGGTCGTTCACACATCTGGTACCCAAACTGTGGAACAGTATGGATCCAGAACTCCGACTGATTGGAAACGAACTGTCCTTTAAAAAGAGACTTAAAATATGGCTGTTCCCCTAAATCCATGTGCAAGATATCTTCCTGTCCTGTTTCATACCAGCGCTGGGATACCTGCGGGTAGCCATGCACTCTACAAATCCCTAAATCTAAACCTAATATACAACTAATTGCGCACCTCCTTAGGACAACTGTGTCCAACCGAGATGTCGCTCCAGAGCTATGAATGCGCAGCGCAATGTCTATATAGGGGGGTGGGGGGTGCTGTTATGACTTTTGTCCTAATGGATTCAGCATATGCGACCAACCCTAGGCATGACTGGCGCCCTCGTCATAATGTGTTCTGGTTGAGCTGACTAGATTCACTGTAGAGAGTAATAGGTTTGTCAGCTGCATGGGTGGAACTGAGAGCTTGCTGACTTAACACAGCTTTGGCACATTAGTTATTTTCAAGTCATGCAATTAAAATCTTGCAATGCTTATCCTTGCCTGAACGAGCAGTTGTCGCTCCGAAATGGCAATGCCACCGTTGGTGGTGGCATACAACTGCTTGAAAGGTTCTACTCGTTGCCCTAACGATGTGGTAAATGTAACATCTTTCCTAGATGCTGCTGAAGATTGAACCTAATACGGGACAATCAATGATCAACATGTGGGGCAAGCTCGCTTTGTTGTGACGTGGCGTTTATTTTATTTATTCATTGCCAATCCACTCTCTACCTATTGTCAGAGCCTACGAGTCTCCAAGACTACACAAATTAACAATACGTGGAAAACAATTACAAACCTCCCTTACTGGGTTTTTAGAAAACAACAAATGCCTACTTGTTTAGATTTTGTGATGGTACCTCGAGGGCCTTTAGTACACCAATCTGTTTCTGTTGATCTATTCATTCATTTCTATTTCCTCTTCAAGGGGCCTATTCATCATTGCTTCTGAAGTGTGCCCCTCCCGCATGAATGGTGCTCCTCGCTGAAGCCATGCAGGGTTTATGTAGCTGGGATGCTATGCCAGATATTTCAGTACTGTAATTCCTCAGCTGCTGGCCACCAAAAGAGGAATATCCAGGTGTGGCACCCACCTAAATACCCTGTTGCCCTCCCGGAAGTGACATCATGCCATGGGTCACGGGGGAGGCGAGATCTCGCACTCACCGTGGCCTGCTTCAAAGCCAGGGCCCACAGAAAAAATACTACCCTGGGTAGTGAGGAAACACTAAGGGGCTGTCCCCTTTAGTGTCCCCCTGCGGGTGACGTAGCCATCCACCGTTTTCTCCCTTTGTGAGGGTTTTGCCGTTTTTCTCCTCCTCCATGTTTCCAATCTGTGTTTTCCCTCACGTGCACTTGGTAAATATCTGATGGAGAATAACCATTGCCAGTCCCCAAAAATAAGTGCTGGTAGCCTTCACCGGCAACCACTGACTCAAATTAAGCACTGTCCAACTATAACATATGTTCCAAGTTTTATAGATGGTTCTGTAATGCAAAGCTTTTTCTTTTAAGACAAGTGCTATTAGGCAATACAGTAATCTGCAAGGTCAGCTTGCAATGCCAATAGTGTTTCCAAAATATAAACATGTATACAATCATGTACAAAATCCAATAATTATGGATATTGGCAATTCCCTCACAGACCAGCAAAGCACAGAGTTGAAGGTGTACGTTGTGTAGGTCCTCTTGCTAACGTTGTTCGTGAGCAGTTCGTGAGCACGCTTTCGCACGTCGGGACCAGGTGGCTCCCGGCAGCAGACAGCAGGAAGCTTGCGAGCCGCTCCTCCGCTCTTCCCTCTTCAAGGCCACTGCCACTGCTGCACGCTTTAGCTCTGGTTTCGGCTCTCGGTTTTGGCTCCTGTGCCAGGGACCCACTCCGAGTCTTGGCAGCACAGGGGCCGGAAGGCAGGGGTGCCAGCACGCTGGGCACGCGGGCGTACCTGAGGACAGCCACTTTGCCGCATTTGTGGGCGACCTCGAGCCGGCGCCGGTGCTCGCAACATGCAGCAAGGAGCGAGGGAGTGAGGAGCAGCGGCCTGTAGCAGCATTGCGGTACCAGGCACCGGGCAAAAAGCTTCCTGGGAGAGGCAGGGCTCGACTCTTTATCCTGCCAGGCGCTTCAAGGCATTTCCTCAAGCGCTCAGTGCCTGCGAGTGCAGGAGCCGTACTTGGCTCCTGCAGAGAGTGAAGCCCCAGGCATGCCGCGGAGGCAGCCCGGCTAGGACAGGGTGCAGCTTGCGGTCCGCTCGGTGAGCACCACTCGCAGCGCAGCCTAAGAAAGCCCAGGAAGGCGACATTAAGGACATTAATGACATCAAGGACATTAAGGAGTGCATTGAGCTGAGCCAGCAGCCAACAGCAGCTCCAACCCGGCTCCAACCCG
Organism: Calotriton arnoldi; assembly: GCA_963921515.1. Classification (NCBI taxonomy): domain Eukaryota; kingdom Metazoa; phylum Chordata; class Amphibia; order Caudata; family Salamandridae; genus Calotriton; species Calotriton arnoldi. Next base: position 2,080,443 of record CAWUFW010002244.1, on the reverse strand, counting down.
GCAGCCCCAACCGGGTGCGTATTAACCCTGCGCCTTCTCCATCATAAAACGGTAAGAGCGGCGCTGCCCCAGAGGCCCTGCCTGGAGGCCTCACTTCCCCTACTTCTCGACCTTGTGTCAGCAGCCAGCATCCATCCTCTTGCAACTCAAGCTCGCTCTTTGCACTCCCCGCGCCACCTAACCCCCCTGGGCTACCCCCCTGGGTAAGCCAGGCTCCAGCAGGCAGCTGAGGGCCCGAGCCACAGTACCTCATCATTACCTTGTCAACTGCTCACTGAGGCACCTACTAAGGAGTTCACAAGGGGGCACACCAGGGGCTCAGCAAGGGCTTCATTGGCAAGGAAGAGGCAGTGCGCAGAACCAACGAGACAGAGTCGAGCGGTGGTGTAGAGGAGTGGATGATGAGAGCTCAAGCAGACACAGAAGGGGTGCCAAACCTGCTATGTGAGAATCATCCGCTGAGTAAGAACTCAGCTGCCCAGAAGTGGCCTAACCAGGCCCAAGTGCAGGCGTAAGTGTAACCTGTGGGAGTCCCCGGGAGCTGGGCTACCCCAATCACCAAGGACCGTTATCTACAGTACTCTCACTACCCTACCATCCTTGTATTGCCTTGTATCACCACTATGAGATCAGGCAGGACCAGACAAGAGGCGAAACCAGGGAAAAAAATGCGTCTGAGGAAGAACAAGAGGGACGTAGAGCTTCTCACCGATGAGATCCAATCAACCCCTATTCTCGAAGCTCAAACAACAACACCATCAGCACCACAAAAAAGGAAGGTGAAAATCACTGATTTCCTAACCTCTCCAGGTCCCCAAACCAAAGCCTCTGCACCATGTCACGCATCAGCCTCACAGATTGGCACGCTGCCTAAAGACAACCTTAACAACTCTAACACCATTAGTCAACAGCTAATTGTGAAAGTGCAAGTGCATGTACGGGAAACCCAACAGCAATTTGGGAAGACATCGTCGCACTTTTTCACGGAGAACAGAGCTGGTGGAAGTAGAATCACAGACAGACAAAACAGCCAAGATAGTGGGACACTAGAAAAACCAATAGGAGCCTGAATTGAATTACAGAATTTATTTTTCAGTCCGCTTGAACCAACTCAAGAAGTGCCCAAGGAAGTGAAAGTGCCACTAAAAACCACAATGAACTCCGCACCCACCCATGATTACAACATTTTACTTTCACCAATAAAGGTCAAGTTGGGCTACAGTAACCTTCACCGACAAAGCAGTCCTCTGGAAAAGGCGACCCCAGAGGACAACCTGAGTCACCTAAGTGGTATTTTTCAACCAAAACAAAGTAACGATATCCAGCACACGGAAGACAGTCTACCACTCTTAGCGCCCTTATGGACCCCATTCCTTAATACTATGGAGTCCATTTCAGCCGCACTTACCTTTCACTCAGAAAAACTAGAGCTCCAAGTTGATCTACTGCATGTCTTAGCCACCCACGTCTCTAGCATCGAGAGGACACTCCAATACCTAAACTCGCTAATTGAGCGTGTGCTAAAAGATCCTACCACTGCATATCACTTGTGTCAATGTACCAGTACTATAGATCACCTAAAATCCATTCCAACCATCTTGACGGACATTCTAGCAGAAGTAAAACCCCGGACCAAGACCTCTCTAATCAGCACCCCGGCCACTACAAGCTCGAGTACATTGGCCAATTCCCCCACAACGAGGACACTGGCAAGTGAGATTGAAGGAGATGTCAGATTGGGCCATATGGATAAACCCCAACAACCTATTGATGACCCCCATTCCACAATAATACCAGCTAATCAGCTACGTGGAGGCTCTTCGCCCACAGTGGGAGATAGAAAACTGGAGGCTCCCAAACAATCTCTCGCCTTAACGAAAAGGGAGAGTAAACGGTTGAGGAAATCAAGGAACCATAAAGTGATAAAGCAACAAGAAAAGGTCCAGATACTTCCGAATATACCACCTCAGGAACAAGAGGTCACTGGAATGTCAATGGAATCACTTGCTCAGCAGGGGCCTGACATCCAATCCCCTGCTAGCCCCAACCCACCCGTTGATCATGAAAATAAGGGCCTTAGAATGATAGACAAAATGCCCTCCAAACAAATCATGTTCAATGTTGAACTACCAACTGTGCAGCATGTAAACCTAATAGACCCATCAGTATCAAAAACTTTACATGACACCTGCTCCCCGGACGATCAACAATTGCCATGTGATGTAAATTTAACACACACAGCCCAAACAACTCGTGGCAACTCAGTCAACAACTATCGGTCCGGGCAACCAACAATACTTCATTACTTTCCAGACCAAACAAACACACAAACAGGAAAGAGGCGGCCGGCGAGCGGACATGAGATCGAAAACTCCAAGACCAACTCAATCAGACAGCCCAGCTCAGATCTTCAAAGATGCTGGGAGTGAGTCAGACAAATATAGAAGACCAGCAAGCTCTTTTTTTGTCTGCCGACGCCATATAATCAAATCTCTTTGCAAGTAAAGCAGGATATCAAGAACACCCACACTGCGCAGTTTCAAATGGTGCAGAGATACAACATAGTGTAGAAACAAGCACACCACCCCGATATACAAAGCAGCGATGATCTACTAACATTAAAAATGACCCCCCATTATAGATCTAGAGGGCGCCATGGAGTATTAAACCGAAGTGCGATATTAAAACTCGCTAGCACAATTGATACTCTAAAACGCCTTAACACCCAACATATTGAAGGTATAAAATTCAAACCAGACGCTGAAGCAATGGGAAAAGAAATTACGGTGGTCACCTGGAGCAATCCAACGATCGCCATGGAAGTATGGCGCCACAGGGATCTCTTTCTGAAATGGGGAATAGAAATAAAAACCACAGAAACAGAGCGGTATCCAGGCCCTCTTTGCCCAACATCAAAAAACAACAACATTGCGATCAGTGGGGTACTAGGTGGAGCCATAGGCCCAGTGCAACACGCCCTGGATAGTCTGACAAACCTATGTATCCTCCATGCCGGTACATCTGGAGCCGTCAGTCATACAAGACAGGTTTCTATACCATCAGTCTGGGGAGCTGCAATCAATAAGAGAAACGCATGAGTACGTCAATACACTCACCCAGGTAGAAGTCACTTAAAACTCTGCTTGTTGAACATCAACGGTCTTAGTAGTAAGACGGGGAGATTGATTTCATCACCTTTCTTCAGGATTTTGATATACTGTTGTTTCCGGAAACCTGGGCCGTGTCTGCAACGCCAATCACGGGCTTCAAGGAGTACTATCAACAAGCGAGCAAGACAAAAAAATCTGAAAGAGCATCAGGGGGACTACAAGAACCAATCGACTTAGGCCAAGCATGGGTTCAATGGTTCAAAATCTCAGTGTCGCAAGCCACAAACAAAGAAATAATAACATTTATAAAGATACAATTTTAATCTGCAATCTGTACATCCATCCAGCACGGAAGGATAAATCAGTAAAAATAGAGACTCTAATAGCATTATTAAAATCATTACAATTCACCTTTCCACAAGCTGCCATCCTGCTGTCAGGTGGCTTCAACATGCTCCTATTGCAAACAGGTACAATTCAAGGGACACAACCCTACAAACCAGCCGAAAAAAACATTCCTCCAGTAATTACCAATCATCGCAGAACAGATTGTTTAGGCAAAATCTGTATTATTGCGCTATCAAGCATAGGGATGTTTACTTTAAATGGCTGCTTTCTTTAAGAGCAGCCAGCAGCATTCACCAGAGTCTCAAAATATGCCAATACTATCTTAGATTATACCTAGGTGATACCGAGTTGTTCCAATTTTTTATTTTTTTATTTTATGGAGTTTTATATAGCGCGAACTTGACCCGAAGGTATCGGGTATCAGAGCGCTTTACATAGCACCAGTTGCGTTACATGAGGGGACATTCACTTTTGTTAGGCAAGGGGAGATTAAGTGATTTGCCCAGAATCACAGGATATTCAGCGTCATTGCCGAGACTCGAACCCAGTTCCCCAGATTCGAGGTCGACCGCCCTAGCCGTTAGGCCAACTCCTCTCCCCTTAGGCGATTAAATGATTTTTAATTATCAAATCATACCAAGATTAGAGAGCGACCACTTTCCTCAACTTATGGAGTTCCTCATTATCCCTCCAAGAGCCCCACCAAGCAATGACCTCATGGAATTTTCTAGTGCATTCAATCTGAAAAGGCTAACATGGAAGGGAAAGGATACATCTATAGTAATGAATTTCATAAAAACATTGATTACAACAACATTTGACACCAACTCGCAGCTATTGTGGCAGAATTGGGAACTTATGATAACGACTCTCATAACAAATTTTTCACCAAATTACTCCCAACACCCAAATAGAATTAGGAAAGACACAGCTTGATTTTCAAACTCGCTTTTATGGAAAAAAAGGCAGTTACATAAGGAGATCAGATCACTCCGGAAAAACGCTTCAGAAAACAATGCAAGTACGAATCAACAAATTAACACTCTTAGGCGTCAATACAAAAACGCAGTCTGGTTAAAGAAATCATATCAAACAAGCATCTGGATAAAGCTGTTGCAAATAAACAAAACTAATAATAACAAGCAGTTTTGGGCAGAAACCAATAATATAGCCAATGGCTCTTTTCGCAATCATGACGCAAACATTTCCAAAACAGACTGGATAGAACATCTGAATATGAATGATGCACAAGCCCCAATGGTGGAACACCACCAAGCTCTGGCTCCAATGATATACGATCCTCTCGTAAACTTGGATGAGGGACCCTGGCTAAACGAAACCCAAGTCGGGAAAGTCTTAAAAAACTCAGATCTGAAGGGGCCCCCGGCTCGAATGGCCTACCGAATGCACTATTCAAGATCGACCAACCTTTCCGGGCAAGGCAGCTCACCTCACTGTTCAATCATGTGTTTTCAACAAACAACATACCTGCATCATGGAGAGGCAGCATCCTACATCCTATTTTTAAATCTGGCAGCAGATCGGACGCGTCAAACTACAGATTGATCGCACTAATAAATGTCGAAGCCAAACTAGATGCCTCAAAACTTCTTTTTGACCTTGAAGCCTGGGTCACTTCCAGTAAGATCCTTCCAATCACACAAACCGGCTTCAGACCAGGCACAAGTACAACTACCAATCTCTTAGCATTGAGCCTTCTTGCAGAAATAGCCCCACAAAAGTCCACTAAACTGTACACCTGTTTTGTGGACTTAAAAGCTGCCTTCGATATGGTCCCAAGAGAGCATTCATGGTCAAAGATGGCAAAATGGGGCATCCCGTCAAAGCTACTTGGTGCCATAGTCAACTTGTATTCACAAGCATGGGTCAGAGTCAAGCTAGGTAATGGTGAGAGAACCACAGGGAAGATACTCACACACAGAGGCCTAAAGCAAGGATGTGTGCTAGCGCCAAAATCTTTAACATCTATATGGTAGACTTAGACGCCAGTCTGTCGGAAGTCCAAAGCGATCCACACAAGCTAGCAAATCACCCAGCCAGAAGCTTACAATATGCCGACGATATTGTACTATGCAGTCAGACTCCAATTGGCCTCCAGCGCTTGATAACCTAATTGCTGGAATACACTGAGGCGCTCGGACTGAAATTGAACTACAAGAAAACAAAGGTGATGTGCTTCTCTGCAAATACTAACTGCCATAATTCAAAATTGAAATGGTCCGCAGCGGGGAACAGATTAGAGATGGTTGGTTCATACAAATACCTTGGGGTGGTTATAGACTCCAAATTAATATTCAAAGAGCATCTAACAAAAAGACGAGCCCAGGCGCAAAAATTGTGCTACGCACTGAACACATTACGAACAAAACTAGAGTGCCCATCCAATGCTTACCTTTTACAAGTAATTGTCCTCAAATTCCTTCCAACACTCACCTGTGGCTCAGAACTTCTTAAATGTAAAGACGCAAAATTTTTGAACCAACAGCAATCCACCTTGTTTAAACATATTTTTCGAATCCCGCAATTCATCCCTCAGGCGCAGGTCCGACTGGCACTCGGGCTGTTTCACCAATTGCTGGTTAGGTCAGCAGCAATAATTAAACTGTGCTGGAGAATGAGAGCGGCACACCCAGAATCCTTATCAGTGCTCTGTTGGTCACAACTAAAGAATCATCCCAAAAGCAAAAACAACTGGCCAACAGTGCTCCAGCAAGCGATAACCGCCCTCAATCTGAATGTAGTGTGGGGTCTAAACATCAGCTTCCCTGCATTAAAAAAAATCGCTAATAAAGCAGCTAAACAGTATGCATGGTCACTTGACAAAGCTGCGACAGCAAGGAAAAAACATGGATGGATGGTCCTATCATCGTTCATGAACTGGGCGCCACAGTCATATCTTGTAAACCATATTTCTCCAACAATGCAGCATTTCCTTCTTCTCATTCGTTTGGGAGCTTTTTCCTCAAAAGATCAGGTTCCATCGCGAAAGTAAACTTGGCCGAACAATCTTTGCCGGCTTTGTGGGAGAATGGAAGAGACAATTCAACATTTCCTGTGCATTTGCCCCGCCGTCAATCAACTGAGACGACAACTCCTAGTTCCGGCTCTCCGGTCACTCCATATAAGATCATGTCGACCCACTGTGATGGCTTTGCTGAATAGCCAGTTGTTGCAGCTCTCCTGTAGGACAACAAAGTTTCTTCAACAAATAAACAAACAGTTACAAACACAGCAGAGTTAGAGGGGATTGCTCAATCTCTCTCAATCACGAGTTTGATGTTCTTAAAGATAAATTTCTGAGATAAGGGTCCTATTGATTGCAAAGTAATTTTAATGGAACTGTTTTATAAATGTTATCACGTTCAAACATTAATTAGAACCTAAAACGTTCTAGGCAGCACAAAGCACGTTAAATTCTTGGCAATTCAAGCTAGAGCATGCTTGGCATATTTGCACATTTGAATCAGCTTTTTTTTTTTGCACACTGTATACTACTCTCAGTTAAATATGTAGCATGAAAGACATTTAGAAAGAAGTTTGTATCCTTAGCCTTGATTAGTTACAACACCAAGAGCTCAGACTAAATACATATAAGGATTTATGGCCCTTCGTGATGTGATCCTACGCCTCTTTTTTAAGAAATTGTTTTTGATACATCCTGCCTACTTTCGTGATGTTGACTAATGTCTCCTTTTAATTAAGAAATTGCATTGTTGTATCCTTCTTATGTTGTTATGGTTTTAACTAATTCAACAACAATAATCTATCTATCTATCTATCCCTCACAGTGCTTCTTTTTCATATGCAAATACCTTGAGGACATAAAAGAGTAACTCCCGTTTTGTTTTCATTGTTTTTTCCACAGGGAAAATAATTTTTCCTGTGTAGACATCCATTTCGTTATCGTCCCAGGACATCAAAATGACTTTCATTCCAATTCCCACCCAGGAAAGGTATTCTAGGGTGTGAAAGGTTGGGAGAAGTTTGTGAATGGCCACAAACTGATGAGTTTGTGGGCGTTAACAAATTGTGAAGGCTGAACATGCCTTGAACTGTCCACTCCTCACCACATATGTGGCATTTACTCCCATGTAATAATGCATTGACGTGGGGTAGTATTATGTGAAAGTCAGTGAATTTATGGTTGCCAGATCACCTTTTTCTTAAAGCCTAGCAGCTATATTTCCAGCAATTTGCACTCATATATTCACAAGCACAAAGGTCTTTGGGTATTGGGCCCTCTTTTTGCTCTTGTGATATACCTACTCCACGGTGATGAGTTGTCTGCTGTGTGCTGAAAATGGACCATGGGCTATTTAGTCTTCAGCTGCGTTGTCTTTGCTCTCACAGTAGGATTGTCTGTATGCATTCTCTGCTCTACACCATCCCTTGAGTACCCCTGGCTGCACTTTCTGTAGATATTCATATGTAACCATGCCTTCAACCTCCCTTTATGAGTATGGATGCACCAGGATCTTTAACGACAGGCTGCCCTTTGGATGTCACTGATTCTTCCTGGCTCCCCAAATGCTCCTCCTGGCCTCCAGCTCTATTTTCTGCCTCAAGCTAGGATTGCTTCATTACGATCAGTTTCTATGGTCTGTGCTCTGAGAGAACTCCAAGCCCCCTATGCCTAAGTGTTGCTATGTGCTCACAATATAATTTTGAGTTGTTGTTTTCACAGAATGACTTCCCTGTCACAAGTTTGTGTGTTGTGGGGGTTCACAGACTTCAACATGTGTGGTGCAGTGGTCGAAGTCAACTGAACCATAGCGACTTAGGCCCAGCTCCTTCTTTGCTCACCTTGTGATAGTTTGTATACTCTGGAATCCCTTAGAAGCACAGGCCACATGTCATGTTAATGAGCTCTAACAGACCTTTAGACTAATTATCCCCAGCTGCCTTTTTGTGTGCTGTTTGAGATCCACGGTAACACGTTGCACGGATTTAAAAGCAATGTGACAGCTAATACTTCACTTTAAGGGCCTTATTATGAGTACAGCGGTCCTGGGATCGCCGTACTTATGGTGGCGGCCCGACCACCGCCACCCCTGTGGGTCTGCCCACTGTATTAGGGGTGTGGTGGTCGGACCACCACAGGACCGCCGCCACCGCCAGGATCCCGTGGAGGTGCAGGTTGGAGGCCTAATTCGTGGCAGTGCTGATGCCAGCACCACTGAGCGAATTACGACCTGCCTTTCCACCAAGCTTTCGTGGCAGTTAGCCCACCATGAAATGCTTGGCGGAAAGGTAGGGAAAGAGACCCCAACAGGGCCCCCGGGCAAATCTGCCCATGGGGGTGGGAGCAAGGGGCACAAGATGTGCCCCCTCACAAGTCCATGCTCCAGCTGCACTGTGTGGCAAGCATGACATGGTGCATGCCGCACAGTGCACACAACGTGGCAACATTCCCACAGCGGTGGCATGACTGTTGGCTGTAATCCTCAGCCAAAGCATGCTGCCGCTGTGGGACCACAGCCGCACCGCCCGCCCAACCTGGATTCTACTCGGAATCTGGTGGGAGGGTGCACCACAGGCTTGGCAGTCCTGTGGGTGCGGCGGTGGCGGTCCTACAAGAGGATCGCCAAACTCGTAATCAGGCCCTAAGGCTTCAGCTCATCATTGTTCTCGTAAATCTCCTTTGAAAAGAGTTTCATTTGGTGTGCTAAAACCCCCAGACATTCTGTCCCATGATGTTAGCTGGTACTGACAACTGAGACTATATCCTATTTAGTTTGGAGCCCAGTCTTGCTCTCATGCTGCGATTACTTCCTGTGATGAGTTTCAAGTTGTATGCTCTGTGACATCCCAAGTCTCCCTTTGTATGGCTAATGCTGGGCTCTGACTTCTGACATCAGTCCATATTTAATCTCCAGTTCGGTCTTTGTTCTGATCCTTTGATCAGTCCCTCATGAAGATCACTGTTATGTGCTCCTAGAGAACACCAGACTACAACTTACGTGAATTTTGTTGGACTTTGGCAGCTGACACATTACTGTGTTTAGTCTCCAGCTCTACCTTCAATCTCAAGCTGTGATTACTCCTGGGTGACGAGTCTCATATTGTATGCTTGGTGAGATCCCAGGCTGCACTCTGTGGGGATGCTTCTGAGCTCTGGAAGCTATGGTGCGCGTGTGTGTTCCTTCCAAATCTACCTATGAGGCGAAGAAATGAGATGGGGAGCACACGCTGATTGCGGTCAAGTCCTCTGCACCAGGTTACAAATGAGGGCCAGAGGAGTGCTGCAGCTGCTTCACCAGATCTCACCTTGCCCAGCCACCATCCCCACTCTCCTCCTAGTTTACTGAGTAACCAGGCTGGGGAATTGTCCCTAAATCTCCTTCTGCAGCGGGGATGGGCAGCGAGGAGGCAACCGCAGAGCTATGACCTCACATCGGTACAGAATTCAATGTATATATCTGCTCATGCCAAAATCTACTGTGCACTTGCTAACTTTATCTTAATTTTTTCTGCAAGAGGAAAACGTCTATTCCTTTCAGGGCTGCACTTTTCCTACACTGGAAAAGGTCTTACATTTGACTTGTTGGGAGAGACAGTTTGTGGGTGTGCACACCCTCAAAAGGCATTCCAGCCATGGAACACTCACGCCCAGCAGTAGATTTACTCACTTTAAAATCTGAGTGAGCAAATTCCTCACTTACTGCTTGAAAAAGTGCCTCATAAAACCTTGAATTTGACAAGTCCTTGCACGGTTCACCTAGTTGTAAAATGTAATTCTCCAGCCATTGGCATTCACATGATGCTTCTTCTTAAGCTAAGAAAAAGCAAGGGCATAATTAACACGCATATCCAGAATTCTGCTATGCTCATAACATTTGCATAATGAAAGATCAGTCGTATTCAGTGCCTTACTTTGATTAGAAAGCTGGCCCAAACACAAGGAATAAATAACAAGCATTGGCATAGCCAATAGGTCTCGCTTTTGGGACCTTATAAGTATTTAGTTATGCAGCACAATATCCTTGGTGCAACAACATCAACTGTTGCATGGCTAAACACTTATAAGGTCCCAAAGGCGAGACCTATTGGCTATGCTAATGCTGGTTTAATTTATTATAATTAACTGAGGTTCCCTGTGTTTTTAGTTCTGGCCTTCAGGAGACACCTTTTGCATTAGCTATCTCTCCATGTTCCTGTTACCAAATAATCATAAATTAGAAATTAAAACGTATATATAGAGGTGTGTTGGGTCAGCCCTCTTCATCCTGTGGTGTGTTCCGATGTTATTCACATTGTGATTCTGCCGACCACATCATACAGTAATGAGCAGTGGGTCTGCCCACATCACCCTTCGGCTTTGTTATAAATTTGAGTAACAGCATTTTGTCTGATCACATGTGCATATCCGCTTACAAAGGAGTGCGCTTGAGTGTCAGGACTGTCAAATCAAAACCCATAGTGCCATTTCTTTGTGCCAATTAAAATTACAGGTTTTCTTTTGATGTGCATAAAGGCAAAAAATTGGTTCTTTACTTGCTCCAAGTGCACCTCCCTGCTAGGATTCATTCCTCTTTGTCCTATTGAAATTCAATGTAGTAGTATTTTAAAAAAATCTAAATATCTCTGAAGAGGAAAAATACAAACTGAGAAGCTTAAACAGTGAAAAGTGGAAGAGAAGAAATATGGACAAATATGTAAGAGAATAATAAAAGGGGCAGAGCGATAGCAAGTAGAGAGCACAAAGAGGGAGGAAAAGAACATGAAGAGGAAGAATGAAGCATGAAGAGAAAATGAAACAAAGACAAAGGGAGAAGTTAAGCAGTGGGAGCAGTATAGTGAAAGAAAGGTGAAGTTCATGAAGCTTGTGTGTTGAAACTGAAATACAAGTGAGTGTGAGTGGTGGAAATGTAGAGTGTGTGACAGAAATAACAATATGTGAGAGCAAAGCAGAAGGAGAAAGATTAGTGGAGAGAGGTAGATTGAGCGTCAGAGTGAGAGAAAGATAGATTGACAGGTAGACAGAGAAAGATGAAGAAGCTGAGAGAGAGCTAGAGGGAGAGCAAGAGAAATCGAGAGAGGATACACAGAGATAGAGCTAATGAGAGAGAAATGAAAGTTGGGAAGAAGTACAGAGTAAAAAAAGGAGAGCAAGAAAATAAAAAGAATTAAAAATGTAAAGTTGTGACAGAGTGAGAGAGACAGAGCTAGAAAGCACGACAGAAAGAGAAACATTAAGAGAATTGAGAGAAGGTGGGAGAAAGGAAGAGAGTGAGAGACAAAAAAAAGAGCACTAAAGCGAGTAAGAGGGAAAGAGAGTGAAAGACATCTAGGAGTACAGGGAGCGAGAACGCTTAAAAGTGAGAGCGAAAGAACAAATGAGAGACCAAGGAGAGAGAAAAAGAGAGCAAGAGAGAGAAAAGCACGTGTGAATGGAAGTCTGTGCATATTGTGAGTGATTAAATATCGAGATAAATATCATTACAGAATCTATAAACGTGCTACAAATGCATCTCGTGTTATTCAAAACCCATTAAAGTAAAAAAAATTAAAAAAAGCAAGCCACATCACGATTGCCGACGAAATAGCTCAGCTGGCTAATGCAAATACTGCAGCAGTGATTGCAGCTCACCTGTCCGAATCCTACTGACCTAGATAAAACAAGGGCCATTGAGTTGGTGAGTAGACTACACCCTCATTCCACAGTGCTACGAAGCTTCAAAACTGAGGACAAAGCACTAGATAAAACACAAGAGTTCTTACGGTATGAATCGCGAGCTGCTATTTTTAGGACTAGTAAGTTCAGGTCACACAAGTACGCATGACTACCATTTCAATGTGGCGAACTGGCAGGCAAGAGACTCCTGATGAAATCACCACAGGAATAATGGATTTGTCCCAAGGTCTTTACTTCTCACCGACCAGGGGAGTAGGTAGCCCTCAAATGTGCAGCAGGTCACAGTTCAGTGGCACTGGAACCCGGGATTGCGAGGAACCCACTGTGCCCCCAGTTCAATTGGTGTTCCACCTGCACCTCAGTGTTTACCTCGGCTAACCTGCCCTGTGTCCTCAATTGACACCCTCCATCCGGAGGAGGCACCGCGACTGCAGAAGGACACGGGAAAAGCAGGGATAGAATAACCGAAAATAAATACCCTTTAGCCTCCACCTTGCTTGAAAACAAGACAGTTTCACGGGTTCTGGAAACAGAAAATTAGAACTCAAGCACACTTACCGTAAAAGGGGAAGGTGTTATCGTTTAATATGAAATGAAGGGCAGAGGCGGCAACTTCTCTCCCAGGCAGGCAGCCATGTCTTCTGCGGCTCCTGGCGGGGGAGAAGCAGAGATATGAGCGGCTATTTAAAGCCCACTACATGCCTGGGCGGCAGGACGGTGGTTCATGTTCGGGTGCCTGGGAGTTAGATGCCAGAGTCCGGGATGCCCATTGTTAATCCACCGTTGTCTATGGGTATTTATACCGTATTTTTTCTCGAAGCCAGCGTTCCGTGTGCAGACTCTGCAATCCTAGATAAGACCAACGTTAGTGAGGTGAGGGAAGCTGCCTCCCTCCGTGGTCTGGTTCTCGAACCTTCTCGCTGTGGGGGCACGTCGTCAAAGATCTTGAATGGATTTTAACAACAAGCATTGGCCGCGAAAGTGATCGCGATGCACTTAATGACCCGCTGCACGGCAGCAGGGGGAGGGGAGAGAGGAGGGGGCCTGCGTGATTCCCTTGCGGGAGCGAGCAGCAAGGAGCGATAATTGATAACATATGGTGCCAGCTGCTCGCTCCTGCAAGGGAATCGCCAAACGTGCACGCGTTGCCATTGAAGGCAATGGAACGCGTGCACGTTTTTGTGCGAAAAAGGGAATCAACGGCTAAAGGTCTTTTTCCTAAGCAGCGCATGCGCGCTGCGTAGGCGAGACCTAAAAAGGGCATCCGCAGAGAGTGCAAATATTTAAATTGTTGAAAAAAATAGAGCCCTGAGATATTCTGAGTCTGGAATAACCAGAAAGATGACATAAAGTGGCACTTGCTACAGCCCAAACTATACATAATATCAGTGGATTTTATCAAAGTTTTGTTATATTAACAACACTTCTATAATTTTTCTACACATTGCTTTGCACCAGATGGGACAAGTATGTATTTAAATGATAAGTAGATTTCTAAAGCGTCTTGCCCCTTAGTCAGTAGATATGTTTGCAAAATTACACAACGCAGTTAAGGGAGTGCATGGAACCTCAAAGATGGGACGGAAGCATTTATAAAAAATTAATGTCAGGTATTGAAGTTCTCCCAAAAAGTAGCAAACTGTCCCCAGCCACTTCTACTACTGCCTCTAAGCTCTAGAACAATGGGGACTTGGGGGGTAGCCGATCACAGGGAGGTCTGCCCCCCAGGTTGTTTGGGGAAGGTGGGGCAGTCCAGCGACTGTACCAGGGGTGTTGGGCTACCTTTGGGCTACTTTGTAGCCCAAGTTATATATAAGCGGCCATTTCGGGGTACCAGCCACTGTTTTGTCTTGGTTACATGGTGGCTGGTCCCTGGGGAGGTCTATTAATTTTGTTCCCATAATTTGGTTAGTTGTTAGGAGCCTGTACTTACCGCAATGGCTGGCATAGAGGATAAAGTGGCCCAAGCGGTGCGGCTGCTGTCCGAGGCCGGACGGCTCTACCTCATCATGAAGGGGGCCCTGGTGCCAGGGGGCCACCCGGCGCTTCGGGCGGCTGATGGGGTCACAGCCGCAGTGTTAGCTTGCAGGTCCCCGCGCAGAGCGGCAGCGTCATCCAGTCAGGTAGGCAAGAGGGGCTGCTCCCGTACTCGGAGAGCGGCCCCGGGAAGAGGTGCGGGGCGGGGCAGGGCCCCAGGTATGCTTGGTGAGGCCTCGTGAAGCGGCAAGTTGGGCGGGGCCGCGGCAGTTTATAGTGCGACCCCGGGAGACAATTGTGGGAGGCAGGGTTTTCATACCATGCAGGCAATGGCCGGGTTAGGGAGGGGCCGGGGGGAGGTCAGGGTAAGCGGTGAGGCCCTGGCAGGGAGTCCTGGGCATCACGTTTTTGGGAGGGGGTGGGGCCTCTGCACATGGACACATGCCCTCCAGTAGAGAGAGGGAGCGGGCTGGCCCACAACACACGGGGTGAATAGATACGCAGGTCGCCCCCCCTGGGCAGTGGACAAGGGAGGGGGGCTTGACTTGGAGGGGATGATCAAAGAGATGAGTGATAGCATATCAGCCAGGCAGGAACACGACCCTGTGGACTTCAGGAAGGTGTACAGAGAATGGGAGGCTGCAAGGGAGGAAGAGGAGGGGGGAGGAGAAGGGGATTTGCCCCCACCTCAGCGGGGAGCCTTGAACGTCATTGATTGGGGTTGATACCTGGTTGGAACAGGCGCTGACGGGCATGAGAGCATTGTTGGGGGGTAGCTAGGGGCGAATTACAGGGGGATTCACAGGGGGAGGAGGCCTGGCCCCCCTTTCCCCTCCTCGCCGTAGGTCAACAGTGAAGGAATTGGTGTGGAGTGATGGGGAGGGGGTGGGGATCCACAGGAGCAATCGGGAGGTGGGCAGGTCTAGGCGGGGGAGTGGGAACAGTATACTGGAAGTAAGGCGCCCAGGAAGGGTGTATGGTAGGCTTACAGGGGAGGTTGGGGGTCTCACGGTGGGGAGAGGCCTGAAGGAGCAGCAGGCACAAAGGGGGCAGGAGCAGGGGGATTTAGTTCCAGTACACCAGACCATGTCTCTGCTTTGCAGGTCAGTAGGTTGGTCGGGGGCCAGACTCGGGAGAGCCTAGTGCGGCCCGTCAGCACCAAGGTGAAGAGGCAGCAAAGCCCTGCACGGCTAGTTGGGATGCTTCGGGGGTCGGCAAGATCACGGCCACAAGAAGGTCTAGCGTGACCTCGGTGGTGCGACAGGCAGAAGGGCCGGAGGTGCCCGCTTCCCAGCCAGAATATGGGACTATGCGCCCTGCTCCAAGAGAGAGGTGGGGAGGGCAAGGTACGGTCCCCCCTGGTAAGTTGGTGTGTGTTCAATCCATACTCTCTGTGCAGGTACTGCCCTCTTGGGGAAATAATGAGGCACTGGGGGATTTGGCGCAGACAGAGGACACTCTACTGGACTATGATCAAGGCAGTCTTAAAGAGGGCGAATTAAGAGATGACGATGGGGGTCAAGTAGAAGTGCGCAACTTGTGGCGGAGGGTGCTGTGGGGGGTCATCTAATCCTTCACCTAGTATGTTACAGGTTCTAAGGGTACAGGAGAACACAGGAGTTCGCGAACGTATGTGGGGACAACAAGCAATGGCGAAGCGACGGGCCCCCGAGAGGGCACTGACCTTGGCACCAGGTGATATTCCAATACATGGTTCCGACGCCCACGAGGTTGTTTATGCAAAGGGCGCAGATAGCGAGGCGCGGGGTAGCAGGGAGGCCCGCAGGAATAGGTTATTGGAGTCTCCAGCACCCCGGGAGGCACGCACTGGGGCAGGCTGCAAGGAAACGCACATCAAGCAGAGAGGCTCACACAGCAATGGTGTTCACTGGGACGGAGGCATGGGTGCCTCAGGACAGCGGGGAGGCCTGCTTGCGGAAAGGGAGGTACGTGCGGGACACTGGAGTGGGCACGGAAGACCCCAAGGTGCGCACGGGTGATTCCACACAGCAGCAGGGGGACAAGAAATGGGACGCTTCAGAGCAGGGGATGATATCAGACAATGAGGACGCCAAAGGATCAGGTACCGGGGTTGTGGGGGAGGGGAAGAAGGACACACAGGATGAGTCTGGGGGCAAGCTAGACAGTAAAGAGGTCAAATTTAAGAAGCTGCCTTACATGGGGACGGCTAAGCCTCTGGGGGCCCACCTGATGCAGTTGACGAAAGAGAAGATCTGGAAAGGGGAGTATGTTGAGATGATGAAACTCCTCCACAGGGAATTGAGGTCTAAAGAAGGGTCCAAATAAGAGGAGTTAGAACTCTCAAACGGCCAAGAGTGCCGACGACAATAGAGACCTGGACGGCAGCGTTCCTAATATACGTAAGTGTTTACTGTGAGAAATACCCAGAGAGGTCAGTTGCACTTTTCAGATATATGGACGTGATAAGAAAGGCCCAGTTGAACTACGGGGGCTACGCGTGGTTCCAGTACGACGAGGAGTTTAGGGCACGCATGGCGGTAGACCCGGACGCACAATGGGGGGCGCTAGACACTGATTTATGGCAACACACTATGGGCCAGATGTACGATGGAAAATTGCATGCACAAACGGGTTTGCAACCCGTTTGCACATGCAGAAATCCTCTGGGCCATGTTCTAACACTATTTTGCGAGTTGCAAATAATTTGCGACTCGCAAAATAGTGTATTGCGACTCGCTATTAGGATGGGGCGTTCCCTTCCTAATAGCGAACTCACAAGCCATGTACGAATGTTTTGCGACCGCAATTGCGGTCGCAAAACACTCGCAATTTACAGCCCTCTTCAAGAGGGTGGAAATGCAATCGCAAAAGGGAAGGGGTCCCCATGGGACCCCTTCCCCTTTGCAAATGCAGGGGGAAGTATTTTTTAGGGGCAGGCAGTGGTCCCAGGGACCACTACCTACCCTTAAAAAATGAAACGAAAACGTTTCCTTTTTACTTTTTTTAAATGCATCCCATTTTCCTTTAAGGAAAATGGACAGCATTTTCAAAAAAACTGCTTTCCCAGACATGGAGGTCTGCTGAGCACTTGCGTATATTAGGAACGCTGCCGTGGGAAGAGGTTCATTGCGGGGAGGAGGGTGTGCAGGTTTGGCTGTCTAAGTCCAAGACCGATCAGAGGGAGAGCTGTTTTCATGAGAAATTATCCAGAGAGAAGCATCTGCCCTGTGCGCTGGGCTATGGCTTTATAGCACCAGGGGCCCGGGGTAGGTAGGGTATTTAAACACAATGATGGAAGACCAGTGACATATTTCCAGCTGTTGGCTGTTTTGCGAGTGGCCTTGAGATTGGGGGCTTCAACCCCGCTGGGTATGGGACCCATTCCTTTAGGATAGGGGAAGCGACAGAGGCGGGCCGCCGCGGTTGGGATCAGAAACGCATTATGGCTCTGGCAGATGGTCGTCAAGTTGCTTTCGCAGATATGTGCAGGGGGAGGGCAATGGGGGGACTGAGGAGTAGGTTGTTAACTTTATTTCTGTTGCAGGTTCCATTCCCGGACCGCTGGAAGAGGGGATGAACATCTGGATAATCGATCATTCCTTTGTGAAGTGGGCGGAGCGTCAAGCCAGGGACAGCTGCCATGGCAGGAATTTGGATTTTGATCATTCTTTGTATACCATCTCTTGGGTATGAAAAGGGGGGATGAAGTGGGAGGAACTCATTCCCTGCCTCAATAGGCTGTTGGTGGGAGGAAAATGTCCAGATGTGCCTCTGCTTCACCTGGGGGGAAATGATCTGGTCGTACAAAAGGGTTTGGCCCTCATTAAGGCAATGAAAGAGGACCTTAGGGACATACGTAGGTCATGGGCTGGATGCTGTACTATGTGGACTGAGTTTATTCCCAGGAAATGCTGGTGGGGGCAACTAGGCCAGCAGCCATAGATTAAGTGAGGAGGAAGCTCAAAAAAGAGATGCGGGCATTCTGCAGGGACATGGGGATTGGGAGGGTAGAACATTCTGATCTATGATACGAGGATGTCGATATCTTCAGGGGTGATGGGGTTCCCCTCTCATTCATAGATATGGAGTTATACCTGCTGCAGGTGAGGCTGGCCCTGGCTAAGGTGCTAGGCACTTCATAAGTGGGACATTTCCCCTGGGGGCTTAGCGGCGCAACAGGGGTGAGGTGGGGGGGGGCAGAGAAGGGGGGCACAGGGAGGGAAGGGAACAGTCGAGCAAGAGAGAGCAAATAACTCCCTCCCTCCGCCCCCCTGTTCTCTGGGTGGCGGTCGGCTGAAAAGTTGCCATGCTTTACAGAAGTTTACTGTTTGTCACCGGCAATTCAGGCTGAAAGGGAACGGGTAGGCAAGTTCACACCTGGATGACATAGCAAGTTCAAATTTAGGTAGGAAGTTCTATGGGGTTCAAAGGGTAAGTGAGGTAGGAAAACGGAAGGGATCTTAGAGGTCCCAGTTACAGTTGATCAGCTCTGATCCAAGTTTTTATTGAGGTTTGAAGGGTGTTATGGGGGGAGGGGTATGTTAGGGGTAGGGGGTAGATTAGCATAGGTAATTAAAGATGTATAGTGAGGTTATAGTTTTGTAAGGCAAAGGCCTAGATTATGTTGTAATGTGCACCTGTTTCAAGAAAGCGGTCTTTTACACACAAAATCGGGTGTCGGTGGTCTGTGCTGCTCCCCTCTTCCCCAATGGGGACTTGGGGAGCAACCGACCACAGGGAGGTCTGCCCCCCGGGTTGTTTGGGGAAGGTGGTGCAGTCCAGCGACTGCACTGGGGGTGTTGGGCTAGGTATATATAAGCTGCCATTTTGGGGTACCAGCCACCATTTTGTCTTGGTGACACGGTGGCTGGTCCCTAGGCAGGTCCATCAATTTTGTTCCCCTCCCTCCCTTAAGGATAAGAGTCAGTTTTTTTTTGGTATGGTCGAAGGCCCAAAAAGGCACCCGGCCTGCTTTCATTGGGACAGGTGCGCAAGGGGAGTGTTATGTGTTCGGTGTTGCTTGATTCAGGTGCAGTTAGCGGTCAGCTGAGAAGTTGCCATGATTTACAGAAGTTTATTGTTTGTCAGCGGCAGGTCAGGCTGAAAGTGAACGGGTAGACAAGTTCCTGCCTGGACGACATAGGAAGTTCAAATTTAGGTAGGAAGTTCTATGGGGTTCAAAGGGTAAGTGAGGTAGGAAAATGGAAGAGATCTTAGAGGTTCCAGTTACAGTTGATCAGCTCTGATCCAAGTTTTTATTGAGGTTTGAAGAGTGTTATGGGGGAGGGGTATGTTAGTGGTAGGGGGTAGTTTAGCATAGGTAATTAAAGATGTATAGTGAGGTTATAGTTTTGTAAGGCAGAGGCCTAGATTATGTGGTAATGTGCACCTGTTTCAATAAAGCGCCCTTTTTCACACACAATCAGGTGTCGGTGGTCTGTGCTGCTCCCCTCTTCCCCAAAACAAGAGTGTATAAAAGAAACTACGTGAACAGGTATTTGGCAGAAGAACTGGAGGAAATAGAACTTATAATAAATAAACAAATAAACATATTCCCATTTAGGAAAAATCTTAAGACCCTCTGGAAACAACATACGCTCTGACCTGGTGTACTGACAGATAGCCTATGGTGGGGTTTCAGCTACTCTCTCTCAGCGCTAAGAGACCTGCCGGTGATTACACGCTTTATAAATCCCAATTAACATAACATAACATAACATAATCCTTAAACCTTCATTTTTCCCCTTGTCATGAAGAAGGGTTTTGTGGCTAGTAAAATGGTAGCAATAAAAGCATGGATAATGTGTAATGTACAGGACAAGTAGTAGCTTCAGGTACAGAGCGAATTTGAGTAGAAATGTAATAGTAGGGGGGGCGTGGCCGGCAAGATGGCCGTGTAGCCGCGTTGATCGTGAGCTCCGCTGGCCCCGGTCTAAATCTTGGGATAATCCTGTTCCTCTTCACCGCAGCAACACTACACTGGCGATCGCAAGGTGCCGGCAAGCGGTGGCGTGCCCAGCGAGAAGTATTGCAGCGTCTTTTGCTTTGTATCAAGACATTTTCGGCGCGATGATCGGCGCGCGGTCTCGCTCAAGATGGCGACTGCAGCGGGATAGCTGAGACCTGGGGCTGGAGCTGCGGTGCTCCCGCCCGACGTGGCGGTGGTGAACGCGGAGGAACAAAGGCGGCGATCGCCGCGTCCGACACCGCGAGCTGCCCTGATCCTGAGCCGCGGCAGCAACATCGGCGATGTACGGCTGACTTGGGGGACTCCGGCACTGATGCCGAATGGCCGCAGCTGGCGGTGAGGGAGTCGGGAGCACGGGTTGATCCCCACCCCCTGTTACTGAGGGGAGAACTTCCACGGCCGGAGCGGCTGCCATCGTGCCACTACCCGTCTGCTGGGATTGAACGGGAGCCTCTGAGGTTGGGTGACCGGCTCGCTAGTTCTCCAGTCTCCACGATCGCAGCCCCATGACTGGATTCCGACGGACGGCGCACTAGAGGCCCGATACACCTGCTCTCCCCTGATGAGGATTGTGCCCCGTGGCTGGCCCGATGGTGTGTTCCGCCGATAGTCGGGCGGTGTGGCGATGTGACTCCTGGGGGTGCCCCCGTCCCCGCCTCTCTGCCACTACGCACCGGGACACATGCGTTTTTTCCGGGAGAACTGCGCAAAGGATACCGAGGTACGACCCCTGGGCCTACTGCGTGGGACAGTAAACCACCGGAGGCCGCTGTCTTTCCGATTGAGTGCCTACTGATTCGGGGGGTGCTCCTGCCTCCTACCCAGGGACTCACGCCGCTGGGTGAGTGGTGGCCCCTCCTGCTCCTGCTCTCAGTGATAACACTTTTCGGAGCTGGAGACACAGCGACATCGTGGAGTAGGGTTCGGTGGGGCCACAGGTAAACTACCTCTCCTCCGTCTGGCCCCCCCCCTCCGCAGACTCTAATACCATAAGAGGGGTCGAGTAGGCCACAACCAACAATGAGGGACGTACTTCTTTGTCTTGATGCGCGCTCTGGACCCTGGCACTCTTACTGCGACACTCAGCTGTGACTCACCCACCTCCTGCCACCACCTACGCATACACTCCAACATCCGCCATTCCTTGAGGCTGGTCATAACCTAGAGGGCGCTAATGCCATGTGGACTGAGACCTGGGACCTGCGCAATTAACTTCCCACGCACGGTGGGCACCGAAAGAAATACACCAAGTGGCCTAGTGGGCCGGGAACGGTTCACTACCTCCTCCTCACTCTGCCCATTGCTATTGTACTGAAGACGACTACTGGAGGCTCAGGCAGCACTGTGAGTAGTGGCTCCCTCCTTAGACCTCCCTCAGTGTGAGCGCAACCCTGGATCCCCGCACCGACCTACACGGCCTGTCCAGCGCTGCTGCGGCTGTTCCAAAAGCGCTGAGACGCTCTGGGAACGAGGGGCGGTGGAGTCGCCGGTGAAACGACGGAGGTTGTGACTGTGAGAGGAAGGACTGGGACATACGCTAACGCCAGGTCGCCAACGATGGCGAAAGATAAAGAGCCCAAAGCATCCAGACAGGGGAAACTGGACCGCTATATTAAAGTGCTCCCCGCGTCGACAGGAGCAGAGGGAGGTCCTGCTCCTCTTCCAGACAATGCGACCATATTGCAAGCCATACATGCATCCAGGGAAAGCTTAGAGGGGAAGATGGCAGAGATCCGCTCGGAGGTGACGCTGCTTTGCCACGATCTCCGCAAAGTCTCTGAACGAGTGACCGAGGCGGAACACCGCATCTCAGAACTCGAAGATGCCTCTCACTCCCCATGGAAAGATGTGACGGGACTCTTGGCTTCTATGAGGGAGGTGGCCTGGAGGGTAGATGATGCTGAAAACAGGGCCCGAAGAAATAACCTGAGATTTATTGGTTTTCCGGAAAAAGCGGAGCAGGCAGATCCGGGTCAGTTTCTCCTGACATTCTTAAAGGAAACCCTGCCGAATGCACCCTTCTCGACCTGTTTTGTCATAGAACGAGCACATAGGATGCCTAATGTCCCCCCGCTGCCGGGGGCCCCTCCTCGACCCTTGATAGCTCGCTTTCTGAACTTTCAAGATAGTGATTTGATATTGCGCGAGCTGCGAATGAAGGGGGAGGTCCAATACGAGATGGTTTTCCCAGACTACTCACGCGATGTGCAGAAGCAGAGACGGACTTTCAACCCGATCAAGGCGAAACTACGGACGCTTGGACTTCAATATATGTTACTGTTCCCAGCTAAACTCAAGGTCATTTTTCAAGGCTCCACATTGTTTTTTCAAACTCCAGACGAGGCATGGTCCTGGGATGAGGAGCGGCCCCAGCTGCGACGTGGGACACCCAAAGCTTCGGGCCAATTTACAGAAAAGCGATTGGGCTCAAGCCAAGAACGGCCCAAAGAAAAACATCGGAGGCGAGTGTTGAGAATCCGGAACTCAGCCGGGGGTACACCAGGAAGGATGTTGAGATCTAGAGACAATAAGGAATACCTGTCGGAGTCTGAAGATGAGGCTGTGCAGGTATGCCCATCACGAACCCTGGTCAGATCAGATGACACTGTCCATACTGAACTGTCGGAGAGGGAAGACTCAGCAGACGCAGACAGCGAGCACCCACTACTTGAAAGCATTCAACGACTGGAAGCGCCGGAGCTGACCTTGCTCGACGCCAGTGCACAGCAGCAACAACTACCCAGCAATGGCGAAGAGGAATGAGATAAGGGGCCAGGTGGCCGCCAAAAGACAGTAAGACTACCCTAGAGCTTAGATGGCATTGCAGGACTTAGGCCCGTGCCAGGGAAGTATATTGTGTGCTACTGCATTATTATTGTGTAGTTAATTGACCGGGGGGGAAGGGAGGGCTACAGATCTCTTAGTGGGTTACCCGTGCCTGAGTTGTCATGTTGACGAATTGGGGGGTGGTGTGGGTATCTGAAGAGTGTGGGGTAATTTAGATAGTGTCACACGTTGTGAGTTGAGATTGTTTCACAGGGAGGGGGATTGTTCTGTTCAATTTGTTCGAATGCATACTGGGGTTGAAAAGAGAGGGGGCAGGATGGGCAGGCCTATGGTGGAGAACCGGGCAGGTGATGAACCAAGAGTTGTTTCACAATGGCAGAAGACAAATTTACGATAATGACGTGGAATGTCAACGGATTAGGAAATAAAATCAAAAGGGGTCTGGTATCTCGATATCTCAAGAGGCTTAAACCCGACATCATATTTCTACAAGAAACACACCTGATAGGCTCGAGCTGTTCTTTCCTGGGAAGGGGACAATACACTGCCCTGGCACATGCGGGCTTCACCAAGGGTTTGAGAAGAGTGGCAATCCTCATTAAAAAGACTCCTCCCTTTCATGTCACTCAACAGTGGATGGATACAGATGGGACATACGTTGCAGTGCAGGGAATTTGAAACCGCAAGACGTTTTTGCTTATTAGTGTATATGCGCCCCCGCGACTGCAGCAGCGTACACTGGATAGATTAACAGAGCTCCTACTACACTCCGGCCCTGCCATACACATAATAGGGGGAGATTTTAATGATGTAAGCGATCCCACCCTCGACCGCACCCAACTGCGACCTGGGTCCCACGGACCCACAATGTTGGCTCGATTCCAAGAGACTCTGGGACTGACTGATCTGTGGCGAAGGCACCATCCACATCTACGTGCATATTCCTATTTCTCGGGGGCTCACAGGGTATTTTCAAGGCTGGACTACCTCCTCGCCCCGGCAGGAGAGGTCAGACAGGTGGAAAACATAGACTACTTAGCTAGGGGCATCTCCGATCATTCGCCCCTCCTACTGACGGTGGGTGGAAGGGGTGGCCACCAAGTAGCACAGTGGAGATTGAGCCCATGGGCATTGCAAGACAAGAGAGTTGCTAAGGAGCTTAGGGTGGACTCTGAACTTTACTTTCGAGAAAACGAAGGTTCGGTACAATCGGCAGTCACCTTGTGGGAGGCATTTAAGAGGGTGCTCCGCGATAGAGCGCAAAATATAATTGCCCACAAAAAGAAACGAGAAACCCAGGAGATGGAGGCATTAGAACGCACATTATTAAGTTTAGAGGGACGTGACCCCACCACATTGACTGACCATACCCTTCGCCAAATCGAAATAACTAAAAGAGACTATCTGGCGCTGGCGACCAACGAGGTGAGAGCTCAACAATTGGCAACACAACATCGGCTCTATGAGACAGGGGATAGGGCAGGGAAATTGCTCGCGTGGCTAGGAAGGAAAGAACTGGAGATGAGATGGGTAATGTCCATTAAAGAACGCAATACCACGCATACCACACCTGAAGCTATAGCAGGGGCCTTTGCAAGATACTATACTGAACTATATGCAGCTAAACCTCAGACAGAGGAGACACAAATACTCCAGTACTTAGATACAATTGAGCTACCCTCACTTTCACAGGAGGAGAGAGACGGACTAGAGGGGGATTTCACTTTGGAAGAAGTTACCGAGGCCATTGGCCGCCAAAAAGCAGGTAAAACCCCGGGTCCTAACGGTCTTCTGGGTGAATTTTTTTAACTAGATAGCAAACTGTTGGCACCACACTTGCTTAATCTGTTCAAGGCGTCAAAGGACCAAGGGATTCTGCCACAGGATCTCCGAATGGCCACTGTGGTGGTCATCCACAAGACAGGGAAGCACCCGGAAGACTGTGGGTCTTATCGCCCCATATCCCTGCTTAATATTGAGACGAAGATTCTGGCTACGGTACTTGCGATGGGTCTCCTGATAGTTATCACCCCCCTGATACATAGAGACCAGTCAGGTTTTATGCCGAAGCGTGCCACACGTTTTAACCTACGCCGTCTGGCTAACTGGATGGACACGGTACAGAGACGAGATAGCCCCCATCTGCTCCTTTCGCTTGACGCCGAGAAGGCATTCGATACAATTCATTGACCCTTTATGAGATGCACCCTGGAAAAGTTGGGCTTTGGCCCAGTATTCTGAGACTGGTTGGCACTGTTATACAACGCCCCCGAGGCTAAAGTCTGGGTCAATGGGGTCGTTTCTGCGAGTTGGTCGATCCAACGAGGCACTAGACAGGGCTGTCCCCTATCTCCCCTATTGTTTGCCCTTATTTTGGAACCTTTGGCCTGTGTGGTTAGAACCCGCCAAGGACTAGGTGGCTTCGTGGACGAGTCCCGATTCTTGGAGGAGGAACGCATATCTTTATATGCGGATGACATTTTGCTCTATGTCACACACCCGGTTGAGACACTCCCCCAAATACTGCAGATCTTTGAAGAGTATGGCAGTCACGCTGGCTATAAGATTAACTGGAGTAAATCCACCCTAGATCCACTGAGCGGGGTAGTGGAGCCCCAAACCTACCCGAGCTGTTTACGACTTTCTACGGAGGGGTTTACCTACTTGGGACTTTATATCACCACCGACCCAGTAGCTAGAATAGAACATAATATCAGACGAGTTCTTTCGAACTTTCAGGAGGATGTCAAGAGGTGGAGGAAACTCCCTCTGACCATTATGGGGAGGGTCACTATGTATAAGATGATAACGCTCCCTCAGCTCCTCTATATTTTACAAAATACCTATTACAAAATACAGGAAACTGTATTCACCACCATTAACAGTGAACTACGTTTACTCCTGTGGGATGGAGCCCATCCACGAATAGCGCTGCAAACGTTACAGCGAAATCCATACAATGGGGATTTGGCCTTACCGGATATTAGAGCCTACTATAGAGCGGCCCATCTCATAGTAATCAACTAATGGAACCATGCGCCGGGAGACCATCCTACTTATAGACTGGAAAGATTACAATTCCGGAACCACACTCAACTGCACTACATATATGGAGGAGCAGGTAGTGCGTGTCTCCTACCGGCTACCAAACGAGTGCTGGAGGCATGGAAAAGTGCTGAAAAGCAAATGAAATGGGATATGAAGCCTACGCGGGAAACCCCTTTGTGGGAGGGTACTAGATTGCCCGAGATTAGAAAACTGAGGGGCTTTAAGCAGTGGGATTTAATAGGGATTTCCAAGATAGGAGATTTACTGGAGGCGGGCTCCTTGGCTCTGTTCGCCTCACTTCAGGCTACATACCAGCTTTGGGACTCCCAAGCTTATGCCTACCTCAGACTCAAACATGCCTGACACGCGGAGGGGTTGGATACAGGGACACTGCCGGAGTATGCCCCGTTAGAAGGTAGGCTTCTACAAGAGGAGATTCTGTCCCAAGCCAAATCGTTGACATATAAAGCGCAAATAAATAATATGCCTGATAAACTCGAACCGCTTCGAGCCAAATGGAGAAATTACCACCGGCCCACTGGATGACATTGATTGGGAAGCAGCCCTCCTGCACCCGCGTGAAGTAGCAATTAGACTGAGGCTACGGCTCATACAGTACAAGTTCCTACACAGAACCTATTTTGATAGGGCACGCTTACACTCTATGGGGAGGGCAGATAACCCAGATTGCCTTAGATGCCACACAGAACGCGGTACATACATACACACCCTCTGGGAGTGCAGACGGATTCAAATCTATTGGGGCAAGATAGTGAATGAACTAAACGACGTACTTGGAGCCCAACTTGGGTTGGACGCAAAGTTCCTCATATTAGGTATCCCTACGGATGTCGATCTGCCGCAACACAAGCTCCTGCTGGCCAACTTAGGGCTAGTGGTAGCTAAGAGAGACATAGCCAAATGTTGGGGGGCTCATCGACTCCCTACGCTCACGGAATGGAGGTCATGTATGGATCTTTATATGGTTGCAGAGAAGGTGACCTACAAGGCAAGAGGGTGCCCCCGGAAATTCCGAAAAATTTGGGCGCCATGGTTAGAGTATTACGGCTTAGACCTAGAGATGGAAGAGGAAGGAATGGATCTATCCCAGGGCAGGTCAGGGACTGGACCTTGACGATTGTGATGTATGACCTACTGTTGACAGATGTACCTATATTAGAAGTGAACCGATATATATGCATGTATATAATGTTTGCCTCTGGCCATGTGTTCTCTTTCAGAGGAACTGTTGCTACACCTTCTGCCTTGCATCACATACTACTGCCCACTAATCAGCCCACATTGTGTATTAATGATCTCTTTGATTGTAAGTTTCAATTGTCAAAAATCAATAAAAACATTTTTTTTAAAAGAAATGTAATAGTATTTCATGAAAGTGGGCTAAAGCAAAAAGGGATAGCCTCCTCCTACGGGTTTGTGATGTGATGAGTGTTTACTGTGCGTATTGTGCATCGTCATGTATGCTGTTCTTACATATTCCTATATTGTCTGTATGGAAAGGTGTTGTCATGCAGAAATTGGGTCACTCTCATTACCAATCATACATGGTCATTGTGCAACTCGATACAATGAGGACAATAGTGAGTAGGACCGAGTGTGAGTGTGTGTGTGAAGTTGCTGGATGTTCCAAGGGCATGCATGTGTTGCCATAATCACAGGGGCTGTATCATACATACAGCGCATTTTCCTTATTTGCAATGGGTGCACGTTTTAAAAGGTGCATCCGGCGCAAACAAGGAAAATGCGCCGTTTTAGGATGAATGCGCTGCTCCCAGGGCAGCCGCGAACTTGCGCTGCCTACAGGGCAGCGCATTCATGTGAAAAATGAAGCAGCTGCTGTGAAGCCGCTCAGTGCTTCACAGTGCAGGCGGCAACCCGCTGGCACTTATAAGGGGTATTAGAAATCCCCTTGCAGGTGGGTGCAGTGAGTGACTGCACCCAGCTGCAAGGGGATGTCTGGGGGGTCCATGGGACCCCCCTTTCCCCCTCCTGAGGGCTGTCATCAGGGGGCGCACATACAGTGCATCACCTTTTAGGTGGCGCACTGTCAGTGTGCCTCCTGAAAGCTTCTTTGCCTCTGCGCCCACGCCAGTTGTACGGCGCGGGCGCAGAGGCAAAGGGATTCCCTCATTTGCATTGGGCCACACCCCCATGCAACTGAGGGAACACCCTCTGATGATAGCGCTGGTGCTTTATGTGCGCCAGTCCTGTCAGTATTACAGAAGGGGACGCACAAGAATCTGCGGCCCCTTCTGTAATACCAAAGTGCCCTTGGGACGAGCAAAGCAGGCGCAAATGCCTGTTGTGCCCCCGGGGCACTTCTGTAATTTGGACCCTAGAAGCCAAGTCCTGCTTGAGTTGTGTCTCCAAAGCAGGCGGGTTATGGGCACTTCTCAGGATCATCAAATCATGGCAGAAATTGTGAAATCTGACACAGCAATACATTGCGCAGAAGTCTTTGTCACAAGTCCTCTGTTTGTTCGTGGTGCACCTCATCTAGTGCTTACATTAGCATTGTTCCAAGCCTTTCTGCGACCAGCGAGATGCGGGTGCTGTTACTTGCACTTGATACATTAGAAATAGCTGTGGAATAGATTTGAGTTTTTATTGGAATTACCGTCCAGGGTTCAACGAGCACCTTGATGTTCTGTTCAACATTTCTCAACACTGCATCCAGACATGCATTTTGATTTGGTCAAAAGTAGGCTGAGGAGCCCATGTTACAAAATCTTTGTTTTCTTTACAGTGTGCTTTTCCTTCTCCTGCAGTAAGGTACACTTCCGTAATATTTGATCTGGCGAAACCCAAGGAAGTGTTCAGCAGCTGCCTGAATGTTACTTGGGTGGGTGTTCGTGGTGCTCCATCTTCACAGTTATTTTACTTGGGTACACTTCTCCTGTTCGTGGCAGGCATTGATTATCATAATTATGTGATTGTTGTCAGATGTGTACTTAGTAATCTTTGTAATACATGTGCTGCAGCCTTTTTTCAGGTTAGTTTTTGTGGCACCTAACTATTTGACAGACCTGTTGCAATGGGCATAGTTTGCAATAGCTGTTTACTGATTTGTTGTGTGAATATATTAGTGGGGGGTGGAGGTGCGATCAGCCACTCATGGGGTAGGCTGTTCCTAAGCGAGCTCCCGGCTGCCCCTGCAGCCACAATCCTGATCCCTTTAGAGGCCTGCTTGATGCCCCCTCTGGGGAGACACCATGCAACCAGAGGCTGAGCAGTGGATGGCCCAGCAATGGACTGAGGGAACAGTTGCAATGAGGGTAGAGACCCAGGCCCAGGATGGCAGTCAGTGCGGAGAATCAGTGAGGGCTGCACAACCTTGAAGAGTCACCGAGAGCTAAGGGGGTTCTCATTGGGTGTCCAGGTGGATGAGCTCTCACTCGACCACCCAGAAGCATCCCAGAGGGGGTTGTTCTGGACTGTTGAGGAATTAGGCTTCACCACAAGGTCCCTGGGCTCCCCAGGTCTGGAGGCTTGATTGGCACACCTCCCATCTTGCTGTTCAGGCACTTTGTGAGAGGAAGCCGGGAGGAAGGACTGGAGTAGCGCCCGACAGACAACTGAAGGAGAGGAGATGAAAGAGGGCAGTCCGGTTTGGGCGCCACCTGCAGTCTGAGGACTGTGCTGACAGATCCTGCGGTCTGGCGGAGATGACCACAAGGCAGAGAGTGGACATGAGAGTGTTGTTGGAAATAAATAAAGAAAGTCAGGTGACTCGAGCTATGGCAGACAGTAAAGTCCCTTGCAGAAGACAGCAGTCTGCTACCACCCAGGGCAAATCCCCCTTCTAATATCTGAACAGAAATTAGAGCCATACTCAAGGACAGCACCAGATCTCCTTGCTACGCCTACACATTTAGGGCCCCCGGCAAATTTCTAACTCCAGGAGAAATAGGGTGAGGGGTCTGCCCTGTCAAGACTGTTTCGACTGTAAGGGAGCAGCAACTCCAAGTGAAGGTGGCCTGGAGCGGTGTGGTCCAAGTGCAGACTGCTGGCACACAGCAGGCTTCTGATAGCCCAATGACCCAGGGGGCTGGTGCCAAAAAGGCACTACCAAACTGGACAAAGTCCTGGTGACAGTTACAACCACTAGATAAACACTGGAGACGAAGAAAGAGAAGGTCGATTTAGACATGGGTATCCTCCAGGATGACCACTGCTAACTGGTGGATAAAGTGAAATGCATTGAAGAGGCCCTGTGAGAAGCATTGGCCTCTGTTGACAAGCTATAAAGACAAGTGGTAGAATAGACTGAAAGGGTGGGCCTCCTCGAACACATGGCTGGAGACTCTGAGAACTGAAGCATATGCAATAATTTCCATTTGGTAGGTCTGTTGGAGCACATTGAAGCAACTGTTAGCTGCGGCCCGTGCAGGTAAGAGTGGTGGAGCAGTGGGGGCGGGGGGGGGGGTATTTTGACATACGACCGCGAGGAAAAAGAAATTATTTATTTAATTTTCCCTCGTGGTCGTATGTCGAAATCCCCCCCCCCCCGGCCCCACCGCTCTTACCTGCATGGGCCTCAGCTGACTGTTATGAAGTCTTACCTGGAGAGGTGGCTGTCTAATGAGGTAGCCCCACAAGGCATGTGCAAATTCCTTTCCCTGGAAGGAGCCCAAGGGTCTTAGCAAGGTGCCCGCCTCCAAAGCTGTCATCCAGACTGGTGGTGCCCATCTGCTTCATTACCAATATAGGTACTGTATTGAGCAATCGGCCAGAACAACTGGACAGTTCAGGATTGACAACAACTCTGTTTCAGTATTTCTTGACTACAATGCAGTTTTATTTTTTGAGGTTAAGAGAGGCTTCCAGTATGCTGACCTAAGGTACTTATGGGCAGTCACTACTCTTTGAGGGCACATGGCAGCGATGACTGCCATCGAAGTGGAGATGACCCAACAACAAAGGTGTTAAACAGCCCACTAGATCGCAGGTTGAGCAAGAAAGAGATAGAGCAGTGGAAAGTGCTACTACCTTTAAGGCATCCTCAGACAAAAACCAACATAGCAGACTTAATCCAGGGACGTTCAGACTCAGTCGGTCAAGACCCATCCTGACACCTAGGGCTGTTGCAGACCTCTGAGGCCCCCCTCATTGAGGTAGTGGACCTTGATAAACAGAATGTACTGTAACAATATGATAATTTTGGTAAAGGAATTTGGGGTAATTATTAGCATGCCCTTGTGGGATAAGAACAAGAGGCCCCAGAAGTGGGGTACTAATCATTTGTATATAGAGGTAGAAGAGCAGGCAGACAGGGGTGAATGACAAAATCCAATGCACCCCCCTAGAACTCTCTCAGTTGCGTGAGGCATGGGTGAAAGACCTATCCATCAGTTATGTTTGAAGTTCACTGGATGGAAGGCAGTTGCCATTCTGCCTATTCTGCTCTAAGGAATAGAGAATGTTCTACTGCTATTACCCAGATGTACTGTTTAAGGCGTTAACAAACTAATACAGTTCTATGGGAAATGGGATCCACAAAGTGCCTAACTAGGCCCCTCATAAGTTGGGATATCCCTAGATCGAGCGGTTGGCTCCCCTTCTGAGTACTTTAAAGAATAACTATACATTCCTCACTTAGAATGTGAGAGGTATGGGGTCAATAAGTAAGAGATACAACATGCTGGCATACTTGAAACGTAGAAGGGTACATTCCTCCAAGATATGTACCTCATGAGCCAGAAAGTGGTGAAATTAAGGAGACAATGGAGGGGGCTGGTCTATGCTACAACAGTGTCATCCTATGGCAGGGGTTCCTAAATCTATTTTCCAAATTGATGGGGAAGTTAGATATGTGATGGTGCAGGGCAGACTGCATGGTATCGTATTGGCCCTTAGCCTCATTTACGTCCCAAACGCAGAGCAGACCCAATTTTTGCATAAGAGGCCCGATCCTGGCCAGGGGAATACACGCTCCAATGATTTTGGGAGGCGACTTCATTTGTGTCTTAGATGTAAATCCACATCTCTTCACCTCCCCCATTGGTAAACACCCTTGTAGCTAAAACGGCACTGGAGTTAAGGAAATCGTATGGAGAAAGAGGGCTGTCAAACTTATGAAGGCAGAGGAATGGGCTACTTAGGGAATAATCCCTTTACTCTCTTGTTCATGATCTGCATGTTAGTCTTGACAGGATGTGTAGGAAGCTGGCTCTCTATATACTATAACAAAAAGAGGTATAGTGTGCAGAGAGTCAAGTGGATCCCCTGAGGCTTTACAGAGGCTAAAGTAGATAATATTAATGCTCTCTTTTGTAACAGTGTGGGCAAGCAGTTAGGCTTAGCAGAGGGTAGTGTTAAGCATTTGTTGTACACACAGTGGCAATAAATGAGACAAACACTCAATGAATAATTCATAGACCAATAGTACTTGGTTATATTTATTTTGTAGAACTACAGAACTGAGGGGCATATTTACAACAAAGTGACGGAGTGTGGCGTTAGCCTTCCTGGCTTAACGCCGCACTCCACCACTTCAGAAACGCAGGGCTGCACCATATTTAAAACAATATGGTGCAACCTTACGTTTTCCGCTGCCCTGGCGCTAAACTTAGCTGCCTAGCGCCAACGCAGGCACCCTTGCACCATAGTGCAAGGGTGTCTGCGTTGAGTGGAGGATTGTTTATGTGCAGGAAGGTCTCCCTTTGCCCTCCCCTTTCACGCTAAGTACAGAATGAAAGGGTGTCTTATTTACAAGGCACTTTAAGCCACGTTAAGGGACTTAACACTGCCTTGTAAATAAGGCGAAGCCCCTATGGCCACCACAACGTCACTGAAAGTGACGTTGTGGTGGCCATAGGGGCTTGTAAATATGCCTCTTAGTCTTAGGTAAATACGTTTTGCAATCGAAATAATTTTCAATATAAAAAGTGGACACAGTGCAATTTTCAGGCTTTGCAATGTTAATCTATGGGAGGAAGAAAACATTCAGCATACATATAGGTAACATCGACTTACAAGACCAGTCTTTGGGAGTTAAGGTCAGAATTGGGCAAGGTTCAGTTCAGCACCAACAGTACACCACCAGCGGCACAGGAGTGACCTGGTGCATGTGCAAGTTCGAGGTCGGGCGCCCAGTAAGAATCAATGGGGACTGGGGCAATTGGACAGGGGCTGCTTACAGGTAAGTAGCAGCGGCTTGGGGGACCAGTCTCTGGGGGTTGAGGTCAACATTAGACAGTGCCCAAGGCAGGACCAACACTACACCACCAGTGGCACAGGGGCGGCCAGGTGCAGGGTGCCAACACAGCATCAGGTGCCCAAAGAAAAGCAATGGAGAATGGGCAAATCGGAAAAGAGCTGCAGGCTCACACCAGGAGGCCGGTCGAAGGAAACCAACAGCTGTAGATGTATGTTGTGATGCTCGGGGACATAGAGACACCTTTGGTCTTCTTCACCAAGACCCAGGGCGGGCGGGTTCAGGGGTGTCTTTTGGCGTCAGAAACGGCTTACTGGAGCAGGTTGTGGGAGGGTGGGTGTCCGTGCAGAGACTGCAGGCGACATCGAGGAGTTCGGGTAAGGTCAGATCATGGTAGACTCAGGTTCTGGAGCACAGGGGAACCTTGCTGGAACCGGTGGGACACTTGGACTCGGGCCAGAGGCGTCGGGTGCAGAGGTGTAACCAGGAGCAGGCTTCGCCGTTCTTCAGGCCACCGAGTCTTTACTTTGAAGATGGTTGCTTTGTGAACAGGTCCACCGTTCTTGGGAGATCTTGGTCTTTATCTTAGACAGGCAGTCCTCCCAAGGTTCTGGAGGTTGGTGGGTTGCAGGACGAGCTGTCTTTTGATGCAAGATCATTGAGTGCTAAAGGCAGGGCGGTAGGGCTGGGGCCAAGTCAGTAGTTCTCTGCTGTCTTCTCTGCTGGTGCGACTCTGTGGTGTCTGGCTCTTCTTAGGTTGTCAGGAACTGAAGTTCAGGGTCTGGGAATTCCAGCTAAATACTAGACTTAGGGGCGTTACAAGGGAGTGACAGGTAGTGGCCAAGGGGCCCCTTACTGGGAGTGTCTACACCCTTTCTATTATGCCCACCTCTTGTGGGAAGGGGACATAGACCTAGCCCTGATTGGATAATCCTACCATCTTCAAGATGGTGGGCACTGAAAAGTGTACTTCACCTCACCTCCAGCAACTAAGGGGCGGAGTTGGCAAAGGGGGACACACCTCCAACTCTAGCTGAGTTTTCCAGCCTGTTCTCCCGACAAAAGGGGGTGAGGACAGGAAGGGGGGCCTGCTCCTTCTAACAGGAAAGGCTGGGGTTGCGTTACAAAGGCGCCAAGGTCTTTGAAGCTCCCCAACACAGATAGCTCTTCCTGACCATGGGGAGGTGTGAACACCTCCACCCGGGAAAGGCATTGTTCTCGACCTCTGAGCACGCAGGCACTCACCCCATGAGATCAAAACACGGTCTGGTAATAACAGGCTGGCTTAGGTCAGTCAGTGACCACACTAATGGTTGGTAGGTTTCAGTGGACTACTCTAAGGGGTCCTCCGTGTGCAATTTCTAATAAATCTGACACTGGAATCAGTGCAGGTTTATTATGAAGAGATCTTAAATGAAATCAAAGCTGCACCAAATGTCCAAAATATGATACGTTAGATTATTTCCAAGAATATCCGATCCGTTTAGTAAGGCATAATCACGTTTCTTTATTGATTTCTTTAAAAGGCCACAGCCAACGCGTTTCGTTCTGAAAACAGAACTTCTTCAGGGCAAAAATGCTGTGCGTCAAAATATTGATTGATGAATACGTCAGGCGATATTTATTAAATTAAGATGTTCCTTTAGAGATGGTGCTCGTATCTCTGATTTGAGTCTCAAAGTTGCTATATTAATTAGAGATGGCGTATTACGCTCATATTTTCACCACAACAAGTGTACGTCAAGTATGTTTTCTTCAAGGAGATAAGTAAATTATTACGACATGATAATCATTCGACGTAGTTCCTGTGACGATATGTATTAAACACAGTATCAATGAACCTTCCACGGGAACTGGAACGTCGGATAATGATTCAAGCCTAATGGCCTTCAAATAAGGTTCATTGATACTGTGTTTAATACATATCGTCACAGGAACTACGTCGAATGATTATCATGTTGTAATAATTTACTTATCTCCTTGAAGAAAACATACTTGACGTACACTTGTTGTGGTGAAAATATGAGCGTAATACGCCATCTCTAATTAATATAGCAACTTTGAGACTCAAATCAGAGATACGAGCACCATCTCTAAAGGAACATCTTAATTTAATAAATATCGCCTGACGTATTCATCAATCAATATTTTGACGCACAACATTTTTGCCCTGAAGAAGTTCTGTTTTCAGAACGAAACGCGTTGGCTGTGGCCTTTTAAAGAAATCAATAAAGAAACGTGATTATGCCTTACTAAACGGATCGGATATTCTTGGAAATAATCTAATGGATCATATTTTGGACATTTGGTGCAGCTTTGATTTCATTTAAGTTCTATTTACCTTGATGTCAAGGGTGGTGCTTTTGGACAGAGGGCACTGTTAAAGTTAGCACATAGATTCTGGTTACGGTACATATAAGTCTGGTGACTTCCAGTAGGTGGTGCCTTCTGTAGACAATTGGTCCACTGTCCAAGTTTTGTATTCATTATTATGAAGAGATGTTTGGTACCAAACATTCCATACTTCTGTAAAGCCATTATGGAGCTGGGGAACTTGTAATGATGAGTATCCAGCCCATGTACTTACTATGGCTTCCCTGGTCACTTACAATATCCAGGAATCTACATGGATATTGCAGGGGCATATCTGCTTATGCAGATATGCCCTCACAGGAGATATAGTGCACCCTGTCTTAGGCATAAGGCCTGCTAGAGCGGTGTCTTACCTATATCCCATGCAGTGTCAGGGGGCATGGCACACAGGGATGTGTGACATGTTGACTCTTCAATTTTGTCTGCACCAAGATGTGCAGGCTGCAGTTGCAGTCTGCATGTGCTTGGTGAGGGGTCGCTTAGGGTGGCTCAATCCATGCTGCAGCTCTTAGGGGCCCTCTTTAACCAAAAGTCCCTTGGTACCAGGGGTACCTTTTACAAGGGACTTGTAGATGAGCTAAAGTGGTGCCAATTGGGAAACAATAGGTAGAGTTTAGGGAAGGAACACTGGTACTGGGAACTTGATTAGCAGGGACCCAGTACACATCAGTCAAAGTTGCATCTAAAGCCTGGCAAAAATTGGGAGGGGGGTACTGCAACAGAAACCCGGTTTCCTACCGGATGATGGGCTGAAACAGACTCAGCGATGTGATCATACACATGGAATTTCTTGGCTCACACCTTATCAGATCGTAAGCCCCTTCTCACAGGACTACGTTGAGGGTGTCAAACAACCCTTTTCCCAACTTGGAAGCTTTAGGTTACTGTTCTTGAGGAGTCAGTATTCAAAGACTCCCTATCTGACACAATTAAAGAATATTTTCAACAAAATCTCAACACAGCCTCCCATTTATCAGTTGAGTGGGAGGCCTTTAAGGTTGTAGTGTGAGGAAACTGCATGAGTCAGACAATAGGGGTTACAAAGGCCCTGTCAGGTGAATCATCAGCAATGGGCAAACTTTTCATGAGTTAGAGGGGAAATCTGCAGTAAACCCTTTAACTAAACCTAGGTTCTTAGAAGAGAAATAAACGTATGCCACCACCCTAGAACCGCTGCGCTCTCTCTTCTGCAGAAAATATGTGACTACAACCACACCGGGGGGGGGGATAAGGCAGGCACATTATTGGCCTGGTTGATACAATGTGAAGTCAGGGAAACCCCCCAAAATACAGATCCGGAACTTCACTGGGCAGAAAAGAAAGAAGTGTTTCTCCAATACTACACAAAATTGTATAGCTATCAAACACACTCCCCTAGATACAACATTGAGGCTTACCTTGATAGAGCTGATCTAAAGCAGGTATTGCAGGAAGTCAGACAGACACTGCGAGGGCCAATAGCAGAAGAGGGAATAAATTCAGCCCTTAAAGACCTGATGAAGGGGAACAACTTGCTGACAGAATTCTACCAGAATATGCTAAATTACTTGCACCTCCTTTTGCGGAGATGAATGTGAGTGCACAGGAGCAGGGCACATGGCTGGCCACCACTGCACTACTTGCATCTACCCCAAAACTGCACCAGCAATCAAGCCCCAGAAAGAAAACAACATCTAAAGATATTATCATGGAATGTTGCTGGGCTGTCCAAGCTACTTAAATCTTCCCTTGTAAGCTCGCTCATAACGAATGTCGATCTACTCTGCTTTTGGTAAACTTGAAACACGTCATACAACAATTCCCGGCTTTTATGAAATACATCAAGCCTTGGGGAAAAAAAAAAATTTATGGGAGGCCATCCGGTGGCCTATACATATATCTGAACAACGGCCTAGATCTGAAAGGGAAAAAAATCACAGCCCAGGACGAAATGATACAATTGGTCACTCTGGAAGGACTAAAAATAAATAACCACTGGGATTCTACTGATCAATCTTTATTTCAAAAGCTTTGGCCCCGAGCGAGCGGAAAGGATGACCCAACTATGTGAAACATTAGACGCTGTGCTTTGTGATCACACCAACTACGATATCATAATCTGTGGGGACTTCAACCTTCGCTAATTGGGAGTTGCCCCAACTGACCATTCTCCAGAGAGTTCTCCGACGAACTCGCAACAAAGCTTGCTTAACAAACATGGCCTCAAGTCCACTTGAAAATGCACCTGTGGTTTTAAAATACCCAAAAACATTCAATGGAATAAACATTCTTTATTACGTGCTTACCCCGGATAAAATCCTTGAGCACTTGGAGAGCTTTGAAATTCTTACATCACATGAGAGTGACCACCTTCCACTCCATACTGGGCTGAAACTATGCTCGACTAAGTGCCAATGCCAGAAGACAGTGAGTGCCTCAAAAGGTGACGAAAATTCACAACTAATCCGGTGAATAAAATGGGGACCAGTCTCTGTGCAAAAATTCAAAGTTTCGAAATCTACCAGTATCCCTTCCTTATGACTCAATATGGTAAATACTTGCTGGACAACTGGGAGACCACTATTGAACACATCCATCTAACCCTAGGCCCTGCACCAGCCCCTCGGAGTCTTCCTACTAAACCTTCTAAAAAAAAGTGCCCCATAATGGAAAGTAAGCAGAACAGCCTCAGGCTTCGGGAAATATGCCAAAAAACACAAAATTTGTTAAACAAAACAGAGCTGCAGTCAAAGATGCGGGCCCTAACAAAACAACATAAGCAATTGGTCTGGTTCACACAAAGTAAACAATTGGACAAAGTGTGGCTACAAATATATTCACTAATGGGCAAATGTAGTCAGACTGACTTATGGAGACACATAAAAAATAAAATGTGTCAAGAAACCCTAAGAATGAATGCAATTGATGAATCCCAGTGGACTCAGTAGGTAAATAAGTTATATGTTGCAAAAACAAGTGTCTTTCCCCCGAGCAAATTATGTGCTTCTGTCGACATCAAGAACCAAGTGCCAATGTTCACAGTGAATGCTATTACAAAAACTTTGCATAAAATCAGAGCAACAGGTGCTCCTGGCCCAAACTGCATCCCAGCCCAAGTCTTTAAAGATGACATTGACCTGTGGTCTACCATACTCCTTCCACTGTATCACACATGCTCAGTGACTTGGCAAGTACCGGAGAGTTGGAGGGGCTCAATAATACATCCAATATTCAAGAAGGGAGATAGGCAGGATCCAGCCAACTATTACCTTATCGCCCTCCTTGATATTGAAGCCAAGGTGTACGCCTCTGTCCTAAAGGACCGGAGTGTTGGGCTGGGAAAATGAGATAGTTCTGTTTTGCCAAACTGGCTGTAGGGTGAAATCTTTGACCACAGATAATATAGTTGCACTTTCCTATCTAATACATCAACCTACCAGACAGAAGTCATCCCCCCCTCTATGCATGTTTCGTCGACTATTGCGCCGCGTTTGACTCGGTGGACAGGAATAATATATGGAGGAAATTACAGGGCTGGGGCATTCCAAACAACTTGCTCGGGGCAATAATATTACTATATACCTCGACCTGGGTGAGTGTCAAGTTATCTCAGAAGGTCATAACAAGGAAAATTCCAGCGGACAATGGACTAAAGCAAGGCTGTGTCCTTGCTCCCTTGTTATTTAACCTGTATACTGCAGATATGTCTGTGGCTCTAAAACACGATAATCTGATCCCGCCAAAAATTGGAGATGTCAAGGTAACGATATTACAATATGCAGGCGACATCGTTCTTCTGGATCATTCCAGAATTGGGATCCAGAAAACTCTAAATGCCCTCCAGAAGTACAACAAGGTAAATAAAATGATGGCAAACGATTTGAAGACAAAAGTTATAATTTTTGGTAGTACAATCAAGAAATTAAACAACGACTGAAGCCTGGGCCCTCTAAAATCAAAGGGACAATATCACACAATTATCTGGGTGTGTGGTTGTCCACAAATAGAGGAACTAAAATTCACTTGAGCCAACTCAAAGCAAAGGCCGAATTGATTATCACCAGACTCTGCCAGCTCAACAACGTATTAGAAAACCCTTCTTCAGTCCCAATAAGACAGGTACTCAGGGGATCCCTCTTACCTGCGATCAATAACGGCCACAAAGCTTTCCCGGGGCAATTCATTAAAATAATGGAAAAACTGCAACTTAAAGCATATAAGAGGGTCTTCAGGCTGCCCCAATATATAAGAAGATGTATGATCAGACTGGAACTCTGCCTGGAGAGCCAAATGTGGGCTAATATAGGTGCCTTCCTAAAATATTACTATAGGATCATTAAGGCCCCGCCCACCACTCTGAAGTCAGCTCTTCGGCACATCTTTGATTCAAAGAAGAGGCTCTGGACCAACTATCTAAAATAATCACTAGATACCCTCCAAATAGACCAGTCCGAACTGAACAAACTCTTGCTCTTGCATACAGCACTTAAAAACACCTTGAAAATACGGACAAAATCATTGTCAATGCTAAGTGACATGGTTAAACTGAAGAGTATACCGGTACTAGAAGCAGTGGCCACATCCTATGTCATCAAGCACCCACCCTGCCTGAACCCACAACCATACCTTCAGTGGTCAATTGGGAAAGCTTGCCTTAAACAAATCATGCCTGCAAGGTTGATGGGCCTCCAGATCAAGGAAATGAACCCAAAATGTCCCTCCCTTTCCATGATTGTTAACTGCAGGCTCTGTGCTTATAACACTGCGTAGGTTAACCATTTAATATATTGTTGCCTGGCTTTGATGCACGCCCGGTGCACCCTGTTAAAACTGCTTTTTGTAACCCACAGAATAAGAAACTGCAATGAGGCCAGGAATGTTGTCTTCACAATGACGGAGCCATACGACCTGGCATAATTTGGCAAATCTATCAGCCTAATACAAGAACTCCTTGAAGAACTCTTTACGACTGGCTAGATTTAGCCTGGAAAGACAAACCCTACTTCATCAATCCACTGCTGGAAAGCAGTGTCCTCTCTTTGAACTTGTGCAATACTTATGTGTCTCACATTCCAGATGTCATCATTGTTTTTCAGTTATGGTCTTTTAATGTCTCTTTTTATATTGAATCTTTTAGTCTTGAGCATTTGACCAGACAGTCATATTTTATATGTATTTTAGTCACCACTAAGCACTTTACTTTTCTGTGCGAAGGCTTATGCCCACTGCTATGGCCTCAGGTTCTTTTTATAATATTTGCACTTTATGGTTATCCTAGTCAATGTTGAGCACTTTACATGCCTGCTGCTAACTTCAGGCTTTTATTTAGAGCATTAACTGTAACCCTCAAGACATCTCTTTTAAAGGCTCTCTTTATGCATGTTATCCTTTCACAAGCATGTTTGTGATATCAGTTATAATTACAGATATCTTTTAATTCGTACTTATGTATTTGTTTTTGCTCAGACTACTTATTGTAAATTCTTGTTTTTTCTCTACAAATATTGTAAATTTTTTAAGTAATCATACATTAAAATGGCTCATGACTGACTATCCCAATACCCTGTAAGGACAACATAGATTTCGTCTCTATTCATGTTAAATTTGGAATACAAAATCCTCAGCAATATCTTCTCACAATACCTATATAGTCATCTTCAGGAATTGGTCCTCAGTGACCAAAACAAGTTCATGCCTAAGCGCAGCATGTCTCTTAATATTAGAAGGCTATTCAGAATTTTAGAAGAAACTTCAAATGCTCAGTATCAGGAGGCCATTATTGTTATAGAACTAGAAAAAGCATTCAACACACTACACTGGGGCTATCTGCGGGCTGTTGTGCATCGTATGACTATGGGGGGCGAAAGTGAGACAAATAATTCTCTTATACCTGGACTCTCTGGTGAAAGTGAGAATGAGTTGATGTATCTTCAGGCCCTATAAAATATTCATGGGCTCTAGGTAGGAGTGCCCTCTCTCACCTATGGTATTTATGCTTGCTGTGGAATCTTTTGCTAATGTTATGTTATGTTAAGTAAAATGTATTGAGTGCATGGTCACAAATAGGTTTCTTGGCACCCTAGGGTAAAAATCAGAAGCTCGTGCTTTATACTGAGCACAATAGTTGAATGCAGATGGTAGGCTTGTCTAAATACCCAGGTCTTTAAGGGGCATATGTACAAGGAGTTAACGCCGCGTTAGCGGCACTTTTCCGCCGGTTTTGCGGCGATATTTTTATCGCCATATGTACAAGCTGTCGCTAACCTCTGTTAGCGGCAGTTTTCTGGCGAAAACGTCAATTATAAAGATCGCCACTTCTGTTAGCGATAATGACATGCAAGGGAGGCATTCCCTTGCAAAAACGGCCGCTAACCACACATCGCGATATTTACAAGGGGATTCTTTAAGTTTGGAAGACCAAAAAAACTGCCTCTATCTGCAGTTAGAGGCAGTTTTTTAAGACCAGAAAATAGCTGGTCTTAAAAATGGAGATAACACTTGGGGCCTCATTTCAGTAGGTTTTGTTGCTGGACTGCGCTGCAAGCAATGTTGCCGCGCTGCCCTGCGACAAAACTAAAGGGCAGGACTGTGCACCATCAATAAGATAGTGCGTATTCCTGGGCCTCACTCATGAAAAGTGTTGCAGCGCTGTGACAAGACAGCGTTGCAATACTTTTCACTACCCTCTTCTTGCGACACCACGGATGCGCAGTATTCACTGGACAGCGCTCCATGACGCAAGTAATGACAGATACGTCTGGAATTCTGACGTATCTGTCTGCACTAAAGTCGCCCTTTGCTGCAGTCGTTTCACAATCATGACGCAACTCCAGCAATGCATGGGGCCAGCCTATCCCTGTGGCACTGCGTCACCCTTACGCCTGCCATCATGCAGGTGTAAGGTACTGATGCAGTGCCATTCTTGAGGGGTGCCTGGGTGTCAGCGCAGTTGGAGATCCATCGGTGGCGGTTGCGCGCTGCGGTGTCATCGTCTGTAAGCATTGGCGGAGTGGTGGTGCTGAGGGAGTTGACAAGACGTACTTCGGTGGCCTTGATCCAGCTGCGAGGGGGGCGATGATGGCGGTTGTGTACGGTGGGCAGGAGAGTCCGGTGGTGTGGCTGTAGTTGAAGGTCCCGCTGGCGGAGGAGACGTGCTCGACCGTGTGTCCTGCTATGTGGCTTGCTGCGGTGACTAGCTGCTTGAGTCTGATGTTGGGGAGCTACCCCAGGAGGTGGTGGTGTTCTGGTCACTGGGGTTGTCCAGGTGGAACTTGAGTTCTCCGAGTAGGATGTCGTCGGTGGATGGGAGAGCCTGGTGTGCAATGAGGTCTACAATGGTATTTGAGAATGGGTGTCCATGGCCCCGGGGGCCTGCAGATGAGGGTGCCGCAGAGGATGGGGTTGGGGTTGGTCCTGATCT
The DNA here is from genome assembly GCA_963921515.1 of Calotriton arnoldi. NCBI lineage: Eukaryota > Metazoa > Chordata > Amphibia > Caudata > Salamandridae > Calotriton > Calotriton arnoldi. The sequence continues at coordinate 2,037,618 of CAWUFW010002244.1, read as the reverse complement.
GGAAGTTAAGGTGTTCCATGGTCACCGTTGGGTCATTAAAGTGCGTGGTCAGTCGGAGTGTGCTTCTGTAGGTGATGGCAATGCCTCCTCCTGGACGGTCAGGGTGATCCTTGCATGTGATTTAGTAGCAGTCAGTGATGGCGATGTCCGGAGCAGATGTAGGTCCTTGCAGGCGATGTTGCGTCCAGGGTTGATGGCGAGGAGGGTGCTGGAGCCGTAGGGGTGGAGTGTCCAAGAGGAAGGGTCTTTGGTGCTGAGCGCGGTCCAGGGGCAGACGGACGCAGACGGGCTTGCCTATGGCTTGCGTTTGGCATGGGAGACGTCCATTACAACGCAGGCATTACATCGTAATGCCTTTATAACGCAAATCCAACAACGCAGGTGCCTTTACTTCGCATTCCATTACAACGCATTGTGAGGTCAGTAATGGGGTATTTTAATTTTTTGGGTGGGTATGGGTTTCGGGTGTCGGAGATGAAATGTGGGGTGTATTATGGGGTAATATTTGAAATTGGACATGTGCATTTGGGTCAAATATGAAAATTGGGGTGTGCATTTGGGTCAAATATGATTTTTAGGGTGTGCTTTGGGGGCTCAAAGATGAATTTTAGGGTTCAGGGTTTGCTTTGGTGTGCAAGGGTCAGTTTTAGGGTTGCACTCACTGAAGTGGGAATAGTAATGTTTACATCTCCGCAATCCAACACCTTCCCTACTGTTGCAATATGCCTAGTATTAGTATGCATTGTAATGGAATGCGATATAATGGTATGCGTCGTAACTCCATATATACCTTTGGCACACCAGTGGTACGCCCGCTGCGCATGGCCGCACAGCGGCTGCCATTGAGAAGTGCTGCGGGGGGGACTGGACAGCTGGGAGGTGGGAAACGCCGGAAAGAACACTGGATGGGCCGTGGACGCGGGGGTGTGTGTGCGAGCGGGTGTTGTAAATATTTACATGAGAGAAATCTTACCTCGAGGCCGGGTCCCGTGTCTTCGTTGCTCCTGCTCTCCTGAGTCTGCTTCCAGGAACAGGAAGTAGGCAGCCAGGCTCCCTCCCCTAAGCCAAGCATTGGGATTGGTCATTGGTGCCGGGACGAGGCGTTCAGCAAGGGGCTGGAGGTGTGGGCATGTTCTCCATGCAGGCTGTAATGCAGCCTGCTTTGCGAACAGGACAGTGCGCATGACTGCTTTGTGCGGACTGAGCGGGCCGACCAAACAGTCACTGCGCACTTGAGTGGGCATGCCACTCCGCCACTGCCCTGCTCTGTGAGTGGAGCAGCCCTACCCACCCTCCAGCCCGCAACAGAAACATGGCACCATAACATCAGGAAGTTACCATCATGTGATGATTGTTCCTCTTCTTGCACTGCTTGGAAGCAGTGGGGCGACACTCTTTCGCCATAGCGGATGAGCCGACACTGGGGGTGCGTCATCTACTGGTGCTAGGCCTGGGCGACTCGACCCCCGGGCCTCCTCCGCTACGTGTCCCGCCTTCTCCTTACCTGGACATTGACACCATGGCCCAATCCTCTAAACTCTCTCCAAATCTGTGACTCACCCAGCAGGAGCCTCAGCCAGGTGGGATTTCACAAGCGTGGGTACAGCAGTCGCTGCCAAGTCTGCTGGTGAACCTCCCAATGCAGTTGATGCAGCAGGGCCCCCTTAGGCGTGAACTTGCAGCACTCCTGCAATACAAGTTTGGCGCAGCTCAGGGGCCTCACCCTCCACAGCGTCCGGCCAGCGCAACCTCATCCGGCCTGTGATGCAGAGAGGTGCCGCCCACCGTTGGTAATCCTCTCTGTGCACCCCGGTGTAGTGGTGGATCATAGATTGCGATGCAGACCTCCCTACGTTGGTGCGCAGGAGCGCCTCTACCATTCACAGCTCCAAGGGGCGCAAGGCGGTCTTCTCACATAGGTCAGCAACGTGGCTCCATGCGACCGACCAGACTTTACCACCAGGTACGGGCGTTCGCCGCGCCTCAATGGCTACCGCCACGGCTCATCGACTCCACAGCTCCTCCGCATCCCACTCCAGGCTCCAGACACAGGTCCAGCGACGCATCCAGGCTCCATGCGCAGGTCCAGCGAGGCATCCAGGCTCCAGACGCAGGTCCAGCGAGGCATCCAGGCTCTAGACGCAGGTCCAGGGATGCATCCAGGCTCCAGGCGCAGGTCCAGCGAGGCATCCTGGCTCCAGACACAGGTCCAGCAAGGCATCCAGGCTCTCATCCTGGTCATCCTGGATGTTGGGTGGCTTGAGGGGGTTGTTGTGTGCTGCACTTGGCCCTGGCTCCATTCTGCATTTCATTGTTTATTTTGCCTATTTTCTATTGGAGCTCGACTGATAGGCTATTTTTTGCATTAGAGGTAAGAAAAACTCACGTTGGGCTGACTAACGTGCGTTTTTTTGCCGCTAATTCATTGGTTTTCGCCCGCTAACGCCAGAGTTCCTATCACCATCATGCTAATGTTAGCTGCAGTTTTCACCGCTGATCCCTGAAGCAATCGCGATGTAGCGATGTCTTGTACATACGTCGCTAACAAGGCGATAGTTTTCCACGGTACACGGCGATAGAAAAACTTCCGCTAACTAGCGTTAGCAATAGTTATCGCCAATTCTTGTACATATGCCCCTAAGTTCTTACTAAAAGTTAGAAATTACTGTTGAAACGTAAAGACAGAGGTAGAGAATTCCAGATTAGTGAAGCCTGAACAGAACAAGCATTGGCATAGCCAATAGGTCTCGCCTTTGGGGCCTTATAAGTGTTTAGCCAGAGCTATTGACTTTGCCAATGTCTTCAAGCTGTGCTGTAGAGAAGTGTGGCTGCTGTGCAGCATGCTGAAAACTTATAATAAAAAAGTGTCAGAAGCATTTTTGTTACTTTATATATGACCAAGAAGGCATTATGTAAAACTGAACGACCATATTAAAAAAAGTATTTACAATAAAAAATTTCCTCAGTTTTCTTTTGTTCTTGCAATGCTGGCAACTTGTTTCTGATATTGTTGTGGCACTTAGTGATGCTGTGGTGACCCTGAGTGATGCTGTGGTGGTGCTGAGTGATGCTGTGGTGGTGCTGAGTGATGCTCTGGTGGCCCTGAGTGATGCTCTGGTGGCCCTGAGTGATGCTCTGGTGGCCCTGAGTGATGCTCTGGTGGCCCTGAGTGATGCTGTGGTGGCCCTGAGTGATGCTGTGGTGGCGCTGAGTGATGCTGTGGTGGCGCTGAGTGATGCTGTGGTGGCGCTGAGGGATGCTGTGGTGGCGCTGAGCGATGCTGTGGTGGCGCTGAGCGATGCTGTGGTGAGGCTGAGCGATGCTGTGGTGGCGCTGAGCGATGCTGTGCTGATGCTGAGCGATGCTGTGGTGGTGCTGAGCGATGCTGTGGTGGTGCTGAGCGATGCTGTGGTGGTGCTGAGCGATGCTGTGGTGGTGCTGAGTCATCCTGTGGTGGTGCTGAGTCATCCTGTGGTGGTGCTGAGTGATCCTGTGGTGGTGCTGAGTGATGCAGTGTTGGCCCTGAGTGATGATGTGGTGTCGCTGAGTGAAGCTATGGTGGTGCTGAGTGATGCTGTGGTGGTGTGGAGTGATGTTGTGGTGCTGCTGAGAAATGCTATGGTGGCGCTGAGTGATGCTGTTATGGCGCTAAGTGATGCTGTGGTTGTGCTGAGTAATGCTGTGGTTGCACTGAGTGATGCTGTGGTTTCACTGAGTGATGCTGTGATGGCGTTGAGTGATGCTGTGATGGCGTTGAGAGATGTTGTGTTGGTGCTGAGTGATGCTGTGCTGGCTCTGATTGATGCTGTGCTGGCTCTGATTGATGCTGTGGTTGCGCTGAGTGATGCTGTGGTGATGCTGAGTGATGCTGTGGTGTTGCCGAGTGAGAGATAGAGTGAAGATATAATGCCCAATTAGAGAGGGTGGTGAGAGAGAAAGAGAGAGAAAGGGTGTACATAGAATAAAGAGTGGAGCGGGATAGAGAGAGAGAAAGAAGGGGAGAGAGAGTGAATGAAGGAGTTTGAAAGAGAAACAGATAAAGGGGTGTGAGAGAATGAAAGGCTAAAAAAGATAGAGAGGGGAGAGTTAATTAAGTAGAGAGAGAATTGGAGAGGGGAGAGAGAGAGAAGGAGAGAGACAATAAGAGAGGGGTGTGTGGAGTTTAAATAGAGTGAAGAAGTGACGCGGAAAAAGTAACCTTAAATATAGCTTTGTGCTTTGCGCGAATAAATATTTTTTAAAAAAACAGAGTGAGACAAAAATACTGGTAATTAGGCTGTGACTCCCAATATAAAACAAATAGCGATATAAGGTGAAATCAACCCACCGAAGCAATATTTCTAACTAGACAAAAAAAGCTTGCATTTCAATGCTAATCACTGTTGTTTTTCATGTGACTGTAGTCCAGGGCCCTCAGTTGGTAATGTGAGCTGCTGCTGCGATTGAAACATCAGAGTCCAGAGAGTTAATGAGCCATGACGAGGAAATGAGGAAGAGATAGGAAACCCAGATGGCAGCTGCGCGCGTGCACGCCATCGTGAACGCAAGCTGGTCGCCAGCCGAAAGCCAGTGGGTTTGCACTTCCAAAACCCGCTTACTAAAACTCTCGGCCAGACCAGCGCAAGCGCTGGTGCAGGCCGGGACCTAAAAAACTATCCTCAGACGAGGTTCAGCCTGAGAGATTATCCCAGTCTCATGTGAGGTTCCCAGTGGGTAAGCGCTAAACTCAGCTACAGAGAAGACCTATTTATAGAGCCTGTGCAGCACTGCATGTTAGTTAATGTGGTCTAAGAAGGTGTCACCATCAGTGCTTGCTCAACACCAATGTAAGCTAAAGTGAGGCCCTTCCACATGACCAGTGTGCCATGCAGGGGCACTTCCAAGAAGCGCCTGCCATCGGACAGTGCCTAACAAGGCCTAGTGCCACCCTTCCTTCCCTCCTGCCAGTGTAGTCATAACCTTCATCCCGGGGTTCACCACTGCCTTTAAACTCCACCACCACTGTCAGGCCTCTCTCCCCAGTGGAGCCTGCTAGCTCACTCCAAGCGAATGCATGCCACACAACATGCACTGAACACCCACGGAGAAAAAATATCAGAGGACGGGTGAAAACCACGCAGGAAAAACAGTCACTGCGCACATGTGCCTGGATATACGTTAGGAGAGGCCCTGCCCGTCAGAGTACTACGGATACCTGGAAGCCGTTTGTCCCACTCCCCAGATCTGTGGAAGCGCCACCCTTCGCCCCCACTTACGAGACTTCGGGAAGTGCCCGCTGCACCCCCACCCCCCAGCTCCGGAGGTGCCAGTGCAGCATGCGGCACTGTGCAACGCGTCTGGCAGGCAGGTCTCCAAGCACACACCCGGGCCGGGACAGTCGCCGGGCACCATGCTTGGCAGAGCATGGGCCTAGTTCGTAGACCCGGGAGTCTGGGCCTCTAGGCCTGCTCCTTCTGTAGGGTCCTGTGCCGTAGGCACTTCCGCAGTTTATGGCTGAAGCTTTCAACTCGCACACCTCGGACAGAACCGCAGCAGTTGTGCAAGAATCACTATTTCCGCGTCTCGGCGGCCTTTTTCCTGGTCTGTGTTCCATAACAAGCGCCCGAGTATTATGTCTTTGTTGTGCACCCGCGTGACTTGCCCTGAAGGACACTGTACTTTAGACAGACTGGAGAGGGAGGGGCACCAACGGGTGCTTCCAGGAACCAGTCACCACCCATAGCGATACAAGACACAGGATGGTGTGGCCTAACAACTAGAGCTGCCGACTTTGGAACTGGGGAGCCGGGTACGAGTCTTGGCGCCGGCTCAACATCCTGTGATTCTAGGCAAATCACTCATTAATCTCCCAGTGCATACCAGAAAAAAATGAATGCGTCCTTGTGTACTCGTGCTCATGTAAAGCGCTCCAATGCCTTCGGGTCTAGTTTGCGGTATATAAAACTGCAAATAAAAAAAAAGATACTAAGACGGCACCTGTGGACGAGTTAGTCCTCATCCCCTTCTCAGCGACTAGAAATCAGGAGACCCTACCAAGCCAATTAGTTTTAGGTCTGGCAGGTACAGCAGTTTACCTCAGCTCATGTAATCACAAAAAGAGAATTAAAATGAGCACTGGGAAAAGCCAATAAGTTTGGCTATGGCGACCTGATGCGTTAATTATTTTTCTTTTTACTGCAAGCATATACCGCAAGAATAAAAAGAAGAAAAAAAACGTGCTGCCGCTTAAAGGCAGCAGCATTGCTTTCTGTATAGATGTTACATTAAACAAGAGAGGAGCGGGGGCGAGCGAGCGCGGCAGCCTGCTGAGCTGACCAGACGCTCGTGCGTCATGGCCTTTTCCCCCGCACGGCCGGCATGTGTTTCCAATTATCGCGCCCGCGTCTGGGCACGATAATTGGAAACACATGTCTGCCGCGCGCGTAACTGCAGGGAAAAGGCCATGACGCACGAGCGTCTGGTCAGCTTTTCAAACTCCCTAACTATAAGTCTCGCAGAGCAGCGCTTGCGCGCTACTCGAGGCTCGACCTAAAAACTACATCCACCCATACATTTCTTACTGCATTTTGGAACAACCACTAAGTCCAAGAAGGAAGAATGAATCTCCTGATCTGCAGTGCAATTTTTAATCCTATTTATTAAAAATTGAGGCCCCGCACCAAGAAATACCTTAAAAATAATCCAACACCCTTTAAATTTGAATTTGAAATGCGATGCAGCGCGCGCAACGAAATTCGTTTTATTTATTTGTTTGTTTACTTACCTCTGTGCGGCCGTATTCCAGAGTTTACTACCCCCACCCTGCCCTTCCCCCGCCCCGCGTCACCGCCCGGCAGCACTCCCACCACGGGCCCTACTGTTCAAGATGAGAGCACAGTACCTGCACCACGTGAGCTTTCTAAAATTTAGTGGGACATGGCAACTGGGAAATGAGATGGTAAATTTTCAGAATTATGGGTTCTTCACCGTGTTTTTTCTGAAGTTGAATCACAACTGCCTCCTTGAATGATCCCAGGACCATTCCCTACACCATAGAGATGTTCAATAGAGACTGAATATTATGAGGGTGGAAGGACACACAAATGGCATCTTGTTGAGAGATGGGGTTCATGTAATCTCGCTATATGCCAATGACATGCTCTTGTATTTTAGGGACAATTATTTGGTGATCAACCAGAGTATAAAATGTTTGGATGAGCTTGGTAGGATGTCGAGTCTTCAAACTAACCGGGAGAAAACTCATGCATTTCTAGCCATGATACAACCAACAGATGTGACTTCTTGCTTGAGAATAAATTGAGAGCCTCTCGTGCTCTGATTCCTGGCAGTTAAGATCTATCACAGAGAAAAGTACATCAGCGACAGGAACCTGGATAGGGCCCGGATATCGTTGTGGGGAAATTTGGACTTCTGGCACACACTTAAATTAATTAATAATAGTCAGGCTAGCGCTGCCCAAAGTGGTAATATTGCATAGAGTACTGTTTTATTCTGCTATCCTCCTGTCTGAGTCCCACTGAATTGGTTCAAGAGAGCGAACATATTACTCAAGGAGTTAATCTAGGACAGGGGCAGGCCAAGAGTATCCTTACGCATACTGCTGCATACGATCAGGGAAGGGGGCTTAGGAACTTCAGATTGTGAGCTATATTTTCTTGCTGCACAACTGCAATGGATGGCTAGATGGCTTGACGGGATACTGTTAGGAAAAATAGGGACAGTGGGCGACCCACAACAAAGACCAGCACTGGTTGCAATGCTGGTAGATTCCTCACAGGGTCTTAGGAGGAAAACAAGCTCTTCCGCGTAGCCTGCAATATTGGAGAGTTGTTAAGAAAACCCCACTAAACCTGACATATGCTCTGAATTTACCACTGATTGGCCTCCCAACCATCTAGGGGGTTCTTTAAAATCTGTAGAATGAGAGAATGAACAGATGCTGGGGTACTTACCATAGGTGAACTATGAGGCTGGTGTAGTCAAGAGCCTGGCTACCTTGAAGAAGGGCTGCCGGAGACTTGGGGGCTGATTAGGATGGCGGGTGGACTTTAGTCCGCCCGCCATCCCAGTGGTAACGGGACCGGACGCCAGACATGCGGTGGTCCCGCAGCCCTGATCAGGATGCGACCGCCACCCTTGCGGTCGCATTCCGCAAATTAACATTGCGGCGGATGCTGCCTACAGCAGCACCCGCAGCAATGTCAAAATGACATGTTGTGCATTTCCATGCACAACGTGGCAGGCACCGCGCGGTGCCTGCCACCTTGTGCATGGGAATGGAGGGGGGTACCATGGGTACCCCCATGTGCACCCCCACCCCCCCGGGGGCCCGCAACGGGCCCCCGAAGCAAATCCCCGCCCGCCGATGCCGCCAAGGAAAGGCCTTGCACCACAAGCATCCTGATATGGATGGCGGTGCCTGCGAGGCACCGCCACCATATCAGGGGCCAAGTCCGCCCGGCCGGCAATCGTAACGATTGGCGACCGGCGGAAAAGTGGCGGACGCACTTTGCGTCCACCGCGATACCCCCGCCATTATAATATGGCGGGGGTATTACTCGTTACGATGCCATAACGGTCGCCACCGCCGCCTCGGTGGTGGCGAACGTTACGACATCGTAATGACCCCCTAAGTGTTTTAGATTCGAAGTGGTTGTGTAATCTACGCAGAAAGCCAAAGGGGGAGTATGCCTATTGTAGCCAAAAACGCATGAGGTTTTGCAGGTTCTCTTCACGTTTGGGAGTGGACGTAGATTGATATCTTGACTCTTTAAAATGACAAAATGTAGCTTGATGAGCCTATAACAGACTGCAAAGGGAAGACAGGCAGAGGCCTAAGAGGGAAAAAATGGTAAACCATATTGAAATGAATAACCCCATAAAGTTTGTAGGAGTACTAGTTTCAAAAACACACAGTTTAATTGTATGCACAAACCTACCTAGCACCTCATAAAGTGCATACCATTGCAGGGACCGAAGACAAGAGGTATCCTACATGAGAGCTAGTAAACTCAGACTTTTTTCACATGATCTGGAGTTATCCTACTAAAGTTTGCTTCTGGTCAGTGGTCACATCCTATTTGGAAAGAAAATTAAATAGGACTAATCACAATAGGGTAGAGGTATTGTTACTGATTGTATACCCCGACCAAAGTCAGAAAAGTTAGCAATACATTCCTAGAACTGGTATTGGCTAAGAGAGCCATTGTAATACATTAGAGCCTACATGAAAGCCCACCCCATAGTAGATGGAAAGGGGAGATGGTGAGGTGGGCAAAAGTTGAGAACATTGTACTGTTTGAAGAAAAATGGGGAGTACTCAGACGTCCCACAACTAATTTGTGGGAAGAAATATTAAATATATTTGAAGAACCCAGTGTCTGAGATTCCATCGAGGATTGTCAAATAAGGCTTGGCTCCGTGTATGAAGGAAATCACTGACTTTGATACCTCCCACTGGGAGAACTAGTGGAGGCCAGCCGATTAAAAAAGGTGTTAAAATGATAGCGAATATGCTAATCCTTCTGTGAAAGCACAGAAGAACTGGGTATCCACCGTTGTTGACATTGCTATTTGGAAGTTATGATTAATGGATAGTTTATTTCGACCAATCATATGATCATTACAACAGCATACAAAACATACTTTTAAATACAAAACTTTAAAAAAAACAATCAGATAATAATTACAACATCCATTTTAAACCCCCACCTCAGATAAAAGTTTAAAAGTAGCAGCAAGAGGACATATACGGGGATTAAAAAAGTCAATTGTCCAAGGACATCACCACATTAAGTTCATTTCAGGGCCTTGGATCTCAACCACCACGCATACAATAAAAATCTTGAAACAGCAAAGACAATACACTGTGAAGTGGCCGATCGTAAAATCCGGAGAGCTTCCATTGGCCTGGAAAAAGAGAACAATCGGCAGACTGGAATGATCCAAGCTCTCCTGATAGCCTTGTACATAGGACAGAAGAAGAGAAAGTGCTCAATGGATTCTTCTGCACTTAAGCATATTGGGCAGATAGGCGATAGTCCAGCATTTGTCCATTTGCATTTCCAGAGATTCAATGGAAGTGAACCAAATCTTAGTTGAATATAAAGTGCTCGTGCATGGGGAGGTTCTATTTGGTCCATAAAAGGTTCAAAATTAAAACTATATTTTACATCTAAAAATTGCATTGTTAAAACTCCATAAGATGTACTTTCAGTGCAAATAGAATTAATATAGACCCAGAATTTCTTTTTTAATATGGGGGCCAACTTTTTAGTTATAGTACCTGGGTTCTCCCACAGCGATGCAAGGCCCAAACGGTGCAGCCATTCTTTAATCTTTGAAAACCATAACAAGGTGCCTTTCTGTTTTTGGAGATTTAAAAGTTCCACCACTGCCTCTCTTACTTTAATCTCTGTAGTATTTGCCCAAATCCTTATCCAGAACATCAAGGTTCTGAGGACTGCATGATAAGAGATAGATTTCACACCCAAATCGAGACGCAGTGGTAAAATCGGAGTACTGGTCGGAACATTAAGTATGGCTCTAAGAAATGTATTTTCCGCTATTTCTAATTTTTGGTATTCTCCATGCCCCATAATTCAGCCCCATATAGGGCTGCCCCATGAGCTTTCGCCCTATGTATCTCTAGTGCAGGGGAAATGGGGCGATAGGATGAGCCTCTCAGTCTCCTTACTATCGCACAATCCACTATCTGCAAAGTAGATTCAATCTTTAAAATTTGCGAAGACCACGCAAGGTTATCATTAATTCTAACGCCCAGGTAATCAAACACCTTAACCTGCTCAAGTTGTTGAGAACCCAATATTAACTTATTTTTGGAGCGTTTGTAAGGATTGAAAACCATAAATTTAGTTTTAGAGCAGTTGATTTCCAAACCTCTAGCCCTGCATGCGTCAGCAAATTTGTTCAAAATATTTTGGATCCCCTTAGGGGTCTTAGAGATGAGAAGTGTGTCGTCCGATGAAAGTAACGCCGGCAGGAAATTACCTGCCAGTCTCGGAGGATCACCACCACATCCAAAGAGTTCCTGAATCAACCCATTTATGAACAGAGTAAATAATGTGGGAGCTAATACGCACCCTTGGCGCACACCTTTAAGGATTGGAATGTTATTCGTAAGGCTGCCTTCGGGGTTCCATCTAACTTTGGCGTAATTAGCATCATGCAATCGAATCAATAAGTGGAGTAGGTCCTCAGGTAGCTCAAGGTCCCTCAAGACAGCCCACAACTTATTACGATCGATAGAATCGAAGGCTGTCTTGAGGTCAACAAAAACAACATATAGGTGACCTTTCAATATCTTCACCTCCTTCCAGATAAGCAATAAAAATTTAAAAACTTGATCTAAAGTGCTTGTGCTTGATCTAAAACCTGCCTGTAGATGGGAAATGACATTCTTTTCTTCCATCCAACTCTGGATACGTAGCAGAATAATCTCACAAAACAATTTTTGTGGGACGTCTAGTAAACTTATTGGTCTGTAATTAGCCGGATCCCCTTTGTTACCCTTTTTAAAAATTGGGATTATTTCCGCTCCTTTCCAGGTTGTGGGAATTTCACCACCTAACTGTATAGCATTAAAAACCTTTTGGAGCAAGGGGGCCCAAATGGTCGGTTCAGCTCTGAATAAGTCTCCAGGAAGTCTATCGAGGCCAGGTGCTTTTCCCACTTGGAGTTCATTAATTGCATTAATGGTTTCTTTTAGGGAAAACAGTTCGATCGACTCCTGGGAGGCTTCTAAAGAATTACCATAGACAGGTACCTTTACTCCCTTATTTGTAATCGAGGTAACCTCACTGGCATAGAGCTTTGTGAGGTAATCTTCCCATACCTGGGGCTGAATATAATAATCCTCAGTAACAGATTGCTTTGTCGACCCTTTTGCTAGTAGGTGCCAAAACATTTGGCCGTCTTTTCGCTTTGACGCTTCTACTAGGGAGAGCCAAATATTAGACTCCCATAGCCTTTTTGCTTCATCCTGAGCCCTTTTGTATTGTTTCCTCCTATTTGAGGTAGCCACTTGATCTCCACATTTTACTGCTTCCACAAGGTTTGCCTTCGCAATTCTACATTCCTCATTATACCACGGGGCATTAAAACTCTTAGGATTGTCTGGGTTAAAAGACTTAATAAAATATTGTTTAATGCTGTTGATCAATTTCATAAACCATCCTAAAATAATATCCGACTCTTGATAATGCACGGGACCTAGAGCCATTAGTGTCAGAACCACTTCTTCATAAATTTTTGAGATCAATTGATCATTCGCTATCAAGCTCGGCCATTTAATACGTCTATTATTATTAGTTGTATTAATGGGGCCCATATATTTAGTTAGGGAGGTCTCGGCAGTAAGTAACCCGGATAATACCACGCTTAAAGCATTGTGGTCGCTATCCTCTCTTTTGCAATACGGACATGTTCAACACATGGGACCACAAGGCAAGGTCCACCATTACATAATCAATCCTGCTTTTTAAATTACCCCTCTTAAAGGTGTATTCTGCTGCGGCATCCGCTGCCGTCCGCCCATTGCAGGCCCTAAGCCCATGTGCAAGGGTCAGGGACAAAACCTGTTGACCCACCTTCGTTACTCTCTTAATTGGGGGATTGGATAATTTCTTTATACCCCTAGCAGTCTCCTCCTCCTCTTGCACTAAGTTTTGAATATACTCGACAGGTTCATAAGTAACATTAAAATCTCCTGCCAAGATCATTGGCGGGCCCCCAATTTGTTTATCAAGATAGTCAGATAACGTTAGTATAGTTTCTGAGAGCCTATGCTGACTCGTAAACCTATTATAAATATTAAACAGTCTGATTTGTACGTTTTTTTGGGCCAATCTAAATCGATACCTAGGATCTCCTGCGAGTTGACCCTCAAAGTTTTGATTCTACAATTCAATGATAGCTTGACCCAAATTAGCAGCCCCCTGCCGAACGGCCAGCCCTAGAAGGTCTAGCTTCAATACTAAAAGTAGAAAACCCTACCCTATGAACCTGTACATCAGCCCAGGTCTCTTGGAATATACAAACATGATATTTGTCAATTAAGTTACCCCATTCCGGGTCATTTAATTTAGATCTAATGCCAGCTAAATTCCATGATAAGATCTGTATAACCTGATCAGTATCCTTACTCTGCCTTAGGCATGTATTTACTGGAGGGTTCGAATCAGTAGAAGTACAGGGTATTCCGTTGGTCACTAACCCTGTCGGCCAAATATTGGTTATATTCTTGCCCTCCAAAGTTTTGAAGACTGGAATGTCCTTCACCATAGAACACAATTCTACATTGTTCTCCAGATCTTTATCCATAACTATAGCGTTATGGGAAAGATCAAGGGCCTTTCCGGATATAGATTGAGTTATGTTCCTATTAGTGCCCACTGTGTTTTTACAGGCCAAATCTACCTCTTTCGTGGCCGTTACTGCAGGGGAGAACATTAAATCAATGCCTGCCAAATTTAGTCAGTCCTGGCTATCTAAATTAGAAAGAGCTTCGAATCTATTACTAAGTGTAAGGGGGGAAGACATTTGCCACCTGGGACGGTTATAGAATGTTGGGGCCTGATGTTGGGAATGTTGGGAGTGCAACCTGGATCGATTAGGATTCCTGTAAAAAAGCCAAGGGGCACAAGGCTAATGCTGTCTTCTACCCTGTGCCCTGGGGTTTTCCTCCAGCTATCAAGAAGGTGGCCAGCCAAACCTGGCGATCTACAATTGACCACAATACAGTCCCCCTTTGTGGATTTCTGTGAAGGACCTACCCAATGCGTTCTACGAGTAAACATAATATCGTGATAATTATGGGTAGAGAAGTCAGAGTTATGAGTTAGCCAGTGGCATACCTTGTTTTTTAGTTGTATATAAGATTCCTTAAACTCCTTCCTAAGGGAAGGAACATTAGTCAAAATCACAACATAGGGACAACAATCAGGGGGAAGATGCAGAGTAACCCTGCCGTCACTATTCTCACCTAAGGGTGTTCCCTTCATGAGTGTATTCCCTAGTTGTGAAGCTCCAAGCGTACCACTAACCAGATTAATGTTGTCTCTAGTTAGGACTCTATTTCCATCAGTTTCACAATGCCTAGTGGTGTCTCCAGTGTACATTGGTGGACCTAAATGCTTGTTCTTTGGATCTGTAGGCTTAGTTAAAGGGTTAGGCAGGCTAACCGAGGAGCTGGCTGCTAGATCCGAACCATCTGCATTTACTTCTTCCCCATCACAACTACCTTCACCCCTTTTGTCGCTACCCGGATGTTTCACACAGGGGCCAAGGCTAGGTGAACTACCATTAGGAGTTTCCCTTGAGTAACTCTGCATTAACTGAATTAGCAAAGCTACATTTTTTTCCAAGTTTTCAACCCTGTTCATAATTGGCTGAAGTCTTATTTGCATAATTCTATCGAAACCTTCGAGTAGAGACTTATTATCTAAAATGGGTAAAGGCAGGGATGTCTGTACTAAAGGAGGGGTAATCTTTTCAACCTGTAGAACATCGTTAAAACTATTATCTCCATCACCTATGGTTTGTTTCACTTTCTTCTTAGATCTAGTATAAACTAGAGACTCTGGCTCCAAGTTCTTAAGTTTCCTCTTTCTTTTACTCTAACTGGGGGACTGGTTGGGGGCCTATCTAAGTTTGTTGACTGTGGAGGAATTATGTGTAAATTTGTATTTGCCGTAGAAGTGGTTACTGGGAATTTAACAATGTCAGTTCCCACATCAATAGCCATACATTCTCCCTCCAAATTAATAACCTGGTTTGTACAAGATGCAGTACCCCCCTCTATGGAAAGACGTCGCTGAACCACAAGAATTTCATTATCTATGACTTTAGATGCACGGATCAAAAAATTATCCAGGGTAGTATTAGTCAGCTGCCTCGGGGGATTAAGGGCACCAAGAGCTAGTTCCCCATCGCTCAATAGCTTCGCTTTTGCCATGGACAGATTGTTAAAAAAAAACAATTCCACAATGAACGAATAAAAGGGAAACAAGAATCTTACAAAAAGTCACCTGGAATCACTCAACGTTGCGGGCCACTTACTCTCGAAGCCGGCATGAATAGTTCAACTCAATTAATGCCCAAAAAATAAAAAGAGAAAAAAGAAAATGTAAGGGAATAGGCCCAGCCCAGCCTTATCCGGTCTTTGACGGGCAAGGACGGGCCCGCCCTTGGCCCGGGCTTCGCCCGCGCGCGTCCCGTGCCGCGAGAGCCCTGCCGCTGCTTTATGCGCCGGCTGGCGCGATGGTGCTGCGCGGCTCCTGCCGCTGTGAACCCTGGGGCTTGTGGTCTCCAAATAGCAAGAGGCACTGTCGGTGGCTCTGAACGGGCTTCCGCGCCGCGGGAGCCCTGCCGCTGCTTTATGCGCCGGCTGGCGCGATGGTGCTGCGCGGCTCCTGCCGCTGTGAACCCTGGGGCTTGTGGTCTCCAAATAGCAAGAGGCACTGTCGGTGGCTCTGAACGGGCTTCCGCGCCGCGGGAGCCCTGCCGCTGCTTTATGCGCCGGCTGGCGCGATGGTGCTGCGCGGCTCCTGCCGCTGTGAACCCTGGGGCTTGTGGTCTCCAAATAGCAAGAGGCACTGTCGGTGGCTCTGAACGGGCTTCCCGCGCCGCGGGAGCCCTGCCGCTGCTTTATGCGCCGGCTGGCGCGATGGTGCTGCGCGGCTCCTGCCGCTGTGAACCCTGGGGCTTGTGGTCTCCAAATAGCAAGAGGCACTGTCGGTGGCTCTGAACGGGCTTCCCGCGCCGCGGGAGCCCTGCCGCTGCTTTATGCGCCGGCTGGCGCGATGGTGCTGCGCGGCTCCTGCCGCTGTGAACCCTGGGGCTTGTGGTCTCCAAATAGCAAGAGGCACTGTCGGTGGCTCTGAACGGGCTTGATTAATGTGTTTTAAGCGCATGGGAATAAACAAAATAAGACATCTGATAATACTGCTAAGTCAACATAAAATGCTAGATGTCAGAATGAGAGTGAACTCAAATGAGTCTAGCAGAAATGATGACATTCAGCTTGCTGTGTATATGTTGATTGTTTTGTAATAAACTAAGAAAATAATAAACCGATAAAAATATATATATATATAGTTGTGGTGCCATTTGTTCAAGTTACTCCACTTTTGTCTTTGTTTGTATGTATGTATGTATGTTTGTTTATATGTATGTACGTATATGAGATTTTTAAAGAGTGAACCTAGCCAAAAGGCAGTGGAGTTCTGTGCATGGTCGAAACAAGCATAAAGTCAACGAGTAATAGGAGAGGACGCTGTGTTGTGGACTTTTAATGCATTGTGATGAAAAGTTCTTTTAAGAGATGAGTTTTCAACTTGTTTCTAAATTGAGACAGCGTTCCGGCGAACCTGATGGATACAGGGATGTTGCTTCAGAACCTGGGTGCATTGATTAAAAAGCTGTTTTATTTGGAATGTGTCATCACCTAATTGTGGGTGAATGAGACTTTAAAGTGTACTTGCAGTCACTGCATGTTTGTTCCTGTGCTAATTTTGTACACAAACAATTCCAGCAGCATTATAGCTATGTTAGGGTCAGCTACAGGTATTGTGAGTGCACATGCAGGAACTTGAGGACCGCACCAAGTGTTTTGTTTGATAAGCACCAGGCAAACCACTTGCTTGGAGGCCTGAGAGAAAGTTAACAATGTATCTCCTCTAGGAGGAAAGATGAAAGAACTGATGAGGTGATGTGTTATTGCATGATTGGTGGATTGTACATGCATGATTGGTATATTAATGTTACTTTCGAGAAGGTTTGAATTAGTTCTGAGCTGGTCTCTAATGAGAGCACAACAAGGCTCATGAGCATTACACATATGGCAACTGTGCGTGGCCTCTGCCCTGCTTAAGTGACAGAGACCTGTGGTCTGGCCTGGTTTGAGGTCCCCAAGGCTGACATGAAGGAGGGGGTGCAGTGGAGTTCATGGGCTGGACAACTAGGCACTCGGGCTCATAGAGGCATCATGAGGCAGAGGATATCCTTGTCAAGGAGCCCATCTCTGCCAGGAGCAATGATGCAGAAGAAAAGATGTCACCTTGAGGCCTAAATGAAGCAAGCAAGAGAGGTACTTCCAGATATTTTGTTGTTTCCTTTATTGATTATTTTTATGGGGGGATTTTTTTCCCTCTTATATGTCTGTTATTATAATCACTCCTAGTCGCTGTCTTGACTCTCTTTTCTCTCGGTCCCGTCTCAGTGATCCTTTCTCTGTCTTCCTCCATTCCCAGCTGACCATCAGCAAGCAGAAACCCTCAGGATAAACCACTGAAACCGTATCAGTAGGGCGGTTTTTCCCATCTCCTTGATGGTGCTCCCCACCACCTTATTGTGACTGTTTTCTTTCCTGTATTCTCTTCCCAACCTCAGTGCTTTATTCCCTTCAACTTTTTAAGGTTCTCTCCTTCACTCTCAGGGCTACTGATGGAGCCTGGGCCCACTTACACAGTAACACTTAGTCAATGATCTTTTTGTGCGACATGAGAGGTAAGGGAAACACTTTTAAATCTCCGAATACAGTGTAGCCAATTTGCTTACACAATAACTCAGTTCAACACCAAGTCTCAAGTTAATAAGTTTATTCCAAATTCAGACTCAGAAACAGACTTATATATATATTAGTCTGAGCATTATCGTATAAAAAAAAAATGCCAACAACAGGAAGCCAAATCTTCTGAAGCCATTTACCCTGCATAATAAAAAGAAAACAACTAACTCAATTATTGCTATGTAAGTAATAAGGAAACAAAAGTTTGCGTTAGATTGCATCAATTTGTCATCAAAAGGTAGCATAGATCCTATACCTGTCCCTATACTATCCTCAGGTGACAACCATAATCTAAAGCAGAGATTTAAAGTAAGGGAAAATTAGAAAGGTGTCAGCTGTCAGAGTCCTCCGTGGAAGAAACTCCAACATGGGTCAAGTAGCATAAAGCCACTCTAACCAAAGCAGAGGTCTGTACCTCAAGGTGTCCTAAGTCAGAATGCCAACTATCCCTCACGATGTTGCATCATAACAGCAATTACATCCAAAGGATTTCCCACAAACTGTACTCAGTAAATTTCCATACTATCAGCACACACTGGTTTCTTTATGCCGCCTTGCCGTTCTCATAAATCGTGACTCCAGCCGTCCTTGGTCTCGTCTCCTTCTCCCATGAGAACTCTCCTCCCATCTTGTTATTGCATTTCTTCGTACCAGTTGTCGCTTCACATACTTCCCCATCTACTAAGAACAAAGACTCTTTTCTCTCACTAACAAAGTCTTGTTTACCTGCAGTGTGAATATAAAATACATGCAACATTTCTACTGAAAGAAAGAAATATGGATT
Organism: Calotriton arnoldi; assembly: GCA_963921515.1. Taxonomy (NCBI): domain Eukaryota; kingdom Metazoa; phylum Chordata; class Amphibia; order Caudata; family Salamandridae; genus Calotriton; species Calotriton arnoldi. The sequence continues at coordinate 2,019,247 of CAWUFW010002244.1, read as the reverse complement.
CAAATGTTAACTGGAACATGAGCTTGAATTCAAGTACATCCCAGGCCCACAAGTGAGGCTAAGTTAACATGTGCACGGGTTATGTGCACCTCTCTACACACAAATAAATCAAATTTTCAACAGATGCTTTAGTAATTAGCACAGTAATAATATGAGTATTGTTTTAGTAAAAAGCTCATTATTCCACTTATCTGTGAACACATTAGCAGACATTTCTCATGAAATATTAATACATAAGCACCACAATTCTATCAGTTACATCTCTAAACACACATATATTTCATTAATCTTTTAGGACATTTTAAATATGCAATACCCCCATAGTCATGTTCAACATTAATCACAGAATACATGTGAGTGCGGTCTACAGTTGATTATAATGCACTCCTAACACATCTCTCGGGTGGAGTCTCTTTTGCCCTACTCCACTACCACCACCATAAGTGCATAGAATGTATAATAGGCACTTGCCTGTGACCCCGGCCCTCCTCCAGAGCTGTGGCAGTGGCAGTGGCTCCCAAAGAATTCCTCTGCCTTCCTGGGCCACCGGGTATGAGAGTGGTGTCTCGTGGAGTTTGTTCTTCGCTCCAGTCATTATTCTTCTTGTCTTCCCCTCTGGTCCTGTTGCACAGCTCTTTTTTGGCATTCGTAGGGTTGGGCTTGTGGCTCTCTGTCTCCACCTTCATACTCTCCTCTCTCTCACTTTGCTTTCTCCACTCTTGGGCATCCTCGCTTGGTTCTCGATCCTGCAGTTTTACCTTCTCCTCCTTCGCCGCCTTTTGTCCGTCCTTGATGGTTACAACCACGTCTTCCTGCGGTGTTGCTTGGACAATCCTGGGGAGAACTAGTCCGTCATCCTGCTATCTTTCATGGAGCATACTGGCGGCCATCTTGGATTTCTCGCCAGGCTCACACAACTCGTCAGACAAGAGTTGCTAGACTGGCAAGTTTTTTGGTGGGTAGTAAATGGATTATGGCCAGAGGATCACTGTTAAGGGCCACTGTCACTGTGGGTGAGGTGTTGGGTTACTGAGCACCAGGGTGAACACACTTAATCAAGGGATTCTTACCCACAGGTTTTGGCCCTTAGCCATTGCTGCCACATGCCTTTGCACTTCTCTACTTGGGATCATTGGCACAGCTCAGCACTCTAGGTGGACTCAAGAGGTGTAGTGTCCTGCAGGACACGTTCTAGTGTTTAGCAGGCTTTGGTATTCCCAGCCACTCCCTTGAGGGCTGGGCACACTTGCACCCCCACCCATCCATCACAGGCGTCACGAGTGACGTGACCCTGCCAATAAAAAGGCCGGGTGCACATGCTCCTGGCCAGTTACAGTACCCAACTACCTAGTGTCTGTGTCAGTCATTAGTGTCATGCGGGTCTAGGGCCCGACACCACATTGACGACGAGGCGGGTCTGACCCCACATGCCTGCTACTTGGCGCTTCATCGTCCCTCATGGGGAGTTCATGAACCAGAAATGTGACGACCCCCCCTGTTGTGCTGTGTACGGCCACCCGTGACTGCGGAGAGGATTGAGCCCCTCGTGTCACCCGGTCACCGCCTCCTAGACCCAAGAGGATCAGTGTAGCCTGCCTGGTGACTCACACATGCCCATTGCCAGCACGACGGCTGAGGCCGTGCTGAGGAGGAAGAAGGCCACCCAGTGCATGAACCGGCGTCACGGGGGAGGTCCCGGCAGATGCCCACATACTGCCGCCGCTGCAGCCCTGGTGCCGGCCGGCCCGACAGCGGAAGGTCAGTGAAAAAAAAAAGCAAATAGACTTGAGGAGAATTGCCGCTGCTAGCGCTGCGCTAGAAGCGCCCGGGCCTCTGACCCTCGGAGTACCCCCGCCCATGCCCTGAGGCATCCACAGGCTGTCCCGCCCGCCGTCTCTGCATCGGGGAAAAGGGGAGAAGGGACACGACACGACATGGCTGGTCCCGGCACCGACAGCAGCAGCCTGAGGCCAGAGCCGTTTGTGTCACCGTAGGACTTGGAGAAGCTGCACAGCCTGAACGCTCCACTGCCCCTTTCTCACCCCGTTCAGAATAAGGGGCTGCAGCAGTATCGTGGCAAGGATCACCCCCTGCATCCTGGCCGCCGGGATCAAAGGAATAACGGCGCACCAACCGGCACTCACCTCTGAACTCTCCCCAGCAGCGGGTCAAAGACAACACGGCGCCGCAGCCTGGTGTGGCGGGAGCGCTCCGATTCACGGCCTCCCTGCTGCTGCACACGTGAAGTAGGTGCGGCGCTCCTGGCGGAAATCTGCAGCGTCGTAGCCCAGAGGAAGAGAGGGGCTGGTGCCCAGCCGCACCGGCCGAGCCTGATCCGGTCTCCACGTTATGCCCCGTCAAATTCCTGGAAATGGCTAAAGTGCTCACAGCCAGCAGTATAAAAAACTTCCCCTGGAGGATTATTCTCACACTCACACAACACTCTAAATTAACACACCATACTCTCTACACATAGAAGTCCATTCTCGTACAATTGGTATCCAAATATAAACCCCACGAAAATCAAGGTGTAGTGCTTAATCATATTTAATTTTTCCATAAATCGTAGGAAGCACTCTTTCAAGATCTTTAAAAAAAGTTATTTCATTATAGCAAAAACATATATAATACTAAATTAGATATCATAAATTCCTTATGCTTCTAATCCAAATACATAACACATTCATGATTAAAAACAGAATAAAAAAACATCGGCGATGAAATACATAAAAACAATGCCATATAATCAAGCACATGAAAATATTAAAAAAATGTTGAGACAAAAACAGAAGAAACCCTATAAGTACAGTTTCATTAGAGCGGTTACAGATAATGATCCACCATATGGTAAACAGAACGGCCGGTAGGATTATAACTCCTATCACAGAAGTTCGTATGGTTGGATTCGATATAGTTGGCGTCGACGCGTTTCGGTGGCATAAAGTTTAAATATTTCAACCACCTTCTTCAGGACTCACAGTTGAGGATTTCTTATTTGAATTACGAGCGAATTTTTATCACAATCTATATATCGATATTTTTAATGGGACTCTTCACTGGTCTCTATCCGTAAGGTGCCATCCTAATTATTTCGTATCTTGCATAAATGATTGTACAATAATTCTCCCACAGTTAGGAATGTCAGTTTTTAAACTTGACTCATCATTATACAGTCTTTTTGGATCATTTTCTAAAAATATTTTCGACTATGTCGGGCCTCTGGATCTTTAATGTTTTTTGTGAAGGTCTCCGCTGATTTAAAAATGACAGTTTATCATGTCTCTTCCAATTCCGGTAGTAGTATGAAAGAATTGTGTTTTTGATATCGTTTCTTACTTCTTATTTCTGGTCTCAATACTCTTGCGCTCACCGGTAGCCGCCTCTTACATCGGGTTTTTGTGCTACCTTGTGGCGTATAAAACGGCGTCTATGCGTCCGTGCAACTGCTAAACAGTTATCAAAACTATATCAAAAACACAATTCTTTCATACTATTACCGGAATTGGAAGAGACATGATAAACTGTCATTTTTAAATCAGCGGAGACCTTCACAAAAAACACTAAAGATCCAGAGGCCCGACATAGTCGAAAATATTTTTAGAAAATGATCCAAAAAGACTGTATAATGATGAGTCAAGTTTAAAAACTGACATTCCTAACTGTGGGAGAATTATTGTACAATCATTTATGCAAGATACGAAATAATTAGGAAGGCACCTTCCGGATAGAGACCAGTGAAGAGTCCCATTAAAAATATGGATATATAGATTGTGATAAAAATTCGCTCGTAATTCAAATAAGAAATCCTCAACTGTGAGTCCTGAAGAAGGTGGTTGAAATATTTAAACTTTATGCCACCGAAACGCGTCGACGCCAACTATATCGAATCCAACCATACGAACTTCTGTGATAGGAGTTATAATCCTACCGGCCGTTCTGTTTACCATATGGTGGATCATTATCTGTAACAGCTCTAATGAAACTGTACTTATAGGGTTTCTTCTGTTTTTGTCTCAACATTTTTTTAATATTTTCATGTGCTTGATTATATGGTATTGTTTTTATGTATTTCATCGCCGATGTTTTTTATTCTGTTTTTAATCATGAATGTGTTATGTATTTGGATTAGAAGCATAAGGAATTTTTGATATCTAATTTAGTATTATATATGTTTTTGCTATAATGAAATAACTTTTTTTAAAGATCTTGAAAGAGTGCTTCCTACGATTTATGGAAAAATAAAATATGATTAAGCACTACACCTTGATTTTCGTGGGGTTTATATTTGGATACCAATTGTGCTAGTATGAAATTCTATGTGCAGAGAGTATGGTGTGTTAATTTAGAGTGTTGTGTGAGTGTGCGAATAATCCTCCAGGGGAAGTTTTTTATACTGCTGGTTACCAGTGCCCTGTTCCCTGGGATAGTGGGGCCACCTCTCTAGTTTCATTACTAAAGTGCTCACAGCGCCACCTGGCCGTCAAGAGCAGCAGCGCATCTGCTCCCGGAAGGAATGAAGAGCACCGGCAATGGTTGACCCCCCATGCGCCCACATCCCCAGATGCCTGCCACAGAGGTAAAGCTGCCGCTACCACCGGCATCGAAGCCAGCACCACCTGGCGGTCAACATCGTAAACCAAATCCGCCTCTTCCCGCACATAAGCAGCGCCACGTGCCAGCACTGCACAGAGCCATGCACCAGCTCCGCCAGCACCCGAGGCCTGCAGCAATCAGGGCAAGCCACCGCGACCCTTCAGAGACTGCCGTGGCCCGCAGAGAACAGACTAGAGCACCGCGCCACCTAGCGGTCGCATGCCTGCACCGCACCTGGAGACTTAAGCAGCAAATGCCACAGGCCATAGTGAAGGAGCCCCAGCACCTGGAAGCCAGCAGCCCCGCTGCTCCTCTGAGGAGCTCGGTGAGAGAACACGGTTGCACTGAAACCCAAGTGACCATTACCATGAACAAGGAGTGCCTTCCAACAACACCCTGGCCTCTCCAACGTATGCAGGCCGGCAGCATCAACTGCAACAGCCTCCTGAAAGTACCTGCAGTACCACTTAGTGACGGTGAGCGGTACTGCAGAGAGTGAACTGTACCCCTACACTCTGCTCCACAGGAAGTGGCCGCAGCCCCACGAGGCAGCTGCTTCACGCCCCAGACGCATGCCACCGCTCCAAAAGAAGAGGCTGCTAACCCTAACCAGGAGCACCGAGAAGCCAAAAGCGGCACGAGCCCCGCAGCCCCACCAAACGCAAGCGAAAAGACCACGCAAGGTCCAGACAATGCGATAAAGTCGAGGGCAGCCGATCCCACAAAGACGGAAGGAAGACGCGAAACCGTTCAGATGGCCACAGGAAAGTCACAGCTGCCACAACTGCAGAGCTGCCAGGAATCCAGGTACACCCACACGGCACAGCTAAAGACCCCAAGAAGTCCAAAGCACCCCAGGACACAGACTGGCCGCTCGAGCCAGACGGCGACACCCACTGCAGCAGTAGCACCACTGTGAACACAGCACACGCACTAGTAGCAGAACTGACACAGCCAGGACGGATGATGAATGCACCACATGCCCCAATGGGCTGCCTAGACTTTCAAAGGAGAAAGACTGTTGCACGTCCCCAAGGGCCCCAAGAAGCCCGAAGCTTCTCCAGCCCAGCCTAGTGCCGAACAAACACCAGCAGCAACGCCAAAGACAGCCACCACCAGCAAGGGTGGAAGATCAGCCAGACAGCAACGTCTCAAGGTAGCTATCCCCACCAAAAGCACAAGAACGACTGGTGCAGAGCGCGCACCACAAGTGGCTGCCCAACGCCACCGCCAGAGAGGAGATCGCATTACTCGCTCCTACTGGTGAACAGACACAACCGCAAGCTACAACACAGGCACACCAAGTGCCAGAAGAGAGCGCCCAAGAAGAAGACGGAGCGCACTAGGTCAGAGGTGCGCAGAAGGCCGCGCCAGCAAACCTGACAGCACGGGCAGGCGCCCGGGAGATAGAGACATCTGCATAGAGAAGCACTGCTGAACGCAGCACGGAGAGCAACTACATCTCTACTGCACCAGCAAAGCCCCGCAGTGGGCCGAAGACAACACAGAGTGTCCTCCCTCGCACTGCCTCAAGACTGAGTCGTCGGTGACCCAAGACAGGCAAGAGAGGAGTCGCACTCTCCACGTGGCAGGCCGCCACAGCAACATGTGCTCCAACAACAGGCGACACGTGGCCGGACGTCACGTCGCACAGCAAGCAAGGAGCACGTCACACGAAGTGACCAATCCTGCCAAGCATGCCGGAACGAAGGCAGAAGCAGGCGCCACGACAGCGCCGCCTCGAGGTTCAAGCACAACGCCCTCGAGTGAAGAAGAGTGACAGTCCTGTCACCTCGAAGAACCGGATGAACACAGGTGCGCTAACAAGACCAACAAGAGGAGAAGACCGAGGACTCGCACCGCAAGCCAAGGCGCACCCAGACACACCAGACAGCCACCAAGGCGGACCGACGTCCCTGGACACAGCCTCACGGGAGAACCAAACATAAGCCGCAGCAAGCGCAAACCGCGTCTCTCCCCAACGCTTCCCAGTGCGATCGTCCATCCCCGAGCGTCGGCAGTCTAAGTCAAACGGCATCCCTGCTCCTGACCGCAGATGCCACGGGTGAAGATCAGCACCGAGTGTCCTTCCTCACACCGCCTCAAGATGGAGTCGCCAGTGGCCCCAAGACAGGCAAGAGGAGAGTCGCACACTTCATGTGGCAAGCCTCCACCGAAGATCAGCCTCAGCAAGGCGAAGACACATGGCTGCTAAGTCCCTCCAGACATCCAACTCTCCCAGCAAGTCACAACCACCTATTATCCGGACTCACCATATGGCTGGCAATTGCCATCACGCCAGCCCTCGTCACATGCGTCAAACACTACCATCTCCAGAGTACCGATGGACTGGAGTCCTACACCGTTGCCACACCAGCCAACAAGGAGAACCAGAGGCTATCTGCGAACCTGGCCTACACCTGAACCGCGGCAGCGAGAGCATGTCTTGCCCAAGACTCATCCATCCCTGAGGGTTGTGCGTGCGACTAGGCACTGGCGCTGCCCCCAGTCGGCACACAAGCGCCCCAGCGCAGCCCTCCCGCTGTCCCGTAGCAACCCCGACAACAGGCCTCCCCAGGCGGGAGAGTTGGACTTGATATTGCCCCACCGACGGGTTACAGGTTACAGCCAAGCCGTTCAACAGAGACAGTCGATCAGGCAACACCTCCGTGAACTCTCACCATGGACTCCATCCATGCTCATGATGCATCCCATTTTATGAACTGTTAGAACTTACCACAGACCATCCTCTACGTCAGCAGAGTGGAGCAACGCAGGACTGTAAGACATGTTCTCACCAGTGAGCTGACGGGATGCAGCTGACGTCTCCAGGCCAGCGGTCGTGTCCTGAGCCACTCAGGTTTAACTATGAGTGCCCGCCGAGATCGTCCTGCTGCAGGCAGAGTCACCAGTCCATGTCTGCTGTCCTCCCGCCACCTGACTCGTAAGGCTGATGGACCCTGTGGTGTTCAGTTGTCTGTTATTTATCCCCACAGGTTGAACTAATGTTTTGTTTTGTTCTCCAATAAAGTTTGGGAGGAATGTAGTGTCCTGCAGGACACGTTCTAGTGTTTAGCAGGCTTTGGTATTCCCAGCCACTCCCTTGAGGGCTGGGCACACTTGCACCCCCACCCATCCATCACAGGTGTCACGAGTGACGTGACCCTGCCAATAAAAAGGCCGGGTGCACGTGCTCGCGGCCAGTTACAGTACCCAACTACCTAGTGTCTGTGTCAGTCATTAGCGTCATGCGGGCCTAGGGCCCGACACCACAAGAGGGACATTAGGGGAAACCCCACAGCTCAGACCTGTTTGCAAGAGTAATTGTATCTAACCGTTCCATTACTCATAAGAGGTGTAAGACAACTCTTAGGAAGATTACTTCCAGTCAGTGAAAGCTGAGGTTCCCCTGCTAATATTGAGTGGAGTGAGAAGTGTTACCTCAGGATGAGGATTGGACCAAGCAAGCTTGTGATTGTGTTTCTTGTGGAAAAAAGTAATAGAGGGCTTTCTGGGCATGGAAAGCAAGTTGGGACACTTGAATTTACACAGAAATATGTCATGTCATTATAGTATACTAAACACAGGAAAAAGGAAGAAGGCCTGGTCCTGGCGAGGTTTGCAATAGCCGGACCCACTGCTTGAGTCTTGCTACATGAGAGGTGGCAGGATAGTCCACCAGTGGGAAATACCATGAAAACTATGCATTTTCCCAGTGTCTATGGACATGAAGGGATTAATGGATGGCATGTGTGGTTGTCTGTACTGTTATTTACCACTGGTATCCAAGTGATTTGGGTACTATTATACTTCAGTTGGATAACCAGGTACTCTGTTTGTAGACTCCTAGAGTGCTAGGGTGCTTAGGTTTAGCAGTTAAAGGCTACTCCGAGACACAGTAGCTTAATACAGTACATTCAATATCAACAGGCAGCCATTATTTTTAAAAAGGATATGATTATTTATTTATTTATTTCAGAGTTTTATATAGCGCGAACTTGACCCGAAGGTATCAGAGCGCTTTACACAAGCACCAGTTGCGTTACATGAGGACACATTCATTTTTGTTAGGCATGGAGAGATTAAGTGATTTACCCAGAATCACAGCCATATCTAAATGCAAGACATGGGTACCTGAATATCCTATAATCTATCTTGGCACTGCTTTAAGAGGTGTTTAATCTCTACTCTTGTGTCCTTTTCCATTTTAAAAAGGAAGGTTATAAGCTCTGGATCAAGATCTGGCATGCTGCAGGGCTTGTTCCCTATAAATGGTATTGAACATTCTGCCTTCATTAAGTTGCGAGCATCCTCATCTAAAGATTTCCTCATCCAGAACCTAATGAACTTCATAACATGTTCCATGGGCCATCAGTCTGAGCTACAGGGGTGTCTGATTGTATTTAAATTGAACATCTACCCACTGAGAGGATATTTAATCACGCTTGAGGTTGAAGACCGTTCTAAATCATCATCCAGACTTTCTGGAATATCCAAGCCCACATATCCAAGACCACATATTCATCAAATTTCATGTCCTCATTATCATATAGCTCCTCATCTACAATAGAGGGGCCTTGCCCGTCTTTCTTGCCAATATGGTCACTCTTCCTTTTCATGCCACTCTGGACACCATATTCAATTATAGCTCTGTTAAGGTCACCATTCCTTTTTGTGCCGCTGTTTACACCACATTCTACTGTAGAGCTAGGGCTAACAACCACCATTGAGGAAAACAGACCACCAAATACAGAGTTATCTCTCTCAACATCATTGTCACTCTTGTCGAGGTGTTTTGTCTTCTTAGATACCTTACCTCCCTTCCTGGCAGCATCAGAGACATCATCCTCTAAAAGTGAAAAATAATCCTCTTCCGAAGTATTCACTTTTCCGCTTAAATAAAGCAGCTTCCACTGCTTACCTGACGGAGGATGTTAACTCTTTTTCAAAATACCTTATAATTGAGTCCTTATTAAATTAATTAGGCAGCAGGTCCTGAAGTTCTGATTTATCTGCCATTTCCTCTATTATATTAAACATTTTCAATATGTCGCCCCATTTTTTGGTAATCAGCCAAACTGTAACAGGTTGCAAAGCTGATGCTGTGAATGGCTGTTCGCAATCAAATGTTTCTGATTGTGTTAGTACTGATGTGTTCTGGAACACCCACTGCACTGATCAGCACCCACAGCGAACAGTTGGGGCCTTGTTTTATAGTTAGGGTGTGAGTGTAGCTTTAAGTTGTGATGTATCTGGCTACCATAATTCATAGGGCATTGGTTCAAATGGTTCATACTTAGTGCAACCTTCTCAGGCCAAAGTGGCCCATTCATTTGTTTCGAGCACCTTGTAACGTTTCCATATGCAGTCCTTTTAAATAGAACCATGAGGTTTGGCAGTTTGTAAATATCTTTCTGGGTGGTTCGGTGGTTTCCTGATTCCTAGGGGCAGATTTATCATTATTTCATTCAACCCAGCGAGGCAATTTGCTGAACTGCATTGTGTGAAAGAGGTGGGGCAGAAATGCTCCATATTTGAAAAGATATGGCGATTCTCTGCTCTGTCTCCTTGCGCTTGTGCACTGTGTGCTGCCTAGCTCCAACACAGGCACCCTTGCACCATTGTGCAAAGGTGTCTTCATTACAGGCAGGATTGTTTTTGGCAGGAAGGGACACCTTCCTGCACAAAACATCCCTTAGAGGCATATTCCTATTTCTGCGTGTGGTACATTCTGCAGCACATGTGGAAAAAGGAATTCATGAGGAGAATTACGCCTCTGTCGGGTAGGACACCATTTTTGGCATAAACCCATGTTTACAAATTGTAAATGTGGGTTTGCATCAAGTTTCATGGGTGGATGCATGGGAACGCCAATGCTCCACCCATGTAATGCCTACCCGAAGCAAAGTAATGGAAGGCAGCGCTATGCGGTGCATTGCGTCACTTGGTATTTACTAAACCACACAAAGTTGCCTTGTGTGACTTAGTAAATCGCAGTTAAAGACTTGCGTCGCCTTGAGACAGAAATGTATTAAACCCTTGTTATTACAGTTGGGTTTTACACAATGCCGTCCGAATATTTTTATTTGTACAGTAATGTCACGTTTTTTGCTGGCCGTGATTAACTACAGGAAGCAGTTGTAAATAGTAAACATATGATTGTGCTGTGATGACAGTCTTTTAATACTTTTTAACACTTTTGTTTTTATACAGAAGAATTTTGTACCTTGTTTTAAACTTGTATTTTGGTTATTTTTAAGTATTGTCATGGATGTACTTTGTAGCTTTTATGATTCACTTTGTGATTTTGAATATGAAATTATGAAATGAAATTTGTACTTGTAAAGCGCACCCATACCCCCAAAGGGGTGTCCAGGCGCTGTACGCATACCGCTGTGGAACCCTTCCTGTCTTTTCCCTGTGAAATGTCCACTCCTGGGCACCCCCAGGGTGAAACCAGGCATCCCAGCGCTGTTGGGGCCGTTGTGGAGATTAAGCAAGCTATTGCCCAGAGTTGCAGAGTGGGACCCATGATTAGAATAGGCACCGAGGCGAGAATTATCAGGTCCGAGGAAATTGAGCCCAAGACCCGCCGAGGCGGGAATTGAACCCTGGTCCCGGGCCAGATCTCTGCATCAGGGTCTGCCGCTCTAACCAGTGAGCCACACGCTTATTTTGATTGATTGATAACTTGCTTTACCCAAGGCAACGCAAGTCCTTAATAAATTGGCCCCTTAGCGTAGTACTGATTATGGTTACTTCCTGGAACGGGCCTTTGGGAGTGACTGCTTCTCCTGGGTAAGGGTTAATGTTGTGTTTTCGCTGGGAAGCCACAACGATTCTCATCATGGGGGACTCCATTGTCTTATCACCTATGTTATTTTATAATATGTTCGATTTTTGGTGCCTTTATAGCGCATATCATGAGGTTTCAGGTGACTTTCCATAAGTAGATAAGAGATTAAGGGTGTAGGATATGTTTCTTTAAAATACGTAGATGCATGTAAAATGCTCTACGTTATCGTGACTTGTGTTTTGAGGTAAAGATAATTCGTAATTAAGAAAAAATGTACAAACATCGCTTCATGATTAGAATATCAAATTATATTGCTTGCATTTTAGCGTGGGTGAAACCTGTTTGCAGGTTTGCACTTGGTTCCGCTATCACAGTTCTTTCTAAATAATCCGTGGAACTGGGTAGAGCTGTGTATCTGTCAACTTAAAAAAACTTTCATTGTGCTGCATTCATTAGCCAGTAGATGGCGGAAGTGCCCAACTAATGTTTCCAACATTCCATATCCTTGCTTGAGAGTTAATTTTTAAACCAGTTGCTCTTAATCTTTTGACTTCTGAGGACCCCCCACTGAATAATTAATGGGATCCCGGGACCCTCACTGAGTCATTTTTTGAAGCGGTGGACCGCTAAGCAATTTCTATGATTTGGAACTCAAAACAATACACAAAAATATAGAAACTAGTATACACCGAACACATTTTAAAATATTGAAATATTTTGTTTAATTCGCAATCAAAAGTTTCCTCATTTTCAAAGTTGCTTCTTTGTTTGTATATACCTTATCAATTTTAATGTATTAATTTTAAATTATTCAATTTTGCAAAATAGTCCCAGACCCCCTAAGTAGGCCTTTGGGACCCCAAGGATCCTCAGACCACAGGTTAAGAACCACTGTTCAAAACCCCCCAAAAATGATAAGCTCATTCATCTGCTATATGTTCATTTAGGGGCCAGGGTTATTATACCTAGCAGTACTCCACACTTAGGGCCTGATTACGAGTATAGGTGCTATTTCTCGCACCTGATAAATAACGATACCACGAGGTCCGTTATTTATTGTGTGCAATAAATAGCAACTTTTACGAGTTTGTGGGAAGTACATGCAGATTTTGGTGTTTAACGAATCAAAATCTGCATGATACGATAAATCCGGTATGCTTTCCTCCTGTCAAGTTTCGGCAGGTTTGACACAACATTTCTCTGCAAAATGCCTGTAATAGAATCTCACACATCACCCACATAAAAAATAAATTAAAGAAAACGGTATTTAAAACAATCCATTTAATAATTACTCAAAGTCATCAGGGCAAGACTCTCTGCAGAATAGAGTTGGTTTTATCAGGGGGCAAGAGCCCACTTTGCTCATGCGTTAAAAACGTCTCTGGAGAAGAAGGTACTATGTGGGGGCTAATTTTTTCTTTCACAAAAGGCCACACAGCCTGCTTTGGGCCTTAGGCCTAGGAGTGACGGCCCAGTGGAGTGGGCAGAGGAGTAGGTATCATTTCTGCCGCAGGTGGAGTGGAATAGGGGCCCAGGGGTGTGAGGCGCAAAGTAGAACCCAAATAGTATTTTACTGCGCTAGGGCTCAGTACACCAGTGCTGTGTCAGTGTTGCTTTGGGCCTCCGACCAATGGACCAAGAGAGGGGAAAAGTGAAGCAGAGGAGACACCTTAGTTTGAACCTCAGAGAGATGGCAGAGTGGGAAATGGGGCAAGATGGAGGCCCATGTTTTTAACAAGGGGAAGAGAGGCTGCTCACTTCGCAAGGTAGTTTACTCTCAATAATGAAGCAAGCACGGTGACACTGAGGCCCAGGAGTGTGAGTGGCCCACTGCTTCACAATTGTGACTGCCTTCTTATTAAAAGAGACATGTAGGCTTATTCTCCTTGCTAGCACTCGGGCTGAGGGCACCCTTGGTGCAAAGGGATGGGAAACGGGTAGGGACTCATTTTATCCTGAAAGGGACAGAAAATCTGTTTTGAGATTGAAGTGATGACCAGGCATGGCGGGGAAGGGGGTGAAAGAGGCAGAAGACACAGTCAGCTACTCAAGGCCGCAAATACCATTAGTGCAGCAGGTGAAATTGCTTTGGTTCCTGGGATTGTGAGAGTCTCACAACACCCCAATTATAGGGAGTAGTGTTTTTTTGGTTAATGTCTGCTTTTGCTTGATTTAGTTTCTCTTTTATAAGTATCACATTTAGTGTGGATTATGAGCTTCGAAAAAATTACCCCTGAAATGATAAGACAGCTCCCTGCACTCTGCCCTGACCCTTCCCCTCCCCCAAGTACTGCCTGTACTGTACTTAAAAACATTTTGCTTAGAGGGGCTCACAGCAAAATAGTTTGAAGAACTCTGGTCTACTATTAGCACACTACTGTTACACCCTTATTTTCTCCCTCTCTCTTTGTAATCACACACCTCAGCACTATGTAAACTTCTTTTGGCATGCAAGTATGCAAACATCAAGGTAGTATAGCTCACTCAGATATCAGCCCTCGCTGCCTTTTAAAGAAATTGCCTTTCTGAATTGCTTTTCTCCCAAAAATCACTTTTTTAAACAAGAGGTATTCTGAACTTTAGAAGCCTACTATACTTACCACCTGAAATTTATTTTAAGTGTATCTTTATGACAGATTCTGAATTTTGTGTGCAGTTTAATTGTGCAGTAATGGTACATTTCTACATATCTTTAACAGTGCCTGCGCCAACTACTTTTTTGTGTTTATTTCTCAAGAGTTTGAGAGAGAATGGCTGTTTAGAATGTCTGAATATAAAGGTGAGCTAAACAGAAAGGAAGTTAGAAAGCAAATGACAGTAAATGAATAACAGAGCAAAGGTGAGTATGAAAGTGTAAACCCGAAAGCAAGCAAGAGAGACTTAGAATGAGTGAGGTTGAGTTTATGTGAGTCAATGAGTGAGATACAGAGCATGTTGGAGAATGTGAGAGTCCACAAAAATTGGAGAGGTACCCTGTTAGTAAGAAAGGGACAGGGTCTCAAAGTGAATTCACTAATAGAAAGACTCCCTTTCCTTGGTACACATTCACTGACTCATACCTTCCATTCAATATGACTTCTAATAGAGAGGTAAATCCTTTATCGCCAATTAACAAGTATATATTATCACTAAACACCGACCCCTGTATTATGTAAAAAAGTCAAATTTATTACACATCTGTTTGTCCATAAAATTGTAGCATAGTATATACAGTACTAAATTGTGCTCTATTAGAAGACATATTGAATGGAAGGTATGAGTCAGTGGAGAATGTGAGAGGCCAGATGACTCTCAAAAGGACAAGTACTGGCAATTTAAACATGTGCAGTACTAAGGTCACACATGCATCAAAGGCTGAGTCACACCCTGGAGGTGGCTGCCAAACAAGACTTATAGGGGGTGATGGGAGGAAGAGGAGTCTTCACACAACTGTATAAAAGACTGGGCTAGCACTCTGAAGGAAACTGCACATAGGGCTAAGTGGCAAAGTGTAGTTCCTGGGGACAGCAACCGGATCACTTTAGCCAGACGCCTCCTTGGATCTTCGGCTGGGTAGTCAGCATGAGCCATGTTCTGACAGACACAACTGTCATTAACTTATAAGATGATCTGACAAATCACCAATTGCTGCTCTAGAGGTACTTACAAGGATGGAGTGAAGACAGGTGTGATAGAGATATTGATGGCTAATATTCAGCCAATGATAATTGGTACTACACATTATTGGAACACCTTCTCTAGACAGAGTATATGCAGAAACCTGGTGGCAAAGTGCCTAGTAGGTATTCTGTGTAGAATAACTGATGGACCAGCAAAGTAACTTAAGTGCTTGATTACTGGAACGATAGATCTGCTTGGCATGTTCATTTAATTACTCACGTATTTATTATGTTCATATGCATTTTTTTCAGTAAATATTAAACCCCCGGTAACACTCACTTTCACATAGTGATTCGTGCAATGTCCACCAAGGGAAAAGATCAGAAGGGAAAATTGGTGGCAAGTATGCTAAATCGACAATTATGTGGAAATCACAGCAGCCACAGAATCACATAATTCCTTTGGCCTTGATTACTGGGGTACATGTGCATGTACATGTTTGTGTTTTTTTTTTATTACGTTTCATACTATTCTCCCTACCATTGAGAGAAATGAGAGCAACTGCATGCATATGCAGTGAATGCACACCTGGCCTAGCGTGGTCAGTAGCAGGTGTGTGGTAGCTATCGTGATTGAACGCAAAGGTGGGTTTGGGTATGTGGATGTGTGTTTATAGGTGAAGATAAAACAAGAGGCTTGTCCCAATAGAAGGGTGTTTCTCCTCAAAGCCTGTTACACTGTGTGGGAAATGCACTTGGGTAAACTGATATCATTTCAATGAGCCTCTCGAGCTCTGTATAGGTTGTATGTCCTTTGAGTGCTGTATCATGCACTCAGGCACTGTCCAGCGTCCACTGCTTTATTCAGTGGAACCACTGCTGTCTCTGCTGACTTGGGAGCCCTTACACTCACATTCCTTTCCCCTGCCTTTCAATACAGTTGTTGCTGTGGGTGTGAGAGATGGCTCACCATGCCTTTTAAGTAGCTACATTGCCTCTACCAGAGAGTTATGAACCCCTTCCAACCAGTGGCGTAACGAAAGTTGAAGGGGCCCCCCTGTAAGGTACACAGAGGGGACCCCACTCCGGATTTAATCCGGAGCTATCAGGTGTGAGTACTGTGCTGAGGGGGCCCCCTGCAGCTCGGCGGCACCCCCGCACCGTGGGGGCTGCGGGGGCCTGTGTTACGCCCCTGCTTCCAACCTCCCAGCAGAGACCTGCATCTCCAAAGAAGCTGGCCACATGTCTAGAACAGATACATTTTCTAACTGGATCAGTTTGAACCAGCCCCCCAGGAGAAGATTCAGCTGAAAGCGACCCCGCATGCTCCAATCAGACAGTAGTTATCCCCTCTGGGACTGGAAGAGCCCCTCCCAGGATGAAAGGTTTCGTATGCTTCCATTGGTCACAACTGACCTTTAGTACTGTGTCCCTTGACCAGTACATTCCAGGATTTGTTTCGACATCCAAAGTGGAGCTGCACACGCGCGTTGCATAGAAGACACCAGGTAGCACTGGGCTTGTCACTACCTTCCTTCCTCAATGGGGACAAGTCGGAGTCCCAGATTCAAGCAGAATCCATGCTGGGATCCTCCTGTGCGATTTTAGACTCTTGCCTTTGGAGAATGCGCTGGAATGTGCTTTCAGTGAGAGTTTCCGTCTGCCAGTAATGGGGTGAAGTGCATATCTTTTCAATTCGGTTATTTTAATCAATATATAATTTTAGTCATTCATTTCACCTTTCAGTACACTTTATACAATTTAAAATATTTTAATTTTGTCTCGTCTCATACCTACTGTTTGACGAGATAGGTGATTTACTTGTTCACATTAGCTGACTTCTTCTTTCAAATATTGGCTTAATGACCACAGAAGCAATTGTAGGCAGTTCCCTGTATTTCTCAGTGCAAATTATTTGTGCTTTCATTATTTCTGTCCACCCTCTGAAATGTTTTTTTAATCTTATCTTTATATTCATAAAAAAAATGATTATTTAAAATGTATGCTACAGTTGCTCCCAATTTTCTTTACGTCATGGAGAAGATGGGCAAATGATGGACACACACAAGCGGGGCTGCTCCTTTGTTTTGGTAGACAGGTTGGCATTGGGGACATAGAGGGGGAAACAGTTGCAAAACCAGTTTTCCCATAGGCCTGTACCCCTCAAATAGCCACACTTCTAGGATGGGCTACCAAGCTCTACATACCAAGAGAGGGGTTCTGCCATCTTGGGAGTGGGCGGCATATTGCATTTTAGGATGGCTAAATGCCACACTTTGCAAGAAGTCATCATAAGGTGGTAGGAGACCAGGTAGCCCAATAACTAGTAGTGACCACATCCTTCGAAGGCAAGTTCTGGGTATACAAGTGGCACCCCTGGCACCCAGCCCTCAGATCATGCCTGCACTGAAGAGAGGACTGAAGAAGGACTGTCCTGCTGTTCCTGGAACCCGGCTTAGAGAAGCTGCAGCAAAGACTGGACTGCACCGACTGATCCTTGCACTAGAAAGTAACAGTGACTGTGGTGCCCTGCTCAAGGAAAAGTCATCCCGAGCCACAGACAGAAGTGAGGCAGCCTGGGAGACCAAGTTTCAATGCTCAAAGGTTGCACCTGAGTTTGCTGGACCCGGGAGAGTCGTCAGAGTGTAGTTGGTCGCCCAAGTTGGACACTAGACTCGGTTAAAGAGAAGTGCTGGTTTCATGGTAAACAGAGACCGGTAGACCAGTGGCAACTGATTTTTGGCTGGACTTCAATAGGACTTCAAGGGGCATTGACAGTGGTTGACATCGACCACTGTCATCGGCATCGACCTCTGCGGCCAAAGTAGCCTCAATTCGTGGACCAAGGGGTGGCCCCAGGAAGACCCTTATCACCAGATCAGCATCCTCAGCATCCTTCATCATCTTCGGCATCCTCTATCCCTTGCATCAGAACCACTCTATTAATGTCTATGGAGGTTCGCCCATAGAACCTGGAACTGGACTGGAGACTGCTTTGACTGCAAGAAAACCTTTCTGTCGAGCTTCATTGGCTCCTGTGACTTGCTCCCTGCCAGAGTTGATCACCAAAGTGGGCCAGAGTAGCCAAACACAACCTTACAAAGGTTGACCACTAACTACAGTAGATGCCAATGCTTGCTTGCGATTTGAATGAAAATCAGTGATTTGCTATTTGCTTAATAACTTATATCTTCAACACGTCTGACATTATTTACACTTGTTCCTTTCACAAAGCCTGACTGGTTGAAGCCACAGCCTCCCAGTGTTGAGTTATGGTTTTGCAAACAATTCTGACTGGAGCCACGACGGGTTGGTGAGTTTATTACATGGTGAAGTTGCTCAATCACACCATATAATACATTTCTTTCCTCACACTATGATTTGAACCTCAACAATCATACAAAAACCAAAAACATGAACTCAGGATATCTGCATTTCCCTGCAACCGCATTCACATGTTTAAAGATGAGACCGCATACACACCTCTATCCGACCCATGTCTTAGTCACTTATGAATCGATAATCATGTGAAGTCAGAGCTCTCATCAGACCTGGTGGGACAGAGGTAGTAAATGGATTGGCATTGGCCTTGGAAAGACACAGTGGCTTAACAAAACATGATAGGCCACCCTGAGTCTCCTATATCTGAGAGATAATAATTGTCCTTTGGCTGAACAGTGGGCCCCCTAACAGTGTTGGGGCCCCCTGGAGGGTTGGGGGGGCCTGCCCTACAGGGGTTTTAGGGGCCTGTGTTATGCCGCTGGGAAGACACAGGACAGCAACTGAGGTTGGTATGGACAAAATTGGAGACAATACAGGGTTTTTGTGTCAAAAGGTGATAAAGACAGTGTCTGCATAAAAGTTAGAAGACAAGGTGGTCCTTGGGCTTGAGTAAATCCTGCCTGCTGGGAGGTGGTACTCAGCCTTTGGAAGTATTTTTACTCTGCTGAAGAGTACAGGCATGCCTGCTTTACAATAAAATAAGTGTAGGTGCTTGGAGTCTGTAAAATGCCTAACCATGTAATGCAGTTGGTTGGAAAACATGCAGCCTAGATCCCTGAGTAGTTAGAATACTAGCTCTTCAAGTGTGCAGATGTGTTTGATTTTGACAAAAATTAGCAATTCAGAAGTGTTTTAATGAGAAGGTGATTACTAGTTCCGGTTGGAGCATGTTTGAATGTGACTACTCATTCACACACGCTCCATGTTGAGCTAGTAATCAGCTTCTGGCTAATAGCATATTTAAAATGCTTAGAGTTATTTTTTAAACATCTTCATGGATTTCATTAATAAATATATCAAACACATTCGGGATGCAATACAGTAGACTTAAGTATTACTGTTACATGTTGAAACTTTTATCCTCATAGGAGAACTACCTCTATACAGCTATTTAGTTAAACTTGCTTATGGTTAGTGGGTAAAAATAATGGTTAGAGGTCATATGTATCACTGATATAATATTTAAATCAACTATATTGCGTAACAGAAATATCGTGTCAAAAGTATAATTTAGAAAAATATTGATTTCCTATCGTTATAATGGTAAGTACAAAAATATTGAAAAAAATATTGTTTCGCACTAATATCTGTAAAAAACATACCAAAATATAGTTTCCTAATATATAATTTAAAGTTATAAATCTTTAATATTTTAATATATACCATTAATATAATGTAAATTAAATCTCGCTAACATTTAATACTAGCTATACATATATACTTATATAAACACACATACAAATATATGTGTGTATGTTTATATATATCATGTGATCAAGTCCCCCAGAGGGACGAAACGCATCATGGCAGCAGTATTGTTTGGGGAGCACAAATACGAAAGGGGATGATGGACGGAACGTTTGAGCCAATCAAACACTCACCCCCAGTCAACTGATCTGGGTTTAATCCATCATCATTCTTTAGCTCACTCCACCACCCCAGTTCAGACATGGCCATATGCAAATCAGTCTGACCCTGTGCCTCATGGGAACAGTCCAGCCCGAACTGCCAAGCCATGTCTTCCCTGGACCGGAAACAAGCATCCTAGGACCGGTTTCTGGCATTCCAGCCGTCATCAGCCAGGCTTGCTTGAATCCAGTGGCAAAGTGAGCAAGGGACCCACGTCTGGGCATACCCCCGCCAACTTAGGGGAACAAAGCAATACAAAAGGGGATGATGGACGGAACGTTTGAGCCAATCAAACACTCACCCCCAGTCAACTGATCTGGGTTTAATCCATCATCATTCTTTAGCTCACTCCACCACCCCAGTTCAGACATGGCCATATGCAAATCAGTCTGACCCTGTGCCTCATGGGAACAGTCCAGCCCGAACTGCCAAGCCATGTCTTCCCTGGACCGGAAAGTGTTTGATTGGCTCAAACGTTCCGTCCATCATCCCCTTTTGTATCGCTTTGGTCGCCCTAAGTTGGCGGGGGTATGCCCAGACGTGGGTCCCTTGCTCACTTTGCCACTGGATTCAAGCAAGCCTGGCTGATGACGGCTGAAATGCCAGAAACCGGTCCTAGGATGCTTGTTTCCGGTCCAGGGAAGACATGGCTTGGCAGTTCGGGCTGGACTGTTCCCATGAGGCACAGGGTCAGACTGATTTGCATATGGCCATGTCTGAACTGGGGTGGTGGAGTGAGCTAAAGAATGATGATGGATTAAACCCAGATCAGTTGACTGGGGGTGAGTGTTTGATTGGCTCAAACGTTCCGTCCATCATCCCCTTTGTATCGCTTTGGTCGCCCTAAGTTGGCGGGGGTATGCCCAGACGTGGGTCCCTTGCTCACTTTGCCACTGGATTCAAGCAAGCCTGGCTGATGACGGCTGAAATGCCAGAAACCGGTCCTAGGATGCTTGTTTCCGGTCCAGGGAAGACATGGCTTGGCAGTTCGGGCTGGACTGTTCCCATGAGGCACAGGGTCAGACTGATTTGCATATGGCCATGTCTGAACTGGGGTGGTGGAGTGAGCTAAAGAATGATGATGGATTAAACCCAGATCAGTTGACTGGGGGTGAGTGTTTGATTGGCTCAAACGTTCCGTCCATCATCCCCTTTTGTATCGCTGGGGAGCACAAATAAACACTGCAAATTGAAGACTGATGAGGTCCGCGCTCTTTCTTTGTGCCTGGTGAAACTGACTCGCGGAGAAGGAGTTTGGTGAATGTTTATATATATTATCTACTGGCGGTCGCCAGTAGATAGTTATAGTTAGGACCTATTTTCCATAGGAAATCCGCAACATTCTATTTGAAATAACGTTGGCGCCGGTTGACGAATCTTCGCGAAAGTTTCCAACTTGTTGGGGCGCTCCGGTCCGCTCCTATCCTGAAAGTCTCGGGGTGATTCGTCAAGCGGGGGCCGAGAAAAAGGGGGTCCCAAAACATGTTTTCCCCATTCATTTTTCCATAGGAACCTTTAGTCGCAGCTACAGCCCGAACTGCTGAACGGAATTACACCAAATTTGGCAAAGAGGTAGCCCTTGGTTCAGTGTCGTGCCTTTTGCTTAAATGGTGTAAATCCGTTCAGTAGTTCCTGAGAAAATCAAAAGTAAAATCACGTATATATCTGGGCGGAGCCTAACCACACATGTCATCGTGAGATCTGATTGGCTGTCAGCACTTCATCCTGGAATTGCTGGCAGCCATCTTGGGACCAATATAAATGATAGTACCCCATTGAAATGCATTGTAGTGAATCAAAGATTTTGAGGGTTACCAAAAGGAGAACTATAAAGGGTGATAACAGACTTTAGTTACATTAAAATTCATTTGTTGATGGTACCATACTAATTTCATGAATTGTGGTGTGTTCTAAGGTGATTTTACCCTGTGAAAAACCTTCTGCTGGGATATCATGAATCATGTTTGAGAGAAAACTATTTTCACATGCTTGTCCCATAGAGTTTTGGAAGGTGCTCCAGAAGCTAAAATGAGAGCATATATTCTGTAAATTCACATTATCTTTCTCAGTCTTGTGAGAATGAAGTCTGACATTCTCAGTAAAACATGTACATCCAACAAGGGCAGAGACTGTCAGTTGATTCCTTTGTGTTCTACTGCAGCTTCCCAGAGTGTTCTAAAGAACAACTAGAGTGATAACAGCCTTACTTATGACAAAAGTATGGCACACCTGAAGCCATCTTGATTGGAATAAACTGGTAACACTTAAAACATTTAATTTAAAAAGGAACAAAATGATGGGGTTCATTTTGTCATAGAAATTATGGTTAGTGCTGTAGAAAGAAAAATTAGGACATGTTTCAAGTGTGATCTCAAATATCTTCCTGTTATATTTCAACAGGAGCAGCCTGCCAGTTGATGCCTTTGTGTTCTACTGCAGCTTCCCAGAGTGTTCTAAAGAACAACTAGAGCGCTAACAGCCTTACTTATGACAAAAGTATGGCACACCTGAAGCCATCTTGATTGGAATAAACCGGTAACACTTAAAACATTTAATTTAACCCTTGACCGCGATCGGAATTCCGCTTGTGTGCTGGACATTCCGATCGCGGGTGGAGATCGTGACGAGCTCAGCTCGTCATGCGCACTAGCGCCACCGCGCAGCATGACGAGCTGAGCTCGTCATGAGCACCGAAGGGGTTAAAAAGGAACAAAATGAGGGGGTTCTTTTTGAAATAGAAATAATGGTTAGTGCTGCAGAAAGAAAAATTAGGGCATGTTTTAAGTGAGATCTCAAATCCTCTTCTATTTCATTAGAACATTCTGACATGCAGACTGAAACAATCACTTTCAATACCAGCAGCAGACTTCCAGTTAACTCCCTGGTGAGCAGTAGCTTTACTACAGTGATCTAATGAGCAACTAGAGTGCTAACATTCTGAATTTATGGCAAATGTGAGACACATCTGAATGCCTTCTTGATGGAATCAAAGTAAAAAACTGAAAGCATTTCCTACTGAGGAGACTGCAGTAAATGAGGAAATTAGGAAACTTCATAACAAAGAAGTCTTCCAAGATGGCCACCAGTGAAAAAAGAGCCCAAATGTAGCACAAATATTACCCAGATGTAGCCCACATATAGCCCAATGACAAAAGTGTGCAAAACACTTTTTATTTTTAGTTTTTTTGCAGTTTTATGTAGTGCAGACTGGTCAGGTATTGGAGCGTTGCATCTTAAAACATGACCCCCTACACTACAAAAACACCACTGCACTACCCTAAACCCTAAAACACCACCCCCAGCACGACCCCCTACACTACACAAGCACCACTGCACTATCCTAAACCCTAAAACACTACCCCCAGCACGACCCCCTACACTACCCAAACACCACTGCACTAACCTAAATCCTAAAACACTACCCCCAGCACGACCCCCTACACTACCCAAACACCACTGCACTACCCTAAAACATGACCCCCTACACTACACAAACACCACTGCACTACCCTAAACCACGACCCCCTACACTACACAAGCACCACTGCACTACCATAAACCCTAAAACACTACCCCCAACACGACCCCCTAAACTACACAAACACCACTGCACTAACCTAAACCCTAAAACACTACCCCCAGCACGACCCCCTACACTACCCAAACACCACTGCACTAACCTAAGTCCTAAAACACTACCCCCAGCACGACCCCCTACACTACCCAAACACCACTGCACTACCCTAAAACATGACCCCCTACACTACACAAACACCACTGCACTACCCTAAACCCTAAAACACTACCCCCAGCACGACCCCTACACTACACAAGCACCACTGCACTACCCTAAAACACTACCCCCAGCACGACCCCCTACACTGCCCGAAAATCACTGCACTGTCCTAAACCCTGAAACACCAGCCCCTGCACGACCCCCTACACTGCCCGAACACCACTGCACTGCCCTAAACCCTGAAACACCACCCCTAGCACGACCACCTACACTGCCCGAACACCACTGCACTGCCCTAAACCCTGAAACACCACCCCCTTCACGACCCTCTACACTGCCCGAACACCACTGCACTGCCCTAAACCCTGAAACACAACCCCCAGCACGACCCCCTACACTGCCCGAACACCACTGCACTACCCTAAACCCTGAAACACTACCCCCAGCAAGACCCCCTACACTGCCCGAACACCACTGCACTGCCCTAAACCCTGAAACATCACCCCCAGCAAGACCCCCTACACTGTCCGAACAACACTGCCCTAAACCCTGAAACACCACCCCCAGCACGACCCCCTAAACTGCCCGAACACCACTGCACTGCCCTAAACCCTGAAACACCGCCCCCAGCACGACCCCCTACACTGCCCGAACACCACTGCACTGCCCTAAACCTTGAAACACCAGCCCCAGCACGACCCCCTACACTGCCCGAACACCACTGCACTGCCCTAAACCCTGAAACACCAGCCCCAGCACGACCCCCTACACTGCCCGAACACCACTGCACTGCCCTAAACCCTGAAACACCAGCCCCAGCACGACCGCCTACACTGCCCAAACACCACTGCACTGCCCTAAACCCTGAAACACCAGCCCCAGCACGACCCCCTACACTGCCCGAACACCACTCCACTGCCCTAAACCCTGAAACACCACCCCCAGCACGACCCCCTACACTGCCCGAACACCACTGCACTGCCCTAAACCCTCAAACACCACCCCCTGCACGACCCCCTACACTGCCCGAACACTACTGCACTGCCCTAAACCCAGAAACACCATCCCCAGCACGACCCCCTACACTGCACGAACACCAGTGCACTGCCCTAAACCCTGAAACACTACCCCTCCAAGACCCCCTACACTGCCCGAACACCACTGCACTGCCCTAAACCCTGAAACATCACCCCCAGCAAGACCCCTACACTGCCCAAACACCACTGCCCTAAACCCTGAAACACCACCCCCAGCAAGACCCCCTACACTGCCCGAACACCACTGCACTGACCTGAACCCTGAAACACCAGCCCCAGCACGACCCCCTACACTGCCCGAACACCACTGCACTGCCCTAAACCCTGAAACACCACCCCTGCACGACCCCCTACACTGCCCGAACACCACTGCACTGCCCTAAACCCTGAAACCCCACCCCCAGCATGACCCCCTACACTGCCCGAACACCACTGCACTGCCCTAAACCCTGAAACACCACCCCCTGCACGATCCCCTACACTGCCCGAACACTACTGCACTGCCCTAAACCCTGAAACACCACCCCCAGCAGGACCCCCTACACTGCACGAACACCACTGCACTGCCCTAAACCCTGAAACACTACCCCCAGCAAGACCCCCTACACTGCCCGAACACCACTGCACTGCTCTAAACCCTGAAACATCACCCCCAGCAAGACCCCCTACACTGCCCGAACACCACTGCCCTAAACCCTGAAACACCACCCCCAGCAAGACCCCCTACACTGCCCGAACACCACTGCACTGCCCTAAACCCTGAAACACCACCCCCAGCATGACCCCCTACACTGCCCGAACACCACTGCTCTGCCCAAAACCCTGAAACATCACCCCCAGCAAGACCCCCTACACTGCCCGAACACCACTGCCCTAAACCCTGAAACACCACCCCCAGCAAGACCCCCTACACTGCCTGAACACCACTGCACTGCCCTAAACCCTAAAACACTACCCCCAGCACGACCCCCTAAACTACACAAACACCACTGCACTAACCTAAACCCTAAAACACTACCCCCAGCACGACCCCCTACACTACCCAAACACAACTGCACTAACCTAAAGCCTAAAACACTACCCCCAGCACGACCCCCTACACTACCCAAACACCACTGCACTACCCTAAAACATGACCCCCTACACTACACAAACACCACTGCACTACCCTAAACCCTAAAACACTACCCCCAGCACGACCCCCTACACTACACAAGCACCACTGCACTACCCTAAAACACTACCCCCAGCACGACCCCCTACACTGCCCGAACACCACTGCACTGTCCTAAACCCTGAAACACCAGCCCCTGCACGACCCCCTACACTGCCCGAACACCACTGCACTGCCCTAAACCCTGAAACACCACCCCTAGCACGACCACCTACACTGCCCGAACACCACTGCACTGCCCTAAACCCTGAAACACCACCCCCAGCACGACCCCCTACACTGCCCGAACACCACTGCACTGCCCTAAACCCTGAAACACCACCCCCTGCACGACCCCCTACACTGCCCGAACACCACTGCACTGCCCTAAGCCCTGAAACCCCACCCCCAGCATGACCCCCTACACTGCCCGAACACCACTGCACTGCCCTAAACCCTGAAACACCACCCCCTGCACGATCCCCTACACTGCCCGAACACTACTGCACTGCCCTAAACCCTGAAACACCACCCCCAGCAGGACCCCCTACACTGCACGAACACCACTGCACTGCCCTAAACCCTGAAACACTACCCCCAGCAAGACCCCCTACACTGCCCGAACACCACTGCACTGCCCTAAACCCTGAAACATCACCCCAGCAAGACCCCTACACTGCCCGAACACCACTGCCCTAAACCCTGAAACACCACCCCCAGCAAGACCCCCTACACTACCCGAACACCACTGCACTGCCCTAAACCCTGAAACACCACCCCCAGCATGACCCCCTACACTGCCCGAACACCACTGCTTTGCCCAAAACCCTGAAACACCAGCCCCAGCACGACCCCTACACTGCCCGAACACCACTGCACTGCCCTAAACCCTGAAACACCAGCCCCAGCACGACCCCCTACACTGCCCGAACACCACTGCACTGCCCTAAACCCTGAAACACCACCCCCAGCACGACCCCCTACACTGCCCGAACACCACTGCACTGCCCTAAACCCTGAAACACCAGCCCCAGCACGACCGCCTACACTGCCCGAAAACCACTGCACTGCCCTAAACCCTGAAACACCAGCCCCAGCACGACCCCCTACACTGCCCGAACACCACTGCACTGCCCTAAACCCTCAAACACCAGCCCAAGTACGACCCCCTACACTGCCCGAACACCACTGCACTGCCCTAAACCCTGAAACACCACCCCCAGCAAGACCCCCTACACTGCCCAAACACCACTGCACTAACCCCTGAAACACCACCCCCAGCAAGACCACCTACACTGGCCGAACACCACTGCACTGCCCTAAACCCTGAAACACCACCCCCTGCATGATCCCCTACACTGCCCAAACACCACTGCACTGCCCTAAACCCTGAAACACCACCCCCTGCACGACCCCCTACACTGCCGGAACACCACTGCACTGCCCTAAACCCTGAAACACCACCCCCCAGCACGACCCCATACACTGCCCGAACACCACTGCACTAAACCCTGAAACACCACCCCCAGCAAGACCACCTACACTGGCCGAACACCACTGCACTGCCCTAAACCCTGAAACACCACCCCCTGCACGACCCCCTACAGTGCCCAAACACCACTGCCTTGCCCTAAACCCTGAAACACCACCCCCTGCACGACCCCTACACTGCCCGAACACCACTGCACTGCCCTAAACCCTGAAACACCACCCCTCAGCACGACACCCTACACTGCCCGAACACCACTGCACTGCCCTAAACCCTGAAACACCACCCCCAGCACGACCCCCTACACTGCCCAAACACCACTGCACTGCCCTAAACCCTGAAACACCACCCCCTGCACGACCCCCTACACTGCCGGAACACCACTGCACTGCCCTAAACCCTGAAACATCACCCCCAGCAAGACCCCCTACACTGCCTGAACACCACTGCCCTAAACCCTGAAACACCACCCCCAGCAAGACCCATTACGCTGCCCGAACACCACTGCACTGCCCTAAACCCTGAAACACCACCTCCAGCACAACCCCCTACACTGCCTGAACACCAAGGCTCTGCCCTAAACCCTGAAACACTAGCCCCAGCACGACCCCCTACACTGCCCGAACACCACTGCACTGCCCTAAACCCTGAAACACCACCCCCAGCACGACCCCCTACACTGCCCGAACACCACTGCACTGCCCTAAACCCTGAAACACCAGCCCCGGCAAGACCCCCTACACTGCCCGAACACCACTGCACTGCCCTAGACTCTGAAACACCAGCCCCGGCAAGACGCCCTACACTGCCCGAACACCACTGCACTGCCCTACACCCTGAAACACCAGCCCCAGCATGACCCCCTACACTGCCCGAACACCACTGCACTGCCCTAAACCCTGAAACACCAGCCCCAGCACCACCACCTACACTGCCCGAACACCACTGCACTGCCCTAAACCCTGAAACACCAGCCCCAGCACAACCCCCTACACTGCCCGAACACCACTGCCCTGCCCTAAACCCTGAAACACCAGCCCCAGCACGACCCACTACACTGCCCGAACACCACTGTACTGCCCTAAACCCTGAAACACCAGCCCCAGCATGACCCCCTACACTGCCCGAACACCACTGCACTGCCCTAAACCC
Organism: Calotriton arnoldi; assembly: GCA_963921515.1. Lineage (NCBI taxonomy): Eukaryota > Metazoa > Chordata > Amphibia > Caudata > Salamandridae > Calotriton > Calotriton arnoldi. The sequence continues at coordinate 1,990,781 of CAWUFW010002244.1, read as the reverse complement.
TGAAACACCACCCCCTGCACGACCCCCTACAATGCCCGAACACCACTGCACTGCCCTAAACCCTGAAACACCACCGTCTGCACCACCCCCTACACTGCCCGAACACCACTGCACTGCCCTAAACCCTGAAACACCACCCCCTGCACCGCCCCCTACACTGCCCGAACACCACTGCACTGCCCTAAACCCTGAAACACCACCCCCAGCACGACCCCTTTACTGCCTCGAACACCACTGCACTGCCCCAAACCCTGAAACACCACCCCCAGCACGACCCCCTACACTGCCCGAACACCACTGCCCTAAACCCTGAAACACCACCCCCTGCATGACCCCCTACACTGCCCGAACACCACTGCGCTGCCCTAAACCCTGAAACACCACCCCCTGCACGACCCCCTACACTGCCCGAACACCACTGCACTGAACCCTGAAACACCACCCCCAGCACGACCCCCTACACTGCCCGAACACCACTGCACTGCCCTAAACCCTAAAACACAACCCCCAGTACGACCCCCTACACTGCCCGAACACCACTGCACTGCCCTAAACCCTAGAACACTACCCCCAGCATGACCCCCTACACTGCCCGAACACCACTGCACTACCCTAAACCCTAAAAACTACCCCCAGCACGAACCCCTACACTACCCAAACACCACTGCACTACCCTAAACCCTAAAACACTACCCCCAGCAGTACCCCCTACACTACCCAAACACCACTGCACTACCCTAAACCCTAAAACACTACCCCAGCAGTACCCCTACACTACCCAAACACCATTGCACTACCCTAAACCCTAAAACACTACCCCCAGCAGTACCCCCTACACTACCCAAACACCACTGCACTACCCTAAATCACTACCTCCAGCACGACCCCCTACACTACCCAAACACCACTGCACTACCCTAAACCCTAAAACACTACCCCCAGCATGACCCCCTACACTACCCAAACACCACTGCACTACCCTAAACCCTAAAACACTCCCCCAGCACGACTCCCTATACTACCCAAACACCCCTGCACTACCCTAAACCCTAAATCTACCCCGAGCATGACCCCCTACACTACACAAACACCACTGCACTACCCTAAACCCTAAAACACTACCCCCAGCACGACCCTCTTCACTACCTAAACACAACTGCACAATGTGTTACAGGCGTTGCAACGCAGGCCTGTGGTGCTTACTGGAAGTACCTGGTGGGCTAGTTGGGCCCCAGGGACCCTCAGGATTCAAGGTGACCTAATCCCCAACTTAAAACGCTCCACGGGGCGCGTTTGCACAGTGGTGAAGGGAGGGGGCGGGGCCTCAGGTGACATGTGCGCAAACACGCCCTGTGTTGCGTTTTAAGTAGGGGAATTAATTCCCTTTGAATCCTGAGGGACCCTGGGGGCCAACTAGCCCACCAGGTACCTTCAGTAAGCACAACAGAGTTCTGTTGCAGAGAGGTGAAAAAAGGTGTGTGGCCTCGGAATGCCTCTCTGCAACTCAGCTCTGTGGTCCTAACTGTAGGTACCTGGGGGGCTTGTTGGGCCCCAGGGACCCTCAGGATTCAAGGGGACTTAATCCCGCAACTTAAAACGCGCCACGGGGCGCGTTTGCACACATGTCACCTCAGGCCCCCCCTCCCTTCACCACTATGCAAACGCGCCCTGTAGCGCGTTTTAAGAGGTAGTTTTAATCCCCCTGCCCTATTATGTACTAGGGACTTGCAGAGGAGGTCATGCTAATCACAGGGGTACCCCAACGCATAGTGTTCCCTAGTGTATGTAGGTGTTTTCACTGTATTCTAAGTGTCTTTTAGCATAGCACTGGCTCTGGTTAGTCAGAGTCAGTTACCACCAGTACCCGTCTGAAAAAGTTGTGGGCACAGGATGATTTTGCAACAAGGCCTCTTTCTGCTCCTCTGTTGGTTCTTTCTGCACATGTCTTGCTTCTTCCTGCACTTTTCTTCGTCTTTGTGGACTTCTGTTGCTTCTTTCTGCATTTCTTTTGCTTCTTTCTGTGCGTTTTTCTTCTTTCTTCACATGTCCTACCTCTGTAGGCATAGTTAGAAACTAGCATTTAAAAAACCTTTGAAATTCACTTAAAAAATCATAGGTTTCAGGCACGTTATAGTTAGAAATTAGCATTTAAAAAACCTTTGAAATTCACTGAAAAAACCATAGGTTTTAGGGACAGTTATAGTTAGTTGGACATTTCACTCGTACAAAACCATAGAAATTCCCCCGTTATAGTTAGTTCAGCTAACTATAACTCGCGCCCCGCAATGCACTGCTGATGACGTCACATATTACATCACTCATGACATGGTCAGTGACATCACTGATGACATCTCAAATGACATCACTGATGACATCATCCATGTGATAATTTCATGCATCTTCTCACACCCTAATATAACTTTTGATACACCCACTCTAAATTACAGACTGCCATTCTCAAAACCATAGACACTCCAACACCAAAAACTACATACCCACTCACTGATTCTTAGGTCTACACACACATCCACTCACTCACCCGTACAGTCAATCATACTTAGTCACTCAGTACAGGACTATCATATGCACTCATACACCTATATAAACACTCACACACCGCCACTCATCCATAGAGGTACTCACACACCTAGTCAGTCATGCAAAAAATTAATCACACACCCATTTACTCACCTATACAGTTATACACACACCAGCTCACTTGCTCATACAAATACTAGCACATTCTTACGCTCTTATACAATAACTGATACAAGCACACACGCATCCATACAGCCACTCTCACTATCACACACTCTCACTTATAGCCATTTAAATACTCTAACACACATATATACTGCCTTTTACATATGTAGTTACTCGCACATGTACCACTGAGATATACATTCACTCACTAACACACCCATACACACACTCACCCACCCAAGCAGTCCATCACAGATGCACTCTTGAAATTATGCACCCAGTGAATCACCCACTCACACATCTATGTACAGTCACACACACCCCACCCACACAAACACTCAGGCAGCCATACAGATACTCAGAGAACCAATCAATAACCCATATAGGCACTCATGTAGCTATTCGCAAATCCATGCATCCACTTACACACCAACAAACAGACGGATACAGACATTCCCACAGTTTAGTCACTAACCCATGCATTCAGTAAGATACGTTTAATCACTCACTTGTAGAGTCAGTCACTCACGTACTAAATCATCCATTCAGACACTTATACACCCACTCATTCTTCAATACGCCTTTCCCTATATATATTAAACATATTTAAACTTTACAGAAACACACAGTCACTGGATGATGTCATCAGTGATGTCATCAGTGATGTCATTTGAGATGTCATCAGTGATGTCATCAGTGATGTCACTGACCATGTCATGAGTGATGTAATATGTGAGGTCATCAGCAGTGCATTGCGGAGCGCGAGTTATAGTTAGCTGAACTAACTATAACGGGGGAATTTCTATGGTTTTGTACGAGTGAAATGTCCAACTAACTATAACTGTCCCTAAAACCTATGGTTTTTCAGTGAATTTCAAAGGTTTTTTAAATGCTAATTTCTAACTATAACGTGTCTGAAACCTATGGTTTTTTCAGTGAATATATATATATATATATATATATATACACCTAAAAGTCCAAAAGTATGTGTTCTCTTAGGAAACCAGAATCCACGACTCGAAAACTTTGCAAAGCGTTTATTACACGACGCGTTTCGACTGCAGCCGCAGTCTTGGTCACGTGTAAAGTGCACACCAAATGACAAGCTTAAGTAAAAAACACAAAACATCACATGGTCCTGTAAACAGGAAGTGTCTGTACATAGAATGCATGGCGGCCATCTTGTAGTGGTAAAAATACAATGTACACATACAAATAGCCCAATAAAGTGAAAGAGGGGTCAAAATGAAGTACAAAGGGGGAGGCAACACACGTTAATGTCAACAGAAAAAAGCATCATGTTAGATAAGGAAATAGCAACATTGGCCTAAGGTAACAAATGTAACGCACAGTGCAAAAGAGGCAGGGCTTAAGTCAGGGCTTAAGTCAGGGATTTAAGTCCGTCTAGAAAACACATGTGCCCTGCTCCAGAAATGTGATGAACATACTGCCCCAGTGGGCAATGACCTACACGGTGGTAGTGAGCCGAAATATGATGCCCAAGTGGGCAATGACCTACACGGTGGTAGTGAGCCAACTGTGACTGCATCCTAGTGATCTACACATGAGGTACCGTGGATAGTGAGTACCCATGTCACAGAGAGTAAAAGCCCATGTGGGCATGGAGATGCATCAGGACTGTGATAGAAAAATCAAAGTCTGGTTGCGCAAGCGAAACCCCCAGTGGTAAATAGATTATATATAAATCACGGAAATAACCAACCTTTACAAGAACGTTATAGTTAGGTTCTGAATTTATACACACAGAACCATAGAAATTCAGCTGTTATAGTTAGTTATTTCAAGTAACTATAATTCGTACCCTATGGTAACTATAACTTGCACGCCCGCCATGCACAGTTTTTTCATCAATAATGTTATTGCAAATTTTGCAGTTATAGTTACCTGACCTAACCATAACTTACCCCCACAATGCGCTGCTTATGACCTCACATATTACATCACTCATGACATGGTCAGTTACATCACTTATGACATCTCAAATAACATCACTGATGATCTCATCCACAGAACCACTTACACACCCACTGACACCCCCATACAACCTCTTCTACGCTCACTCCCACTCAACCACTCATATACCCATCATACATATATAATCCAGCCGAAGAAGGTACGCTGCACTCCAGGAGTAGTTTTAGTAGTTAATTTAATCAGTGGTACTCTGCCACATAGCACAACAACAAACCTACGTGTTTCGACGACAACAGTCTTGTTCACGGTCAGGTAAGTCCTTTTTTGGTTTCATTATATACCCATGCTTGCCTATAATGATGCATTGTGGGATTAATAGTTGAAACAATTCAGAACTGCAAACATAAGAAAATTAAATTTGAATTTAAAACCAAAGACAGTGCACTTCATATAACTCTTCTGTGTGACTTAGTTATCTGATGGTATATGCCATATACATTGTTTAAGTCACTTGTCCTAAGGCACTATTACAGATACTCCATGAATAGTTTTTACAGGTTATACAAGGCACTGAGTGTGCTCTTATACAATTATACATATTGTAAGATTATTAATAATTATTCACTCATAATAATTATTCACTTATAATGGCTTAGTGCCCATTTTAATCATGTAGAACCTAATTTACTTATTTGCCCATTAAGGTATATACCCTATTGAGCAGGGCGAGTTCTTCTTTATTGCAGAGAGACCACCCGGTGTCAATTAGCATCTCCGATAGCTTATAAATGAACATAAAGTTCTTCATCCCCATTAAGCCCGTATGAGGTTTTGGTCCTGAACTTGATAATGAGTTTTGACTCTAAATGTCTTAATTTCAGGGTTCTATCTCCTTCTCTTTCATTCTTGGGTATGCTAGTAAGTCCGAAAAATTTCCTTTGTAGCCAATTGTATCCTGGGTGTTTCTCTAAGTGTTTTGCCATGGCATAATTCATATCCTTGTTCTGTACAGCACGGATATGTTCAAGGATTCTTTTCTTTAGTGGACATATAGTGCTTCCTATGTATTGTAGTCCACATTTGCAAGTGATCATATAGACTACATTGGTAGTTTCACATGTTATCCTTTCTCTAACTGTGAATTGTATGCCTCTAAAGTCATAAAGTTCTCTGATGTTCTCTCCAATACGACTTGCTTTGCACTTGCCACACTTACTGAATCCCATTTGGTGTTCAGTCAGCCAGGTCTTTGGTTTAGTGTTCACAAAATGACTCTTCACTAATTGATCTTTGAGAGAGGGTGCTCTTCGATAAGTGATATTAGGTCTTTAATCTACTAAATTCCCAATGTCTGGATCCTTCGTTATTACATTCCAGTATTTGTTCAGAATTTGGGTAATTTGTCAATTTTCCTTACTGAAATTTATAACCATTCTGATTTTTGGATCTTCACTGGCTCTTTGTTTTCTTGACTTCTTGTTGGTTAGCATTTGAGCACGATTCATAGATTCTGCTCGTTTGCACCCTGTTTTAATATCCGACACTCTGTATCCTCTTTCTCTGAATTTGAGTTCTATTTCCTCCATCTTTTTTTCCAATTCTTTTTCTTCAGAACAGTTCCGTCTCATTCTGATAAATTCCCCGTAGGGGGATACTTTGTTCAAGGAAATGGGATGGAAGCTATTGTCATGGAGTATACTATTTGTAGATGTGGGTTTCTTATACACCGTCATTTGAATATGATTATTTTCAATATAGACTGCTACGTCTAGAAACTGTATGGATGTCCTTCTGGTGTTGCATGTAAATCTGAGTTTAATTCCTCAAAATAATCTGTGAATTGTTCACTTGTTCCGTTCCAAATCAGGAACAAGTCATCTATGTAACTCAGCCATAGAACGATTTTTTCTGTGTGTACTCCAGAATTCTCTCCTCAAGCTATGGTCTTTTCCCACCACCCCATGGTGAGATTCGCATAGCTTGGAGAAAAGGAAACTCCCATGGCTGTGCCACAGATTTGGGAATATATTTGATGGTTAAACAAAAAAATATTGTTGTAAAGACACATCTCTATCATTTCCATAAGCATAGCTGAATGTTTCAAATTCTGTATGTTTCTTTGTTGGAGAAAGTACTTCACGGATCTTAGTCCTACTTCATGACTGATTGATGTATATAGTGAGATGACATCGATGGTTACCAGCAGATATCCTTCCTGCCACCCAATATCTGTTAGTATTCTCAAAAAGTTACCAGGGTCTTTGATATAGGAGCTCAGTGTTAACACTATAGGTTTCAAAAAGTGATCAACAGATGTGGACATGTTTTCATAGAAAGATCCACAGCTTGAGATAATAGGTCTTCCTGGAGGATTTGTCAAGGTCTTATGTACTTTTGGAAGAAAGTATATTCTCAGGATTATTGGAGCTTCATTGAGTAGAAACATTCCTTCTTCATCACTTACTAAACCTTCAGATTGCCATTTCTTTATTTTTTCCTTCAGACTCAGAGTGAGATCATTGATGGGATTGACTTGCAATTTGATGTAATTTTCAGTTGCATTGAGTTGTCTCATTGCCTCCTTTACATATTGAGTTTTCTGCATGATTACAATATTTCCTCCTTTGTCTGCCGGTTTTATTTCAATTTTGTCATTTTCCATCAATTCTTTCAATGCCTTGCGTTCCCCTCTACTTCGATTTTCTTTGTCATTTGTATGTATATTCATTTGTAACTTCTCCAAATCCAAAATCACAAGAACATGGTATGTGTCAATCCTATTTCCAGGGTTTAGTATTGGACAAAATTTCGATTTTGGTTTAAAATCAGTTGGTTTACTTATGTTAGTTTCAATTCCTGGATCTTCCAATATTTGAGTCTCAGACATGTCTTCATCATCCAAATTCAGCATTAGATCATATGCTGTTTTCAAATCTGAAATCTGATCGATGAATAGATCAGTGTTTCTATTATCTGTGTTAGTCGAGGACTTTGCATTTTTACTTTTCGCAAAGAATTTTGCCAGTTTTAATTTGCACACAAATTTGCAGATATCGATCCCGGGTTTCTACGTAATCATGATGTTTCTCAAGGCAAAATGTTAACCCTTTGTTTAGGAGACTGATTTGATGTTGTGTTAGTTTGTACTTGGACAGGTTGATGATCAGATTGCATTCCATGGTTCTCTCAGGCAATTCCTTTAGTCCTTCTTCTGTCGATTTTGTAGGAGGTATTTGTTTGTTTTTCTGACCTCCCCTCCTTGACTTTCTCCTCCTGTGTAGCTTGGTGTTCGTCCTATTCCTCGTGACCTCCCACGGCCTCTCCCTCTTCCTCTTGTCCTTCCTGGTCTTTGATCGATATACATCAATTTTATTTCTTCTAAAAAAGATGTCTTATATACTGGTCGTGTTGCTCCTTCGCCTTCACTCACATCTGTGTCAGAACCACTTACAGTAATGTATGATTCAGATTCATTAGTTTGTTTCATATGCATTTTCTGTTTCAAGGTATCAAACCTTCTTGCAAAAGTAAAGATCATGCCATTTTCATAGTCTCTTTCATCACGTTTAAATTTTCTCAACTTGTGTGCTTCTATTTCGTCTTCATGTTTGTCCAGGTTATTTTCCATTGGTTTCCTCAATTGTTTACTCTCTTCCTCTTTTTTCAACGCTGAGATTTGCATTTCAATTTTCTTAATAGACTAATGTATCTCTTCAATATCTTGCTTTGCATACTTGATGATTATAAGCATCATATTTTTAGAGCACTGCATATTGTTTCTCCCCCATTCTTCTAACATTTCAGGCCTTGGATCCGTATGGGTTGGTAGGGGAAATTAAGACGTTTAGAGTCAAAACTCATTATCAAGTTCAGGACCAAAACCCTATACGGGCTTAATGGGGATGAAGAACTTAATGTTCATTTATAAGCTATCGGAGATGTTAATTGACACCGGATGGTCTCTCTGCAATAAAGAAGAACTCGCCCTGCTCAATGGGGTATATATACTTAATGGGCAAATGAGTAAATTTGGTTCTACATGATTAAAATTGGCACTAAGCCATTATAAGTGAATAATTATTATGAGTGAATAATTATTAATAATCTTACAGTATGTATACTTGTATAAGAGCACACTCAGTGCCTTGTATAACCTGTAAAACCTACTCATGCAGTATCTGTAATAGTGCCTTAGGACAAGTGACTTAAACAATGTATATGTCATATACCATCAGATAACCAAGTCACACAGAAGAGTTATATGAAGTGCACTGTCTTTAGTTTTAAATTTAAATTTTATTTTCTTATGTTTGCAGTTCTGAATTGTTTTCAAACTATTAAACCCAACAATGCATCATTAGAGGCAAACATGGGTACATAATGAAACCAAAAAAGGACTTACCTGACCGTGAACAAGACTGTTGTAGTCGAAATGCGTAGGTTTGCTATTGTGCTATGTGGCAGAGTGCCACTGATTAAATTAACAACTAAAACTACTCCTGGAGTGCAGCGTGCCTTCTTTGGCTGGATTATAGATACAGGACAAGGTTCCATCTTGAACGCTGGCACCTTCAATTTGTGTGCGCTGTTTTGGGAACCAAATTGGATCGAGTGATATATATATATATATATATATATATATATATATATATATATATATATAGTAACATAATTATTAAAAATAGATATTTTACATTATAGAATATTTTGTTGACTTCTTTAAATTTACTACTATAAAAAGCACTATATATATATATATATATATATATATATATATATATATATATATATATATATATATATATATATATATATATATATATATATATATATATACCCATCTGGGGCTATGAATGTTACAGCAGCAACATTGCGTGCTCCATCTGGAGACAAAGGACACTACAAGGCCCATAATACACTGCTAGTCACGGCAAAGCGTCCCATCCAGGGCATGCATTGGAGCATTTAAATGATGAGGGCGGTGTCCTATGCGCCTTCAATTGCCAAAGCCTCTGAAGAGAAGTGGGGACACTTCGAAACGCCTCAGGCATCCATGGCAAATTGGACTGCTTAAAGGTATCGTTGTGCCGGGGGATTGTATACCATAAAGGCTCTTCATGAGCATGTTGCCGTTCGAGTGCTCCTTGTACGTTGGGTACTTTGGAGCTTGGATAAATATGCGGCATACCCTGCCGCGAAGGAGCACCACCACAGGATGTGGGGGCCACGCGGTCTGTTATCGAGCAGGCCGACTTAGTGGGGCAACAACGGATTTAACATATCCACCGGCACACCGAGGCCCATCTGGGGGCTATGAATGTTACAGCAGCAACATTGCGCTCTCCATCTGGAGACAAAGGGCACTACAAGGCCCATAATGCTCTGCTAGTCACGGCAGAGCGTCCCATCCAGGGCATGCTTTGGTGCATTTAAATTATGAGGGTGGTGTCCTATGCGCCTTCAATTACCAAAGCCTCTGAAGAGAAGTGGGGACACTTCGAAACGCGTCAGGCATCCATGGCAAATTGGACTGCTTAAAGTTATCGTTGTGCCGGCGGATTGTATACCATAAAGGCTCTTCATGAGCATGTTGCCGTTCGAGCGAGTGCTCCTTGTACGTTGGGTACTTTGGAGCTTGGATATATATATATATATATATATATATACAACAAAAAAAGAAGCAGAGAACTATGGGTAGTTTTCAAGTTTAGGTGGAAAGCAGCTCCAGTATAGAGCACTCAACACCAGCAACACTCTAAATTTGCTCACCTCAAATGTCTGCTTTTCTATCAAAGTCTTTAAGCGTAGGATTAGCACAGTGCCATCCACGCCGAGATAGAAAGGGACAAAGACTTTAGCCATTTCAACAGCAAAGTCTTTAAGCATAGGATTAGCACAGTGCTATCCATGCCGAGATGTAAAATGGTCAAAGCCTTTTACCACTCCATTCACAGTATTACAGATTTGGATTGGTAAAATACCATCCAAGACAAAATGAAATGAATAAAAGCAACCCCTGGCACGTATTTCGCTCTCATTAGAGCTCTTCAGAGAGGTATAGCTTTGTCCAGACACAAGGGAGCACCCAGTATAAGTCAAAACAAAACCCTTTCAGGCATAGAGTGACGCATAAATTATGCAAAAAAAGAAGCAGAGTACTCTGCGTAGTTCTCAAGTTTAAGTGGAAAGCAGCTCCAGTATAGAGCACTCTCAACACCAGCAGCACTCTAAATTTGCTCACCTCAAATGTGTTTTGCTCTCATTAGAGCTCTTTAGAGATATATATATATATATATATAAATTCATGCGGATAGTTGTTAATCATCTAATCTATATATTAGTAGAATTAGTATGTCTGTAATAGGCTCAAAAAGAGAATTGTATTTCCAAACATTTTTAAGTTTTTAAATTCTTAAATATTTATATATTTATTTATTTAAATATTTACAAACGTGATGCAGACAACCATGATTGTGAACAATATTTATAAATTGGTATTGAGAGCTGTCAAATCCCCACTTGGGGTAGAATATTATGAGTAATAATGCAGCAACAATGTACAAACATAGTCTGTTCACTATGTTTAGTGAGTTACGTCACAAGTAGGAGGTGGTATTTAAAAACGGCAGATATGCATTGTCAGTATGTGATCAAGGTAACGGCTGTTACCGAAACGCGTCATGACTTTTGAAACGTGGTAAAATAAAAACTATTGCGTACCGTAAGAGGAGTTTGTGCCCTTCTGTTTCGACCGAGGAGGAGGGGCGCTGACGTTGTACTGGATCCATTACGGAAGCTGGCTGCTTCCGTTAACGAACCCCCTCTCCGCAAGCAGGCTTTCGCACTCAGCCAAACTACAAAACGCCATTCCGGGAGGAAAAACTGGCGGGAGCCCCCTGACGTAGCTGTGGAGAACAATCGCCGGTGTTGGAGTCATCGCAGGCAGGGTCGGAGGACTCGCCCGGGAAAACTCCGTGCTGGTGAGTGAGACGGCATTGGCGCAGGTGGGGAGGACAAAGGCACAGGAGAGAAAAAACACGCTGTTCGTGTTAAAATTAAGTAAACACTCGCGGCGTGCACCACTAAGTAATTATGTCAGAGGAGACAATGCGAGAAAGAGAAGCGGCGGCGGAGGAGCTATTTAACAATTTACCTAGTGCTCCATTAAAAAGCAAATCTCAGGAAGCAAGCACAAGTAACAAAGAAACAAGTGTTAAGTCACTTGAAAAATGCATGAAGAATGAAACAACAAAATGGTGGGAACAAAAATCCCTTCAGAAGTATGAGGAAGCCGGAAGGGTCCCTCGGGGGCTGCGCATTCTACTAGCCCCAAGCTTTGATAACCCTAATCCAGAAATGCTAAAGGAATGGGCAGAAAACAACTTAATTACATCAATGAATCTTGTTCGTATTTTAATCAAATACGCTAAAATTGATGGTGAAGCCCTATTAAACGAGATTGACAAAATCAATCAGGAACTTGCAAAGAGTGATGCACAGGACTACATTACAAAAGCCAAGAAAGAAATTCAAGAAAGGATAAAAAACAGGAGGACAAAATTAAAGTTAGGAAAGCTCACAAGTTTGCAAGAGATAAAATCGATTATGAGCAAGGCCAAATATTTACGTTCACGCGCAAATATGATAATGTAAAAAGAATCAGAATGAACAACATGTCTAAAACTACTGGTTTGGCAGGAGCAGCGGAAGAGGCAATCATTGAAGGAAATATATCTTCAAATTCCGACTTTAGCTCTGCAATCAGTGAAACGAGCTCAGAAGGAAGCTTCACTTCATTAAACAAGCAAGGCAATAGAGAGAAATTGAGCCTAGCGGAAGAAATTGATTTTTTAGCCCTAGACAGGCGACAAACATTGAGGCCGCGAAATCCAAAGAAGCCAGCAGAAAACATAGGAATAAGAAGAGGCGAGCAAGGAGAAAGATCAGAAAGTGGAAAAAACAAAAAACAACAATGACGCAAGAAGCAGAACAAAAAAACGCAGTAGTCAATCTCTCTGAAATAACGTTAACTAAGGCAAAGACACAGCTTTTAGCGCTTGGCTTATCTTACTGCCCTGAAAGTAGTTTTGACTATGCTAATACAAGAGTCGACATATTTCAATTTATTAGAAAATTAAAATTAAAAAAGTGTTTCACCATCAAAGAAGGCACCACCCAAACTAGCTCAATGGATATGAACACTACATCTAAAGACAACCTACAGGTATCAGATGTCTCAACAATTCTGACACTTTATGAATTAAATAAAGAAAGTAATGAAAATCTTCAATCTGAATTTGAGGAGGGATCCACACAAGAACAACTAGAATCTCTCAAACTAGTCAAGACTAGTGCAGGTAACAGTCCGTATAGGCCGAAGTCAACTTTCCTACCGATAATGCCAAAGGATGCCCTGGACATCTTCCATGATGGGGTGGTAGAAGACCTGAAAAATCTTAACCATAAGGTGAAACAGAATCGTGAAAAAATTAGGTTTCGGGATCGCCAGTACAATCAGTTGATGCAGAAATTGAAAAGAAATAACCAGGTGGTTATCAAGAAGTCTGATAAAGGCGGCAATGTCGTCATTTGGCCTAAAAAGGAATACATAGAGGAAGCACACCATCAGCTCAACAATATGGAATGCTATGAAATAACAGAAATGAAACAATACAACAAAGCAAAGGAAGGCATAAAAAGTGATCTTATGCAGTGGAAAAGGCAGGGTCTCATTTCCAAGGATGAATTCAAATTCCTGCATGATGAATGTCCGGTTCTTCCAACTATGTATTTTATACCAAAGATACATAAAGAACGAGTACCAGTTCCGGGCCGACCAATAATCTCAGCAATAAAAGGGATTGGTGAGAACATAGCACGCGACATTGATTACTACCTACAGGATCATGTAAGAAAATTACCAACATATATAAAGGACACTGGAGACTTTTTATCAAAATTGAATAAAATTACATGGATGGAAGGAATGCTGCTTATAACATTGGACATTCAGTCCCTGTACACTAGCATTGACCATGAAGTGGGTTTAGCAGCTGTTAAACACTTTCTGAGCACCAGACCACTAATTAACTACAGTCATAATATTATGCTGATGGAATTGATCAGATGGTGTTTGTTCAACAACTTTTTTCTGTTTGGCAGGGAATTATACAAACAAAAACGCGGAGTGGCGATGGGAGCCTGCTTCTCCCCCAGCTATGCCTGTTTGCATGTTGGCTGGTGGGAGGAGCGGGTTCTCAAGTTACCCACGCTACACAATATTCTGCCCATGTGTTGCACTGGCTTAGATTTATTGACGATATCTTTATAATCTGGAACGGAGATGAAAGCAGTGCTGCAAATTTTATTAGAGATATCAATATGAATAATGTAAACTTGAAATTCACATCAAACATCAGCAGTCAATCAGTGGAATTTCTTGATGTAAAAGTTTATATTTCTAAAATGAAAATAGAGACAACGCTGCATAGAAAGAATACTGCTGGAAACACAACACTGCATGCGCAAAGTGCCCACCCCAAACACCTAATAGCAAGCATTCCCTTTGGTGAATTCTTAAGGTTAAAAAGAATCTGCAGTACGGAAACAGAATTAGAGAAATGTATGGAGGAAGCCAACAAGAGGTTCAAAGTGAGGGGATATACGAACAGAGTCCTCAAGAAACCAGCAGAAAAAGCTAAAACTAGAACGAGGGAGTCTCTACTACAACAGTACAGTGAAGAATTTGAAAAAGAATCAATAACATCAGTACTAGATACTAATAAGGAAGAAAATACAGCCAGGCTCATCACCAGATTTAGTAGCCAACAAAGACAGATTAAAGCCATCATAAAGAAAAATTGGCCAATAGTGATGACTGACGCTGTTATGGCCCCTAGGTTACCAGCGGTTCCATCCATTACCTTTAGACGGGCACCATCCATGAGGACAGAGTTAGTCAAAAGCAGTCCAGAAGTCAGTCAAATCACCTCATGGCTAAAACCTAAGAGTGGTTTTTTTAAATGCTCATCATGTACAGCATGTAAATTTGGTATTAATACCACTCATTATGAAACTGCCTTTAGTACCACCAAAGTAGCCATAAGAGGGAACTTCAACTGTAGGACTGACTTCGCTGTATATGTTCTCACGTGCACCTGTGGTTTGAATTATGTAGGCAGCACAAAGCTACAGGTGCACGTGAGAATCTTACAGCATTTGAGGGCCATTGTAAATGGTGATGCTACATACCCAGTGGCTAGGCATTTTAAAGCAGTGCATGACAACAAACTTGAATGTTTGAAATACTTTGTTATTGGTTCGGTCCCTAGTCTAAGACGAGGAGGAAATAGGGAGAAACTGCTACGCCAGCTTGAAACCCGTATGATACTAGAGCTGGACAGCAAGACTCCCAATGGGCTGAACAATAACGAACATTTGCACAATTTCCTGTAATCATCTTCACTGTACTCTATATTAACTTAGTAAGAGTATTTAAAAAACTCAGCATTTGAACATGAGAAGCCTATCTAAACAAGACAATATTAGAAGTGGTGACACAGCTGGATTACTATGTTACAACTTCAGTATCCAGGCACTTGTATAGCAATATGAATATGGAGTAGCACTATGCAGACACAAGTTATCTCACAAATGCAGAGTTTATAAACATTTTGTCACAAATTGCTCCCTAATATTCCGCCGCATACTCTTACGTATTTTTTACGTATTTTAATTTAATTTAAATATCACTAAAAAAACAAAAACATTTTAAATAGAAAACTTTGGTTTTAAAAATATATAAATATTAAGATGAGGTGTATCGTGACACATAGGTTAGCACCATTTTTGCACTTAAGCACTTTTTCAACTATTTGCACTTTAAAGGCACATTAGCACTTTATTATTTCAGGCATAATGTTTGCACTTAATACTGCTGCTATCAACTTATGCTTTTAGTCATCTTTTCCAATTTTTGGGTTTTTTATATAAATACATTGATATGCATTATGTTTGTAATTTGGATTCAATAGGCATACGTTACTTGAGCCTAATGTACAATAATTGTAAACGCATTCATGCGGATAGTTGTTAATCATCTAATCTATATATTAGTAGAATTAGTATGTCTGTAATAGGCTCAGAAATAGAATTGTATTTCCAAACATTTTTAAGTTTTTAAATTCTTAAATATTTATATATTTATTTATTTAAATATTTACAAAGGTGATGCAGACAACCATGATTGTGAACAATATTTATAAATTGGTATTGAGAGCTGTCAAATCCCCACTTGGCGTAGAATATTATGAGTAATAATGCAGCAACAGTGTACAAACATAGTCAGTTCACTATGTTTAGTGAGTTACGTCACAAGTAGGAGGTGGTATTTAAAAACGGCAGATATGCATTGTCAGTATGTGATCAAGTAACAGCTGTTACCGAAACGCGTCATGACTTTTGAAACGTGGTAAAATAAAAACTATTGCGTACTGTAAGAGGAGTTTGTGCCCTTCTGTTTCGACCGAGGAGGAGGGGCACTGACGTTGTACTGGATATATATATATATATATCACAAAACAGAGCAAATGTTACCAATTCAATTAAAAAACATTAGATAAATGACCAAACAAGAAAAAGAACATTTTAAAAAGCACATTTACAACAAATATTATACACTCTTTTAAAAGAAATAAAAATATACACAAATACTTTATAAATAAAATTTTAAACAAATATTAAAAAATATACATTTAACCAATATGAGGAAATGTATTGGAGTCTGGGAATAATAGATATACTATTCCCACTCCAGTTTATGCAACAGTAGAGAAATTGTAGGACTTTGGAGGGGCTGAATATACTATTACCACTCCAAACAGCACAACAGTAGGGAACACGGACTTCAGAGGGGTTAAATTTACTATTCCCACTCCAGTCTGTATGACAATAGGGAAAGCGTTGGACTTCGGAGGGGTTACATTTATTATTCCCATTCCAGTCTGTGCAAAAGTAGGGAAAGCATTGGACTTCAGAGGAGTAAGATTTACTATTCCCACTCCAGTCTGTGCAACAGTAGAGAAATTGTAGGACTGTGAAGGGGTTACATATATTATTACCACTCTAAACAGCACAACAGTAGGGAAAACGTTGGACTTCAAAGGGGTAAGATTTACTATTTCCACTCCAGTCTGTGAAAAATTAGGGAAAACGCTGGACTTTGGAGGGGTAAGATTTATTAGTCCCACTCCAATCTGTGCAACAGTAGGGAAAGCGTTGAGTGATGAGCCTTGGGGTACGCCACAGATGGTGTGTTTGGGTTGCGAGGTGAAGGGTGGGAGGCGGACTCTCTGGGTGCGTCCCATGAGGAAGGATACCATCCATCTTAACGCATTGTTTGTGATTCCAATCTGGGTAGCCGTTTGATGAGTGTGAGGTAGGAGATGGTGTTGAATGCTGTGGTGGGGTCTAGGAGGATCAGGGCGACTGATTCTCCTCTTTCGAGTAGGATGCCAATGTCATCAGTTTCGGCGATCAGGTCTGTCTCAGTACTGTGGTTGGCTCTGAAGCCTGATTGGGAGGGGTCCAGTAGGTTGTTTCTATCCAGGTGTTTGGTGAGTTGGAGGTTGATGACCTTCTCCAGAAGTTTGATGAGGAACGGGAGCAGGGAGATGGGATGGTAGTTTTGGAGCTCGCTGGGATCTGCTGATGACTATTTGAGGAGGGGTCTTACCTCTGCATGGTTCCAGACATTGGGAAAGGTGGCTTTGGTTATGAAGGCGTTGAGGATGGTTGTGAGCAGGTGGCTGATCTCGTCTCCTCCGAGGTTGAAAAGTCAGTGGGGGAACGGGTCAGTGGGTGCTCCTGAGTGGATGGAGTTCATGAGGGTGGTTGTCTTAGGTGTTTTGAGTTGTTCCCAAGCGGTAAGCAAGTGGTCGGCGATGGTGGTCGATGAGAAGCTGAGGAGGTCGGAGGTTTGGGGATCGAAGTTTCTGCAGATGGGTGCTATCTTGTTGTGGAAGTGGTCAGCAAGAGCGTCACAGACTTCCTGAGAGGAGGGGATCAAGTTTTCGGTAACTGCCGGGCAGGTGAACTCTCTGACCATGGTGAAGTGTTCCTTGGTTCGGTTGGTGCTGGTCTCGATCCAGTGGGTCAGGGCCTCCTTTTTTGCAGCTTTGAGTTGGCAGTGGTTGTTGATGAGGGCTGATTTGAAGGTGGCACGCTTGGTGTGGTTCCTGCTGGTGGACGATCTTTTTTCCAGTTGTTTGCGCCTGCGCTTTGATGTGCTTAGATCCAGCTGGCACGTTTGGTCGGGCTGTATGTTTTGGCTGGTTTGGTGGGAACGACTCGGTCGGTGGCGCCGGTGAACCAGGCGTTGAAGTTCTCTACCGTCTAGTCCGAATTGGTGGCGACTGTGGGCTGTGTGATGCTAAGTGCTTTGGTCCATTGTTGCTGAGTGACCTTGGTCCAGCTGTGGTAGGGGGCACTGTGGTGGTTGGGGGCGATGTGGCGAGGTCCGGCGAGGGTGAAGTGTATGATGGAGTGGTCTGACCAGGTGAGTTCCGGGGTATGGCTGTATCTGATTCTGTTGCTGGACATGAAGATGGGGTCCAGCATGTGTCCTGCTTTGTGCGTGGGATCAGTGACCAGTTGCTTGAGGCCGATGTTGTCCAATCTTCTCAGGAAGTCGGTGGAGTTGGTGTCAGTGGTATCATCCAAGTGGAAGTTGAGGTCTCCCAGGAAGACTTAGTATTTGGATTCGATGACAAGCAGGGTGATGAATTCCGCAATGGCTTCACTGAGGCCTGTTCATGGTCTTGGCGGTCTGTATGTGAGGGTGCCTTTGATGGTGATTTTGTCATCGGAGCGGAGCTGGAAGTTCATGTGTTCCATCATCGACGTGGTTTTGTCATCAGTGATGGTGCAGGTGATGGATCCCTTGTGCATAATGGCGATGCCTCCTCCGTGTCTGTTGGTGCGGTTGTGGTGTTTCATCTTGTAATCACAAGTTGTTGCCATGGGGATGTCTGGGGTTGATGTGAGGGTGAGCCAGGTCTCAGTGATGAAGGTGACATTGTGGGCTAGGGTGGAGATGATGTCCCAGACTTCGGTGGTGTGTTTGCAGAGCGATCTGCCATTGATCTCGAGGCAGCTGAGTTGTTCTCAGGAGGTGTCAGCATTGGGGGCTGGAGTGGCACTGGTTGCTGTGGTGTTGGTCGGCGTTGGGTGGCGGTGAAGTGGCAGTGGATGCAGGTGAAAAGGTCCTTCTGCAGAGCATGGTGAAGCGAGGCAGCAGTTGTTTCATCCGGGGTCTAGGGCACGGAAGTTTGCGGCAGAGTAGCTGTGGGGGTGCGGAGGGCCAGGGTTCCTGACACTGGGCGCGGTCCAGGCATGGATGAGCTTAGACAGGCTTACCTTTGAAGCCCCATTGGCGTGGCTGCACAGCAGCCTCCATAAAGTAGTCCTGGGAGAGGCTGTCAGGGAGGGAGGGGCAGGATGCAGCGGGAGCGGGAAAACAGCAGAAGCGGGCTGGGAGCAGTACGAGTGACTGTAAAACAATTACCAAAACAGTCTAACAACAATGATACTACTTACCTGAAAAAACGATATTTTTGACATTTCTGCATCACGATATTTCTGCATCACAGTATATTTTTGCATCACAATATTTTTTTTTCAACATTTTTTCTCACAATATTTACAGTTAGATATTTTGTCCAAATACCAGTCATATTGATCGTTGTACCCACCGAATAGGTGCGGTGGAATTCAGGGGTCCGCGAACCACAGGTTAAGATCTGCTGATCTAACTCAACTGTAAACAATGATTTATCAAAAGAAATGCTGAAAACTGGAATACTGTGTACTTGGTGACATGGATTCATCTGATAACCTTAACCTTGGGACCCTACACCCACCTTTGAATATTCCCAGGCCTGCACATTTTCATGGCTATGAGCTTGTTTAAAAACATTTATTTACAGATTTTAAAGCAACCCTGCACTATTTATTAATTACAAGGCAGCTAACAGGGTTAGTACAATTAGAAGGTGCCAGATGCTGGATCATCAGTACTTTCTCTGTCTCTGCAGGACGTGTATTTCCTTTCTTAACTTTGAAACAGGTCCTTGTCCTGCATGGGGGCCACGTTTCAGTTAGTTGACCCAGGCCCTTCATAAACCTCTGACATGCCTGGAACTCCGTAAAGCTTGTGATGCTTAGCCCACTGCTACCTTTTGATTATGGTATTTGAACCTTAGCAAGGCAAGAATAGCTCATGTTATCTGCATGATGGGCACTTGCCTGATAAAATCCCTAACATGGTCCTTGAACCATTTTTGTCTTACCTTGGGCAAACATAAATAATAACATAAAGCAAAGATATCCCATTTTAAAGGAGGAGAGAGCAATTCATTATTTAACCTCTAAAGCGCTTTGTAGAGCATATTATTGTATGCAGTTATAAATATCCAATGCAAACTATTGTCTTACCAGCACAATTCTGACTTTCAAGAATCCCTAATTTTAAGCTCTGATATATATATTTTTTATTTCCCTGGACCGGAAACAGGCATCCTGGTTTAATTTTTTATTTATTTATTATCTTTGTTTGGCATATAAAAATATAACCATAAAAGATACATTGATTACGACAGTTACTCAAATCACGAAAACAATCTATAAAAGGGTTACCATGTACATGATTAAAACCATTTTTATGTGCTTTCATTCTCCCTCCTGTATCATTAACTGTGGATGCCAGTCCTTCCAAATTTAAATCACATTAAAAATTGTTAAAAAATAGGGCCATGAGTAGTCTGCTGTAACGGTTAACACTAAATAGTGAAGGGGCGTGACAAGAGTGCCTCTAAACTTCAATCCCCCCTCGTGGTTCTTAACTTTAAAGCAGCTCTTAAAAAATTGGACACACAAAAGAGTGTAAAAACATCTGATTTATTTTTCATGTCTATGAATTATAAAGTGCTTCCTCCACCGACACTGACTAAATAAATATTTACCTGTCATACTGTGTCGAGGTACTGTTTACTATAAGAAAGTGCTTATTTTAACAATCAAATGATGTAAACACAAGATAAACCCCACGCCAACATCCAGGGATTAAAAAAGGCATAAAATAGGTATTAAGATCATATATGTGTGTGGTTGGACTCAGGATTTGATGGAAAATCTTCTTATTTTGGGAGAAAATTCTAAATCAAGAGGAGAGTCTGCCAGTGGTGATTGAAAGTATGGCGTTGCTTAGAGTTTTTGTGGACGGTCTGCCTTCCAATAGGGGGCAGTGGTTATAACCTATGCAAAGCTGGCAGATTACTGAAGGCCATATTTGCAGATCTCCACCTGCCTGACAGACATCTTGATGTTACCAGAGGAGCCTCTGCCACGGGGTCTCCTCTAAAGGTGCTGAAAATGTACTGAGTAGCCACCTTGTGTCCGAACAGCAAACTTTTTTCTTTTTTCTTTTCAAACTCCCAAAGCACAAGCTTGTTTTTGAAAAACAAAATACCAAAGACCTGGCACCCTGGGATTTTTCTCCTAAGGGGTGAAGGTCATTTTTTTCTGTTTGGGACCACCTCGCTTTTACTGGTGATCCCAACTGGTCAGCAATGGCTTCAAGCATTTTAATCAATTTGATGAAGGCCATTGAGGTTTAATGAGAACATGTCCTGGTAATAAAAGTACATCTTTTGGAAATTGCCCTTTCTGCAAGGTCACTCAGAATCGTTTGGCCTTTTTGCTGAAACTTATTTTTGCTGGCCATAAAAGTCTATGCTCTTTACATTTGCTAACCAGGGGGTAAAGTCCTTGTGCTCAACCTTTCAACATGATGAAATTGATATACACCTTATTGGTATAATTAGCTTACCTATAAGTGCCAAGTATATGGTACCAAGGTGGACACAAGCCTTTAAGTTTAATGTCACAGGTGGACTGCAGGACCTATTGAACAATACTCTACAGTGACAATGTAAACATGACTGCAGGCCTGGCTCTGCAGGTTGTAACTGCAAATTCGACCTGTCAAAATAACCACTTTTGACAGGCCTAAACCATGCTCTTTAATGCTTATAAGTCACCCCTAAGTAGGACTTATTGCCCATAAGGCAGAGTGCATGGTACTGAAAATTAGGACATGTAAACATTTAGGGCAAAGTGGTGCAGTGCAACAAGGCACCTTGCTGCGCTGCACTGCGTCATTGGGAAAGGGCAGGAATGCACCATATTTAAAGCATACAGCTCATTGCTGTCCTTTCCCCCTTGTGCTGGCACACAATGGACTGCCGAGCGCCAACGCAGGCACCCTTGTACCATGGTGCAAGGGTGCCTGTGTTGCATGCAGGATTATTTTTGTGCAGGAAATGTGTACAAAACCATGGGAGTTGCGTGGATGCCCATGGACCGCCTCCCTTGCACAGAGTAATGCAACACAGTGATTTGTGCAACATTGCATTACTCCAGATTGATGAAGCCATTCAAAGTCATGCAAAGTTGTTTTGCAAGGCTTCAGAAATATCACTAAAGGTTTGCGTCACTAATAGGGTCATAAATATGGCTCTTGATATTAAACATGTCCGTAAAATGACTAACACCTCAAAGCTATATTCACTGGAGCAAGACTGTGTGTTCTAAAGGAAGCACTGGGATGCAATATTAAGTACTAATAAAGCATCTCAGCAAAGGGAGGAGCTAGACAGATAATTAAACAAATATTTGTAATAGTTCTGAAACATCCAATTCAGTGGTGCAATCAATTTCTTTCTTAATATTACAGAAAAGTAACTTTCAGAAAGTTACCTTTGCCCTGTCTGAAGTCTGAGGAAGCTAAATCTGCATCTTGCTCTCCCACTTCGGCCAGCCATTAATTGGTATTTAAATAGGCATGGATGAAGTGTGAACTTTTTTCCAAGACAAAACACTAGGCTGACCTGAATGGGCAGAGATGACCCATCTGAACTTAACAGAATGTGCAGGGGGCACAGAGGATCCGTTTTGGCATTTAAGTGTCAAATCCTGCTTGAATGTCACATCCTCCTTGACAGGTCTGCTGGGGTTTTTCATATGACACTTGGGGTGCACTTCAAAGAGGCCTCCCCTGTCACAGGCAAATGTCAGTGGCACAACTTGAGCAGGGCCTTTTGTTTGCCACCCCCCAGCCAGTTAAGTCCCAATCACAGTGAGCCTCTTAACATTATGGGGTCGCAGCCTGTTTGACAGCTCTGCTGGGTTTACATATAATATTTCGAGTGCACTTTAAAGGGTGAGGGCAGTGATGGCTGTCACAAACAAAGGGTGGTGGGGCGGGTGGAGGGAACGCGGGAGGGGTTGCATCGCGCAGGGGTGTAAGTAATAATATATTAATTTTAAAAAGAACTTACTTGAAGCCGCCGGCCACCTCCCGTGTTGTGTCACGCCTCCTCTCCTCTCCTCTTCCTGGTCCCAGCAGCTCCTTGGACAGACTCCCATCAAATCATCGTGCTGCAGAGCAGTGGAAGGATTGGCCTGTGCGGGCTGAAAAGACACTCCACTCAGGTCAGGTAGTCTGTGGGGTTTCTCCAACCCGGCTGCTTAATGCAGATGGGCTGGATAAACCTAAGTGTGCATGTGTGTTTTGGTCGCCCTGAGATGGCAGGCCAAAACACATATGCACACTTAGGAGTGCACATAGCACTCCTCTCCCCCCCATGCCTCGCCTCCGCCCCTCCCTACAGCGCTGGCTCAGAGCAAGCAATAAAAAATAAAACAATGCTAGAACATAGTTTTATTTTTTCATTTGGTGGCTCTGAGCCAGGCAGTGGGGCAACTCTCCTCTGCCATTGAGGAGGAGCCGCCGATGAGTGAAGGCTGGATTCCAAAACAACTCAGCTTTGTTCTACTAAACCTCTGTCTCTGAGGATGTTGTGGGTACAAGGACAGCATCAAACTGGATTTTGGTGTTGGATGTGGGAGGACACTAGGATTACGATAGTACACTCCCCACGTACACACTCCAGACTTCACCCAACTTAAAAATGCCCAAAGTGGGCAGAATTAGCCCCGGGAACCTTTACACGATTGGTTAGGGCATCCTCAGAAGTCATTCCTACCCACTAGCTTCTGCTAGGCATAAATGTGGCCTCTCCAGAAACCCACTTCAGAACACTCCTGGACCTGAGGAAGATCAGAAGAGGACTGAGCCTGCTGCCTGAGATGAGACCAGAAGACTGGACCTGTTCTCCCTCTTCAACCCACAACAAGTGAAATCCAACTGTCATAAGGCTGACCTCCTGTTAGCTACAGGAACACAACAAGCTTTTTCGTGCAGCTGCTCAGGTGACCAGTGGCAACTGGCCCTGTGCTGGACCCTCTTGTTGGGATCTGCCTGCCACCCAGTGTGTCTCTAAGTGCCTCCACAGAGCTCCTGGGGGGCTTTAGAGGTGTACTGCTGTGGTGGATTGGGACTTAAATGACTAAAGTTGGTAGGTAAAATATTTGACAAGAACGCATCTGGTTAATGTTTCTGACCCATGCTCCATTGTTGTCATCGTCAAATACGCTTAGGTCCTGCCCTACCACGACCATTGACTATCATTGGCACATTGTGCTTCTTGGTGCTATTTCTCCTTAAAACTATAAAAATTTGCATCTCTTGTTACCCTTCTTTGATTTTTGTAATTTTGGTGTCATTTAGTTTATTAGATGTTACTCTATTTTTCTAATTCCTTTTGGGTTTTGAATTATTTTACATTTTATCTTCATTACTGTTTTTGTACTGCATGAATACTTTACACATTCCCTCTAAATTAAGCCTGTCTGATCTGTGCCATAGCTATCAGGGGGTTGAGCCCAATTTATTTAGTGACTTTAGAGGTTCACCCTGACAAGGACTGTGTTTATTACTTGCTGTGGGTACTGACCCTCCTCAATTACTTTAAAGTGTGTCTTAAAGAAGCAAGGAAGGATTCTTTCGAAGAAACAACATCATATTCAGAGTGCCGTGGGTCTCCATAATTCACATGTGGACACAGCTTGTCAGCCATACCTGAAAGCTGCTTTGGGGATGCAGACCCTTAGGAACATTTTCAACACTAGGCTCTTGACCTTGCCAATTAGTGAGTTCAGAACATAATTGAAAATGCAACTACTAAGCCCGCAGCAATGCAGACGGTGCTCGAAGGCCGCGGAGTCTCTGATCCATCTTTTGTGCTGTTTCCCCGAGTAGTTGCCTCAAAGGCGCCTCCTACTAAGGCTAATATTTCTACAGCAAGGTCTCAGATCATGCAAGGAGGCTGTCTACTGTGTCTACACATGCATGACTCCCATGAACTTAGCAAGAATTTCCAAGCACTTGGCCACAATAAGAGAGAATCTGAGGCCTCAAGGCTCATCAGTTTTAAAAGCTCATCTGAAAGGCCAAGTAAAAGAGGATGCAGCCAACAACGACTGTTGTACGATGCAGGACAATAAAAAGACATACTTATTTTCCTCATTAATGCAATTGACCACTCTATTTTCGTTTTCCCTCCTCCGCCTAAGTGTTTTAGCCTATATGGTCTCACGGGCTACACAATGTTAAAATCGTATTGATGACGGCAGGCCTAAGATGATGCTATTAAAACTGTTATTTCCATTTTTTACATAGCCTCAAACCCTCTGAACATGTTTCAGCCTGAAGGGCCTTAATGAGTCAAGTAATGGTTGATCATACCAATTACTCTTAGTTCAAGACAATGTTGCTAAAATTAACATTTTTGCACACATAGCCTCATTTCTGTATTGCATTTTCCTCTGTATGCCCAGAATGATCTATATAATGTGGAATCACATATGTGGCTGTAGGTCCTAGGCAATGCTGCAAAAACTGCTATTTTTTACGTTCGCACATATAGCATGTTTGCACTTTAGACTTATGTTTTTAAACGGCGTAATCTTGTCAAACTGCACTTGTTATGTTAGCTCGTGCTAGGATTGCAAACATAGTTCCAACCCTCATGAATGGAGTTTAACTTGAATGTCCTTTATTGTTACTGCATTAAGACTAATAGTGTGGATACCCTATGGATGATATGCCTATGATCCTCTGCAGCATGGGTCTTGACTGAAATATAATGCTTTCCAAGCTTTCATCACCATCGCATACACAATCCTAGCTCTTTGAATACATTTTAGTTTGTATGAATATAATGATCACAATAATCTCTTTTTGCAATTATGACCTCAGGGACAAGATAATATTGAACTTTAGTCTACTTGGTTCTAATGAGCATGATTGCTCTCTGTGAAATATGTTTATCTTTAATTCCCTTATCTGTTGTAAATATATTGTGAAGATTTTAATTAATCAGACAATAAACTTAAACTTCAAATTAGTACCCCAATTTCTTACATTGGTGTTCAGCGTGTGGGATCCAGGACTTGCTTTTTGCAGGACTACTCAGAGATCTGCGTTAAAACCAGAAATCTCTTTCGTAATTTGACATCAAAATCAATTTATTTTTTACATTGACTTTTGATTTCTAATTGACCATTTTTTGATTTTTCTTAAATTTCACTCCTACACTCTTATTTTGCACCTGTGATTTTTTTAAAGGCTGAAATGCATCTGAGCAGCATTGAGAGCCTCAATAAGAGGAGAAAATGGCACTGGTCCTGGAGGAGAAGAAACTACTGCTGGTGCATGCGATGAGCTGGATTGAACTGGATCTGAAAGCAAAGATAGTCTCAGGGTCTAGTGGTGACGGTGGCAGCAACACTAAAGTGGCTAGGAGAAGTGAAAAGGTCCACATCCCCAAATACCTGGTGTCTAGCTTTTCATTGGGGTTGACATAGACAAGTGGTTTTAGGTCTATGAAGTGTCCTTGTGTATGCATAGAGTCCAAGAGGATTGCTGGGGGGCTGTTCTTTGGAAACACATGCCCACTACGGAGAGGGGTACCTTATTGGACTTTGAGAAAGCTGACAGGATGAGATATGCCCCCATGAAGGAAGCCCCTGGTGTAAAATTTGGGTTAACTCCCAAATAGCATCGTCCGAAGTTCAAGGCTAGCCAGAAGCAGTCACACCAGTCATGGGTTAATTTTGTGGATTACTCCAGTAAGGCACTGGATGGTTTGGTGAAGGGCAGCAAAGTAAATTACTATAATGGGCTTTACAATTTAATATTGCAGGAGCACATGTTCAGTACTTGTTTTGCAGAGCTGCGCCTACACCTTATCAATTGTAAGTTGACTGTGTCCAGAGAGCTTGGGAAGGAAGCAGACCTTTGGATCGGCACCAAGTGTCCAAAAAGGGACTTGGAAGTGACCCCAGGAAGGGTGGTTCAGGTCCCCATCAGGAAAAGGTAGGGAGGTCCAGGATAAAAGAGAGAAGTTCCCCCACAGGGCTCCAAAAGAGTCTGGAGGGAAAGGATTCCCATAACCCTTCTGAGCACAAGGGTGGAGGTTCTGAATGACAGAAGCCCAGGGCAACCTTTTTCCACCCAGCCTTTATGAGTTTTACCATCAGGGCCCAGGCTTGGGGACTCTGCCTGTACCAAGAAACCACCTACAGATGGGCACTCCACAGGGGTGGCCAATGTGGCCTTGGTGAGAGGATTTCCCCAGGAGAAAAGGGTTGAGCATGCCCTAGTGTCCCTTAGTTGGGAAGAGGAAACAGAAGATACGCTGGTGATTCCTGAGGGTGAGAGTCGTCACTTTCATCCGACCACAGTGGATGAGGTCCCTGTCAATGCTCCTAGGGATACCTGTGCCAGCCACTCCATGGTGATGGAAGAGCTGGTTTCCCCAGAGAGGTATCTGCCAGGACAGGTTTTAAGGGTAATGTAGGACCATGGACAGGACGTTTTCCACCCTGTGGCCCTGGTAGCTCTGAAATGAGGTGGGGGAAGTGACCCAGCGGAAGGCAACTGTCAGTCCCCAGATGCCCATTGTTTGTATCATTGGCAATGAGCTTCCACCAGTGAGAAAATATCTGGGTGGGGCAAACCCCAGGGGCACCCCAAAAACACAGGTTTCTGGTGGTAATGCTCCCAAACTGAGATTATGGTGGCCAAGATGGAGAGTAATGGGTAGGAGGTGGAGGCCATTCAGAGTGGAAGGACCAGTGGGTCATGGGTTACCTGCTCTGAGAGAAGAGCACCCCAAGACTGACCCTGGTGAGGCCACATCTCACCTGGTGGTGCTGCCTGTGCTGTCACAGAGACAGAGTACAGGAGACCTACCCCAGGCAGACCCCTGCATGACACAGATTGTGTCACTATTGACGGAGGCTGTGGTTCCACCTGGAAGGTCTGTATTTCTAGGCACCTGTTCAGTCTCAAGGTACAGACCCTGGGCTGAGAAGTCAGTCTCAGTATACCATCCCAAGATGGCAGGAATTAGAGTGAAAGGAGGGTCTCGACCACCTGAGGGTGTAGCCCCTACTTCAAAGACCAAAGAGGCCAGAAAGACTTCAGGAGCAAGAGAGGGACTCCATGCCAGCACCCCAACTGGAGGGGAGGCCTACCCAAGGTCCCAGACTAGAACCTCCACCTGGCAGTGGACGGCCAGGGACATGGCTCTTGACACTGACAACAGTCGGTGGCTTATGTTGATTGCTGTCCTTATGGCAGAGGCCTTCCTAAGTTGGTGGCAGAAGTCTGACACAGGAGGCACAATGGTCCACATCACTTTGTTGCCATGGTGCTACTATCTGCATACTAGAATGCATCTGTGAGCAAGCTAAGGTTAGAAGCCTCACTGATAGAGGTCTGCAGACGAGGACGTTTCATCATGGACCAGTGCAGTGGCCCAGAAGGATGGTGACAAAGGGGAACATATAGGTTTAGAGGGGTATAGAACAGACAAGTGCCACTGGAGAAGAGGCAATTTGTCCATATTCTGTCGCTTGAGCAGGGTAACCCATGAAAGTATTAATAGTCTACCCTAGCTTTTGGGTTAAGGACTGTGCTGGAAATTTGCTCTTTCTGCAGGTCACCCTGAATTTTTTGACATTTGCCGAACCTTATTGTAGCTGGCTAGAGAATTTTGTGCACTTTACCCCTGCTAACCAGGAGTAAAGGGCTTGTGTTACATACACGCGAGCGCGCAAGGTATCTAGGTATCCTCGTGCGGTCGCGTGTATGGTATTGTTTACTTATGAAGTGGGGATGTTGTTACACGCGTGTCTCTGTGCACATGGTGTGTCTTTTAAATACATGTGTTGGGAGCTCGTGAGTTGTGATGAATCTAGTGTGGAATGCGGGTATTTATTGGTGTTCGTTATGCCGTTAGGCATTCAAACCTGTAACTTGATATGTGCAAGTTCTGCTGTACTCCAGTGGCATTGAATAAAAGGAGAAAATCTTATGTTACTGCATTTCGTGTTTCCCTGGATTTCTGTTTTGTTATTTCCTCACTTTCCAACACTGGCGACGAGCGGGAGAACCACGATATTTTCAAGTATTTCGTGGATTTTGTGGATTGTTCTCCGTCATTACATCGCAACGTTTGAACTGCCGAGACTTCCTCTGGTTGTTTTCTTTCACGGCACGTCAGCGGAAGCATCTGGTAACTGATTGATTATTGGGCGTTTTGCTCCGCCTCTCCATGGTGACGTTGGAAGTGTATTTTAACCCTTGCAGCACCTCGTTGGATCACGGAGTTGCTGTCTCAAGGGATTTCTTGGTTTAACGCCTCCTCTCATCTGCGCGAGTTACTGCAAGCAGGCTGTTGTTTGGCCAAGTTTATTTTCTTTGAAGCTGTTTTCGTGAGGAACCCTTTTACAGCATCTATTGATTCACCATTGGCATTGCAAATTGTGTGGCGTCTAACATGTTTTTACACATGTTATGGTAACATATTTCTGACCTTTTATCTTTTCTGGTAACTTTTGTGCATATTTATATTCTAAAGGAACTGTAATTAAACAACGTATACACTTTATCACAGTGATACACCTACTATTCACATACTTTAAGACAACGGTGACTACTTTTATTATTTTATATTGTTGTGCTTTTCTGCTTTCTTACTCTCAGACAATGGTGACTACGTTTATTATTTTAAATTGCTGTTACTTTCCATTGTTTGTCCTCTATTTTGCATTTAAACAAGTATGTCAGGAATTGTACCACCTCCATCCTTTTTATCAACTCCTGGTGAACCACCTATGGCTTGGGATATATGGGAACCTGTATTCTTAGCTTATGTTGAGGTACTTGAAGGGGAAGAGTGTGAACCTGAAAGGAAGCTGGCACTTTTGAAACATTGCTTAGGGGTATGGGTTTAAAAGAATTTAAGAGTCTTCCGCCTTTAGTTAATCCTGGAAATATTAATGTGTATCAATATGCAACTAAGCAATTAAGTCTAAGGTATGGTAAGAAAACCAACATTGTTATGGAGAGATTTATATTTTACTCTAGAAAACAGTCACCTAATGAGTCTATTGACGATTACGTCTCATTGTTAAGATCTCTTGCTGTCACATGTGATTTTGAACATATCTCATATGAACAAGTATTAAGGGACCAAATATTAATGAGAACTAACAATAAGAAAATTCAAGAGAGGTTGTGGACTACGTCTGATATGTCCCTTAATGCTGCTATTGATATTGCCAAGGCAATTGAACATTCTGAGAGGATTGTACAAGAGATAAGGGGTACAGAGAAGAGTGAAGTACAAGTTGTCCCTAAAGATCCTGATAAAAACAAAAAAAATGTTCCTCTCAAGTTTGGTAATTTTCAAAGGAATGAGAAATATAAAGATCCGAGACAAGAAAATAAAAGAGGTCCTTATTTATGTTATAGATGTGGCAGCAGTGGGCATTTAGGGAACTCCAGAAATTGTCCTGCCATAGAAAAATCTTGCATTAAATTTGGAAAGAAAGGACATTTTAGTAGAGTATGTAGATCCATTCCTAAAAGAGTAAATTTTGTACATGTTTCTGATGATCTTGATTCTTCCTATGAATACGATGAACAAGATGTAAACACTATATTGAATTTAGGTGAGAGTAGCGACAAGTTTCCTTCTTGCCATGCTACAATTAACGGTGTGTGCACACATGTATTGGTGGATTCATGTTCTTGGTATACTATTTTGTCTCATGATGTTGTCAACAAAAACTGCCCAATTTAGAACTAAGTAACCCAGATATTAGTCCTGGTGGATATACTGGGCACAAAATTGAATTGGTTGGCTATTTTTGGGCCAATTTAAGTTTTTCTGGCCGCTCCACATATGGAAAAGTTTATGTATCCAAGAAGGGGCAATCGCTTTTGGGTTGGCCACATCAAGAAGAAATGGGAATAAAAACTGACCCTAAAGCTAATCCTCAAGTATTTACCATAGGAAGTCCTATCACTAGCACAAACGACTCAACCAAAATCACACAAGAATTAAAAGAGTCTTTCCCTACAGTGTTCAGTGACAAGTTAGGAACTTATCAAGGTTTTAAACATTCCATCAGAGTTATGGAGGGTGCCATTCCTGTGCGTCATAAAGTAAGAAATGTCCCCATCTCTTACAGAAATAAACTCAAAGATATGTTACAAGACCTTTGTAGCAAAAACATTATTGAACCCGTAGAATCATCACCATGGGTTTCTCCCATTGTGATTTCGGTTAAACATTCTGGGGAATTGAGATTATGTGTGGACTTGCGCAGTTTAAATAGTGCCATTTTGGTTGATGCTCATTCTCTCCCAAATTTACATGAAATGGTATCAACTTTAGCGGGCGCCAATGTTTTTTCGTGTCTAGATCTTGCTAGCGCATACCACCAAGTCGTCTTAGATGAGGAATCTAGGAATTTCACTGCATTTATCACACCTGAAGGATTATTTAGGTTTCGTAGAATGCCTTTTGGACTTGCAAGTGCAGCCTTAGTGTTCCAGAGACTTATGAAGGAAACATTGGAGGGGGTTATCTGGAGCTATTGCGTTCCAAGATAACATCCTAGTTTTTGGGAAAGACCACGAGGAACATGATCACAATCTCAAGAAAGTTCTTATTGCATTATCATCAAAAGGTCTTACTTTACGTGCTGACAAATGCAGATTTAAAAAATTGGAAGTGGAGTATCTTGGGCATAATATTAGTGGGGAAGGTATTAAACCCAAGAAGAGCCATGTCGACAGTATTATTAATGCACCTACTCCTAATTCAAAAGAACAGTTAGTGGCATTTCTTGGCTTAATTGAATTTTATGCGAAATTTATCTCTAACTATGCTTCTAAAGAAGACCCTTTCAGGTGCCTGTTGAAGAAAAATGCTGTTTTTAAATGGACTCAAGATATGAGCAATGCCTTTTCCTGTTTAAAGAATGTGTGGTTAATGCCCCATGTTTAAAACCTTTTGTGATTGGCAAACAAAGCATTGTGATGGTTGACGCTAGCAATAGTGGCTTGGGTGGTGTACTCATCCAAAGAGTCAATGGCAGGGAATGGGTAGTTGCTTACGCATCTAGAGCTTTACGTGATGCAGAGAAAAATTATTCTGTAGTAGAAAAGGAGCTTTTAGCTTGTGTTTGGGGTGACAAACACTTTAGGACTTTCTTATGGGGCACCAAGTTTATTATAAAAACAGACCACAAACCGCTTGTATACATGATGGCACCAGGTGGTGGTCGCACAATGTCTGCTAGGTTGGCAAGGTTGGCTTCTAGATTGCAAAATTTTCGTTACCAGTTGGAATATGTGAATGGGAAAAACAATGTACATGCCGATTGCATGTCTAGGTTGCCATTGGCTACAGATCGGTCTGAGAAGGATGACAATTTTGAGTGTGAAGTAGCATTTACACATAAAGATATTATATTGTTTGGCAGTTCCTGTCCTATTGTTCAAGAGGATAAATGGTTAGTTGAAATGGAGAAAGATTTCGAACTTAAGAATGTGGCAGAGTGTATTATTAAAGGATGGCCAGAACAAAGGAAAGTAAAAAATGAATTGGCTGTTTTTTTTAAAGTTCGCGAGGAGTTAGCAATGGAAAACGGTATAGTGGTAATGGGGGACAAATTTATTCCTCCATTTAGTTTAAGGAATTCTATCATTTCTTTAGCTCATGAAGGACATCTAGGAATTTCCTGTACCAGAAGAAGGGTCAAAGAGTGTTTTTGGTGGCCAGGAATCGATGCTTGCATTGAACAGCATGTAAGATTATGCCAACATTGTGCATTGAGTGATAAGTCGGCAAAAGCTTTATGTACTGAACCGCAACTGGTCCAGTTTCCTGATGGCCCATGGCGGAAATTAGGTCTTGATATCATTGGACCATTTGCTGTTTTGCCTAAACATGAGTCATATGGATTGGTTCTCATTGACTATTACTCCAAGTGGCCTGAGGTCAAGATGGTGAAAGATGTAACTTCGGAAGTTGTTGTAGAATTTTTGGCCAGCGTATTTTGCAGAGAGGGTATTCCTCAAGAGATGGTCACGGATAATGGCCCACAATTTGTCAGCAAATTTTTTGAGGATTATCTTCATAATTGTGGTGTGTCGCATAAGAAAATTGCTGTGTTCCATCCTGAGGCCAATGGCCAAGTGGAACGCTTTAATAGAGTTGTCAAGGAAGCTGTTCAAGTGAGTGTGAAGGGTGGTATAAAGTGGAAAATTGCATTACATTCCATGCTATTAGCTTACACAGGGTCAAGACTGATTTGCATATGGCCAGGTCTAAACTGGGGTGGCATGGTGAGCAAAAGAATGATGGATTTAACCCAGATCTCTTGACTGGGGGTGAATGTTTTGATTTGTTCTGCATTCCGTCCATCAATTGTGTGTCTTTTATTAGCTTACAGAACAGCTCCTAATGCCATTACATCAGTCAGTCCTTTTGAACTACTTAGTGGACGTAAACCTGGATCCAAATTAGTGCCATGGTGGTTAAGGAACAAGCGTGATACTACAGTTGATAATTTTGAGTTGGATTTCAAGGAAATTAGATGCAAAATGGAGGATTACAAATCCAAAATGAAGCAAGACATGAGTTGCAAAAGGGGTTCTGCTAGCAATCAAAGAGTAAATGTTGGTGATGTGGTACGCATAAAAAAATCCAAAGCTGACGGAGGAGGAGTATTTGGTTGGATCCCATTCGTGTCATACAAGTTTTTAGAAGTGCTGTTCATGTTGAAGGGGGGAGTGTATGGAACCTGAACAGAGTGTCTTTGTTTAAAGGTAATACTACTAGTTGTGATCTTTCTGAAAGTAATGTATTTTTGGATGTAACTAAACCGCATCAATATGTTACTACTCATGTAACTAGACCGCATCAACATGTTAGTATGGAACTGTTAGAAATGGGGGTCTCTAGTTGGCAATGGCTGGCCACTGTCCAAGTAGGGATCCTTCTTCCTAAGTCAGAGTAAGAGGGCTACCCTCCTTGATACCCCTGCTCAACCCTGTGGTAACGTAGCACGAGCAGGTAGGCTTATCTCAGAGGCAGGGTGTGAAGCATTTATGACCATACACAGTAACACAGTGAGGAACACTACAAAGGGACACCACACAAGTAGTTATAAAAAATAAGTATCTTTATATATATGTAGACTTATCACAAGACCAATAACTGTAAAAGCCACAATACTGTCAAAAATGGGATTGTTGTTGAAAGGCTGTCCAAAAATAGTTCAAAGGTTGCAAAAATAAGGTTCAAATCCAAAGCAGTGGTCTCTGCGACCCTTTCTCTCACAAAGTACCTGAATTCAGTAGCAAAACCAACAAAATGTCGCAAAGAAGTGGTAGCGATGATTCTCGGCACGCGAGGCCGGCGATGCGTTAAATCCTTGCCGCAAGGGAGGATGATGCGCCGATCTGCTGATGCGTGCGGAGACGATGCAACCAACTTCTGCACGCTAGGCCGCCGATGCAATGACTTTCTTGCCGCGAGGGAGAAGTCGATGCGACGATCCTGTTGCGTTGTGCGATTGTGTTGCGATGCGAAGATATGGCGCTCCGCGAGGGAGCGACGAAATCCGGTGCGATGCGATCAAAATGGCGGACGCACGGCGTCCGCAATGCGATGTCTTGAAGCGATGATTTCTGTAGGGGTTGCGAGCGCTCGGCGACAGCAGCGCGATGATTTTTCCAGCGCGTCTCGGCTGCAGTGGCTCGCAAAGAGGCGTTAGCGATGGTTTCGTGTTGCGAGCACTCAGCGGCAGCAGCGCGATGATTTTTCCAGCGCTCTCGGCTGCAGCGGCTCGCAAAGGTGCGTTAGCGTCGATTTCCAGCACTCTTTTCTCTGAAGCAAACTAGAGGCCCTGGAACTCACAGGAGCCTCATCAGCAGATAGCAATCCTCGCAGGGAGGAAGCAGGAGGTTGGTGGTGGAGTCTGATGTGCCTGAGACTCCAGCAGGAGGCTAGCTCTTTTCCTAGCCCTTGGGTAATTGCTGTAACAAAAATAAAAGTTCTCTCAAAAGTCCTTTTCCCTCTTCTTCAAGGTCCAGTGGTCACTGCTGCAGGCCAGTGCAAGAAACAACACACAAGCACAAGGACAGTCACTTCCTGCAGATTCCTCCAGTGGCACGGACAGAGGTTCCTCTTCAAGGTCCAGGGGCAATACCCATTGTAGGGGTTTGAGCACAGATATTTATACCCCAAAAGTATTTGTTCTCAGAAGCTACAAGTCACTGAACCTAGCCAGAACCAGTTCTGCTCAGTCCTGGAGCACTTTGTTTACCAGGCTGCATCCTTCCTTTCAGAAAGAGGGGTCTGCTAGCAGACACACAGTAGGAGGTGGAGCCAGCATTCACCTTGCCAGGCACAGCCCTATTCAGGTCAAGGAGCCACCCCTCCCCATACTCTAAATGCAGAGCTCTCTATTCAACCCAGGTCTGACTCAGCCTGCCCTGTCCCTCCAAAACCAGACAGCCAATACACATAACAGCAGAGCACACTGGAAGGCTTAGGCAAGAAAATACCTACTTTCTAAAAGTGGTATTTTCAAACACAGAATATAAAAATAAACTTTACTAAAAGATGTATTTTAATATTCTGAGCTCAGGCATACTAAATTCGTTTTTCTACCATGTTCCTGGGGTCAGTTAGGACTATAGCATGTAATAGTCAAACTGCCCATTCTGGCCTATGAGGAACAGGTAGCCTTACAGTAGTGAAAAACGAAATTGGGTGTAATTCACTACCAGGACATGCTACACACACCAAGGCATGTCCTACCTTACACATACAATGCACCCTACCATAGGGGGACTTACATGATGCCAAGGGAAGGTTCAGGGGCTGGGAAGTGGGTGCACTTCACAGCCAAGATGGCAGTTCTGGACTGCACGCAGACTCTGCAGTGGCAGGTCTGAGACACACTTTACAAGCTGCTTCTGTGGGTGGCGCAAACCAGCGCTGCATGCCCACCAGCAGCATTTGGCTTACCAGCCCTGGGCACACACAGGCCACTCTACTAGGGACTAACAGATAAACCAAATAAGCCAATCATGGATGTACCAATTCACATAGTCATATTTACAAAGGGAGAGCATATGCACTTTAGCACTGATCAGCAGTGATAAAGTGCCCAGAGCCATAAAACCAACAAAAACAGGTCAGCAAAAATCCAGGAAGAAGGCAAAAGTTTAGGGGTGACCCTGCAAAAAGGGCCATTTCCAACAGGAACGTACTCATGTTAGTGTTACTGCAAGACAAAAAAGGGATAGAATAAGACGCCCTCCTGCTAAATTTGCAAATTATATTCTTAGTTTAAAAAAAAAAAAAATTAAGGGGGAAGGTGTGTTACATACACGCGAGCGCGCGAGGTATCTAGGCATCCTCGTGCGGTCGCATGTATGGTATTGCTTACTTATGAAGTGGGGATGTTGTTACACGCGTGTCTCTGTGCACGTGGGGTGTCTTTTAACCCCTTCGATGCGCGTGACGAGCTCAGCTCGTCATGCTGCGCGGTAGCGCTGTGCGCATGACGAGCTGAGCTCGTCACGACCACACCCGCGATCGGAATGTCCAGCACACGAGCGGAATTCCGATCGCGGTCAAGGGGTTAAATACATATGTTGGGAGCTCGTGGGTTGTGATGAATCAAGTGTGGGATGCGGGTATTTATTGGTGTTCGTTATGCCGTTAGGCATTCAAACCTGTAACTTGATATGTGCAAGTTCTGCTGTACTCCAGTGGCATTGAATAAAAGGAGAAAATCTTACGTTACTGCATTTCGTGGTTCCCTGGATATCTGTTTTATTTCCTCACTTTCCAACAGCTTGTGCACCTCTTTTCAACTTGATTAACTTGGTGTACACTTGATTGGCATATTTAACTTACCTATATGTCCCTAGTATATGGAACTAAGGTGTACCCAGAGCCTGTAAGTTAAACGTTGCATCGATTGTGCCATCTACTACAGTGACAATGCAAGCATGACTGCAGGCCTGCCACCAGTAGCCTGGCTCTGTAAGTTTTAACTGAACATTCGAACTGTCAAAATAGCCCCTTTTGACAGGCCAAACCTTCCTTTTAAATATTTATTAGTCACCCCTAAGTGGGTCTTATTGCTCATAAGGCAGGGTGCATGGTATTTAAAAGTAGGAAATGCAAATGTTTAATAATAAGCATGTACTTACAGTGCCTAGCACCTCAAAGCTATTTTCACTGTAGAAAAGCTATTTGTTCCATAGGAACGTAATGGGATGCAATAATAAATATTAATACTGTATCTAAGGAATGGGACTAGCTTGAAAAATAATTAAACTACTATGTTTAATAGTTATTAAAATTCCAATTCAATGGTAATGTCAGATTTTTCTAAATGTTCCAGAAAAGTAACTTTTATAAAGTTACCTTTGCCCTGCCTGAAGTCCCTGTAATCTAAATATGCATTTTGCTCTCCCACTTCCACCAGCCAGTAATTTGCATTTAAATAGGCATGAATGAGGTGTGAATTTGCTCCCAGGACTGAATGGACGGATATGACCCATCTGAGCAAAAAGAGAACATAGGGGCGTGGGGGGGGGGGGGGCAGGAAGGATCCTTATTGACATTAAAGGTTCAAGTCCTGCTTGAATGCCACATCCTGTTTGACAGGTCTGCTGGGTTTACATATAACAACTGGGATGCACTTCAAAGGGTGAAGGTAGCATCCCAAAACAATCCTTGTGTATCCCATGTCTGCTTGCAGACAACTCAGCTTTGTTCTGCCACACTGCTGTATCTGTCGTTGGTGTGGGTACAGGGATGGCATTCAACTGTATTTTGTTGTTAAATATGGGAGGACACTGGGATTACCCTAGTACACTTTCCACACACAGCTCCAGCCCTGAGAGCATAAATTTAGTGAGGTCGAAGACTTCTTGAAAATGCACAAAGTGGTAAGGCATCTTTACCCAATTGGTTCAGGCGTCCCCAGGGATCTTTCCCTCCCATTAGCTTGTGCCAGGCATAAATGTGACACCTCCAGGCACCCACTTCAGAAAACTCCTGTACCTTTGTAACATCAAAAGAAGACTGAACCTGCTGTCTGATAAGAGCCTAGAAGAGTGGACCTGCTCTCTCACTTGTTCACAGGACAAAGAAGTGGACTCCAAGGGACTTATGGCTGACCTTCTGTTAAAGCTAAAGGGTCACAAAAAGCTACAAGAGGCATTTCACTTCAACTGGCTAGCTGACCAATGTCATCTGGACCTAGACTAAACTCTCCTGTTGGCCTCTGTCAGCCAACTTGTGAGTGCTGTTAATTTCATTCAGCGGTGTTCGCAGTGGCTTCTTAAGAAAGAATGCACTATGGTTTTTTTTCAATAATCAAGCATTGTGAATAATCATCACCAAAATATGTTTTTTTAAAACCCCTGCAGTGCAAACCTTAGAGCTGTGAGTGACCCCTGGACCTCTCCTCAAAGCACAAACCGTGATCCTGAATCAGAAAACTTGCTAATACGAGTTTCAAACTGTTTGAGATTAAAAAAGACTTGCTGAGAGGTTATTGATGAGACACAGAAGGTCTGCCCTACAAAGACCTAGTTTTACTATTGTATCGAAAAGCTGTGGCTAAACTGAAAGACAGAACCAACACAAAGTGGCAGTAATGATTTACTCTCCAGCGCAAAAAGTGTTTTGCGCCAAAAATGCACACTTTCCACAGCATCTAATCCACTTTGTAACACTTAGAGCAAAAGGTCATGTTACTGATGGTAGAGCAACGCAAATACACATATAGTTATCACGCAGAGCTGTATATCAACTAAGATAGCTTAACCAGATGTTATGTAAAAGATTAAGCCTAGTGGAACCAGACACAAGCAAGGGGCAATGCATTGATTTACCCCAGAAACCACAGCTGTGGTACACACCACACATCCAGTACATCTGAAACGTCTCCAGTTGGCTACACTTGGGAATTTGGTCTGGAAGGTAAGGCCTCTAGTATAAATCCAGTGCAAGATAGTGCATACTCCCCTCTACACCATGGCCAAGGTGCTGCTTTTTTCAAAGCAGCCTGTTTATGCGCCATCGCAGGGGATGACGCAAGTAGCGGGTCAATGTTTGAATAGATGGTGTTGCGCGCTGTTGTCTCCTTCACACAATGCAGCACTACAAGTTTTGGTGCTCCACTGTGTTGCATGAAATCTTAGTAAATTTGGACCTCCGAGTTGAAATTCCAGCACTCTGAATACTGTTCTGAAAGTAAGTTTCTCAAGACGTTATGAATTTAGTACTGTGTAACGTGGAAGGCTCTTGGCCTAAAATTCTCAAAGGTTAAAGATTATAATATCTATGGTCTCCATTTCTAGTTAGTTAAAGCAGTATTCATGGGAGGCATTCTGATGCGCACAATTACAAGCTTTATTTGGTGTTGGAATGAACCCAGTAAAACTTAATGAATTGCCGGATGTGCTGGAAAATGAGCAGAGAATTGGGGAAAACATGTAAAGTTGGCCATGAAAAATCTGGATCCTACCATCTTTTCCCCAATTCTAAGTCTGTAAACTCAAACACTCCCATTGCCGCTCATGGTAAGACTTGGAACTAGATGGGGCGGTATCCCTTTAGGGGAATGCGATTCTGTCCGAC
Source organism: Calotriton arnoldi (assembly GCA_963921515.1). Taxonomy (NCBI): domain Eukaryota; kingdom Metazoa; phylum Chordata; class Amphibia; order Caudata; family Salamandridae; genus Calotriton; species Calotriton arnoldi. The sequence goes on along the minus strand of CAWUFW010002244.1, from coordinate 1,951,143 downwards.
TAAGTATGAGGCCCTTTTTGGCTGGCAGAAAGGATGAAGAAACGATCCAGAATAAGTACGTCCAACTGTAGTAAGCGACTGACTTGTCATAGGGCCTTATGTAACCCAGACTGAGAAAAAATAGGATATGCATTCTATGTTTGACTGCAGTTGCATAACTTACATCAGCGTTACATAAAAACATGTTTATTGAGCATAATATTCTAACAATATCAGAAGAGGTTAATTATTGGGATTCAGATGTGACCAGTTAAGTATGAACCCATATTTTTGTTTGATGGTATTAACTGAAAATAAGATTGGCATTAGTCAGATTGACAACTGTGTTATTACCTTTACAAAGTTAGTTCATTATGAATATGAACTATGTTTACTTTCCAGTGCTTAAGTATGTAACTGTATATATTGCGTTCCAATTGGATATCTAGCCATTTCTTATAAATATTTTTTTTCATATTTGTCTCTTCTAATGCTCTTTCTAGAGAATTTAGTTTTAAACCTTGTTTGTGATAAGCATGTGTTTGTGTTTTTTTAATTTCTGTATAATTAGCCCAATGGAGAGTTTGTGTGCGTCAAGAGCCAGGCATACAAAGTGGTTTTTCCATTGCGAACGTTCTGCTTTTTTAGCAATGTACTAAACCCATTTTAGAAGTCTGTAACTTTTTACCAACCCCTAAAATGGGTTTAGAGATGGATAAGGAGTCGCTATTTAGAAGGAGCATGTTCTAGGTGTTCCTTCAACATACGAATATCCACATGTATCAATGATTTAGGCCAAAAATAACGGTCATAAACCATTAAAAATGTATCAACCCCCAAGTTGGGGTGGTAACCCCTTTCACAAACAGGAAGAAGTCCCTTGGGGACCCCTTCCCCATCGCAAATCTTTAAAAAAGTTTGTTTAGAAGTAGGCAACGGTCCACGGGACCATTGCAAACAAACTAAAAAAATAAAGTAAACTTTTACTTTGAAATGCAGATCGGTTTCCTTTAAGAAAAAAGAACTTCCTTTAAAACAAAGTTTGCTTAGTGAAAGGCAATCTCAGACTTGGTGGTCTACATTTACCCCAGCTGGCCACCATCTGTTCTGATGGCCTCTAATCATAGGGAATCGCTATTTGTGTTCCTTTCCATTAATATTCATGACGTAGGTCGGATTGCGACCCACTATGATTCGGAATTTTAAGAACCGACCTGTTAGTAAATAGGATGAGTCTTAAAATTCTTTCCAGAACACAAAATAATGGTCTCATTTTGAGACCAGTAAATGGTACATCTGGCCCTTGCATGGATGTCATTTAAGGGTCGCTAGAGGTCACACTTGTGACCCCCTAGCTTGGCCCTTGCGACCCCTAGCACTACCCTTGTGACCTCTTTCCTAGGAGATCACTAAAGTAGTGCCAGGAATGCTAAGCTGGGCTTTCCTGAGCTTTTTCTTTTAACTCACAGCCAACATTAAAATGTTGCCTGCAATAAAAAACATTGAAACTACACTGCTCTGAAACAAAATGTTACGATTTGTGGCATGTGGTACATGGGCTGAGCTGCAGCGTGCATCTCTAGCAAGAACCTAGCACAGTGGTAAACTGAAAATAACAAAACTTTGCAACATAATTTATTGTTGCTGATTGAGAATGCCCGGAAAAAGGCGCCTCCATGTCTCTTGCTGTCTCTGGACATGTCAGAGGTGAGAGGAAATACAGCAGACAGTAGAGAGAACAGAAGGGTTAAGAGAGGAACGAGGGCGCAGCATAGGGACCAGAAGAGAGGAAGAAGACACAACAGATAGGTGAGATACAAAAGCAAGTGTGTGAGGGAGAAAGAGAGAGAGAGAAAGAAAAAGAAAGAAAGAACTGAGAAAGATGGAAAGGTAAAGAGATATATATTGAGAGATAGAGACAGAAAGGTGTGACAGAGCAAGACAAGAGAGAAGTTTAAGACAGACAGGCGAAAAAGAGACAGCTGACAGAGGAAAAGAGAGATGTGACAGATGAGAAAGATACAATAGAGATGAAGAGATAAATGTTAGAGAAATAGAGACAGACAGGTGTGAGAGAGAGTGACAAGAGAAAGATTTAAGACAGAGTGGCAAAAAAGAGACAGCTGACAGACAGTGGGAAAGCAGAGATGTGACGGGCATAAAATTGAGAAAGGCGCAATAGAGATCTAGAAGGGAGACAGGTGTGAAAAAAGGGCTAAACAAGAGACAAGCCAGAAAACACTTCAGAGAGGGGAGAGGGTGAAAAAGATGCATCTAAGAAATAGATGAGAGATAGGTGAGTAGGGGGGAGTTTAAAGAGATGGAGAGTAGGAGGCAGGTGTAAGAACAGTGATATAGAAAGGCTGGTGTGAAAGAGCTCAGAGTGAAAGAGGTGAGAGAGAGGGAATAGAGACAACTGAGCGGAGAGGGAATTGACAGGTGAGAAATCATTCATAAAGAGACCACTGAGAGAGGGGGTAAATAATCTAGGGAGGTAACAGGCAGATGATACAGAGAGGTGAGGGACTGGTGCAAGGTAGATGATGTAGAGCGAGTGGCGAAAAAAGGAAAGAGATGGGTGAGAGGTGTGAGAAAGGTAAGAGAAGTAATAAGGAGTCAGGTAAAAGAGACAGGTGGAAAAGACAATTCAAAGATGGGTGAAAGGGGAGAGACAGGTGGGGAAGGCTTTGTTAAGAGAGATAGTATCAGATAGGTGAAGGGGAAAAGAAAAACTGATGTGATACCTTAAATAGATGGGGACAGGTGAGACAGAGGGGGCTGATAAAGAGATAGCAGCTTAGATACAAATAGCTGAGAAAGGCAGGGAGGATTGGCAGGTGAGATGTAGGGGAAGATGTGGGTGCTTTGATAAAGAGGCAGATGGATGAGAAAGAAACATCTGGATGAGAGAGAAGCAGATAAGAGGGAGAGTACATAACCTCTTTATCAGCCTTGCACTTAATGCATGATTTGTAACTGCAGTGATGTCTCTTTTCATGATGTCATGAAAGTAAAATGTCATGTGACATCGCTTCCTAGGATGATGTTAGGTGAAAGTTCGCATGATGTCACTTCCTGTGATGTAACTGGGGGTAGTCAAAGGGCAAGTCTTGTCACAACCACTACCCCTGGGATTTTGGTGAATTGACATCCATGGGCCCTTGGTTACTTAGTAGTGTAAAGATGATTGTCTGTTATGCTCAATCTATGTGAGTGAGGAAAGGAATTAAAGGCTTTTAGAGCTAGATGTACATAGCATTGGTCGCAAAATACTGGTCACAATTTGCGACCAGTATTTTTGCCACCAGCGTGGTAATTTGCGAACCAACCTATTTACTAATGGGTCAGTTTGTTAATTACCAATTCTTAGAGGGCTGCAATTCAACCTACCTCATGAATATTAATGAGGCAGGTCTCAAATTTCAACTCACTAGGAATAGCAGCCATCAGAAGGATGGTGGCCTGCTGGGCTCAGCAGACCACCATGTCTGTGATTGTTTTAAATAAAGCATTTTCTTCTTTAAATGCAACATGGTTCCCTTAAAGAAACCAAATCGCAATATGTGGCATGTACAAATAGAAAAGTATTTTGCGGTCTCAATCGTCTCGATTCTGCAAATCAGACCTTTTGTGACTAAAAAAAGGCTATGTAATGTGGAAGAGGTGTGGTGCAGCGGCCAGGGCAGCTGACTTCGGAGCACAGGGCTCACGGTTGATCCCCGGCTCTGGCGGCAGCTCAGCTCAGCACCTTGTGACTCTGGGCAATAGCTCACTTAATTTCCAGGACGGCCCCCAGCGCCTTGAGACCCATAAGGGTGAGTAGTTTGTGCTTTACAAATACGGATTTACATTTTTTTTACGTACATCTAGCCGATAATGTAGAAATCTATTTATATGCAAACTTAAAGCCAGAGCTGGTGACTCATTAGAGTCTGTTCTGTAGCAGGTCGCAAGAACATAGGAAACTAGGTATGTTGGATGTTTTTCTTGCTCATGCAATTATTCCCATTGTCACAATTTATCACCCCTCCCCTGATCTTGTTCCTATTCGCGGTTAAAATCTATCAGGGGACAAAAACATTATACCTAATGCCCCTAGGTGGCTTAATATAGCACTGATTATCAGTGAGGAATGCCTTACCCGCCCCATAAAAAGAGAAAGGTTACACATATTCAGCTGCATGTGAGATCATCCCTGCAGATTGACTGCAGCTGGTTACAGAGAAAACGCAGCCTCCCATGTGATTCGCTCCTTTCAAGCAGGAGGTATGATGTCATCTCTGGTGGGACTCTGCTAATATTTCTAACACGTATTACTGACATCCAAATATCTTTCCTGTCTGCCTCTTAGGCCTTGTATTTTATGTCGAGACAGGCCTAGCGGATTGCCAATGGATTTTTACACCAAGAGTCTAAGGGGCATATTATCAAGAACGGCGTTAAAATTATCGCCGGTTTAGCGGCAGAAAACTGCCGCTAAAGCAGCGATAATGAGCTTGATAATATGCCCTGGAGAATTCCAATAGAAGCCCAGGATCACAGCAAAACATGGGCTTCTATTGGTATTCTCAAGGGCATATTATCAAGCCCATTCTCGCCGCTTTAGCGGCAGTTTTCTGCCGCTAAACCGGCGATAATTTTTAACGCCGTTCTTGATAATATGCCCCCAAGTGTGGCCCTTATCGTGCACGTCGAGGTAAAAACTGAAAGACGTCAGAAATGGCATTTAAAACGGGCAATTAATCTGCATCCGATGTTTATATGAGCTGCTCTGATGTTACATAAAACAAATAAGATTGCATTATTTGCCTGTCTGTCGTTCATTAACAATGTTTTGGTTTCTTGTGTCTGTATCTAAGCCCAATGTGCAAAATGATGGCAGACCTGCAAAATATGATGAGGGCCCTATAAATTCCGGTTAGGCTGGTCACTTTACGAGTATACAAGGCATTGGGCTGTGCAGGAACCCCGTAAAGGGTATCTCCAACCCCTAGTCAAAAGGGCCTATGTACGATCCTGATTGTAACGTGAGAGAGCGTAACAAATGGTTTTGTCCCATAGTTAAATTATTCAACTCTTCCCTCTCCCCCGACACCATACCCCCCGAGCTAAAGAGTCATATTAGGAAACATTTTTGACTCAAGCTAATACATGTCCTTGGTGGTACATAAGGTAGTGTTTGGTGCAAACACCTTTTACCACTGTATTATTTGAGCAGATTTGTAGGTGTGGTAATATCTGACAAGACTATTAGTGCATTCGAAATAAAATCAACTGGAATTCCATTGCATTTAGTAGATCACCAAAACCTGCTTAATTTGAAAGAAAAAAAAAAAGTAAGTGCCAGGGCTCTCGTCAGGAGGCCACTGCAGTTTGCACCACACATTGCCCCTGCCACGGGCTGCCAACGATAGTAACTACTAACTATCATACCCCTACGAGTGTGACAAATCGGACTACTTCAGGCCCCCAAACCTATAAGAATGGCTTGGGCGGGAGTAACAGTTAGTTATAATGTATATTGAATGAATAATTGCCTGGTGTTGTGTCATCTCCAAATTAGCCCAGAAAGCGCCACCTTGTGGCAGCTGTCACAAGTGCTGGTGTTGAGAATTAAGTGTTGGTGCCAAGCACCAGAAACCACTGGCTCAAATTAAGCACTGTCACCAAAGCCCTGTATTGCAACAGTGGGATGCAGGGAAAACCAATTGTAACTGACAACTGGAATTTCTATCAGGGATCTCCTTGTACCACTTCAGTAGAAGAAATGTTTATAAACATGCGATTTGCTGAATGCACATCAACTCTTCTAGTCACTATCATTGAGAGATGGCATATCCTTCCTTCCCTTTGAAAGGAAAGATATGTCCTGTAACCGTTGAACCATAGAATATGAACTGAGCGCACACCTGATTGCATGGCTGATGTGCATACAAAGGAATCCCTACCTTTGGAAACCCAGTTTTAGAACTTGCTCTTATCGGTGTCTTTAGCATTCTCCGCAACCCAGGTACATGCAAAGGATCATCCACGCACGGAGCTCAGTGTTGCATGTCTTTATTCCTCAGCGTGTAACCGTTAATTGAACACTCTACATCATGAATTCTATCACCCACACCCAAGCACTTATGTCACTGTTCTACGGAGTCTGTCAGGGACCAAAAGGGTCCAATCAGTTCTAACTCACAAGACACTACAGTGTCCAACGCCCTGATTATGCTGTGCAGTTTCTAAATCAGCCATTTTAGACATCCCTCCGTCTATTGCTCTCCTAACACCTACTTCTGTTTCTCTTACCCACCTGTCCATGGCACTGTTTGTCTGAGCTACCTTCACTTTCAGTCCTTCTGTTCTGAACCTCCATGAACTGCTCTCTCTATTTCCAACTTATCATCACCAGTAGTCACTCTCTTTTTCAAAACAAATCTTTATTGAGATTTGAAGACCATCAACAAGATCCCGTAGTCACATCAAATCAAATCAAAAGCATCTTTATTTAGCAGGGAGATCTGCCATAAAACCAGTTTAAAATACATACAAAAAAGGTAAAAGAATGAACATCAACAGCAACCTGCATGTGTTATATTGAAAATAAATAAAAGCATGCGTGCATGGCATACATAGATAAATAATCTTAAGGAAAAAAAAACATGAGGTTAGTTTAAGTGCATAGTGCTTCTTGAATGTACTGCTGCCTTGAGAAACAAACTTACACAACAGGTTTCATTGTCAGTTAAATCTTGCAAACACCTAAAGGCTTGTTGGCATTTATGATAATTTCTAAGCCTTAAAAAAGGTGCTAAACACATTCTCGTGAATAATGCGTGTTAGATTATATAGACTTTCCATCACAGGGACAGGGCAGCAGCTGATTCAATGAGTAACTATTTTCAGGGAAACCAATCATAAGAGGAATACGGTTTAAACAAAATCGTATCAGGATAAATCGATGTTGTAGATTCTGAACGAAGCCCAGATATGAAAGTGCACAGTGTTTTAAGGAAGGTAGCGTCTGATATAAAATTATTGTACTTTTATCTTTATGTTTAGCTGCTCTATAATTTGCTGCCTTGGTCAGGAAAAGTTCTTTAAGTTTAAGCTTCAGGAAGGTGACACAAAGCGGTGGAGTATCATAGAGTTTACACAGACTCAACAACGTCAAAGTGGTCTCAATATAGCTCAACCATGGAATTCTAAGTGCGTGATCCATTTTTAATATATCCCTTATCACTGATTGATTTAGTTTAACACTGTCCCTTTTCCATATTGAATGCCACGATAGTATGGGGGCCAATTTGATCATGTCACTAATAAAAGGTAAGCCTACTTCAATGTAGCAGATGAAGTTCAAGCAGGCGCGGGGAATAGTAGTCTTTTACAAAAGCATCCTCCACACGCTGCAGCTCTCCGACATCCACCATGCCCCCAAATTGCAGCCCCGTATGTGGCTATAGCCTTTGCCTTAGCTGAGTAAATCTTCAGCATTTCCGGGATAGGTTTGAGCTTAATTTTTGTTAGAATCTAAAAATTGCAGCGATACTTTTTCCCATAAAATTGGCTCTGTTTGTTACCATGTCCTTCCAAATTAGTTTGCGGTCAAACAGAACTCCCAGATAATTGAACGTATCCACCACTTCTATTCTTCTATTGCCTATAAAGAATCTCTGGGATTTTTTTAGGACTGGCCCCTTCAATTAAAACAAATGTTTTTGTCACATTAACGTGCAGGTCCAAGCTTGCCATAATGCATGTATACTCCTCTATGAGTCTCTGCAGTGCCAATGGAGTTCTAGCCATGAGCACTGCGTCATCTGCATAGAGGAGTATTGTGAGGTGGGCAGTCTCAACATATGGGATAACCTTCGCACTCAGTCAGTCAAAAAGTATCTTTCTAGTGAGTGAGGCTTCCACATTGCTCATAACAGAGAACCATAGCAGCACAGGACGGATACGTATTTGGTCACATAAATAATTTAATGCTAACTCATTATGGCAAATAAAATGTGAGGTTGATGCAGGCACAATTAAAATATGCCTGCAGAAATGATTTTCTTCCGTTTGCAGTGGCTGAGGGTCACTAAGGCCCCATATTCCTGCCCCATAGGTAGCAACAGGTACACACTGAGATGAATGTTTGTAGCAGTGGGACAAGGACCTTCCCTCCATGTGGAGACAGTAAACTAAGGAGGGAGCCCACTGCCTTCCACATTTTCATTCTATTTTGCGATATTTGGGATGCCCATGAACTAGAGGTGCTAAATAAAATCCCTAGATATGTAAAAGTGCTGGTGTGCAATTACGTATTTGGCCCTACCGTGATGGATGAAGATCGTATGCACTTCGGGCCACATGACATTGTAAATGATTTTGAAAAATTGGTCCTTTGATCCAATTTCTCCATAAAATCCACAAAATAATTGATTAAAATGCGTAAGGCTTTAGGGGTACGGGCCATTAGTACAGAGTCATTCGCATATAAAAGTACAGGAGTGGGTGCGCCGTTTACCTTGGGGACATCGGTGGTCCTGTTTATAAGATCCATACTGAGGCTAGCCATGTATAAAATAAATAACTAAAGGGCAAGCACACACCCGTGATGCACACTCCATTCAACTTTAAAAACATCAGATACTTCCCCATCAGTCCCAAACCTGACACATGCTTTTGTCTCATGGTGCAACGATATTAAGGTGCGCACCAGTATTGGAACCACCCCCATTTCGTTTAAAATTTTCCATAGCTTGGCCCTGTATACACAGTTGAACGCTCTCGACAAGTCCATAAAAGCAAGATACAGATTAGGGGCCAGATGTACGACCTGTGAAATTAGCGACTCGCTATTTGCGAAAAACTGCGAGTCGCAAATAGTAAGTCTCTATTCCCTACCTACTAACACCACAGGCAACCCGATTGCGAGTCAGTATACACTCGCGACGCTATTTGGCCCACTCTGTGTAGGAGAGTAGGATCTGCTTCACATGGGTACCCCCACTTTTTGCTGATGCTTCACTGTTTTTCGACATTAGTCTGGCTGGGGCCCTGCTAATCAGAACCCCAGCCTAGCTGCTTCCTCTCTAAAATGGTTTCCATGTGCCTTAGGCACATCACTGATTGGGATCTGGAGTGCCCTTATAAGTCCCTAGTATATGGTATACTATGTACCAAGGGCATAGGTACCTCAGAGGCCTGCCAGGGGCTGCAGCGTGTATTATGCCACCCCTGGAAGGCCATCCAAACTGACACCACAGGTCTGCTACTGCAGCCTGGGTAAGGTGGTGCATGCACCCCTTACTGTGATATAGGTTACCTATATCACTAAATACATACACACATATAAACCTATAAGTCACTCCTAAGGCAGGCCTTATCAATCCTAAAGGCAGAGTGCATGGTTCCTATGTGAGAGGGTGCCCCTGCATGAGCAGGGCCCCTCTGCAGCATTCGGAGACCATCTCTGATGCTGTTTGTAGTGCAGCCTGACCATATACTCTTAAGCGCATTATAACCTCGCGGTAAAATGCTAACTTTGGAATGGCTGCACCTAAACATGTCGTGTTTGGTGTCAAACATCTTGGAATACTACCCCCCGCCAATTCTGGTGGCGGGGGTAGCATTCCACCCTTCTAGAGGAAAGACATGTTAACTCTGACTAACCCGGTAACTTCTCTCCAAAGCCCTGGCATCACAAAATGGATGCTGCTGCCACAGACACGAGTCTGGCCTCCTGCTGCTGGACGAAACTCCGGCAGGGGAGGCCTGGACAATAGGTTTCCTGTCCCAGGGAGGTGTGACCACCTCCCCAGACAGGATAATGTGTATTGGGGCTGGGCGGGAGCACCATCTGTGTGCTTTGAAGTCCTGCACTGGGGGCACATTTGGTGTCCCTGTGCATACCCCAGTTCAAACTGGATCAGGGGCTTCCAGCCCCTGCTTTGGCGCGAACTGGACAAAGGGAAAGGGGTGTAGCCACCCCTCTGCCCTGACCCACCCATAGGTGGGGCCACAGAGTAGTCCAACCCTATCCTTAGTATAAGTATAGGAACCCAGTCCTTAGGACTTTAGATTATCCCTGGACGAAACTCTGAAACTGAATCCTGGACCTTCGACGCTCTACTCACGATTAGAGGACAGAAGAATCTCCCTTGGGGTCAAGGAGTGACTCCCCTGCTTGGCAGGCACCAAAGAAGCATCTGTCCGGTTCGCATTTCTGAAGCTCCCGTCGGACGCCGAAGTCATCGCATCACCAGAGGTAGATTCTCAGACTTCCCGAGGCTACCCTGAGTCCCCAGCAAAGCTGAGGCCCGTGGCTATCGTGGATGACTTGAGACCGTGACCCCTGGACACCGAGCACATTTGCAAGTGCATCCTCTTCTGGGTCTTCCAAGAAGTCGTGCTTTGGGCTCCGAGTAGCCCTAGCCTCCAGCACCCCCTGCACTGAAGATCACTGGCCCCCACTCCACGAGTGTCCTGTAAGCCAGATCCACGTGCGGCGTCACAAGGCTCCTTTGCGGTTGCTAGCCCGTTGGCTAGTAGCCCTTAACGAAGGCCAATCTTTTTCTAACTTGGCATCCTGGTTGCTCCAGGCCTGCCCTCACTTACCCTCGCTGGGTGAGTTCCTCAGACCTTGCTGGTCTGCACCATCGACGATCTTCCTCTGCATCAAGACTTGCCGTTGCCAAGGCTTGTTGGGTCCAATCCGGTCGCCGACACCTCAGCACTCGACAAACATTGTGTACCAGCCCGAATCCTGCTCCTGGTTGCCGACAACGCCTCCTGGACCTCGTGGCTGAAGAGTCAAGATGACTGTCAACGTACCTGAAGCACTCGACATCGGTGGGCATCTGTCCATCGCCTTCCTGGTCACTGACTAGTGACCCAGACTCTGTCCCCCTCTGCTTTCAGGTTCTTCAGAACTCCGATCCACTCTTGGATCCACCCGGACACTTTTCACTTGGTCGCCAGCAGCACTTTGCAGCAGATCGCCATTCAAATCGACGACGAAACCCGACCCCGAAAGGCACCTATGCACCCGGCTTCCCTGGGTGAGGTAACACGAGTACTCCGGTGCTCCCGTGGGTAGAGACTCTTCAAAGTCCTAGATCTCAAAGGGTTTGGCCCAAGTCCTCTTTTAAGTGTCCCTTTTCTCTAATTTCCCGATCACGACTTTCTCCATAGAAGTCAACGGCATATCGCGGTTGTGTATTTACACTGCACGCGTCTCCCGTGGGTCCCCTGTGTCACTACCTTGGGTGGTTCCTTGTGGTCCAAGCACTTCTAGAGGCTCTAGGCCTAGTGTCTAGTTCAGTCGTGGTTCGCATACCACTTTATTGGTATATGGTTTGGTACGCCCCTGGGGCCCAAACGTGTATTTGTGCTATTACTGTGTTTAAATAACTTCTAACTTATGTACTTCGAACTCTAGCCTCATAAAGAGACTAGAGGGTGTGTTTAGCAATAAATACATATATTTTGAATATATACCTGGTGTGGTGCTCTTTCATTTGATCACTCAAGAGATTATAGACTGGTAAAACAAGCTGCTTTACATTCCTTCAAGACTTAGCCTGAAGGCTGCTCTCCATAGCTACCACTAGGATAGCTTTCAATAAGGTTGTCTTTAACCTATCTCCAATAAGGGGTTGTTTGGACTGGTGGAAGGTGCCCACTATAATTAGTGGACAGCATATGCCAGGCCAACTTATCACATTGGTGTGCAGCATGTGGGATTCCAGCTTGCTATTGTTTTACCAGATAATCTCAATTGAATTGATCAACTGAAAACCACTAAAGGTACCTAAGGTACATATAATCTAAGCTTAGAATACAGTAAGTTCTACTGAACTTAGAGTTGTGTGTTAAGGGATAGCACAACCCTTTCTACAACTCAAGAGAGTTTAGTAGGCCACACTAGAGTAGGTAGTGCATACACCACACCACACTAGTAATGTCTTTAAGGGTAGGATCTAAAGAATCCTTGCAGGAAGCCATTGAGCTTCCACCCTCCAAGTATGATACACTCCCATTCTTGGAATTGAGAGCTTTATGCAACTTGAGAAAAATAAGGACAGGCCAAAGCCCCACCACCCAACACCTCAAGGAGTTGTTGGTGGCTTATGACCTTAGTAGGCCCTTGGGGACTGAAGGGGTAGGAGCTGAGGGTGGGGCAGAAGATGAGGATGGGACCAGGGGTACCAGTACCCCCAGCCCTCCCTCTGAAACTGGCCAGGAGGGCGACAATGGCCCTGACCTGGATAATCCAACCCCTCCTGAGGAAGAGGAAGAGGAGGATCAGAATGATGCTCCCTTTGTCCCCCAGGAAGGATTGTGAGTGTGCCCAGAAGGTCTAGATCTTCTTCTCAGGAGTCTAACCACTCTGGCACCTCAATAGGGAGCTCTGTCTCATCTCATAGGAGGGAATCCTCTCATGAGAGAAGAAAGAGGCTGGTTCAATATGAGGAAGCTCAGCTTGAACTCAAAAAGAAGCAACTAGCCATAGACAGGGAGTCCCTAGATCTCTTTAGAGAGAGAAGAAAGTTGGGACTAGAGTCCCATGGTGGCAGCCATGTCCCTAGAGATAGGGAAAGGTCCTATGACCATAGGAACCTGAGCAAGATTGTCCCTCCCTATCAGAATGGGGATGACATCCACAAGTGGATAACTGCTCTAGAGAGGGCCTGTAAGGTACAGAAGGTCCCTCAGGAGCAGTGGGCAGCAATCTTGTGGCTCTCCTTTGCGGACAAAGGTAGAGATAAGCTCCTCACTGTTAGAGAGGAGGATGCTGATAATTACAAGGTCTTGAAGAGTGCTCTTATTGATGGGTTTGGCCTAACCACTGAACAGTACAGGTTGAAGTTCAGAGATACCCAAAAGCACAGACTCAAGACTGGGTAGACTATGTGGATTGTTCTGCCAAGGCTCTGGAAGGCTGGTTGATGGGCAGTAAGGTGTGTGACTTCTCAGGATTGTACAATCTGATAATGAGGGAGCAGATTCTTAATAACTGTCAAAATCAGCTGTTGCATCAATACCTGGTAGACTCTGATCTGACCTCTCCCCAAGAATTGGGAAAGAAGGCAGACAAATGGGTCAGAACCAGGGTGAAGCAGAAGGTACAGAACCAAGGTGGGGAACCCAAGAAGCAAGATGCTAAGAACTCTGAAAAGGGTGGGGAGAAGGGTAAAGATCAAAAGTCTTCATCAGGCCCCCAAAAATCTTCTTCTGGTGGGGATTCACAGTCTACCAAAGGGAAAGGTCAAAGAAAACCATGGTGCAAGGTCTGTAAGCAAAAGACCCACTGGACCAGTGATTGCACCAAGTCCAAAGACTCCAGTCCAGCACCCACCAATGCCCCTAAGGCACCTGTTCCCCCTAGTACAGTTGGTGGGAGTGCTCCAGCCAAGGGTTTAGTAGGGTTCACCCTGGGTACTGAGTTGGGCTCTGACCTAGTCAGAGAACTGACTCAGGCTGTGTTAGTCTGTGATGGAGGCATGGATGTGCCCTCCTCTATGAGTCCCAGTAATCTGGGCAAGTACAGACAACAGCCTTTAATCAATGGACGTGAGGCTTTGGCATTTAGGGACACAGGGGCAAGTGTCACAATGGTGACACAAGGCCTTGTGAATCCTGGGCAAGTTATACTTGGTGAAATGTACCAAGTGACCAATGCTAGCAATGTCAGAACAGACCATACTCTGGCAGTTGTTAACTTCTCCTGGGGAGGGGTAACTGGCCTTAAGAAGGTTGTGGTAAGTGCAAACCTACCAGTCGAATGCTTGCTTGGCAATGACTTAGAGACTTCTGCTTGGGCAGAAGTGGAGCTCAGGACCCATGCAGAAATGCTGGGGATCCCTGCAGATGTGTTTGCTGTGACCAGGTCACAAGCCAAAATGTCTAGCACTGAACAGGCCTTGGATTCTGGAAGAATGGACCAAGTGCCTTCCAAGAGGAGGAGTAGTAGGGTTAAGGCAGTGCCTTCCCCTTGGCTCAGGAGGAAGATCAGTCCCTTGAGGGGGATGATCTCAGCCCTGAAGAAGGAACTGTCCCAGAGGAACTTGAACCTGACCAGGTTGAGTTCTTGGGGACAGGGGGACCTTCTAGGGCAGATCTGAGCCAGGAGCAGCAGAGCTGCCCCTCCCTTGAACCCCTCAGACAGCAGGCTGCTGCTGAGGCTGCTGGGAAAGCTAGTGGTCCCCATACAGTGTATTGGGATGATGGACTCCTGTACTCAGAGAGTAGAGACCCCAAGCCTGGTGCTACCAGGAGGTTGGTTATACCTCTGAAGTTCAGGGGCTTCCTATTGACCCTAGCCCATGATATTCCCTTAGCAGGTCACCTGGGCCAGAACAAGACTTGGGACAGAATTGTCCCTCACTTTCACTGCCCCCACATGTCTGAAGACAGCAAGGAGTTTTGTCGCTCCTGTGTAACCTGCCAAGCCAGTGGCAAGGCAGGTGGCACTACAAAGGCCCCCTGATACCACTACCTGTGGTGGGGGTGCCCTTTGAAAGGGTAGGGATTGACATTGTTGGTCCCATGGATCCCCAAACAGCCTCTGGGCACAGGTTTATCCTGGTGGTAGTGGATCATGCCACCAGGTACCCAGAAGCTATTCCCCTCAGGACCACTACAGCACCTGTGGTGGCAAGGGCCCTCCTGGGAATTTTCTCAAGAGTGGGCTTTCCTAAGGAGGTAGTCTCAGACAGGGGTGCTAACTTTATGTCTGGGTACTTAAAAGCAATGTGGAAGGAGTGTGGAGTGACTTATAAGTTCACCACACCCTATCACCCACAATGCAATGGTTTAGTTGAGAGATTCAACAAAACCTTGAAGGGCATGATTAAAGGGCTCCCAGAAAAGCTTAGGCGTAGATGGGACATACTCTTGCCCTGCCTTTTATTCGCATATAGGGAGGTGCCTCAGAAGGGGGTTGGTTACAGCCCTTTTGAACTTCTGTTTGGCCACCCTGTGAGGGGTCCACTGTGCTTGGTGAAGGAAGGATGGGAGTTACCTCTCAAGCCCCCAAAGCAAGATATAGTGGACTATGTACTTGGTCTCCGCTCCAGGATGGCTGAGTATATGAAAAAGGCAACCAAAAACCTTGAGGCTAGCCAGGAACTTCAAAAGGCCTGGCATGACCAAAAGGCTGTTCTGACTGTTTACCAGCCAGGACAGAAGGTGTGGGTGTTGGAGCCAGTGGCCCCAGCAGCTCTCCAAGATAAATGGAGTGGACCCCACACTATTGTTAAGCAGAAGGGTGAGGTCACTTACTTAGTGGACCTAGGAACACCCAGGAGTCCCCACAGGGTTCTCCATGTCAACAGGTTAAAACCATATGTGGACAGGGCAGACATGGGCTTGCTCATGGCTACTGATGAAGGGCAGGAGGAAGAGAGTGACCCACTCCCTGACCTGCTCTCACAGAACCCTGACGATGGGTCAGTTGATGGTGTAGCCTTGGCAGGCAGCCTCACTACCCAACAACAAACTGATTGCAGGCAAGTTCTCAATCAGTTTAGACATATGTTTTCACTGACACCCAGTCAGACCACCTGGTGCACTCATGAAGTGGACACTGGGGACAGTCTGCCTATTAAAAACAAGATTTATAGGCAACCTGACCATGTCAGGGACTGTATCAGGACTGAAGTCCAGAAAATGTTGGAATTGGGAGTTATTGAACCCTCAGATAGCCCTTGGGCTAGTCCAGTGGTCCTTGTGCCAAAACCTCACACCAGTGGTGGAAAAAGAGAGATGAGGTTTTGTGTGGACTACAGGGTCTCAATGCAGTCACTAGGACTGATGCCCATCCAATACCCAGGGCAGATGAGCTAATAGATACTTTGGCCTCTGCCAAATATCTCAGCACATTTGACCTAACAGCTGGCTACTGGCAGATCAGACTAGCTGATACTGCAAAGCCCAAAACGGCATTCTCAACCCCTAGTGGGCATTATCAATTTGTGGTAATGCCCTTTGGTCTGAAGAATGCACCTGCCACTTTCAGAGGTTGGTGAATACAGTTCTCACAGGTCTGGAAGCATATAGTGCAGCATATCTAGATGATATTGCTGTCTTTAGCTCCACCTGGGAGGATCACCTGGTCCACCTCAGGAATGTTTTACAGGCCCTGCAAAAGGCAGGCCTGACTATCAAGGCCACTAAGTGCCAGATAGGGCCGAGTCAGGTTGTGTACCTGGGCCACCTTGTGGGTGGAGGCCAGGTTCAACCTTTGCAGAGCAAGATCCAGACCATCATGGACTGGACTGCTCCCACTACCCAGACTCAGGTGAGAGCCTTCTTAGGCCTGACTGGGTACTATAGGGAGATTTGTCAAGGGGTATGGATCAATAGTGACACCCCTGAATGACTTAACTTCTAAGAAAATGCCCAAAAGGTTCAGTGGACAGTTAGCTGTCAAAAGGCATTTGATGACCTGAAGCAGGCCATGTGCACTGCTCCCATTCTGCAGAGTCCTGATTACTCCAAGAAGTTCATTGTTCAAACTGATGCATCAGAATTGGGGGTAGGGGCTGTACTGTCACAATTGAATGAAGAAGGTCAGGATCAGCCAGTAGCTTTCATTAGCAGAAGGCTGACCCCTAGAGAGAAACGTTGGTCAGCCATAGAGAGGGAGGCCTTTGCTGTGGTCTGGGCTCTGAAGAAGTTGAGGCCATACTTGTTTGGTACACACTTCCTGGTTCAGACAGACCATAAGCCCCTCTTATGGCTAAAACAAATGAAGGGTGAAAACCCCAAACTGCTTAGGTGGTCCATTTCCCTACAGGGGATGGACTTTACAGTGGAACATAGGCCTGGGAGTAACCATGCGAATGCAGATGGACTCTCTAGGTATTTCCACTTAGAACATGAAGACTTAACTGGGCAAGGTTAGTTTAATGTCCCTACGTTTGGGGGGTTGTGTAGGAGAGTAGGATCTGCTTCACATGGGTACCCCCACTTTTTGCTGATGCTTCACTGTTTTTCGACATTAGTCTGGCTGGGGCCCTGCTAATCAGAACCCCAGCCTAGCTGCTTCCTCTCTAAAATGGTTTCCATGTGCCTTAGGCACATCACTGATTGAGGATCTGGAGTGCCCTTATAAGTCCCTAGTATATGGTATACTATGTACCAAGGGCATAGGTACCTCAGAGGCCTGCCAGGGGCTGCAGCATGTATTATGCCACCCCTGGAAGGCCATCCAAACTGACACCACAGGTCTGCTACTGCAGCCTGGGTAAGGTGGTGCATGCACCCCTTACTGTGATATAGGTTACCTATATCACTAAATACATACACACATATAAACCTATAAGTCACTCCTAAGGCAGGCCTTATCAATCCTAAAGGCAGAGTGCATGGTTCCTATGTGAGAGGGTGCCCCTGCATGAGCAGGGCCCCTCTGCAGCGTTCGGAGACCATCTCTGATGCTGTTTGTAGTGCAGCCTGACCATATACTCTTAAGCGCATTATAACCTCGTGGTAAAATGCTAACTTTGGAATGGCTGCACCTAAACATGTCGTGTTTGGTGTCAAACATCTTGGAATACTACCCCCCCGCCAATTCTGGCGGCGGGAGTAGCATTCCACCCTTCTAGAGGGAAAGACATGTTAACTCTGACTAACCCGGTAACTTCTCTCCAAAGCCCTGGCATCACAAAATGGATGCTGCTGCCACAGACACGAGTCTGGCCTCCTGCTGCTGGACGAAACTCCGGCAGGGGAGGCCTGGACAATAGGTTTCCTGTCCCAGGGAGGTGTGACCACCTCCCCAGACAGGATAATGTGTATTGGGGCTGGGCGGGAGCACCATCTGTGTGCTTTGAAGTCCTGCACTGGGGGCACATTTGGTGTCCCTGTGCATACCCCAGTTCAAACCGGATCAGGGGCTTCCAGCCCCTGCTTTGGCGCGAACTGGACAAAGGGAAAGGGTGTAGCCACCCCTCTGCCCTGACCCACCCATAGGTGGGGCCACAGAGTAGTCCAACCCCTATCCTTAGTATAAAGTATAGGAACCCAGTCCTTAGGACTTTAGATTATCCCTGGACGAAACTCTGAAACTGAATCCTGGACCTTCGACGCTCTACTCACGATTAGAGGACAGAAGAATCTCCCTTGGGGTCAAGGAGTGACTCCCCTGCTTGGCAGGCACCAAAGAAGCATCTGTCCGGTTCGCATTTCTGAAGCTCCCGTCAGACGCCGAAGTCATCGCATCACCAGAGGTAGATTCTCAGACTTCCCCGAGGCTACCCTGAGTCCCCAGCAAAGCTGAGGCCTGTGGCTATCGTGGGTGACTTGAGACTGTGACCCCTGGACACCGAGCACATTTGCAAGTGCATCCTCTTCTAGGTCTTCCAAGAAGTCGTGCTTTGGGCTCCGAGTAGCCCTAGCCTCCAGCACCCCCTGCACTGAAGATCACTGGCCTCCACTCCACGAGTGTCCTGTAAGCCAGATCCACGTGTGGCGTCACGAGGCTCCTTCGCGGTCGCTAGCCCGTTGGCTAGTAGCCCTTAACGAAGGCCAATCTTTTCCTAACTTGGCATCCTGGTTGCTCCAGGCCTGTCCTCACTTACCCTTGCTGAGTGAGTTCCCCAGACCTTGCTGGTCTGCACCATCGACAATCTTCCTCTGCATCAAGACTTGCCGTTGCCAAGGCTTGTTGGGTCCAATCTGGTCGCCGACACCTCAGCACTCGACAAACATTGTGTACCAGCCCGAATCCTGCTCCTGGTCACCGACAATACCTCCTGAACCTCGTGGCTGAAGAGTCAAGACGACCATCAACGTACCTGAAGCACTCGACATCGGTGGGCATCCGTCCATCGCCTTCCTGGTCACTGGCTAGTGACCCAGACTCTGTCCCCTCTGCTTTCAGGTTCTTCAGAACTCCGATCCACTCTTGGTTCCACCCGGACACTTTTCACTTGGTCGCCAGCAGCACTTTGCAGCAGATCGCCATTCAAATCGACGACGAAACACGACCCCGAAAGGCACCTATGCACCCGGCTTCCCTGGGTGAGGTAACACGAGTACTCCGGTGCTCCCGTGGGTAGAGACTCTTCAAAGTCCTAGATCTCAAAGGGTTTGGCCCAAGTCCTCTTTTAAGTGTCCCTTTTCTCTAATTTCCCGATCACGACTTTCTCCATAGAAGTCAACGGCGTATCGCGGTTGTGTACTTACACTGCACGCGTCTCCCGTGGGTCCCCTGTGTCACTACCTTGGGTGGTTCCTTGTGGTCCAAGCACTTCTAGAGGCTCTAGGCCTAGTGTCTAGTTCAGTCATGGTTCGCATACCACTTTATTGGTATATGGTTTGAGTACGCCCCTGGGGCCCAAACGTGTATTTGTGCTATTACTGTGTTTAAATAACTTCTAACTTATGTACTTCGAACTCTAGCCTCATATAGAGACTAGAGGGGTGTGTTTAGCAATAAATACATATATTTTGAATATATACCTGGTGTGGTGCTCTTTCATTTGATCACTCAAGAGATTATAGACTGGTAAAACAAGCTGCTTTACATTCCTTCAAGACTTAGCCTGAAGGCTGCTCTCCATAGCTACCACTAGGATAGCTTTCAATAAGGTTGTCTTTAACCTATCTCCAATAAGGGGTTGTTTGGACTGGTGCAAGGTGCCCACTATAATTAGTGGACAGCATATGCCAGGCCAACTTCTCACACTCGCTATTTGCGAGTCGCTATTGTCTTGCAAATAGCGAGTCCCGTGGAAACAGCGATTTTGCATGCGCTATTTGCGAGTGTGCGTGAAAAAGGCCAATAAAGCACTCGCAAATAGCGTTTTGATAAAAAAAAAAGGTCACACTTCCTGTTTGAGGTGAAGGACCCACAAAACAGGAAGTGTTGCCCAAATCCACTCCTGAACAAAAATCAAGCACATGTGCAGGGGTAGCAGTACTGTTAGACACTGCTGAGAGAGAAAACATGAGCAGCAAGGAGAGCAAGAAGGCAAGCAAGCAGAGGCTGAGAAAGCTGAAGTTCTCAGAGAAAGAGCTGGATATCATCACGGAGGAATGCTGCAACCACCATGATGAACTATTCGGCAGAGCCTCACACCATCTGGCCGAGAATGAGAAGAGGAAGATCTGGCGCAGCATGCAGCAAAGGATTAATGCCCTAGGAGTAGCACACCGCTCCATAAAGGATATTGAAAAACGGTGGTATGATCTTCGCTCCAGGGCAAAAGAGAGGGTGGCAGCACGGCTGGATGCGGCTAAGAAGACCGGAGGGGGACCATCCACTTCAGCAGAGCCAACACCAGCTGAAGCAATGGTGGAAGCTACCCTGGAGAGGGCAGCTGTAGCAGGCTTTGGGAGCCTTGATACATCCCAGCCTTCCAGAAATCCTGGTAAGTGACAACTGTGCATGTGATGTGTGAATACCCACTAATGCCTGTACTGTGCATGCATACTAATCAACCACAAGCAAACATCCATATACAAACAACAAACAACACTAGTGTTGCATCATGGGAGATGTAGTCTGAGTCAGAATCAGTGTAGTGAGGGAATGACTTGAGCTGATAAACATTGTAAAACCACAGAAACAGTGAAACACATCGTTTATTATGTTCCATTTTCCCATTTGTCACATAGACACACCATTGGAAGCAGACGACACTGATGAGGACATACCGGGTAGCCCTGAGCCAGAGCAGATGGAGGAAGGGCAGGACGTTGGGGAAACAAGTGGGAAAAGGTCTTCTCACGTCCCAACTACTGTGGCTGCAACCACTACAGAGCCAACACCCACTGTCACCTCTGCTGCGCAGCAGGACACAGCACCACGAGGCCCTCTGACCACACGTGTGCGTCTCTCACGGAGAACACAACAGTCCCTGTGTCGGTCCCAAGGTCTGTCCTCCACTGGGCCAGTCAGTCAGGACATGTCTCCATCAATCGACCGTGAAATGCTGCAAATACAGCGCCTGCAGAATCAAATACAAAGGCAGAGAAATGTCAGGATGTCCCAGGGGTTCCGCATGGTCACAAACAAACTGGCAGAGAATCAGGCCAGGATAGAATCCAAACTGGATGCCCTCACCAACACTGTGGCCGACTTAGCAAAGGAGTGGTCTGCAGGAGGAGCAAATCAGAGGCGCATTGAGCGCAGCAGGGGACAAAAACTAGATAACTTGAGCAGGGCAATTAATAGGCTGGCGCATGCTACCAACAAACATAGCCAGCGCACACTTGGCCTGCAAGTGGAGATGGGCCACTACAGTGAGGACGTAGCATTTGGCCTTGAAAAAATCACAGCAGCAGTTGAAACACTGCAGACCAATCAGCTCATTGGGGATGTTGGCATTGGTGGCACTGACAGTGAAGTGTCAAGCCGGAGCAGCATGTCAGCCACGGAGCCACCAATGATGCGCAGAAGCAGCAGCCGCCACCTTGGGCTGGGTAGTGGCAGCTCTGGCCAGGCTACACGCAGGGGCAGGAAATTAAGTTTTTGTGTTCACAAAAAAGAATTCATGTGTCTTTAATATTATTTGTGGTGACGAAACCCAATTTTTATTTTAAAAGGCTTATTCCTACAGTTACTGATGGACATGTTGTCCTACTTTGATAATGGGTGCCTGAAAATGAAAACACCCATTGCTATTCACAATTTGTTCTGTCTTTTGTACAGCTGAGTGTCTTGCTGGTGTGTACGTACCTTTCAGAAATAGTTGATGGCAATCTGGTCCCTGCGCCTTCTCCCCTCTGCTGCAGCGCTACCATCCCTTTGTTGTATGGCAGGTGGTCCCGGGTCATCATCATCAGAATCTGTGTCAGACACATCCATGGGCATTCCACCCCTCCAGGCCATGTTGTGCAGCATGGCACATGTTGCCACAATTTTACAGACTGTCTCTGGTGCATACTGCAGAGCTCCACCACTCTTATGTAGGCATCTGAAGCGCGATTTCAATATTCCAAAATTACGCTCAATCACTATCCTTGTGCGCCTGCGTGCAGTGTTGTACCGCCTTTCATGTATGTTGTTGGGAGACAGATACGGTGTGAGGATCCACGGACGCAGGGCATATGCACTGTCACCTGTAGTGAGATATATGATGTTGTTGTTAAATGCTTACAGACATGCAAGTGAATAAACATTCGTCTGGGGACAGGTAATAACATTACCTAGGAGGTATCCATCATCAAAGTCACCTCTTTCTAACCTTTGATATAGACCACTGTGCCTGAACATATATGCATCATGGGTGCTTCCAGGGTATTTGGCTACAATACCGGTGATGATGTTTTTAGCGTCACACACTACTTGGATATTGAGGAAATGTGTGCTTTTTCGGTTACGAAAAATGTATTCAATGCGGGATGGTGGACATATGGGCACATGTGTCCCATCTATGCACCCTATGACCTGTGGGAACCTTGCTAATCTGTAGAAATCCATTTTTGTTTGGTCTAATTCCTCATTATCTCGGGGCATGTATATGTGTTGATGTATGTGGTATAGCATGGCGTCTAGGAAATTATGGAAAAAAAGCGAAAGCGCACTCTGAGACACACCACCAGCCACTGCAATGACATCCTGGTAACTACCAGTGGCCAAGAGGTGGAGGGAGCACAACACCTGCACATGTGTGGGAATTGCATTGCTGTGCATGGTTCTACTCTCAAGTTGTGGCTTCAAGGTGTCAATGAGCTTTAGTATGACCCTGCTACTTAGCCTGTACTGCTCATAAATCTCCTCTTCTGTCTTATCCAACAATGTCAGCCTGACTCTGAATATCCTCTCCTGTCTTCTCATCCTCTGCAATGCCGCCATTAACCGCCTCCTCCTTGCTAACATGTACAGGGCAGCCATTGTGGAAAGGATTGTGATGCATTCTGGGTGTGTTTTTATAGGATTGATCCTAATTACCACCTGCTTCAGCTTAGCGGTAAATTGCATGCGCAAATATACCTTTTTGCCTGTTATCGCAATTTGCGACTACTCTGTACATGCAATTTTGCGAGTCGCGAATTGCGACTCTCAATATTGTGAACGCAAAAAGCATGCACTAATATTGCGAGTCGGTATTTACTCGCAAATTAATTTGGGCAATTGCGAATGCTCTTCGTACATTGGAAACTGCCATTTTTGCATGCGCAAATTATTTTGCGACCGATTTTGCGCATGCAAATTGGTCGTACATCTGGCCATAGATTGCTTTGCCATGGTGTATTTGCCTATGAATAGGTGTAAATTCAGGCACTGTTCCATCGTACCTATTCCATTTCGAAAACCCAGCTGACACTCATTCAATACATTATTTTCATTGACCCATGTTAGTATCCTATTGTATAGGACTTTTCCAAAGTTCTTAGCAGGGATGTCTGTCAGGGAGAAAGGGTGATAATTTTTGGGCTCAGTGCAACTTCCCTTTTTAAAAATGGGCACTATAATTGAAAGGGCCCAGGATTTTGGAATTGTGTGATGATTCATGGATTTAAAGACGTTTGTCAATAATGCTGCCAATAAAATTGGCTCACACTTAATCAAGTCAATAGGAACGCCATCAGAGCCAGGGGCCTTGCTACCCTTCCTGTCCTGAATGGCAGCCGTGACTTCCAACAAAGATAAAGATAGGAAAGTGGAGGTATCAATTTTAACAACGTCAGTGTTGGTTTGATTGCTGGCAGCCTAGATGGCTTTAAAATGCGCCGCCCAATCCTCTCCCTTTATTTGGCAGCTAATAGTGGTGCCAGTTTGATCTATTGCCCTCAAATTGTGATACTGTTCTCAAAAAAGCCTTACTCCTTCGTCTTAGCGGTATCTGTAAGGATAGCCCACTGGTCAGTTATAATTTCCTTTCTGCGGTTTCTGGTCACAGACTTATATTCCCTACGCAGAGAGTCCACAAGAGCTTTATCTCGATGATGAGTAATGAGTGCCGTGTGCAGGAGGCGATTAGTCAAAGAGCACGCATGATCGAACCACCAAGGGGCCTGCAACGTTGATTTGGCTGGCTTCAATAAGGACAGCCTGATTTAAGCACAAAGGGCTACGAAGCTGTCCTTGCACGCCTAACCCTGCCCCCTCTACTATATTATACAGGTCTGCCGCAGGGCCACCAGTTCATTCCCTCTTGTATCTGATCTCGACATTGCAGCTTGATGTATTTTATAAGATACAGAGTGATTGGCCGTTTGGTAATCACTCCCTGGGGTTTTCAGAACTTCCACCGGCCCGCCTAATAATATAATATGGATAAGCTACCCGAAGTGCGCCCTGCACGCAAAGGGACAGCTGGTATGTTGTAACACGAAAAAAAAACAAATATCTCAGGGGCGGTTTCCCCTGTTTCTTGGAAGAGCAAGATGTTATAGGCCTTTCTAAATATTTGAAAAGTTAAACACAAAATTTCCCTTTGGAACCACTTGGGTGTTATTATTAGGAACTGTAACAGCTCTTTTTGCCCAATTCAGTCATGCATCCACATACCGGGTCAACAACTCACATATATACACACAATTAAAGCGCTCTACTCAGGATATGAAAATACTTATGCACAAGTTTAATAGTTCAAATCACAATCAATACAAATTAAAATCCAATACTTCATATACAACATCATAAAAATTGCTAAAAAGATTTGTTAAAACACCTTCTTAGTGTGATCAATATCATTCTATACAGAAACAACACCCCCCTGGAATGGAAAATTACACAAGACAGTAAATATTGTCTTCCAGATCGTTAATTTGAATTTGTCTCAACAACACCCCTGCAGGGCAACAACTTCCCTGTCTTCACGGCTGTTGTTTCACATCAAATTTAACACAACCCTCTGCGTCAACGCGTTTCGGTGGTAAAGTATTAATTAAGCCACCTTCTTCAGGACTACTATTTTCTTTCCTCCTCCCAATCATTTCATGGTAAAATTGTATAACCTGACATGAAAAACACAAAGAATAAATCGATCAATGCATGGGAAGCAACATTACTTTTTTTGTGGTACATAATTGTTGGACATTTTTCAAACTTTTTTTTACCAAATAACATTCTATTATTTGTTAACCCTTTTGATTAGAAACCCATTATGATCTATTAATTATACAAAGCTTTCCCTCAATTTTGTACATAATTACAATCATGATTAATAAGTACTCCCATTTCACATGGTAGAGCTTAACAGTAGTAATCACAATCCTTCCAAGACCATTCTACCCGGTCATATCCACACTCACTCCATTTATCCTAAAGGACCACTACTAAAAACATCCACTCACCGGTGCTACAGCACTCTGGTTAATGTTGCTCCCATATGATTGAGGAGATATATGCCAGCGTCTTCAAATTATAGCTGAAAGATATATAAATATAAAATGTATCACATGGGATACCCGTGTTATCTTATTATTATTGAGGGTATCAATAGGAATGGACCTCCTACCTTAGTTTTGTCTTTTTAAGGAGTATATTCAAAAAGCCACTCTAGTTGGATCACTCAGAATTCGGATTAAAATTAGGATTAAAAGCCACCCTAAACGGATAAAAAAACTGATTGATAAGAGCATTCTAAATAGAATCCATATAGTTTAATTATAATCCTTTAGTTATTATTCTCTCACCTCAATATTGTCAATACATATGAGGGGATGGCAAAAAGATTTTATTATTTCCTTGGACGAACCGGACCCTGTCTCGGTCTACATCATGTTTGCTTGTGATTATAAAGATGGCTCATGGCTAGATATGCTTTATAATCACAAGCAAACACGATGTTTTGTTGTTTACCTGCAGGCAACTGGTATGTGCTCCGGTGGCAGATAAGAGGTACTTTACGCCCTCTTGATTTCCTGGTGGAACTATCAGCGAACCACTAGGTGAGAGAAAAGAAGGGGTTCCCTTAGTTAGGATTTATAGAGGGTACTAAATAATAAACAACCAATAAATACAGTATCGGAAACACATTTGTTTAACTTAGAATTATTCCCTCTAGGTAGACCGAGACAGGGTCCGGTTCGTCCGAGGAAATAATAAAATCTTTTGCCATCCCTCATATGCATTGACAATATTGAGGTGAGAGAATAATAATTAAATTATTATAATTAAATGATATGGATTCTATTTAGAATGCTCTTATCAATCAGTTTTTTATCCGTTTAGGGTGGCTTTTAATCCTAATTTTAATCCGAATTCTGAGTGATCCAACTAGAGTGGCTTTTTGAATATACTCTTTAAAAAGACAAAACTAAGGTAGGAGGTCAATTCCTATTGATACCCTCAATAATAATAAGATAACACGGGTATCCCATGTGATACATTTTATATTTATATATCTTTCAGCTATAATTTGAAGACGCTGGCATATATCTCCCCAATCATATGGGAGCAACATTAACCAGAGTGCTGTAGCACCGGTGAGTGGATGTTTTCAGTAGTGGTCCTTTAGGATAAATGGAGTGAGTGTGGATATGACCGGTAGAATGGTCTTGGAAGGATTGTGATTACTACTGTTAAGCTCTACCATGTGAAATGGGAGTACTTATTAATCATGATTGTAATTATGTACAAAATTGAGGGAAAGCTTTGTATAATTAATAGATCATAATGGGTTTCTAATCAAAAGGTTAACAAATAATAGAATGTTATTTGGTAAAAAAGTTTGAAAATGTCCAACAATTATGTGCCACAAAAAGTAATGTTGTTTCCCATGCATTGATCGATTTATTCTTTCTGTTTTTCATGTCAGGTTATACAATTTTACCATGAAATGATTGGGAGGAGGAAAGAAAAATAGTAGTCCTGAAGAAGGTGGCTTAATTAATACTTTACCACCGAAACGCGTCGACGCAGAGGGTTGTGTTAAATTTGATGTGAAACAACAGCCGTGAAGACAGGGAAGTTGTTGCCCTGCAGGGGTATTGTTGAGACAAATTCAATTAACGATCTGGAAGACAAAATTTACTGTCTTGTGTAATTTTCCTTTCCAGGGTGGTGTTGTTTCTGTATAGAATGGTTTGATCACACTAAGAAGGTGTTTTAGCAAAAACTTTTTGCAATTTTTATGATGTCGTATATGAAGTATTGGATTTTAATTTGTATTGATTGTGATTTGAACTATTAAACTTGTGCATAAGTATTTTCATATCCTGAGTAGAGCGCTTTAATTGTGTGTATATATGTGAGTTGTTGACCCGGTATGTGGATGCATGACTGAATTGGGCAAAAAGAGCCGTTGCAGTTCCTAATAATAACACCCAAGTGGTTCCAAAGGGAAATTTTGTGTTTAACTTTTCAGTTACTAGGTGCTCTGTCCCTTTGGACTCTAATACAGCCCCTCTCCTTGGTTTCAAGGCTTTCTAAATATTTGCCAGTCTGGGAGTAATATTTTTGAGCGGAGACCCGCTACATTCCAGCTTAGAATTTTTATCAAAGAGGCAATGGCACAGCCCACCCCAGCAAGGTCACTTAACCCCCATCTATCTTTCAGGCATACCCTGACCTTTCCTACAACCAACTGCACTGTAGAGGCGAACTTAACCTCTCCCGTCCCAGAGGCCAGTTATATGCATCCCCTGGCCTTACCTCTCCTCTGAAGTCCCAAAACACTTTGCTAGAAGTCATAAGATCCCCCTCACTCCACTTGTTCTCTGTTCCATCATATCGCCTACAATAATGATATTCCAATGCTTCCTATATCATATGGCTTGTATCATAGCCCTGCTGCCCTAGGGTCCTCATAGTGCTCACGATCTCTAGTTACCCGACTACACACAACTCCTCAAAATGTTCCATTAATTCATCAAAAAGCTGTTTTTCAATTCCTTCGCTTCTCTCATATCTCCTTATTGCACAGAATGAAACGCAGTAAATGTTTTCAATGGCATTGTGCAGTCTACAGCACAAACACTACTTCGGTACCCCTACACGTAAGTGCATGAGCTGCAGACAGCACAGCTCACAAACACAGAGTGGTAGCTGCTCCTCCATGTTTTCAAGCTTCAATGTCAGGAGCCGAGCTTGTCCAGTAACTTTTGGAATTATCGAGTTTAATGCATGTGCATGATGCATTGTAAATAGATTTTCTGCACTGCAATTCGACAGCGCTGAAGAGAGTAACTTTTTCACACTTGTATTAAGGTACAAAAATTTGTTTGCAAAGGCACATCTTTCCATTACAGAGCATGGATCTTCCATGCCTCCAGATAAAAAACTGGCCATAGTGGAACAAGTCTCAGTGGGAAGGTACCCCTATAGAAATTAAGTACTCCCGAACCCCAAAGACAACTCTGAAAAGCTTGGATTTGAGAGGGAATATTGCTGAAAGGAGAGGCTGTTAAAGTCCCACTTGGCATGGGCTCAGTAAGTAATAATAATCATAATAATAAATTAAATTTATAAAGCACGCGGCTACCTCCAACGGAGGTGTCCTGGCGCTTGTGTAGCAGATTCACAGCGAGAAGGGCACAAGAAGAGGAGCTATGCAAGGTTAAAGAGCCAGGTTTTTAGAGCTCTCCTGAAGGCTTTGGATATATTGTGGGGATATAGAAGTAAGGCTTTGGATATATTGTGACTAAGGTCCTGATTTATATTTTGACAGACTGGATACTCCATCACAAATGTGACGGATATACCGTCCGCCTAATTAGAGTGACATAGGATATAATGTGATTGTAATACCTTGTAAGAGATATCCGTCACGTTTGTGATGGAGTGAATTATCTGCCAAACTCTAAATCAGGCCCTACATCTGCCCAACAAGATCTAGCGAGTAGTGGAAGAGGCGCAGCCATACTTGAAAGCTTTACCAAGTACCTACCAGCATGCGCCACCAGTTTAGAGCATCAGGCCTAGCGAGGAGAGGTCACTGCTAGACCAGTTATGAAATGGCAAGTGTTAACTGGCACCTGACTATGATAAGGGCCAGTACAAGGTAAGAGCAGCAATTTCGTAGGAGAAGTGATTGATAAGGTCCTCTATATTAGAGATTTCTGTGCATTTGTGTTTTCATGCAATATTAACAAGGTGAAGAATTTGATTTTACACTTGACTCTACATGTACACGCTGATATTTATATAAAACGAGTTTCCTATGACATTTAGAAGTGTGTTTTCCTCACTCTTGTTAACTAAGCCTCAATGAGTCTAAAATGGATGCTTCCTGTCTGCAAATTTCACTGTTCTTATTTCTGTAGCACACAGTTAACCCCTTAACTGCTGAGACTTACCTCCCCAGTGCTGAGGCCTTTTTGGACCATTTGGAGTAGTTTGCACTTAGGCCTCTGTAACTTTTTTTTCCACATAAGGCATTCATACTAAGTTTGTGTACTGTTTTTTACCACATCCTGGGTATTCTAAAGGTACCCAGGGTTTGTCGATTTCCCTGGAGGAGTCTGTGAAAATAGGCAAAATATAAGTACATTTTGGGGGGGGGGGGGGAATAGGAAAATGTGTTCTGCAAAAAAGTGCCTGCTTTTTTTCATAAAAATGGCATCAACAAATGGATCGCGGTGCTAAAGTCACCATCCTCCCAGCTTTCATGAACAGAGCTTTAAAAACCTAATTTGTACCACAGTTTTGCATTTTTGAAAGAGGTAGTCCATTTTTCCTATTTTTTGTGCTTTCAACCTATTTCCAGTTTGTGGTGGAAACCAGTGTAAAACCCATAAGTGATCCAGGAAAGTTATAGATTTCTGAAAAGTAGACAAAATATTGAATTCAACTAGGGGTCCGATGTGTAGATCCCTCAAGGTTTTGCCAAAGAAACTAAAGGTTAAAATAAAGAAAAATTAAAAATGAGTCGGAAAAAACATTAGTGGCAACGTTTTCATCTGTAACCTTTTGATATGATGGCAAGTTTACAAAAGCATTATACCATTATATCGGCTAGACTCTTCTGGTTGTGGGTGTTACAGTATAATTTAGTCCCCACCATTTATACGTCATGAATATACTTTTATATACTCATATATGGCATTTATATTCAACATGTGATTTAACTTCACTAGTATGTGTGTTACATTTAAACGAATCAATAGAATATATTCATTGCAACACTAAACCTATATATATATATCAACGACACGCCCTCGATCTGGAGCCCCACGGAGACTCGACTGGTTTGGATATCGGTGCGCAGCACAACGTGAGGGCCCCCCCAGAAGGCGACCGATGCTGCTGTAACCCCCGGACGTGGACGGAAGCATTGCCGCGAACAGAGTGTCGGAGGACGCCTGGAAGTAGGTAAGCGGCCGTGCAGCTGAGGGTAGGCAGCGGCAAGGTGGAAGTTAGGAAAGGGGGAGAGGTGCTGTGGATGCGGAGTGCATCCTGAGAAGCAAATCCAAGGGTTTTGTAGCACCAAGCAAAGAGCAGTGACAAGGGCTTTCTGCCCGACAGCTAAAACGCTGCAGGGCGGTTGGAGCAGTCTATTAAAGTGACAGATCCACATTTCCGAAGAGGCTTACTGATAATGGAAGACTGGGTCAGATTACGAGAGGAGGCTGTTGGAACAGTGTTCGATGAGGAAAGACCAGGAACTAGTGGTCCCATTAAAGAGGTAGGAGCCGGCGGCAGCATAAAAGGCAATGACACTCAGGCCATCATGCGACAACTGGAAAAACTACGGCGCAACGAGATATCCAAATGGTGGGAAATCAGATCATTTGATAAATACCTCGAGGTGGGGAGTGTCCCTCGAGGCTTAAGAATTCTAATTGCACCGACCTTCGAAAATCTAGACCCCGATATGTTGCAAGAGTGGGCAACTAATAGCGCTGAATCCTCCAATAATATGATGAGGATCCTTATAAAGTATGCAAAGAAAGATAGAGAGAAGATCCTAGAGGAAATTAAAAAATTACAATCAGAACTGGCAACATTGACAACCCCTAAGGGCAATTGACAAATTTGAAAAGGATTTGGCAACTATGTTAAGCAAGTATGAAAACACGATTAAAGAAAGAAAAGCGACCAAGTTCACAAGAGACCGCCTAGACTACCAACGGGGACAAATCTTTACTTTTGCCAAGAGGTTTGATACCCTACGAAACAAGAGTTGTCCTGCAATCCTGCATCCCTGAGTAAGAGTAAAGAAAAGAGAAAAACCACTGACACGAGCTCAGAATGGAGCTCGGAGATAGACACGGACTTGGATGAAGCAGGAAAGTCAGTGGGCAACCTAAACAAACCCCCCACCATTGTCCAAGAGCTGCGTTTTTTAGGTATGGACCGGAACATCACTGCCAGACAAATACCACCAAGAGGAGGAAGAGGCAGGGGCTACAACAGAAACGAAAAAGAAGGCGGAGAAGGCATGGAACTAAGGTCGGGCTCCAGGAAGAGGGAGAACAAACGAAATTAATGAACTCAACGTCCATCACTGTAATCAATCTCTCAGATCTAGATTTGTCAGAGGCAGAATTGAACACTCTATCACTAGGTCTGTCCTTTTGCAGTCGCACTAATTTTAACTACGCGCAAACGCGTATTGATTTTTTTCACATTTGTGCGAAAGCACAAATTGAGTAAATATTTCAACAACCAGAACATAAGGAAGCGACAGGAACAGGATAGATCTGAATATGAAAATGGAGATAATCTAGCAGTGGAGGACTTGAACTTGCTTAGAGACCTGGATGAGCTGGAAAGAAATGCCAATAATTCAGACGGGGAACCACTAAGTATCGTCATTTTAGATAAACTAGGACTTGACATTTATAGGACTAGTGTCACTGAATTTCGAAAAAAACAATGTTCACACCCATCATGCCTAAAGACTCTATTGACTTATTTGCAGAACTGGTAGTTTCAGACCTTAAAGAGTTGGCGAAAGAATCGAGTAAAAACTTCAACAAAAATATGAAAGAGGAAGAGACAAACTATGCTAAAATCATGGATAAAGTTAAATCAAGAAAGGACATAGTTATAAGACAATCAGATAAAGGAGGCAACGTAATTATTCAATGGAGCAACGGCGGACCCCTTTTCTCCGCACCTCACGCAAATTCCAATAAGTTAGTTTGCCGCGCTACCAACCCCAACCATTGCGTGACGTCACTGTGCTCCAGATCAAAGAAATGCTTCTCTTTTCAAATGGGGGTGCGCAGCTCATGAAGTCCAATAGACAGATATTGATGTGAAATTCACTTCTTTATTTCACATTTATAAAAGTCATCAGATAAAGACACTTTAGCCAACGCGTTTCATTCCCATGCTGGGAACTTCATCAGGGCAATGCTAAATGACGGCAAGATCGCACCTTCACACTATGATAAGCGTTCGTATTCCGTAAATCCAATATAATCCGACAGCTCACAAAATGAGTGTGTGTTCATATGTGTGCCTCATAAACCTTTGTACATTAGTGAGAAGTCTGTGGCTGTCAATTCCGTGTATTTAGATGAAGTAAAATATTGACAAACATGTGATTAGGATGGTACTTCTATAACCGGTGTAATTTAACGACAGTTTCCTACTTCTCACGGACCCGTGTATTGCACTGGGGCCAAGCAGAACAGTGGCAGGTATGATAAATCCTGAACGCCGAGTCAGTGTTTCTCCATCCTCAGGAGGCAACGTAGTCTTATGGCCGCTTTGCAAATATGATGCTGAAGCAAGATCCCAATTGAGAGATAAAGAGTGTTACCAGAAAGTCCCACAAAGCAATGTCTTGGAAGTGAAAGAAAAGTTTCATAAAGAATTGGCGAGATGGAAGGGTATGGGGCTGATCTCCGATGCAGAACTGCAAAATTTGAAAGTGGATACCCCAGTGACCCCCATACTTTATCTGATACCTAAAGTGCACAAAGATATGGTGACACCCCCAGGAAGGCAGATTATTTCAGCTATTGGCAGCCTCTTTGAAACTACTTCAAGATTTTTAGATCACTTCTTGCAGGATTTTGTAAAACTTTGCCATTACATATCCAAGATACAGGAGATTTCCTGAGGAAGCTACATGAGATGGTGTGGGAAAATGAAGATTTGTTAATCACTCTTGATGTCACCTCGCTCTATACGAGCATTGTTCATAAGGATGGACTAAGGGCACTTAGGCATTTTTTAGGGAGCAGACCCTTACAATTGTACCAACACTCTGAAATCTTATTGAGAATGGCAGAACTATGCTTAGAAAATAAATTTTTCCTGTATGGTAAATGACACCTATAAACAACTGAGGGGACGGCCATGGGTACCTGCTTGGCCCCCAGCTATGCGAATCTCCACATGGGCTGGTGGGAGGAGCAGCTACTCAGGACCACATACAGGAATGAATGGGAGAATAACATCAAGTTGTGGGTCAGATTTATAGATGACTTGTTCATCATTTGGAAGGGGTCATCAGAAAATGCCAAAATGTTTGTTGCATCCCTTAATGTGAACTCCCTTAATCTGAATTTTACTGATAACATAAGCAATTCAACTGTACATTTTTTAGATCTTGAGGTTTTTATAAAAGATGTTGTTTATACACTCGCACATTTAGAAAGCCCACGGCCGGTAATTCTGTGTTACACTGCAGTAGCTTTCATCCCCAGAAGTTAAAACAGAGCATTCCCTATGCGGAGCAGCTTCGCATGAAAAGAAATTGTAGCGAAGCTAGTTCCCTGACACAAGCCCAGACGGAACTGACAAAGAGATTCAAGGAAAGAGGATACAGTCGAACTGTCCTTGACCAAGCAATAGCCAAAGTAGAAGGCTTGTCAAGGCAAGAAATACTCTTTGGGGATAGTAAGAAAGCCAAAAGGGACAGCGATCTGAAACAGGATATAAGGATGATAACCGGGTACAATGCCTATCATGCTAGGGTGAGAGCCTGGATGAATAGACATTGGTACCTGGTTAGAGGGGACCCCATCCTGAAAAGTGCAGTTTCTAGAAGACCACTTGTCTCTTACAGGAGAGCAAGTTCTATGCGACAACAGCTAGTTAACAGTAGCCCAGAACTGATTGAGAATGAAAGTTGGTTGAAGGCTAACCCGGGTTTTAATAAATGCCTTAAATGTAAGGCCTGCAAACACGGGGTCAACAAAAAAGAAGTACAACTGCCATGTATGACTAAACCATGGAGGATTCCTAGGTTTCTCAACTGCAAGAGTGACCATGTGGTGTACGTGCTGCAATGCACGTGCCCCTTGGTCTACGTGGGTAGTACCATCCATATGGTCCACGTAAGAATTCTTCAGCATCTTAGAGCAGTCAAAAATAAGGACCAATCCTATCCAGTGGCCCGCCACATAAATGAGGTGCACAAAGGCAGAGATGATGATTTAACTTATTTTGTGATAGACTCAGTACCCAAAAGGAGAAGAGGAGGCAATCGGGAGGGTAAACTGAGACAATTGGAGTCGCGCTACATTTTAATGCTTGACTGCACAAGCCCGAATGGTCTGAACTCAGATGAAGGATTACATGTTCATTTATTGTAATGGGGAGTACAAAGTTGAGTTTTACAGACCTCGTACCCTTTAGGCAGTGGCAGGTATGATACTAAGCCCCATTGAAGTACCAATTGAGAAATGTGAATCTGTGCATCACTTTATTATGACTTTGTAATGAATTTTTAGAGTGTGTAAAGTGTATATAGACATCTGTATGATCATCAGTTGGATGTAAAGCCCAGGAGTGTTTTAATAAGATTATTTATATAATAGAGAGAATGAATCTTTTTACCAATCACAAACCGGGTATAGTTATGTAGAGTTTTATTGACCCATCTCGTTTAACATTATGTTTTAACAAGTAGTAATTTGCGGTTTTGCACATAGGCAGTGCGGGTACAGAATGAGCACTTGCACTTTATCTTCATTGGCAGCTGTAACTGGAGCTTAATTGTGCACTTGCACTTTACTTTCAATGGCAGCTATAATTGCGATTTTGCACATTGTCCAAACAACTTGGAATTTTTGGCACTTTAGTGACACATAGACTTGATGGTCTAGTAGCACTAGCACTTTAATTTGTTTGGATAGTTGGAATTACAACTTTTCACTTAAAGACAATGGTGATCGGGTTGGACCGTGCACCACCGTTGTGTAGACCAGTCAACACAAGTGACTACTTTTTGGGATAAGAGATGGGCCTGCTAGGAGGGTATATATAGTGCAGTCCGTCTTGACGTAACCCCTTTGTGCCACTTGAACTGGAGGGGCGGGCAGCACAATAAAATACAAACCCTGTACATACAGTTGAAAACCAGAAAAGGATCGTATCGAGGCATGATCTCTAATATGTGGCTAAAGCCACAGTGTGCTCACCTCTGCCGTCATTCTGTCACGCAGCAACAATGAATGTGACGAGTTCCAACTGAGCACTGAAATTGAATGATGCGCATTATTTTTAAGTTTAAAAGAGGTAGTGGCTTACGGACTGCACTTGAGAATCTATACCCGGTGATATGTGTATTGTTTAGACACTTGTCAGTGAAACACTCTGGTAGGGCTTGATTGTTGGGTACAATAAAGTTCTTTGAAAAGAAAGAAAAAAATACCTAGAAAAGAAGCAAGGAGAGCGACTATATATGCAAAAGTATATATAAAGAAACACCTTATGATGAAATGCAATACCATTATTGTAATGTATTAATACACTCTCGCTTGCTTTATTTAAAAAATTGAATTTTAGCAATGAGCTTTTAAGGTTGTGTGAAGTGTTTTGTCTATGTCTTTTGTACCACGTGTTGGTAACAAAACATTTAAATCTATGTTGGGAATTTGGCTCTACTTGTGATCAAGGCAGGGGACCCTGCCGAAACGCGTCATAGCCCTAAGTCTGCAATAAAAATTTGAAAGAATCTTACCTTGGATTGCTGTGTCGTGTTCTGGTGCGAGGAGGTGATGCGCTGGTTCTGTTTTTGGATATATATATATATATAAATAACCTACTGGCAGTCGCCAGGAGGTTGTTATAGTTAGGACCTAGTTTCCATAGGAAAAGCGTTTTTTCTTTTGCCAAAATCTTTGGCGCCGTTTGACGAATCTTCGCGAAATTTTTCAAACCTATTGGGGCGCTCCGGTCAGCTCCTGTCTTGAAAGTTTCGGGGTGATTCGGCAAGCGGGGGCCGAGAAAAAAGGGGGGTCCCAAAACACGTTTTCTCCATGTTAATTTCCAAAGGAAACTTTTGTCGCAGCTACAGCCCGAACTGCTGAACGGAATTAAACCAAATTTGGCAAAGAGGCAGCTCTTGGTTCAGAGTGCACTCTTTGTTTTAAATGGTGTAAATCCATTCAGTAGTTCCTGAGAAATTCTAAAATAAAAAAATATCGATATCTGGTGACCGCGGTAGATCCGTGAACCCTCCCGAGCACGAGCTTTATTCTGATTGGCTGCCAACACTCCAAACCAAAAAGTGTTGGCAGCCATCTTGTGAGTCGGTTGAACCGAGTCACAAGAAAAAAGGTCACAAAACAAGATAAGGGGGCAGGGTAGAAATACCCCCTAGGCCTGCTCAGGGGGTCCCACAGGGACCCGAGGGCCAAAAAAAGCATATTTTTTCTTTTTTTAAATTTATTTTCAGCGGGATTCGCATAGGGTTCATGAATCCCGCCGGAAAAAAAAAAAAATTAAAAATGAAGCGCGGTCTCCTGCCCTTCCTTTTCTAGAAGCCCCTGAGTGGGCCAGGTCCTGGGTGGTTAATATATGCCATGAGTGGTTATATATGCCCTGAGTGGTTAATATATGCGGGGGCCATGCAGGCCCATGCAGGCCCCCACAGCCCCGGGGACCGCCACCTCCCCTTGGATTTTTTAATAATATGCGGGGTGCACGCGGCCCCCCTGCAGCCCCGGGGACTGCCGACCTCTACCGGGGCTTTTTAATAAAATGTGTGGGGGGCTCCTGCCCCCCCACACTGCCCTGGGGACTGCCACCTCCCCGGGGCATTGAGATATTTTTGGCAGGGGGGCCTCGCAGGCCCCCCCAAGCCCTGGGGTCTGCCACCTCCCCGGGGCTTTAAAGTTGGTGGGAGGGGGGCCGCGCAGCCCCCTCCAGGAGCCCTCCTTGACCCTGGGGACCGCCACACCCCAGGGACGGCTAAAGTAATGTCCCTGGTTGCCCACCACCGGGACATTGCAGTTTGCAATGGCAGGGCGGGAGCACTGCTCCTACCCTGCCATTGCAAACTTCTGCTTCACTTCATGGAAGCGAGAGCAGAAAACCTGCTCTCACTTCCATGAAGCGAAGCAAATTGCTTTTGGACAAGGGGAGCTGCAAATATGCAGCTCCCCTTGTCCAAAAGCAATGCCGGCTCCCGCAGGAGGCAGGAAGCCGGCAGGGACCGCGGGGGCATTGGGGCTCCCCCTGTGGTCTCCAACATGAGGTCATGCCCCGGGGTATGGGGTCCCGGGGGTAAAAAAATGCCCGGAGGGAGGGGGCAAGCAGGTTTTTTTTTAAAGAAATTGCTGTGCCTCGGGGGATGGGGTCCCCGGGCAGACTTTGAGTAATAAGACAGGGGGTATTTTTTTTCTTGTGTTTGGAGTCGCGACCCTATCGCGGCTCTCAGCGCGGCCCCCCATGTAACATCGCGATGGATTCACGATTTTACCTCAAATAAATAATTTAATAGTATTTAGAAGGTTGTGTTGCATTTGTGACCTTTTTTTAAAAGATAGTGAGTTTGAAGTTATTTTTCACAATAATTTTGATAGTTATTAATAATATAATAAACAAAAAATTAAAAGTTAAAGTGTGTATTGTGTTGTAGTACATTGAATTTGTGCTTTTGCGACGGGTTCGCAAATCCACCCAAAAAAAAAGAGTATGTATGTTTAAAAAAAAAAAAACTGTTGAGTTATAGGGTGGCTCGAAAGAGAGCCCTTGTTTTCATTCTGACTTTGTTGAAGCTACATGTAAGTGCAGATGCACAGCCTAAGGTTGTTTGAGAAACACTCTGATTCCTTCATCCATGAAGTGAACTCCATCACTTCTGTAAATGTCATCCATATCAAAACGTAAATTGTTGTTATAGATAGAGCCCATCCTATGGTCTCTAAGGTAAGCAGAAACAGCTTTATTGACATTCTTTTAAGCTTTCTCAATCTGTGGACAGATTTGATTTGACCACTTCCATTTTTGTCTTTGGCTTATATTGGAATATACAAAGACAGTTTGAGGCGAAAGCAACATCAATTGTGCAAAGGTATCCTTCATTAGCATTTCCAGCCCAACCCCAGTCAATGTGCCTAGGTCATTGCCACCACACTGCACAATCATGAGGTCAGGGAGTTGGAGATGCAAAAAGGATTTAACCAAACGCATCAATTGGTGCCACTTTAATCCTCTCTGTGCAATCCATTCAATATCCACATTTTGCAAACCTAGGTCTTTGTCAATACCTCTGTGTTCAGCATACCGTTTGCACCAGAAAACATAGCTGTGCCCTACAATCCACACTGTCAACATCTTGAAGGGATGTCTAGAAGTAATGAAAAGATGTCTGTAGCTGAGATACTCGGTTGGTAGAAGGAGAGGTATCTAAAATGGTGGAGAAGATGTTGTTTTTTAAAAAGCCAATAAGTGATTGGCTGTTCATCAACACTGTGCACTCAAAAATAGGATGTGTGTTACTTAGCTGAGGAATCATGTTTCTGATTGGTTATCAAAAATGTTTGAAAGGTACAGTAGATAGGATAAGGTAATATTTTGCAAAAGCCACCCACACCTGCTGTTTGCATTTCTATGCTTGTGTGCTGAACTTGAAAATATGGTGAACTTGTGACCTGCCAGTAAAGTTGAATGTTGCAGAAAGTGTTACTATGGAAACTGGGATTCAGTAGAATGGGGGAAGGGTTGAAACTTTACAGTGGATTTAAAATGTGAAATAGAAACTTTAAATATATGTGATATGTTACTAAATTAAGGTTTTCATTTGTATGTGTAGAACTAGTGTGTTGTTAAAAAAGTATACTAGTATTATTAGGAATAGGTTTTTGAACTCCCGTAAGGGTTCGCGGCTCCATCTCGACGCTAAACTGAGGTACTGCGGTGGAGTTGCGACTCCAGAAAATTACAGAACCAGTTTGAGCACTATTTGAAGACAGTTAGAAAGGGTTAATATGTCTAACCAATAGAAATATGTTTCACAATTAGAAATAATGTAGGAAGCAATGTGATTTGTTACTTACATTTATTTGTGTGCAGAAAGAGAGGGAAAGTTTGCCATTATTGGTTTTACCTTGCTGAGAGTGCTGCATGACATTTATTATGTGCAAAAGAAAATCTTTAATGAGTTTCTGATAAACTATTTCAAAGGTGAGTAAGAAATGTATATGGTGTGTTATGTATTATGAGACAGTGCTTTTCATTTTGTAGTGTAATGTTTGAAATATGTTATCAAATGTACAGATGTCTATTGTACTTTGTTTTATTGTAATGGAATGATATTTGAAATAGTTTGTGCAAAGTAACATGTGTACATTGGCAGATGGATTAGTGATTATGGTAGTTTGTATGAGTGTGTGGAAAGGTGCAGATGTAGTACGCCGCATAATTGAAAGTGCATTATGGTGTAGTGACTGAGGTATATTTCTACTTGCACTTGTATTCTAACATGTGTTATGCCCATGAAGACGGTAGAGTTATAAAAAACAGGTATACTTCTATTTGTATGTTTCTTTTATATATGATGCCGCTAGTAAAAGGTACAGACACATGCATGCGTGGTTTTAGGAGTATAGTGAGACTTTTAACAGACACTTTGAAAAACTTGCTGCTTTGCATTTGGCTAGGCCCAACACTCTAAGTAGTTGCTGAATAGTGAAGCTGCAGCACAAAAGTGAGGTTTAAGACTTGTTGGTAGAATGATTATTGATTAGGTTAGCTCGTATTGGTCTATGGAAATGTACACTTCAAATACGCCGTATAATTTTAGGTGTCTCTTTGAAATTGAAAGTGCAGTCTGTCAAGTTTAAGGGACTTTGTAGTCTTATGACTCAAGTATGTGTCTGCTTGCACATGTATTCTCATATGTGCTATACCTATAAATATGGTAGAGGTATAAAACACTGGTATACATGTAGTTGCATGTTTCTTTTAAATATGATGCCACTAGGAAAAGGTACAGACACATGCATGCATGGTTTTAGGAGTATAGTGAGACTTTT
Source organism: Calotriton arnoldi (assembly GCA_963921515.1). Classification (NCBI taxonomy): domain Eukaryota; kingdom Metazoa; phylum Chordata; class Amphibia; order Caudata; family Salamandridae; genus Calotriton; species Calotriton arnoldi. The sequence goes on along the minus strand of CAWUFW010002244.1, from coordinate 1,911,111 downwards.
AACAGACACTTTGAAAAATTTGCTGCATTGCATTTGGCTAGGCCCAACACTCTCAGTAGTTGCTGAATAGTGAAGCTGCAGCACAAAAGTGAGGTTTAAGACTTGTTGGTAGAAGGATTAGTGATTAGGTTAGCTAGTATTGGTCTATGGAAATGTACACTACAAATACACCGCATAATTTTAATTGTCTCTTTGAAATGGAAAGTGCAGTCTGTCAAGGTTAAGGGACTTTGTAGTCTGGGGGGCGTGGCCGACCGCCTAAGATGGCGGACGCGACCTGGTGAGGCTCCGGACCCTGGGGGGGGAAATATCCTATAAATTTACAATAGTACAGAATTATCACGATGTCTGAGGGGTTTTGTCACCTACCGGTTACTGCCCAGCGACGGAATACAGCCTGATCCCGGCACGGCGACTGCGGGGGAGGGCTGCAGGCGCTGGGAGCTGACGGCGTGGTTTATGGCCTGGAGGCGGAGTCCGGAGGAGACTGCGGGACGGACTGCGGCCCTCGCTGTCTGAGATCGATCGCGGAGGATGGGGGACTCGGTTGCGGAAGGAGCCGACTGCAGCTTCCTGGCATAAGGCGCCGAAGGGAAAGAGCCCCGGAGATCGACAGCGGACCCTGGACAGCTGCATAAAGGCACATCGGTGCAGGGCGGTGAGGGGCGCGTCTGCGGAATATTGTGCCGAGAGCGGGCGGCCCCTTCTGCCTCTTGCTTCGCCTCTGCGGCCTGCTGGCACCCTGAGAGTGCCGGATCGTGACTGGAGCACCGATCGCACTGCGGGACATACCTCCTGGCTGAGCGAGGTGAGCGCCCCCAATAGCCCCGCGGCGCTCCGCTCGGCTGGAGGACGTGGGCGGGCAGCCCCTCCTAACAGCCCCCACCTCCTACACGATATCGGCCCGGGATTTAATAAACTGCACTGGGACCATTTGAACACAGATCAGTGAGGTGGCTGCACTGGAAATACCGCGGGAGACAGCATATTGAGGGACGGACCCCCGGGGGCTATTATATACGCTGAGACACGGTGTTGTGGCATGGTGGTGGAGAGGAGGAGAGGGGCGCTCATCACAGGCATTAAAGTACGGTAGCCCATTGTAGAGTGCTGTCTGGTGAAACGACACCTTCCCACAGGGTGGTGAGTGGCACAGAGGCGGTAACGGGCTTGGAACAGGACAGACCTTTCTGTTGTCTACTTCCCCTCTGCGGCCTGCCGGTATATTGAGGGCCTCTTACGAGGGGGTCTTTTGGGCACACCAGGTACCTGCTAGGATGCACCAACGTTGACTGTGGTACGGTTGGAGAACAATGTAGAGGTTGCTCACACTACAGAGAGGCGGAGAACGGACTACTGCAGGGAAAACCCGCCGGGGGCTGAACTGACAACTGGAGCGCTGAGGTAGGGAGCTGGTGGTGACGTGGAGGGGAGAGTTTACGACCACTGACCGGTCTACGTTGCAACATATTACCTGGCGAGAAGCGGAGCTTGTGGAATTGAATAGAAATCGGGTGGTATACCGTGATTGGCAGGGACCCTTGGACTCGGTGCCCTAGCTTGTGATTGGCTGGAACTCATGATGGGCAGACTAAAGGGCAAAGTTCTGGACACTGGTCTGACGGCAGGAGGGGGCCCCCTGAATCCAACGACAATGAACAGGCGCCGGGTAGTTCCTCCACCAATCCGACTGAGTCCCATTCGGAGAAATTGGACTTAATACTAAAGGAGATCCGAGACTCCAAGAAGATAATGGAACAGCAGATAGGGGCCCTCACGACTGGCTTTATTCTACTGAGGGCAGACCACGGGAAGCTCGCTGATACGGTGCGGGATCATGACAAGGCATTGATGAGTATCGATCCCCAACTCAAAGAACATGAAACGCAAATACAACAGCTACAGCACCAAGTTGCTGGACTCCAGGACCGGATTGAGGACGCGGAGGGACGCAACAGAAGAAATAACGTCCGAGTTATTGGGTTGCTGGAACGAAGTGAGGGGGTGAGACCAGCGGATTTTATGGAAGCATGGTTCAGAGAGCATGTCTCTCCTGAGGGTCTGTCCCCGTACTTCTGCGTGGAGAGGGCGCACCGGATTCCAACGGGTACACCAAAAGTGGGAGCCCCCCCGCGACCTATGATTGTCAAGATCCTGAATTACAGGGATAGAGACTGGTTACTCCAAAAAGCGAGGGAAAAGGCGAACATCCAATTTGAAAACCAGAGGATTTCACTGTACCCCGACTACACGATCCTGGTGCAGCGCCAACGGACCTTTTTCCAGGCGGTAAAGAAGAAACTACGTGCGGCACAACTCAAATATGCCCTATTGTTCCCTGCCCGGCTCAAAGTCATGCACGACAAGAAATCTTACTTCTTCGACAGTCCTAATGATGTGGAAGCATGGCTCGAGGTAATGGACTTAGGGCACAGTCAGGAGAGTCTGTCTGGCTCGGTGAGACACAACCCTGTACAGTCACAACACCAACTACTCCGAGGCAGGGATAGAGGCTCGAGGACTTCCTCAAGACTAGGCCCGACTCCGGCCCAGAGGATTGCGGATAAGGCGGAGGCATTGGCGGTCGCCGGATCCTTCAGAGAGGACAACACAAAGATCTCGACAGACTCGGAGGACAGTACTATACATTCAGACTCGGAACATAGCATCACTCTCTTCCCCTCGGCGACCCCCCAAACGGGAGATGGCCTGCTCGACAACTAGAGAGATGATACTAAAGATCCCCATTCCGGGGCTACATGGGACTGACTATTTGAGTATGGGCACGATATCGGACGTTGGACAGTATCCTTTTTTCTGTTTCTTGCATTGATTGGGCTGGATGTCTCACGATGTATATACTGTTCATATTTTGTCCCGTTATATTAGGATCATGCATCACTTACACATTGATTACTACTCTAGAGTGTTGAGATGATAACGGCCCGAAACTACAACTGGGTAACGATAGTATGTAGGATACAACAGCCCTATTGTCCTGCATACGTTAACCCTTATTATACTGAGCACTGACAAACATAACTGGAGAAATAATATACCAAACCCCCCCCCCCCCGGGGCCCAGTAGAGCCGCCGGAGTTCTACACCTACATAGACGACAATATGACTGGCGGTGCGCACCCCCCACGAAGCGCACGCACTGTTCTACGGTTCTCGTATGTTTTAGATTATGGTTTGGCTCAGAATTGTTTGGTGGCTGCGCCGTATATGGTTAGTTTGCAAGGGATGGGGGTTTCCTGGTCTGTACACACTCATGGGCTTCGTTTTCCACGGAGAACAATTCAAATAGGGAATAGATGTCTAGTAAACAAAACAGCTTAGGCTTATACAACCTATTGACCTGGAATGTACGAGGGCTAGGGGCTGTGACCAAGTGGCATAGAATACATGCATACCTTCTTAGAAGATGGGCGCAGATCGTGTTTTTACAGGAGTCCCACCTGACAGAGGCAGAGGCAGGGAAAACTCGGAAAAAGTGGAGAGGCCAAATATATACCACTAATTATTCAGCCTTCGCTAGGGGGCAACCATATGGATACACCATGGAGTTCCATTTGAGGAAGTTGAGCGGCGGGTGGATGATAAGGGACGGTATCTACTTCTGAAAGGCACGTTAGATGGTCTACCCGTAGTCCTTGGTAGTATATATGTGCCAAATTTTGATCAAGACACATTTTTTGCTGATCTGGGCAGAGCTCTGATGGGGTGGGATACCATTCCCCGGATCTTGGGGGGAGACTGCAACGCAATCCTAGACGTCGCATTAGACAGATCCCATCCTCCCCTGAACGGGGCCAGCACACACAAACAGGCTGAACTCCTAAACACGTGGATGCACGGCTGGGGTCTCGTAGATGCATGGCGAAAGGTACACCCTACACACAAGGAATATTCTTTCTACTCCCCAGTTCACCAACTTCACACCAGGCTAGATAGGTTTCTTTGTTCACACGCATTGGTCACACAAATACACCACTCGACATACTTAGCCAAGACATTCTCAGATCATAATCCCTTGGAGGTTACTCTCATGTGGGGCAGAGTCCCGACCCCGGTGAAGACCTGGAAACTATGGCCTCAATTCTTAGAAGACGCTCCCTTTTGGAGCACATTACAAGATGTCGTCAATAATTATTTTATAGACAACTGGAATACAGCATCTTCCAACCTCATATATTGGGATGCGTTTAAGGTGGTGGTCCGTGGCTCGACAATTAGTGCTACCATATGGGCACGTCAAGAAGTGCATACAAAACTTATAGACACAGAGACACTGATGACAGAACTAGAACCAGCTGCTACGACCAATGACGAAAAACGGGAAGCTCTTCAAGAGGCCCGTCTCAGACACGCAGAGACCCTGGAAACACTTAGACTCATGGATTACAGAGCGTATACACAACTGAAGCACTCGGATGCGGACAAATCCGGAACGCTGCTAGCTCGGAAACTGAGGGATAACATAGAGGCGCCTTTGATCACCTGTATCCGTTCACCACAGAAGGGATTGATTTACACTCAAAGGGAGATTAATGAAGCATTTTGTAATTATCTTACTACCTTATATGAGGCACCACCGCCCGTGGACGATGATCTCATGGAGGCCTTCTTCCACGGCTTGCAGTTCCCCAAGATCACAGAAGCTATGCGTAAAGACCTTATAGGTCCCATAACCCAACAGGAAATAAAGGCAGCAATAAAGGGCCTTAATCGGAATAAAACTCCGGGACTAGACGGCCTACCTGTAGAATTTTACGCAACGTATTCGGATATCTTGGCACCTAAACTAGCGGAACTATATAAGGTGGCTTGGGAGACTGGAAGATTGCCGCAATCCACGATGCAAGCTATGGTAGTGTCACTCCCCAAACCGGGACGAGACATCGCAGAGATGTCTAATTACAGGCCACTGTCGTTACTGGCTACCGAATACAAAATTCTTAGTAAGGCCCTAGCAAACCGACTGATTCCGGCTCTCCCTACTCTTATACACAGTGACCAATGTGGGTTCCTCCCCGCGCGCAGCACTTCACTCAACACTAGGAGACTTCATCACGTAATGAGGTCTGTTCCCAGCGAATACGACAGGGCGGGATGCCTAGCGTTAGATCTACGTCAGGCATTTGATTCGATAACCTGGGAGTACATGTTCACAACCCTGTCGCGTTTTGGCCTCCCCCAGGACTTCTTGAGGTGGGTACGTCTACTCTATACTAACCCTAATGCGAGGGCACGCACCGGGAGATATATATCCCCGGAATACGCAGTACACAGAGGCACTAGGCAGGGGTGCCCACTCTCCCCTCTCCTGTTTGTGCTTGCGGTGGAACCACTGGCCATAGCCTTGAGACGATCATCCGAAATTTTGGGAATACCAACACTGGATGTCACACACCTTATCTCCATATATGCGGACGATATCCTCATATAATTGCGAGACTTAGAAGGCGAGGTGAACCCGCTCCCTTTGGTGTTTGCCGCATTCGAGACTATATCTGGGTTGGCTGTTAACGCCGGGAAATCCCATGCCTTTTATTTCCAAGAGGGTCTTCGTCCAGATGTAATCCAATTCAGTAATTATCGGATACCGGTAGCACGGGACACTTTTAAGTACCTGGGCATCCACGTCTATAGGACCCCTACAGACCAACTAGAAGGCAACCTGATGAAGGCCATCGCCTCGTTGCGCCCTAGTATCTCCTTCTGGACGTCCCTGCCATTGTCCGTGATGGGGAGGATAGCCATCTCCAAGATGGTGATGTTGCCCCGACTATTGTATTTCTTTGTAAATCTGCCCCTGGTGGTGCCTCAATCTACGTTTCGCTTATTAGACACACTCTTGGTCGAACTTATATGGGGCAGTGGTAGACGCTGGGTAAGTCTTAAGAAGTTACAGCTAAAATCAGACAGGGGAGGGTTAGGAGTCCCCGTCTTCCGAGCATATTATTACGCATCCCAACTGCAATGGCTGTCCTTTTGGACAGCAGGCAGGAACTTACAGGAAATAAGCTATACTACGCAGGATCTGGGAAAAGGTACACTACATAGTATGCTACTCCCGAGGGCGAGAATACCGTTGGACGGTCCACCGCTATTGCAGACGGCCCTGCACAGCTGGAAAAAGGCACTACAGTACACATCGAAAGCGATTCCCTACGCGCCCAACGTCCCACTACTGGGGCTGCCAGTCATGGGCGGTAGACTCACAATGGCTAGGATACAGGCTTGGGAGGACGCGGGAGTCACGGAGGTGGGTTCCTCCTTTGGGGATGGAATACTTATGGATCATGGCACATTTGTAAGGACCACTGGGGCCTCTGATCGCCTTTACCTGTCACATGCAATGATAGTACACTACATCAAGACTACATGGGCACCCCAGCGTAGAGAGCCTCCACAGCATGATATGGTACATCTGCTTTATTACATGGGGAGGGGTGGACACCTAGTTAAGTGGCTATATACCGGTATCCGAACACAGGCCTCTATCTGCCTTACGGACCTACGTGGGAAATGGGCAGAAGCAACAGATCTGATAATCACTGATAAAGCCTGGGAGGGTATTTTAGAACACCCTAAGCGAGTCTACCGTAACGCAAAACTTAAGTTTATACAATACATGGTACTCCATAGAGCGTATTTAACCCCGAAACGGATACATTGCATGTTCCCAGAAGCCCAGAATCATTGTCCAAGATGTAGGGAGGAGGAGGCTGGTTTTGTACATATGTTATGGGCTTGCCCGCGCCTCAAGGATTACTGGGGGCACATTCGCAATATACTGGGAGAAATTACACATCTTCCAATGACAGACAACATATTGGAGGGCTTATTGGGCCTACGCAAGCGCACCAAAACCCAGAAGGTGCATCTGCGATTTCTGGACTTAGCGCTTATACTAGCGATCAGAGCAATTACGATGAGATGGAAATCCCCAAGGAGCCCCCCACTACATGCATGGAGAGAGGAAGTGATCAGTTGGGGTAACGCGGAAAGCGCGGCACTTAGACGGGAGGAGGCAAGGGGGTTGCGAAAGCGTCCTATCTCCATGGACTGGGACGTTATGTTAGAAGACTTCACGCAATTCGATATCCCATTTCCATTATTGGATTCACCACCCTGATCCGCTATGGCATCCGTCACACCAAAAGGGACAAATAGAATAGACTACGTGGAAAGGCCCCGATGCACTGAAAATATAGGTTGACACTCCTGATACGGCAGGACTATGAGACTAATCAGATGACAGCACACTGACAGACCAGGAAGGGGGGGAGGGAGAGGGTGGGGGTAGTTCACTTAGTTTTGGGGATGAAAAAATACAAATTCACGTCACGACACGTTAGTGACATCAGTGATTAACATGAAGGACATCGCATACCGAGTTTATTGCATTGTATTTTTTATGTCATGGAATTGATGGGTACACGGTTTAAAGTATGTACACTCAACTATAGTGAATAAGGGGTCCTGTTGCACCACAATGAAAAATGTAAAATGCCAAGACCATTTGCCATGATGTAATGCACCCTGAATAAAGGCTCAATAAAGTTTGTTAAAAAAAAAAGGGAGTTTGTAGTCTTTAGACTCAAGTATGTGTCTGCTTGCACATGTATTCTCACATGTGTTATACCTATAAAGATGGTAGAGGTATAAAACACTGTTATACATGTATTTGTACATTTCTTTTACATATGATGCCACTAGGAAAAGGTACAGACACATGCATGCATGTGTTTAGGAGGATAGTGAGACTTTTAACAGACACTTTGAAAAACTTGCTGCTTTACATTTGTCTGGGCCCAGCACTCTCAGTAGTTGCTGAATAGTGAAGCTGCAGCACAAAAGTGAGGTTTAAGACTTGTTGGTAGAAGGATTAGTGATTAGTTTCGCTAGTATTGGTCAATGGAAATGTACACTTCAAATACGCCGCATAATTTTAGGTGTCTCTTTGAAATGGAAAGTGCAGTCTGTCAAGAATAAGGGACTTTGTAGGCTTATGACTGAAGTATGTGTCTGCTTGCTCATGCATTCTCACGTGTTATACCTATAAAGACGGTAGAAGTATAACACACAGGTATACATGTATTTGTATATTTCTTTTACATATGATGCCACTAGGAAAAGGTACAGACACGTGCATGCTTGCTTTCAGGAATATAGTGAGAATTACATCTCTATACTCAAGCACTAGGTATGCACTGATGTAAAGAGGCTCATATAACTCTTGGACTCATGAATTCACTTAGGCATTCTTATGCAGTTATGCAATCAAGGAGGCACTACCTATGCACACTTCTAATCACTCAGACATTAACCATACATTCATATAATCACCTAGGCGCTACTATTCCATTCAAACATTCACTCAGGCAGTACCTATGCACTCATGTACTCACTGAGACACTACTGATGCACTCATGCAATGGCCCAAGCATTACCCTAACTCTCATACTTTCTCTCGGGTATTTCTGAAGGAAGTGACCCGATTAGGGCCACCCGGGCCAATCTCGACCTCCTCTAGCCTTCCAAGAATGAAGAGTCGATGACACAGTAGAGAATACAAACAATCTAGTTTATTCATTGCAGTGGAGTCCAATAAGACCAGCCTCCTATGATGGCTGACGAGGGACTGACTGTTACAAGCATAAAGTTACATTATGTATGTTGCGGAGCTTACAAAGACCCGCCTACCATGGAAATATACTGGTAGGTGTCGTAATACAATGGGGGTACAGAACATAAGTCTCGACTCTGCAGCCTGGTCCAAGCTATCTACATTTCAAGGTTGTCTGGCCTATCCTCCCCTCTAGATAGGTGGGAGAAGGCCTCGATCTAAGAAGAAAGGCATGCGCTAATGAGCTAACATGGGCATTGAAGAAACGAAACTTACCAAGAACCATTTCTCGTAAATGAGCAAAATACAGTTTCGAGTATGCAAGTAACAGTTTCAATTGCATTAGAACATGGCGTCTTTCTAACTAAAATGGCGGCACAGATGTCAACCTAACTGGCGCGACATCTGTATCAACTCATTACATATTTCACACAATATGTAAATATAATGTATTTAGCCATATAAATGCTAACATAATATGAAGTAAAATACGAGTAAGAGGTAAAACTACGTTTCAATTCTATCAGACCATCCTTTTAGCATTATATGCTAAATCATTTTTATTTGCGCTATCAGTTAAGGGTCTTTACAATTCTAATAGCTAAGAGCAAACTTTATTGGATAAACAATAATGTGGCTAAATAGTATCACATATAATGATAAAGTTCACTGGAAAAGAATTGCAGTATTAATCATCAGCAACACAAAACCATCAGAAACAGAATTGGCAAGGGAAGTACTTGATCCAAAAACTCCCTCATCCAACTGCATGCGGGTGTCAAGCTCTTGTTGAAGCATTATTTTAGCATTTGTGTCATGAATCGAACTTCTTTTGGGTGTAAGATAGGTGGCACAATATGAACGTTGGTTTTTAATAAATATCCAAAAATTAGAGATTTCCTTTAAATTACGGGAGACATGATGAAGCTAGACAATACTAATATGTTCCTCTCTCATGCTTGCTTTACAACTGTAGGACCGACCGTTCAGCGGTACCTGTTTGCTCTTTTACTATTATTTCACTCACGCATCTGTGACAGGAGTTGGGCAAAATTAAAAGACACCCGAAAAGAATAAGGATAAAGTTAATCCAGATATAACTAGGTGTGAACAATATAGTTAATATCTTGACCTCTCCCAAATAGATAACGTTCATTTATTACCGATTCTTAGGTGTCCCTATCAACAAGGCTGATTTACAAGAACGGTTCACCTAAGTGAATGTCACCTTAATATCATAGGTGAGTCAAAATCTTAAAATTTTGGGGAAAAACGGATGAATGGATGAATGATAGATGGTTTTACTTCACAGTCTGAAATAGGATAACATGGGTTGTGTGGTTACGCATATTAAAACAACACCAGAATCATTAGACTTTGTAACTGTTATGTTGGTAAACGAAGTGAAAAAAGAATAAAACATCTGTATTTTCACAATATGATACAGTGTAGTTTATACTCGATTTATATTTTAAAACAGGTTGTGCATAAGAAAGAGAGGTAGAATATACGTTGTCCTGAAGATGGTGGACTTCTGCAGCTTGGTTACCACCGAAACGCGTTAACGCTGGTTTTTGTGAGGTTACATCCAATGAACGAATAGTATTGATTGTAAAGAAATCAAATATTGTCAATACTGTTATCGATTCTGATGGAATAACCATTGTTAATGATTTATTTTTATGTCCGTTTTTATCTCTCTCTGATGCTTTTTTAATATTTTTGTAATTATTGTTTGATATATTGTTTTTTATTACCTGAGAATTATGCAATGTACATTCTGATGATGTTTTAATTAATTAAAAAAATATATATATATATACAATCCCTTGGTTTTTCCCTCTTCAGTACTGGTGAAGTATCATGGTTTGATTGTTTGCAAAAGTAGTGCACATATAGACTTACTAGACAATTGCCAAGAGTAGTTGTTTTTTTGAAAACTGATTATAGTACCCTAGCACTTGTCTATAAAGGGGTCGCTCTCAGATTTGTACACTTGCTCTAAGATCCAGCCCCAACCACCAAACAGGGACCAACTCCAATTGCCGCTCTCCATGCCCTTAACATTCTCCAAAATGTCTAAAATATGTTGGGTAATATTTTTCTCCATATTCGTGATGCCGACCACGCACTGATCTCCTATTACAGCACATGCTCCACCATTCTTAGCTAGGGTAAAATCTACAGCATACCTTGTTTGTTCGGAATATATGCGCATACTTTCTACTTGAGTGGTGATGTCTCGTAAAGCTGCCACTGTCGAATTGGATAAAATTAGTAATTTACATCCAAAATATTCTCTAGCATGTTCACCTCTGGCCATAGCAGCACCACCGAATGTGATAATAGAAGAAAGGATGTACCCAAAAGTAATACCATTGCTATAATTATTAACTTCCAAATCTGTAACTCCTTCGCAGAATTCCTTGGTCAATGTTCTTTACCCATCTTATTTTTGGTTTACTATGCCTGCAAGGTACCCCAAGAGGTAACACCATTCCCAAAGCTACATCTTCTGTACCATTGTACATATTAGAATAGGTGCCATTGGACAGAAAATAGAAACCGGGGTGTGCATAAAGTGGACCTTGGTAATCTAATGGAGCATATCTAGTGCTCATGCCTTTCATACTAGGGTCATCCTTTTTCCCTAAACGTAGGATATTTTTGTATACTATTTCTCCAGAACAGTTAAGATACAAATAAGTATCAGTACTATTTAATTCAGGGCAACACGCTGGATATATTCCTGCTTCCTGAGTGACAATCAGATCTTGAAAATGCCATCCTGTCAGTGTAATATTCCGTTTGCTGAAATATAGATCACCACAATACATTTCAGGCCTACATCCCGGATACCCTGTACCTCTTGATTTTTTATAATATAGACATGGTCCAGGGTATCCCAAACTAAATTCACCTTTTACCTCTACAAAGTTGGAGGGACGAACATATGTGTAATTTACCAGTGAGAGGGGATAGGCTGTCCATAAACTTGTAACAGAATCAGTATCAAGCTGTGTTGTCCCCAAAGAATTTTCGGTGGGTATCCAGAAAAACATTATTGTGCATAGTGCGCTTCTGACGATCTGAGGGAACTGCTTGATACAGGACACAAGACCCCAGAGCATTCCATTACCCAGAACAGCCCCACTCCCCCCAATAGGAGCAGTAATATAACTATGACCCAAAAGATCTTTTTCTTGAGCAACCATACATAACCAACCCGCTCTGGGCGCATAGCAATAAGACCTTGTTCATCTACTGCAAGGGGGCGACCAAAAAGATACATTTTCCCTATATTTATATTCATAAATCAAAGCATCAAAAGAAAGAACAACTTAAAATGGAGCCAATGATGGAAAAGCACAAAAGAATAAAAAAAGAAAAAAGAAAAAAGAAATCAAAAGGAATTTTGAATCAGGGTTTGTTTTAGGCCTCCCTGGCAGGCTTCTATCGTCCAATCCTCGGTGGTGCTATTGAGCACGCAGCGGTGGAGCCACACCCTTGCAGCTCGTCCACAATTGTTCACTGTTCTCAGGATAGGGCACTTTCCCTCCTTGGAAAATACCCTCAACTTATCCTGTCCTGCATCACAGGTAATGCACCAATCTTCTGATACCTAATCTAACAAGAAGATGCAAAAAAACGGGGCTTTTGTTACGTGTCTTATGCAATGAAGTCCATCCCTAACTACACTCACTTTTCTTTTGGCGCACCACCTTTCCGTCGAGGACGCAAATTATACTTGTCTTTTCCAGGCACGGTCTCATCTTGAAGTAGAATCTGAAATTCAGGGGACGTTGAGGACTGACACTAAGGTTCCAGGGGGTCAGATAAGGTGGAACCCTGAGAAGCCCTTCTTTCCGGGGCACCTGCTTCGTTTAGCACGTCATCATTTTCTGCCTCTGTTTGTGTCCAAACCAATTGAGCATCCGAGAACGGAAGGAATTTCGGGACGGTGTCAGTTTTGTGATCTCCGATGCCTTCTCTCACCCACGCGTCATAGGGCAGGGGAAGAGGCACTCTCTTACAGTAAGAGGCATGCACCCAGTTCTTCCGACCTTCCACTCGCACCGCCGTCCTTGTGGCAATAAGGACCAAATAAGGCCCCTTCCATCTTGGCTCCAAGCTGCCCTTTCTCTGAAAGCTTCTAATCAGTGTGTAGTCACCCGGCTGTATCGTGTGCCCAGGCCCCTCAGGTGCTGGAGGCAGCGCCTCGTGTATCTGTTGATGAATAGAACGTAGGCTTTTAGTAAGTTCATACAAATAGTCAACCAACAAAGGGTACTCTATATCCGAGAATCTCTTCGGTCTAGGGACACCCCACACATTCGCTGGACGACCGAAAACTACCTCATAAGGAGATAATCCGGTCCTGGAATGGGCAGTCATTCTAGTGGACAGCAAAGCAAGAGGTAATGCATTTGGCCATTGTAACCCAGTACTTTCTGTCACCTTTGCGAACTTTAACTTGAGAGTACCATTGTACTTCTCAACCAAACCTGCTGACTGGGGGTGATTGGCTGCATGAAACCTGTGCCGAATATGCAAACCATCGCATATCAGCTGGATCAATTTGGCATTGAAGTGACTTCCATTGTCACTCCAGGTCAAGTGGGGCAAGCCGTAATGGGGGAAGAATTCTTTAATAAGGGCCTTTGCCGTTGCCTTGGCGGTGTTTTCTTTTGTGGGGTAAGCCTCAATCCATTTGCTAAAAGCACAAACTACCACTAACACGTATTTCAAATTGTTAACCCGTGGTAGTTCTATATAGTCTATTTGGAGTACCCCAAAAGGAAAAGAGGGAGGTGCAAAATAACCAGAAGGTGAAGGGGTACCCTTCCCAGGATTGTGTCTAAGACAGATCATACAATATTTCACCAAGTGTGTAGCAACCTTTGGGATATTGTCATTGTTCCACACAGGATCTAACAGTTTACAAATGCCCTTAGCACTAATATGAGCTGGGCCATGTGCCATAGTAACCACAGGGAGTATATATGCATTTGGTAACATCCACCTCTGTTTCTCAGACAAATCAGTCCAACATCCCTCGTCATCTAGACGCCCTGTCTTTTCCTGCCACACTGCCAACTCCTCCACTGTCGCTTCACTCTGAATCTCCTTTACATTGGCTAGTGTATCCTCAAACATCCCATTCTCAGGCACCCACCTAGCTGGGCCCGCCACAAACATTTTTTTCATCTTTGATCTAGCTGTCTCCTTAGCTGTCTGATCTGCAAATGCGTTTCCTTTTCCAACATCATCAATAATTGCTTTATGGGCACTACATTTTATTATTGCCAATCGTTTGGGAAGAGTCAAAGCTGTCAAAAGCCTTTTTATCAACGGACAGTGTTGGATTTTGGTCCCATGCAATGTCAAGAACCCTCTCTCTGCCCAGAGGCGTCCAAAATTATGGGCCACCCCGAAGGCATACTGGCTGTCAGTATAAATATTGACAGCCAGTATTTCACTCAACTCACAGGCCCGCAAGAGGGCCACCAGCTCCGCAGCCTGTGCTGATTGATAAGGAACACGTGACGTCTCAACTACAGTGCGCAGCGTGGTAATAGCATACGCCGCTGTAGTGGTGCCATCTGACAATTTAAAACAAGAGCCATCAACATATAGTTCCCCTTGTGGGTCAGATAAGGGAGCATCAGTCAGGTCTACCCGTCCCTTCGTCTCCTCCTCTGTCTGAAACAAACAATCATGGACATCCTTGTCCTCTTCTTCCAAAGGGAGGGGTAGTAACGTGGCTGGATTCAGTGTGGCACATCTTTTGATAGTAATATGAGGTGCAAACAAGGTCAATTCATATCCAGTCAGACGGGCACTGGTAAGGTGCTGCGTCTTTGTTTTGTTCAAAAGTACATCCACAGCATGCGGTACCATTACTGTGAGATCATGATTGAGAACGAGGCCTGCCGATTGTCGAATAGAGACCGCCGCTGCCGCCGCGGCTCTTAAACAGCTCGGAAGAGCTCTAGCGACAGTGTCAAGCATAGAAGAAAAATAAGCACACGGCCTCTGCTTACCTCCAAAGGCTTGTGTTAACACAGTGAGTGCGCACCCAGCCGCTTCGTGTATGTACAGCACGAAGGGCTTCTTGTAATCCGGCATGCCAAGCACAGGTGCAGAGCAAAGTGCAACCTTTAATTGTTCAAAAGCATGCTGACATTCATGCGTCCAGGGTAAGAGTAAGCAGGTATCCAGTGCCGACAATACGAGGTGATGCCTATGAACGCACGCACGTCCCTTTGAGTCTCAGGGACGGGCATCTTAACAATGGCATCAACTCGTTCAGGTGTTAGCCTCCGACCCTTCGACCCTTCGACAGCAGGTGACCTAGATAGGTGACCTGCTGTTGACAATGTTGGAATTTAGAAAGGGACACTTTATGCCCATTTTCTGCCAAATGCATTAGCAATTTTACCGTGGCATCCCGACAACCCTCTTTGGTGTCGGAGGCTATCAAAATGTCATCCACATATTGCAATAATACATTACCTGCGGGGATAGAGAGAGAGTCCAACTGACCTTTCAAAGCTTGACTATAAATACAAGGACTTTCTGTATACCCCTGAGGAACCCTACAGAATTGGAAGCTTTTTCCAGCTAAAGCAAAACCATATAGATAGCGGCTATCAGGGTGAACAGGAATGCTAAAGAAAGCATTCTTCAAATCGATCACAGAGAAATATTTTGCTGAGGAAGGGATCATTGTGAGGAGGACTGTTATATCGGGAACCACCGGAAACTGGGGAACAACTATTTTATTAACCTCCCTTAAATCAATTACAAATCGGTAAACATCAGAGTGTGCATCAGGGGAATCCATGGGAGCCTTTTTAAGGATAGGAAGAATAGGGCTATTAAACACATTCGCTACTGTCTCCTCCACCACCCCCAACTTAATCAAATCCTGTATAATTCGCATCAAAGCCTGTTCCCCAGCTTGCGATATTTTGTATTGGGGAATACGAGGAAGCACAGCATTATCCTTAATCTTGATAGAAACAGGTGGTATCTGTAACAACCCAACATCAGCGTCCCCTGTCGCCCACAGTGAAGATGGAACATCCTGAAACTCAACAGGAAGTGGTGCGTCCTTTGCAAAACACTGTCTCGCGCCATCTACATTAGGTCCGAAGGTCATATAAACACTGTCTGGGGAACAATAAATAGTAGCACATAGCTTCTTTAATAAATCTAAGCCTAATAAATTTTCACCACAATTTGATGCCAACAGAAATGGAGAATCCACCGTAAAAGGACCTACAGTCAAAGCTAAAGGTTTGGAAATGGGGCTCACAACCAGTACGCCTGAAAAACCTACTGAGACATTATTGCGGCCAGACAGGGCGGCCCCAGGGACCAGTGTATGAGAAACAGAGCTATTCATGGCACCTGTATCCACCAAAACTTTTGCGTCGAACCATGTAGGTCGGCTGTGACATAAGGACCATGCTGATCTACAGGAATCTGGACTGGTCCCTCACCCTGTCCGTTGCTGTCCTAGCTTAGCTATAGGACGTCCCTGTAACTTCATTGATATCATAATCATCATGGTAATACTGTCTTCCTCGGGGATCGTCAAAATAATTCTGATCAGACCGACCCCCTGAGGATGCATCCCCTTGAGCCTCATCTCGGCTACCTGCATCACGACCCCTTCCATTCCAACCCCTTCCTCTCGGTGCTGCAACCTTCTGTAACAATTCTGGACACTCACTCCGCCAATGCCCCTCCTTTTTACAATACACACACTGATTCAGCCCCAAAGGCACACCACCTCTACCGGCACCTCGTGACCTCTGTGCCGGACCAGTACCTCAACCCCTTCTAGATCCCCTTGCAACTTGCTGTAACAACACCTTCGTCTTTAAATCCTTACTCTTCTTCTCCACTTTATCCTTTTCCTCGTTTTCTCGATGTTCATAGTATTGGGCCATACTCAATATCACTGTAGGGGAGGAAGTGGTCCATGTGCTCTCAGAGGCTTGCAGCCGAGCTGCAATCTCAGGAAGTAAATTTGTAACAAACCTATTAACAAACAAACAAACTCCACCTTCCACTGAAAAATCTTGTCCACTAAAGTCCAAAAACACCCCTTCAAACCAAGTAAAAAAATCAGACACGCTCTCTTTCTTTCTTCTGGCGACATGCCGTTAACTTATCCCAATCTACTCGCCTGGGTGGAATAAGAGAATGCATGTACGTAATGATACGATTTGGTAAAGCCAATATCTCTGCCCTAGGTTTGTCGCCAGGCTTCCGTTCCTTATCCCACGCCTTAATCTCGTCCCATGTACCACCCAATTCCACTCTGTGATCCTGTGTATGCACCTGTCTCCATATATCTACCGGCACCAGTAGCCCAAAAAATATCTCAATATCTGCTAACGTCATAACTGACGAAGAGGCAGCCTCTGTTAATTCTTTATAGTATGCTGTGGGATTTTTCCTGGGATCCGGTAACTGACTTTTAAGAGCAAGTACCTCACTTCTTTTCCAAGGGGTATAAACCCACTGCTCCTGGAAGCGAGCCTCTACTCTCTGCTGAGTAACGACATTTGCTGCATTACGCTGCTCTGGAATTTCAGGGTGGTAAATGGGATGTACTTCCCTCATTGCAAACTGGGATGCTGGAATCGGAGTGCTATGATATAATTTTGCCCGATAACTAAGTAATGTCCCAACGTTACTATGAACTTCCGCAGGAGCCATACCAGCAGAATATACACGATCCCGAATATCATAAACAATTTGAGGAGCTTACCTCTGATACACTGGTCCCACAAACCAATCAATGTATGCGACATATGCTGAAGAGCATGTTGTTGCACAAACGGATCAAAATCTTTCATCACACTTCATATATCCTCCAAACCATAAATCACATTCCGAGCCCACTGTGCTGGCTGAATTGCAACCATCCTTTTCTCTTCTTCACCCACGTCAGATCGAATCATTACCCGCTCTAATCACTCCCGTGCCGCTCCCCAATTCCCTCCATCCGACCCTCGCACTGGTGTCCCAACACTACTCAATACCGTAGGTGACATAGGGGGAACGCAACAGATGACGATGCAGGTGACAGTGTCAACAATGGCTGTGTAGTAGGTGTAAGAGAAGGAGGAGAAATGGAAACAGAAGCAACTGACACTATGGGGGTGCCCGCAGTCACTGTACTCGTAATTTGCGAAACCGGGGGAAAAACAGATACGGCTGGAGCCAAGGCTGTTGAGGCTGTGGAGGGGTCAGGGGAAGATGAAGGAATAGCGGCAGACTGAGACGGCGGAACAACAGGATATACTCTTTGAGGGGCATAAGGAGGTGGGGGGCGAGTTTCCAACAAATCCTCCACGAAAAGATCCTCTTCCTCTCGAGCAACATAGGACCTATCACACTGTAACCGAAAATTCCTATCCGCACAATCAATACCCTTCTCTGTTCTCTCCTTATCATAAGCTACCACTTTTTGCACCACCGTTTGCATTGCCTTCTTCCTAGACTCCTTTTCAGCACTTATACGCCTCTGCTTAGCTTCTTTCTGCCATACCTGTAATGCATCAAACATCGACTGCCGACTTCTTCTAGCAAATAATTTATCCTGTAAGTAATTCAATTTTTGTTCATCAAAGGTACCATCCCGTGGCCACTGAAGCTCAGTATTGTCCCTCGTATACTTGTGCCACAATGTACAAAACATAATAGGGTCAATACCATGCTTCACATACATATCAAAATTCGGAGTGCCTTCCGGGGGTGCAGGCTGCCGTTCCTCCAGGCGATGTTCCGCAGAGCAACATCGGCACCTCAAAAACACCACACTTTACTCCAGCAAAGCATCCCGACATCAGACACAGCCACGTATTCACTCAATCAACACGCACACACACAACGAAACATGCACAAACAAAGAGCTCTCAAAAACAGTCTGCAGACTGTATCAAAACAAGTCGGTCCTCAGACCGCACCAAGACGAATCACTGACATAATATCGAAAGACACATTATCGAAATACAAATATTTCGACGCAAAAATATCGACATCAAAAATATCGATATTGTATACTTAATTATAAAAATACACTAATATCGAAACAACATTATCGTAATGAAACTGTATCGACTACACAAATATCGCACACATAAATATCGCAATACAAATTATCGACGGTTATAAATTAGTATAGGACATGTCCAAAATATCGAGAACAAAAATATAGACAGCAATATTATCGTTTTTTTAAAAATATCGACAACTCAAATACACATTAAAACTACTACTTTCAACACCAAAAATATAATAAATGACATAAATACACATAAAATTTATATATAAACATATCTATCAAAATAATAACAACATAAATTAATAATAACATAACTACACAAATAATATTTGCAAACAAATAATAGCAACATATTCAACATTTAAAATATATATTATACATTTCTTTTTAAATAATAAATTCAACATCTCCTTCCTCACCTAAAAAAAACCTTTTCTCTCAATTTTACGTTTTCCATACAAGTAAAACAATTATAAAACAAAAAAAAATTCAAATTAACCAATAGAAACACAGAAGATCGAAATAGACCAATGATTTTCAACAAACAATTAAGAACACACTATATAAACAAAAAAAGTCTTCTTTTACACCTTAAACAAAAATAATTAAGGAAGGAGAAACTCTGCCGGATTTTCACCACCCTCAAACACACCTCTAAAATCAAGCCTACTACACCTAGGAAAAAGTAAGTAAATAAGCATTTCTAAATAAACTGTTAAATTAAAATGTAACACAGATTTCAATGGCTAACTTAAATTACTAACTCATATATTTTATCTCTTTATATTTCGACAACAGATATTACTCCAAAAACGAGAAAAAAGATTTCACCTTACAAAAACAGATAACTAACAAAGTAAGTATACTCTAAAAATAACTTGTTAAATCTCACTAAAAGGGAACTCAACACCTAAAATATCCTAACTGCCAAAACGACCCCATTTATACTTTTAAACTTTTTTAAAAACGTTTGTAAAATGAAACTAAAACGTTAATAAACCTATACTCTGTCGTAAACACCAAGACCACCACATATAAATTGTAAAACATGAAATAAAATATGCTTTACTTTCTTTTCACAGAGCACTTCAAACAAACAACATTTGTTGAACAAAGAACATCTCCATTCAACTACAACTAAATAACAGTTGGTAAGTATATAATTAAAATGCATTTATTACTATTCATATAAATATGTATAATATTCTTTTACATATACTTTCATGTACATTTTTTATAGATTTTATCCCCTCACAATGACTGAAGAAGCTCCAATTTATAACATCTCAGAAAGGGAAATTCTTATTGTGTTATATGGGGTACGTCTACACCCAAGAGAAGCAAACAGGCCTTAAAGTGAACTGGAAATGTTCAAAATATTACTCAAACAAATGTTATGGTCGTGCTACCACCAGGGAAACAACTGTATTATATACAAGGGAGCATAACCATCCACCAAATATTTCTGAAATTGAAGTGAAATCAACCCTTGAAAATATTAAAGAATTAAGTAGCACCTCACAACTTCCTACAAGTGTTATACTGAAAGAAATATTACCTAAAGTACCCAGAGAAGCAACAGGTCAATTACCATCAATTGCTTCTATTAAAAGAACAATAGCTAGGACCAAAAAATCAACAACACCAACAATACCTACACCTAAAAATTTTGAGGATGTCATAATTCCCCAGAACTTAGTATAACACACAATGATGAACCTTTTATTTTCTTTGACAACAAAAATAAAGATAAAAGGATTATTATGTTTGCTACAGCAAATAATATAACTAAACTTCAACAATGCCAAACATGGATGATGGATGGCACCTTCAGCATATGCCCTAAACCATTCTACCAACTATACAGTATCCATGGGCAATATTATAACACTTGCATTCCATTAATATATGCTTTATTACCAAACAAACAGAATGCAACATATACTGAAATGTTAGGTAAAATAAAGCAAGAAACAAACAACTTTTTCCCTCAAAGAATAATAGACTTTGAGCAAGCCATGATAAATTCTATCCTCAAATTATACCCCCACACTTCTATACAAGGATGTTACTTCCACTTCAACCAATGTTTATGGAGGCATTTACAGAAATCTGCACTTAGTGTGGAATATGCAACAAATATTACCTTTGCATACCAAATAAAACACCAAATAGCCCTGGCCTATGTGCCAGTCACAGATGTGGCTGAGCACTATAACATTTTAATAGAAAGTCCATTTTACCACCAAAATGAACAAAAATTATCTCCCCTCCTAGATTATTTTGAGGATACCTGGGTGGGGAGATTACACAGATCAGGCCATAGACGGCAACATAAATTCCAAATTCCTTGGTGGAATGTGTACCTAACTACACTTAACCAAGAAGCCAAAACAAACAACGCAGTTGAAGGTTGGCATAATGCCTTCCTATCTTCTACAGGACCAAGCACTCCTACCCTACATAAACTATTAGTTGCCATACAAAAAGAACAAAGCTTCCAAGAACTAAGAATGCAACAATCTATCATACAATTAAAGCCAAAGCTATCTAGACAAACTGCTCAAATGTATCAGTATCTTCAACAAGTACAGCTATATCCTTCAACAAGAGGCCTAGAGTACTTAAATATGATAGCAAAAACTCTAGTCTGAAACATGAAACAATTTTAATTTACCAATCTCAAAAAACAATTATTGGAATAAAAACAGTGCATTCTTTTAAATCAACCAAATAATTATTTTGTCTAATATATATTATTATTTTATAACAACATATATAGAGACAAAATAATTAAACAACAGAACTAAACAACTACAGTATTTAAAATAACATAATTTCCCTCCCACAATAAAAAATATTAAAAAGACTTACCTTTTCCACTGTTGTAATACGAAAATCCACATCATCCAAAATAATCCATGTAGTTCACAATCCATATTTTAAAAAAACAGACCCCAATAAAATGCAAAAATACAACTGTCAAAAAGTAGATCCTCCATGTAAAAATCGACAATCCGATAACCCTAAAAAACCAGAAAATTCGTAAAAAAGTTAAAAACGACTCCATGAAAACCGAATAATGAAGGAAGTGTAAAATAAATATTAGTTGAAATAACTAATACACACTTCCTTTAAAAAAAAAAACGCAATGCTCCGTTTTCCAAAATGCTTCGTCGTAAAACCTAAAATAGAAAAACAAACATTCCCCCCCACAAATGTACAAATAATACACTTGAAAACACCACTACAAACATTATTAACACAATATTAACGTAAACTAAACATAAATAGAAAAAATACTAACTAGGCCGCAAATACGAAACACAACATTAATAATTAATACCTAACTAAACAACTAAAAACACTATGGGGCCTATTAGGATGGCGGTCGGAAAATCACCCCAACCGCCATGGAAGCGGAAAACAACCGCCCGCCGGCACCGGCGGCCAAATTAGGATCAACCGGCAAAAAACACCGACCGCGGCGGTACGGGGGAAAGAAAAACCGCCCGTAGCGTGCGGAGATGGCCAAAACACGTCCGCGGATCAGCGGCGGAAAAACACCAACCCGCCGCAAGGATAGCGGAGACACCGCACGGGAAATTAGGATATCCCCGGTGGTCCCGCGGCACGTTCCGCTCTTTCCGACCACCGCGGTCGCTAACAGTGATGAATGGGAGAGCATGCAGAAGAGCTGCAGCAAAGCCCCTGCCGCGGACGCTCCGTGACAAATTTTGCGGACGATTTAAAAATCCCACAATAAGGCCACAAAGTGCCCACACCAAAGTAGCCATGCCACCCAAAAACAGAAAACACAACCCAATGGCACAACATTGCACAAAAAAAAAAAATTACAAGGACAACCCACACAATTCACCTGAGAGCACTCCCACATGTGGACACACCCACATAGAGCATACAACCAGCCCCTTCCTTGACCACAATCCTCTGCACTAACCCACAACTGAAGGGCCCAACCCCTGAGAACAAAGGATAGGCAAAGCTACACACCATCACCACTCATACCACACATAGCACCACCACCACTTCCACACCTGCACCGCTAACCCCTTTGCACATCACACACCATACACATCACCACCACCACTTACACCCCTGCACCTACAACACCTCTGCACATCACACACCATGTCAACCCATAAAATGCCCAAATTCACAGAGAGTGAGTTGAAGGTAATGGTAGATGAGTAAGTCAGAGTGGAACCACAACTGTTTGGTAGCCTGGTCCAACAGACACCATTAGCCACAAGGACTCAAATGTGGGCAAGGATAGTCCAGAAGGTCAATGCAGTAGGGACCATCCCAAGATCCAGAAAGGAAATCATGAAGCGGTGGCATGACTTGAAGAGGGTTGTCAAAGAGAGGAGGACCAAGAACCGTCAGCTGGCTGACAAGACTGGCGGTGGCACTCCCATACCACCAAACCCATTCACCCCATGGGAGGAGAAGGTGCTTGCCATACTGCATCCAGAGAGTCTCACAGGAGTACCCGGGGGAGTGGAGGCTGGTAAGTACAAACAAATGACTACCACCACACTGCTATGTACTGCCTTGCACAACTACAAAGATACACCTCCTAGGACCAATTCCATTCATCTGCACCACACACTCACAAAAACATATCTCACAGATCCAACATCCACCCCCTCCCAATCACCACCAATGTAGCTAGCAACATTACCATGGGTGCATGTGCACAGCCAGCACTGCAACTCCCACCATGCCCCCTTGTCCCACACCTCAGCAGGATGGAGCACTCCCCCACCCCACCCAGAAGCATGTGTCAGCCATTACATCCCCAACAAACAAACTAACAGGTAGGTAGCCATCTTGCCATGGAGGGCTGTTTGGGGGGGAGGCCTGGACTACTACTCCCACCATGCCCCCTGTCCCACACCTCAGCAGGATGGAGCACTCCCCCACCCAGAAGCATGTGTCAGCCATTACATCCCCAACAAACAAACTAACAGGTAGGTAGCCATCTTGCCATGGAGCGCTGTTGGGGGGGGAGGCCTGGACTACTACTCCCACCATGCCCCCTGTCCCACACCTCAGCAGGATGGAGCACACCCCCACCCCACCCAGAAGCATATGTCAGCCATTACATCCCCAACCAACAAACTTAAATGTAGGTAGCCATCTTGCCATGGACGGCTGTATCTGGGAGGGAGGCCTGGACTACTACTCCCACCATGCCCCCTGTCCCATACCTCAGCAGGATGGAGCACACCCCCACTCCACCCAGAAGCATGTGTCAGCCATTACATCCCCAACCAACAAACCAACAGGTAGGTAGCCATCTTGCCATGGAGGGCTGTATGTGGGAGGGAGGCCTGGACTACTACTCCCACCATGCCCCCTGTCCCACACCTCAGCAGGATGGAGCACTCCCCCACCCAGAAGCATGTGTCAGCCATTACATCCCCAACAAACAAACCAACAGGTAGGTAGCCATCTTGCAATGGAGGGCTGTTTGGGGTGGAGGCCTGTACTACTACTCCCACCATGCCCCCTGTCCAACAAGATGGCTCTCCCCATACCACCCAGATGCATGTGGCATATAATGGATCACTCCAAATAAACAAACAGCTAGCCAGACATATTATTCTGTCTTGTGCCACCACTGAGCAGGATGCAAGCCTCCACCACGCACACACAGATGTGTCACAAAACAAAGACAAATGCTAACACACAACAGGCAAGTAGGCAGTACGTGCACCTAGCCATTCGACACAAAAAGAATGGTGCCATATGACAACACCAGTCCTCTCAATGCACAAATATGCACACCGATCATATTGCCATGCACAGTGTGCACACAGCTAAGCAAAGGAAACTGTCACAGCAACCAAAGTGTGACACACCAATGCACATGTAGAGGAAAGACTGGGAACAATCATGCACAGCAATGAATGACAGGTTCAGTGCCATGGGGCCAGAGTAATAAGGACCATATAAACAGTAAGAAAGCATGGTATGTGGTACCAATCCAGATATGCACATGACAAGACAAAGGTATGCAGGAGATGACAATGGCCAGGACATGCCCAGATGTGACGGCTGACGGGTCAAAAAAATCTACAAACAGTCCGCACAAAAATCACAAATTATGCAATTGGCGCATGGTACATATTGACACCTCACACCATGGACAAGAAATGCATGTACCACCACAGCATGTCAGGAGGCACAGTAGTGCACATAGGAAACAATGTGATGATCAGTCAACTGTGTAGTGTACTAACAGTGAATGACACACAGCTAACAAAAATCTTACGGGGTGCACCCCAATGACCATTTCCCATCTGACCCACAGGTGACCAAGAATTGACTGCAGAGGACGACACCAGCAACCTGCAGAGCCAGTCTACCCCCGGAACATCGACTCTCGGATGTTGACTTCCAGGAATCTTCGGACGAGGAGACCGAGGCCGGCCCATCTGGTGTTCCAGGGTGCAACAGGTCCCAGGACCCCATTGTCCCCCCCACCACACCTGCAGCTACAACAACCAATCTGCATGCCCCTGCTGTTACGTCCGGTGCATCCTCCACCACCACCACAACCACCAGTGGTGCCTGCAACACCCTCCCTGTCCCACAGGATGACCACCCCACCAACTGAGGAGGGCAGGGAGAGGATGTGTGGTCAGACAGTGGAGAGGCAACCGGTCCGTGGCAGCAGTGCAGGTGGGAGGGGCAGGGTCACCCACACACGATCACAGCCTGGGACCGAATCCCTGGACCACATCCACAGAGTCCTTGGGGCATATGAACGGGCCCAGGGACAAACGGCCCGGTCCGAACAAGATTCACGTGAGCTCCTCCTGCTGATGAGGTCCATGGACACCCGCATGGGACAAATTGTGGACCTCTTGGGCCAACTAGTGGCAGTACTGAGGGACAGGCCTGCGCCCCAAACAACACCTCCCCCTCCCACTGGTGGTCCGCAGGATGACAGTTCACCATCCTCCCCTGTGGTCACAGAGAGTGGTGAGTCCTCAGACCCCACTGGCCCTATAGCAGAGGCCCCCTGCCAAACGGAAAAGGGGCCGTCCGAAGAAAACCCTGGGAGTATCTTTTGGCAAAGCACCTGCCAAACGCCAGTCACGCAGCCAGCCATGATGGCAACCCTCTGCACCACTGCATTGACTTTTGGACTGTCCTTCCCCACACTGCCTTGTGAATGGCATCTGTCTGTTGGACTGGGTCACCACACCTATGAGGTGACCACTTGATTAGCTCATTTACCATAACTGTCAACTCGCTGCTCCACTAATCACCTCACTGTCAATGTACCCCCCTCACAAGTCACCTTTGTAAATAAACAAATCATTACACACATGTTGTTGTACCTGCTCTGTCTTTCTTCCAGGATGTACAATTTTCTACAGGAATGCAATGTACCAGGGGACGGAGTGTATGTAGGCAAGGAGAGGTCAAAGGCACCTAGGAAAACACAACAAAACAACATTCACTAGTCTGGGTGTGGCATCACAGACATCACACAACACTTCACAACAAGAACAACCCACATGCACACATAACAATGGGCAACAAGTGCCAACATACGCATCCTGTAGATGTTCATAAATGAACTGTCCCATGAACATCGACAGCAAACACTGAGTCTACAACTGGCTGCTATCACAAATCTCACTTACACCCTCACAACAACAGCAACATCATCAGACAATGGGTATGTTGTACATTGTCACCCACCTTCAAGTGAAGTAGCGGGTGATGAGCTGTTGACGCAGGTCAACACCTTCCTCCTCTCCACTGTCATCATCACTGGACACGGATTGGTTTGCAGGTGGGGGCCTTGGCTGCTCATCATCATCCAGGAGCAGGGGAATCTCCTTGCGAATGGCTAGGTTGTGGAGCATGCAGCATGCCACTACAATCTGACACACCTTCCTGGGCGAGTACATCAGTGCCCCTCTGGTCTTGTCCAGGCAGCGGAAACGTGACTTCAGCAGTCCAAAGGTACGCTCCACCACACGACGTGTCCTCCCATGGGCATCATTATAGCGGACATCAGCTGGTGTCCTGGGGTTCCGCAGTGGGCTCAGCAACCACGGACGGTTGGGATATGCAGAGTCACCTATGTGTGACAAACACAAAGAAACATTGCAATGTCGCAGATGCAGAGGACAGCAGGTCACACACACAACATGCCACATGACTAGGCATACTCACCCACAATCCATGCACGCTCAGGAAGCATATTGGCCATCAGCTGGGGTACAATGCTGCTACGCAGGATGTATGAGTCATGGGCAGAGCCTGGAAATTTTGCACACACGTGTGAGATGATCATATCTGCCAGGCATACCACTTGGACATTTATGGAGTGGTAATGTTTACGATTCCTGTAGATGTGCTCACGGACCTGTGGTGGCACTAGACCAACATGGGTGCAATCAATGGCACCAACAACATGGGGGATGTGTCCGAGGGAATAGAAATCTCCCTTTACAGCTGCCAATTCTGCCCCCCTGGGGAAATGGATGTATCTGTACTTGTAGATCATCGTGGCGGACAGAACATCACGCAGCACCATGCTGAACATGGGTTGTGACATCCCACCTGCCTCGGCCACCGTGTACTGGAATGATCGAGTCGCAAAAAAATGCAGTGCCGCCATCACCTTATACGTTGGGGTGAAAGCTGTTGGATATGTTCGGCGAGGCTGCAGGTGGGGCTCCAACAAATCACAAAGGGTCTTTAGGGTGGCTCTATCCAGACGGCATTTCCGGATGATCGCCTCATCCTCCATGTCTGCCAGCACTGTCAAGTGACGATGCAGATTTGGTCTCCTCCTAGTTGAGATGAGAGTGGACACATTGTAATGTAATACATCATGGGATGTGCACAGCATCTCACATCATGGCTGACACAACGCCAACAAAGAATGTCATATGAATTGAGTCACAGACCAGCTGACATGTAGGGACCCCTTCAACTACACAAATCACACACTTGTCTAATTACACACAGCAAGTCCCCCAAACACCACCTCGGTCAAAGTGAATGGACATTGGGATATGGCCACATTCCCCATGGGCACGCCTGGGAGTCTGTCATCCTGCACATGTGTGACAAGGCAACCCCACAGTATCCTACCTAGCTGCTGTACATGACACACATTCAGGCGTCAATTGAACCTGGCACAACTCAACAACACAATGACCACAGTCTGAGCATCAATGACGAGTGTGTGCATGATCTAACATGAGAGGACATGCTAAAACAAACATCATCAATTGGGAAAAAAAATGCTGTGATTGACAATGCACATCAACACATTGACATGTGTGCACATTGTATTGTCCATACCAACACTGTCCTGTAGTGTAGTGTAGTGTAGTGTACTGTAGGTGCGGTACTGAGAGACAAGTGATGCCCAAATGGCGGTTGGCATGCTCCGCCACCCAAATCGCGGTGCCTCATGTGTGTCTATGGCACCCAAATTGCGGAAACTACCGCCTGGCCCCAGCGGTGTGTGTGCAACGCACCCCAATGCACGGGTGCGGTACTGATAGCCCCAGAGACATGGCCAAATGGCGGTTGGCATGCTCCGCCACCCAAATCGCGGTGCCTCATGTGTGTCGATGGCACCCAAATTGCGGAAACTACCGCCTGGCACCAGCGGTGTGTGTGCAACACACCCCAATGCACGGGTGCGGTACTGATAGCCCCAGAGACATGGCCAAATGGCGGTTGGCATGCTCCGCCACCCAAATCGCGGTGCCTCATGTGTGTCTATGGCACCCAAATTGCGGAAACTACCGCCTGGCACCAGCGGTGTGTCCCCGCCATGGTCCATGCCATTACAGCCAATGGGCTCCGCGATCGCGGAAGCTCGATGCAATTTTGAAAAGAGCGGTAGGCATGCTACACCACCGCGGTGCCGGTCATTGGATGCAATCAAAAGATGCAACCCCGCGGTAGCGCCCGCCTGGCCCCTGCGGTGTGTCACCGCCATGGTCCATGCCATTACAGCCAATGGGCTCCGCGCTTGCGGAAGCTCGATGCAATTTTGAAAAGAGCGGTAGGAGTGCTACACCACCATGGTGCCGGTCATTGGATGCAATCAAAAGATGCAATCCCGCGGTAGCGCCCGCCTGGCCCCTGCGGTGTGTCATCGCCATGGTCCATGCCATTACAGCCAATGGGCTCCGCGATCGCGGAAGCTCGATGCAATTTGAAAATAGCGGTAGGCGTGCTACACCACCGCGGTGCCAGTCATTGGATGCATTTGTAAAAGGCTGACCTGGTACACCAATTGCAGCAGCCCAGGACTACTGGAACGACACCAAGGGGCTATATATGTGTAGGAGAGTGCCCAGAATTTCCATTGCTCACAGAGCCTGCTGCCTGAGACCCTCACCTGCTGCTGCCTCCAGGGACTGCTGCCTGAGACCCTCACCTGCTGCTGCCGCTGCTGTCTCTAACCAACAGTGATGTCAAGGACAGAGAAGATCCGTGCCAGTCCCTTCACCGGCGAGGAGCTTGAGGCCCTGGTGGACGAGGTGCTCACACAGTACCCAAGGCTATATGGTGCCCCAAATGTCGTGGTAAGTCTTCCACAGTGGGTGTGAGAGTGCAGGGGGGGCACACATGTAGTCGGTCTGATGCAGTATGTGCATGTGAGTGTGGGTTTGTGTCATGCATTGCCTAACTTGTATTCCATTGGGTGAAGGGGTGTGTACCCTACTCCTCAAGTCTCCCTGCCTGCACATCAAGATTGGAGGGACATGTCTTGTCTTGTCAGCCATACAGTGAAGCAGCAAGTTGGTAATGGAGGATTCAGGCCAGTGATTGCTAGTGTGCATGTCTTTGCGTTTCCCTGTTGTCCATCTCAGTGTGAGCCCACCTGGCCTGCACAGTCACCGCCCAATACAACAAGAACACATCACTGACTGTACAGGGTGTAACATGTTCATTTTCAAATTTGACTCCCCATCAATGTGCCATGTCAACCCTGTATATTGCACACGACTGGCACTGTGAGAAAGGACGTGGGTTTGTGAGATCATGTCCCTCAATGTGATATACATGACACAGTGGGCTACTCACAGTGCATGTTCGTTGATGCCTGCGCATTGTCGGACACCGTGGATCTCGCCACATACACATGTTGTTTTGTGACGTATGTCTTGCTCTACCTAAAAATGGTTAGTAGATGTGGGCAGAGTACACATGATCTTCTGTGCTGGCATCCTGCTTGTACATGAGATGTGCAAGTATTGTGTCCCCCCTCATACATGCATGCATTTACGTGTGATTCTCACATGCAGATGTACCATGTGAAAAGCATTCCTGTCTCTGCATGTGAGATATGTGGATTTGTGATTAATCTGTATCATGCAACTGTCCTGAGTGATTTTGTCACATGACACTGTCACTGATGTTTGCCCCCTCTTGTCTCCCATGCCTGCAGCTCAAGGTGCACCAGCGTAAGGCCGTGTGGTGGGGCATTGCGAACAAGGTGCGGGCTCTGGGAGTATCAAACCGACGTCGCACCCACTGCCACAAGAGGTGGGGCGACATCTCACGGCTGGCAAAGAACGTTGCGGAGATGACACTGGGGCGGATCCCTCGCACTGGCCGGATGGCACGGTGCAGCATGACACCACTAATGTGCTGCATCTTGGCCATGACTCACCCTGAGCTGGATGCACGATTGAAGGAGCATCAGCAGGCAATTAGGGGTGAGTGTACTGGGAAGGGTGACTATGACTGTGTGTGGCTGCATGTGTGCACAGCATGTGCCAGCGCTGGGCGATGTGATGTTGGTAGTGTGATGCAGTGGCCTGTGAGTGTAAGCTTGTGCCTGTGCTGGGTGCAGCTGTCATGCATGTGTCCTACCTGTACTTAACACTGGGAAATGGGTATGGGGCATTTAAATGGCATTGTGGGTGGTGTGAGACAGGTATGAGCTATCTGTGTTGCTGTTGTAACGGAGCCACATGCAGGATGTTGTGCTGTGTGGTCATCACATTGCTCACTTTGTCCTGGTTTGATAGTGCACACGCACTGTTGTGATGACAGAGGTGGGTTTGAACGATGTAATTGCACAGGGTGGCGTGCAACATCAATCAATCAATCAATCAATCACGGCATTTATAGAGCGCGCTACTCACCCGGGAGGGTCTCAAGGCGCTGGGGGAGGGGGTAAGTTACTGCTCGAACAGCCAGGTCTTGAGCTGCTTCCTGAAGGAGAGATGGTCCTGGGTTCGCCGAAGGTGAGTGGGGAGGAGTTCCAGGTCTTGGCTGCCAGGTAGGAGAAGGATCTTCCTCCGGCGGTGGCTCTGCGGATGCGTGGTACGGTGGCGAGGGCGTGGCTGGTTGATCGTAGCTGGCGGGTGGGCGTGTAGAAGGTCATGCGGTCGTTGAGGTACTTGGGGCCCAGGTCGTGGAGGGCCTTGTGTGCGTGGGTGAGGAGTCTGAACGTGATTCTCTTGCTGACGGGGAGCCAGTGCAGGTCTTTCAGGTGTCCGGTGATGTGGCTGTGCCGGGGGATGTCCAGGATGAGTCGTGCGGAGGCGTTCTGGATGCGCTGGAGTCTTTTTGAAGTTTGGCTGTGGTTCCGGCGTAGAGGGTGTTCCCATAGTCCAGTCGGCTGGTGACGAGTGCCTGGGTGACGGTCTTCCTGGTTTCAGTGGGGATCCATCTGAAGATCTTGCGGAGCATGCGCAGGGTGTTGAAGCACGAAGATGAGACGGCGTTGACTTGTCTGGTCATCGACAGGGAGGAGTCCAGGATGAAGCCCAGGTTGCGTGCGTGGTCCGTTGGCTTGGGCGCGGTGCCCAGGGCCGGGGGCCACCAAGAGTTGTCCCAGGCGGAGGGTGATGAGCCCAGGATGAGGACTTCCGTCTTGTCTGAGTTCAGTTTAAGGCGGCTGTTCCTCATCCAGTCGGCGACGTCTCTCATCCCGTCGTGTAGGTTGGCTCTGGCGGTGGTGGGGTCGTTGGTGAGGGAGAGGATCAGCTGGGTGTCGTCGGCGTAGGAGATGATGTTGAGGTTGTGTTGGCGTGCGATGGCTGCGAGGGGCTCATGTAGACGTTGAAGAGGGTTGGACTGAGTGAAGATCCTTGTGGAACGCCGCAGATGACTTCGGTGGCCTCGGATCTGAACGGGGGAGGCGGACTCTCTGGGTTCTTCCGGCGAGGAACGAGATGATCCATTCCAGTGCTTTCTCTCGGATTCCGATGTTGCTGAGGCGCTTCACTAGGGTGCGGTGGCAGACGGTGTCGAACGCCGCGGAGAGGTCCAAGAGGATGAGGGCTGCTGTTTCCCCGTTGTCGGTTAGGGTTCTGATGTCGTCGGTCATGTAGATCTAGACATCTTAATGGTTGTCTGTATTGCATATGTTTGTTCTGTTGCTGCCACTACACTGACCCTACATCTCCCTCTCTCTCATGCAGCATCTCCTGTGGTCACGGAGGAACAGGGGACGGACACCAGTGGTGGGGAAACTAGCACAACAGCTGCAGAGGAGCCCAGTGAGACAGATGTGACCAGCGCCTTGGAGGGGGACAGGAGTCTGCTGGAGGAATCACAGCCCGAGACGCAAAGTAGTACATCATCTGATGCCAGCGGTGACGCAGACATGTTGGCGGGCACAGGGAACGGAGACTCTGCATCATCTTCCACCACACAGCGTGCAGTGCCCACCCTCCCAGCCACTTCCTCTGGTGCTGCCCATGTTCGCACCGCTAAGAGGGGAAGGGTGTCCTTCACCCCCGACACCGCAGCCCCTGCCCCGGTCCCCCCTGCTGCCATCAGTGCTGAGTCTGTGGACCTTTTGT
The DNA here is from genome assembly GCA_963921515.1 of Calotriton arnoldi. Lineage (NCBI taxonomy): Eukaryota > Metazoa > Chordata > Amphibia > Caudata > Salamandridae > Calotriton > Calotriton arnoldi. The sequence continues at coordinate 1,878,545 of CAWUFW010002244.1, read as the reverse complement.
GCCAGCTGTGTGTAGGCCAGACAGCTCTCCTCAATGCATTCATGGACCACGACAGTAAATTGGCTCAGGTGGTTGCATTCATTGAGGGCATACATTCAGACGTGGGTGGGCTGCACCGGACTGTCCAGTCATTGTCCACTGCAGTGACATCAGCCCTTCAACTGGCACAATCTGGGAGTCCAGCAAAAGTCCCTTTGTCCACACCCATGCCAGTGGCCACGTCGGACGACAGTGACCACGCCCCACAGACCTCTAAGTCACGATACGGCACACGTAGCACACAGCAGCAACAGAAGCCCAAGCCATCCAGGCCGCAGACACCATCCCCACAGATGACCAAAGCCACCCCAGTGCACACAGACAAGAGCCCATCAGGCAACACCAGGGGACAAAGAGCCAAGAAGCAGGCGTCAGGGTCACGTACCTCAGGGACATCCCCAGCCAAGGACTCTCCTGTCCCGAAAGCGTCTCCCAAAACCAAACATACAATTTCCATGCCCACTCAGAAGGTGGTGAGTGCCATGGGTAGGCATAAGAAGGGCTGCAAGTCCGATTCAACCACTACCTAGACTCCCATAGCAAGCCCAGTGAAGTAGGGAATGGAGGGCACTGTGGGGGGACCACCTGGTAGGCAGGGGATGGAGGGGCAAAGCCAGGGCCATGCAAAGTGTTGCGCAGGTTCAAGCACGTCACCAGAGGGAGAGCCAGCGTCTGCACCTGCTGCAGCCTTGGTGTTGAGTGAGCATGATGTGTCCACGCCACTTCCCATTGTTCCCAAGACAGTGAAGCCATCGCGACTCCCCAAGAAGTGGAAAGGCCCCCCTCCACAATCTCCCATCCACACTGTCTCATGTCTGTATGACTCCACGTGCCACTATACCACCTGGTCCAAGCAGCCCTCCGTTTTGCCAAGACAGTGATAGGTATACCTCAGCTGTGCCTCCCTCTCCCCAGTCAAGTGCTCCAACTGGGCCCGACACACAGCCAGCTCCCAGTACGACTGACAGCCAAGTCTGAGTGTTGGTCGACCTCACACGCCTGTCTCTCACACAGCATGGCCTGTGCTGCACATCGTGACACCCCAGACTGTGTTGCTGACCATGGTTAGGGTACAGTTGCACACATTCCCTGTGCATCTTCTCATGGACTCACTCTGCACTTTGTCCTGCCCACTGGCCTTGTCGTTCAGTGCTGTGTGCCCCCTGCCTGTGCAGCTTCTCATGGACTCACTCTGCACTTTGTCCTGCCCACTGGCCTTGTCGTTCACTGCTGTGTGCCCCCTGCCTGTGCAGCTTCTCATGGACTCACTCTGTACTTTGTCCTGCCCACTGGCCTTGTCGTTCAGTGCTGTGTGCCCCCTGCCTGTGCAGCTTCTCATGGACTCACTCTGCACTTTGTCCTGCCCACTGGCCTTGTCGTTCAGTGCTGTGTGCCCCCTGCCTGTGCAGCTTCTCATGGACTCACTCTGTACTTTGTCCTGCCCACTGGCCTTGTCGTTCACTGCTGTGTGCCCCCTGCCTGTGCAGCTTCTCATGGACTCACTCTGCACTTTGTCCTGCCCACTGGCCTTGTCGTTCACTGCTGTGTGCCCCCTGCCTGTGCAGCTTCTCATGGACTCACTCTGCACTTTGTCCTGCCCACTGGCCTTGTAGTTCAGTGCTGTGTGTCCCCTGCCTGTGCAGCTTCTCATGGACTCACTCTGCACTTTGTCCTGCCCACTGGCCTTGTTGTTCACTGCTGTGTGCCCCCTGCCTGTGCAACTTCTCATGGACATGCTCTGCACCTTGGACTGGCCACTGGCCTTGCTGTTTTGCCCCTGCCTGTGCAGCTTCTCATGGACATGCTCTGCACCTTGGACTGGCCACTGGCCTTGCTGTTTTGCCCCTGCCTGTGCAGCTTCTCATGGACATGCTCTGCACCTTGGACTGGCCACTGGCCTTGCTGTTTTGCCCCTGCCTGTGCAGCTTCTCATGGACATGCCCTGCACCTTGGACTGGCCACTGGCCTTGCTGTTTTGCCCCTGCCGCTTCTCATGGACATGCTCTGCACCTTGGACTGGCCACTGGCCTTGCTGTTTTGCCCCTGCCTGTGCAGCTTCTCATGGACATGCTCTGCACCTTGGACTGGCCACTGGCCTTGCTGTTTTGCCCCTGCCTGTGCAGCTTCTCATGGACATGCTTTGCACCTTGGACTGGCCACTGGCTTTTCTGTTTTGCCCCTGCCTGTGCAGCTTCTCATGGATCATGCTCTGCACCTTGGACTGGCCACTGGCCTTGCTGTTTTGCCCCTGCCGCTTCTCATGGACATGCTCTGCACCTTGGACTGGCCACTGGCCTTGATGTTTTGCCCCTGCCTGTGCAGCTTCTCATGGACATGCCCTGCATTTTGTGCCTTGCTATTCTCTACTCTTGTTGCCTATCTGTGCAATTTGTGAATAAAGACAGTTGCTCCTGTTGTCTGTTTTTTCAGTGTCCTTACTGAATAAAGTTCTTTTGCTGTGTGTATATGGTTTACTGTGCCACATGCTGTGTGTGCCACTTCAACCTTGCCAATTTCTTTACTCACTTACACTATTTTTTGCAGAGGTGAGGGACTTCAGTTTTTCCTGACCCTGATACTTGTGTGGGCAATGTATTAGATTTGAGGTGTGATGCAGTTGTCATTTTTTGTTCATGTTGGCTGTGTTGTACACATGTCAAGTTGTGGTGCACTGCCAGCTCAGAATGGGATTCTGTCCAGAGAATTGCAGGCATGCTGGCCAGGCTCATCATGTATGTGTGTTCTTATTTTGTGTGCCCAGTAGTGTAAGTGTGTGGTCATCTTGTGATGGGCAGTCATCCGAGTCCCATGGGTTTCTTTCAATGTGTGCTCTTGGGTGGTCAAGAAGTGTGCAGTGTGAAGGTCTTGACTTTGTCTGGAGTGTTGATATGTGTGTGCCCCTGCATTGTCAACTACACACATGTTTCACCCAGGATGTGTGTGCCTGTTGTTTGGATTGTTTATCCCTGTGGATGTGGTTGTATGCACATGTGTGAGTTGTATGTTGTGCAGTGTGCAGTGTGTTGGTGTGTCCATGCAGTTGTGGCTGACTCCTACTTGTTATTTCTATCACTTGTGAGTATGCAGTGTGTGTGTCTGTCAAGTCAGTGTTGTGTTTTGTTGTTCATCCATCTGTCATGTTACTGTTTGTGGAGACAGTGCAGACCTGCTGATCCACACTGACATTGTGGTTGTGTTTTCTCATGCATTGCTGTCACATGGTGCCTGTTTGCCTCCAGTATGTGATGTTGTGTGTGGTGTCTTGCCATCCCCTATCTGTGCTTGGGATGCCTACCCATTGTGAGTCTGCACTCCCTCTATTTGTGTATGGTACACTCCTGCCATGGCACTTCACTTGGATGTCAGCTGTCCCCTTGTTTTACATGTGTGTGTGCCTCCCCATCACTTGATATGTGACACTGTGCTTTGTGGTGCAGTTCTTTGGACAGTGGCAATGTGCCACTCAGGACATTTCCCCAATAGGTTCTGTGTGATGTGCTTGGGCTGTTTGTCAGTCATGTTTGCTCATAAGCACTTCAACTGTATGTGCTGCCCAGTCCCCTGGTCAAGTTGTTTCCACCTTTCTGTGCCAGACTTGTGCATCTGTTGGTGTTGTGTTGCATGTATGTGTGTTTGCTGTGGTACTGCTTCACTTCCTGTGTGTGATGTTGTCTTTGTGCTGTGCTGATTGGTGTTGTGTGGGTTCATGTTGTCACTCATTTCTGTGTGTGGCTGGTATGCTTGTTGTGCAGACACTGCTTGTTGTGCATGCAGTGCTGTGGGGGTATGTTGCCTTGTCATTGTCTGGTATGCATCCACTTATGTCCTGCTGTGTTTGGTATGTGTTTTTTTTTGGCTATGCATCTGTTGTTTGTTTGCTGTGGCTGTGTTTATCTGTGATGGTACACTTCTTGACTGTGTTGTGGTATGTTGTCTGTGCATTGTTCCTGACTGATGGGGTTGTGCACTCCTGTTGTGTCTGTGCTCCCATTGCCTTTCCACATTTTTGCTGCACAGGGCATGTCTGTTCTTGTTGTGGTTCTGTGTGTGGTTCTGTTGGGTTATGTGTTTGTCTGTTGTTTTTGTGCAGACATTGGTTCTGGCATCCCTGTGTGTATGTGATGTTTGTGGCTACCCCCAGGGAGTGTGATTGTTTGTCTGTGTATTGCCTGGACATTATTGCCACCCTTCTGTTTGTTTGACACTGGTGTTGTGTGCTGCAGATGTGAGGGGGGTATGTGTGTGGATTCCTACTAGTGTTAGACAGTCATGGAGTATGTCAATGGGCCCTGTGTGTTGTGCTGCTGGAGTATTCCTGTGAAGTATTTGTATACATATGTGTGGCTGTTCACAGTTTGACTTCAGGGCCTTCCTTTCATCCTTGTGCCTATACATGTGTTGCCTTGCTGTCTCCCTGGGTTGTTGCACTGTGCTGTCTGTGGTTTGACTTCAATCACTATGCAAGCCATGTGTGATTAGATGGGCTGGGGGTGTTGTTCTATGTTCCTTGTCTTGCATGTGCTGTACACATGCTTGGTGGTTGTCTCCTTGGCCTTCCATTTGTGTGCACCTCACTTTGGCTTTCCTGTTTTGTGTGCTCCATTGCTGGTGGCATGTGGTCTTTGTATGTGTCTGTGTGTCAGTGTGGGGTATGTGTGTGTGACTTGGCAGGCTGTGTGTCCAGTGAGATGTTTGTTCCTTGTATGTGTGTGTGTCCATTTGATGCTTGTACTGAGTTTACTTGCCATTGGTGTGGTGTTGTTGTGGTGTGTGTGTGTGTGTAGCCCTGGCCCTGTGCTTCTGTGCTGTGTGTTCCTGTTTGTTTTGTGTGTGGTGCAGGGTGTGGTGTCACCTGGCTTGTTGTTGTGCATGGGGGTGCACAGGGGGGGCACATGGCATGTCCCTTCAGTGGGGGGCTAGTGTGTGAGGGTGGAGTTGTGGCCCTGTGGTCTTTGTGCCCTGCCCATGCCTGGCGCTGGCCCAGCCTTCTGCATTGTGCGCATGTATTCCCTTGTCTTCACCGCTGCGGTGACGTGGCCGTGACATTGCTGCACGATCGCGGTCGATGTGTGACCTGGATGCGGAGGGGTGTATTGGTGGCAAGTGGGTCATGTGTGTGTGCACTTGGGGATGTGTTCCTATCCCCACCAGCATATCTGATGTGGTTAGGGACCCTGTGCCAGTCCATGGTTTGTGTTTTGTGGTTGTGTGTAGGGTTGTTTTGTTGCGTACCTGCGACGGCGTCCGCGACGGTCCATGATTTGCTGGTGATGTATCAGGTACAGCACCGGGAAAACGTGGAGTGCTGGGTCCATGGCGGTTGTGTCCGGGCGCTGTTGACCGGGTCTCTGGTTTCGCGCTCCGCTGTCGAGGTTCCGCCGTCTAGGATTGGGCGGTTTCTCCGCTGCGGTGCGACTGGTTGTTTGGAGCATCCTAATTTGTGGACCGGAGCGGACGTCATTCCGCACGGTGGTGTGTCTCCATTGGCTCCCACCGCCGCGCTTGCGGGTGCACTTTGATGGCGGTTCGCGTCGCACAGCGGCGGACGGGAAATGGTCTATGTTTGGCCATACTAATATGGCGGACGTGAGTACCGCTGCTCGCGGGTGGAAAAATGCATTTTTCCGCACCGCCAGACATCCTAATGGACCCCAAAAACTTCTAAAACATAACTCCACGCACCCTAATCACAACACTACTACCTTCAAAACACACGTAAAATAGTTTAATATAAAAGAAAATTACTCTTACCTTCTCAAACGCGAAGCAGCTCCCAACCACGAGCTTCTTTCTTCCCAAATTACCCAAAACAACAACGAGCGGTTACAAAATCAAAGGCCCAAATAAAGATCTCAACTATAAAAATGTTAAATAAATGACTTAGGGGGTCATTACGATGGCGGGCGGAAGCACAACCGCCGTGCTGGCGGATGCAAAAACCACCAGTTACCGTTCGCACGCAGCAGTCCACACGCCCGCCCGATTACGATGCGAAAAGTCAGCCAAACACCGCCGGCAAGCCAGCGACACCGTCCGCCATCAAAGTGCGCCCGTACACGTAGCGGCGCAGCCCAATTGACACACACCGTCCGACGAAATCACATCCCGCCCGGCGTATAAATTACGATGCCGCAAACAAACGGCTCCCACGGCTAAGAGACACCGTACGACAAACCGAAGCGGTAACACGGACGCCGAGCACGGACAACGAAGAAGCGGCTCCCCCGAGCATGAATCCAGCACTGCAGGCCCTCCCCATGCTCTTGCTGATGCACCACCAAGGACGCAACGTACCGCGGAGACGCAGGTAGGCACACACACAACAAGTGCACGCAAACAGCGCACACAGTGCAAGGGCGGAAAAAGCGGACAACCCCCACCCCCGCGTGTACACTACACATCCACCATTGCATCCACATATGACACACAGGCCAAATCGTAACATCGCGTAACACATGTGTACACACCACCTGGGACTAGGAACCAACGACCCCGTCACGGCCCCAAAGTGGCGATGACGCCGCCACACATGCGCACAACGCAGAGGCCAACCGCAGCGCCATGCATGCGTCGCACACAGACACAGGGACACAACCAAGCAGCACACACATCAGCCCCACCCCGAACGCACATGACACGTGACAGGCCTGCCACAGACATGTCCCCAACGCCCAATTCACGGACAACACCCAACGCCACACAACCGACGCACACATGTCAGTGAAGTCACGCAACAGCAGGACACACCCCAGTGTAACAAACATGGCGTAGCACACAGCGGCGGCAACACAAACTAGGAGAAGCAGGGCCCCTTCGGGAAGAGGAACGCCAGTACCACACTGAAACACCCATACCACCCTGCACATATGAACAAGACATATAAAACGGAACACCAAAGAGCCCGGGGACCGACAACAGGTGGCCCAAGAATAACATTCACACACAAGGCCCAACGCAGAGCGGAAAGGCAGCCTGCCGCCCACACAAGGGAGAGCAGACAGCACTGAATGACCTTCCATTCCAACTCCGAAACCACAGCCCTACGAAAGAAGCCGGTGAATACAGCCATTGTCCAAGAAAAGACCAACACAGGCATGCCGAGGAGACCGACCACAGGGCAGATAGCGCATATCACAGAAGCACACAACGGACGGGGAAGAAAAAGAAAACACTCCCCCATGTCGGCCACATGCAAGTTAATTGGAAGGAGTCACACATCACTGACCTTGAACTGTCTGAGAAGCATGTGGGATGAGGGCCCGTGTCCTCCGCACAAGCCAACAGAACACAAGTCCTGTCTCCCTACGACTACACAGAGCTCACAGCAACCTCGGAGCGTGCACATTGCAGACTGCACACACAGCCGGAGCACGCCACCACAACGCACCGCTGCAAAATGGCAACCGCAACACACCTACCCAACTACGCCGGACAGCTCAAGCTGTACAAAACCAACCTGATACATATATTGGGATGCGATCTCCTGTCCCTGCTGAACGTAAGTTACCGACTGACTTACCGCATCACATTGTTCAGCTGCGTCATGCCCGTCTTCTACTGTCGGAGGTGTCCCTACCAGCATCCCGTGGAGATGTGCCTCTCCAACCCGGCATGTCTAAAGGCGGACCTGCTACCACTACTCCTCCCTCTGGACGCACACGACAGGGCCTGCTCAGCCTATGGGGGCATGGCGTATGTGGCCAACATCGCACCCGCACTGAAATGGGACCACTGTGCCTCCACACGACGGATCATCGAGAACAGCTACATCGAATGTCACCCAGCATGCCCCATCATGGTCCTCCAAGGGACAACTTACGAACAACACCTTGACAGCCACCATCCGCTACATTGGCTGGCAAACATGTACACCACCAATGACATGGAAGCCCTGCTGGACGGCATCGCATACCTGACAACCTGTAAATTCGTCGGACCACAACGCAGGTTCCCCGATTGACCTATGATGTCCAACCCCGCACCCATGCTTAGCTTCCGCACGGACTGGCCAGTCACCACCACAACAGCCATACCAAACGACCGGCAACTGTTACCACACCATCAACGACATCGCCATGACATCGGATATGACCGGGACATGCACACTGTTCCCCATCACATCCAGGAACACCGCATGCATCGTGGGAGGCAGTGGCATGGGGTCTGTGTATCGCACCCACATGGACGGAACTGCACGAACAACCAGGACACGACATGGATCCAGCGCCCATGGACACACACACCGCTCAGTGGACATGAATAGGTCGCCTGGAGTCTGTGGGTGCTGCACCCCTCCCACCCCCGCCCCGGGAATCCCATACCAGGACCTTTGCATGGACGACAAGTGCATACAACAACAACACGACCCCAGTGACTGTGACATGTCCAGTAACCACCACATTGCAGCAACAAGTGGCACGCCGCTGCATGCACGCAAGCACATGCCCTGATGTCATCTCACATGCACGCGTGCATGAGGAACAACCGCAGCAAACCTGTCACATGGAACTGAGATGGACTGTGCCCATGATGCCAAGCGGTCTGGTAGGCTACATGTATACCGTCTGTGTCAAAGTCCGCAGCTCCGCAGCTATACGTAAATGTACATTAGCACAGCCTTGGCCAAGCAGATGTAACTCTGAAGCCCACATCCCACATGCAACAGCCAATCACATGTAACCCCACACCCTATCCCATTTGTAATCATGCTCAGTATATCCTCAACATGTATTCCGCTGCCAGTAGTGTCCACTATACTGCATCACAGAGGACAGAAGACTCAATATAATGTTTGAAACCAAAACTGTCTCCGCTGACTCATTTCACAAGTACGAATGAGAGAGGATGAGAGTATGTGAAGTACACGGCAGTCGTGACATGACCATGTAGTCCACTGGTATTGGATGTCAACGCAAATGAGTAGCACAACTGTGGAAGACACACATGTGTCGTGTGAAGTCGTATGGACGCAGTGCTCAGGTGGGTGGGTGTGACGGGTAGATGCGCACATGCCAAGTTGGAGCACGCCGTGTTGGGAGGGGTCATGAACAGTACACCACCGCTTCCCTGGGCATTGTGAGAGGACACCTGTCGGGGGGGAGTGAACACATGTGTGCACAGCAGCCGGGCACACGTACAAAGCGGTACCAGGCGCACCTCAGCCCACCCTCTGTGGACAAGCTGGATCCTGATGTGCGCCCGCCATGCCCCTTGACAAGGCACACACAGCCCCAGTCGACCAGGTGTAACCCCAACATAGTCAATCCGCACAGGCGATACAGGGCACGGGATGGCAGTGGAGCATGGTGTGTGAGAGGTCTCCTCGCGCTCCTCCTGGTCATATCACGCAGGCAATAGAACCTCAACGTCTAGCATGGCACAAGTCATATGGAAGTGTAGGGGACGCACCACAGCACGAGCAGCACTGACGTCACGGGAGGTGGCTCGCACCATCCCATCCATTGCCCATTATACCAACCACGCCACATGCCATTGCGACTAAGTGCAAGCGCGTGCGCCACCACCCCGAGCCCTCCCCAGAGAGGCCAAAGAGTGAATGTGTGGGCCATCAGTCACAGACGGACGCGGCCTGGCCGCAAGGGCAGCCACAGCCACTGGGTGTCGCAGGTGGCGGATCCGGAAGGCGAAGACTGTGATGCATAGTCCATGCAGGCCGGGTCTCCATTTGGGGCACCACGCAGGTGGACGGCGTCCCGCAACACATCATACCCTGAGACAGCCCACTCGTGCAACTGGACCCGCACATACACTCCTTGCCCTCTCTGGTGCGAGCTTGGGGCTGCCTGTGCAAGCGCTAGCCTCGCAGGTGCACATGCATATTGGGGGAGCGAGGGGAGGACATGAGGGCTGGGGCGAAGATGACTGTATCACTGTCAGTGAGTACAAGGGATGACCCAGATGTGGAAAGGAAGAGACGTGTCCCGTGTGTACTGCAACTAGTCGCCAATCCAACTACCCCCCATGTCCGGAATGTAAGCCCGCACCTAGGCCCGCCCATCCGCCACATCGAATATACCACCAACACGACAACCTTCCCATTCGAAACACTGACTGGGGGTGGCGACCAGTGAACAATCATGTGTAGCCTACCCACGCGTACATGTGGGCCCTCCATGATCCATGTCACCTGCGGCAAAGTCATGACATGCGCAATGAGGGAAGTGAGAAGAGCTGTCCGCCCCACGCACAGAAGGTGCATCAGCTCCACAGACCCAGCAGTGAGTCCAGCAGGGGTCACATGTGCAGGGGCAGCTGTGCCTGGTGTGAAGGCACATGCATATAGACAGCACATCGACCAATGTGTAGTCTGCCCACATCTACAGTCCATCATCATGCGGACATAGGAATTGAACACAGGGCAACACATCTGAGTGGGTGCACCCACCGTGACCAACAATGCGCAATCATCGACGTACCCGCCCTGTGCATGGCCCCCCACCCAACGGAGGCACATCCAGTGCCACCATCCCACACACACAAGCCTTCCACGGAACATGCTGTGTCCAATGGTCAGTACAGAGTCAGCGCCCATCTGGTGGATCCTGAACAGGAGACACATGCACACACATGCCAGCTTCCACTATGTACGTCTGCCACCTGGCACGTGCAATGTAACCTCTCACCTGTGACGTGTGACTGCAAGCACACAGCCGTCTTGGCATGGGGCTGTCAATGTGGACACCTGTCAATGTTTCAGGAGGTGTGATCCGTACAGTGCTGTACATAGGGTGCAGTGCTGACACCTACTACTGTCTCATATCCCCTCGTGCCACCGGTCCCACTTGTTTTGGCCGCTCAGCCTGTGCCCACATCGTCGTCGTCGTGTGCCATACTCATCCAGCCTCGGAAGCAGTTCCATGCTCAGCAGACATTCATGTTGCCGTGGCGTTGCCGCTTGACGAATATGCAGTCAGTCCCCATCAGCACGCCCCGCAAGTCATTGGGGCCTAGATCCCCATGTGCATGCACATGGCAGTGGTTTGTATCACTAGCCATTGCCATTGTTGGGAGACCTGTGTAAGTGTATTGTGGCCGTGCCGTCCCAGCTTGACAGCTGGGCTGTGGCTCATGTGCTTGCTCAGTCATGTCAGTGATGTGTATGCGAAATTGCTATGTGTTGTGTTGCTTTGACATGTGTCCACTGCCATTTTCCCCAGGCGGAGACCGAACATTGACCGCCCATACCAATTGCTGGCGGACATGGACGATACAGAGGTCATTAGGAAGTTTCGGCTGGACCGGCCAACCCTGCATCGACTGTGTGCCATGTTGGAACCCCATCTCCGTCCCCGCAGGGTGTATCCGACAGCTGTCACCCCCACGGCTAAGGTGATGGCCGCCATGCATTTCTTCGCCACTGGGTCATTCCAGCACACAGTGGGCAGTGGAGGAGGGATGTCCCAGCCCATGTTCAGCAAGGTGCTGAGGGATGTACTGGCAGCCATGATGCTGTACCGAAACAGGTACATCCACTTCCCCAGGGCTCATGAATTGGCGGCAGTGAAGGGTGCATTCTATGCCCTTGGCAGAATCCCACACGTCGTTGGAGCCATTGACTGCACACATGTTGGCCTTGTTCCACCACAGGCCACTGAGCACCTGTACCGCAACAGGAAGCACACGCACTCCCTGAATGTGCAAGTGGTGTGCCTTGCGGACATGGTGATCACCCACGTGTGTGCAAAGTTCCCAGGCTCGGCCCATGACGCACACATAATGCGCAACAGCATCTTGCCACGACTGATGTCCAATCTGCAACAGGATCGTGGCTGTATTGTCGGTGAGTATGTGGAGTGGTGTAGCGTGCTGGTTGTGCGATGCTGTCCCCTGTCCAGTTGGAATAGCAACGGTTCTCTGTGTCCCTCACACCCAGGTGACTCTGCGTACCCGAATGGGGCATGGCTGCTCAGTCCATTGAGGAATCCTCGCACCCCAGCAGACGATCGCTACAATGAGGCACATGGGAGGACCAGACGTGTGGTCGAGCGTACCTTTGGCCTCCTCAAGTCCAGGTTCAGGTGCCTGGACCGCACCGGGAGTGCGCTGGCGTACTCCCCACAGAAGGTGTGCCAGATAGTGGTGGCACAATCTGGCCATTCGGAAGCAGATCCCCCTCATCGTGGATGACGGAGATCAACCAGGGCCCCAGCCCGCAGACCAGGACAGCTCGAGTGAGGAGGACAGCGGAGAGGAGGAAGCTGGGAATGTGCGGCAGCAGCTCATCACCCGCTACTTCACTTGACGGTGAGTGTCCATGTACGACGGCTGATGTGGCTGTATCTGTGCAGGTGTGTGTGTGCTGTGTCAGGGTGGCCGTTTGTTCACTGCGTGCTGTGTGTCAACGCTCCATGGCCAGGGTAGTATGCCACTGTTGGTGGCTGTGGCATTGTGCCCTATTGCTCTGTGCGATGTGTGTACATTGCTTGTAGTTGTTGACATGTACTGTGTGATGGGTGTGTGACACACTCATTGAATGTGCTCCTGTTCTGTCTCTCACCCCTAGGTCCCTACAGGCTCCTCCGGATTCCATTGCCATGCCACGCATCAGGTGCCTTTCCGCCCAAGGTGGCCGTTGTATTCCGTACAAATAAAACACAGGGCACAAACAGCAGTTTGTGTAAGAGGTGCATTTATTTCAAACTGTGACATGTGATTGTGTGTAAGGTGATGACAAAAGTGGTGCGTGCAGTGACAATGAGCTGTCGGTCATGGCTGCGTGATGCTCAGGGTGTACCCACTGGTTCTATGTCCATAGTCCAACACACACATGCCATCCAGATGGCTGTGTGGAGTGGGATCGTAGTCCAAGTCAATGCAGTGGGTGGTCAAGGAAGGCTGGCTGGCTGCCTCACTTGCGTCTGGAGCGTGCAAAGTCCTCCCGGGAGATCTGTTTCCACTTCGGACGGCCCCTTCCATGTTTGTGAGGGGGGGTGCCTGCTTGCGACATGCTGGTGGTTGAGGTGTGCTCACTGGCTGTGGACGCAGGGGAACTGGACACAGCTGCACGACCCTGCGCCCCGGCAGGTGGTGGCGGTGGTGGAGCTGCTGTCCCTGGCTGTGACCTCACCACCAGCTGGCCCATGAGGTCCACGAGTTGACCCATACGGGCGTCCATGGACCTCAGCACCCCCAGCACCTCCCGCGTGTCTGAAGCAGACCTGGCCCATTGTTCTTGGGCCTCTTCATAGGCCCCAAGGACTCTGGCCATTTGAGGCAGGGCATGGCTCCCAGAGGAGACTTGCGTTTCCCTGACCCTGCTCCTCCTACCAGTACTGCTGCCACCGGCCTGCCCACTAGCCACATTGCTCACCACGGTCCTCGCTGTGGCTCCCAGGGTGGATCCAGTCGGCCGGGCCACCACCTGCGCTGGGGCTGGTGCCAGCGAAGACGTGGTGGTGGTGGCGGCGGTGGTGGTCGATGCGGCGATGGTGGCGGTTGCGGCAGTGGTAGTGGCCGCAATGACCGTGGGTGTGGCCGCAATGACCGTGGGTGTGGCCGCAACGACAGTGGCAGCAGGGGGCTGGGAATGTTCAGCAGCCCTGGATGATGGGTTGGTGGGTAGGAGGGGTCCTGGGGAGCGGCTGGGCCCTGCCACACCAGATGGGCCTTCTTGGTGGTCCGTGTCCGAAGAGGAGGACAGATCCTCCACATCCGTGTGTCCTCGTTGGGGGCTTGTAGGCTGGCTGTGCTGGCTGCTGTCTCCATCCCCAGCATCCAGCAGTTCGTCACCTGTGGAGAGAATGAGATTTGTTATTGTGTTGCACCTGGCGAAGTATGTATTTGTCGTCTGACATTAACAGTTCGTGCAATCTCGTACATGGGTTTCCCGGAGGCGTGTGTGTGGCTGTACCATTTGTAGTTGTGTGTGCTTGGCAATGGGACTGTGTGCTGTGCACATGTGGCATGGGACGGATTGGCCATGCCGATGGGTGTGTTGCTGTGCCCCTACTTATTGTGACTCTGGTGTATGCGGGCTCTTGGCCCATCCTGGGTCTGGTTTGTACTTTGCTTTTGGTGTTCAGATGGGACGCTTAGGAACGCATATGGCAACATGGGGGCCATGCCCCAGATTCGCATTTGGGATGGAATATGCTTTTGGGGTACATGCTGTGAGCCATGGGTGCCGAACCTGACATGTGTTGTGGCAGCATGACAGTGCATGGTTTGAGGTGTGTGCATGCTTGACATGGCCTGCATATTTGCTGTCTGTTGTGATTACTGGACATGGCATTGGACGCATCGTTATGAGTGAGTGATGGTTGTGTGCCAGCCAACGTATTGCAGTTGTCCCATCTCCTTGGTGTGCGTGCTGCCCTGTGCCATGTGCATCACTGCAGTGCTCGGGGGGTGTGGCCCATGTTGTGTGTTGTTGCTCACAGTGTGTCGTGCGCTTCATTGACTTCTGGCACATGGTTGGTCATGGGCATGTATCTTAGCGTGACTGCTGTATGTGTGGCAGCTGTGCGGATGACATGCCTTTCATGAGACTGGGGCTGACGGATGGGATGGATGGTATGTTGTATGTGCATGGTGTGTCTGTGTGTTTGATGGGTTCAGTGGTGTTCGTGTGCATTTATGTTGTTCCGCTCTGTTGCGTCTAGTGTTGTTTGTCTTACATAGGCGTAGTTGTGGGGTGTGTGGTTGACAGGCAGTAGGGGCTACATGGACAGGACTTCAATGGTGTTTCGGTTGTGTGTGATGGGTTGCACAGTGGCTGCCGTGTGGTACTATATTCAGTGTGGCTTGTGCATGCAGACGTGGCTCCTTGGGTGTTGCTGTGTCTGTGATGGGTCATGTGAGGTGTGAGTCTGTGGTTCATGTCCGTGTGCACATTGTTCACTTGTTCGTGACGGTGGGCGGTGCTGCGTGTTCGTCTGCTACGTGACATGTCCCATGTGTTGGTCGTGTTACGGTCCTCATGCCTCCAGTAATCCAGCCCTGTCCAGTTTCCCACCTGCAGGTTGTTCGGGCGTGCACTGTACTGGATGCCACATGGTTCTAAGCGGGGGTGCTCCATGTTGCAGGTCTGTGGGGGTGGGGGGTGTTGTGGGTCGTGGTGGTGGCTGGACACCCACTGACACCGATTGCTGTGGACCGTGATGTCTACCTTTCGGCTGTCGGTGTGCACTGCGGTGGCTGACACGTGGCTGTGGGGTGTGGGGGATGCTCCTCCTTGCTGTGCTGTGGGACTAGGGGCCTGGTGTGTGTTGTACTTGGGCTGTCCACCCTCCCACCCACTGCACTTTGTGTTCCTGCCACTTACCTGTTACTTGTCGGTTAGTGCAGCTATGGCGGACACATGGGTGTGGTGGGTGCTCGTTGTGGCGCTTCTGGCATATTTGGGGACCTGTTGGTGGTTACGTGGCTGGCTGAGTGTACACATGTCCCCACGCATCTTACAGTTGTTCGGTTTGGGCTGTGTGTGGTGGTGTCTGTTGCATGTGTGTGTGATGTGTTGTGTATTGTGTGCTGGACATGGGGGTGTTTGTCCCTGGGAGCTGTGGCATGGTGGTAGTGCATGTGAGTACATAGCGGTGTGCTGGTATACATTAGTTTGTACTTACCAGCCTCCACTCCCCCTGCTAATCCGGCGAGGATCTCGGGATGTATAATGACTCGCACCTTCTCCTCCCACGCTTTGAAGGTCTTGAAGAGCGCGGGATTCCCTCCGCCAGTGACGGCTGCCAGCTCTCTGTTCTTGGTCTCCTTCTTCTTGACCAGGCTCTTGACGTCATTCCACCGTTTGTTTATTTCGACTCTGTTCCTGGTCAGGGTCCCGACTGCATTGACCTGGTCTACGATCCGGTTCCACATTCTCTTTCTGGTGGCTAGTGGTGTGTGCTGGACCAGGTTCCCATAGATTTGTGGGTGCACCTTGATGATCTCGTCGACCATGACCGTCAGCTCAATGGGCGTGAACTTGGGCATTCTTTGTGGTGCCATGGTGTTTGTGGTGCTGGTGCGGTGTGTGTTGTGTAATGTGCAGGGGTTTGTGGTGCCGGTGTTTGGTGGTGGTGGTGGTGGTGGTGGTTGTGATGTGTGCGTTTCTGTGGTGTGCTGCTGTCCTTGCTGTGTCACTGTGTCTCCTCTCCTCTCTAGTTTGCAATGTTGCAAGGGGTTGTGGTCTGTGGGAGTGCTGCTTTTGTACTTACCTATGTGGGTGTGTCCTCATGGGCTGTTGTTTTCAGGTGTGTTGTGTCTGGGGTTCTGGCCTGTGTAGTTTTTGTTTGTCCAGGGGGGGTGTTTTCGGGATGTGTACTGTGCTTGTGTATTTGTGCGTGCCTTGCTGTGTGGACTTGTTGGCCATGTTGTTTGCGATTGGTTTTGTCAGCGGATGGTTTCTGTGCAGGGACGTGGGCGCCATGGCTTCTGCCGTGTCGATTCTCATCGGCGTTGTTTGCGCTGGCGGGCGGTATATTTGTAGTTTTCCCGCGCTCATGGCGGTGCGATCGTAATTTCACGTGCGGTGTGTCGGCCGTGAGGGCGGGCGGTTTTGTGTTGTCGTGCGTGTTTCCGTCCGTGGCGGGCGGTTTGACTCCGACTCGGACGATGGCGGGCGGTATCTTGTGTGATTTTTCCGCCGATGGCGGTTTTCGGTTTGTGTAATCGTAATGGCGCGGTCGGTGTTCAGACGGTGTGTGCGGGCGGATTTTTGCCGCTTCCATGCCTGGCGGATTTTTTTACGCCGGGTATCGTAATGGGCCCCTTAACAACTTATTTAATATTAAATAATGATTTACTGTTGCATTCTAATAAAATAATTAAAAATATACCTTATATTTTTAAATATATTATGTGTATTTTATCTATTGTTAAATTATAATAAATATTATGACATAATAATATTTAATATTATAATTATAAAAATGTATATATGTTAAACAACAATTACTAAAACATTGTATTAATATTCTTTATTGTTTAAAAAAATATGTAAAATGTTAATAAAATACAAAACTGTTCTAATGTGTAATAATTATTAATATTAATATTTTAATATTAATATTAATAAAAATATATTTAGTTTGTATAATAAAATTAAACTATGTTATTGTTTTGTGAACTTTATTGTAAAATATTTACAGTATATTATGTGAATAAATACTTACCAAATTTTGTAACAGTTGTAACAATATTAAAATTGAGAAACAATATGTTGTACTTATTAAAAAATATGTACCAATTTACAAAATGTTATTTTAAAAAATTGAAATGCATCCTGCTATATTTGTAAAATATATACAATTGTAAAATAAAATTTTGTTCATTATAAAATTTTTGTTACAATAATTTACTTGTTAAAATATACATACTAATAAAAAAAGAATTCTCTGTAATAAATACACTATCCTACAAATACTTATATTTTGTGATTATTTTTCTACTGTTCAATAAAAAATAAAATTTTGAATGAACGTATCACTTCTATGTTTTATATAATAAAATTGGTGAAATAAAAAAAATCTCTATTTTTTTAACTACCTTTTCATTGCTATCACTTCTAATGTACATAAAAAACTGTTTTTCTTATAATTAATTTATTTAAAATATATCATTTTAATAAAATAAAATATATATAAAAAATATATTCTTGTTCAACATATAACTAAATATGTTTTAAATATGTTTACCTTATATAATATTATTACACTATATTTAAAAAATACTCACCAAAATTATACTTACAACTCAACTCAACATAAACACCCAATACTATTTTTTATTTAATTAACCTTTTTACTACTCAAAGTACACTCTGTATTTAATTATAATAGATGCTGGACACTGACCCTAATTAATTTACTATTCCAACTCCAGTCTAAATTTAATTGGGGTAGGTGCTGGACACTGACTTTAATTAACTTACTAATCCCACTCCAATCTATATTTAATTGAAGTAGGTGCTGGACACTGACCCTAATTAATTTACTATTCCCACTCCAATCTATAGTTAACTGGGTTAGGTGCTGGACACTGACCCTAATTAATTTACTATTCCAACTCCAGTCTAAAATTAATTGGGGTAGGTGCTGGACACTGACTTTAATTAATTTACTATTCCAACTCCAGTCTATATTTAATTGGGGTAGGTGCTGGACACTGACCCTAATTAATTTACAAATCCAACTCAAGTCTAAATTTATTTGGGGTAGGTGCTGGACACTGACCCTAATTAATTTACTATTCCCACTCCAGTCTATATTTAATTGGGGTAGGTGCTGGACACTGACCCTAATTAATTTACTATTTCCATTCCAGTCTGTATTTAAACGGGGTAAATGCTGGACACTGAGGGGCCGATTCCGATCTCGGCCGGTAGGGCTCCGAATCGGATTCGGCTTTACCGGATCCGATTCGGAGCCCTGTTTCCCGACCGATTCGTACGTGCATCCGGGCGAGCGAGTACGATGCGAAAACTCCGACCGACTCGATCGCGAGACCCAACCGCACCGACCGACTTGTACGCGAAAGCCGACCGCTCCGACCGACTCGCTCGGACACGCCTCGCACCGCGCAATGGAGACGTTCCCCGGCCGGGCAAGTACGATGCACGCCGCGAGCAGTCCGACCGACTCACGCCGTCCGGCTCGAAGGAACAGTCGGAGCCATACTTTGGGGGTCCGTGTCGGACCCCCCTGTACGCGTAGCCGCACGAGTCGCACACAGGGGGGACCCATGGGTCCCCCATACCTGTGCGTGTACGGCGTGAGTCACTTCGCCGCGTACACGCTGTAGGGGGCACCCCTGTTCGCCTCGCACCCATTGAGTCAATGGGAGCCCGAGCCCGCGTACGCGTTGTACGACAGGCTCCCATTGACTTCAATTGGAGTCCGACCTAATCGAGTCCGATGGCATACGTGCGCATCGTACTCGTTCGGTCGGGCTGCTAGGGTCCGATTCGGTCGGAAATCTCTCCGAGTCCGGCTCGGTCGGAGAGATTTCCGGCCCGAATCGGAATCGGCCCCTGAGCCTAATTAATTTACTATTCGAACTCCAATCTAAATTTAATTAAGATAGGTGCTGGACACTGACTTTAAGTAACTTACTAATCCCACTCCAATCTATATTTAATTGGAGTAGGTGCTGGACACTGACCCTAATTAATTTACTATTCCCACTCCAATCTATATTTAATTGGGGTAGGTGCTGTACACTAACCCTAATTAATTTACTATTCCCACTCCAGTCTAAAATTAATTGGGGAAGGTGCTGGACACTGACTTTAAATAATTTACTATTCCAACTCCAGTCTATATTTAATTGGGGTAGGTGCTGGACACTGACCCTAATTAATTTACTATTCCAATTCCAGTCTAAATTTAATTGGGGTAGGTGCTGGACACTGACCCTAATTAATTTACTATTCCAACTCCAGTCTAAAATTAATTAGGGTAGGTGCTGGACACTGACATTAATTTACTATTCCCACTCCAATCTATATTTAATTGGGGTAGGTGCTGGACACTGACCATAATTAATTTACTATTCCAACTCCAGTCTAAAATTAATTAGGGTAGGTGCTGGACAGTGACCCTAATTAATTTATTATTCCAACTCCAGTCTAAAATTAATTGGGGTAGGTGCTGGACACTGACTTTAATTAAATTACTAGTCCCACTCCAATGTATATTTAATTGGGGTAGGTGCTGGACACTGACCCTAATTAATTTACTATTCCAACTCAAGTCTAAACTTAATTGGGGTAGGTGCTGGACAGTGACCCTAATTAATTTACTATTCCAAATCCAGTCTAAAATTAATTGAGGTAGGTGCTGGACAGTGACCCTAATTAATTTACTATTCCAACTCCACCTAAAATTAATTGGGGTACGTGCTGGACACTTACTTTAATTAACTTACTATTCCCACTCCAATCTATATTTAATTGAGATAGGTGCTGGACACTAATCTACATTAAGTTAATTTTCTCACTATAATAACTATTAAATTAACAAATTATATACCACTACATAATTTTATTAATATATATTTTTTTTCTTTATAACATATTTCCTAAGACTTCCTATAAAAATATTTTTTTTAAATATATTCACACTTCACTAAATTTAATAAAATAGAAATATATTTATAATACAAATTACATTAATTTTTTTAATATTTTAAACATTTATAAATAGATATTTTTCAAACTGTAACAACCTTATCTCCTATAAACACTACATTATACTTATTAATGTTACTTAAAATTAGATTTAAATATAAAAATAAAACATTGTTCCTTATACAATTTATACAAATTAAATTAATATTTGTACTTAAAACACCTCACCCTTATAATCAATAAATTCAACATCCAAATCATAACATCTTTTTTTTTATTAAAAATTAATTTAATTATTTATATTTATAATTTTAAAATTGATCCCAATTTTATTTTTATTTTTAAACAATTCCCATCCATATCCCCTATAAACGCAACATCCCACTACACATTTTAATTCAGATTTCCAATTTTTAAATAACATTTTTTATATTAATTTTTAAATTATCCAAATATTTTTGTGAATATTTTGAAAACAATCCCCAAATTTTCCCCATATAAACACAACATACCAATCCTAAAAGTTAACTTTAAAATGAGAAATTTAAAATATATTCATAGATAAAATTAAACAATTATACAAATTAATTTAGTATTTTTAAAAGACACCCCACCCTTATCCCCTATTAACACAACATCCCACTCCTAAAATGTTAAATGAAATTTAAAATTCAAATTAAATTTTTATTTTTATTTTTTTAGAATTTAACGAAATTATGTTAATATTTGTAAAAACACTCCCCACCCTTATCCCCAATAAACACAACATCCCACTCCTAAATGTTATAGTGAAATTCGAAATTCAATTTTAAAAATTTTAATTTTTTTTTATTTAAAGAATTTATATTAATATTTTTTAAATCACTCCCCACCCTTATCCCCTATAAACCCAACATCCCGCTCCTAAAATTTAATTTGAAATTCGAAATAAAAAAAATAAATTCATACTTAAAATATAAACATTTTGAAAAATAAAATTAACTTTTTAAAACACTCCCCACCCTTATCCCCTAAAACCCAACATCCCGCTCCTAAAACAATATAAAAATAAAACCTTATTATACACATTTTAAACACAATTTAATACTTAACATTCACCATAAAATATTTAAAAAAATATACAAAAACGATATTTTCACATGTCGATATTTGTGCTTTCGACATTACTTACATCGATATTTACCTACACACCTCAAATCAATATTTTTTACATCGATATACAGAACATCGATATTTAACACTGTCGATATTATCAACTCGATATTTCTGTATGTCGAGATAAAAAACTCTATATTTTGTCTGTGCACCACCAAGACAAGATAGGCTGTAGCCCCAGACCTTTTCAAGAATAAACCAAATTCAACCAGTGGCCTGGCAGGACGTTCAACGAATGCTCTATATCACAAGGGTCCACAGACCCACCAAGTTAACCAAGACGGCGCCGCACTTACCAAGAATTCAAAATGAACTCACCCGGTGCACACAGGTCAAACAAGACTATTCTCCACTGCCGACACTTCGGACCAAATGGTCAGATCCAAGGGTTTCGCCTTTTCAGGACCCCAGCCAAGGTGACCACTAGACGAGGAGCTGCCCGATCAGACAGGCGGGGCAGCTGCGAGAACCAGGCTCGATAGTGTGGGGATCCCCGATCCACCTATCCGACCGGACACAACCCCGACCTCTACAACCCGACTACGGGTGAGACGGGTCACCTGTGTGGGGTCCCTGTTCGGGTGCCAACTGAAGGAAGTGACCCGATTAGGGCCACCCGGGCCAATCTCGACCTCCTCTAGCCTTCCAAGAATGAAGAGTCGATGACGCAGTAGAGAATACAAACAATCTAGTTTATTCACTGCAGTGGAGTCCAATCAGACCAGCCTCCTATGATGGCTGACGAGGGGCTGACTGTTACAAGCATAAAGTTACATTATGTATGTTGCGGAGCCTACAAAGACCCGCCTACCATGGAAAAATACTGGTAGGTGTCATAATACAATGGGGGTACAGAACATAAGTCTCGACTCTGCAGCCTGGTACAAGCTATCTACATTTCAAGGTTGTCTGGCCTATCCTCCCCTCTAGATAGGTGGGAGAAGGCCTCGATCTAAGAAGAAAGGCATGCGCTAACGAACTAACATGGGCATTGAAGAAACGAAACTTACCAAGAACCATTTCTCGTAAATGAGCAAAATACAGTTTCGAGTATGCAAGTAACAGTTTCGATTGCATTAGAACATGTCGTCTTTCTAACTAAAATGGCGGCACAGATGTCAACCTAACTGGCGCGACATCTGTATCAACTCATTACATATTTCACACAATACGTAAATATAATGTATTTAGCCATATAAATGCTAACATAATATGAAGTAAAATACGAGTAAGAGGTAAAACTACGTTTCAATTCTATCATTTCCCATACACTCATACAATCATCCAGTTACTACCTCTGCAGTGATAGAATCACTCAGGCAGTATCCGTGCACTCATCGATTATCTCAAGCTCTACCCATACACTCATACAATAAACCATGCATTTGCCTCACACTCATAGTTTCTCTCAGGTATTTTCCATGCATTGATCCCTGCACTCATTCAATCATCCAGGCACTACTCTAGCACTGAACTATTCACTTAGGCAGTACCCATCCAGTCATCCATTCTCTCAGGCACTGCATATGCACTCATCCAATGGCCCTACCATTACCTTTACTTTCATCCTTTTACTCAGGTACTACCCATGCAGTCATACAGTTAAGGAGAAACTACCTACACACATTCAATAAATCAGGTATTACCTATGCAATTTTGAAATCACCCAGGCACTACTTTTGCACTCAAAGATTTACTCAGACAATATCCATGGACTCATCCATTCCCTCAGGCACTACTGTTGCACTCATATAATGAACTACAGATTACTTTTTGAGTCATCAAGTACTAGCTATGGAATGATCTAAGCAGGCAGATATTACTCTTGCACTCATTAATTCACATATGCACTACCAATGCACCTACCCACTCATCCAGTTAGTACCTCTGCATTCATGAATCACCCAGACACTACTCCTGTATTCATGAAATCACCGACATACTACCTATATACTCATACAATTAGTGAAGCAGTACTCTTGCACTAAACCATTCTCCTACACAATACCCATGCACTCATCCAATGACCCAGGCATTATTATTACAGTTATTCTTTTACTGAGATACTACCCATGCACTGATGTAATATCCAGACATTACTCTTGGAGTCATAGACTCTGTCAGGCAGTTGTCAGGTATACATCTATTTGTATATTTCTTTTATATTTGATGCCACTATGACAAAGTACAGACACTTGCATGTTTGCTTATTGGACTATAGTAAGACTTTTAACAGACATATTCAAAACGTACTACTTTCTATTTGGCTAGGTCCAACACTGTCAGTAGTTGCTCAATAGTGAAGCTGTGCCACAAAACTGAGGTTTAAGACATGTTGGTAGAGGTATTAGTGATTAGGTTACCTCGTAGCAGTCTATGTAAAAGAGCAGTCCAAGTACACCTTAGACTTAGAAATTTAGGTGTGTCCTTCAATTGTAAAGTGCACTTTGTCAGGTTTCAGGGACTTTATGGTCTTATAGCTCAGGTATGTCTCTACTTGCACAATCAATCAATCAATCAATCAATCATATCACTTGTAAAGCGCACTACTTACCCGTGAGGGTCTCAAGGCGCTGGGGGTTGGGGGTGCTGCTACTGCTCGAAGAGCCAGGTCTTGAGGAGTCTTCTGAAGGGCAGTAGGTCTTGGGTCTGCCGTAGGTGGGTGGGGAGGGTGTTCCAGGTCTTGGCGGCGAGGTGGGAGAAAGATCTGCCGCCGGCAGTCGTTCTTTGGATGCGGGGGACTGTGGCGAGGGCGAGGCTGGTGGAGCGGAGCTGGCGGGTGGGGGTGTAGAAGCTGAGTCGTCCGTTGAGATATGCTGGTCCGGTGTTGTGGAGTGCTTCGTGTGCGTGGGTGAGGAGCTTGAAGGTTATCCTCTTGTTGACGGGGAGCCAGTGCAGGTCTCTCAGGTGGGGAGTGATGTGGCTGCGGCGGGGGATGTCGAGGATCAGACGTGCAGAGGCGTTCTGGATGCGTTGCAGCCGTCTCAGGAGTTTGGCCGAAGTTCCTGCGTATAGGGCGTTTCCGTTGTCCAACCTGCTGCTGACGAGGGCCTGGGTGACCGTTCTTCTCGTTTCGGTGGGGATCCACTTGTAGATCCTGCGGAGCATGCGGAGGGTGTTGAAGCAGGAGGAGGAGATGGCGTTGACCTGCTTAGTCATGGAGAGGGTGGAGTCGAGGATGACCCCTAGGTTGCGTGCGTGGTCGGTGGGTGTTGGAGCTGTTCCCAGTGTGGTCGGCCACCAGGAGTCGTGCCAGGCCGAAGGGGTGGAGCCGAGGATGAGGACCTCCGTCTTGTCCGAGTTCAGCTTCAGTCGGCTGTTCCTCATCCATTCGGCGACGGCCTTCATTCCTTCGTGGAGGTTGGTTTTGGCGGTGTGAGGGTCTTTGGTGAGGGAGATGATCAGCTGGGTGTCATCGGCGTAGGAGATGATGTTGAGGTCGTGCTGTCGGGCGACGTGGGCGAGAGGTGCCATGTAGATGTTGAACAGCGTTGGGCTGAGGGATGAGCCCTGGGGTACGCCGCAGATGATCTCAGTGGCATTGGAGCGGAAGGGGGGGAGGCGGACGCTCTGTGTTCTGCCGGAGAGGAAGGATGTGGTCCAGTCCAGGGCCTTCTCTTGGATCCCGGCGTTGTGTAGGCGTGTTCGTAGTGTGCGGTGGCAGACCGTGTCGAAGGCGGCTGACAGGTCCAGGAGGATGAGGGCCGCTGTTTCTCCGTTGTCTAGCAGGGTCCTGATGTCATCGGTGGCGGCGATGAGGGCAGTTTCAGTGCTGTGGTTGCTGCGGAACCCGGATTGGGACGGGTCCAGGATGCTGTTCTCCTCGAGGTAGCGGGTCAGTTGTTTGTTGACGGTCTTCTCGATGACCTTCGCCGGGAATGGGAGCAGGGAGATGGGCCGGAAGTTCTTGAGGTCCTTGGGGTCCGCCTTGGGTTTCTTGAGTAAGGCGTTGATCTCGGTGTGCTTCCAGCTTTCCGGGAAGGTTGCTGTCTCGAAGGAGATGTTGATTACTTTCCGGAGATGGGGTGCGATGGCTGTGCTGGCTTTGTTGAAGATGTGGTGTGGGCATGGGTCTAATGGTGATCCGGAGTGGATGGTGCTCATAATCTTGCTGGTGTCCTCGTCATTGATGTTGGTCCAGGAGAGCAGGTGGTTGGTGCGGGTGGTGGTCGTGGGGGCGGAGGTCTCAGTGGTTGTCGGGGCGGTCGTGGCGTTGAAGCTGTCGTGGATGTCGGCGATCTTGCGGTGGAAGAAGGTGGCCAGTGAGTCGCACAGGTCTTGCGAGGGTGGGATGTCGTTGGTGTTGGAGTTGGGTTGGAGAGTTCCTTCATGATGTTGAAGAGCTCTTTGCTGTTGTGTGCGTTGTTATCTAGGCGGTCTTTGAGTGAGGCCCTTTTGGCGGATCTGATGAGGTGATGGTGTCTGCGGGTGGCGGTCTTGTGGGCTGCGTAGCTGTCTGGTGTTCGTTCGCGGATCCAGTTCTTCTCCAGTTTTCGGCATGTTCGTTTGGAGGCCTGGAGGTCTTCGGTGAACCAGGTGGCTTTCTTGCTGGTGTGGCTGTTGGAGGGTTTCTTGGGCGGGGCGAGGGTGTTGGCGCAGTCGTTGATCCAGTCTGAAGTTGCGGGCGGCGGTGTCGGGGTTGGTGGGGTCGGCGGGTGGGCTCTGGGCGAGGGTGGTGGTTGGCTGGTTTTCGGTGACTTTGCTTCAGCAGCGGCGAAGCATCTGTTGGGTGCGGTGGTGCGTGGTGGGCTTCCTGAAAGCGAAGTGGATGCAGTGATGGTTGGTCCAGTGGAGTTCGGTGGTGTGGTTGAAGGAGACATGGGAGCTTGCGGAGAAGATGGGGTCAAGCGTGTGGCCGGCGGCGTGGGTGGGTGTTGTCACGAGCTGTCTGAGTCCGAGGTTGGCGAGGTTGTCGATCAGGGTGGTGGAGTTGGTGTCGTTGTTGTTCTCGAGGTGGAAGTTCAGGTCCCCGAGGAGGATGTAGTCCGTGGAGGCGAGGGCGTGTGTGCTGATGAAGTCGGCGATGGAGTCGCTGAACTGTGGTCGGGGTCCGGGGGGTCTGTAGACGAGGGTTCCTCTGAGGGTGGTGTTGGGGTCGGTGTGGATCTGGAAGTGCAGGTGTTCGGCGGTGCTGAGGGTGTCGTCGGTGTTGGTCGAGACTCTGAGGGTGTTCTTGTGGAAGATGGCGATTCCTCCTCCTACTCCGTTGGTGCGATCCCTGCGGGTGATCTTGTAGCCTTCCGGGATGGCTATGGCGATGTCGGGTGCTGAGGCGGGGTTCAGCCAGGTCTCCGTCAGGAAGGCGACGTCTGGGGAGGTTGAGTCGAGAAGGTCCCAGAGTTCGACAGCGTGTTTGCGGGCGGAGCGGGTGTTGAGGAGGATGTATCTGAGGTAGTTGGGTTCTTTCCTGGGTGGAGGTTTGGCGGGGCGGATGCTGGTGAAGCTGCAGTTCCGGCAGGTGAAGGGTCCTAGGGTGCGCTTCGGGGTGGCCCGGTAGCAGGTGTGTTCTCGTCCGGAGTTGAGTGCGTGGAGGGAGCTGGCATCGTAGCGGAGTCGGGCGTCGTGGCGTTCGCGGGGGCCAGGGGTTCTGGCGCTGGGTGCGGTCCAGGCGCGGACGGGCGCAGACGGGCTTGCCTTAGACGCGGCCGCTGCGCGCGGCCACGCAGCGGCCGCCATAAGAAGGGGAGGTGGGAGGGAGGAGCAGCTGGGAGGGGGGGAACGACGAATGGGCGAGCGGGGGGGCGTGGACGCAGGGGACGCAGCGGCGGGAAGAACGGGAGGAAGGGACGGCGAAGGGAAAACAGAAGGCAAAAGGGCAAAGAAATAACAGGAGGGAAAAACGATCACAGAAACAAGTAAACAAAATACAAAATACAATACAGTTACAGAAAGGCAAACCTACGGCGAGCGGGGGGCCGGGGGACGCAGGGGATGCAGAGGCGGGGAGAACGGGTGAAGGGAAACAGAAGGCAAAAAGGGCAAAGAAATAGCAGGGATAAGAACGGTCACAGAGCAAGTAAGCAAAATACAAAATGCAATAAGATTACAGAAAGTCAGAAGGGCACAGAAATAACAGGAGGGAAAAAACGGTCACAGAAAAGTAAACAAAATACAAAATACAATGAAATTACTGAAAGGCAGACCTACGGCCTACCACTGGCCACCAGGGATGAGGCGCAGGTGGTAGCCTGCGGGTGGAGGCGGGCCTCGAACTCAGCACTCGGCAGCAGCTGGGCAAAGGAGCACGGGCGCAGTGAGGTGGAACTGCGCGGCGTGGGGAGCGACCTGCCTGGAACAGGGTCAAGGGTCGCTCTCAATGCAGCGCAGCGGCCGCCATAAGAAGGGGAGGTGGGAGGGAGGAGCAGCTGGGAGGGGGGAACGACGAATGAGCGAGCATATGTTATGCATCTGAAGATGTTAGATGTATAAAACATAGGTATACATCTATTTGTATGTTTCTTTTATATATGATGCTACTAGTAAAAGGTACAGACGCATGCATGGTTTTAGGAGTATAGTGAGACTTTTAACAGACACTTTGAAAAACTTGCTGCTTTGAGTTTGGCTAGTCCCAACACTCTCAGTAGTTGCTCAATAGTGAAGCTGCAGCACAAAAGTGAGGTTTAAGACTTGTTGGTAGAAGGATTAGTGATTAGGTTAGCTCGTATTGGTCTATGGAAATGTACACTTCAAATAGGCCGCATAATTTTAGGTGTCTCTTTGAAATGGAAAGTGAAGTCTGTCAAGGTTAAGGGACTTTGTAGTCTTATGACTCAAGTATGTGTCTGCTTGCACATGTATTCTCACATGTGTTATACCTGTAAAGATGGTAGAGGTATAAAACACTGGTATACATGTATTTGTATGTTTCTTTTACATATGATGCCACTAGGAAAAGGTACAGACACATGCATGCTTGCTTTCAGGAATATAGTCAGAATTACATCTCTATACTCAAGCACTAGGCATGCACTGATGTAGAGAGGCACATATCACTTTTGGACTCATGAATTCACTTAGGCATTCTTATGCAGTTATGCAATCAAGGAGGCACCACCTATACACACTTCTAATCACTCAGACATTAACCATACATTGATATAATCACCCAGACACTACTATTCCACTCAAACATTCACTCAGGCAGTACCTATGCACTCATGTATTCACTCAGACACTACTGATGCGCTCATGCAATGGCCCAAGCATTACCCTAACACTCATACTTCCTCTCAGGTATTTCCCATACACTCATAAAATCATCCAGTTACTACCTCTGCAGTGATAGAATCACTCAGGCAGTATCCGTTCACTCATCCATTATCTCAAGCTCTACCCATACACTCATGCAATAAACCATGCATTAGCCTTGCACTCATAGTTTCTCTCAGGTATTTTCCATGCAGTGATCCAATCACCCAGGCAGTATCCCTGCACTCATTCAATCATCCATGCACTACTCTAGCACTGAACTATTCACTTAGGCAGTACCCATCCAGTCATCCATTCTCTCAGGCATTACATATGCACTCATCCAATGACCCTACCACTACTCTTACATTCATGCTTTTACTCAGGCACTAGCCATGCAGTCATACAGTTAAGGAGAAACTACCTATACACACATTCAATACATCAGGTATTACCTATGCAATTTTTCAATCACCTAGGTACTACTTTTGCACTCAAAGATTTACTCAGACAATATCCATGCACTCGTCCATTTCCTTAGGTACTACTGTTACACTCATAGAATGAACTACAGATCACTTTTTGAGTCATACTTGTACTCAAGTACTAGCTATGGAATGATCTAAGGAGACAGATATTACTCTTGCACTCATGAATTCACATATGCACTACCAATGCACCTACCCACTCATCCAGTTAGTACCCCTGCATTCATGGAATCACCCATACACTACTCCTGTATTCGTGAAATCACCGACATACTACCCATAGACTTATACAATAACTGAAGCAGTACTGTTGCACTAAACCATTCTCTTAGGCAGTACCTATGCAGTCATCCAATGACCCAGGCATTATTATTACAGTTATTCTTTTACTGAGATACTACCCATGCACTGATGTAATATCCAGACATTACTCTTGGAGTCATAGACTCTGTCAGGCAGTTGTCAGGTATACATCTATTTGTATATTTCTTTTATATTTGATGCCACTATGACAAAGAACAGACACTTGCATGTTTGCTTATTGGACTATAGTGAGACTTTTAACAGACATATTCAAAACGTACTGCTTTCTATTTGGCTAGGGCCAACACTGTCAGTAGTTGCTCAATAGTGAAGCTGTGCCACAAAACTGAGGCTTAAGACATGTTGGTAGAGGTATTAGTGATTAGGTTACCTCGTAGCAGTCTATGTAAAAGAGCAGTCCAAGTACACCTTAGACTTAGAAATTTAGGTGTGTCCTTCAATTGTAAAGTGCACTTTGTCAGGTTTCAGGGACTTTATGGTCTTATAGCTCAGGTATGTCTCTACTTGACCCTTGACCTTGCCAGGTAGGTCGCTCCCCCACCACACAGCTCCGCCTGTGTTGTCTGCCCGCTGCTTCTGCAGGTAAGATCGCCCTCCGCTTGTGGCCCCGGTGCCCGCTTTGTCTGCTTGTCTCCCCTTTTCCTTTCTGTGCCCCTCGCTGCCCCACTGTCGTTGTGCCCGTGATTTTGTCTGCTCTCCCCTTGTTTTCCTTTCTGTGCCCCTCGCCGCCCCATTGTCGCTGTGCCCGTGATTTTGTCTGCTCTCCCCTTGTTTTCCTTTCTGTGCCCCTCGCTGCCCCATTGTCGCTGTGCCCGTGATTTTGTCTGCTCTCCCCTTGTTTTCCTTTCTGTGCCCCTCGCCGCCCCATTGTCGCTGTGCCCGTGATTTTGTCTGCTCTCCCCTTGTTTTCCTTTCTGTGCCCCTCGCCGCCCCATTGTCGCTGTGCCCGTGATTTTGTCTGCTCTCCCCTTGTTTTCCTTTCTGTGCCCCTCGCTGCCCCATTGTCGTTGTGCCCGTGATTTTGTCTGCTCTCCCCTTGTTTTCCTTTCTGTGCCCCTCGCTGCCCCATTGTCGCTGTGCCCGTGATTTTGTCTGCTCTCCCCTTGTTTTCCTTTCTGTGCCCCTCGCCGCCCCATTGTCGCTGTGCCCGTGATTTTGTCTGCTCTCCCCTTGTTTTCCTTTCTGTGCCCCTCGCCGCCCCATTGTCGCTGTGCCCGTGATTTTGTCTGCTCTCCCCTTGTTTTCCTTTCTGTGCCCCTCGCTGCCCCATTGTCGTTGTGCCCGTGATTTTGTCTGCTCCCCCTTGTTTTCCTTTCTGTGCCCCCGCTGCCTCTCGCCATTCCCGCCGCTGCGTCCCTGCAGCCCCGCCCCCTGACTGCCCATTCGCTGCCCCTGCCTCCCGCCTCCCAGCTGCTCCTCCCTCCCACCTCCCCATAAATGGCGGCCGCTGCGCGTGAGGAGAGCGACCCTTGACCTTGCCAGGTAGGTCGCTCCCCCACCACACAGCTCCGCCTGTGTTGTCTGCCCGCTGCTTCTGCAGGTAAGATCGCCCTCCGCTTGTGGCCCCGGTGCCCGCTTTGTCTGCTTGTCTCCCCTTTTCCTTTCTGTGCCCCTCGCTGCCCCACTGTCGTTGTGCCCGTGATTTTGTCTGCTCTCCCCTTGTTTTCCTTTCTGTGCCCCTCGCCGCCCCATTGTCGCTGTGCCCGTGATTTTGTCTGCTCTCCCCTTGTTTTCCTTTCTGTGCCCCTCGCTGCCCCATTGTCGCTGTGCCCGTGATTTTGTCTGCTCTCCCCTTGTTTTCCTTTCTGTGCCCCTCGCCGCCCCATTGTCGCTGTGCCCGTGATTTTGTCTGCTCTCCCTTGTTTTCCTTTCTGTGCCCCTCGCCGCCCCATTGTCGCTGTGCCCGTGATTTTGTCTGCTCTCCCCTTGTTTTCCTTTCTGTGCCCCTCGCTGCCCCATTGTCGTTGTGCCCGTGATTTTGTCTGCTCTCCCCTTGTTTTCCTTTCTGTGCCCCTCGCTGCCCCATTGTCGCTGTGCCCGTGATTTTGTCTGCTCTCCCCTTGTTTTCCTTTCTGTGCCCCTCGCTGCCCCATTGTCGTTGTGCCCGTGATTTTGTCTGCTCTCCCCTTGTTTTCCTTTCTGTGCCCCTCGCTGCCCCATTGTCGCTGTGCCCGTGATTTTGTCTGCTCTCCCCTTGTTTTCCTTTCTGTGCCCCTCGCCGCCCCATTGTCGCTGTGCCCGTGATTTTGTCTGCTCTCCCCTTGTTTTCCTTTCTGTGCCCCTCGCCGCCCCATTGTCGCTGTGCCCGTGATTTTGTCTGCTCTCCCCTTGTTTTCCTTTCTGTGCCCCTCGCTGCCCCATTGTCGTTGTGCCCGTGATTTTGTCTGCTCTCCCCTTGTTTTCCTTTCTGTGCCCCTCGCCGCCCCATTGTCGCTGTGCCCGTGATTTTGTCTGCTCTCCCCTTGTTTTCCTTTCTGTGCCCCTCGCTGCCCCATTGTCGCTGTGCCCGTGATTTTGTCTGCTCTCCCCTTGTTTTCCTTTCTGTGCCCCTCGCCGCCCCATTGTCGCTGTGCCCGTGATTTTGTCTGCTCTCCCCTTGTTTTCCTTTCTGTGCCCCTCGCCGCCCCATTGTCGCTGTGCCCGTGATTTTGTC
Organism: Calotriton arnoldi; assembly: GCA_963921515.1. Classification (NCBI taxonomy): domain Eukaryota; kingdom Metazoa; phylum Chordata; class Amphibia; order Caudata; family Salamandridae; genus Calotriton; species Calotriton arnoldi. Next base: position 1,846,612 of record CAWUFW010002244.1, on the reverse strand, counting down.
TGCTCTCCCCTTGTTTTCCTTTCTGTGCCCCTCGCTGCCCCATTGTCGTTGTGCCCGTGATTTTGTCTGCTCTCCCCTTGTTTTCCTTTCTGTGCCCCTCGCTGCCCCATTGTCGCTGTGCCCGTGATTTTGTCTGCTCTCCCCTTGTTTTCCTTTCTGTGCCCCTCGCCGCCCCATTGTCGCTGTGCCCGTGATTTTGTCTGCTCTCCCCTTGTTTTCCTTTCTGTGCCCCTCGCCGCCCCATTGTCGCTGTGCCCGTGATTTTGTCTGCTCTCCCCTTGTTTTCCTTTCTGTGCCCCTCGCTGCCCCATTGTCGTTGTGCCCGTGATTTTGTCTGCTCCCCCTTGTTTTCCTTTCTGTGCCCCCGCTGCCTCTCGCCATTCCCGCCGCTGCGTCCTGCGGCCCCGCCCCCTGACTGCCCATTCGCTGCCCCTGCCTCCCGCCTCCCAGCTGCTCCTCCCTCCCACCTCCCCATAAATGGCGGCCGCTGCGCGGTGAGGAGAGCGACCCTTGACCTTGCCAGGTAGGTCGCTCCCCCACCACACAGCTCCGCCTGTGTTGTCTGCCCGCTGCTTCTGCAGGTAAGATCGCCCTCCGCTTGTGGCCCCGGTGCCCGCTTTGTCTGCTTGTCTCCCCTTTTCCTTTCTGTGCCCCTCGCTGCCCCACTGTCGTTGTGCCCGTGATTTTGTCTGCTCTCCCCTTGTTTTCCTTTCTGTGCCCCTCGCCGCCCCATTGTCGCTGTGCCCGTGATTTTGTCTGCTCTCCCCTTGTTTTCCTTTCTGTGCCCTCGCTGCCCCATTGTCGCTGTGCCCGTGATTTTGTCTGCTCTCCCCTTGTTTTCCTTTCTGTGCCCCTCGCCGCCCCATTGTCGCTGTGCCCGTGATTTTGTCTGCTCTCCCCTTGTTTTCCTTTCTGTGCCCCTCACCGCCCCATTGTCGCTGTGCCCGTGATTTTGTCTGCTCTCCCCTTGTTTTCCTTTCTGTGCCCCTCGCTGCCCCATTGTCGTTGTGCCCGTGATTTTGTCTGCTCTCCCCTTGTTTTCCTTTCTGTGCCCCTCGCTGCCCCATTGTCGCTGTGCCCGTGATTTTGTCTGCTCTCCCCTTGTTTTCCTTTCTGTGCCCCTCGCCGCCCCATTGTCGCTGTGCCCGTGATTTTGTCTGCTCTCCCCTTGTTTTCCTTTCTGTGCCCCTCGCCGCCCCATTGTCGCTGTGCCCGTGATTTTGTCTGCTCTCCCTTGTTTTCCTTTCTGTGCCCCTCGCTGCCCCATTGTCGTTGTGCCCGTGATTTTGTCTGCTCCCCCTTGTTTTCCTTTCTGTGCCCCCGCTGCCTCTCGCCATTCCCGCCGCTGCATCCCCTGCGGCCCCGCCCCCTGATTGCCCATTCGCTGCCCCTGCCTCCCGCCTCCCAGCTGCTCCTCCCTCCCACCTCCCCATAAATGGCGGCCGCTGCGCGGTGAGGAGAGCGACCCTTGACCTTGCCAGGTAGGTCGCTCCCCACCACACAGCTCCGCCTGTGTTGTCTGCCCGCTGCTTCTGCAGGTAAGATCGCCCTCCGCTTGTGGCCCCGGTGCCCGCTTTGTCTGCTTGTCTCCCCTTTTCCTTTCTGTGCCCCTCGCTGCCCCACTGTCGTTGTGCCCGTGATTTTGTCTGCTCTCCCCTTGTTTTCCTTTCTGTGCCCCTCGCCGCCCCATTGTCGCTGTGCCCGTGATTTTGTCTGCTCTCCCCTTGTTTTCCTTTCTGTGCCTCTCGCTGCCCCATTGTCGCTGTGCCCGTGATTTTGTCTGCTCTCCCCTTGTTTTCCTTTCTGTGCCCCTCGCCGCCCCATTGTCGCTGTGCCCGTGATTTTGTCTGCTCTCCCCTTGTTTTCCTTTCTGTGCCCCTCGCCGCCCCATTGTCGCTGTGCCCGTGATTTTGTCTGCTCTCCCCTTGTTTTCCTTTCTGTGCCCCTCGCTGCCCCATTGTCGTTGTGCCCGTGATTTTGTCTGCTCTCCCCTTGTTTTCCTTTCTGTGCCCCTCGCTGCCCCATTGTCGCTGTGCCCGTGATTTTGTCTGCTCTCCCCTTGTTTTCCTTTCTGTGCCCCTCGCTGCCCCATTGTCGTTGTGCCCGTGATTTTGTCTGCTCTCCCCTTGTTTTCCTTTCTGTGCCCCTCGCTGCCCCATTGTCGCTGTGCCCGTGATTTTGTCTGCTCTCCCCTTGTTTTCCTTTCTGTGCCCCTCGCCGCCCCATTGTCGCTGTGCCCGTGATTTTGTCTGCTCTCCCCTTGTTTTCCTTTCTGTGCCCCTCGCCGCCCCATTGTCGCTGTGCCCGTGATTTTGTCTGCTCTCCCCTTGTTTTCCTTTCTGTGCCCCTCGCTGCCCCATTGTCGTTGTGCCCGTGATTTTGTCTGCTCTCCCCTTGTTTTCCTTTCTGTGCCCCTCGCTGCCCCATTGTCGCTGTGCCCGTGATTTTGTCTGCTCTCCCCTTGTTTTCCTTTCTGTGCCCCTCGCCGCCCCATTGTCGCTGTGCCCGTGATTTTGTCTGCTCTCCCCTTGTTTTCCTTTCTGTGCCCCTCGCCGCCCCATTGTCGTTGTGCCCGTGATTTTGTCTGCTCCCCCCTTGTTTTCCTTTCTGTGCCCCCGCTGCCTCTCGCCATTCCCGCCGCTGCGTCCCCTGCGGCCCCGCCCCCCTGACTGCCCATTCGCTGCCCCTGCCTCCCGCCTCCCAGCTGCTCCTCCCTCCCACCTCCCCATAAATGGCGGCCGCTGCGCGCGCCGCGCCGCTGGCGCGCCGAGCGGCGCGCCTAAGGCAAGCCCGTCTGCGCCCGTCCGCGACTGGACCGCGCCCAGCGCCAGAACCCCTGGATCCCACCAACGCAACACTACTCGACGGACCTACGACGCCGCCACACTCACCGCACTCAATGCCGGCCGGAACCCTGCCTGCTACCGAGCCTCACCGAGACGCACCCACGGACCCTTCACCTGCCAAACCTGCCGATTCACCTGCCCCCGGACGTGCACCACCTCCGCCAAGTCGAGCAACAGCAGCAACCACCTGAAATGCATCCTGCTGAACACCCGCTCCGTCCACAGGCACGCCGTGGAACTCTGGGACCTGCTCGACGCAACAGCACCGGACATCGCCTTCCTCACCGAAACCTGGATGAACGCCTCCTCAGCGCCCGACATCGCCATAGCCATCCCGGACGGATACAAGATCACCCGGAGGGACCGCGTCAACCAGACGGGAGGAGGCATCGCCATCGTACACAAGAACACCATCCGCATCTCGACTAACTCCGACGAGACCTTCTCCGCCGCCGAACACCTACACTTCCAGATACACACTGACCCCAAGACCACCCTCCGAGGCACCCTCATCTACAGACCCCCGGGACCACGCACACTATTCAGCGAAGACATCGCAGACTTCATCAGCCCGCACGCCATGCCCTCCGCCGACTACATCCTCCTAGGGGACCTCAACTTCCACCTGGAGAACAGCAACAACAGAAACACCACCGCCCTGCTGGACAACCTCGCCAACCTCGGACTCAAGCAACTGGTGAACACGCCCACCCACTACGCCGGCCACACGCTTGACCCCGTCTTCTCGTCCAGCAAGCACATCTCCTTCAGCCACGCCACCGGACTCCACTGGACCGACCACAGCTGCGTCCACTTCAGCTTCAGAAAGACTGCGACCCACCACCACCCGCAACAGGCTCCCCGCCGGAGCTGGAGCAAGATCACCGCCGAGCAGCTCACCGCCTCCCTCAGCCAGAACACACCCACCAACACAACGGACCCAAACGAAGCAGCCAGCAACCTCACCAAGTGGCTGACCGCCTGCGCCGACGACCTCGCACCACAAAAAACCCTCCCAGCAGATCCGGAAGCAAGAAAACCCCTTGGTTCACCAACGAACTCAAGGAATCCAAGAAGAACTGCCGCACTCTCGAGAAAACCTGGCGACTCGACCAGACCACAGACAACAGGACCGCCCTCAAGCACGCCACCCGCAAACACCACCAGCTGATCCGTGCCACCAAGAAGTCGGCACTCAAAGAACGACTGGACAACAACGCCCATGACAGCAAGGAACTTTTCAGCATCGTCAAAGAGTTCTCCAACCCCAGCGCCGGAAACAACGACATCACCCCCTCGCAAGACCTCTGCAACTCACTCTCCGCGTTCTTCCACCGCAAGATCACCGACATACACAACAGCTTCGACGCACAAACAACGCACCCTACCGCCGAACCAACGCCCGCCACCACCACCCTCTGCAACTGGACCCCGATCAGCACCGAAGACACCACCCGCACGATGAACTCCATCCACTCCGGATCACCAACCGACCCCTGCCCACACCACGTCTTCAACAAAGCCGACGCCACCATCGCACCCCATCTCCGGGACATCATCAACTCCTCCTTCCACACTGCCACCTTCCCGGAGAGCTGGAAGCACGCCGAGCTTACCGCCCTCCTGAAGAAACCAACGGCGGACCCCACCGACCTCAAGAACTACCGTCCCATCTCGCTCCTTCCGTTTCCGGCCAAAGTCATCGAGAAGACCGTCAACAGACAGCTTGCCGCCTTCCTCGAGACGAATGGATCCCTCGACCCCTCGCAGTCCGGGTTTCGGGCCAACCACAGCACCGAGACCGCCCTTATCGCAGCCACCGACGACATCAGAACCCTAACCGACAACGGGGAAACAGCTGACCTCATCCTCTTGGACCTCTCCGCGGCGTTCGACACCGTCTGCCACCGCACCCTAGTGAAGCGCCTCAGCAACATCGGAATCCGAGAGAAAGCACTGGAATGGATCATCTCGTTCCTCGCCGGAAGAACCCAGAGAGTCCGCCTCCCCCCGTTCAGATCCGAAGCCACCGAAGTCATCTGCGGCATTCCACAAGGATCCTCACTCAGCCCAACCCTCTTCAACGTCTACATGAGCCCCATCGCAGCCATCGCACGCCGACACAACCTCAACATCATCTCCTACGCCGACGACACCCAGCTGATCCTCTCCCTCACCAACGACCCCACCACCGCCAGAGCCAACCTACACGACGGGATGAGAGACGTCGCCGACTGGATGAGGAACAGCCGCCTTAAACTGAACTCAGACAAGACGGAAGTCCTCATCCTGGGCTCATCACCCTCCGCCTGGGATGACTCCTGGTGGCCCCCGGCCCTGGGCACCGCGCCCAAGCCAACGGACCACGCACGCAACCTGGGCTTCATCCTGGACTCCTCCCTGTCGATGACCAGACAAGTCAACGCCGTCTCATCTTCATGCTTCAACACCCTGCGCATGCTCCGCAAGATCTTCAGATGGATCCCCACTGAAACCAGGAAGACCGTCACCCAGGCACTCGTCACCAGCCGACTGGACTATGGGAACACCCTCTACGCCGGAACCACAGCCAAACTTCAAAAGAGACTCCAGCGCATCCAGAACGCCTCCGCACGACTCATCCTGGACATCCCCCGACACAGCCACATCACCGGACACCTGAAAGACCTGCACTGGCTCCCCGTCAGCAAGAGAATCACGTTCAGACTCCTCACCCACGCACACAAGGCCCTCCACGACCTGGGCCCAAAGTACCTCAACGACCGCATGACCTTCTACACGCCCACACGCCAGCTACGATCAACCAGCCACGCCCTCGCCACCGTACCACGCATCCGCAAGAACCACCGCCGGAGGAAGATCCTTCTCCTACCTGGCAGCCAAGACCTGGAACTCCCTCCCCACTCACCTTCGGCGAACCCAGGACCATCTCTCCTTCAGGAAGCAGCTCAAGACCTGGCTGTTCGAGCAGTAACTTAACCCCTCCACCAGCGCCTTGAGACCCTCCCGGGTGAGTAGCGCGCTCTATAAATGCCGTGATTGATTGATTGATACTTGCACAATCAATCAATCAATCAATCATATCACTTGTAAAGCGCACTACTTACCCGAGAGGGTCTCAAGGCGCTGGGGGTTGGGGGGTGCTGCTACTGCTCGAAGAGCCAGGTCTTGAGGAGTCTTCTGAAGGGCAGTAGGTCTTGGGTCTGCCGTAGGTGGGTGGGGAGGGTGTTCCAGGTCATGGCGGTGAGGTGGGAGAAAGATCTGCCGCCGGCAGTCGTTCTTTGGATGCGGGGGACTGTGGTGAGGGCGAGGCCGGTGGAGCGGAGCTGGCGGGTGGGGGTGTAGAAGCTGAGTCGTCCGTTGAGATATGCTGGTCCGGTGTTGTGGAGTGCTTTGTGTGCGTGGGTGAGGAGCTTGAAGGTTATCCTCTTGTTGACGGGGAGCCAGTGCAGGTCTCTCAGGTGGGGTGTGATGTGGCTGCGGCGGGGGATGTCAAGGATCAGACGTGCAGAGGCGTTCTGGATGCGTTGCAGCCGTCTCAGGAGTTTGGCCGAAGTTCCTGCGTATAGGGCGTTTCCGTAGTCCAACCTGCTGCTGACGAGGGCCTGGGTGACTGTTCTTCTCGTTTTGGTGGGGATCCACTTGTAGATCCTGCGGAGCATGCGGAGGGTGTTGAAGCAGGAGGAGGAGATAGTGTTGACCTGCTTAGTCATGGAGAGGGTGGAGTCGAGGATGACCCCTAGGTTGCGTGCGTGGTCGGTGGGTGTTGGAGCTGTTCCCAGTGTGGTCAGCCACCAGGAGTCGTGCCAGGCCGAAGGGGTGGAGCCGAGGATGAGGACCTCCGTCTTGTCCGAGTTCAGCTTCAGTCGGCTGTTCCTCATCCATTCGGCGACGGCCTTCATTCCTTCGTGGAGGTTGGTTTTGGCAGTGTGAGGGTCTTTGGTGAGGGAGATGATCAGCTGGATGTCATCGGCGTAGGAGATGATGTTGAGGTCGTGCTGTCGGGCGACGTGGGCGAGAGGTGCCATGTAGATGTTGAACAGTGTTGGGCTGAGGGATGAGCCCTGGGGTACGCCGCAGATGATCTCAGTGGCATTGGAGCGGAAGGGGGGGAGGCGGACGCTCTGTGTTCTGCCGGAGAGGAAGGATGTGGTCCAGTCCAGGGCCTTCTCTTGGATCCCGGCGTCATGTAGGCGTGTTCGTAGTGTGCGGTGGCAGACCGTGTCAAAGGCGGCTGACAGGTCCAGGAGGATGAGGGCCGCTGTTTCTCCGTTGTCTAGCAGGGTCCTGATGTCATCGGTGGTGGCGATGAGGGCAGTTTCGGTGCTGTGGTTGCTGCGGAACCCAGACTGGGACGGGTCCAGGATGCTGTTCTCCTCGAGGTAGCGGGTCAGTTGTTTGTTGACGGTCTTCTCGATGACCTTCGCCGGGAACGGGAGCAGGGAGATGGGCCGGAAGTTCTTGAGGTCCTTGGGGTCCGCCTTGGATTTCTTGAGTAAGGCGTTGATCTCGGTGCGCTTCCAGCTTTCCGGGAAGGTTGCTGTCTCGAAGGAGATGTTGATTACTTTCCGGAGATGGGGTGCGATGGCTGTGCTGGCTTTGTTGAAGATGTGGTGTGGGCATGGGTCTAATGGTGATCCGGAGTGGATGGTGCTCATAATCTTGCTGGTGTCCTCGTCATTGATGTTGGTCCAGGAGAGCAGGCGGTTGGTGCGGGTGGTGGTCGTGGGGGCGGAGGTCTCAGTGGTTGTCGGGCGGTCGTGGCGTTGAAGCTGTCGTGGATGTCGGCGATCTTGCGGTGGAAGAAGGTGGCCAGTGAGTCGCACAGGTCTTGCGAGGGTGGGATGTCGTTGGTGTTGGAGAGTTCCTTCATGATGTTGAAGAGCTCTTTGCTGTTGTGTACATTGTTATCTAGGCGGTCTTTGAGTGAGGCCCTTTTGGCGGATCTGATGAGGTGATGGTGTCTGCGGGTGGCGTTCTTGTGGGCTGCGTAGCTGTCTGGTGTTCGTTCGCGGATCCAGTTCTTCTCCAGTTTTCGGCATGTTCGTTTGGAGGCCTGGAGGTCTTCGGTGAACCAGGTGGCTTTCTTGCTGGTCTGGCTGTTGGAGGGTTTCTTGGGCGGGGCGAGGGTGTTGGCGCAGGGTGTTGATCCAGTCTGAAGTTGCCGGCGGCGGTGTCGGGCTTGGTGGGGTCGGCGGGTGGGCTCTGGGCGAGGGTGGTGGTTAGCTGGTTTTCGGTGACTTTGCTCCAGCAGCGGTGAGGCATCTGTTGGGTGCGGTGGTGCGTGGTGGGCTTCCTGAAAGCGAAGTGGATGCAGTGATGGTTGGTCCAGTGGAGTTCGGTGGTGTGGTTGAAGGAGACGTGGGAGCTTGCGGAGAAGATGGGGTCAAGCGTGTGGCCGGCGGCGTGGGTGGGTGTTGTCACGAGCTGTCTGAGTCCGAGGTTGGCGAGGTTGTCGATCAGGGTGGTGGAGTTGGTGTCGTTGTTGTTCTCGAGGTGGAAGTTCAGGTCCCCGAGGACGATGTAGTCTGTGGAGGCGAGGGTGTGTGTGCTGATGAAGTTGGCGATGGAGTCGCTGAACTGTGGTCGGGGTCCGGGGGGTCTGTAGACGAGGGTTCCTCTGAGGGTGGTGTTGGGGTCGGTGTGGATCTGGAAGTGCAGGTGTTCGGCGGTGCTGAGGGTGTCGTCGGTGTTGGTCGAGACTCTGAGGGTGTTCTTGTGGACGATGGCGATTCCTCCTCCTACTCCGTTGGTGCGATCCCTGCGGGTGATCACTGAAACAAGTAAACAAAATACAAAATACAATACAGTTACAGAAAGGCAAACCTACGGCGAGCGGGGGGCCGGGGCCGCAGGGGATGCAGAGGCGGGGAGAACGCACGAAGGGAAACAGAAGGCAAAAAGGGCAAAGAAATAGCAGGGATAAGAACGGTCACAGAGCAAGTAAGCAAAATACAAAATGCAATAAGATTACAGAAAGGCAGAAGGGCACAGAAATAACAGGAGGGAAAAAACGGTCACAGAAAAGTAAACAAAATACAAAATACAATGAAATTACTGAAAGGTAGACCTACGGCCTACCACTGGGCACCAGGGATGAGGCGCAGGTGGTAGCCTGCGGGTGGAGGCGGGCCTCGAACTCGGCACTCGGCAGCAGCTGGGCAAAGGAGCACGGGCGCAGTCAGGTGGAGCTGTGCGGCGTGGGGAGCGACCTGCCTAGAACAGGGTCAAGGGTCGCTCTCACTGCCGCGCAGCGGCCGCCATAAGAAGGGGAGGTGGGAGGGAGGAGCAGCTGGGAGGGGGGAACGACGAATGAGCGAGCATATGTTATGCATCTGAAGATGTTAGATGTATAAAACATAGGTATACATCTATTTGTATGTTTCTTTTATATATGATGCTACTAGTAAAAGGTACAGACACATGCATGCATGGTTTTAGGAGTATAGTGAGACTTTTAACAGACACTTTGAAAAACTTGCTGCTTTGAATTTGGCTAGTCCCAACACTCTCAGTAGTTGCTCAATAGTGAAGCTGCAGCACAAAAGTGAGGTTTAAGACTTGTTGGTAGAAGGATTAGTGATTAGGTTAGCTCGTATTGGTCTATGGAAATGTACACTTCAAATAGGCCGCATAATTTTAGGTGTCTCTTTGAAATGGAAAGTGAAGTCTGTCAAGGTTAAGGGACTTTGTAGTCTTATGACTCAAGTATGTGTCTGCTTGCACATGCATTCTCACATGTGTTATACCTGTAAAGATGGTAGAGGTATAAAACACTGGTATACATGTATTTGTATGTTTCTTTTACATATGATGCCACTAGGAAAAGGTACAGACACATGCATGCTTGCTTTCAGGATTATAGTGAGAATTACATCTCTATACTCAAGCACTAGGTATGCACTGATGTAGAGAGGCACATATCACTTTTGGACTCATGAATTCACTTAGGCATTCTTATGCAGTTATGCAATCAAGGAGGCACTACCTATACACACTTCTAATCACTCAGACATTAACCATACATTGATATAATCACCCAGACACTACTATTCCACTCAAACATTCACTCAGGCAGTACCTATGCACTCATGTATTCACTCAGACACTACTGATGCGCTCATGCAATGGCCCAAGCATTACCCTAACACTCATACTTCCTCTCAGGTATTTCCCATACACTCATAAAATCATCCAGTTACTACCTCTGCAGTGATAGAATCACTCAGGCAGTATCCGTTCACTCATCCATTATCTCAAGCTCTACCCATACACTCATGCAATAAACCATGCATTAGCCTTGCACTCATAGTTTCTCTCAGGTATTTTCCATGCAGTGATCCAATCACCCAGGCAGTATCCCTGCACTCATTCAATCATCCATGCACTACTCTAGCACTGAACTATTCACTTAGGCAGTACCCATCCAGTCATCCATTCTCTCAGGCATTACATATGCACTCATCCAATGACCCTACCACTACTCTTACATTCATGCTTTTACTCAGGCACTAGCCATGCAGTCATACAGTTAAGGAGAAACTACCTATACACACATTCAATACATCAGGTATTACCTATGCAATTTTTCAATCACCTAGGCACTACTTTTGCACTCAAAGATTTACTCAGACAATATCCATGCACTCGTCCATTTCCTTAGGTACTACTATTACACTCATAGAATGAACTACAGATCACTTTTTGAGTCATACTTGTACTCAAGTACTAGCTATGGAATGATCTAAGGAGACAGATATTACTCTTGCACTCATGAATTCACATATGCACTACCAATGCACCTACCCACTCATTCAGTTAGTACCCCTGCATTCATGGAATCACCCATACACTACTCCTGTATTCGTGAAATCACCGACATACTACCCATAGACTTATACAATAACTGAAGCAGTACTGTTGCACTAAACCATTCTCTTAGGCAGTACCTATGCAGTCATCCAATTACCCAGGCATTATTCTTGAGTTGATGGTTTTACCCAGGCACTACCCATGCACTGATGTAATCACCTAGACATTTTTCTTCAAGTCATAAACTCAGTCAGACAGTACTTAAGCACTCATCTAATCACTTAAACAGTACTTCTCAACTTATACATTCACTCAGGCACTACCAGTGTATTCATGTAATCACTCAGGCAGTATTCTTAAACTAAACCATTCACTCAGACACTGCCCATGCACTCTTTGAATGACCCAGGCACTAGCCTTGCACTCATGGAATCATTAAAACACAGTCCTGCATCTTTCTGCACTTCTCTTGTGTCTTTCTGCACCTCTGTTGCTCCTTTCTGTACTTCTGTTGCCTCTTTCTACATTTCTGTTGTTTCTTTCTGCACTTCTCTTGCCTCTTTTTGCATGCCTCTTGCCTCCTTCTGCACTTCTCTTGCCTCTTTCTGTAAATCTGTTGCTTCTTTCTGCAGTTCTCTTCCTTCTTTCTGTACCTCTCTTACTTCTTTTGCAACTCCTCTTGCCTCATTCTACACCCCTTTTACTCGTTTCTGTACCTTACTTGCCTCTTTCTACACCTTTCTTCCTCTTTCTGCACTTCTTTTGCCTCTTTCTGCACCTCTCATGCCTCTTTCTGCACATCTGTTGCTTCTTTCTGCATTTCTTATATTTTTCAGTAGCTGTGTTCTTTGAGTATTTCATTTTGCTGTTTCTAAACATTTCTTTTTTTCCTGTCTCTTTCTTTCTGTGTGACCACCTTTTCTTCTGTTTTTTGCTGTTGTTTTGCTTGTTTTTACACTCTTCTCTTTTTATTTGGTATAAATGCAATAGGAATGTAATTGTAATTGTGTGCTTAGTTGTTATTTTCAATATTGAGATGTTATTAATTTTTAATTTTTAATTGATGCAACAAACTAATCAAACTATTATTTGTTTTTTAGAAAGATATTTTGATTGTGTTATAAATAGAAGATGGCAAGAAAGCATGAAAAGAGAAGAGAACATTACAGTATACATCCTCTACATTCAAAATAACTGATAGGAAACAGTATTGAATTATTTCAAATGAAGAAAGCAAAGGGAACTCCCATGAGTGTATGGGAAAAAAGTTTAGAAGCTCGTTGTTTTCCACAGCTGTTCCCCACTGGAGAAGGTGGACGATATGATGAACGAGCAGTACAGATTCCAGCTTCAGAATACCGCTTAACAAGATTGTACTCAGAAGATCCGAGATTTCGACAGTGCATTCCATATATATTTCATCTTCTGTTTGAAAGTGACTTGTCTGCACTTTCATATGCAGTGAACCACATATTTAAAACAGGAGTTCATCTTGTACATGTTTCTGCAAAGGAATTCATGGACAAAGTTCAACAAAGAGATGATCATTTAGAATCTCAGTTAATTAATTTGATGGCGTGTCAACGTGGTACCAATGAGTATTGGTATCATCATCACGGAGAACTTAAATGTATGTTAAGAAACGTAGGTACCCCTACATGGTTTGTAACACTTAGGGGTCGATTCCGATTCGGGCCGGAAATTTCTCCGACCGAGCCGGACCCGGAGAGATTTCCGACCGAATCGGACCCGTGCAGTCCGACCGAACGAGTACGATGCGTCCGTATGTTATCGGACTTGAGTCGGTCGGACTCCCATTGAAGTCAATGGGAGCCGGTCGCATAACGCGTACGCGGGCTCCCATTGACTCAATGGGTGCGAGTCGGACAAGTGCGCCCCCTACAGCGGGTACGCGGCGGAGCGATCGCGCCGTACATGCACAGGTAGGGGGACCCATGGGTCCCCCTGTGTGCGACTCGCGCGGCTACGCGTGCAGGGGGTCCGACACGGACCCCCAAAGTACGGCTCCGACAGCTCTTACGAGCCGGACGGCGCGGCTCGGTCGGACTGCTCGCGGCGCGCATCGTACTTACCCGGCCGGGAAACGTCTCCATTGCGCGGTGCGAGTCGAGTCCGAGCGAAGTCGGTCGGAGCGGTTCGAGCCGGGAGCGAGTCGGTCGGAGCGGTCGGGATGCCCGGACGAGTCGGTCGGCGATTTCGCATCGTACTCGCTCGGCCGGACCCGCGTACGGTTCGGTCGGGAAACAGGGCTCCATATCGGATCCGGTAAAGCCGAATCCGATTCGGAGCCCTACCGGCCGAGATCGGAATCGGCCCCTTAGCTGTGCTGCATATGCATGGGACGATTTACTTGAATTTCTACGAGAAGCAAATGCAAATGTAAAAGATATTGAATTGAAGACAGCTGGAGAACTCTGTTCCTTGGATCCTGTAAATGTGTGCAGATATTTTAATCATAGGTTTCAAGCTATGATGTCTTTTATCTGCGATAAAAATAATCCACCTCTTGGAGAAGTTACTGATTTCTTTTGGAGAAAGGAGTAACAAGCCAGAGGTGTTCCTCATATACACATGCTATTATGGATCAAGAATGCACCAAAATTTGGACCTGATACTGATGAAAGTGTTTTGTCTTTCATCGAAGAGTATGTTACCTGTGCCATTCCAAAAGAAGGAGGAGAAAACAGCTTGAGACAACAAGTTTTACGGTTTCAAAGTCATCGATGTGGAAAAAATTGTCGACGAAAATACAAGTCAAAGGGAAAATTTTATACAAAATGTCGTTTTGGATTCCCACGTCAAATAATTTCAAAAGGAAGAGTAGATAGTTTTATGTCAGCAGTAAGACATACTATAACTCGGAAATCTCCGAAGAATACGTACAACTTAAAAAGAACTGAAGATTCAAAGTATATTAATGACTACAATCCAGTGATTTTGACAATGTGGAATGCAAACATGGATATTTAATATGTTGCAGATAATTCAATTCCTGTTGCTCGCTATGTTACGTCATATATAACCAAATCTGAAAAGACAGAGTTGAAAGAAATGTGGGAAGAAATTTCACTGGAAAAGAGTCTTAGTAAGAAATTGTACAGCTTTAGCTTGAAAATGCTTTCCCGCCGAGAGATTGGATCCTATGAATGTTCGGATCAGTTGAGCTCCTCCAGTTTATATTCAAAGTCATGAGGAATCATTTGGGTAAGTCTAGGTCTTGCCGCCACAAGAAATAGAGTATTGAAATCTCTACAAGAAATCGAATACTTAGCATTGAATGAACCAGAAAGTACAGATATTGTTAAAACTAATATGTTGGATACATACTATCCCAAAAGGAGTCCACATCTGGAAAACCTATGTCTCTATGAAATATTTCAACATTACAGCTTTAAAAGAAATGTTACAGAAAATATAAATGAAGAAAAATATGCAGTAATTGGATGTGATGGATGTTTGGTAAACATGCCAAAGGAAATTGTATTAACCACAGAAAACAGTGGGGCCGATTCCGATTCGGGCCGGAAAACATACCGACCGACTCGGTACGGGAATATAGTCCGACCGACACGTACCGGCGCTGCCCGACCTGCGTAGTACGATGAAACGCATGTGAATCACGACCGACTCGTACGGAACACAAGCCGAACGACCGAACCGCACGGAAACCAGCTATCCGGCCGGAAAACCACGCGAATCGAACCGACCGACACACACCAGGAATGAACCCGACCGAAACGTACCCGCGAACTCCGACCAGCGCAGTACGATGCAATGCGTGGAAAACTAGACCGAGTCGCACGGAGCTCAAGACGTACGACCGACACGCATACAAAACCCAGCCGAAGCAACCCAATACTCCGCGACTGACGCGTATGCCGCACATGATACCTAGCAGAAACACAGCGTGAACGACTCGGAGCAGCTCGCACAAGACAACTGCAGCGTCCTACTCGGTCAGAAGAACGTCTCCTACATGCACAAAAAATACAAAGGAAATATACAAAAAAAGGCCCAAACAAGCAATGACAAAGTCAATAAATACTGGGGAAAAAAACATGGAACAAAGACACATCCACAACTCCACCCATATAAAGGCCACAAATCCCTACCATGATCCCTTGCAAATTCAACTGACCTGCCAGCACAGAACACCATCAGACAGCAACCACAGACACACTCACAGCTCATCCATCACACAAGCCACACACCATTAGCACCTCAACAAATAGCACCCTCACATACACCCAGCAAAACCTACACTCACACACCCTCACTTGCACACACACACACACACATCAATCACCACCACCACCCATCACCATGCCCCCAAAGAAGAATCCAAAGTTCCTAGACAGTGAATTGGAAGTCCTGGTAGATGAGATCCTCAGTGTAGAGCCACACTTGTTTGGTACATTGGTCCAACAGACCCCCATGTCGCAGAAAACCAAGATGTGGGAGAGGATCGTCGACAGGGTGAACGCACAATCACCATGTCTGCGCACAAAGGAAGACATCCAGAACAGGTGGTATGATGTGCGCAGGAGGGTCAAGGACCTGCTGAAGAAGGATTACATCTTGAGTCAGCGCACCGGCAGTGGCCCTCCTGCCAAACCACTATACCTCAGGCCCTGGGAGGAGAAGGTGCGGGCCATCCTACCACCAGTGAGCGTATATGGACTATCAAACATCCCAGAGCCTGGTGAGTACACAACAAATATACACAATATGGTGTGACAATACACACACATCACTGTCAAGGGGATAGTCAAACCATGCACCCTTAGCAAATCCACAGCAACCAAAAGATAATCACCCCAAGATGTGTCTGTCAGTCAGATAAACACAATACATGCCATCTCATAGTGATATGTAACTGTGTCATGACATGTACAAACCTAACAACAAATACAGCAAGGCAGTGGCACAAATCTAACCAACAAACACAGTCAGATATTTTGCCACCACTAGAACACCACCTCACAGGGAAGCTCACTGAAAGGAAGGAATTCTGTGTATGCTGGTGAAGTCAGTGTAGGCAATAGCATGATGGGAGTTGTAGTCACAGATATTGGTCACCCTCACAATTGGCCCATCAACACCACTCTGAACCATGCTCACATCACAGGGAGTGGAAAAGAACTGACAAGATGTCTGACACTGGGTACTGCTGTGGGGAGCACAAGGCCCTGCTGGGAACTGTGCACCAACAAACAACAGGACCACACTGTCAGCCATCTTGCCATTGCTGTCACACTCACACACAGTGAAGTCCACTCAAAAGGAAGGAAGTATGGGCATGCTGGGAAGGGGGTGTAGGCAATAGCATGATGGGAGTGGTAGTCACAGCTCAACATCCCCCACCCACATTGGCCCAGCAAGCTCACACTGAAGCATGCACACCTCACAGGGAGTGAAAAGCCACTTCAAAGATGTCTGACACTGGGTACTGCTGTGGGGAGCACAAGGCCCTGCTGGGAACTGTGCACCAACCAACAGCAGGACACCACTGACTGACATCCTGAAAGCCAACTTGCACTCCCTGCACAGGAAGCACGTTCCATGGTGGGATATCTGGCTGGGTGGGAAGGAGGACTGACAGCTCTGACCATAGTTACAAGCAGCTCTCCTCACACACCCCCTTAACACAAACTCCACATAACCCACCTGGGAGAATGCAATGCCTCACACTCTAATTGAAGATCCCACAAAGAACCACCACCCTGGGTTATGCTGTGTGAAGCACAGGGACACTCTTGGGACTTGTAGCCAAACAAACGCCAGGACAACACTGTCAGCCATCCTGTCAGCACAGGCACACTACCCCACAGGGAAGCAGAGTCAAAAGGAAGGAAGTATGGGCATGCTGGGAAGGGGGTGTAGGCAATAGCATGAATGGGAGTGGTAGTCACAGCTCAACATCCCCCACCCACATGGCCCAGCAAGCTCACACTGAAGCATGCATGCCTCACAGGGAGTGAAAAGCCACTTCAAAGATGTCTGACAATGGTGCTCTGTTGTGGGGAGCACAAGGCCCTGCTGGGAACTGTGCAGCAACCAACAGCAGGACACCACTGACTGACATCCTGAGAGTCAACCTGCACCCACTGCAAGTGTGGCATGCTTCATGGTGTGACAACTGGGCTGGGGGGAGAAGGAGGTCCGGATGTCAACCAAATACCACCAATGCTGGGCATGCACACACCTCAACATCCACATAGAAATGCATCAGGTTGGCAGGACAATGAGCCACACCAATATCAACCTCTGACTGTGACAACTTAGGACAATGCAATGTACAGGGCCGCATCCAGAGGTACAGTC
The DNA here is from genome assembly GCA_963921515.1 of Calotriton arnoldi. Taxonomy (NCBI): domain Eukaryota; kingdom Metazoa; phylum Chordata; class Amphibia; order Caudata; family Salamandridae; genus Calotriton; species Calotriton arnoldi. Next base: position 1,829,609 of record CAWUFW010002244.1, on the reverse strand, counting down.
ACAACTGTCATGTGTTTGAACCAGTGATGCCTGCAGAAACATAACATACATTGTGTGTCTCTTCCAAAAACAGGTGATGATGGGGACACAGCAGCAGATGAGGAGGAGTCCCTGTCCCAGGCTCCGGGGGACCCTGAGCTCTCTGGTGTGGAACAGCCTCTGCCCTCATCGGATGGCGAAGACCAACCTGGCACCTCTCGGTGGGAGTCATCATGCAGCACCAGCAGGACCACCATCTGCACCCCTGCACCCATTCCTCCAACATCTGCCAACACACAGACCACCCCCGCCGACACAGACAGACCAAGGACACTCAATGACAACAGCACAGGGACCACAGCCCACCGTGAAGCAACGGACAACAACCCCAGTACCAACCCCCAAGGGGGCCGAGGGTCACCTGTGCGTGCCACGGCAGCTCCCGCACGTGTGTCCAGGGGTGGTGGTAGGGGTGGTAGGCAGAGGTCGCTGTTTGCAGAGGGGTCTGGACTGCATGATGACCCACAACTGGCACGCATTGCTGAGGCGTACCAGAATAGCACCGGAGAGGTCAGCCAGGTAGTGGGGATCCTCAAGGACATTCAACAGCAGCAGGCTGCCCATCATGCCCGCTTGGACTCCCACATGTCCCGTGTGGAGACACACATGTCTGGCCATGGAGTCCAAGTGGGACACATTGGAAGAACTGACAGCGGTGCAGAGGGACATATTGACATGCCTCCGCCAGATTAGCACCAACATGGCCACACCTCCCTGTGTGCCCACAACATCTGGTGCCGCAACAACTGCAACTGCCACAGGGAGGGAGGATGACTCTGGTGGAGAGTCCTCTGCACCGCAGCGGCCTGCACGTGAGGGTCCCCCAGAAAGAAGAGGGGTCGTCCGAGGAAGGACAACTGAGAGGCCGATGGCCATGTACATCCCCCAGGAACCCAACACCTGTACTGGAAATTCTCCTTTGTGTGCAAACTGTTCACCCTGTCGAATGCAACACAACTCTCCCACATGACATGGGGAGTTTAAGTTGGACTAATGTATCAGATGAATGTGGACTTTACTCAGGACATTTCTGCTACCAACACTTCCAACTCATCTGGGAACTTTGGATTACAATACCAATGTACAGCACCCACCATCCTGTGCACTATCCTCACACATGTATGTAATAAACTCACTAATACACCATACTTGCCTCTGTTGTGATTCCAACGTTGTTTTCGTCATGGAGATTATGATCTGCTAAATGACACTGTGCATGCTAACTGCCACAGCAAGTTCAACACCGTCATGTGAGTCATGGCGATGTGACACATATGAGGGAGACACACCACTAGGGCTACACAACACATACACACCAGGGCCATCGGACTCATCGCCTACACTGATGTTGCCAGGAAATACAGTGGAATGCACAGACACCACACCTGTTCAGAGTCTGTGTTAACTAGCCCACAGGTGCAGTAAGCAAATGTCAGTCAGATGTGTGACCACAGACAACGCACATCCCAAAGTGAAGCACAGGTTTATTACACATTTGCAACATGTTGTTTCCACTACAAATGCTAGGTAATCCCACGTGGCAGTGGCCACACAGTCCAAAAGTGTAGAAGAAATAAAGTCCAGGGGTGTGTGGCACATCACCTGTAGGGAAACGACTGCTGCCATCCTGAAAGCTGAATCATGGTGTCGGGGGATCCAAGTTGACCAAACAACTCTGTAAGCACCCTGTGAAGGACAGACATGACACACAGTCAAAAGCACTGAAGAACAGGACAGAACTGCAATACTCATGCCCAATACATGTCACAAGATACCTACACAAAACCAAGTTAGCATGTCAACACTGTTGGGGAGTACAGACTACCTGTAAGGACACATCGCTGCACGCATCCAGTCAAGTAGCACATGGCCACACTCAAACAGCAACAGAGCACCACCCACACATATCATGCAAACTCACATCATTGACATGACAACGCTCTCTGGATACTCACATTCAGCTAAAGAAGTTGTTGATGAGCTGTGTGCGGACATCACCCTCATCATCATCATCATCACTGGCATCGTGGCCCAGGCCAGGATCCTCCACAGGTGGCGGATGTTGGTCATCGTCATCCAGGATGAGAGGCAACTCCTTCCGCACTGCCAGGTTGTGTAGCATGCAGCAGACGATGACAATCTTGTACACCTTTGCTGGGGCATATGGGAGGGCCCCTCCTGTCTTGTCCAGGCAGCGGAAGCGGCTCTTCAGGAGACCAAATGTCCGCTCGATCACTCTCCTGGTCCGACCATGTGCCTCATTGTAGCGCATCTGGGCTGGTGTCACAGGGTTCCTGAGGGGTGTCAGCAACCACGGCATGTTGGGGTATCCGGAGTCACCTACAGACAGACAATTGCACATTAGCTGAGTTGGAAAAGAGGGTGGAATACAACATTGCAGAACACACACAATGGTACAAACGCAGTACATACTGACAAGCCAGGCACGCTGGTTCCGCATCTGTGACATCATCCTCGGGATGCGACTACTCCTCATTACGTAGGCATCGTGTGCAGAACCGGGGAAACGGGCACACACGTGTGAGATGCTCATATCTGCAAGACATACCACCAGAGCATTGACCGAATGGTAATGTTTCCTGTTCCTGTATGCCTGCTCATGTGCCTGTGGTGGTACCAAAGCCACATGTGTCCCATCAATGGAGCCAATGACATGCGGCATCCTCCCCAGGGCATAGAAGTCACTCTTGACGTCAGTGAGTTGTTGACGTTTAGGGAAATAGATGTACTGGTTGAGGCATCTCAACATTGCCTCCAAAACATCGCGTAGCACACGGCTGAACATGGTCTGTGACATCCCACCAGCAGACGCCACAGTGTGTTGAAAGGTACCGGTGGCAAAGAAGTGTAGGGCTGCCATCACCTTCACCTTGGGGGTCAGCGCTGTAGGGTATGGCCGGCCAGGTTCCAAATGTGGGGCCAACTGCACCGCCAATTCCTCAATCAGCGGCCTGTTGAAGCGGTACCGTCGGATGCAGTCACGTTCCACCATTGTTGCAAGGTCAGGGAATGGTCTATGGACAGCTGGTGCCCTGCAGTGCATAGGTGAAGAAAGAAAGATTGTCAGTCACCCCACATATGTGGCATAGACCATACACAATATCACATGATACATCATTACGAGACACAAGTACCTGATGTGTGTGCCGTTCTGTGAGGACATGTATGGCACTTACATGGCCAACGTCTAACATCACAGTTCAACATGTGTTGACAACAAGTTCCAGGTTGTGCTATGGGATCTCATTAGGCTGTGTCACAGTACACATGTACTGCTGTCACGTTCCAAACACACACCACAGTGACATGTGAGGACAGATGTGCCACAGGCATCACAGCTCATTGACAGGTAGATTCCCAGGGACCCTGTATTTCCACATAGACACTGGCATGACATGGCGTATCATGAATACACCACAGCAAAACAACCATGACCCCCACAGGTAGTGGTCCCTGTTGCCTCTGCAGGACAGACATGGACGTCTGTGACACACACACGCACAACATCAAAGTCCATGCACAAACAACGTGGATGTGGAGACTGTCTCCCATTGTGCACATGGAATCAGAGACATTGTAAACACAACATGCACACAGACTGTGGAGGGCCATCACTATTGTGGCAATGGGTCACCCTGTGACGTACATACCTTCCCACATGGGACTCAGGGGGTATGTGACATGACATACACATACACAACCTGGAAATGTGACCATGCCACATGCACTGAAATGAACAGTTGCACACCACAGTGGTCATGTGCACAACACACAAAGGATTCTGTCCCCATGAACACGTGCACAGCCTGGGAGTGGCTGCCCCCAAGTGCCACCCAAAAACCACATGTTGACCCCCATACACAGAAAAGGTAATGCAGCCTTACATGCCTTAGGATACAGTGTGGACAGGCTGTGGTGTTGTAGGTGTGCCCCTGAGTCCCTGGCAAGTAATGTGGCTGGCATACGTTCACCAGTGACAAGCATGGTGACATATGCGAGTGACTTGTACAGGGACGCGTTGTACAGCAATGGACCGATCGGTGCGCACGCATTGGCCATTGCATATGATGTGAGCGGGTACGCGTTGTACAGCAATGGACCGATCGGTGCGCACGCACTGGCCATTGCATATGATGTGAGCGGGTACGCGTTGTACAGCAATGGACCGATCGGTGCGCACGCATTGGCCATTGCATATGATGTGAGCGGGTACGCGTTGTACAGCAATGGACCGATCGGTGCGCACGCATTGGCCATTGCATATGATGTGAGCGGGTACGCGTTGTACAGCAATGGACCGATCGGTGCGCACGCATTGGCCATTGCATATGATGTGAGCGGGTACGCGTTGTACAGCAATGGACCGATCGGTGCGCACGCATTGGCCATTGCATATGATGTGAGCGGGTACGCGTTGTACAGCAATGGACCGATCGGTGCGCACGCACTGGCCATTGCATATGATGTGAGCGGGTACGCGTTGTACAGCAATGGACCGATCGGTGCGCACGCACTGGCTAGGGCCTGGCATGGCAACGGACGCGTTTTTGAAGCTTTAACGAGTCTGATGCAGTGAATTCAGTTGGCCAGCCACAACAATGTTGCAAATCCATGGGTGTCATGAAGTTGAAGTTTTGAAGGATGCTGTGGGCGTGTATAAGTGGTGCAATTCCATGGATTGGCCAGAATCAGAAGATGCAAACGACTTGGACCTATCACTTTGAACACATGAGACAGTATCTGCCTCTGCAGCACACATATAATGCTGGCTGTTCCCCTGAGAGCTCACTTGCCTGCACTACATGCTCCAGGACGACCACCAACACTGGTGCCACCAACACTGCTGCTGTCTCTGCATCCTCTGGCTACTGCAATGGCACGTACTGTGGAGAGAGCCCCAGCCTTCACCACTGAGGAAAACCAGGCCCTGCTGGACAGCCTCCTTCCACAGTACAGCAAGCTGTATGGGAAACCAGGGGAGCAGGTGAGTGTGCTGTCCACTGCCTTACTAAATGTGCATGTTGTCTGACGAGCAAGACTTACAGTGTGCACACCACTGGCTAGCATGCTCACTGAGTAGTTCTCACCCCCTAAGTGTGTAGTTACATGCACTGAACAGGTATAGTGCAGTAACAGTGCATTCCAACAAGGTTTTACTTCCCAGACAATGATACCATGTAGTAACTGCTGGCAAACTGTTCATAGCCATCGTTGCACTGCCTGTGTACATCATATGCCCCTGTGATTGAGACATGTATATCCAACTGTGTGATGCACGGATATGTTGCATGTGTAGTAATGGCCTTTTCACTTTGTCATCCTCACAGGTTGATGCCCACCAGAAGCAGGAAATCTGGCTGACCATCGCCCGGGCAGTAAGATCCGTGGGGGACTACAAGCGCCGGATCCGCAACTGCCAGAAGAGGTGGCAGGACCTTCGGGGCTGGACCCGGAGGATCGCAAGGGTCCAGCTGAAGCTGTCGCCTCCTCGCAGGAGGGGCGGACACCGGACCCTGACCCCCCACATGCTCAGGATCCTGGCGGTGGTCTTCCCTGACCTGGATGGGCAGCTGAAGGCCAGACAGCAGCAAGGAGGGGTGAGTCCATGACTGCACTGTGAACTTTGTCTGACATGCTATGTGCCCTCCTCTGGCCTGGTTAAACTTCCACAGTACATCAGTCATGTGGTCCAGGACCCATGTCCCTCAATTGTGACATGCCCACTCCTCATCTGATACCCAGGTGTGGCCCTTACAGTCAGGAAATTGTGTCACTTGGGTACTGTGTCCTTGCATTTTGCTTAGCTCAAGGTGGGGGACAGCATTTGTTCCCGTAACTTTGTGGTGGGCTTCATGGGTGGGTCAATTGCTTACACAATGCCTGAGTCCTGACATGTAATCTGCGTGTAACTTTGATATGTGATCCAATTGCTGATCTGACTCACCACATGTGCCTGGGGTATTTGGCACACCCCCATGCTGCGGGTGGGTACAATGTTTGGGCCTCAGCAGTATGTATATCAAGTGTGTCACACATGCTTAGCCACCTGCCTACTGTCCAGGGCTCATCCCTCTTTCACGTGGAGCAGGACAGTCATGCCTACTCCATAGCATAAAATACACTCTGTACTCCCACTCCCGTGTATCAGCTGACACGTTGTGCTCTGTGAAATGTTCCCTCAGGTGTCTACCTCTGTGTCATTGTGCTGTGGCTTCGTTGTCAGGACTACTGGGGTGTTTATCGGTTAGGGCTCAGCATGCCATCTGAGATGTGACCATGAGAGACGATACTTGGGTGACATATAGGTGTTTGATCACTTGACTGTGCAGACTGGTGTATGCGACTGTGAAGTTCAGGCATCTGTTTTTCATTCACAGCAGACTGTGAGGTGCTCAGGTTCAGAGAGTTGTGTGTCATGTCTCCCATATGTCCAATTGGTATGATCGTGGACAAATAAGAGTTCAGATGATGTGGTTTGTGGGGGATGGACATGTGCACTTGTCAGCTACCGAACTTGCATTCCCCATGACCTAGGATTGTGACACAGTGCAGACTGTTGTTGGCTGGCTGCCCTGCCCATGTGACTGGAGACAGTGATGTATGACTTTGCAGGCATGCCTGTGCCATGGCATTAAACTTCCTAAGAGTGATCCTGCAGGGGAGTGACATGTGCAACATGCACCCCATTGTGGCATTGACTATCCGGACATGGGTGCATCATGGTGTCTGGTGCTGGTATGCATCACATGCATTTCAAATTAGACTCTGGCCATCCCTTTATCCGGACACCTGTACTGACTCAGTGGCAAGAGATGTGATGTGTGCATGTTCACATACTTCACCGTGTTCCCTGCAATGTCCAACAACTGTGTAGGTGGTGCATGTGTCCACACTGGGGTATTACCATCCGACAGGCACCAGACAGATGGGTACAAGGCCAGGAGGGGTGTGAGTGCCATGGTTGACCATCAGACTGACAATTGGCTTCTCCTAATCTGTGTGAGCACTTTTGGCAATATTCAACTAAGGATGCCAGGGCCTGCTCTGTAATGTGCTGTACTTACTGTGGTGTGTGCGGTCAGTGCAGGTGACTGATGTTTGTCTGTTTCCCTAATTGTTTGCAGATACATCCACGGCCACAGGAGGGGACAGCTCCATGGACCAGGAGGAGCTGCAGAGCCAGACTGGGTCAGCAGCCGATGAGTGGTCGGAGGGACCCAGTGGCACGGAGGGCGAGGGGAGCCACACCGAGGAGTCCTCAGCACAATCCACCTCAGCTGAGGGCCACAGCAGCTCGGAGGATGACTCCCTTGTGGAGGCGGGTGTCAGCAGCCACCACACCCCAGCTAGTGTGGCTGGCCCCGCCACCACCACCACCGCCCTCCCATTGGCTCCCATTCCAGAGGTCCGTGGAGGCTCCCGTGTTCGGGAGCGTGTCTCCTTCATGCCAGGCACCGCACCCCCTGCCCCTGTGTCCCCTGCTGCCCTGAGTGAGGAGTCTGTGTACTTACTTCGCCAGCTCCATGTAGGGCAGACAGCAATGCTGAGTGTCCTTCATGCACACACCACTCTGTTGACACAGCTGGTGTCGTTCATGGAGGGCATCTCATCGGGCATGTCTGCCCTACAGAGGAGCAATAAGTCCATGGACTCCTCCCTGACGGCAGCAGTGTCCCTCCTCCAGCAGTCCCTCACCCCTCCTACCTCTGCCCCATCCACACTTCCTGGCACCCTACCTGTCCCAAGCACATGCACACCTGCACAATCACCCAAACACACAGACACGAGCAGCACAGAAACACCCAAAACAAAGTCAAAACATGCACGCAAGCATCCTCAGGGGACTGATACCACACCCACAGGGGATGGGGAACAGACACACACACAGGCATCCACAGTCACTCCGCAGTCCTCCAAATCCTCTCCCTCCAAGACCCCTTCCCTTGCCTCACCTGCAACCCCACCTAAAAAGCAGCTCTTCCTCTGTGACCTCGGCCTCTTCCCCTCCGATCCAGCTGATCCAGCATACAGGGGGAAGAGGAAGTCCACCCACACAGAGGGGAGTGCCCCTCTCCCCTGGACACCCTCGCCCAGGCACATACACACTGAGGTCCCCACCCGCAAGTCCCCTCGGGCCCGGAGAGCAAGACCCCGCCACCGCCCTGCAGCTCAACCACACAGTCTCCTTCCTCCATCCCTCAGGCCCCCACAACACAGGTTCCCCCACCACACCCTGCCCCAGGTTCCCCCACCCACAGATACACCATCCCCAAAATGATCCGGCCTTCTCCACCTACCACTTGCTCTTCCAGGCCCACACCACACGCTGCACATGTTTGTGCCACTGGTGTGGAGACCGTGTCCCCCCCTCTGTCCTGCCCACCTTACCTGTACCCCATTCTACTCCCCTGGAGATAGGCACTGCAGTGGAGTCCACTACCACCCCGTCTGACTTGTGCACTGCAGTGGGGAACCTGTCCACTCCATCTGGCCAGCCCACTACAGTCGTGCCGGCACCCACACCATCTGACTCATGCCCCCAGTTGTGCCGGCACACACCATGTCAGACACCTCCACTGCAGTTGTCAGTGACTCTCCAGCACCAGCCACCCCTTCCCTGCCTCCTTCTGGTGAGCCCTGATCCTGTCCCTGCGGTGCCTGGCCTGCCCCCCGTATGCCCCTCCGAGGGGAATGTCCCTGGTCCGTAGCAGCGCAGGCAAGCAAAGGGTGTCATCTGCCACTGTCACCCTGTTTGGACTTTAGTGATGGACTGGCCATTGGCCTTTGTGTTTTTTCTGGACTTTCTATTTTACACACACATATGCTGAATAAAGCTACTTTCAGTTCTCTAGTGGTTTTGCTTCAGATGTACATGATGTTGATGATGCTAACCATGCCCTTGCTGCAGTGATGGTGATTTTTGATATCAGGTAAATGAAGTGTTACTGTGCAGGACCCCATGTGGTCCAGGGGGAATGTGTCCTATCCTGGTGTGTAGCCATGTCATCCTTTGCAGCAATATGAGGGTGTCATGTTTTCAATATTTGCCAATGGAATTTCCTCCTTTTATTTGCAATATCACATCTGTGGCTTACACCCCTGCACATCTGTTGTGCTTGCCATTGTTCAATTTGTCTATTTCCCTGACCGTGTGAGCATCTCCACTGGACATGCAAGTTTGGGCATCAATGGGGAAGGACTCATCTGTGTTATCAGTGCAACTTGCTATACATGTGTGTTGGATCTGTGCAGATGATTTCGGTAACACTCCCATGACCAGGCTGATGTGACGCGAGCCTTCATTTTGTGCTAATTGTTGACTGAGTGACCAAGTGTTCTGCTGACATGGTAGAGCCCTGCAGAGACAACGTATGGCACAGCTTTCCTTACACAGGAGTGGAGTCCCCTCATGGCAGTGTGTGATTCCGTGACATTGCCTGAGCCCAAGGTGTGTGTTGTGTGAGCATGTCTGTGTGTGTTCACTTCCATTTTGCTACGCATGGCTGGGATCCCTAGTGATGTTCCTGTCTGTGATGCTTGCTGAGTTGACCTATGTTCCCCCCAAATCTTCGCCCTGGCTTCTCTGTGATGTGGGTGCATGGCACATTACTGGTCATCAGGGTGTCATCCATAGGTGTGTTTGCTGTCAGGGCTGAGTTTGTGGGCAAACGCAGATGAGACACAGTCAGGATTCCCTTGGCACTTGTTGGTTACACAAGTCATGTAATTTACAGTTTGTGTTAGCTTTCAGTGATTGTGACACGTTGTGTGTGTGACTGCTGCCACTCCTCAGGGTCAGAGCTGCAATGTTGGAAGTTGTCTATGTGTGTCCTTTGTGGGTGACCTTGGCTTCTTCATTGGTGTGTGACTGTGTCCGGGATCCCATTGGTTTGTGTGGATTTGACGTCATGCCCATGTACAGCGTACTGTGCAGTGTGTCAGACATTCACGAGTCTTGTTGACTGGCCATGTGTGATGGGTTTCTGCACCTTAGTTCCCACCACCCCCCCTGGGATTGTCATGGGTGCATGTGCAATGTCACCAGTCCATGTGAGCTTCACTGCTGCACATTGGTGGAGATCAAGGTGTGTGGTGTTGAGTGTGTGCAAATGAGAGTTGTTGCACGGCTAGACCCCTACCTCCATGTTGGCCTTGACTGACAGGCCGTGCTGATTGATTTGTGCTTGTGTAGGTGTGATGGTAGTTTGTTGCTCAGGACACATGACTGTGGTTCACAGTGTGAACGACATCTAGCTTTGTCATCACAGTGGGATTATCATGCAGGCCAGGGTCACCACAATGTGGGGTCCCTGGGGGTAGTGCAGTGGTGGGTCTGTCTCTTGCTGTGTTAGTTGCTGTTCCTACAGGCTCGTGTGACATGTGTAATTTGGGCTCCCTCTCATCTAACAATGCCTGATTGCCCACATAGGGCAATCCGATCCATGAGTTACTTTTGTGTGGCACTGTATACACATCTGTGTGATTGGGATTCAGGCCTCCTCATGTGTTGTGTGGTTGCCTGGGGACACTGGCACACCCCCCATCACCTGTTGTGTTTGATATGCAGTGTGAGGCTGCCTGTTTGTGTTTGTGCATCTGCACCACTGCATTGGCATATCTTTAGTGTGCCATTGGCTGTATGTTGTTTGGTGGCTTTCCCTGCTGTCCCTGGGACTCCTAGGTCATCAGTCAGCACAATGATCATGGTTTGTATGTCCCATTGCTGCCATGGTATGGTATTTGTTCACCTCACATCTACAGTCTCCACAGGATATCTACATTTGTGTGTCCATTGGTGCAGATATGTGGGTCTGCATTATGATGGTCACTTCTGTCATTGTGTAATTGATAAATGTTGACAATGTCAGCCCCCATGGGTGATGTTTGTCTGCACATGGCCAAAGGTATGTCTTATTTGCACTGCACTGTTTGCCTCACCCAAGCTATGTTGCTATGGGACACAAGCACTACTATGCCACAGATGTGTTTGTTGTTCTGTGACCGGCAATCATCCATGCTGTTTGGCAGTTGCAGCTTTTCACATGACAACACTTACATTTTGCTCACTGTGATGATGGGGGTTTAGCCCCCATTGCAACAATGTTCAAAATGTGCTTCAGCTATGGACCCCACACTTACATTTTGGTCACTGTGATGATGGGGTTTAGACCCCATTGCCACAATGTTCAAAATGTGCTTCAGCTATGGACCCCACACTTACATTTTGGTCACTGTGGTGATGGGGTGTTAGACCCCATTGCCACAGTGGTCATGGTCTGCTTGCATTGTGGAGGCCACACACATTTATGTGTGACACATGTGATAGGGGGTCACATTGTATGTTCAATGTCATGTTCAGTGTTGTAGGCATTTGACACAGACTACACACGCTTGTCATGGTGTCGGGGGATGTATTTTTCAGACATTCCTTATGTTGGAGTATGCTGGTTGTGCTCATGCATTACCCATCCTATGAGTAGGGGTGGTGTGGGTGGTAGGCATCCATCCCCCTATGGGCGTGGATGGTAGTAGTGACAGGCATCCAGGCCCCCCTGAGTAGGGGTGGTGTTCGTGGTAGGCATCCAGCCCCCCCTGAGTAGGGGTGGTGTTAGTGGTAGGCATCCATCCCTTTATGGGTGGGGATGTTAGTAGTGACAGGCATCCAGGCCCCCCTGAGTAGGGGTGGTGTTAGTGGTAGGCATCCATCCCCCTATGGGTGTGGATGGTAGTAGTGACAGGCATCCAGGCCCCCTGAGTAGGGGTGGTGTTAGTGGCAGGCATCCAGGCCCCCTGAGTAGGGGTGGTGTTAGTGGTAGGCATCCATCCCCCATGGGTGGGGATGGTAGTAGTGACAGGCATCCAGGCCCCCTGAGTAGGGGTGGTGTTAGTGGCAAGCATCCAGCCCCCCATGAGTGGGGATGGTAGTAGTGGCAGGCATCCAGGCCCCCTGAGTAGGGGTGGTGGTAGTGGCAGGCATCCAGCCCCCCATGAGTAGGGGTGGTGTTAGTGGTAGGCATCCATCCCCCTATCGAGTGGGGATGGTAGTAGTGACAGGCATCCAGGCCCCCTGAGTAGGGGTGGTGTTAGTGGTAGGCATCCATCCCCCTATGGGTGTGGATGGTAGTAGTGACAGGCATCCAGGCCCCCATGAGTAGGGGTGGTGGTAGTGGCAGGCATCCATCCCCCTATGGGTGTGGATGGTAGTAGTGACAGGCATCCAGGCCCCCTGAGTAGGGGTGGTGGTAGTGGCAGGCATCCAGCCCCCATGAGTAGGGGTGGTGGTAGTGGTAGGCATCCATCCCCCTATGAGTGGGGATGGTAGTTGTGACAGGCATCCAGGCCCCCCTGAGTAGGGGTGGTGGTAGTGGCAGGCATCCATCCCCCTATGGGTGTGGATGGTAGTAGTGACAGGCATCCAGGCCCCCCTGAGTAGGGGTGGTGGTAGTGGCAGGCATCCAGCCCCCCATGAGTAGGGGTGGTGTTAGTGGTAGGCATCCATCCCCCTATGGGTGGGGATGGTAGTAGTGACAGGCAACCAGGCCCCCCTGAGGAGGGGTGGTGTTAGTGGTAGGCATCCATCCCCCTATGGGTGTGGATGGTAGTAGTGACAGGCATCCAGCCCCCCTGAGTAGGGGTGGTGTTAGTGGCAGGCATCCAGCCCCCCATGAGTAGGGGTGGTGTTAGTGGTAGGCATCCATCCCCCTATGAGTGGGGATGGTAGTTATGACAGGCATCCAGGCCCACCTGAGTAGGGGTGGTGGTAGTGGCAGGCATCCATCCCGCTATGGGTGTGGATGGTAGTAGTGACAGGCATCCAGGCCCCCCTGAGTAGGGGTGGTGGTAGTGGCAGGCATCCAGCCCCCATGAGTAGGGGTGGTGGTAGTGGTAGGCATCCATCCCCCTAAGGGTGGGGATGGTAGTAGTGACAGGCATCCAGGCCCCCTGAGTAGGGGTGGTGTTAGTGGTAGGCATCCATCCCCCATGGGTGTGGGATGGTAGTAGTGACAGGCATCCAGGCCCCCTGAGTAGGTGTGGTGGTAGTGGCAGGCATCCAGGCCCCCATGAGTAGGGGTGGTGGTAGTGGTAGGCATCCATCCCCCATGAGTGTGGATGGTAGTAGTGACAGGCATCCAGGCCCCCTGAGTAGGGGTGGTGGTAGTGGCAGGCATCAGGCCCCCTGAGTAGGGGGTGGTAGTGGCAGGCATCCATCCCCATGGGTGTGGATGGTAGTAGTGACAGGCATCCAGGCCCTCCTGAGTAGGGGTGGTGTTCGTGGTAGGCATCCATCCCCCTATGGGTGTGTATGGCATTGGTGATAGCCATCCCACCCCTATGGTTCTGCTGTTGCTAGTGTATGTCATTTCTGCATCCCTATGTGTGTGTGGCATATTTCGGGAACGTGTCGTTTGTTTGTGTTGTGGGTGTTTGACTTACCGTCTGCGCCGTACGCGTCCGTACCGGTCCCGGTAATAGATGTAGAGTATTGGTAGGACCTGCGCGATGGGATTCATGGTTGGCTCGTCTCGCTCGGGTTTCTCGTGGCTTCGACTCGTACTCGCCGCTGGCTTGTTCTGCTCTCGCCGCCGTGGATCGTCTTGTGGCGCGAATCGGAGCTTATGTACAGCTCTCCCGGATGCTCTGACGTGCCGGACGTAGCGACGGGTTCGGCGCGTACGGAAGGCGCATCGTACTAGTCCGGCCGGAAGGTGCTGTATATTTGCTTCCGTATGACTCGATTCTGCGTTTACGGATCCGGCTCGGGCGTGGAACTGGAGCTGGAATGGGTAAGTACGGCTCGCTCGGAATCTGTGCTGTTATGCGCATCGTACTTGCTCGTTCGGACGACTGTTCGAATCGGTCGGGAAACACGCGTTCGACTTGGTTTTTTTCGGACGAATACTGTTAGGTGCGCTTCCGGCCGAGATCGGAATCGGCCCCTATGTTGTGAAAGTCCAGATAAGATGGAATTTTTCTATTTAGCACTTCTGCAACTGTTCAAGCCTTGGCATAGTGAAACGGAATTACTTGGAGATTTTGACTGCTATAAAGATCCTTTCAATGCCTGTAAAGATAGCATTCAATGCAAAATTTTCCCAACTTATCTACAAATGCTAAATGACGAAATTGAACAAGAAACTACTATTGCAGGTGAAATAGCCAGAGACAGTTCTCAAGCTAGTCAAAGTTCGGCTGCACTAAGCCAAGATCCACTAGGACAACCAATTATCAAAAATGAAGCAGCAGTTGCCATGAATGAAGTAGAAACTGCAATGCAACAAGCACAACGCGATATTATCCAGTTAGAAGAACAACTAAACATCGAACAAAAAGAAATATATCAACAAGTGACACAACAGATACAAGATGGTTTACTGCATGAAAAAGAATGCTAATGTTCATCATTTAAACCTATTTTAATGTACATCAGTGGCCAAGCCGGAACAGGAAAAAGTTTCTTAATTAAAGTTTTGACCAGTTATCTATACACAACTACAGAATCACATTTATCTTGTGTTGTAACAGCTCTAACTGGTTTAGCAGCACACAACATTAAAGGGATTACTTTACATTGATTACTTATGCTACCAGTTGAGCATGATAATAAATTGGAATATCAGAAGCTATCTGGAGAAGCTTCTTATGAAGTTTCAAGAGTACTGGAAGAAAATGAAACTTCTAATCATTGATGAGGTGAGCATGGTCTCAAACTTAATGCTTGCCTTTGTACACTTGAGGATGCAACATATTTTAAAAACAGATTACGATGTACTGTTTGGAGGTAAACATGTAATTGTATTCGGAGATCCTCTACAACATATTTTAAAAACAGATTACGATGTACTGTTTGGAGGTATACATGTAATTGTATTCGGAGATCTACTACAACTTACTCCTGTAAAAGGACAACCTGTTTTTAAAACACTTGCGCATGAAGACACTAGGAAATCTTTGGGAAGTATTGGAAATGTGAACATTTGGTCAAATTTTGAATATAAAGAACTTATTAAGAATATGCGACAAGCAAGGGATGAACATTATGGAAATATTCTTCAAGATATAAGAATTGGTGTATTGACAAAACATGGTAAACAAGCTTTGGAAAGCCGGCTACTAAGGAACTTGTTTACAACTGGAAATGCAGCGTCTGAAATAATGTACAATAAGCTTGAAGAAAAGAAGTCTATAGTTTGCCTAATGCCTACACTGCAAGAGTGTTCTACATACATCAAGAACTTTTGAAACTGGAAAAACAGGAAATAGTTGAAATTAAAGCTATTGATAAAATTGAACACCAGGGAGTGACTATTCTTCTCACAGAGAAACTACAGTCTAAATTGCATTCTTTAGAGAAGTCTGTATCCTAAAACAGCAGGCTTAGAAAACACTTTACATGTATGTATAAACTGTCGGGTAATTTTACGGCGTAATTTGAATGTAGAACAAGGTTTAGTAAATGGAGCAATGGGAAAAGTTGTTGAGTTTGTAAAATTTCAGAACAGAGATGGAATAGAATTTTTGAAGATAACATTTGATCTGATTAAAGAGGTAACACAGATTGGGCGTTGTGTTGTATGTTTTTTGCTTGTAAAAGACTTGTACGTTCGCAGAAAACCGTTTTTTCTGTCTTTAGCATATGCAGTAACTATTCATAAATCTCAAGGTTTAAGTATAGACAGTGCTTTTGTAAATATCGGAAGTACAGTGTTCAAAGAGGGAATGGCATATGTTGCATTATCTCGAGTAAGAACATTGTCTGGTTTGTATTTGATAGATTTTGATGAGAAAAAGGTTAGTGCTGATGCAAATTGTGTAAGAGAGTTTAATTGTTTAAGAAGAGTTTATGTTCCTGATTTAGGTGAATATCCCATATATGAGAAACGTATAGTCTGTCCAAAACGGAAATATGTCAAAGAATGGAATTGAGGTTCAAAAAAGAAAAGAAATGAACAGAAACTTGAAGGCGTAAAGAAAAAGAAAATGGAAACTTTTGATGAGATTGTAGGCTATCAGTTGGAAAATAGTTCAGGTATCAACTGCTATGCTAATGTGATTCTGAATGTTGTGTTTTATCTAGAAGAGCTTCAATGTGAAATCATGGGAAATCATGAAAAAAGATTTTGTTCTTTATTACATCATGTATCTCAAGAATTGGTAACTGACAGAAGTAAAATCCATTCTGCTTCTGGCGTTCGGCATCTTTTGGATATATGTGGTGGTTCACAGACATTTACTCCTAATGTACAACAGGATACACAAGAATTTCTAATCGTTATGCTTGGAGTGTTAGAACATGAAATGAAATTAAATGAAATTTGTACTTGTAAAGCACACCCATAGCCCCAAAGGGGTGTCCAGGCGCTGTACGCATACCGCTGTGGAACCCTTCCTGGCTTTTCCCTGTGAAATGTCCACTCCTGGGCACCCCCAGGGTGAAGCCAGGCATCCCAGCGCTGTTGGGGCCGTTGTGGAGATTAAGCAAGCTATTGCCCAGAGTTGCAGAGTGGGACCCATGATTAGAATAGGCACCGAGGCAAGAATTATCAGGTCCGAGGAAATTGAGCCCAAGACCTGCCGAGGCGGGAATTGAACCCTGGTCCCGGGCCAGATCTCTGCATCAGGGTCTGCCGCTCTAACCATTGAGCCACACTTCTCATGAAAGAATTCAAATTGAAAACTTATTTGGACTAAGTTACAGATTGGATCATAAATGTGAAGAGTGTTCATTTACTACCATCACTGAAATACAAACAGAACGATTCATATACTTGACCATACCAGACTGTAAATCAGTACCTTTTAACAAATTGATTAAAACAGCCAATCAGGACATGAAATGTTCACATTGTAGAACAGAGATTTTGTCTACATTACATATAGGAAGATATGGAAAATATCTAATTTTAATGCTACAACGTTGTAGAGCAAATGGAAGAAAACTGGAAACAAAAATTAAAAATTTTGTTGCATGTCAAATATCTATTTCAGGAAGAACTTTTATAGCAGTGGCTATTATTTTCCATGATGGACCTACTACAACATCTGGACACTATACTGTGTATTTAAAGTGTAATAAAGGATGGACACATTGCAATGATGCCCACTTGGAATTCAAAGCTAGATTGCCTTATGAATTACCAAATTCATATTTGATATTTTGAAGCCAAAGATTTGAATAGATCATTCGACCTATTGGGAAGATGTTACCACAAATTAACAAATTTATATTGGATATTTTCGAAGCAAATGTTTTGAATACATTATTCGGCTTATTGGGAAGATGTGAACAAAAACTGGACAGCATTGAAACAATTACTATTTATAATTAGGGCTCCCGGTTTTATGATATTTATTTTTGAACATTTCTGTCTGTATTTATCCATATTTATTTTTTGGCCATTTTATCTGTATTTATCCATATTTATTTTGTGTTTTGCGTATAAATGAAGGTGTAAAACTGTACATTTCCATATTTATTTAACTGATAGACGCGCACTCATACTTTTTTGTCTGTTGTGTTTTAGCTATTTAAGCTGCCAAATATTACATAACAATACATCCACTGGTAAATACTAGCATTCAACCACAAATGTATATTGGCACATGCCGGTATTTAAAGAAATTTCCTCCTGTTTTTTAATTTCCTTGCTGTCCATCTGCTCAGCTGTTGGGCTATAATGCATGAAAGATAGCACGGAGAGTCACTAAAAAGCAGCACAAACTTCTGTATTTATCCACTTTTACAGATAAATGCAGACAGAAAACACATTGTTTTCTGTCTGTATTTATCTGTAAAAATCCGTGAAAACGGAAAACAGGGAGCCTTATTTATAATTATTTATAATTAGTGTTTGGATTATTATTTGTGCTAATTGATATATATATTTTTTTTTTTAAAAGTCCTCATTGCCCAGGTACACAGGAGTATTACCCCTTGATCACTTCCCAATGGTGCCTCACGTGATCTTTAGAGATCCTGATGCGATACACTCTACACCTTGCCATCTGTACTCAACCATCGGTGCCTCTTCCGTCCTGTCATCCATCGACAACCGCCAGAGTATTTTAGCAATATGGTATAGAGGCCTAATCATTGGACACATAGATTAATGTCTGTACCCAATTCTCATAGGGAAGCCAAAAGCATTGCGCTTACATTTGTATAATCTATCCAATACATTAGTATACTTTATTGAGGCCCACCATTCTAGTTTACTCGGGAGTGGCTTTAACCCACTTTTACAAATTTCCTACGAGCGAGTAGTATAAGATAAAATATCAGTTTTTTAGTACTCTTTGACAGAGATTCATAATTATTTGGGAGCCCAAAAAAACCAGTGATACGCTTACCTGAAGCACTTCACCAAGTATTGAGAAGATTGTATTACTCACATCAGACCAAAACTCTTGGATCACCGGACAATCCATAAACATGTGAATGTCATCGCCTTTCTCCTTATCACATTTTAAACATCTTGGCACTACTCCATTCCCCAGCTTAGATAGTTTATATGGAGTCCAATATACTCCTGTGGAGACAAAAGAGGTGGTTCCGCCTAAATTTGCGGGACGTACTGTGGAGTATAACATGTCGCAAGATACTTGCCATAGATCTTGGATCTGCTCCTCTGGCAAGCTCTTCTCCCACAGCACCGATGGCAAGTTGAAATCCCCATCCGCCATCTCCACTAGCATCCAATATCCGTTCGCCACCTCTTTTTATTCTTTACACCGACTACTAAACTTTCTTCCAATTTATTAGGCAGTCCTGCACCAAGGCCATCTGTGAGACTCCAACTCATCATTTGAAGATACTTAAATCTTGAGAGTAGGCCATTAAGCAGTATTTGGCACTCTCCCCAGGGTATTAGGGCTCCATTGATTATCAATTGGCTCCAGAAAGTAATTCCTGCATCTTTTAGTGGGCGCACCAAAACGTCCTTTGACCATTCCGGAGAACCAGGAGAGTCGAAAATCGGAGCCAGCCCACTATAATAGTTAATTTTTGCCTCTCTCCTAACTTTGTGCCATGTTATTGCTAGGCTCTGTAGGGTTTTCAGACGTATTTTTTTTAAAAGCGCGGGTCTCCATATTTAAAGATGAAACCAGACTCTCCCCCTTTTACACCTTTTAGCATTGCTGTATACATCTTTCCTATATCTGAATCATCTGGCACCCTAAACAAACCTTTCCCTCCTTTTAATAAAAAACCCAGGCATAATATAATAGGTCTGGCAGCCTTAAGCCTCCTTTCTCATATTGCCGTCTCAGTTTTTTCCTCCTTCATGGAATGAAGCTATTGTGACCTTGATTCTTAAACCCGATAAACAACCAGACTGTTGCGATTCATACAGACCTATTTCTTTGCTAAATTCGGACTATAAAATCTATTCGAAGATATTAGCTGATAGGTTGAATGGGGTGGTGGGAGCACTCCTTCATGAAGATCAAAAAGGGTTTGTGCGCGGAAGGAGTATTAAGGATCTAACTTATAGCCTTATTGGTGCTATTGACTTAGCCACTGTGGATAAGGAGCCACTAGCCGTCATTACAGTTGACGCGACTAAAGCATTTGACCAAGTAAACTGGTCTTACTTATTGGAAGTATTGAGATTATCAAATTTGGGAGGAAATTTCTGTAGGGCAATAAAGCAGATATATAAAAACCCCACGGCAAAAATACTAATAAATGGGAGGCTATCTGAAAAGTTTAACATCTTTAGAGGGACGAGGCAGGGGTGCCCATTGTCCCCACTACTCTTTAATCTCTACATCGAACCCTTTGCAGAAAAAAATTAGGAAACATGGGGAGATACTTCCATTTCAAGCCAGGGGTTGGCAAAAGAAATTGGGATTGTATGCGGATGACTTGGTGGTGTATACATCAGATCTCAGCCAAACGTTACCAATAGTTTATGAGCTGGCGGCAGGTTTTGGGAAGATTTCTGGTTATAAAATAAATCAAGGCAAAACGGCTATAATGGTTTGGAACATTACTACACAAGAGAGTTGTGTTAAAAAAGAAATGAGGTATCTGGGCATCAAAATCACTGAGAAAATCGAACAAATTCCTGAAACCAATTTTCAGAGGGCCAACAAGGAAATTGGGAAATTGCTGTTGGGGTGGTCTCACCTACCATTATCTATCTACGGTAGAGTCAATATCATCAAAATGACAATTCTCCCAAAAATTACCTTTCTTATTCCAGAATATTCCAATGGCATTTAAGGATGAGTGGCTTAAAAAACTCAGTCTAAAATAACCAGTTTTATTTGGGCTTCTAAAGGAGTGCGTATTTCGTGCTAATTGATATTGCATTTGGAAAATTGTGTTTAAAACCAAATAGTTTATATATCTATATTGTAGTAAATGAGAGTGTACATTTCAACAAAAGTAGTTGAGAGAAATAATAGACTTAATGTACAAGAAGGACGTAATTAAGAAACTGTAGATAGGTAAGCAAATAGCTATACATATTGGCAATAATGCTCTACACTGATATTTTTATTTTTTACAATCTCGTTGATTGTTTTTTTCCCGCTGTTCATTGATGATACTATGTTGAAATCACTGTGTATGGTGAAGTTCAGTAGAATCTGAGAACAGCAAAAAGGGAAACTGAAAATGTTATGTAATTCTAAAATTATATTATGTTCTTAAAAATATAATATTATATTTTCTATAACATATTACAATATCTAACAGTTTTTTCCTCTTCTTGTTTACAGTAGGTAATGGTGAAGTTTGAAAAGAGTTTTAATGCTGTTTACGACAATACTACTTTAAAATTGTTCAACAGAGTTATGTATCTAAATTGCTTAAAAAGGTAAGAAAGCATAACATAATATGCATGATAATGATAACGTGAAACAATCTTTAAAGTACATTTACATGTTATTTATTTCTAATAAAAAATAATGTTGATCGTTTACACTATTTAAAATCTTTCATTATGTTGTTGATCTCATCAGCCAAATAGTAATCCTTTCACACAAACACTATCCATGCTGTCATCTAATCTCTGTAGCACAACTTTGGCACTAATAGGATAACCCAGGCATAATCTTTGCATCTTTCATTTCACAGAGGCAAAACCAATGCACTCATGCAATCACCCACACACTACCCCTGTACTTATGCAATCACCGACGCACTATCCATGTACTCATCCAATCACCCAACAGTACCGCTGTACTTATGCAATTACTCAGGAACTACCCATGCACTTATGCTATCACCCAGGGACTACCTATACACTCTTGCAATGACCCAAGCATTACAGTTGCACCAATCCTTCTACTCAAGCGCTACCCATGCACTCATCCAATCACTCAGGCACTACCCCTACACTCATGCAATCACCCAGGCAGTAACCATACACTCATGCAATCATGCAGTCATTACTCTTGCACTCAGTCATTCACAGTGGCACTAACTATACACTCTTGCAATGACCCAAGCAATACTCTTGTACCAATCCTTCCACTGAAGCACTACCCATGCACTCATCCATTCACTCAGGTAATACCGGTGCAGTCATGCAATCACCCACGCACTACCCATGCACTCATGCAATCATTCAGTCACTACTCTTGCACTCAGTCATTCACTCTGGCACTACCTATACACTCTTGCAATGACCCAAGCATTACTCTTGCACCAATGCTTCCACTCAAACGCTACCCATGCACTCATCCATTCACTCAGGCACTACCCCTGCACTTATGCAATCACCCAGGCAGTACCCATGCAGTCATGCAATCATTCACTCACTAGTCTTGCACTCAGTCATTCACTCCGGCACTACCTATACACTCTTGAAATGACCCAAGCATTACTGTTGCACCAATCCTTCCACTCAACTCTACCCATGCACTCATCCAATCACTCAGGCACTACTCCTGCACTCATGCAATCACCCAGGCAGTACCCATGCACTCATGCAATCATTCACTCACTAC
This sequence comes from Calotriton arnoldi, assembly GCA_963921515.1. NCBI lineage: Eukaryota > Metazoa > Chordata > Amphibia > Caudata > Salamandridae > Calotriton > Calotriton arnoldi. Next base: position 1,807,589 of record CAWUFW010002244.1, on the reverse strand, counting down.
TCTTGCACTCAGTCATTCACTCTGACACTGCCTATACACTCTTGCAATGACCCAAGTATTACTGTTGCACTAATCCTTCCACTCAAGCGCTACCCGTGCACTCATCCAATCATTCAGGCACTACCCATGTACTCATCCATTCACTCAGGCACTACTCCTGCACTCATGCAATCACCCAGGCAGTACCCATGCACTCATGCAATCATTCACTCACTACTCTTGTACTCAGTCATTCACTCCGGCACAACCTATACACTCTTGAAATGACCCAAGCATTACTGTTGCACCAATTCTTCCACTCAAGCTCCACCCATGCACTCATCCAATCACTCAGGCACTGCCCATGCACTAATCCATTCACTCAGGCACTACCCCTATACTCATACAATCACCCAGGCAGTACCCATGCACTCATGCAATCATTCACTCACTACTCTTGCACTTAGTCATTCACTCTGGCACTACCTATACACTCTTGCAATGACCCAAGCATTACTGTTGCACCAATCCTTCCACTCAAGCGCTACCCATGCACTCATCCAATCACTCAGGCACTACCCCTACACTCATGCAATCACCCAGGCAGTGCCCATGCACTCATGCAATCACCCAGGCAGTAACCATACACTCATGCAATCATTCAGTCCTTACTCTTACACTGTCATTCATTCATAGTGGTACTACCTATACACTCTTGCAATGACGCAAGCATTACTCTTGCACCAATCCTTCCACTCAAGCGCTACCTATGCACTCATCCATTCACTCAGGCACTACCCCTGCACTCATGCAATCACCCAGGCAGTAACCATGCATTCATGCAATCATTCACTCACTACTCATGCACTCATTCATTCACTTTGGCACTACCTATGTACTCTTGCAATGACTCATGCATTACTGTTGCACCAATCCTTCCACTCAAGCACTACCCATGCACTCATCCAATTACTCAGGCACTACCCCTACACTCATGCAATCACCCATGCAGTACCCCTGCACTCATGCAATCACCCATGCACTACCCATACTCATGCAATCATTCAGTCACTACTCTTGCACTAAGTCATTCACTCTGACACTACCTATACACTCTTGCAATGACCCAAGCATTACTCTTGCACCAATCCTTCCACTCAAGCGCTATCCATGCACTCATCCATTCACTCAGGCACTACCAGTGCAGTCATGCAATCACCCACGCACTACCCATGCACTCATGCAATCATTCAATCACTACTCTTGCACTCAGTCATTCACTCTGGCACTACCTATACACTCTTGCAATGACCCAAGCATTACTCTTGCACCAATACTTACACTCAAGCGCTACACATGCACTCATCCATTCACTCAGGCACTACCCCTGCACTTATGCAATCACCCAGGCAGTACCCATGCACTCATGCAACACTCAGGCACAACTGTTGCACGCATCCATTCCCTCAATCACTACCCATGCACTCATCCATTCACTCAGGCACTACCCATGTAGTCCTCCAATCACCCAGGCAGTACCCCTGCACTCATGCAATCACCCAGGCACTATCAATGCATTCATGCAATAACTCAGGCACTACTGTTGCACCCATCCATTCCCTCAAATACTATCCATGCATTCATTCACTTACTAACACACTACTTATACACAATTCTAACATTGATCATACACACACTCATACAATCATTCACTTTCATTACGTACAATTTTTCTATTTTTTACCAGTTTAGGTGGTTCCATTAGAACCTTTTTTTTTTTTTTTGAACAATTTTATATTTTTTTTGTATTTTCTGAATATTTTTTTGTGGGGGGTGTTTTTCTTCTTTTTTTTTTTAAAAAGAAAAAAGAAAAGTTAAACAGTCCAACTCTACTTTTTCTTTATAACTAGAAACATAAGCAACAAAAACAAACAAAAATTAACATTTGTGACTCTTGAGATGTCATCAGTGATGTCATCAGTGATGTCACTGACCATGTCATGAGTGATGTAATATGTGACGTCATCAGCAGTGCATTGCGGGGGCGCGAGTTATAGTTAGCTGAACTAACTATAACGAGGGAATTTCTATGGTTTTATACGAGTGAAATGTCCAACTAACTATAACTGTCCCTAAAACCTATGGTTTTTTCAGTGAATTTCAAAGGTTTTTAAATGCTAATTTCTAACTATAACGTGTCTGAAACTTATGGTTTTTTCAGTGAATTTCAAAGGTTTTTTAAATGCTAATTTCTAACTATAACGTGCCTGAAACCTATGATTTTTAAGTGAATTTCAAAGGTTTTTTTAAATGCTAGTTTCTAACTATGCCTACAGAGGTAGGACATGTGAAGAAAGAAGAAAAACGCACAGAAAGAAGCAAAAGATGTGCAGAAAGAACCAACAGAGGAGCAGAAAGAGGCCTTGTTGCAAAATCATCCTGTGCCCACAACTTTTTCAGACGGGTACTGGTGGTAACTGACTCTGACTAACCAGAGCCAGTGCTATGCTAAAAGACACTTAGAATACAGTGAAAACACCTACATACACTAGGGAACACTATGCGTTGGGGTACCCCTGTGATTAGCATGACCTCCTCTGCAAGTACCTAGTACATAATAGGGCAGGGGGATTAAAACTACCTCTTAAAACGCGTACAGGGCGCGTTTGCACAGTGGTGAAGGGAGGGGGCCTGAGGTGACATGTGTGCAAACGCACTCCGTGGCGCGTTTTAAGTTGCGGGATTAAGTCCCCTTGAATTCTGAGGGTCCCTGGGGCCCAACTAGCCCCCAGGTACCTACAGTTAGGACCACAGAGCTGAGTTGCAGAGAGGCGTTCCGAGGCCACGCACCTTTTTTCACCTCTCTGCAACGCAACTCTGTTGTGCTTACTGAAGGTACCTGGTGGGCTAGTTGGCCCTCAGGGTCCCTCAGGATTCAAAGGGAATTAATTTCCCAACTTAAAACGCACCACAGGGCGTGTTTGCACACATGTCACCTGAGGCCCGCCCCCTCCCTTCACCACTGTGCAAACGCGCCCGTGGTGCGTTTAAGGTGGGGATTAGGTCACCTTGAATCCTGAGGGTCCCTGGGGCCCAACTAGCCCACTAGGTACTTCCAGTAAGCACCACAGGCCTGCGTTGCAATGCCTGTAACAAATTGTGCAGTTGTGTTTAGGTAGTGAAGAGGGTCATGCTGGGGGTAGTGTTTTAGGGTTTAGGGCAGTGCAGTGGTGTTCGTGCAGTGTAGGGGGTCATGCTGGGGGTAGATTTCAGGGTTTAGGGTAGTGCAGTGGTGTTTGGGCAGTGTAGGGAGTCGTGCTGGGGGAGTGTTTTAGGGTTTAGGGTAGTGCAGTGGTGTTTGGGTAGTGTAGGGGGTCGTGCTGGGGGTAGTGTTTCAGGGTTTAGGGTAGTGCAGTGGTGTTTGGGCAGTGTAGGGGGTCGTGCTGGGGGTAGTGTTTAGGGTTTAGGGCAGTGCAGTGGTGTTTGGGCAGTGTAGGGGTACTGCTGGGGGTAGTGTTTTAGGGTTTAGGTTAGTGCAGTGGTGTTTGGGCAGTGTAGGGGTACTGCTGGGGGTAGTGTTTTAGGGTTGAGGGTAGTGCAGTGGTGTTTGTGTAGTGTAGGGGTCGCTGGGGTAGTGTTTTAGGGTTTAGGGTAGTGCAGTGGTGTTTGTGTAGTGTAGGAGGTCGTGTGTTTCAGGGTTTAGGGTAGTGCAGTGGTCTTTGGGTAGTGTAGGGAGTCGTGCGGGGGTAGTGTTTTAGGGTTTAGGGTAGTGTAGGGGTCATGCGGGGGGTAGTGTTTTAGGGATTAGGGTAGTGCATTGGTGTTTGGGTAGTGTAGGGGGTCATGCTGGGGGTAGTGTTTTAGGGTTTAGGGCAGTGCAGTGGTGTTCGGGCAGTGTAGGGGTCGTGCTGGGGGAGTGTTTTAGGGTTTAGGGCAGTGCAGTGGTGTCGGGCAGTGTAGGGGGTCGTGCTGGGGGTAGTGTTTGAGGGTTTAGGGCAGTGCAGTCGTGTTCGGGTAGTGTAGGGGGTCGTGCTGGGGCTAGTATTTTAGGGTTTAGGGTAGTGCAGTGGTGTTCGGGTAGTGTAGGGGTCGTGCTGGGGGTAGTGTTCTCAGGGTTTAGGGCAGTGCAGTGGTGTTTGGGCAGTGTAGGGGTAATGCTGGGGGTGGTGTTTCAGGGTTTAGGGCAGTGCAGTGGTGTTCGGGCAGTGTAGGGGATGCTGCAGGGGGTGGTGTTTCAGGGTTTAGGGCAGTGCAGTGGTGTTCGGGCAGTGTAGGGGGTCGTGCAGGGGGTGGTGTTTCAGGGTTTAGGGCAGTGGTGTTCGGGCAGTGTAGGGGTCATGCTGGGGGTGGTGTTTTAGGGTTTGGGGCAGTGCAGTGGTGTTCGAGCAGTGTAGGGGGTCGTGCTGGGGGTGGTGTTTCAGGGTTTAGGGCAGTGCAGTGGTGTTCGGGCAGTGTAGGGGGTGCTGCAGGGGTGGTGTTTCAGGGTTTAGGGCAGTGCAGTGGTGTTCGGGCAGTGTAGGGGGTCATGCTGGGGGTGGTGTTTCAGGGTTTAGGGCAGTGCAGTGGTGTTCGGGCAGTGTAGGGGTCGTGCTGGGGCTGGTGTTTCAGGGTTTAGGGCAGTACAGTGGTGTTCGGGCAGTGTAGGGGGTCGTGCTGGGGCTGGTGTTTCAGGGTTTAGGGCAGTGCAGTGGTGTTCGGGCAGTGTAGGGGGTCGTGCTGGGGCTGGTGTTTCAGGGTTTAGGGCAGTGCAGTGGTGTTCGGGCAGTGTAGGGTGTCGTGCTGGGGCTGGTGTTTCAGGGTTTAGGGCAGTGCAGTGGTGTTCGGGCAGTGTAGGGGTCATGCTGGGGCTGGTGTTTCAGGGTTTAGGGCAGTGCAGTGGTGTTCGGGCAGTGTAGGGGGTCTTGCTGGGGCTGGTGTTTCAGGGTCTAGGGCAGTGCAGTGGTGTTCGGGCAGTGTAGGGGGTCTTGCTGGGGCTGGTGTTTCAGGGTTTAGGGCAGTGCAGTGGTGTTCGGGCAGTGTAGGGGGTCGTGCTGGGGGTGGTGTTTCAGGGTTTAGGGCAGTGCAGTGGTGTTTGGGCAGTGTAGGGGGTCATGCTGGGGCTAGTGTTTCAGGATTTAGGGCAGAGCAATGGTGTTCAGGCAGTGTAGGGGGTTTTGCTGGAGGTGGTGTTTCAGGGTTTAGGGCAGTGCAGTGGTGTTCGGGCAGTGTAGGGGGTGGTGTTTCAGGGTTTAGGGCAGTGCAGTGGTTCAGGCAGTGTAGGGGTCTTGCTGGGGGTGGTGTTTCAGGGTTTAGGGCAGTGCAGTGGTGTTCGGGCAGTGTAGGGGGTCATGCTGGGGGTGGTGTTTCAGGGTTTAGGGCAGTGCAGTGGTGTTCGGGCAGTGTAGGGGGTCTTGCTGGGGGTAGTGTTTCAGGGTTTAGGGCAGTGCAGTGGTGTTCGTGCAGTGTAGGGGGTCATGCTGGGGATGGTGTTTCAGGGTTTAGGGCAGTGCAGTAGTGTTCGGGCAGTGTAGGGGTCAAGCAGGGGGTGGTGTTTCAGGGTTTAGGGCAGTGCAGTGGTGTTCGGGCAGTTTAGGGAGTCGTGCTGGGGGTGGTGTTTCAGGGTTTAGGGCACTGCAGTGGTGTTCGGGCAGTGTAGGGGGTCGTGCTGGGGGTGGTGTTTCAGGGTTTAGGGCAGTGGTGTTCGGGCAGTGTAGGGGGTCTTGATGGGGGTGATGTTTCAGGGTTTAGGGCAGTGCAGTGGTGTTCGGGCAGTGTAGGAGGTCTTGCTGGGGGTAGTGTTTCAGGGTTTAGGGCAGTGCAGTGGTGTTCGGGCAGTGTAGGGGTCATGCTGGGGGTGGTGTTTCAGGGTTTAGGGCAGTGAAGTGGTGTTCGGGCAGTGTAGGGGGTCGTGAAGGGGGTGGTGTTTCAGGGTTTAGGGCAGTGAAGTGGTGTTCGGGCAGTGTAGGGGGTCGTGAAGGGGGTGGTGTTTCAGGGTTTAGGGCAGTGCAGTGGTGTTCGGGCAGTATAGGGGGTCATGCTAGGGTATGTGTTTCAGGGTTTAGGGCAGTGCAGTGGTGTTCGGGCAGTGTAGGGTGTCATGCAGGGGCTGGTGTTTCAGGGTTGAGGGCAGTGCAGTGGTGTTCGGGCAGTGTAGGGGGTCGTGCTGGGGGTAGTGTTTTAGGGTTTAGGGTAGTGCAGTGGTGTTTGTGTAGTGTAGGGGGTCATGTTTTAGGGTAGTGCAGTGGTGTTTGGGTAGTGTAGGGGGTCGTGCTGGGGGTAGTGTTTTAGGATTTAGGTTAGTGCAGTGGTGTTTGGGTAGTGTAGGGGTCGTGCTTGGGGTAGTGTTTTAGGGTTTAAGGTAGTGCAGTGGTGTTTGTGTAGTGTAGGGGTCGTGCTGGGGGTAGTGCTTTAGGGTTTAGGGTAGTGCAGTGGTGCTTGTATAGTGTAGGGGGTCGTGCTGGGGGTAGTGTTTTAGGGTTTAGGGTAGTGCAGTGGTGTTTGTGTAGTGTAGGGGTCATGTTTTAGGGTAGTGCAGTGGTGTTTGGGTAGTGTAGTGGGTCGGGCTGGGGGTAGTGTTTTAGGATTTAGGTTAGTGCAGTGGTGTTGGGGTAGTGTTTTAGGGTTTAGGGTAGTGCAGTGGTGTTTGTGTAGTGTAGGGGGTCATGCTGGGGGTAGTGTTTTAGGGTTTAGGATAGTGCAGTGGTGTTCGTGCAGTGTAGGGGGTCGTGCTGGGGATGGTGTTTCAGGGTTTAGGGCAGTGCAGTAGTGTTCGGGCAGTGTAGGGGGTCGTGCAGGGGGTGGTGTTTCAGGGTTTAGGGCAGTGCAGTGGTGTTCGGTCAGTGTAGGGGGTCGTGCCGGGGGTGGTGTTTCAGGGTTTAGGGCAGTGCAGTGGTGTTCGGGCAGTGTAGGCGGTCGTGCTGGGGGTGGTGTTTCAGGGTTTAGGGCAGTGGTGTTCGGGCAGTGTAGGGGGTCTTGCTGGGGGTGATGTTTCAGGGTTTAGGGCAGTGCAGTGGTGTTCGGGCAGTGTAGGAGGTCTTGCTGGGGGTAGTGTTTCAGGGTTTAGGGCAGTGCAGTGGTGTTCGGGCAGTGTAGGGGTCATGCTGGGGGTGGTGTTTCAGGGTTTAGGGCAGTGCAGTGGTGTTCGGGCAGTGTAGGGGGTCGTGAAGGGGTGGTGTTTCAGGGTTTAGGGCAGTGCAGTGGTGTTCGGGCAGTGTAGGGGTTCGTGCTAGGGTATGTGTTTCAGGGTTTAGGGCAGTGCAGTGGTGTTCGGGCAGTGTAGGGGGTCGTGCAGGGGCTGGTGTTTCAGGGTTTAGGGCAGTGCAGTGGTGTTCGGGCAGTGTAGGGGGTCGTGCTGGGGGTAGTGTTTTAGGGTTTAGGGTAGTGCAGTGGTGCTTGTGTAGTGTAGGGGGTCGTGCTGGGGGTAGTGTTTTAGGGTTTAGGGTAGTGCAGTGGTATTTGTGTAGTGTATGGGGTCATGTTTTAGGGTAGTGCAGTGGTGTTTGGGTAGTGTAGGGGGTCATGCTGGGGGTAGTGTTTTAGGGTTTAAGGTAGTGCAGTGGTGTTTGTGTAGTGTAGGGGGTCGTGCTGGGGGTAGTGTTTTAGGGTTTAGGGTAGTGCAGTGGTGCTTGTGTAGTGTAGGGGTCGTGCTGGGGGTAGTGTTTTAGGGTTTAGGGTAGTGCAGTGGTGTTTGTGTAGTGTAGGGGGTCATGTTTTAGGGTAGCTGCAGTGGTGTTTGGGTAGTGTAGGGGTCGTGCTGGGGGTAGTGTTTTAGGATTTAGGTTAGTGCAGTGGTGTTGGGGTAGTGTTTTAGGGTTTAGGGTAGTGCAGTGGTGTTTGTGTAGTGTAGGGGGTCATGCTGGGGGTAGTGTTTTAGGGTTTAGGATAGTGCAGTGGTGCTTGTGTAGTGTAGGGGGTCGTGCTGGGGTAGTGTTTTAGGGTTTAGGGTAGTGCAGTGGTGTTTTTGTAGTGTAGGGGGTCATGTTTTAAGATGCAAAGCTCCAATTCCTGACCAGTCTGCACTACATAAAACTGCAAAAAACTAAAAATAAAAAGTGTTTTGCACACTTTTGTCATTGGGCTATATGTGGGCTACATCTGGGTAATATTTGTGCTACATTTGGGCTCTTTTTTCACTGGTGGCCATCTTGGAAGACTTCTTTGTTATGAAGTTTCCTAATTTCCTCATTTACTGCAGTCTCCTCAGTAGGAAATGCTTTCAGTTTTTTACTTTGATTCCATCAAGAAGGCATTCAGATGTGTCACACATTTGCCATAAATTCAGAATGTTATTACTCTAGTTGTTCATTAGATCACTGTAGTAATGCTACTGCTCACCAAGGAGTTAACTGGAAGTCTACTGCTGGTATTGAATGTGATTGTTTCAGTCTGCATGTCAGAATTTTCTAATGAAATAGAAGAGGATTTGAGATCTCACTTAAAACATGCACTAAATTTTCTTTTGCAGCACTAACCATAATTTCTATGGCAAAATGAACCCCTCATTTTGTTCCTTTTTAAATTAAATGTTTTAAGTGTTACCAGTTTATTCCAATCAAGATGGCTTTGGGTGTGCCATACTTTTGTCATAAGTAAGGCTGTTAGCACTCTAGTTGTTCTTTAGAACACTCTGGGAAGCTGCAGTAGAACACAAAGGCATCAACTGACAGGCTGCTCCTGTTGAAATATAACAGGAAGATATTTGAGATCTCACTTAAAACATGTCCTAATTTTTCTTTCTACAGCACTAACCATAATTTCTATGGCAAAATGAATCCCCTCATGTTGTTCCTTTTTAAATTAAATGTTTTAAGTGTTACCAGTTTATTCCAATCAAGATGGCTTCAGGTGTGCCATACTTTTGTCATAAGTAAGACTGTTAGCGCTCTAGTTGTTCTTTAGAACACTCTGGGAAGCTGCAGTAGAACACAAAGGCATCAACTGACAGGCTGCTCCTGTTGAAATATAACAGGAAGATATTTGAGATCACACTTGAAACATGTCCTAATTTTTCTTTCTACAGCACTAACCATAATTTCTATGACAAAATGAACCCCATCATTTTGTTCCTTTTTAAATTAAATGTTTTAAGTGTTACCAGTTTATTCCAATCAAGATGGCTTCAGGTGTGCCATACTTTTGTCATAAGTAAGACTGTTAGCGCTCTAGTTGTTCTTTAGAACACTCTGGGAAGCTGCAGTAGAACACAAAGGCATCAACTGACAGGCTGCTCCTGTTGAAATATAACAGGAAGATATTTGAGATCACACTTGAAACATGTCCTAATTTTTCTTTCCAGAGCACTAACCATAATTTCTATGACAAGATGAACCCCATCATTTTGTTCCTTTTTAAATTAAATGTTTTAAGTGTTACCAGTTTATTCCAATCAAGATGGCTTCAGGTGTGCCATACTTTTGTCATAAGTAAGGCTGTTAGCACTCTAGTTGTTCTTTAGAACACTCTGGGAAGCTGCAGTAGAACACAAAGGAATCAACTGACAGTCTCTGCCCTTGTTGGATGTACATGTTTTACTGAGAATGTCAGACTTCATTCTCACATGACTGAGAAAGATAATGTGAATTTACAGAAAATATGCTCTCATTTTAGCTTCTGGGGCACCTTCCAAAACTGTATGGGACAAGCATGTGAAAATAGTTTTCTCTCAAACATGATTCATGATATCCCAGCAGAAGGTTTTTCACAGGGTAAAACCACCTTAGAACACACCACAATTCCTGAAATTAGTATGGTACCATCAACAAATGAATTCTAATGTAACTAAAGTCTGTTATCACCCTTTATAGTTCTCCTTTTGGTAACCCTCAAAATCTTCGATTCACTACAATGCATTTCAATGGGGTACTATCATTTATATTGGTCCCAAGATGGCTGCCAGCAATTCCAGGATGAAGTGCTGACAGCCAATCAGATCTCACGATGACATGTGTAGTTAGGCTCCGCCCAGATATATATGTGTTTTTACTTTTGATTTTCTCAGCAACTACTGAACGGATTTACACCATTTAAGAAAAAGGGTTCTTTTTGAACCAAGAACTACCTCTTTGCCAAATTTGGTGTAATTCCGTTCAGCAGTTCGGGCTGTAGCCTTGCATAAAGTTTCCTATGGGAAATTGATTTTTGACTCTTATTTTTTAATTTCTCCGCAACTACTGAACGGATTTACACCATTTAACAAAAGGGTTCTTTCTGAACCAAGAACTACCTCTTTGCCAAATTTGGTGTAATTCCGTTCAGCAGTTCGGGCTGTAGCCGTGTCTAAAGTTTCCTATGGGAAAATGAATGGGGAAAACATGTTTTGGGACCCCCTTTTTCTCGGCCCCCGCTTGACGAATCACCCTGAGACTTTCAGGGTAGGAGCGGACCGGAGCGGGCCATAAAGTTTGAAAATTTCGCGAAGATTCGTCAACCGACGCAAGAGTTATTTCAAATAGAATGTCGCGGATTTCCTATGGAAAATAGGTCCTAACTATAACTATCTACTGGCGACCGCCAGTAGATAATATATATATATATATATATACAACATTCTTAAATTTTTCAGAAACACTCACAGTCACTGGATGATGTCATCAGTGATGTCATCAGTGATATCATCAGTGATGTCACTGACCATGTCATGAGTGATGTAATATGTGACATCATTAGCAGTGCATTGCAGGGCGCGAGTTATAGTTAGTCCAGCTAACTATAATGGCTGAATTCCTCTGCTTTTGTATGAGTGAAATGTCAGCCTAACTATAACGTCTGTGAAACCTGGTTTTTTCAACATATATATATAAATACATAAAGATGTCAAGAAACCACCAGGTAGACCCATTATATCAGCTATTGGCAGTCTCCTGGAGACAACTTCCAGATTTTTAGATAATTTTTTACAGGACTTTGTCAACAGTTTGCCCTCACATATCCAAGACACCGGAGACTTCTTGAGAAATTTGCATGATTTTAAATGGGAAGAGGGGGATCTTTTAATGACTCTGGATGTGTCAGCACTTTATACAAGTATTGCCCACAAGGATGGACTAAGAGCTTTGAGACATTTTCTAAGCAGCAGACCCCTTTGTTTATATCAACATTCAGAAATGCTTTTGAGAATGGCGGAATTCTGTCTTGAAAACAATTTATTCCAATATGGAAATGATACTTTCAAGCAACTTAGGGGGACGGCAATGGGTACCTGCTTCGCCCCCAGCTATGCGAATCTTCACATGGGTTGGTGGGAGGAGCAGGTACTCAGGACCTTGTACAAAGTCCAGTGGGATAACAACATCAAACTATGGGTCAGATTCATCGATGACCTCTTCGTAATATGGAGGGGTTGTCCGATACAAGCCAAACTATTTATTTCCTCTTTGAATGCAAATGATCTTAATTTGACTTTCACTGACAATGTAAGTCCATCCTTTGTCCATTTTTTAGATTTGAAGGTTTTTATCAAAGATGGGCAGTTACACACGTGTACCTATAGGAAACCCACAGCAGGGAACTCTGTTTTACATAATCAAAGCTTTCACCCCCAAAAGTTAAAGCAGAGTATTCCATATGCGGAGCAACTAAGAATGAAAAGAAACTGCAGTGAGTGGAGTACCTTAGAAGCAGCACAGGAGGATCTTAACTTAAGATTCAGACAGAGGGGCTATAGCCAGAGGGTATTGGATCAGGCATCAAGTAAAGTGAACTCAATGACTAGACAAGATATTTTATTTGGAAAAACAGGTAAGACCAAGAAGGAAAAAGTTTCAAATCTTCAACCAGAGCTAAGACTTATCATGGGATATAATGCTTACCAGGCAAGGGTGAGAGCCAGCCTGGGTAAGCATTGGCACCTGATTAGAGGAGACCCGGTCCTGAAAGAAATAGTTTCCAAGAAACCCCTCATGTCATTTAGAAGGACAAAATCTATGAGGGAACAATTGGTGAACAACAGTCCCGAACTGGGGGAAAAGGGAGGCTGGTTGAAACCCAGTCCTGGTTTTAGCAAGTGCTCCAAATGTAAAGCCTGTAAACATGGCTTGAACAAAAAGGAAATCCAAATGCCCCTGTGGAAGAGACCTTGGAAAATACTGAAAAGTTTAAACTGTAGAAGTGACCATGTAGTCTATGTCTTAACCTGTGCCTGCCCTATGTTGTATGTAGGGAGCACTATCCATATGGCCCATGTCAGGATATTGCAACATTTGAGAGCAGTTAAGAATCGAGATCCTAGTTATCCTGTGGCACGCCACATTAACGAGGTCCATGGAGGGAAAATAGAAGACCTATCTTATTTTGTTTTAGATGCTGTGCCGAAGAAAAGGAGAGGTGGTAACAGAGAACTGGATTTGAGGAGATTGGAGTCCAGGTACATTTTAATGTTGGATAGTAAAAACCCTAAGGGTCTTAATGCGGATGAGGGACTCCATGTGCATCTGCTGTAGAAGGATGATGTGCAATCATGGGCCTATACATGATCCAGGGTAACTTTCGAGATCCAAGGAATTGTATTGTGGATTATTGTTATTTTCAAGCTTTCTCTAAAATATCCATAAGAAAACCATTGAACAATACTGTATGATTAATACCTCCTCGCTTTCACACTGTATGAACTTCAGATTCCGTTAGTTCTTTTTAGTTTTTTTTTATATTAACACGGGTGATAGGGATTTTAGGCACTTTTTGAAGAGATGGACAAATATAAAGATTCTTCATAGTAAACAATTATATTTAGCCTCAAAAGGTATAGATGAATTTTAGTTAATTTTATGGCAAGTATTTTTTAGAATGACATAGGATGGACTCGGTTTTAGGGATTTTGTGATAGGTCTTGTTTGTACAATGTGGTTTTAAATATTTTTCGTCATGTAGGAATGGGTATGGTTTTGAGATTTTAGTCATTTGAATCATATTGGCTGAATCATATTTTGAACTAAATAGAGGGAGGGTTTTTCTTAAATATTTATTCAAATTGCCTATTTGCACAAGTGACCTTTTAGCTCATGTTGCATAGAGTAGTATGTTTACAGTTTAGGCGTAATTTGCATATGATAGTTAATTATCCCTGGAAAGGGCAGAAAAAATTTTGCACAATGTGCGACTTTTGCACAATCAATTGTTTTTAGGATTTGCGACATTTGCACAAAGTGGATCTCAAGGTACGAATGGGAGTTTGGATCAGTAAATAGAAAAACCGTTAAGGATGATCAATGGTTACCAGAATCCATAGGAATATATATGACTATTAGAGGGCCGATTGATGAAGAATATATCCACCACATATATAGGTTTGGGCACTGGCCCAGAATCGTTTGACCGAAGCACTATCGAGTTGCATCTGCTGAAGTTTGGGTATATTAACATACTCAACTTTCACAGTAATAGAATTGCTTGTCATAATTTTAGATGCATCCTGAAAAAAATTTGGAACAATAAAGTTTTTGAAAAGTAAATTTACACAGTTAAGGAGGGTTGAATACAGGAAGGGATGTATAACCATAATTCAAGCATATGGTCTAATGCACCATTAATGTTGTTTGGTAGAGTAATCTCAGTACAAAGATAATGTGAAATATATTTAAGAGAGTTTGATTAACCATTACAAGCATAGGCTATTTTGTTGTTATGCAAAGCGGTGATGCAACGCTTTCCGTTTAGTCTGTTGTCCATGTCAATGGGAGTGTGTATCACGTGGGTAGTAATAGCAAAACACTATAAAACTAAAAATGGGAGTGTGGCTCCATTGTGTGAACAAGGCAGGGGATCCTGCCGAAACACGTCATAGCCCGACAAAAAATCATGAAATAAACATTGTGGACTCAACTTTTCTGGTGTCACCATGTCTCTGTTCGGTGCGGCGGAAGGAGGTGCCGATTTGTGTGGATATATATATATATATATATATATATATATATATATATATATATATATATATATATATTCGTGTGAAAACACCAATGTCTCAGGACACGAAAGGCTGCACACTCGGGCTTAATTAAAAAATAACACATTTATTCCAGCTTGCTCCAAGGATCAGAAAGCTAACACACGCGTTCCGGCCACCTGGAGTTCGTCGTATATATATATGTGCATTAAGTTGATCAATTGACTGCTGTAACCATGTTATGCATATTCACATTTAACACTGATTATTGTTATCACTTTATGTGTACTACATATTGTAGCCCACATCCATTTTGATTCTGAAAAGTTTAACTTGACAGAAGGCCTCAATTGAAAATGCTTTCTTTAATTTGCCAGTGTGTCAACTTTCCCTTCTGCAGGTGCATTTTCATGCTTCTCGTTAGCTAGAGAATGACTTATTGTTTGCATTAGACCACTGGTAATGTGGCCTGCGGGGAGGAAGTTGGTAACAAACTCGGAAAAATAATCGGCAAAGGAGTCTTTCTGTTTACCGTGTACCAGGATGAAGTGGAGCTCAAGGTCGGCAGCTGCTGATCCAGTTTCGAGGAGATGAGTACTTAAGGTGTACTTTGACTCCCCTCACATTCAGCTGTTTGTTTGGTTCTTGGTGGTGAGAAAGAGATATGGATGTTTTTGAGGCTACTGTTATATTTAATTTGTGTTTTCATAGCTAATTAGACAGATTCCCTTGACTCCTAGAGGCAACAGATCTCTCTCTGCTGGGTTTTCCCTGAGTGTAAAGCTTCATGCTGAACGCTTCTTCTATTTTCCTGACCTTCTACAGAAGTTTTATTCTATGCTGACACCTTCTATGCTCCCTGGATAGAAATCCCCTATTAGTTAATCCTGTTCTCAACCTATGTTTAGACTAGTCAAAAGGAAGTTTCTTTATGAAACACCTGATTGCGACAATCTGTTTTATTTGCATTGTAGCCGTTACTATTCTGTATCGCATTTTATTACAATTTAACTTACTGGGACATTTCAGCCTTCAAACTATATTGCTGAATCTCATGACTTTATTTTTTACTTTACATATATACTAGATGGGTAAATATCCTAAAATGAACCCAGTAAATCAAAATCATTGATTCCTAGTCCATATTGTGGCATCACATTGGCTTCACAAACTGGAAATGTGTTTCTGATGTTTACTCCCTTATAGCCCTTCAAGCCAACTAGCAAAGGTCCATACGACAAATGGGTAAATATATTTGGTGATTTTACCAAGAGATTGAGGTGTAGATACCAGAGCACCATCACAGCGATATATAGGGTGTGTAGGTTCTCCAAGAGCCTGATGTACCCGGAGCTAACAACTGAACTACACCGTACAATAGTTTTTCATTGTGTACCGAGTGTAGACCAATTCATAGGGTGAAGAATAGGTATCAAGGAAAACTATGTGTTTCTAAAATGGGCACAAGTTTAGGAGCAGTGGTTATTTGTACATCCCTGAATTTGTGGGTACCTATAGTAGCATGTGATTCAGAGGGCATTTTCAAAATTCCTTCTTTCTTACACACTGGCTTACATTCGGAATGCACAAATGCAGAGAAACCCAATTAGTAATAGCAAATGTTTTACTATTCTATGTTTTCACATGTCTTATGATAAAAATAGTACCTCACTTGTGTGGGTAGGCTAAGTACCCACAACAGGAAACAGGCCACGATACAACATGGACGCATCACATCTTCCCACAGAAAACAGACCCTTTTTCCCAATGTGGGTAGCTGTCGATTTTGGGCCCTAGCTCAGATGGCACCTAGGGAAATCTAGCAAACTTATATATTTTTGAAACCTAAACACCTGAGGGAATGCAGAGTGGGGTGACTTGCGTGGCTCCCACCAGCTTTTTGTAGCCAGAATACCTTGCAAACCTCAAACTTTGACTAAAAAACACATGTTCTTCGAACTTCTGTGATGGAAAGTTCTAGAGTCTGTGGGAAGTCACAAACTTCCTTCTACCCAGCATTCACCTAAGTCTCCTGATACAAATGGTATCTCACATGTGTAGGTAGGCCTAGAGCCCGTGACAGGAAATGGGTCAAAACGTAACATGGACACTTCACATTTTAACACTGAAAAATGACCCTTTTTTTGTGCAATATCCATAGCTGTGGATTTTGGGCCCTGGCTCAGCCAGTACTTAAGAAAACGAAACTTGTTTAGGGCTATCCATGGTGGGTGACTTGCATGGTTTTCCTAAAGTTTGCTACCTAAAATTCCTTGCAAACCTCAAACTTTGACTAAAAAAACAAACTTTCCTCACATTTATGTGACGGAAAATTCTATAATCTGTGGGAGTCACAAACTTCCTTCCACCTAGCATTTCCCCATGTCTCTTGATTAAAATTTTACCTCACTTGTGTGGGTAGGCAAAATGCCCACGACATAAAAGGGCCCAAATCGCAACATAGACACATCACATTTTTCCACTGGAAGCTGTCCATTTTTTTGCAAAGTGGGTAGCTGTGGATTTTGGGTCCTATTTTAGCGGCACTGTGAGAAACCAAGCAAATCAGCACATTTTTTAAAACTAGAGAGCTAGGAAAATCCAGGGTGGTGTGACTTGTGTGGCTATCACGAGATTTGTTCTACCCAGAAACCCTTGCAAACCTCAACCTTTGACAAAAAACACAAAATTGACTCGTATTTTTGTGACCGACAGTTCTGCAGTCTGTGAGGAGCCACAAACTTCCTTCCACCTAGCATTTCCTCAAGTCTTTCTATAAAAATGGTACCTCACGTGTGTGGGTAGGCCTAGTGCCCGCGATAGGAAATGGGCCAAAACACAACATGGACACACCAAATTTTGCCGCTGAAAAATTACCCTTTTTCTGCAAAGTGGGTAGCTGTAGGCACCTATCAAACCCTAGCAAACCTGTGCATTTTTGAAAATTAGACACCTAGGGGAATCCAGGGTAGGTGAGCTGCATGGCTCTCCCAAGGTTTTCCTACCCAGAATCCCTTGCAAACCTCAAACTTTGACGAAAAGAAATATATTTTTCGCACATTATTTGGAAAGTTCTGGAATCTGTGGGGAACCACAAACTTCCTTCCACCCATCATTCCTCCGAGTCTCCCGATAAAAATGGTACCTAACTTGTGTGGTTAGGCCTAGTGCCCGCATCAGGAAAGGGCCAAAAATGCAACATGGGCACATCACATTTTTCCACTCAAAATTGCCCTTTCTTTTGCAAAGTAGGTTGCTGTGGATTTGGGGCCCTAGCTCAGCTGGTACCTAGGGAAACCTAGCAAACCCACACAGTTTAAAATACTAGCCACCGGTGGGAATCCAGGGTGGGGTGACTTGCATGGCTCTCACCAGGTGTTACTTTACCCAGAATCTCTTGCAAATCTCAGGCTCTGACTACAAAACACATTTTCCTAGCATTTCTGTGATGGGACGTTCGGAACTCTGTGGGGAGCCAGAAACTTCCTTCCACCCAGCATTGCCTCAAGTCTCCCGACAAAAATGCCTACTGGGGCAGGGGTGTGGCTCGAGGCCAGGATAGGCCGCCTCATCCTTTTGATTGTTTTGATGCCATTTTGAAATCCCAGGTGTTTAAAGGGCTTTCTGCCCCCTGGCGGGGCAGATTGGGGTGAATACCCTTTATCCACACCCCAGGGGCAGTAAGTCTATTGGATCCCGGTGTGGAGGAGAGCACAGGTCCATGCCCAGGGGGGCCGCGCCCCTCAAAAAATATTTTGCATGAATGCAGTCCCTGGTGACTAGTGGGCTTTCTGCTTCTCCTCAGGAGATGATGGGGGTAATCCCCCCATCTCCCCTGGGTGCAGAAAGACTGTCTTCCTTTTTTTGGGGGGTGGGGGCATGGCCGTGGGGGGCAGCCACCCTGATATATATATATTTTTTTGAGGGGGCAGCTCCCACCACTATAATTTTTTTAAGGTTTCCCTGGTGTCTAATGAGCTTTCTACCTCCAGGGGGACAGATTGGGGTAAGCACCCACATCTCTCCCCAGGGCAGAAAAAAAGTTGCTACCCCCTATATTTGTATAAATGTTTCCTGGTGACCAGTGGGCTTTCTGCCCTACTAAGGGGGCAGATTGGGGGTAAACCCCCCAACCCCCCCAAAGAGGCAGGAAGACCATTTGTCTTTTGGTTGTGTGAGGGCATGGCCATGCCCATAGTCGGCAGCCCCCGCCCCTATTTTTTTATAATGTTTCCCTGGTGTCTAGTGGGCTTTCTGGCCACCCCGGGGAGTATTTTGGGCAATCACCTCATCTGCCCCCCCTCCCAGGTGGGAGAAAGACTGTCACAACATTTCTTTGGGGTGGGGGATTGCCATGCCCATTGTGAGCAGCCCACAGTTCTTAGGTGTCTAGTGGCCTTTTTTGCCTCCTTGGGAGGGGCAGATTGGGGGTAATAACTCATATCCGACCCTCAGGTAACATTAAGATTTTTTGTGAGCAGACCCCACACCTGTATTTTTTTATAATGTTTCCCTGTTGTCTAGTGGGTTTTCTGCCCCTTGTTTCTGTTGCTGCCAGATTTGAATTACTCTAACTTGCTGATTTTTCTCCTATTTAGGTTGAGCAGACAAGATATATATATATTTTTTCTTCAGAGTGTGTTCCTTGAGAAAGGCTGTGCAATTACGTTCTTATTCACAAAGAAGCCAGGCTCTGGTTGGCTAGTCAGCTGAGGAGTAGAGCAGTTATTGGTGGGACGTCACCACAGAGTCATGCTGTCAAAGGTTGGTTGCTGTCAAAGCTGCACTGTGATTGCTTGACCTTTGGCAAAGCCGGGCTGGGATTGAATGTTGTTTGCTAGCTTGTTTTATGCAATTGTTGGGTTATTTTGAGTGAAAATAATGGGTGTTATGTTGAATAAGCCTTCAGTTACTAGTGTATCTTTGGAGGGATAGAAAATATATGCAGAGGGTTCGCCTACCTATGAAATGATGACTAGCATTGGGTTTTATACATATACCTGGATTCACTTCTGATAAAGATTTGCAGTTTCCTTGAGAAGTTCCTTTAAAATTGGAAAGCTTGATTTCCTGAGGCAGACTATAAATGAGAGGAAACCTTTAATTCTACCTATGAAGTTTGAGGCATTGGATAAATGATATTGGATGGCTACAGAGAAGGAGAGAAAGAAAATGAAGAAGCAAGTGAAGGGTTCTTTTAGACAATGGCTTGAGGTGAAGTCAGACAAGCAGGAGATATGCTGGAAAGAGAATATAGTACAGAGAGAGTAAGAGTTTTTCTGTAATAGTCAAAGAAACAACAGACATAAAAAGGGTGATGAGAGAGACAGAGAAACAGAACAAAGAAAAATGATTTGGATGAGGAGGAGAATGTTTTAACTGATCTTTTGAATTCTAGACCTCTTTCATATACTGAGGGGATGCAGAGGCAGGCACATGGTTCTGCAGTACTTGATATTGGTGCAGCTGAAGAGGGTGCAAGTGTGTGGACACAGCAGGTATTGACTGTGCTTGCAGTTATGGGCCCATAAGCGAGTGCCCCAAGTGTGAATACATTGATAGTTTTCCTGAGTACTAGCCGAGATACTGCTTTTGTCTCTCCAGTTTCAAATGATATGCCTGTTATTTTTCTTCCTGAGTCTTTCCCAGGCCAGTCAAAAAACTGTATCTTGTTCGAAGGTCCTTCCGCTAGCTCATTGTACGCTATTCATTCACAATAACTTGCTGTTGTTCTTGTATCTCGTTTGTTCTGCCATCTCTGGATGGCATTGGCATAGAGTAGGCAGAATCAATATTCATGTAGTCGGATAGTGCTTAGGTGCTACAGCAATATAATGTTCAATAAAAATTGTGCTCTGATTTGCTAAGAATGTAACATTTTCCATCACACAACAGTGATACTGCAGTTTTAGTGATTTATTATGTGAAAATAGTGTATATATATCCTCAACTTTGGGGGTGAGATAGAAGCCTTTCCTGAAGATTGGGAGTGAGTCAGAAGACTTTCCTGAAGACTTAGATGCTGCTAGGGATGCTGTCCGTTTCTCTCTTGATTTTTCTGCCCACTTGTGACTTAGAATTCTTTTTGACGTTGCACTTCTCTGTAATATTCTATTTGCTGAGAGCCATCATGGCGTTGACTCTGTACTGCACTTCTTTTCAATTTTTGTTATAAATCCTTCATACTCTTCCGCTGATATAGAACTCAGTTACTGATTTGGGCCCTTTTATTTAATTTACTGTATTATTGAATATTCTGATATTTTGGAAGGTGCCTTACCTCGAGGACACATTGCCTCATGAAATTGAGGTTTAACACTGTCTCCGATTCATCGAGCTGTGGGAGTTTTGTTCAATCAATCAATCACTGTTATTTGTACCATGCTGAGCTGCTTCAGAAGAAGCGTCCTGGTGCTCAAAGCAGAGAGTGAGTGCAGGACCGGACCATCAAATTTAATTTTGATCAAAAAGCCAGGTTTTTATCCATTTCTGAAGTGGCGCTCGGACTCGGCCATGCAAGATAGGGTGTTCCAGAGTTTCGCAGTCAAAACTGCGGAGGATCTACCCCCTGACGGGCTTTGGAAAACCTGGAGATATGCATAAGTTGGAGGTGGTTCGATCTCAGTGAACTCTCCTGGTAGTACTGACCGAGTCTACTTCTCAGCTAGCAAGGGCCCTTGTCTGCTAGTGCTCTGAATGCCAAGGTCAGGGTGTTGAACTTGATCCTTTTTACTACAGGAAGCCAATGAAGCTGCCTCAGATGTGGTGAAATATAATGGCGGAAAGAGATCTGCCAGATCAGCCTAGCTGCCGCATTTTGTATGATCTGGAGTCTGTGGATCAGATAGGCAGGTAAACCCAAAAAAGGCTACAAGCGTAATCCAAGCGGTATGTCACAAGAACTTGGATTACTGTTTTTCGGGTCTCAGTTAGAAGTAGATTTATCAGCTTCCTGACTGATCTGAGCTTCATGAAACAGATTGACGAGATATACCTGATCTGGGAGGCAAAGGAAAGATCTAAATCGAACAAGATCCCCAAATTTTTGGCCAATGAGGCCAGTACCGGAGGTGGATTCAGTTCAGCCAGCCACCAGAGGTTAGCGGGGAGAGGGACCTTCTGGTTGAAGAAAATAACCTCTGTTTTATTTCTATTTAGTTTTACAAAAGTTGGATTCCATCCATTTCACAATGTCAATTAGACAGTCTATAAAATTAAGTAAGGCAGCTGCAGAGTGCTCTCGGAACAAGAACAGTTGCGTATCTTCTACTACCTTCACTTCCCAGGATTCAACAAGAGTGGCCAGGGGAGCAAGGTGGAGATTGAAGAGTAGCGGGCTAAGTGCAGAGCCCTGGGGGACCCTGCAGGCCAGGGGTTTGGAAGAGGAGGAGAAAGAGTGGGGAAAAACCCACCGGGAGTGCTCTTCCAGAAAGGATCTGATCCTAGATAAAACTGTGCTTTGAAAGCCAAGTCGGCTTAGCCTATTCAGCTAGGTGGAATGTGTCACTATGTTGAACACTGCCGACAGGTCTAGCAAAACCACCATTGCCGACGAGCCTCAATCCACTGTTTCTCTGATGAACTCTGTCACTTCTAGTAAGGCAGTCTCCATGCTTTATCCAGCACTGAAGACCGATTGAGTGTCATGTAGCAGACCATTTGCCTTGACGAAAGAAGATAGTTGGTGATTTGCCAACTTCTCCAGGATCTTTGTGGGGCAGGCAGTAAGGAAATGGGCCTAAATTTGTTGAGTATGTTTGGATCCTCATTGGCTTTTTTTAAGAGAGGTAGCAAGAACACCTGTTTCCATATGGTGGGGAAGATACCTAATTTCCACGAGGAGTTCCATAACATATTGAGATAAGGATTAATTAAGTGTGCAGCCAAACCAAGAATTTGAGGGGGGCTGGGGTCCTCAGAGGGAACCAGATCTACATTTTATTAGTTCCTCAAGAGAGTCTCCTACCGAAATAGTGCGAAAATCAGAGAAACCGGGTAAAAGACTGGCGTGCAGCACCAATGTATCAAATGTGCCAGCAGTTCCCATAAAGGTGGAGTAAAGTTTTGGGATGTTTTCATCGAAGAAATTTGATAGCCTAGTGCATAGATCATGCAATGGGATAGTAGTGCTCTTTATAGCATCAGGGGATGTGAAGGGTTTGACGATCTTAAAAACTTCTCTAGGTTAGAGTTGGAGGCAGTTGCATTCTGCCCTGCAAAGTTCTCTGTCATGGAATTTCGAGTGGTTTTACAGACGTTTCTTCGAGCTGCTTTGTACAACTGTTTAGTCTCCAGGTAACTGGACTTCCTCCAGCTGCACTCAAGCTTTTTGCAGCGGCTTTTCTCTGCTCTTAGAGAAGGAGAGAACCAAGGTGCTGATGGCTTGGCTCTTTTTGCCATATGCAATTTCAAGGGTGCAATATGATCCTGTGCTAAGGAGATCCATTGATTAAATAGGATCGCATTGCTGTCTGAATTACCTGAAAAAGTGGGGAGAGTAGATTGAAGAGATGGCACAGAGGACTCCTTTGTGACATTCCACCGGTTTCTCTTCCTTGGAGATGCGCATTTAGCTTCTGACTCGCTACGTGGACCATGAAAGGAGAACAGGACAAGGAAATGATCCATCCACACAAGACAAATTGGGGCGCTAGTCTGGAGAGAAATGATGTTGGAAAAGATTAGGTCAAGTGTATTTCCTGCCTTGTCGGCGGGGGCAGTGACATGTTGAGTCAGGTTGAGGCCGGCCATGGTCTGGATCAGCTGAAAGGCTTGGTGGCAGTTCGGGGCATCTGCATGCGTGTTGCAATCTCCCAGAACTGTAAGGTTGGCATATTGTAGGGATAATTCAGCAACGGCATTGCAAAGCTGTGGGAGGGAACTATTGGGGCAGTCAGGGGATTTATAAAGTAGCAAACAGGTGAAGGAGAATGTAGCGGTAAATTTGATGCAGAAGATGAAACCCTCAATGTTACCAATATGGCTCAGTGTGGAAGTAGAAATCGCCCAGATATGCCTGAAAATAATGGAGCCCCCGCCTCCTGTCTTCTCTCCAACCTGGTACGCACATAAGATCTGATAACCTGGGGGGATGGCCAGGGCAAGGTCCGGATTGGTTCCTTCTTTAAGCCAGGTTTCAGTGAGAAACATGAAATCCCATGTATTGTCAGATAGTAGAAGCACTATGTCTGATGAGTGTTTGGGAAGTGATCTGTAGTTAATAAGGCAGGCTCTGTAACCCACGGCTCTGTGAGGTACCACGGGGTGCAAAGGCATGCTGTCCCCCTGTCTTTCGGGATTGTCCCATATTACTTTAGAGGAGAAACCACAGGACTTGCATCTAAAGTCCAGGGTACTCTCAGCACTGAGGCCATGCGGTGAAGCAAGAGTGCATGGGCCAGGGTTCAGGGATAAAAGTGCTTCTCTAGTGAGGTGTCTGCTCTGAGTGGAGGAGAAATGGGCAACATTGCTAGCACTGTACACTATCCGGGTGCAGGCGGGCTTGCCTTCGGTGCACCAGAGCGTCCGCGGCATGGGTCTCCTTATAAAGGTGATTGGGAGCAGTTCTAACAACCACTAGACCGCTCACCAATCCAAGATGGTGCCCCACAATGGCCCTCTGAGACGGAGGAAAAATGGCACTCTGCTCAGGGCAGTGCACAATAATAAAATGCCCCCAACGTTGGAGAACACTAGTGAGTGATGCCCCTGGGAATTGCACAGTACTAGAGTGCAGTGTGCAGAGAGATTATACCTCCCGTAAAGTGCGGAGTGCAGGATCAGAGCAGATTTTCTCTACGAGCAGCGTTTCACGTCAATTTCCCCCAGATTATTTTAACTTCAACAGTCAGCAAGTTCAAACATATAACACTTAAAAGCATTCAGTAAATTCAGGCGTATCAGGTTAAAAACTGATTTTTTTAAATTCAGGCATACCAGATTAAAAGCAGATTTTTTTTAAGGTATCGGCTCTACTCGGGAGCCCGCTGAGGTAATAATGTAGGATGTCAAGATTTTCGGAGATCCCCGCCCACATCTGTAACAGAAAAACCTTCCCTTTACACTACTATCTATGCCAAGTGTAAAGGTCAGAGGATAGGATGCACCTCCTCATAGATCACAGAGGACCCTAAGGATTTCTCAATCAAGTATGAGCAAGGCCCCATCTGGTGCATCTTCAGTGGTCCTGAAAGTTCTCATTTGATGCTAGGAGCTGAGGGTAGAGTAAAATATTTTCCAGGGGCAAGACCTAATGATGCGTACACTTGATTTTTTTTATTTAAATCTGTTTTATTGATTTTGTTACAGAAACAGGTTTATATTTTGGGAGATTACAACTCAGGATTTGAGACATCAACTATGGTTCAATAATATAGTTACATGTGATATACAAGAAGCCAATATGAGGAGTCAACGTTCACGTCATAGAGGAGAAGTACATATGTTAATATATTAGCGTTAGATCATATTCAGGTGTGTAGCGAAAGTGTTACTGAGTCCTCAGGTGCTCTAAGCTGATAGCATACGGTGAAATGTGGGAGAGGGCCCATCACTAGGCCATTGACACTGTAGTACATAACATTAGTGAAGGAAGGAAAGAAAGAAAAGTAGATAACAATGTGGAATAGAAATACAAATCGGCCCAACTTGGGTTTCCCCCACTCCCCTCTGCTCCTCTCCAATCCCCCCAAAAAGAAAATAATATCAAGGTATATATAGCCCATTAATGACCACAGCAGATCTTTTGCTACAGATGGGGTCTATCACAATGCCGCTCTCTCGGCCATGTAGTGTGGAGCAGCAAACTAGGTTGCCGTGTCTATCCCACCTGTTCCCGCCTCCACATCAGGGTGCTCTGAGACTGAGTGCTGGTCCAGTCGGAAGTCATTTAATATAGTGGCCCAATTAACAGCTGTAGGTTTCTTACACAGCCCCAGAGTGTCTTCTTTGTGCAGTGCGACACATTCGGCCTGTGCCCACACCAGCAGCAATGGCCGCCATGCCAGTAATGGGGGCGGTTCAGGTGATTTCCATCACCTGGTGATTAATCATTTTGCCACGATCAAACTCAGATCACGAAATCAAGATGTGACCTTTTGCTTCTTATTTCTGCGAATGAGTCCTAAGATGTATGCCTCCCATGTGTGCAGGTTCATGTGGCCTGTTCAGGCGGTCAGTTGGGTAGTTCATGTCACCAGTTAGTGTGGAGATGAGGACATGCCCATAGCATGTGAAGGAGCTCTGCATCTAGTAAATTACATCTGGGGCAGCGTACCTCTGTTCGTTTATAGTATCTGTTAAATTTCACCGATCTGAGATAGGCTCGTTGAGTTATGTAGTATTGGATGAGGCGGAAGCAGGCATTCTGAGGGACCAGTTTCGGATCCTCCAGCACGGAGGCCCACTCTTTATCTGGATAGGGATGGGCCAGGGCCCCCTCCCAGTCCTGCCTCAGGGGTGTGAGAGTTACTGCTGTGTGTTGGCGGAGGGAGGCTGCAATTAATCTTGTGCGGTGCCAACCCCTTCCCATAACATGCAGGTACTGCAGTGGGAGGAGCATGGAAGGTTCCCTCATCATGTACCCCCACTTGCCGCCCAGCACTGTGGGGTGATATTACGAGGTGTCTCCCCATGTCTGCTGTAGGCATTGTGGATTGTGGCCTGAGTGCTTACAACCTAAATAAGCTGTGTGTTGAGTAGTGGGAAGCGGTCAAGTCTTACATGTAGGTTGTGTAGTGACGAATAGAAAGAGTATACTCGTGTGTTTGAATTGTGAACTCGCCATATGTCGGCAAGCTGCCAGTGTAGTAGCCATTCAGTGAGGGCCTGTGCATTATATGTGGCCAGTGTTCTTGACAGAGGAGGAAAGGATCGATACAGTGCTGTGTCAAAGACAGATTTATACTTGCTTCATAGGAGCAATGGGATCCCGCTCCAACAGGACAACCTATTAAATAGCGTGTGTAGGAATGAGGTCTGGTCAGTATTAGGGGCATATGTCATCCCTAAGAGGAGGTGCCATCCATCTAAGCATCCATGCAGTAGCACAAACCGGCCATTCGGACCTACTATACTGTCATCTGCTGTGAAGGGGACCCCTGGTTTTACCCAGATCAGCACCACCCTCACAAATGAGGAGTAGTCTGTAGCGAACACCTGTCCCCACCGCTGCCGCTGGAGCTTGCGGGCCTCGTCCAATGTCAGGTGTTATGTGCGTGCATCAGCGTTTCAGGTAAGAGTATTCTGGGTAATGGTGAAAGGGCATATGCATGCCTCTCACACTCCATGTGATGAAATGTGATGAAATTAGTGTGGGTAATGAGGGAAGTGCAGTGAAACCCCACATGTGACAACGCCACAAGGGGGGTGGTTCCACGTTATACGCAGTAACGCCAATGTCAGGTGTTATGTGCGTAGATCAGTGCTTCAGGTAGGAGTATTCTGCGTAATGGTGAAAGGGCATGTGCATGCCTCTCACACTCCATGTGATGAAATTTGATGAAATTAGTGTGGGTACTGAGGGAAGTGCAGTGAAACCCCACATGTGACAATGCCACAAGGGGGGTGGTTCCTCGTTATGTGCAGTAACGCCGGTTGGCAAGGGTGATTAGGGGTCTTAGGGTGCTCCAAGCAACCAGTCCCAACTGGGGACCAGGGGAAAGTCCAAATAGGTGACATCAATGGGACGGTGGACAACTGGTATCCGCCCAAACTGCCAAACTATCGAAGGCAAGTGGTGGCCCTCAGGCTAACTAGTTGGAGTGTAATGGAAGTGCGAGAGCTAGAAGCATGGTGCCCCAACTCGCAGAATGTGGATACAATATCTAATGAGGCAGATGATTACTGAGTGCTCATATGTCGCAGTACAGTGTCTGTCCATGCTTTATGTCAAGGGGAGTACGTCCTGTAGGGGGCCATGTTGTTGTCACCTGCAATGCAATAGAGGTTACCGCATGCATAAGTGATACAGTGGAAAAATAAAAGAAGAAGGAGCAAGGCCAATTGACTTGTGTGTGCATCAAATAACAGTAATTTATATAAGGTTATCCTCAGTTTGAGGAGTGACTGCGGGTGAGGCCACCGAGTCAGCCCCACCAGAGGGCCATGTGGTGGAGGAACCATCTTCGATGAAGGACTTCACAGAGGTTTCATCAGGGTCCGGACTCTGGTCATGGTCAAGTACCGTGGACGCCATCTGCAGCACCTGTTGTTGTTCTAGGATCACCTGTCCCAGGTTTGGAGCAGAGCCAGACTGTGTTGAGGGGCACTTCTTTCATCGGCCATGTGACGATGACCTCCCGCAGCACCACAAAGGTGCTCCCTCGCACGGGGCAGGGTACCAGTCGCTACGAGGACTGTGGACTCCAGACAGTCCGATACTTCTTCAGCAGAGTCGTAAAAATGCGTGAATCCCTCTGCCGTCACACGGAGTCACGCTGGGAACAGAAGCGAGTAGCATATGTCTAACTTGCGGAGGCGCCGCTCAACAGCAAAAAGGAGCTTCTCTGGTGCTGCATCACCATGGTGTAATCAGGAAAGATCATAATAGATGCATTGTCCACTCTTATGTTCTGCAGTTTATGTGCTGCGCACAAGATGGAGTTGCGGTCCCTGTAGTTGAATAGACGAAATAAGAAGGGCCTGGAATTAGCCCCAGGCAATGGGCAACAGTAAAAAAGGGGGAGTCCTCCACGTCTGGAATTAAAGTGCAGATCCCGGTCTCTATGTAACCAACTGCATCAAGGCTCTTTGTGCCTTCCGGTAGACACACAACTCATATGTATTTTTCATCTGAATCTGCCCTCAGCATCCTCCACTCTGCTCTCCAGCATGAGAACACGATCTATCAGGCTCTGCAGGTGCGATGCTGAGTCTCATGTTGTCAGTTGGAGCTCAGCTAACGTATGTTTGACGTCACATACTCTGTCAATTTGCTGAGATCTGTGTGCAGTAAGGTGAAGTTTGCTGT
This sequence comes from Calotriton arnoldi, assembly GCA_963921515.1. Taxonomy (NCBI): domain Eukaryota; kingdom Metazoa; phylum Chordata; class Amphibia; order Caudata; family Salamandridae; genus Calotriton; species Calotriton arnoldi. Next base: position 1,779,786 of record CAWUFW010002244.1, on the reverse strand, counting down.
GACCTTATCAATGCTACTTCCAAGTCATAAACGTGTCTGTTCGAGGTTTGTTCCAATCTTCTCCACTGGCTGCAATACAACATCTAGTTTAGTTCCCAAGGACGTCTCCGTTTCCAGTGGGCCCGTTGCTGCCAGATCTCTTGATGGCCATTCCATATTGGATGATTGCTTTGGTGCCACAGGTTGCATGTCGGAACGGAGGCGACCCATGACCGATAACTCTGTCTCATAGGGCTGTGGGAGCTCAGACCAGTCTATGATCTCACAAAAGTCACCTCGCGAGGCCCACACATGAACCGCAGAGCCAGCCCGTGACATGTGGAGAGCCGTCCCCGAAGACCCCAGCAACCCAGGAGTGGATAGGGGTTGGACCCAGCCTAGTTGATTAGGGCCCACCTGCATGCTTTTGGGTGTGTTATGGAGCGTCTCAGTATGAACAGTCCAGTGTCGCCTCAGGGTGGCATACCCAGCAGTAACGCGCACAAGGGGTTGTTGTTACCGGGGCTTGCTTGCTTGCGCATGTTGTGGCAATGGTGCCCCAGCACGAGCAGCTCCACACACTTTGGTTAGAACGCCGATGGCGTGCAGGGTTAGAGTCCTCGGCTTGCCACTAGGCATCCGCTGATGTCCTTAGGGGCCCACTTGCTGACACCCTCCCAGTCCCCAGGGTGCCTCAGCACGAGCAGCCCCGGTGCCAGGAGGATCCCTCAGCATCTGGTGGTGAAAGGAGGGGCAGATGAGGTTGCCTCCTATGGCGTGTGGGGGCAGGTGGGCCCCAGCAGCTGGTGTTTCAAGGATGGTGTTTCTAGGCCTCAGGCGGATCATTGGGTGCAGCCAGAAAAAAGCATGGGGGGCACTCCACAGCCAGGTCACAGATCTAGCGTGGCCGCAGCCTCAGCCCCCTCCTGAGGTCTCCAGCGGGCTGCAGCATAGATGGTGCTGGCCCACCGGGCGATCCGCCGCCCCGGGGGTCTGCCCCAGTGCACCGCTGTGCAGTGCGAGGGGCCCAGGGCATCCCTTATCTCTCAGGTGGGCCCACCTCCAGGCCACAAGCAAGCCTCCAGTTTTGGCGCAGACTCCAGGGGAAGCAGTGAATTCACGCAGGTGTGGGAAGTCCGAGGCCACCTCCAGCAGAGATCCTGCTGAGTGGCATCATCAATTCCCACTGCGAGTGCCCTGGTCGTCTCTTAGGGCAAACTCCCCCCTTAAGGTAAGCTGTGCATGGGGGGGCACAGGATCTCTTTGGGCACATAGTCTCCTTCTAGACCCTCCTAAAAAAAATCTGGGCCAAGTCAGGCCGCAGATGGCCACCTCACGCCTCGAGGTCCCACCGGTGAGAAGTTGCGTATGTTGTCAAGGAAGGCGGGGGGCTCCTTCAGTGCTAGAGGGCTGTGTTAGGGTGCGATGCAGGGGAGGCGGGCAGGGACCGATGGTGTCCCGTACTACGGGCCATCAGGCCCCACACGGTAGCAGGAGAAACTGCTCAGGACGCTAGGGCCACGAGTCTCATTTCTCCACTGCGCTCCTACTCACCACCTCCGCGCCCAAGGCAGTGGGCAGCTCCCCCAGCAGGAACAGCTCCGGGCCGGCTCCACTTGTCATCTCAGGGCATCCTGCTGCAGCAGCAGTCAAAGTGTTGTTCCCGCGTGACAAGGGGCCTCAACCAGGTCTCGGTGGGGTTCCGATCACTGGCTCCAATCTGCTTAGCAGGGGCACCAGCAGATACAGGGCGACTCCAGGATCACAACAGTATGCGTGATGACTATGAGTTAGATGTTATATCCAGGATGAATACCAGATCACGGGGCAGCAGCGCGGAGTTTCTCTAGATTGCATCCGTCATCTTTGCCCAGGTGGCCACTTCCCATGATGCGTACACTTGATGCTGCTGTAACAGGCATGCTCCTGCCTGTTTATTACCAATGATCGCCTGGCTATCCATCCATATACTGGAGAGCATAGACTGGAGAGCAGCTACAGGGACCCAACCCAAACCATTCCCTGAATAAAATCATGGCCACCTTTCAGTGCTGCAGCAGAAGCAGCCACCGGCAACAACAACATCCCTCCTAAAGTGCTCATCCTGGAGTTGGTGCACCCCGAAGCAATTTCCTTTGAAGTATGCCACGTTAAAGCGAGGGAAAAAAGTGGAGCTTGAGTCCATACGAGCAGTTTCACACATAAACCTGAAGTGGTGCTGACACGCAGCCTGTCTGGCATTGGATCAAACCCCGGCAAGAGACAGCATGTGCAATCATGAAGTCAGGGCCAGCCTTTAGGATGTGCAAACTATGCCCACACCTAGGACATCAAACTAGTGCTCCCTACAGCAGTTTCTCTACAACTTAGGTCAAAATAAAAGTTTGATTAAACACTTTTTCTGAAGGCTGCTGGCACCCTTGTCTGCTTTTTTGTTTTTTTTCATGTTGCTCCTTAATCTTGCCCACCTCACCTTCCTCGTACTCCTCCCAAATTTTCAATTTATAGACAATAACAGAATACAAGTGGGAGGGGGCACCAAATTTAGTTTCGCCCATGGCGCTCTCTAAACAACGTTATATTACACAAAGAGCCCTCGGGTCCGGGGTCACGCAGGGTGAGTGCAGTAGTGGGAACAACTATGCTGGAGAGAGGGGGAATTCCCTTTTAAGGACGGTTTCCCTCACACACCAAAGGTGTCATGCTTCATCATCAGAAATCTTCGTCACATCACAAACCTGGTCGTGATGCGGGCTACAACCCCCTCGCCATGAGGGAGGAGCTCAGGGATGTTTTCAGGTAAGAGGGGTATTCATAAAACCCAATGTGAGCAAAGCGTGTGGTGGGAAAAGTGCAGTGCTAACGGAACAGTGGTGTCTGAACAACGGCCAGCTCTAAGTGAGGTGCTGTCTCACAGCCGATCCTTGAATGGCAGGGGCCTTAAGAAGAGTGTGCATATTGAAAGAACATTCAACTTGGCAATATTTGAGGAACTAAATCACCTGACTCTGTATGGAGAAAGAAAGAAAGAAAGAAAGAAAGAAAGAAAGAAAGAAAGAAAGAAAGAAAGAAAGAAAGAAAGAAAGAAAGAAAGAGAATCAACCATGCCATTCAGTCCTTTTTCTAGGCAAAGGAAGCTGAGCCCAAGACAAAAAAGCTACAATTTTAAGGGTTTTATGAATAATGTACTGTTATTTTAGTGGCAAGGCGGTTGTTTGTCTCACTGGTCAGAACTCATCCTGAGGACCATGCCGAGGAAGAAGTACAAGGCGCGAGAAAGGTTAATTAATTTACCACAATTTTGAATAATTAATAGCTATATGTGCAATGATTAAAGTGCAATTTAAAAGAAAATTACATGCATTTTAAATATGCAAGCTGCACTAGGCAGCCATAGCCATTAGTACAGGCTGCGAAATGCTTAACTACAAGTTTTCTTGCAGTGAATTCTAGAAGCTTCACCTTAATGTGACATGCTTAGAAACTTTCATCATAACTTCAGAATGTTCTGGTTTTAATAAATATATTTTTTTACTAAGCACCTTATTATTTGTAATGATTAAACTTCCTATTATCACCATATTTCCCATAATGCTTGAATAGAATAGTTGCACATTTTAAAACAGTATTTTTTGTTCATATTAATTAAATGCATTACTAAACAGTATTTTGCAAGTTGATGTTTCTCTTCTTTAGCATACCTCATTGTGTACACAATGAAACATTAAATTTTGAAGGATAAACTGTATTTGATGCCTATGGGAACAGATATTTATGAATAAAAGGGCACACACATAAGATGTCTGTAACAAACTTTGTGATAAAACTTGCATGTAATTTCGTGGGAAAGGAAGAGCTGGGGTGAATCTTTTTCCCAATTGGAGCAGAGGAGGAGAGACCTGCTACACATTTTGCAACATTATTTTTGCCTTTTATATTAGTGCGTGTTCCTAGTTACATGCAATGCCATTATTTTGCTGTCTTTATCCTGCTCGCTGTTCCCTGAACTCTTGCTGGCAGCTGTGGCTACTGCTGCTTCTGTTCATCCCTTACTTTACTTTGAGGCTTGACTTTTGACAGATTGCTACTGCAACTATATGATTGATTGCTCGAATTATTGAGACTCGGCTGAGTTTCATGAACTACTCTTCATGGGAAGTTCTGCTGCTCCAATTCGATTTTTGAGCTTTATGCTCTCTTATCTCACTCTTTTCCTTTAATCTTGAACTCTTCATGAGTTCCACTAACTCAAGATTCTGATCCTGTTCTTTAGAATAGGGATTTCGGTCCTTTATGAAGTGCGCTTTATGCATTATTTGATTGTTGTTCTAACCATTCTTTTTGATGAGATTTGTGTAAACATACTCGATTTATTGACTAATTTGAATAAAAACATACTTACAAAGCTTTTAATGAGCAATAAAACTTTTTAAACTATTTCAAACTCTCATCATTGACTGTACATTAGAACTTTGCAAGAGAATAATTCAGCACCCACCAATCGTCACTTTTCTTCTCTGAATTTCAATGTAGCTTACATTGAAATTCCGAGAAGAAAAGTTTTATAAAAAAAGATCAAGCAGATTGTAAATAAAGAAACCCTTTTTAAGAAAAACTTTGATGGAGTCTGTGCACTATGTAATTCAAACTATTTGTATATCTCATATACTTCATATGGCGAGTGGTGGGTGCTGAAGCATCCTCTTGCAATTAATCTATGGAGTTTTGTCCTGTGTGGAAGGTTAAGTGGTTGATCTTCCAGATCCATGCACCACTCTTTTTGTACTTGGATAACCTACTAGAAGTGTTAAGTGCGATCTTAGTTGCCTCAGTCTTGTCTTGTAAATCACTTGAACATTAGAACTGTTATTATGATTTAATTTATGATGATGAAATAGCTCCTGGTTAAAAAAATGGTATCAAGGATCGGTCACCTGACGCGAGTGGTACTTTAAGCCAGCGCAGTAATGGGGCTTAACCCTGAAACTGATGGTAAGAAAAGGTTGAACCATATTGTGTACATTTTTCCCCACCTCCACTCCATCAGGTGTAAGATGAAAATTAGAAGACGTAACTGCTTGTAAAGCTTTGAAGCACTGGCAATCTTAAACCAATACTGTGTCAAGTGAAAGCGTAAATTGTACAGTATATTCTTCTTACAAATATTCAACAGGCTATGTTACATATTGGTGAGTGGGTGATCTCGTATACCCACACACAACACAGTTGTGAACGCTGCTCTATCTGCTGACGGCACAGCCTCAGACAGCCCCTTATTGTGATGAGGATCAAAGCGCACCAGTAAGGAGGACACATGGCAGGTCAATAAGACCATCCCCGAAACATTAGATTTAAATAAGACTGTGCGAGTGGAGGCTGTTTAATATGCACATGGTAGTCAGTTAAAGGTATAATGGGCCCCCAACGGAAATCTCTTCCTTGCCCATTGGCATCCCTCACTCTGCCCTTCCTTTCTTTGGGTTGAGGAGGCATGAAGAAAGTGACAGCAAAAGAAAGCAAAAAAGGTCTTCAAGAACCATATTGGTTTTCTACTGTGCATCAAAGTGGGACAAATGTTCAATTCTGTGGCGTTATCAGGATCAAACTCTGCAATGTCACCTCTGATACCCCTTGCATTTTGTTGAATTAACATCTATGAATATACATGGTTGCGTGTGTCCAGGGCCACCTGTTCAGTTTCTAAATTTCAAAATGAATTCAAACCCTGCCTTAACAAGGGGACAGCAGATAATACATGGAGTTATGTCACTTGCTTGGATAACCACAATGGTCTTAAAAGCGATGAAAGTTTATCACTGCGTACATACTGTCATAGCATGGCAGCCCATATTTGGTGCATGTTGCTATCTCGATTGCATTCCCTTCTCTGATTACCCCCTTTTTGGTGTATGGGCACTTGGCATCTTGCTACCTCTTCGGCTAAACTGGTTAGTTCTTATTATAATTAGCATTCCTGTCTCTTACATACCCTTACCCATTACAATGCTAGGCGCTGCATCCCATAACTAGGTAACTGAATCTCTGTGGTCCTCACACACACCGTGAAATCACTTCCAATACAGGCTCAAGACAAAAACAACACTCTTCCAACACATGCCTGACACGGTGTCGTGTGAAATTCGTGTAGGTAAGTGCATCAGCGCCCCACTTATGAGTAAGCGCTATACAAATGCTACAATACTTGCATTGATTTGCACTACCTCCCTCTCAGAGTGTAAAGAGAAACACACTGTTGTGAGGGGGTCTACCCACTTGACATGCAGCACTCTATAGACATTAGAAAAGGAAATCTTTAATTCCACCAATCCCACAAAGAGATAAATGAGAACATCTGTTCTCAGAATGCCCTCAGATACACAGGATTTTCCAACACGTACTTACTGGTTTTTCAGATATCTTCAGTGTGTGCCCTCGTAGTTATGCTCCAGGGTGAATGGTAAATGTACAAATGCATTTTAGAGATGTGCAGAGCATTTTGAAGAGGATTACAGCATTTATAAATTTGCTTTACAGCCAATCTTAGCATGTTTATTACCCAAGAGATGTGCCTAATTGTTTGTTCTGGAACAAAATGTTGTACATCTTGCCTCTTGCTTTCCCTAACACTCTCTCTCCAGCCTGGCCCTCTTATCGTTCATTAGGAGGTTCAAAAGTGCCAATTTGTGAAGCAGTAGATCATTAAACACACATTAGAAGGTCATATTTCAAGTGAGAACGCTGAATAATTTCCTGCCAAATGCTCGATCACATTTAGAATTCTTCTGTTGAAAAACAGATGACAATTTTAAACAGAGGAAGACCATAGCTCCCTGTCAAGGCAACACCATGAGGTGAATTAGTCTCAATGATGTGATGTACTGTACATTGGATGATAAACTAAATGTAGTTATGCTCAACTGCGGCGTTATACACGTGCATGGATTTGTAGGGTTGCATGAGCTGATCTCGTCAGGCCATTTGCTAACCGGTAAAAACCTTTCCTCCAGAAAATAAATAAATAAATGAATATGAATATATATATATATATATATATATATATATATATATATATATATATGAAAGTTCACCTTTGTTCTTTTGGGTATTTATTGTGGAACCATCTGCTTCTGATGTCCAGACTAATTCATGTGCAGGATATGGACTCCTCTGCGAATAGCCCACTTGGGCAGAATTGTATAACACCAATATTTGTGTGATATTGTTGAGGGATTAAATGGCCCATATGGGCATAAATTCTGCTTTTGGAAATGTTATCAGGGCTGGATTACATTGGCAGAGTATTTATGTTTAACATAGGAGTACTTATATTGCGCTTTATTCTATTTGCATTCTTTTTACTTTTGTTGCAAATTTTGAATTAAATTCTGTATTGTTGAGTTAACCAATAGCCCATAGGGGCTTGTTCCGCCTTTAATTGCCCACTTGGGCGATATTGGAGGTGGCGGATCATGTATTGGGTAAAGAGGAGTATATGAATTTTGGTTTACTCCCAAATACTCTTTTGCATTCTTTCTGATGAAATTTTACATTTATCATGCAAATTCTTGCAAAGCGTAATCGTAGAATAAGCATGAATTGTAACATCTTTGAAGCTGCTAATAATATGTGGATTAAAAAGCCTTGGATTTGATCATGTTAAGATGGCCGACACATTTTTTATTGTCAGAATCACATTGTGGTGGTAAAGTCCTTTTTCACTTTTTATACATGTATTTAAAAATGGAGTAATGATTTTGTAAATCTTATTGCCGTGAGCAAGGCGTAAAGCCGAAACGCGTCGGGATTGTCATTGTCATTAAATTGGATCTTTTTGAAGCATATTCGAGTGTCTGAGTAATTTCTTCGGATGGGAGAAAGGAGTTTTGGATATATATATATATATATATATATCACACGAAGTTCCCGAATGCTCGGATAAACGTACTCTCAAGGCACAAGCTGGATTTTTACTCAAGAAAGATTTATTTTGCTTCTCCGCTACGCGTTTCGGCTGTAAACAGCCTTGCTCACACGTAAGAAGCTCAGTACACTAGGGGGCCGATTCCGATCTCGGTCGGAAGGGCTCCGAATCGTATTCGGTTTTACCGGATCCGATCCGGAGCCCTATTTCCCGACCGAGTCGTACGCGCGTCCGGGCGAGCGAGTACAATGCGTATTCGCCGACCGACTCGTCCGGCCGACCCGACCGCTCCGACCGACTCGTTCCCGGATCGTACCGCTCCGACCGACTCGCTCGGACCCGATTCGCACCGCGCAATGGAGACGTTTTCCGGCCGGGTAAGTACGATGCGCACCTCGACCGCTCCGACCGACTCGCGCCGTCCGACTCGAACACGCTGTCGGAGCCGTACTTTGGGAGTCCGTGTCGGACCCCCTGTATGCGTAGGCGTGCGAGGCGCACACAGGGGGGACCCATGGGTCCCCCCTACCTGTGCGTGTACGCCGCGAAGCGCTTCGCGGCGTACTCGCTGTAGGGGGCGCCCTTGTCCGCATCGCACCCATTGAGTCAATGGGAGCCCGCGTACGCGTTGTACGACCGGCTCCCATTGACTTCAATGGGAGTCCGACCGACTCGTGTCCGATGGCATACGAATGCATCGTACTCGTTCGGTCGGACTGCACGGGTCCGATTCGGTCGGAAATCTCTCCGAGGCCGGCTCGGTCGGAGAAATTTCCGACCCGAATCGGAATCGGCCCCTAGGTGTAAATATACAATGTTGCAAACAGTGAAAACAGACACATCAACCGTGAAATGAAGGTCTAAGCTGGTAGACATGTTGCAGTGACAGAAATACAACTCAATCATAGGCAAAATACACTTCGCTGCAAATGCACCTTAATAAACCATCAACTGATCTTTTGCAACATGTCAGATAATGTAAAAAATATATGTGACAAGCATAAACGCCTTAGAACAGCATTAAGTCGTTGGATCACTTTGTGCATTAGCACAATACAGATTATCCATACGTACATGATATATCTATGCAGAAAGCCTCACAATGTATCTGGAACTGTAACTGGTGTAACTAGTCTGGACATAACGGGAAATAGCAAATGAGAAGTGAAAAGCCCCCGCCCAGGCTGCAGAATTACATGGAAATCCGTTGGCCATCTTGGAGTAACCTGGGAGTGTGAATACATGCTGTATCAAGCTGTCGGGAAGTCAGGCAGAATAAATTGATAATAATTGCCATTAGCATGCTGGCTCAGAGTGGAACAAATGAACCCACGTTTGGAGTCCATTTCGCTCATGTTATAACTCCAGGGTGCCTACTGGTAGTGTGATTACTACACTCGTACAAGTACCAATGCTCTCGATGGAGTTACTAACCTAGGGAGAACGGTCCACTGAGCTGAAATCCAGGCCCCAGGTAGTGTCCTGGGTGCGACCCGACACAAGGGAAGCACATAATCCCAAGACTGAGATTACATAGACAGAGGCTGACTCGTTGTCTCGGTCTCAAGAGGGACTTGAGATCCGGTGTGTGTCCTCAAAAGGATGTGTGCTGTGTGTAACTAACCGTGAATGTGACAAATCACTCTCCCTCCCAGAATAAGGGACGTCCCAGTGTCTCCAGCTAATGTTAAACTAATCAGCTAGTGTCAAACCAAAATACAACATCTCTGGCCAGTGCCCTAGTAATAATTGATGACACGCAAAATTATGTGGGTGTGCTAGTGTCATCCTACAATAGAGGGCAAGTGCCTAGAAAGTAACCAAAACTAGAATCACTGACTGCTGGTATCCTGGGTACATGCATGGAAATGGGCTAAGTGCTGAACTGAAGATTCTGTTGATATAGCGGGCCTATGCCCCCATGTTCAAGCGAAAAGAAAACATGACCTCAGGAGGGGAGTAACAATGAAAGTAGAAATTAAATTAAAAGACATGTTTTCTTTTTGCTTGAACATGGGGGCATAGGCCCGCTATATCAACAGAATCTTCAGATCTTAACAAAGAGGGAGAGGAGAGTACTTACTTTGTGGAACTTGTCCAGTCCTCTCTCTATGCTGATACAAACAATCCAATGGGGTTCCTCCGGCCAGCATGAAAGAAATCCCCCAAAAACTTTACATTGAACTGTCAAGCACAGATCTGGCACAGAAGAAGGCATCCGCCGAAACGCATCTGCCAGGTGCTGCGACTAGAGGACACGTTCCAATGTGCCTAGTGGTGGTAATAAAGATCTCACCTTGAGCCAACCCGTGTTGTGTCAGATCCGTTTTTATCCAGGAAACGGGATTGGTAGTTTATATATATATATATATATATATATATATATATATATATATATTGATATATATATATATCCATCACCATTTCTCCGTGATAGGGGGCCCCCAACCCTGACAGGGCGGCCTCAGCACCACGGGAACGGAGTATCCTGCTAAATTCCCAGCAGCACAGAAAGAATAACCAGAGGCCCGACTTCAAAGGTGAAACACGCTTTAATCAATACCATGCAGCAGCACTCTTATCCAGAAGCGTTTCGGCATATATAACAGCCTTAATCATTGGTGGGCAGTCTGTGCTGTCAGGTGACTAGATTTAAAGGCGGACTGTTTGATTTCGTAGTCCGGATACCTCAATGTCCCAGAATGCACCATGGAAGATAGTAAAATTCATTTCTGGAATTTGCAAGTGCACATATTCACAATTCGTATTTTGATATATTTTTTTCTTCCCAGGTGCTTTGCCCAATAGCTGCCACAACAAACAAATGTCTTTGCGAAGCGTGTCCATCTCAAGTCAGCAAACAGGTGGTGTGAATAACCCTTTTTCCTCCTATGCTCACCTCTGAGTGCATTTACTTCAGGGAAATCCATATATCTTCAACAGAGGTGAGCGGGTCATGCCCCCAAAATTAACATCCATCACCATTTCTCCGTGATAGGGGGCCCCCAACCCTGACAGGGCGGCCTCAGCACCATGGGAACGGAGTATCCCGCTAAATTGCCAGCAGCACAAAAAGAATAAGCCGAGGCCCGACTTCAAAGGTGAAACACGCTTTAATCAATACCATGCAGCAGCACTCTTATCCAGACGAGTTTCGGCATATATAACAGCCTTAATCATTGGTGGGCAGTCTATATATACATCCATCATTAACAATGCTCCTTCTGGAACCAAGGACCCATGGAAAGGGGTGCGTACGCCGGCGGAGTGCACCAACAATATTCACCTTATCACACACTTGGAATAACGCACTCTCAGGACACGGAAAGAAATGTTGCTTCTAATCCACAAATTAAGCTTCACTTATGACGCTTAGTAAATGGATTAGATGCAACATTTCTTTCCGTGTCCTGAGAGTGCTAAGCTTCACATATGAAGCTTAGTAAATGGATTAGAAGCAACATTTCTTTCCGTGCCCTGAGAGCCTGAGAGTGCGTTATTCCAAGTGTGTGATAAGGTGTGTCTATATATATATATATATATATATATATATATATATATATATATATATATATATATCCAAAACACACAACAATAAATGGCGTAAACCAAACTTACCTGAGTGGGCCTTCTTATCAGCAGGCAACTGTGTGGTTTTGGATATTTGCGGCCAAGCCTGGGCCGCGAGGAGGCCTCGCTGTGCTGTGGTGCAGTCTGGCTGCGGCGCCACAAGAGGCTGCAGCATGAAGACAGGTATGCCGTTGGGGGGTTGTGATGACATCTACCACATTGCGTTTGGCCATCGCAACCCACTTGGGATGAAATTCCATGAATATAAGAGCAAAGACACAGCGCCTCACTGTAGGAATACTCACTTTGCACTACAAGATCCAGCAGGCTATGCGAGTAGCCACGCCCACGGAGGCGGGAACAATATATTTAAACAGGTGCAAAGAATACTTGCTGTGACTTTGGTTCTTGTGATGCCTGCAGCCCCTGATGAAGTGTTTTCACGAAACGCGTTGGGCGAGACAAGTTTCTTGGCGAGGCACAGCGGATGTTTGGTCGATTGTGTTCCTTCCAACAATAAATGGCGTAAACCAAACTTACCTGAGTGGGCCTTCTTATCAGCAGGCAACTGTGTGGTTTTGGATATTTGCGGCCAAGCCTGGGCCGCGAGGAGGCCCCGCTGTGCTGTGGTGCAGTCTGGCTGCGGCGCCACAAGACGCTGCAGCGTGAAGACAGGTATGCCGTTGGGAGGTTGTGATGACATCTACCACATTGCGTTTGGCCATCGCAACCCACTTGGGATGAAATTCCATGAATATAAGAGCAAAGACACAGCGCCTCACTGTAGGAATTCTCACTTTGCACTACAAGATCCAGCAGGCTATGCGAGTAGCCACGCCCAAGGAGGCGGGAACAATATATTTAAACAGGTGCAAAGAATACTTGCTGTGACTTTGGTTCTTGTGATGCCTGCAGCCCCTGACGAAGTGTTTTCACGAAACGCGTTGAGCGAGACAAGTTTCTTGGCGAGGCACAGCGGATGTTTGGTCGATTGTGTTCCTTCCAACAATAAATGGCGTAAACGAAACTTACCTGAGTGGGCCTTCTTATCAGCAGGCAACTGTGTGGTTTTGGATATATATATATATATATATTCACTAAAAAAACATAGGGACGTTATAGTTAGTTGGACATTTCACTCGTACAAAACCATAGAAATTCGGCCGTTATAGTTAGTTCAGCTAACTATACCTCGTGCCCCCGCAATGCACTGCTGATGACGTCACATATTACATCATTCATGACATGGTCAGTGACATCACTGATGACATCACTGATGACATCTCAAATGGCATCACTGATGACATCACTGATGATATCATCCACGTGAAAATCTGATGCACCTCCTCACACTCTAATATAACCTTTGATACACCCACTGTAAAATACAGACTACCATTTTCATTAAAAAATAAACGTGGCACCCCCTCCCGAGGACAATTTCGGCCCAGGGACCCCATCCCCCAGGACATGGTCATATATTTATTTTATTTTTTTATTATTTTTTAAGGAGGGGGGCTGCGTGGCCCCCCTCCTGAGGCCTCTATTAGCCCCAGGGACCCCATCCCCCGGGGCTCTGCCTCTTTTTTTTTTTTATTGATGGAGGGGGGCCTTGTGGCCCCCCTACCGGGGCACTTCTGGACCCGGGGACCCCATCCCCCAGGGCCGTCCCTTTCCATTGGGGACCGTGGGGGGAGCCCCAATGCCCCCACGGTCCCTGTCGGCTCCCCGCCTCCTGCGGGAGCCGGCATTGCTTTCCACAAGGGGAGCTGCTGACATGCAGCTCCCTTGTGGAAAGCAATCCTGCTGCTTCATTGGAGCGAGAGCAGGTTTCCTGCTCTCGCTTCAATGAAGCAAAGCAGCATTTGCAATGACAGGGCGGGAGCCGCACGGCTCCCGCCTCTGTCATTGCAAACAGCAGTGTCCCGGGGTGGGCACCCGGGACACTGCAGGAGCCGGCCCTGGGGGGTGGCGGTCCCCAGGGCTTTCTAGGGCTCCAGGAGGGGCCGCACGGCCCCCTCCCTTTGTCAAAATAGCTCCGGGGAGGTGGTGGTCCCCGGGGCTGGGGGTCCGCTACGGACCCCCGAATTTAAATAAGTATGTGCCCCGGGAGGTGGTGGTCCCCGGGGCGTGTGGGGGGGCTCTTGCCCCCACACATCTATTTTTTTTTAAAAACAAGAGCTCCGGGGAGGTGGCGGTCCCTGGCGCAGTGTGGGGGGGTTGGGACCCCCCACACAATCATTTAGCAAGAAGCCCCGGGGAGGTGGCAGTCTCCGGGGCTGCGGGGGGCCGCGTGCCCCCTGCACATAATTACCATAGCCCCGGGGAGGTGGCGGTTTCTGAGGCTGTGGGGGCCCCCGCGGGGCTCCGCTATTATTTTTTAACAATGCCCCCGGGACCTGGCCCACCCGGGGGCCTCATTAAAATGAAGCGCGGGAGCCCGCGCTTCATTTTTTTAAAAATTTCGGCGGGATTCGCGACCCCAACGTGAATTTCGCCGAATTATTTTTAAAAAAAATGCTTTTTTGGGCCCTGGGGGTCCTTGTGGGTCCCCCTGAGCAGGCCTAGGGGGTCAGGGTGTTTATACCCTGCCCCCTTTTCTTGTTTTTTATATTTGTTTTACTGTTTTCTTGTGACTCGGTTCTACCGAGTCACAAGATGGCTGCCAACACTTCCTGGTTTGGAGTGTTGGCAGCCAATCAAGTGAAGCTCGTGCCCGGGAGGGTTCGCGAACCCTCCTTGGTGCTCAGATATCGAAACGTTTTCTTTTTCTAATTTCTCAGGAACTACTGAACGGATTTACACCATTTAAAAAAAAAAGGGCTCTTTCTGAACCAAGGGCTACCTTAACATGGGGAAAATGCGTTTTGGGACCCCCCTTTTTTTTCGGCCCCTGCTTGACGAATCACCCCGAAACTTTCAAGACAGGAGCTGACCGGAGCGGGCCACTAGTTTTGAAAATGTCGCGAAAATTCGTCAACCGGCATCAAAGTTATTGGGAAAAGAAAAAACACTTTTCCTATGGAAATGAGGTCCTAACTATAACTACCTACTGGCGACTGCCAGTAGGTGATATATACATATATATATATATATATATATATATATATATATATATATATATATATATATATATATATATATATATATATATATATATATATATATATATATATATATATATATATATATATATATATATATATATATATATATATATATATATATATATATTAACCAAACTTCTCCCCTGTTTAAAGAGCACTCTTAGCTCAGGTCAGTAACGGCAAGCAGCATTCCTTTTATTCAAGATTAACGTGCAAAAGCCCAGCGCGTTTCGGGGTCACCACCCCTTGATCACAGGCATCTTCCATGAGCCTGCAAAGTGAAAAAGGCATTGTCCCAGCATGCTTTTATTTCAGGTAAGTTCTCTTGCTGCATGCTGGGATGTGTAGTACTTTCCGTTTATAAATGCCCCTTTCCAACAATATTTTTCCTTCGTAGGTTCTGCATTACTCATAATTATTCATCACATTGTTCTTATCCTTCAGTGGGCTCCTGAATAGCGAAAATGCTGGTAATTATGCCACCTGTGCATACCAAAACAGACTCGAATTAGTGCTGTGTCTGTGGCCCCTTTCGTCATTTTCATTTTGGGTGGTGCTTCTTTCCGGCTGGATTGCCGTGTTTAATATTATTAACCAAACTTCTCCCCTGTTTAAAGATCACATTTATAAATGTAAAGTACTACACATCCCAGCATGCAGCAAGAGAACTTACCTGAAATAAAAGCATGCTGGGACAATGCCTTTTTCACTTTGCATGCTCATGGAAGATGCCTGTGATCAAGGGGTGGTGACCCCGAAATGCGTTGGGCTTTTGCACGTAAATCTTGAATAAAAGGAATGCTGCTTGCCATTACTGACCTGAGCTAAGAGAGCTCTTTAAACAGGGGAGAAGTTTGGTTAATAATATTAAACACAGCAATCCAGCCGGAAAGAAGCACCACCCAAAAACTGTACCATCGAGTGAACCACAAAAAATGGAAAAAGAAATACAGAGAGATTGAATACATCAAATTAACTAACAAACTTAGTAAAAATCATGAGGTGGTTGTCACAAAATCAGATAAAGGAGGCAACATTGTGATATGGCCAAAATCAGATTATGTCAAAGAAGCACAAAGGCAACTCTCAGATCAAGAATGCTATGGTAAATCCAACTTAAAAGAATACAACAAAGCAAAGGAATCCCTGACTAAAAAACTTTATCAGTTCTAACGGGATGGTCTTATATCATTAGAGGAATTTAAATTTTTGTGGGTGGAATATCCAGTGGTTCCAATAATTTACTTTATCCCGAAGATCCACAAAAACATCAGCCCAATACCAGGACGACCGATAATATCAGCCATCAACAGTATGGGAACACATATCACAATATGTGGACTATTTCCTTCAAAGTTTGGTCAAAGAACCCCCTACATACATAAAGGACACAGGAGATTTCTTGAGAAACGTTAAAGGCATTCAGTGGGAAGCTGACATGATGTTTATAACTTTGGACATAGAGTCATTATATACTTGCATAGACCATGAAATAGGACTCATGGCGGTCAAATACTTTTTAGATACCAGACCAGTAGAATGTTATGAACATAACAAAATGTTGATGGAATGCATATCATGGTGCCTCAACAACAACTACTTTATGTTTGGAAGTGATAGGTACAAACAAGTGAGGGGGGTTGCCATGGGGGCCTGCTTCTCTTCCAGCTATGCTTGTTTGATGGTAGGCTGGTGGGAGGAGCGGGCTCTCAGGGCTACACACTAAGACATGTACGCCAGGCATGTGAAATACTGGCTCCGATATATAGATGATGTTTTCATTGTATGGCAAGGAAATGAAGAAAGTGCCACTCTGTTCATTAATAGAATTAATGTTAATTCTGCAAATCTAAAATTCACCTCACATGTTAGCAAAGAGAGCATCGAGTTTTTAGATGTTAGAGTATTCATTAGGGAAGGACATATTGCTACTACTCTACACAGAAAAACAACAGCAGGAAACTCCACGCTCCATGCTGACAGTGCACATCCCAAACACCTGGTACGGAGTATACCCTATGGGGAACTCCTGAGAATAAAAAGAATATGCAGTACCAAACAAGATCAAGATGAGTGCACACAGGAGGCGGTAATGAGATTTAGACACAGAGGGTACAGTGAGTCAGTCCTCAAGGAGGCGGTAGCCAAAATGGCCCTAAAATCTAGAGAATCACTGTTGGAACCGAAAAACAAAATCATAGATGACTCTCAGGAAATAAATGCACCTAGACTCATCCTAACTTATAATCAGCAGGAAAGACAAATAAGGTCAATCATCAAACGGAATTGGCCAATCATTCTCACAGATGCGGTTCTAGCACCAAACCTAACAGATAATCCCACTATCACTGTCAGGAAGGGTGTCTCTATGAGGTCCCAAATTGTCAAGAGTAGCCCTGAAATTCACTCTAAAAAAATGTTGCTACAGCAAAGACAAGGGTTCTTCAAATGTTCAACATGCAGAGCATGTAAATTTGGAGAAAACACCATAAAGTATATGACCCCTTTCAGTCCCACTGAAACTTTGATCAAAGGCAGCTACAACTGTAGAACAGAGTACGCTGTATATGTTCTGATGTGCACCTGTGGCCTAAAATATGTGGGAAGCACAAAGCTACAGGTGCATGTCAGAATATTGCAACACCTACGAGCGATCGTAAATAACGATACAGCGTACCCAGTTGCCAGACATTTCAGGCTTGAACACAATAATGACTTAAAATGCCTGAAATATTTTGTCATTGCGGCGGTTCCCATCCCTTGTAGAGGAGGGAATAGGGAATGGTCTTTGCGCTAACTAGAATCTCGAAAGATTCTAGAGCTTGATAGCAGATCTCCCAAAGGGCTTAACAACACGAAGGATCTGCACAATTTCCTGTAACATGAAAAATTAGATCTAATACTCAATAGCGATCCTGTAGATAACACTGCCCATGTCCATAGCACATGTAACAGTACGAAGGAATTGGACATATAAGAATGAATTAATTCAGGCATGATGTGGCATAGGTATATGCACAAATTGGTTTTCAGCTGCTAATCCACTGTTTTTAATCCCATTGTCTTTTAACTTTATAGTTTCTTTGCACTAGCACTTTATAGCTTGGTCGGGCGGCTGCCCTCCCAAGGTAACAGCACTTGGTTATGCACTTAAATTTGCACTTTATACATACAGCGATCTATGCTCTAGCTTTTATCAGAAGACATCCCCAGTGTATATAGTTGTTACAATAGTTTAGACATGTGACCAGTATGAACTAATGGGGCTATAATAGGTTACAGCATTAATGCAGTAATAGGAGTTTTACTCCATACAACAGTCCCCCACACTATGTCCAAATGTTTAAATATGAAGAACTATTGTGATGTCAGGTGGGTCTTTGCACAGTTCAGTCGATTAACCAATATTAAATGTTTTAAACTGCATTCATGCAGCAATATAAAAGGTTTTTTACACTGTATATTTATTATTTATCATTCAATTAATTGTATAAATATTTTAAATATATATATTTATTTATTTATTGAACTTAGATAAATATGAATGTAATGATTGAACCAATGCTTAATTTATGCAATAATTTACTCGTATTTATGCAGTTATAAAAAAGCATGCTAGACTCATTGAAATGTCGGCTGCTGAAAACACATCTACAGCACATTGGAAATTACAATTGCCTGATTCATAGAGCATATAGATCGGAAAACAGACTATGTGAGATATTGCAACATAGTATGCTGTTTATGTCCATCTATCACGTGACACGGGGGAAGTATAACACAACAGTATAAAAATGTAGGCGGACTGCGTTTCCGCATGTGATCAAGGACACTCTGATGTCCGAAACGCGTCATATGGCTTTGTGAGAAATAAAGACCTGTTTTTGCCACGCATTATTGGAGTCCGTGACTCTCTCTTCGCCGGCTGGAAGTGGGGAGAGCCAGTATCCTGTTCGATATATATATATATATATATATATATATATATATATATATATATATATATATTTTTTTCACCATCTCCATTCCACTTCTCCAACGAACACATGGACCCACAGACATCGGTATGTTTTTATTCCTTTTTCATTTTTTGTTTGTTTGTTTAACACCATAGCGCAACCACACAGACGGACGGTCTACCCGTTTCGGCTCTCAGCCTTCTACTGGACCATAGAGTCACTGCGTCTAGAACATCATTTTAAAGTGCTCTTGTGCATTAACCCCTCATTGCTGCTTATTGTACTGGACTACTAGACTGTGAGTCTTCGCTTTGCTTATGGCAATTAATGAGCACCATTTTTCATTCCTGTAAAGTACAAAGTGCATGTTCTTTATAAGCTTTACATTCTGACAAAAATGTGTGTTTTATCAATATATCCGATTTGCACGGAAGGGTCCAGAACCTTAGTTAAACATGAATGTGCAAGTTCTTCATAAAATGTATAGAATTATTGTATACATACAATATACACATGTTAACATATAAAACCTATACATCAACCTACAATGCCTGATGAATGTATAATTAAAATGGTGATCTCTGTTTAAGATCGGATCCAGAGATCGATGATATGAGATGTGCTACAGGAGTAAAGAAGACAGGGAGAGACAGAGAAGAATATATATATATATATATATATATATATATATATATATATATATATATATATATATATATATATTATCTACTGGCGGTCGCCAGTAGATAGTTATAGTTAGGACCTAGTTTCCATAGGAAACTCATTTTTTGTTTTCCCAATAACTTTGGCGCCGGTTGACGAATCTTCGCGAAATTTGGCCCGCTCTGGTCAGCTCCTATCTTGAAAGTTTCGGGGTGATTGGGCAAGCGGGGGCCGAGAAAAAAGGGGGGTCCCAAAACGTCCCAAAATGTGTTTTCTCCATGTTAATTCCCATAGGAAACTTTAGACACGGCTAGAGCCCGAACTGCTGAACGGAATTACACCAAATTTGGCAAAAAAGTAGCCCTTGGTTCAGAAAGAGACCTTTTTTTTTAAATGGTGTAAATCCGTTCAGTAGTTCCTGAGAAATTCAAAAAATAGAGGTCGGAAAATCAATTTCCCATAGGAAACTTTAGACACGGTTACAGCTGAAACTGCTGAACGGAATTACACAAAATTTGGCAAAAAGGTAGCCCTTGGTTCAGAAAGAGACCTTTTTTTTTAAATGGTATAAATCCGTTCAGTAGTTGCTGAGAAAATCAAAAAATTATAGTTTCGATATCTATGGCCGCGGTGGATCCGCGCACCCTCCCGATCACGAGCTTTATTCTAATTGGCTGTCAACACTCAAAAACCAGGAAGTGTTGGCACCCATCTTGTGCCTCGGTAACCGAGGCACAAGAAAACAGGGAAACGAACGCAAAAAACAAGAAAAGGGGGCAGGGTAGATACACCCTGACCCCCTAGGCCTGCTCAGGGGGTCCCACAAGGACCCCCAGGGCACAAAAAAGCATTTTAAAAAAAATAAAAAATAAAAATCGTCCAAATTCGCGCTGGGTGCGCGAATCCGGCTGAAAATTAAAAAAAAATGAAGCGCGGGCTCCCTAAGCCCCCGGGTGGGCCAGGTCCCGGGGGCATGCAGAAATAAAATTGCGGGGGCCCAGGGGGACCCCCGCAGCCCCGGGGACCGCCACCCCCCGGGGCTTTGATAAAATATTTGGAGGGGGCACACGGCCCCCCTGCAGCTCCGGGGACCGCCACCCCTGGGGCTTGTTTTTTAAAGGTTTGGGGGGCCTCCAAGGCCCCCCCAAGCCCTGGGGACCGCCACCCCCGGGGCTTTCATTAATTATTTGCGGGGGGCACACTGCCCCCCCGCAGCCCCGGGGACCGCCACCCCCCGGGGTTCTTTTTAAAAAAAAATATATATACCTGCGTGGGGGGGCTAGAGCCCCTTCACATGCCCCGGAGACCGCCACCTCCCCGGGGCACTAAAATGCTAATTTGGGGGTCCATTACGGACCCCCAAGCCCCGGGGACCACCACCTCCCGGGGCGGTGCATGTGAGGGGAGGGGGCCCGCGCGGCCCCCCTCCTGGAGCCTGTGATGGCCCTGGGGACCGCCACCCCCCAGGGCCGGCTCTTGCAGTGTCCCGGGGTGCCCACCCCCGGGACACTGCTGTTTGCTATGACAGGGCGGGAGCCTCGCGGCTCCCGCCCTGTCATAGCAAACATTGGTTTGGATTTTGGAAGAGAGAGCAGGAAACCTGCTCTCCCAAAATTCAAACCAGATTGCTTTTCCACACGGGGAGCTGCATGTCAGCAGCTCCCCATTTGGAAAAGCAATGCCGGCTCCCGCAGGACGTGGGGAGCCGGCAGGGACCGTGGGGGCATTGGGGCTCCCCCCACAGTCCCCAACGAGAGGCCTGGCCCCGGGGGATGGGGTCCTAGGGGCCAGAAGTGGCCAGGGAGGGGGGCCACGCGGCCCCCCTCCCCATAATAAAATTAATTTTAAAAAAAACGCAAAGGCCGGTCCCGGGGGATGGGGTCCCCGGGGCCATAAATGGCCTGAGGAGGGGGGCCACGCAGCCCCCCTCCAAATAAATAAAAAAAAAAAACACTGGCCATGCCCCAGGGGATGGGGTCCCCGGGGCCGAATATGGCCTCGGGAGGTGGGCCACGCGGCCCCCTTCCATTTTAAAAAAAATTAGGGGTCAGGCCCTGGGGGATGGGGTCCCCAGGGCCCATAAAATAGGAAAGAAAGGGGGGCCACACAACCCCCTCCTTAAAAAAAAAAAAAAAGACGCGATCATGCCAGAGGCCCCGCCCCCTCCCAGCAACACTCTGCAAATGCGCCCTGTGGCACGTTTTAAGTTGGGGAATTAATTCCCCTTCAATACTGGGGGTCCCTGGGAGCCAACTAGCCCACCAGATACCTCTAGTAAGCGCCACAGGGCTGCGTTGCAGAGAGGTGGTCCAGGCCACGCCCCTTTTTACACCTCTCTGCAACGCAGCTCTGTGGCGCTTACTGGAGGTACCTGGTGGGCTAGTTGGACCCCAGGGACCCTCAGGATTCAAGGGGACTTTATCCCCCAACTTAAAACACGCCACGGGGCGCGTTTGCACAGTGGTGAAGGGAGGGGGCGGGGCCTGAGGTGACATGTGTGCAAACACGCCCTGTGGCGCATTTTAAGTTGGGGAATTAAGTTCCCTTCAATCCTGAGGGCCCCTGGGGGCCAACTAGCCCACCAGGTTTCTCCAGTAAGCGCCACTGGCCTGCGTTGCAGAGAGGTGGTCCAGGCCACGCCCCTTTTTACATCTCTCTGCAACGCAGCTCTGTGGCGCTTACTAGAGGTACCTCGTGGGCTAGTTGGACCCCAGGGACCCTCAGGATTCAAGGGGACTTTATCCCCCAACTCAAAACACGCCACGGGGTGCGTTTGCACAGTGGTGAAGGGAGGGGGCGGGGCCTGAGGTGACATGTGTGCAAACACGCCCTGTGGCGCATTTTAAGTTGGGGAATTAAGTCCCCTTCAATCCTGAGGGCCTCTGGGGGCCAACTAGCCCACCAGGTATTTCCAGTAAGCGCCACAGGCCTGTGTTGCAGAGAGGTGGTCCAGGCCATGCCCCTTTTTACACCTCTCTGCAACGCGGCTCTGTGGCGCTTACTGGAGGTACCTCGTGGGCTAGTTGGACCCCAGGGACCCTCAGGATTCAAGGGGACTTTATCCCCCAACTTAAAACGCGCCACGGGGCGCATTTGCACAGTGGTGAAGGGAGGGGGCGGGGCCTGAGGTGACATGTGTGGAAACACGCCCTGTAGCGCGTTTTAAGTTGGGGAATTTATACCCCTTCAATCCTGAGGGCCCCTGGGGGACAACTAGGCCTCCAGTAAGCGCCACAGGCCTGTGTTGCAGAGAGGTGGTCCAGGCCACGCCCCTTTTTACACCTCTCTGCAACGCAGCTCTGTGGCGCTTACTGGAGGTACCTAGTGGGCTAGTTGGACCCCAGGGACCCTCAGGATTCAAGGGGACTTAATCTCCCAACCTAAAACGGCCACAGGGCGTGTTGGCACACGTCACCTCAGGCCCCCCCCTCCCTTCACCACTGTGCAAACACGCCCCGTGGCGCGTTTTGAGAGGTAGTTTTAATCCCCCTGCCCTATTATGTACTAGGGCCTTACAGAGGAGGTCATGCTAATCACAGGGGTACCCCAACACATAGTGTTCCCTAGTGTATGTAGGTGTTTTCACTGTATTCTAAGTGTCTTTTAGCATAGCACTGGCTCTAGGCCTAGTTACTCAGAGTCAGTTACCACCAGTACTCGTCTGAAAAAGTTGTGGGCACAGGATGATTTTGCAACAAGTCCTCTTTCTGCTCCTCTGTTGGTTCTTTCTGCACGTCTTGCTTCTTCCTGCACTTTTCTTCGTCTTTGTGGACTTCTGTTGCTTCTTTCTGCATTTCTTTTGCTTCTTTCTGTGCGTTTTTTCTTCTTTCTTCACATGTCCTTCTTCTGTAGGCATAGTTAGAAACTAGCATTTAAAAAACCTTTGAAATTCACTTAAAAACCATAGGTTTCAAGCACGTTATAGTTAGAAATTAGCATTTAAAAACCTTAGAAATTCACTGAAAAAACCATAGGTTTTAGGGACAGTTATAGTTAGTTGGACATTTCACTCGTACAAAACCAGAGAAATTCCCCGGTATAGTTAGTTCAGCTAACTATAACTCGCGCCCCAGCAATGCACTGCTGATGATGTCACATATTACATCACTCATGACATGGTCAGTGACATCACTAATGACATTATCCATGTGATAATTTAATGCATCTTCTCACACCCTAATATAACCTTTGATACACCCACTCTAAATTACAGACTGCCATTCTCAAAACCATAAACACTCCAACACCAATAACTACATACCCACTCACTGATTCTTAGGTTTACACACACATCCACTCACTCACCCGTACAGTAACTCATACTTATGGTCACTCCGTACAGGACTATCATGTGCACTCATACACCTATATAGACACTCACACACCATCACTCATCCATAGAGGTACTCACACACCTAGTCAGTCATGCAAATAATTAATCACACTGCCATTTACTCACCTATACAGTTATACACACACCAGCTCAATTACTCATACAAATACTAGCACATTCTTATGCTCTTATACAATCACTGATACAAGCACACACTCATCCATACAGCCACTCTCACAATCACACACTCTCACTTATAGCCATTTATATACTCCAACACACATATATACTGCCTTTCACATATGTAGTTACTCACACATGTACCACTGAGATGTACATTCACTTACTAACACACCCATACACACACTCACCCACCCATACAGTCCATCACAGATGCACTCTTGAAACCATGCACCCAGTTAATCACCCACTCACACATCTATGCACAGAGTCACACACACCTCACCCACACAAACACTCAGGCACCCATACAGATACTCAGACAACCAATCAATAACCCATATAGACACTCATGTAGCTATTTGCAAACCCATGCAGCCGCTTACACACCAACAGACAGACGGATACAGACATTCACACAGTTTAGTCACTAACCCATGCATTCAGTAAGATACGTTTAATCACTCACTTATAGAGTCAGTCACGCACCTACTAAATCATCCATTCAGACACTTATACACCCACTCATTCTTCAATACGCCTTTCCCTATATATATTAAACATATTTAAACTTTACAGAAACACACAGTCACTGGATGATGTCATCAGTGATGTCATCAGTGATGTCATTTGAGATGTCATCAGTGATGTCACTGACCATGTCATGAGTGATGTAATATGTGACGTCATCAGCAGTGCATTGCGGGGCGCGAGTTATAGTTAGCTGAACTAACTATAACAGGGAATTTCTCTGGTTTTGTACGAGTGAAATGTCCAACTAACTATAACTGTCCCTAAAACCTATGGTTTTTCAGTGTATATATATATATATATATATATTCACTGAAAAAAACCATAGGATTTAGGGACAGTTATAGTTAGTTGGACATTACACTCGTACAAAACCCGTGAAATTCCCCGTTATAGTTAGTTCAGGTAACTATAACTCGCGCCCCGCAATGCACTGCTGATGACGTCACATATTACATCACTCATGACATGGTCAGTGACATCACTGATGACATCACTGATGACATCTCAAATGACATCACTGATGACATCATGCAGTGACTGTGTGTTTCTGTAAAGTTTAAATATTTTAATATATATAGGAAAAGACGTATTGAAGAATGAGTGGATGTATAAGTGTCTGTATGGATGATTTAGTAGGTGCGTGACTGACTCTATAAGTGAGTGATTTAACGTATCTTACTGAATGCATGGGTTAGTGACTAAACTGGATGAATGTCTGTATCCGTCTGTCTGTTGCTGTGTAAGTGGCTGCATGTGTTTGTGAATAGCTACATGAGTGTCTATATGAGTTATTGAAAGGTTGTCTGAGTATCTGTATGGGTGCCTGAGTGTTTGTGTGGGGGGGTGTGTGCGACAATGTGCATAGATGTGTGAGTGGGTGATTCACTGGGTGGATGGTTTCAAGAGTGCATCTGTGATAGACTGTATGGGTGGGTAAGTGTGTGTAAGAGTGTGTTAGTGAGTGAATGTATGTCCCAGTGGTACATGTGTGAGTAACTACATATGTGAAAGGCAGTATATATGTGTGTTGAGTATATAAATAGCTATAAGCAGAGTGAGTGATTGTGATAGTGGCTGTATGGATGCGTGTGTGCTTGTATCAGTTATTGTATAAGAGCGTAACAATGTGCTAGTATTTGTATGATTAAGTGAGCTGGTGTGTGTATAACTGTATAGGTGAGTAAATGGCAGTGTGTTTAATTATTTGCATGACTGACTAGGTGTGTGAGTACCTCTATGGATGAGTGGCGGTGTTTGAGTGTCTATATAGGAGTAAGAGTGCATATGATAGTCCTGTACTGAGTGACCATAAGTATGAGTGACTGTACGGGTGAGTGAGTGGATGTGTGTGTGTGTAGACCTAAGAATCAGTGAGTGGGTATGTAGTTATTGGTGTTGGAGTGTCTATGGTTTTGCGAATGGCAGTCTGTAATTTAGAGTGGGTGTATCAAAAGTTATATTAGGGTGTGAGAAGATGAATGAAATTATCACATGGATGATGTCATCAGTGATGTCATTTGAGATGTCATCAGTGATGTCATCAGTGATGTCACTGACCATGTCATGAGTGATGTAATATGTGACGTCATCAGCAGTGCATTGCGGGCGCGAGTTATAGTTACCTGAACTAACTATAACGAGGGAATTTCACGGGTTTTGTACGAGTGCAATGTCCAACTAACTATAACTGTCCCTAAAACCTATGGTTTTTTCAGTGAATTTGTAAGGTTTTTAAATGCTAATTTCTAACTATAACGTGCCTGAAACCTATGGTTTTTCAGTGAATTTCAAAGGTTTTTAAATGCTAATTCCTAACTATAACATGTCTGAAACCTATGGTTTTTTTCAGTGAATTTCAAAGGTTTTGTAAATGACAATTTTTAAATGTATTAATTGTTATATTTATTTTTTTGATACTGATTTACTACATTTTTTTAAACTATTTATTTTTAGATATTTTATTTTTTTAAATACATTGTAATTACATTATACATTACATTACAAAATATACTTTCTCAGAATGAATTACTTTAGTTTAAATACTTTGCAAATAGGCAATAGACTTTTAAGTACAGTACTTACAGTTATTGCAATGGGCAACACAATTTCAAACACAATGCAACATTGAGCTCAATGTGAATTTCAAGTTAAATGCAATTAGTTACTTTATGGATTACTTTTCTAACCACAGGACTGGATCCTAGAGTCAGTCCTGGGACATCTCCTGTAAACAGTTGAGTAAAAGCGTTTTGGTTACAGTAGTGATTTTTAAGGAATATTATTGTATTTTAAAAGTTGACAGAAACTTTTTCACATAGAATCACCAATGTTATCCTATGGGAGGAAATTCACTTAGCAGGTAAGTAGTGTTATCGTTACTTTTTCTTACTCAGTGGTGGATCCTGGATCCAGCACTGGTGCATCTCCTGTAAACAGTTGAAAGAATGCGTTTAAGTCATTCAGGCGATTTTTAAGGAATATTTGTAGTTTGTGAAAATCAACACTTTGAAACTTTTCTGCTGAAAACCAGACAATGGATTCCTATGGAAGGAAATATAAGTTACTGGTAAGTACGGTTAAAATTACTTTTCAGGATCAGTACTGGGCTGAAAGATGCAGCACTGAGGTCTCTCCTGATAACAGGTGAGTAAATCGGAATTCGTATTTTGGCTGATTTTAGAGGAATATTTGTATGTTTCAAAAATCGACACTTAGAAACTTTTTCAGCAAAAAGCAGGCAATGATATCCTATGGAAGGAAATTCAAGTTACTGGTAAGTACGGTTAAAATTACTTTTCAGGATCAGTACTGGGCTGAAAGATGCAGCACTGAGGTCTCTCCTGATAACAGGTGAGTAAATCAGAATTCGTATTTCGGCTGATTTTAGAGGAATATTATAAAGTTCCAAAACTCCACACTTAGAAGAATTTCCAAGTGAAACCAGTCAATGATATCCTATGGAAGGAAATTCAAGTTACTGGTAAGTACGGTTAAAATTACTTTTCAGGATCAGTACTGGGCTGAAAGATGCAGCACTGGGTTCTCTCCTGATAACAGGTGAGTAAATCGGAATTCGTAGTTCGGTTGATTTTAGAGGAATATTATAAAGTTCCAAACTCCACACTTAGAAGAATTTCCAAGTGAAACCAGTCAATGTTAGCCTATGGAAGGAAATTCAAGTTGCTGGTAAGTACGGTTAAAATTACTTTTCAGGATCAGTACTGGGCTGAAAGATGCAGCACTGAGGTCTCTCCTGATAACAGGTGAGTAAATCGGAATTCGTAGTTTGGCTGATTTTAGAGGAATATTTGTATGTTTCAAAAATCGACACAGAAACTTTTCATCAAAAAGCAGGCAATGATATCCTATGGAAGGAAATTCAAATTACTGGTAAGTACGGTTAAAATTACTTTTCAGGATCAGTACTGGGCTGAAAGATGCAGCACTGAGGTCTCTCCTGATAACAGGTGAGTAAATAGGAATTTGTAGTTCGGCTGATTTTAGAGGAATATTTGTACAATGGTGAAGGGAGGGGCGGGGCCTGAGGTGACATCTGTGCAAACGCGCCCCGTGGCGCGTTTTAAGTTGGGGATTAAGTCCCCTTGAATCATGAGGGTCCCTGGGGGCCAACTAGCCCCCCAGGAACCACCAGTTTGCGCCAGGGGGCTGCGTTGCAGAGACGTGTACAGAGGCCACACCCCTTTTCCCACCTCTCTGCACCGCAGCTCTGTGGCGCTTTCTGGACGTACCTGTTGGGCTAGTTGGCCCCCAGGGACCCTCAGGATTAAAGGGGATTTAATTCCCCATCTTAAAACACGCCACGGGGCCTGTTTGCACACATGTCACCTGAAGCCCCGCCCCCTCCCTTCACCACTGTGCAAACGCGCCCCGTGGTGCGTTTTAAGTTGGGGGATTAAGTCCCCTTGAATCCTGAGGGTCCCTGGAGTCCAACTAGCCCACCATGACGGTCTTTGTCAAAGTCACTCCGTAACCCCGAAGTGGCTGTTTATTAAATGCATTCACAAGTTCAAAATAAATAAACATAGAAAACATATGCATACATAGGAGTCTCCAAACATTAGAAAACAGACTCCTGCCAAATGAAAAGCACTTTACAGTTTGTTAAAGCTTAATTCATTGACTCACATGAAACAAAAATAAAACATCATTTGTGGGGGTATTGTGAAAAACAACCCAAGTGGTTGCCTGTCTCGCCTCGCGCTGCCACCGCGAGTAAACAAGGTACACAACGAGTTAATTAAATTAAGATGCAAGTGCTATTTAATTTATCCTATTTTAATTATATTTATATTTGTTTTACACGCTCTCAGCCCAACCTCGCGCAGCCACCGCGGGTGAGCAGAGTAGGACGCAAGTGCTCTTAGCGTGTTAACATCGTGCTAACAGACGTCCGTTCCAAAGTTATGGCAGAACAGACTAGCAGTAACTGCTATTTCTAAAGATACTCGGCAAGTGCCTGAGTATCCAGGTAGCGCCTCTCACACCTGGCTAATTTTTGATAGCATGTACTAAGTCCTGTAGCCCGACGCTCCTACAGGCCTATTGTGCACTCATCTTGTGACCCCTATTAGTTTGCAAGTAAAAAACCCCACAAGTGTGAAAAAAGAATAAAGAGAATGCCCTCACATAAAAACCCACTGTCACGTGGACCCACCCTAGGTGCTATTAATAGGTGATAAAGTGAAAAGTGTGTGGACATCGGACACTAGTAATCAAAGCAGCCGCTTTGAGTCAGTGTAATCCATATTCGGTTACAGAGGGGAGACATTGAGTTAGAAAGCAGGGACACAGCAGCAGGAAGCGGAGTAAGGGTCCCTGAAAGATATATATGTATACAGTGTCCAAAAAACAAGGTAGGGCACCAACGGTATATATGATATCTTCTCTACCCTAGATGCACATGGAGGTCCTCCTCATGGTTGAGGCCCCCAGGGATCTTGCTCTGAAGGCGGATGATGTACTCGGATTCCAGGCGCCGAAGGCTGCATTCCCGATCTCCACCTCGAGCTGGGGCTGGTATCCTGTCAATGCCAAAATAAGACATCTTAGAACAGATATCAGTGACATTCCTGTGCTCCAAATCGCAGTGCTTGGCCACTGTGTAAGTCAAGTCCCTATTTCTGATGGCACGCAGATGTTCCAAAATACGTTTCTTAACCGGGAAGATCATGCTCCCAACATAGCGCAAACCACACATGCAGGTCAACACATAAACAACATGATCAGTGGTACAGTTAATGAAGTTGCGTATCGTCTCACTTTTCCCTGTTGTGAGATTGTTTCTTGACATTACAGCTGTTGCTACAGGCCTTACAGTGCCCACACTTGTAGAACACTGGGAGTTCCTTCAGCCATGTCTCCTGGGTTCTGCTGCCCTGTGTCAGGTGGCTGTGTACAAGCATGTTTTGCAATGAATCACATTTGCGATGTGTGATGTGTGGTATAGGGCTGACCAGTTTGCCTATCACCCCATCATTCCTGACTAGGTACCAATGTTTTCGTACTGTTCTTTGAATTGCCTGTGAGGCGATGTTAAAAGTGGTTATCAGTCTCACCTCCTGCTTAGTCTTGCCCTTTGTTTTAGGGACCAGGAGACTATTCATGTCCCTTGTGGAAGCTTTCTCAACTGCTTTTCTGATTGTTCTGCCAGTGTAGCCCTGTGTCTTGAAACGGCCTAGCATATTCTTCTGTTCCGTAGCATAGGCCTCCCTGGAACTGCAGTTTCTTTTTGCCCTGAGGAGCTCACCATAAGGGATGCTCCTCTTCAGCCCATCAGGGTGGTGGCTCCGGGCATGCAGTAAGCTATTCCCTGCGGTAGCCTTTCTAAACAAGCTCGTGTGTAAGACCTCATCTTTAATCTCGACTAGGACATCAAGGAACTCAATCTTGGTGGCATGAATCTTGCTTGTGAATTTAAGATTTAAAGTGTTGTCTGATAAACCCGAAATAAAGCTGTGTAACATATCCTGTGGACCCTCCCAAATCAGAAAAATATCGTCGCTTTAGCGGGTCCACAGGATAAGGTTGTCCATGTAGAGTTCATTGTCCCTGTGCCAAAGGTGCTCCGCCTCCCACCACCCCATAAACATACAGGCGTAGCTGGGAGCGAAGCAACTTCCCATCGCAGTCCCTGTGTTTTGCTTGTACCATTTATCCTGGAAAAGGAAGCAGTTATTGTGTAAACAGAAATGTAACATGTTTAACAAGAGCATGGTATGATCATACATGGAAAGCCGTCTGTTCCGAAAAAAATACTTGCTTGCCTTTAGCCCCAAGCTATGTTCAATACATGTATACAGGGATACTACGTCCACTGTAGCAAGGATATACGAGCCCTTCCAAGGGATTCCCTGTATTTTAGAGAGGAAATCCGTGGTGTCTCTGCAAAAGTAGGGCAAGTTAATCACATATTGGCACAGGAAGTAGTCCAAGTAGATGGAAGTATTCTCTAATAGACTCTGGTTAGCCGAAATTATGGGTCTGCCTGGCAGGTCTGTGGCATGTTTGTGTACCTTTGGGAGCATATAAAACACCGGGGAAACAGGTTTCTTCACCAACAGAAAAAGAAACTCATTTTGGCTCAAAATGCCCTGCCCCTGCCAAATATCCAGCAGTTTATGATACTCCAGTATGGTCTTGTTGTATTCTATCAGGCTTGACCTCAGGTAGCTCCCTGAGTACTCTAACTGACGTTTCGCCTCCATCCTGTACTTGTTAATATCCCAAAGGACGACATTGCCCCCCTTATTGGAGGGCTTTATGACAAAAGTGTCTGCTTTTCGGAGGGACTGTAATCCCACCCTTTGTGCTGGTGTTAGGTTTGTGGCAAACTGATTGCGCTGCTTCTTCCACAGTTCCAATAGATCCAGCATTACTTTTTCGTGGTATGTATCAATACCATCGTGCAAGGTTACGGGATTGAACCTGGATCTAGGCTTAAAATCATTCCTAGACCTGCGGTCTGTGGCAATATCCAAACTAGCCATTAGTTCCTGGTCCGTTTCCCAGTCCCTCGTGCCCAAATCTATCTCTCTGAGAGTGGCAAGTGTCTCAATGTCACCAATAGAAAGGGAATGTGCTGTGGGGTCCCCAGAGGTGGTAGGTTGGGTATCAGGGGGAATATTTCTACTTTGTTTCAGCGTGTGGACTTTCAACAACTTAAGCTTCCTGATAAAGAGGAAAAAGTTAATGCATACTCTGGAATAATCAAAATTCGCAGTGGGGCAAAAGGATAACCCTAATTCCAAAACTGAGCGTTCTTCGGGGGTAATGTTATGCGAGGAAAGGTTGATAATAGAAAAGTTAGGTTGCTCACCCATTACTTGTTGCGCTTGGAACGCCGTGTGCCTCTCCCATGCGGCATCTCATTGTCTTTGGCTTTCACCTCCTCTCCTGGTCTTTCTTTTTCTGGTTCGTTGCCTCCTCCTCTTCCTCTTCCCCGGGGTGGTTTCTTTTTCCCGCTCAGGCTCTGCTGTAAAAAACGGCACTCTGTAAGTGTCGTGAAAGGTCCCCTGTTAGTCCCAGATGTCCCCTGGCGTTCATCCAGGTCTGAAGGTGCATCAGAGCTAGACTCGGAGGTCTCAGACTCCTGTATGCGTAATGTCTCAGTTCTTATGAAATCCTTTCTCGCTGAGTCAAACTTTTGGCCGAATGTGAGAATTCGGCCCTGAGCATAGTCATTTCTGTCCCTGATGAATATATATATATATATATTCACTGAAAAAACCATAGGTTTTAGGGACAGTTATAGTTAGTTGGACATTGCACTCGTACAAAACCCGTGAAATTCCCCTGTTATAGTTAGTTCAGCTAACTATAACTCGCGCCCCACAATGCACTGCTGATGACGTCACATATTACATCACTCATGACATGGTCAGTGACATCACTGATGACATCACTGATGACATCTCAAATGACATCACTGATGACATCACTGATGACATCATCCAGTGACTGTGTGTTTCTGTAAAGTTTAAATATGTTTAATATATATAGGGAAAGGCGTATTGAAGAATGAGTGGGTGTATAAGTGTCTGAATGGATGATTTAGTACGTGAGTGACTGACTCTACAAGTGAGTGATTAAACGTATCTTACTGAATGCATGGGTTAGTGACTAAACTGTGTGAATGTCTGTATCCGTCTGTTTGTTGGTGTGTAAGTGGATGCATGGATTTGCGAATAGCTACATGAGTGTCTATATGGGTTATTGATTGGTTCTCTGAGTATCTGTATGGCTGCCTGAGTGTTTGTGTGGGTGGGGTGTGTGTGACTCTATACATAGATGTGTGAGTGGGTGATTCACTGGGTGCATGATTTCAAGAGTGCATCTGTGATGGACTGCTTGGGTGGGTGAGTGTGTGTATGGGTGTGTTAGTGAGTGAATGTATATCTCAGTGGTACATGTGCAAGTAACTACATATGTAAAAGGCAGTATATATGTGTGTTAGAGTATTTAAATGGCTATAAGTGAGAGTGTGTTATTGTGAGAGTGGCTGTATGGATGCGTGTGTGCTTGTATCAGTTATTGTATAAGAGCATAAGAATGTGCTAGTATTTGTATGAGTAAGTGAGCTGGTGTGTGTATAACTGTATAGGTGAGTAAATGGGTGTGTGATTAATTTTTTGCATGACTGACTAGGTGTGTGAGTACCTCTATGGATGAGTGGCGGTGTGTGAGTGTTTATATAGGTGTATGAGTGCATATGATAGTCCTGTGCTGAGTGACTGTAAGTATGAGTGACTGTACAGGTGAGTGAGTGGATGTGTGTGTAGACCTAAGAATCAGTGAGTGGGTATGTAGTTTTTGGTGTTGGAGTGTCTATGGTTTTGAGAATGGCAGTCTGTAATTTAGAGTGGGTGTATCAAAAGTTATATTAGGGTGTGAGAAGATGCATGAAATTATCACATGGATGATGTCATCAGTGATGTCATTTGAGATGTCATCAGTGATGTCATCAGTGATGTCACTGACCATGTCATGAGTGATGTAATATGTGACGTCATCAGCAGTGCATTGCGGGGCGCGAGTTATAGTTAGCTGAACTAACTATAACAGGGGAATTTCACGGGTTTTGTACGAGTGCAATGTCCAACTAACTATAACTGTCCCTAAAACCTATGGTTTTTTCAGTGAATTTCAAAGGTTTTTTAAATGCTAATTTCTAACTATAACGTGTCTGAAACCTATGGTTTTTTCAGTTAATTTCAAAGGTTTTATAAATGCTAATTTCTAACTATAACGTGCCTGAAACCTATGGTTTTTTCAGTGAATTTCAAAGGTTTTTAAATGCTAATTTCTAACTATAACGTGCCTGAAACCTATGGTTTTTTCAGTGAATTTCAAAGGTTTTTAAATGCTAATTTCTAACTATAACGTGCTTGAAACCTATGATTTTTAAGTGAATTTCAAAGGTTTTTTAAATGCTAGTTTCTAACTATGCCAACAGAGGTAGGACATGTGAAGAAAGAAGAAAAAACGCACAGAAAGAAGCAAAAGATGTGCAGAAAGAACCAACAGAGGAGCAGAAAGAGGCCTTGTTGCAAAATCATCCTGTGCCCACAACTTTTTCAGACGGGTACTGGTGGTAACTGACTCTGACTAACCAGAGGTGAAGGGAGGGGGGCCTGAGGTGACATGTGTGCAAACGCGCCCCATGGCGCGTTTTAAGTTGCGGGATTAAGTCCCCTTGAATCCTGAGGGTCCCTGGGGCCCAACTAGCCCCCAGGTACCTACAGTTAGGACCACAGAGCTGAGTTGCAGAGAGGCGTTCCGAGGCCACGCACCTTTTTCACCTCTCTGCAACGCAACTCTGTTGTGCTTACTGAAGGTACCTGGTGGGCTAGTTGGCCCCCAGGATTCAAAGGGAATTAACTCCCCAACTTAAAACGCACCACAGGGCGTGTTTGCGCACATGTCACCTGAGGCCCCGCCCCCTCCCTCCACCACTGTGCAAACGCGCCCCGTGGCGCGTTTTAAGTTGGGGGATTAGTTCACCTTGAATCCTGAGAGTCCCTGGGGCCCAACCAGCCCACCAGGTACTTCCAGTAAGCACCACAGGCCTGCGTTGCAACGCCTGTAACAAATTGTTCAGTTGTGTTTAGGTAGTGAAGAGGGTCGTGCTGGGGGTAGTGTTTTAGGGTTTAGGGTAGTGCAGTGGTGTTTGTGTAGTGTAGGGGGTCATGCTGGGGGTAGATTTAGGGTTTAGGGTAGTGCAGTGGTGTTTGTGTAGTGTAGGGGGTCATGCTGGGGGTAGATTTAGGGTTTAGGGTAGTGCAGTGGTGTTTGGGTAGTGTAGGGAGTCGTCCTGGGGGGAGTGTTTTAGGGTTTAGGGTAGTACAGTGGTGTTTGGGTAGTGTAGGGGGTTGTGCTGGGGTTAGTGTTTTAGGGTTTAGGGTAGTGCAGTGGTGTTTGGGTAGTGTAGGGGGTCGTGCTGGGGGGAGTGTTTTAGGGTTTAGGGCAGTGCAGTGGTGTTCGGGTAGTGTAGGGGGTCATGCTGGGGGAGTGTTTTAGGGTTTAGGGCAGTGCAGTCGTGTTCGGGTAGTGTAGGGGGTCGTGCTGGGGGAGTATTTTAGGGTTTAGGGTAGTGCAGTGGTGTTCGGGTAGTGTAGGGGGTCATGCTGGGGGTAGTGTTCTAGGGTTTAGGGCAGTGCAGTGGTGTTCGGGCAGTGTAGGGGGTCGTGCTGGGGGTGGTGTTTTAGGGTTTAGGGCAGTGCAGTGGTGTTCGGGCAGTGTAGGGGGTCGTGCTGGGGGTGGTGTTTCAGGGTTTAGGGCAGTGCAGTGGTGTTCGGGCAGTGTAGGGGGTCATGCAGGGGTGGTGTTTCAGGGTTTAGGGCAGTGCAGTGGTGTTCGGGCAGTGTAGGGGGTCGTGCAGGGGTGGTGTTTCAGGGTTTAGGGCAGTGGTGTTCGGGCAGTGTAGGGGGTCATGCTGGGGGTGGTGTTTCAGGGTTTGGGGCAGTGCAGTGGTGTTCGAGCAGTAAAGGGGGTCATGCTGGGGGTGGTGTTTCAGGGTTTAGGGCAGTGCAGTGGTGTTCAGGCAGTGTAGGGGGTGGTGCAGGGGGTGGTGTTTCAGGTTTTAGGGCAGTGCAGTGGTGTTCGGGCAGTGTAGGGGGTGGTGCAGGGGGTGGTGTTTCAGGTTTTAGGGCAGTGCAGTGGTGTTCGGGCAGTGTAGGGGGTCGTGCAGGGGGTGGTGTTTCAGGGTTTAGGGCAGTGCAGTGGTGTTCGGGCAGTTTAGGGGGCGGTGCAGGGGGTGGTGTTTCAGGGTTTAGGGCAGTTCAGTGGTGTTCGGGCATTGTAGGGGGTGGTGCTGGGGCTGGTGTTTCAGGGTTTAGGGCAGTGCAGTGGTGTTCGGGCAGTGTAGGGGGTCGTGCTGGGGCTGGTGTTTCAGGGTTTAGGGCAATGCAGTGGTGTTCGGGCAGTGTAGGGGGTCTTGCTGGGGCTGGTGTTTCAGGGTTTAGGGCAGTGCAGTGGTGTTCGGGCAGTGTAGGGGGTCGTGCTGGGGCTGGTGTTTCAGGGTTTAGGGCAATGCAGTGGTGTTCGGGCAGTGTAGGGGGTCTTGCTGGGGCTGGTGTTTCAGGGTTTAGGGCAGTGCAGTGGTGTTCGGGCAGTGTAGGGGGTCGTGCTGGGGGTGGTGTTTCAGGGTTTAGGGCAGTGCAGTGGTGTTCGGCAGTGTAGGGGGTCGTGCTGGGGCTAGTGTTTCAGGGTTTAGGGCAGAGCAATGGTGCTCAGGCAGTGTAGGGGGTTGTGCTGGGGTGGTGTTTCAGGGTTTAGGGCAGTGCAGTGGTGTTCGGCAGTGTAGGGGGTCGTGCTGGGGCTAGTGTTTCAGGGTTTAGGGCAGAGCAATGGTGCTCAGGCAGTGTAGGGGGTCATGCTGGGGTGGTGTTTCAGGGTTTAGGGCAGTGCAGTGGTGTTCCGGCAGTGTAGGGGGTCGTGCAGAGGGTGGTGTTTCAGGGTTTAGTGCAGTGGTGTTCGGGCAGTGTAGGGGGTCGTGCTGGGGTGGTGTTTCAGGGTTTAGGGCAGTGCAGTGGTGTTCGGGCAGTGTAGGGTGTCGTGCTGAGGGGTGGTGTTTCAGGGTTTAGGGCAGTGCAGTAGTGTTTGGGCAGTGTAGGGGGTCGTGCAGGGGGTGGTGTTTCAGGGTTTAGGGCAGTGCAGTGTTGTTCGGCCAGTGTAGGTAGTCTTGCTGGGGGTGGTGTTTCAGGGTTTAGGGCAGTGCAGTAGTTTTCGGGCAGTGTAGGCGGTCGTGCTGGGGCTGGTGTTTCAGGGTTGAGGGCAGTGCAGTGGTGTTTGGGCAGTGTACGGGGTTGTGCTGGGGTGGTGTTTCAGGGTTTAGGGCAGTGCAGTGGTGTTCAGGCAGTGTAGGGGGTCGTGCTGGGGCTGGTGTTTCAGGGTTTAGGGCAGTGCAGTGGTGTTCGGGCAGTGTAGGGGGTCTTGCTGGGGGTGGTGTTTCAGGGTTTAGGGCAGTGCAGTGGTGTTCGGGCAGTATAGGGTTCTTGCTGGGGGTGGTGTTTCAGGGTTTAGGGCAGTGGTGTTCGGGCAGTGTAGGGGGTCTTGCTGGGGGTGATGTTTCAGGGTTTAGGGCAGTGCAGTTGTGTTCATGCAGTGTAGGGGGTCTTGCTGGGGGTAGTGTTTCAGGGTTTAGGGCGGTGCAGTTGTGTTCATGCAGTGTAGGGGGTCGTGCTGGGGGTGGTGTTTCAGGGTTTAGGGC
The DNA here is from genome assembly GCA_963921515.1 of Calotriton arnoldi. NCBI lineage: Eukaryota > Metazoa > Chordata > Amphibia > Caudata > Salamandridae > Calotriton > Calotriton arnoldi. The sequence goes on along the minus strand of CAWUFW010002244.1, from coordinate 1,742,813 downwards.
AGTGCAGTAGTGTTCGAGCAGTGTAGGGGGTCGTGCAGGGGGTGGTGTTTCAGGGTTTAGGGCAGTGCAGTGGTGTTCTGGCAGTGTAGGGTGTCATGCTGGGGGTGGGGTTTCAGGGTTTAGGGCAGTACAGTGGTGTTCGGGCAGTGTAGTGGGTCGTGCAGGGGGTGGTGTTTCAGGGTTTAGGGCAGTGCAGTGGTGTTCGGGCAGTGTAGGGGGTCGTGCTGGGGCTGGTGTTTCAGGGTTTAGGGCAGTGCAGTTGTGTTCGGGCAGTGTAGGGGGTCTTGCTGGGGGTGGTGTTTCAGGGTTTAGGGCAGTGGTGTTCGGGCAGTGTAGGGGGTCTTGCTGGGGGTGATGTTTCAGGGTTTAGGGCAGTGCAGTGGTGTTCGGGCAGTGTAGGGGGTCTTGCTGGGGGTAGTGTTTCAGGGTTTAGGGCAGTGCAGTGGTGTTCGTGCAGTATAGGGGGTCGTGCTGGGGATGGTGTTTCTGGGTTTAGGGCAGTGCAGTAGTGTTCGAGCAGTGTAGGGGTTGTGCAGGGGGTGGTGTTTCAGGGTTTAGGGCAGTGCAGTGGTGTTCGGGCAGTGTAGGGGGTTGCGCTGTGGGTGGTGTTTCAGGGTTTAGGGCAGTGCAGTGGTGTTCGGGCAGTGTAGGTGGTCATGCACGGGGTGGTGTTTCAGGGTTTAGGGCAGTGCAGTGGTGTTTGGGCAGTGTAGGGTGTTGTGCTAGGGCTGGTGTTTCAGGGTTCAGGGCAGTGCAGTGGTGTTCAGGCAGTGTAGGGGGTCGTGCTGAGGCTGGTGTTTCACAGTTTAGGGCAGTGCAGTGGTGTTCGGGCAGTGTAGGGGGTCGTGCTGGTGTTTCAGGGTTTAGGGCAGTGCAGTGGTGTTCGGGCAGTGTAGGCGGTCGTGCTGGGGCTGGTGTTTCAGGGTTTAGGGCAGTGCAGTGGTTTTCAGGCAGTATAGGGGGTCGTGCTGGGGCTGGTGTTTCAGGGTTTAGGGCAGTGCAGTGGTGCTCGGGCAGTGTAGGGGGTCGTGCTGGGGGTGATGTTTCAGGGTTTAGGGTAGTGCAGTGGTGTTCGGGCAGTGTAGGGGGTCGTGCAGGGGCTGGTGTTTCAAGGTTTAGGGCAGTGCAGTGGTGTTCGGCCAGTGTAGGGGGTCGTGCTGGGGCTGGTGTTTCAGGGTTTTGGGCAGAGCAGTGGTGTTCGGGCAGTGTATGGGGTCATGCTGAGGGTAGTGTTTCAGGGTTTAGGGCAGTGCAGTGGTGTTCGGGCAGTGTAGGGGGTCGTTGGGGGTGGTGTTTCAGGGTTTAGGTCAGTGGTTTTCGGGCAGTGTAGGGGGTCTTGCTGGGGGTGATGTTTCAGGGTTTAGGCCAGTGCAGTGGTGTTCGGGCAGTGTAGGGGGTCTTGCTGGGGGTAGTGTTTCAGGGTTTAGGGCAGGGCAGTGGTGTTCGGGCAGTGTAGGGGGTCATGCTGGGGGTGGTGTTTCAGGGTTTAGGGCAGTGTAGTGGTGTTCGGGCAGTGTAGGGGGTCGTGCAGGGGGTGGTATTTCAGGGTTTAGGGCAGTGCAGTGGTGTTCTGGCAGTGTAGGGGGTCATGCTGGGGGTGGGGTTTCAGGGTTTAGGGCAGTACAGTGGTGTTCGGGCAGTGTAGTGGGTCGTGCAGGGGTGGTGTTTCAGGGTTTAGGGCAGTGCAGTGGTGTTCGGGCAGTGTAGGGGGTCGTGCTGGAGCTGGTGTTTCAGGGTTTAGGGCAGTGCAGTTGTGTTCGGGCAGTGTAGGGGGTCTTGCTGGGGGTGGTGTTTCAGGGTTTAGGGCAGTGCAGTGGTGTTCGGGCAGTATAGGGGTCTTGCTGGGGGTGGTGTTTCAGGGTTTAGGGCAGTGGTGTTCGGGCAGTGTAGGTGGTCTTGCTGGGGGTGATGTTTCAGGGTTTAGGGCAGTGCAGTGGTGTTCGGGCAGTGTAGGGGGTCTTGCTGGGGGTAGTGTTTCAGGCTTTAGGGCGGGGCAGTGGTGTTCGTGCAGTGTAGGGGGTCGTGCTGGGGGTGGTGTTTCAGGGTTTAGGGCAGTGCAGTAGTGTTCGGGCAGTGTAGGGGGTCGTGCAGGGGGTGGTGTTTCAGGGTTTAGGGCAGTGCAGTGGTGTTCTGGCAGTGTAGGGGGTCATGCTGGGGGTGGGGTTTCAGGGTTTAGGGCAGTACAGTGGTGTTCGGGCAGTGTAGTGGGTCGTGCAGGGGGTGGTGTTTCAGGGTTTAGGGCAGTGCAGTGGTGTTCGGGCAGTGTAGGGGGTCGTGCTGGGGCTGGTGTTTCAGGGTTTAGGGCAGTGCAGTTGTGTTCGGGCAGTGTAGGGGGTCTTGCTGGGGGTGGTGTTTCAGGGTTTAGGGCAGTGGTGTTCGGGCAGTGTAGGGGTCTTGCTCGGGGTGATGTTTCAGGGTTTAGGGCAGTGCAGTGGTGTTCGGGCAGTGTAGGGGGTCTTGCTGGGGGTAGTGTTTCAGGGTTTAGGGCAGTGCAGTGGTGTTCGTGCAGTATAGGGGGTCGTGCTGGTGATGGTGTTTCTGGGTTTAGGGCAGTGCAGTAGTGTTCGAGCAGTGTAGGGGGTTGTGCAAGGGGTGGTGTTTCAGGGTTTAGGGCAGTGCAGTGGTGTTCGGGCAGTGTAGGGGGTTGCGCTGTGGGTGGTGTTTCAGGGTTTAGGGCAGTGCAGTGGTGTTCGGGCAGTGTAGGTGGTCATGCACGGGGTGGTGTTTCAGGGTTTAGGGCAGTGCAGTGGTGTTCGGGCAGTGTAGGGTGTTGTGCTAGGGCTGGTGTTTCAGGGTTCAGGGCAGTGCAGTGGTGTTCAGGCAGTGTAGGGGGTCGTGCTGAGGCTGGTGTTTCACAGTTTAGGGCAGTGCAGTGGGGTTCGGGCAGTGTAGGGGGTCGTGCTGGGGCTGGTGTTTCAGGGTTTAGGGCAGTGCCGTGGTGTTCGGGCAGTGTAGGCGGTCGTGCTGGGGCTGGTGTTTCAGGGTTTAGGGCAGTGCAGTGGTTTTTAGGCAGTGTAGGGGGTCGTGCTGGGGCTGGTGTTTCAGGGTTTAGGGCAGTGCAGTGGTGCTCGGGCAGTGTATGGGGTCGTGCTGGGGGTGATGTTTCAGGGTTTAGGGTAGTGCAGTGGTGTTTGGGCAGTGTAGGGGGTCATGCAGGGGCTGGTGTTTCAAGGTTTAGGGCAGTGCAGTGGTGTTCGGGCAGTGTAGGGGGTCGTGCTGGGGCTGGTGTTTCAGGGTTTTGGGCAGAGCAGTGGTGTTCGGGCAGTGTAGGGGGTCATGCTGAGGGTAGTGTTTCAGGGTTTAGGGCAGTGCAGTGGTGTTTGGGCAGTGTAGGGGGTCGTGCTGGGGGTGGTGTTTCAGGGTTTAGGTCAGTGGTTTTCGGGCAGTGTAGGGGGTCTTGCTGGGGGTGATGTTTCAGGGTTTAGGGCAGTGCAGTGGTGTTTGGGCAGTGTAGGGGGTCTTGCTGGGGGTAGTGTTTCAGGGTTTAGGGCAGGGCAGTGGTGTTCGGGCAGTGTAGGGGGTCATGCTGGGGGTGGTGTTTCAGGGTTTAGGGCAGTGTAGTGGTGTTCGGGCAGTGTAGGGGGTCTTGCTGGGGTAGTGTTTCAGGGTTTAGGGCGGTGCAGTTGTGTTCGTGCAGTGTAGGGGGTCGTGCTGGGGGTGGTGTTTCAGGGTTTAGGGCAGTGCAGTAGTGTTCGGGCAGTGTAGGGGGTCGTGCAGGGGTGGTATTTCAGGGTTTAGGGCAGTGCAGTGGTGTTTTGGCAGTGTAGGGGGTCATGCTGGGGGTGGGGTTTCAGGGTTTAGGGCAGTACAGTGGAGTTCGGGCAGTGTAGTGGGTCGTGCAGGGGGTGGTGTTTCAGGGTTTAGGGCAGTGCAGTGGTGTTCGGGCAGTGTAGGGGGTCGTGCTGGGGCTGGTGTTTCAGGGTTTAGGGCAGTGCAGTTGTGTTCGGGCAGTGTAGGGGGTCTTGCTGGGGGTGGTGTTTCAGGGTTTAGGGCAGTGCAGTTGTGTTCGGGCAGTGTAGGGGGTCTTGCTGGGGGTGATGTTTCAGGGTTTAGGGCAGTGCAGTGGTGTTCGGGCAGTGTAGGGGGTCTTGCTGGGGGTAGTGTTTCAGGCTTTAGGGCAGTGCAGTGGTGTTCGTGCAGTATAGGGGGTCGTGCTGGGGATGGTGTTTCTGGGTTTAGGGCAGTGCAGTAGTGTTCGAGCAGTGTAGGGGGTTGTGCAGGGGGTGGTGTTTCAGGGTTTAGGGCAGTGCAGTGGTGTTCGGGCAGTGTAGGGGGTTGCGCTGTGGGTGGTGTTTCAGGGTTTAGGGCAGTGCAGTAGTGTTCGGGCAGTGTAGGTGGTCATGCACGGGGTGGTGTTTCAGGGTTTAAGGCAGTGCAGTGGTGTTCGGGCAGTGTAGGGTGTTGTGCTAGGGCTGGTGTTTCAGGGTTCAGGGCAGTGCAGTGGTGTTCAGGCAGTGTAGGGGGTCGTGCTGAGGCTGGTGTTTCACAGTTTAGGGCAGTGCAGTGGTGTTCGGGCAGTGTAGGGGGTCGTGCTGGGGCTGGTGTTTCAGGGTTTAGGGCAGTGCAATGGTGTTCGGGCAGTGTAGGCGGTCGTGCTGGGGCTGGTGTTTCAGGGTTTAGGGCAGTGCAGTGGTGTTCAGGCAGTGTAGGGGGTCGTGCTGGGGCTGGTGTTTCAGGGTTTAGGGCAGTGCAGTGGTGCTCGGGCAGTGTAGGGGGTCGTGCTGGGGGTGATGTTTCAGGGTTTAGGGTAGTGCAGTGGTGTTCGGGCAGTGTAGGGGGTCGTGCAGGGGCTGGTGTTTCAAGGTTTAGGGCAGTGCAGTGGTGTTCGGGCAGTGTAGGGGGTCGTGCTGGGGCTGGTGTTTCAGGGTTTTGGGCAGAGCAGTGGTGTTCGGGCAGTGTAGGGGGTCATGCTGAGGGTAGTGTTTCAGGGTTTAGGGCAGTGCAGTGGTGTTCGGGCAGTGTAGGGGGTCGTGCTGGGGGTGGTGTTTCAGGGTTTAGGTCAGTGGTTTTCGGGCAGTGTAGGGGGTCTTGCTGGGGGTGATGTTTCAGGGTTTAGGGCAGTGCAGTGGTGTTCGGGCAGTGTAGGGGGTCTTGCTGGGGGTAGTGTTTCAGGCTTTAGGGCAGGGCAGTGGTGTTCGGGCAGTGTAGGGGGTCATGCTGGGGGTGGTGTTTCAGGGTTTAGGGCAGTGTAGTGGTGTTCGGGCAGTGTAGGGGGTCGTGAAGGGGGTGGTGTTTCAGGGTTTAGGGCAGTGCAGTGGTGTTCGGGCAGTGTAGGGGGTCGTGCTAGGGGTGGTGTTTCAGGGTTTAGGGCAGTGCAGTGGTGTTCGGGCAGTGTAGGGGGTCATGCAGGGGCTGGTGTTTCAGGGTTTAGGGCAGTGCAGTGGTGTTCGGGCAGTGTAGGGGGTCGTGCTGGGGGTAGTGTTTTAGGGTTTAGGGTAGTGCAGTGGTGCTTGTGTAGTGTAGGGGGTCGTGCTGGGGGTAGTGTTTTAGGGTTTAGGGTAGTGCAGTGGTGTTTGTGTAGTGTAGGGGGTCATGTTTTAGGGTAGTGCAGTGGTGTTTGGGTAGTGTAGGGGGTCATGCTGGGGGTAGTGTTTTAGGATTTAGGTTAGTGCAGTGGTGTTTGGGTAGTGTAGGGGGTCGTGCTGGGGGTAGTGTTTTAGGGTTTAGGGTAGTGCAGTGGTGTTTGTGTAGTGTAGGGGGTCGTGCTGGGGGTAGTGTTTTAGGGTTTAGGGTAGTGCAGTGGTGCTTGTGTAGTGTAGGGGGTCGTGCTGGGGGTAGTGTTTTAGGGTTTAGGGTAGTGCAGTGGTGTTTGTGTAGTGTAGGGGGTCATGTTTTAGGGTAGTGCAGTGGTCTTTGGGTAGTGTAGGGGGTCGTGCTGGTGGTAGTGTTTTAGCATTTAGGTTAGTGCAGTGGTGTTTGGGTAGTGTACGGGGTCGTGCTGGGGGTAGTGTTTAGGGGTTTAGGATAGTGCAGTGGTGCTTGTGTAGTGTAGGGGGTCGTGCTGGGGGTAGTGTTTTAGGGTTTAAGGTAGTGCAGTGGTGTTTTTGTAGTGTAGGGGGTCATGTTTTAAGATGCAATGCTCCAATACCTGACCAGTCTGCACTACATAAAACTGCAAAAAAACTAAAAATAAAAAGTGTTTTGCACACTTTTGTCATTGGGCTATATGTGGGCTACATCTGGGTAATATTTGTGCTACATTTGGGCTCTTTTTTCACTGGTGGCCATCTTGGAAGACTTCTTTGTTATGAAGTTTCCTAATTTCTTCATTTACTGCAGTCTCCTCAGTAGGAAATGCTTTCAGTTTTTACTTTGATTCCATCAAGAAGGCATTCAGATGTGTCTCACATCTGCCATAAATTCAGAATGTTAGCACTCTAGTTGCTCATTAGATCACTGGAGTAAAGCTACTGCTCACCAGGGAGTTAACTGGTAGTCTGCTGCTGGTATTGAAAGTGATTGTTTCAGTCTGCATGTCAGAATTTTCTAATGAAATAGAAGAGGATTTGAGATCTCACTTAAAACATGCCCTAATTTTTCTTTCTGCAGCACTAACCATAATTTCTATTTAAAAAAGAACCCCTCATTTTGTTCCTTTTTAAATTAAATGTTTTAAGTGTTACCGGTTTATTCCAATCAAGATGGTTTCAGGTGTGCCATACTTTTGTCATAAGTAAGGCTGTTAGCGCTCTAGTTGTTCTTTAGAACACTCTGGGAAGCTGCAGTAGAACACAAAGGCATCAACTGGCAGGCTGCTCCTGTTGAAATATAACAGGAAGATATTTGAGATCACACTTGAAATATGTCCTAATTTTTCTTTCTACAGCACTAACCATAATTTCTATGACAAAATGAACCCCATCATTTTGTTCCTTTTTAAATTAAATGTTTTAAGTGTTACCAGTTTATTCCAATCAAGATGGCTTCAGGTGTGCCATACTTTTGTCATAAGTAAGGCTGTTAGCACTCTAGTTGTTCTTTAGAACACTCTGGGAAGCTGCAGTAGAACACAAAGGCATCAACTGGCAGGCTGCTCCTGTTGAAATATAACAGGAAGATATTTGAGATCACACTTGAAACATGTCCTAATTTTTCTTTCTACAGCACTAACCATAATTTCTATGACAAAATGAACCCCATCATTTTGTTCCTTTTTAAATTAAATTGTTTAAGTGTTACCAGTTTATTCCAATCAAGATGGCTTCAGGTGTGCCATACTTTTGTCATAAGTAAGGCTGTTAGCACTCTAGTTGTTCTTTAGAACACTCTGGGAAGCTGCAGTAGAACACAAAGGCATCAACTGACAGGCTGCTCCTGTTGAAATATAACAGGAAGATATTTGAGATCACAATTGAAATATGTCCTAATTTTTCTTTCTACAGCACTAACCATAATTTCTATGACAAAATGAACCCCATCATTTTGTTCCTTTTTAAATTAAATGTTTTAAGTGTTACCAGTTTATTCCAATCAAGATGGCTTCAGGTGTGCCATACTTTTGTCATAAGTAAGGCTGTTAGCACTCTAGTTGTTCTTTAGAACACTCTGGGAAGCTGCAGTAGAACACAAAGGCATCAACTGGCAGGCTGCTCCTGTTGAAATATAACAGGAAGATATTTGAGATCACACTTGAAACATGTCCTAATTTTTCTTTCTACAGCACTAACCATAATTTCTATGACAAAATGAACCCCATCATTTTGTTCCTTTTTAAATTAAATTGTTTAAGTGTTACCAGTTTATTCCAATCAAGATGGCTTCAGGTGTGCCATACTTTTGTCATAAGTAAGGCTGTTAGCACTCTAGTTGTTCTTTAGAACACTCTGGGAAGCTGCAGTAGAACACAAAGGAATCAACTGACAGTCTCTGCCCTTGTTGGATGTACATGTTTTACTGAGAATGTCAGACTTCATTCTCACATGAGTGAGAAAGATAATGTGAATTTACAGAAAATATGCTCTCATTTTAGCTTCTGGAGCACCTTCCAAACCTCCATGGGACAAGCATGAGAAAATAGTGTTCTCTCAAACATGATTCATGATATCCCAGCAGAAGGTTTTTCACATGGTAAAATCACCTTAGAATACACCACAATTCCTAAAATTAGTATGGTACCATCAACAAATAAATTCTAATGTAACTAAAGCCTGTTATCACCCTTTATAGTTCTCCTTTTGGTGACCCTCAAAATCTTCTATTCACTACAATGCATTTCAATGAGGTACTATCATTTATATTGGTCCCAAGATGGCTGCCAGAAATTCCAGGATGAAGTGCTGACAGCCAATCAGATCTCACGATGACATGTGTGGTTAGGCTCCGCCCAGATATATATGTGACTTTACTTTTGATTTTCTCAGGAACTACTGAACGGATTTACACCATTTAAGCAAAAGGCACGACACTGAACCAAGGGCTACCTCTTTGCCAAATTTGGTGTAATTCCGTTCTGCAGTTCGGGCTGTAGCTGCGACTAAAGGTTCCTATGGAAAAATGAATGGGGAAAACACGTTTTGGGACCCCCCTTTTTTCTCGGCCCCCGCTTGACGTATCACTTCGAGACTTTCAGGATAGGAGCGGACCGGAGCGCCCCAACAAGTTGGAAACTTTCGCGAAGATTCGTCAACCGGCGCCAACGTTATTTCAAATAGAATGTCGCGGATTTCCTATGGATAATAGGTTTTAACTATAACTATCTACTGGCGACCGCCAGTAGATAATATATATATATATATATATATATATATATATATATATATATATATATATATATATATATATATAGATGGATAGATATAGATAGATAGATATAGATAGCTATATATTGTTGTAAGCCTGTTTGTCATCTTTGAGCCAGATGTTTAATCCAGGCGTAATTTCTTGTTTGCTTCGGCTCGAGGAAAACAGGACATGGGACGTCTTTGCTGTTGTTTAATCCGGTTAATTTATTTTATTTATACATTATTACACCAAGTGCATCACAAACTGGTAAGAGCCTATGCGTTTCGGCTGTAGCCTTCCGAGGGCCATATATATCAATATATATATATATATATATATGTTCACTGAAAAAACAAAGATTACAGGGACGTTGTAGTTAGGCTCAGGTGCACAAATCCTTAGAAATTCAGCAGTTATAGTTACCTGAGCTAACTATAACTAACGTACCTGCAATGCAGTAATGTAATATGTGAGGTCATAAGCAGGCATTGTGGGGGAGTAAGTTATAGTTAGCTCAGGTAATTTCTAAGGTTTTGTGCATGTGAAAAAGTGAGCCTAACTATAATGTCCCTATAACGATTGGCTTTTTTACAGTGAATTTCTATGTTTTTTATTCTATTTCTTAACTATTACATCCCTGTAACCTTTGGCTTTTTTTCCAGTGAATTTCTACAGTTTATAATATTATTTCCTAACTATAACGTCCCTGTAACCTTTGATTTTTGGGGTGGATTTCAAAGTTTAAAAAAAAATTATTTGCTAACTGTAAACTGTAATCTTTGAGAGTGGGTGTGTGAGTGGCTGTATAGGTTGGTGAGTAGGTGTGTGAGTGGCTGTATGGGTATGTCAGTGGGTGTGTGAGTGGCTATATGGGTCTGTGAGTGAGTGTGTGAGTGCTTTTGTGGATGTGTGAGTGGCTGTATGGGTAAGTACGTGGGTGTGTGAGTGGCCGTATGGGTCTATGAGTGGGTATGTGAGTGGCTGTATGGGTCTCTGAGTGGGTCGTGGAGTGGGTGTGTGAGTGACTGTATGGGTGTATGAGTGGGTGTGTGAGTAGTTTTGCGGGTGTGTGAGTGGATGTGTGAGTTGGTTAGTGGGTGTGTGAGTGGCTGTATGGGTCTGTGAGTGGGTTTGTGAGTGGTTATGTGAGTGTGTAAGTGGGTGTGGGAGTGGCAGTATGGGTCGTTAAAAGGGTGTGTGAGTGGTTTTGTGGTTGTGTGAATGTCTGTATGGGTGTGTAAGTGGGTGTGTGAGTGGCTGTGTGGGTCTGTGAGTGCATGTGAGAGTGGCTGAATGTATGTGTGAGTGGATGTATGAGTGTCTGTGATTGTGTGTCAGTAGCTGTGTAAGTGACTGGGCCAGAATGCAACCTCACATGTCCCTTTATCCAACAAGAGTCCACAGTTTTGCACAAAATGTCTACCCAAATGGAGTACTTTCTACTGGTTAATTGCTAAGTGTTACCTCATTGGGTAAATGACTAGTGCATATTATACACTATAGCTGTGTAATGGACCACAAGGAAATGTCTCCAGTGTGCTTGTGTGCGTTTCGCCAATGTGATTGTTCTTCATCCGTCTTCATCGAGAAATCTGTGGTAACATGAATCCTCCTAAAGAGAAGACAATGAGACTACAAAGAGGTAAATCCCCACCAAACAAGCATCATTCCTCGTAACTATATGAAGCAAGTGCTTCTTTGTTTAGTGGAGATGTCCTCATAGTCTTTGGCATCAAGACCATGTCACTAAAATCATCGGGAAACGTGCTGGGGGCCTTTTGGTAAGCTCTCCATCATCCTGGCAAGAGGCGGGAAGACCTTTGCATACTACTAAGGTGGAAGGGGCAGGGCCATACAGGAATGCCACATTTGCATACCCGTAGTAATTTAAAGGGAGACCCTGGACTCTGCTCTCACCGGGACAGGACAAGAAGGAACCCATTTGTCACAGTAACTACAGATTGCACTCTGATAGATCAATGATGCATTCACCTTCACCAAGGATTTCAGATCGGTTTTCACTGTGGATTTGCTGAGAAAACACACTTGCTTTGCCTTCGCCAAGCCCAGGTAGTTAGGATCATTTGTTTTTTTACAGGATGGGAGGGGGGCCACGAGGCCCCCCTCCCTGGGACAATTTTGGCCCCAGAGACCCCATCCCCCATGGCTGTCCCCAGGGCCATTAATGGCTCCAGGAGGGTGGCTGTGCGGCCCCCTCCTTTCTTATTTTAGGGCCCTGCTATAGGGAGGTGGTGGTCCCTGTGGCCAAGAATGTCCCGGAAGGGGGGCTGTGTGGTCCCCTCCCCTTGAAAATGTTGGCAAAACCTTGGGGAGATGGTGGTCCCCAGGGCCATATAAGACCCAGGAGGAGGGCCTCTTTTTATTAAATTGGGCTGGCCCTTGGGAAGTGGTGGTCCCCAGAGCCATAAAGGGCCCTGAAGCGGGGTCCGTGTGGCCCCCCTCCATTGGTAATAAATGTATTGCCCATGCCCTGGGAAGGTGGCGGTCTATGGGGCCATGAATTGCCTATGGAGGGGGGCCACTTGGTCCCCTCCTCCTCATTTCACGTTGGCCTGGCCCTGGGGGGAGGCGGTCCCCAGGGCAATATCAGCCATGGGGATGGGGGCCGCTTACGCCCCCTTCTCAAAATATTTATTTAAATATACCTCCGGGACCTGGCCTACCCAGGGGCTCAACTAGAAACAAGAGTGGGAGACTGCGCTTGTTTGTTTTTGTTAATTTTGCTGCAAATTCACAAATCCACAGTGAAATTGCAGCAAAATTGAAAAAAAATACTTTTTGGCCCTGGCAGGGTCCCTGTGGAACCCCACCAACATGCCTAGGGGTCAGGGTATTCCTAACCTGCCCCCCTTCTCTTTCTTTTTAACTTTTTTTTGGAAACTCGGCTGAATCCAAATCCCAAAATGGCTGCCAACACTTCCTGTTGGAAGTGTTGGCAGCCAATCAGATCTCAGCACGAGATCTGTTGGATGCGCGGAGGGTCCGCGATTCTAGATACTCGGTTGATAGTCTGACTTTTAAAAAGGCAAAACATTGGGCACGACAGTCCATTTTCAGTTTTTTCCGCACACAGTAGAATACTATAGGCCATCCAAGATTGCTGAGCCTAGCCTCTAAAACCAGAGCAGTGCCTGAATATTACCCATAAGATGCATTTAAAAACTATGGCACAGATTTACAAACTTTTTTGTGCTTCTATGGATCTATCATTACTAAAGGCATTGGTGTTTCCTGGAGGAAAATGCTCCTGATTACGGATTCATGGGAAATAATGGGGAATAACACACTAATACCTGTTATCCCTGTATAAATCCCTGTATAAAGCAGCTTTCTACTTTCTTTATTACAGGTGAATTCTGACAATTTTAGTCACCAGTAATAAAGGAATTACATACCGGCTCACCTGTAAATAATTATTACAGTAAGGTTCTGACAACACAGTGCCAGCAGCCAGGGTGAAAGGCAAATCGTGGATCAAAATTCCAGCTGCAGTTTGAACACGGAAAACGAATACTGGCTTTTTCTTCCTCCGATGTATATTTTTCTGAAAAGAAACTGACCAACAGAAAGTACATATTTTTTTCCATTCTTTAGGTGATTTCAGGAATGATAGATGTATTCAAGAGACAGCGGTTCATGTGGACAATGTACAGGATACTTACTATTATCGCTGAGCAATGGCAATTACCATTGGTATAGTGATGCTGTAAAAGAAGACCAATCACACAGAATTCAATACACAGGACAATAATATTTGTGAAAATAATATATTCATATTATACTACCATAGAAAAAAGCGTGGTCAGTGTCCCAAGTGAACTTAGAACCTATATGGCAATTTATAACATATTTTGAGGTTTCAAAATCAACGAAACGACCATTATTTAATACATAGTCTTCATTCCTAGCCTTCTAAGAGTTTAAAATGGTTCATTTAAATATGTCGACGGAGTTTCAACCCAACATCCACTCTCATCTGGACCTCACAATGAGGGACATCTGAAAATAGATGGGTAATGAATTGTCAGAGAGTTGTGCACACCAGTCATGTGAGTGAAACCAAAGGGAGTGATTACTCACATGGGGCCCAGCCGGGCACCCAGTGAGGGGAGAGCTGACAATTTCTATGGCGTGTCTCACAATTCTGCACTGCCAAAATGTAGATAAATGCAGGAGCACTAATGAAAGATCCTCTTCATGTCACGACAGACAGGAAACGACAATGAGTCATCGTCTTGATTCAGGAGAAAAGAGCTGCAATTAGTCAGCTGCTTGCCGTGGTAGTATGAGTCATCTACTATCCACGTTGGAAAAAGGGCCGCCAAGGTCAGCCTCTTTCATTCGGCTTTCGGAGGCCAGTGCAAAATTGTTCTATGAGGTAATAGATATTTAGTGATAATGAGCAAGTGCCATTCTTAGCCATACAATGAGACATGAGTGTGACAGCAACTCTTGCAACACGGGAGATGGTAATGGCTGTTCAGAAAGATAGCGCCCATGTATCATCTTTATGACAATAATCAGCAAAACAATTCACAAAAGGAATGATGAGCTTGCCATTGCATCTCAGATGTATCACTAAGGTGGGCAGATGTACCTACGGAGGCCCCTACAAAATTGCACACATTCAATGCATCTTTGCGCACCCAGCCCAATCGACCAAACCACTCTGCACCTGAGCTGCCCAGCCCGGGTCCCAACGAACTGGCTGTGCTCCTTGCTCCAAGACCCCTTGCAACCTAAGCCTCTGTTTGGGAGCCCTCAGACTTCCTGCAAGTCCCCCTGTGCAGCTTATTTCCAGGTGGCTCCCCTTCATCGTAGCGCACCAGCTACCAGCCTCACCATCACCCTTGTCTGGGTAGAACCCAGGTGGTTGCCGAAGAACAGCTGGTAGTACTTTGGACCTTGTCCCACTAAAACTCAGAGCCCTGAAGGTAAACCCCTGAAACCGACAGTACCTACCTTTATGCATTTTTTACTTTTCTCCCATAGGATTGCAAGGTGTGTAAAAGTGCACAGATTTGAAAGTTTTACTTACCTGTGAATATTGCTATTGAAAACAGCACTTACCTCTGAACGAAGTTCTTGGTTTTAAAACATATATAAAAAGAAGTGTTATTTTTCTAATTTGGTCTTGGATTTATTCTTTGAGTGTGTGTCTCATTGATTACCTCTGTGAGTACAACAAATGCTTATTAGCGTCGGTCGGCTCATACTTACGAGACCATGATGGAAACCTGAGAGTTGCCTACGCAGTCTGTACTGTCTCGGGTGTCATCGAAGCCTCCTGGATTAAAGGACTATTTTCAGCATAGGCGGCTGAATTGATTGTGTGTTGTGTTTGAGACCAGATGAGAGTGACAATTTTCACTGATAGTCAGTATGGCTTTGTTGTAGTTCTCGACTTTGGACAGTTATGGTCACAATGGTGGGTTTATGTCCTCTTCATGGTTCCCTATACGAAATGGTGACAGTGTCCATAACCTTCTGAAGGCTTTACAGTTACCCACCTAGACTGCAGTTGTGAAGTGTGCTGTACATCGCAATGCCAGATGATTAGACAGTAGGTAACAGGTATGCCGATGACACCACCAGATACTGTGCTCTGAATGTTTGCACTTTTGATGGGGAGTACCACAATGAAAATTAGATGCCACGTATTGCAATCTGTTGTTGACTGCAGATGATACTTGGGAGGAAGTTAAGAGGTTATAGGAAGAAGTATCAGAAACAGAGCAGCAAGGCTGGATTAGAGCAAATTGTATAAAAAGAGAAGGGTGGCATTTGGGTTTCAGGAGATGGAAAACTTGTGTTGCCAGATAGCTTGTTGCCAACTATGGCGAGACATTATCATGGACCTGCAGATGTAGGGAGAGATTCCATGGTGCGCTTGTTCAGGCAAACATGGTTTAACCCAAGGTTCAGACTGATGGCTGAAGGATTGTGTCACAGATGTTTTGTGTGCCAACAGCAGAATGTAGGCAGAAGAACAGCAGTAACACTGAGTCACTCAATCAATCAATCAAGTCTGAGTCACATCAGGAGATCAGGAGGTCCCTTCAACAGGATGCAATTAGACTTTATTGAGATGCCTGTGTGCAATGAGTTGAGTATGTCCTAGTGATTGTGTGCATCTTTTCACGTTGGGTTGAAGCCTACTGGACCAGGAGAAATATTAGTCTCACAGTAGCTAAGTTGCTGTTGAAAAAGTAGAACAGAGGCTACATTGCAGTTACCAACCGGAAGCTTCTGGAATTGTGGAGCAGATTAATGGCACTTTGAAAGTGCAGATTGGCTAAAGTGTGTGCTTTGACAACCCTGAAATAGCCTGATGCTTTGCCTCTTGTGTTGATGAGCATACACAGTACTCCGTATAGGACAGGATTGTCACCCCAGGAGATCATCTTGGGAAGGGCAATGAGACTTCCAGCTGTACCTGCGAATGTGCTTGTGAACAACACAGATGACATGATTCTTGATTACTGCAAAGGACTGGCTGATGTGGTGCATTCTGTGTCTCACCAGGTTGTGGATGTTACAGCCCTACCTCAACAGGAGCAGTGCCATGACCTCAATCCCGGCAACTGGGTTAAGGTGAAGAAGCATGTGCGCAAGTCGTACTTGAAGCCTCGGTGGCATGGCCCATACCAGGTTATATTGGTCACTACAACAGCTGTGAAGTGTGAAGGTCTCCCAACTGGGTACATGCTGCTCATACTCGCAGAGTCCCTTGTCACCTTGTTGATATAACAGCACCTGTCCCTGATGTGCCAGTGGTTACAGTGAGACAAAGGGAGCATGTTAGTCAAGCTGTTGGGGATCAGCAAGAAGCTGAGACAGCACTTGTTTGGCCTGAGGGCGGTCTGAAAGAGTCAACAGTTGAAGTCGGTACAGAAGGGTCCCACCCTGTAGTTCTGACTGTGCCGGATTCAGACCCTGGCAAAGGGCCTAGTGCAGTAGTAACGCAAGTTGTACCTAGAGACCGGTGGCCAAGAAGACAGGAGAGAGGAGGACGCAGTTTGTCTAAAGTGCATGTGCCACACACCATCCCAGAAGATACTCAAGGATCTGGCCTAAGTGACAGTGATGAATAAGAGCCAGCAGTAGGGAGATCAAAGAGAGCTAGGGTACCCTCTCAGAGGTACCTCTCACCTTAATCTACAAAGAACAGTACCAAGGACCGAGTCTGCTGAAGGAGAATAACGTTGTCACTTCAAAGATAACGTTATAGGGTTAAGGAAGTCTCACGAATATCATTCTACATATTTTACTGGAAAAGACATTTGAACTTTGCTTTGCTGTTTTCGCAAGTGGAAACTAATTGAAAAGACTATGCTGCAATCTTCTACTTAAAAGGTCATCAGAAGAAATTATGAAGCCTAACCCTAATACTAGTAGACGTAGACTCTTATGTGTAGGAGTATTTCTTATTGTGAAATTAGTACTAATTGCTTACTTGTAATATTGAGTTTACCCAATCCTTCATAAGTAGAGGAGCTTAGGTCTACAAGTGCCCCTCAATCACCACTTCCTATTGACAACAGTTTACCAGCAATAGATGAGAAAGACTTACATGTAGATGCATTTAGAGGAGATTATTCATTCAATGTTTATACAAAATTGCTTCATGAATATGCACTACGGATGCTAGGGAGTTGCTGAGTGGTTTACACACTGTCAAGGCCCCTTGACAAATGGAGTTACTTGTAGCTTATTGCTGAGATTATTCTATGGAAAGGGTTATCTTCAATATTATTACGACAGTCATGGCTTTGTTTTTTCAGACGTTCCTGTGCTGAAGCACTTGAATCGTCAGCCTGATGCTAAAAACACTGAGACAGTGGGGTATTTCTTTGACCCACCATGACATTAGACACTCCTTTTACCCGTAGTACAGGTGTAGAAAAGAAATTAATAGATTCAGTAGAAGACAGATGAAGAGACAAATTGGCTAAAGCAACAAATCATTCAAAAGTACCCCAATGGGTCAAAGATTAAAGTGAGCATAGATTAGTGGGAAATATGGCAGTATTAGCTTTAGATTGGCAACACAAAGGGAAATTATGCATATTCATTAGAAAATCCAGAACTGATACAAATTTCTTGGGGAATAGTGAATGTGATCATACTTTGAAGTTCATAAATTGGGGAATATACTTAGATGGAGCAAATCCTGTTTTCCCTGGAGTGCATTGCATTTGTGGGAAAAAATATATTTTACAGGCTACCCAAAAGATGGTATGGAACATGTTTAATGGGGATAGTTTTGCCAAAGATTTATCACGTGGGACAACTTGATGATCCAACAGGGGAACAACATGTGAGGACAAAGAGAGGTGCTTTTGCAACTGTAGGAGACATCTTTGGTGCTCTAATACCATCTGTAGGAGTGATAGTCAACACACACAAGATTACAAAGCTTTCTACTTTAGTTGATAAGTTATCCACTAGTACAGCTAGTGGATTTCTAGTTATAAATACTGAAATGGTTGCCATCAGATCTGTGGTTTTGCAGAAGCGATTTGCATTAGACTTCCTTCTCGCAAAGGAAGGCGGAGTCTGCCAAATGTTAAAAGTTCAACAATGTTGTACTTACATTCTAGACGAAAGTAAGGACTTGAAGAAATACATTAAGACCATTATTGATTTAAAGAAAGATTTGAAAGGGTTAGTAGCAATAGGGCATGGATTTTCTGCTATAGGCAGATGGTTTGGAAACTTAGGTAGTGGAATTGTTGGAAGCATTTTGAAACTCTTAGTGATAATTTCTCTTTGTGGATTATTCTTGTATGTAATCTATATGGGATAGGAATGTCTACAAGCAAGAAAGGGAGTGAAGAGAAAAAGAGCAGACATATAACTGGACGATATTCAGAGCAAATACTATGATTGCATGACATTTCTAGAGGATTCCAGGAGAAAGATGATGAAAACAACCAGATTGTGATTTGTCCATTTGACAAGACATTGATGTGATGGCTTGATTCACCATCAGACGAGAGATTAGAGCAGCGCAATTTTGGCTACACCTTTACCCGTCACAAATACATAACATGAAATTAGCACATGTTTCTCACGTGGTCTAATGAGATTAAAATAAGTATTCCACTTGACATCATTTCTAAAGTGCATTCACTGTAGGATTAGTGAATTTACTCAAACTAAGGGCCAGATGTAGGTAATTCTGAAATACCGAATCCTTAATAGCGAATTTTACCGAATCGCTATTAAGAACTCGGTATTTCAGATGTACGTAATAAATGGGTAAAAATTACTGAATCGGTAATATTCGGTAAAATTTTACCGAATCGGTAATATTCGGTAAAATTTTACCGAATCGGTAATAATCTATGAAAAAATAACGAATCGGAATGAATCGGTAAAAATATTTACCGATTCCTTATTACCGATTCGGTAATTAGCGAATCGGTAATTTAAAAAACGGTAATTGAAGAATCAGCCAATCCTGTGCTTCCTCATTACACCACAACCAGGAAGTGGCCACACCCATGCACCTGCACTGAACCTGAAGCTGTTTGAGAGGCAGGGAGCACAGCAAACAAGCCAGGAGAAACCATACAAACATATTGCTGACCAGACTGAGCAAATATGGACAACCAGGAGAGGGAGAAGGATGCAGCTGAAAGAAAGAGGAAGCATAAATTTAGTGAGAGGGAGCTGGAGGTCCTTATTGAGGATGTCACAAAGGACCACGACAAACTGTTTGGGAAACAGTCTCTGCACGTGCCTGAATCCCAGAAAAGGCAGATTTGGCTGGTCATACAAGAAAGAATAAATGCCATTGGAGTAACCCAGCGCTCCATTGAGGACCTAAAGAAACGCTGGTATGACCTGAGGAAGCGTGCTAAGGAGAGGCTGGCAGACAGAAAGCAGCAAGCCAACCTTACAGGTGGAGGGAGAAACACAGCACCTGCACCAACTGCCCTGGATCTCCTGGTCGAGTCCACCCTCCAGCCGGAGAGTGTGAGTGGGATTGGGGATGCAGACAGCTCAGCCAGAGCTGGCAACAAACAAGGTAAGATGCATGCACTGCTTGCTGTGCCCCCCACTCCCTAACCCCAATCCCCAATGAGGCAGTGTGAATCCCACTCCAGTACATGTTTTACTGTAAACCAGCAATGCATTATGGGAGATGTAGTCAGAAGTAACACATGTCAGAACAGTCAGTCCACTGAACCCAAAGGGATGTGACACACATCAGCAATTAGCAAGCAGAGGACAGTCAGTTTGATTGGCAGGCATGAAATTTATTATCACGCACATGCTGCCAGATAAGTGAGCAAATGTACATTCTGTCTTCACAGGCGAGCCAAGGCGCAGGGCTACAGAGGGGAGCAAACGAAAGGCACCCAGGACAGAGAGGACACAAGAGGAGGAGGTCCTGTCGCCTGCAGGGCACACCACCCCACCACCACCACCACCATCACCATCACCACCACCACCATCACCACCATCACCAGCATCACCAGTGCCACCATCAACGCCACCACCACCAAGAGCCAGGAGGAATGCAGTGGCCAGCCTCCAGCAGATGGAGTTGTCCGAGGAGGACAGCATAGGAGGCCAACAGTCCACGGTGGCTGAGGATGGCAACGGTGCAGGCTCACAGTCCCCCACAGAGCGCGCCCACACACGTGCCAGACGCCGCAGGGCAAGGGCAGCCAGTCCTGCTTCACAGGGCGAGGATGAGAGTGTGTTCGCCGATCTTGAGGGGAACATGCTCAAGGTGCTGCGCCTGCAAGGAAAAGCCATAAGGTCAGTCCAGCGGCAGATGGTACAGATGAATGGGCACATGCTGCGCATAGAGAAGGGCATCTGTTCCATGAACAATACTGTGGCTGAGGGCATGAGGGACATGTCCGAGGCAGTGAGGCTGCTGTGCAGCAAATTTGATGAGGACCGTCTGGCAAGGCGCAGGGAGAGGCAGAAACTGGACAACTACACCAAGGCGGTGAACCGCCTCTCCACTGCCGCCTCTCTGCTCTGCAGGCGCTCGGTGGCCATGCAGGAGGAGATGGCCCACTGCAGCCGTGATGTGGCAAGGGGGCTGGTCACAGTGACCAGTGCACTAGAAGTGCTACAAACCAACCAGGTAGCCACTACAGGTGATGGGGGGGATAGTGAAGAGGCTACTAGCTGCAGTAGCATCACGCCACCTATCACAGAGTCCAGGAGGCGCAGCGAACGGCACAGCGCTGCCACAGGACAGACTGGCAGTGAGGACAGTGTGCCCAAGGTACGCAGCAGTGCAGCGCGTGGGCGCAGGAAGTAATGCCAGCCATCACATGGCTTACCAAAATGGGTGGTGTAACCCATTTTGGTTTTGGAAACTGCATTTAAATTAGGCCTGGCATGTGACGCCCTTCATGTTGTGGTGGTGTGCTATGCTAATTAAACACCGTCACTCACTTACAGTAACTGGCTGTGTCTCCTTACTTACTCAGAAATAGTTGCGTGTTATCTCTGCCCGTCTGTGTCTCCCATCTGGTGCTGCTGCCACACCTGCTGCGCTGTGCTTTGGCTGTGGACAGTCCTCATCCTCGTCCTCAGAGTCAGTTAGTTCCACTGCTGTTCCTTTCTTTGTGGCAAGGTTATGCAACATGGCACATGTTGGTATTATTTTACAGCAGATGATGGGGCGGTATTGACGTGCAGCGGAACCTGCTTTTTAAGAGTCCGAAGGTGCGCTCCACAACGTTGCGCGTGCTTTTATGTGCCACATTGTATCTTCTCTCACTTGGTGTGGATGGGTTGAGGAATGGCGTCAGGATAAATGCCCGCACGGCATATGCGCTGTCACCTAAGTGAGAAAGGAAGTGCCATTAATATGAGTCACCAACACATTCATACAAGGTATACATCAGGGTGTGTCACATTGATTTACCTAGCAGGTATCCTTCTCCAAATTCACCCCCAGCCAGACGTGTGTAGATCCCACTGTTCCAAAATATGTAGGAGTCATGGGTACTCCCTGGAAATTTGGCCACAATGTCAGTGATGATGTGGTCCGCATCGCATATCACCTGCACGTTGATGGAATGCGTAGATTTGCGGTTGCGGTATATATACTCTGTAGCTGTAGGTGGGCAGATTGGTATGTGTGTCCCATCAATGCACCCTATTACATGTGGGAACTGTGCCTTTTGGTAAAAATCCTGCTTTGTCTTGTGCAGTTCCGCCTGTGTGCTGGGGAAGCGTATGTAGTGATGCATTCTTTGCATCATGGCATCCAAAAAAGAGTTGAAGAAACGGGACAGGCAACTCTGTGACACACCACCTGCCACAGCTATCACCCCCTGGTAACTTCCTGATGCAAGTAGGTGCAGGCTACTGAGCACCTGAACATGTGTTGGTATTGCGTGCGCCCTTGGTGTCTGATGTTCCAGGAGTGGGTGCAGGTCCCGTATCAGGTCTAGGATGTTTTGGGGGTGTAGCCTGTACCTCTCATGGATTTCAGCCTCAGTCAGTTGGAAGAGTGTAACGCGCAGTCTATACACGCGCTCCTCCCGTCTCCAGATCCTCAGTCCTGCTGCTTGCAAACGTAGCCGCCTTGCAATTACGTAGAGGGCCGCCATTATGTTCACACTGTTGCATTTTGGGGCTGTTTAAATGCAGTGCACCTGATTACCACCTGCTTTGAGTCAGTGGTAATTAGCGACTCCTAAATACCGAATATTCGAAAATTCGGTATTACCGATCTTTGGTACATCGGATTTGCGATTATTTAAGGATTTCTTATTTACCGATTCGGTATTTAGGGGTTTCGGTGTCTGCTAATCGCTAATTAAGGAATCGGTAACTGGTTTCCCTTATTTTTACCGATTCCTTATTTGCGATGGCGTTCGGTGTTTCCTACATTGCACATGGCTAAATACCGGTCGGTAACGCTGAAATTCTGCGAATTTCGGCGTTACCGACCGGTATTTAGCCACCTACATCTGGCCCTAAGTTATTTAACTGTATTAAGTGAGATATTAATAAACCATTCTTACTTAGTAGATATGTACTCACTAAAACGAATTCGATTTACATAATGTGTGCCTTAATACATTAAATGACATTGACTGTTTAGATGTTTTAATAGAAATCTTTCTCACGTTATGAAATATCATTTATATTAAAAACTAATTTGATTTATGTAATGTGTACACTAATGTTTCATGTATTGCATTAAAATGTAGTTATTATATATACTTATACATTTAACATTTTACTGTATGCCACATGTAATATGAATCCATTAATCTGTGTTTAAATGTGCACACCATATTAAATGTGTATTGTCTTTAGTAGGCCTGTTTATCATGCTGCATAAAATACTGATTTTCATTTTCTGCTAACATTACATTTCTTTCATGTATTCACATGCATTGTTAGTTTGTGAATAGATACATTACTGTACTAGTGATAGAAGGAGAGAGCCTGAGAAGAAGACCTTGACAAAAGAACATGGAGAGCCATAGCGTTAACCGAAAGGTTTATTCAGCAATGTTACCACCTTACCTGAGTGTGAGAAGACGATGTCGTTCCTATGTTCAGTGTGAGATCTTTTGCAAATGTTGCAGTCTGCAACGTGAGAATGGAAGAGGACAACAGTATCCCTGATGATGAGTACATAGGGGTGTTGTTTTCAGGATCCTGATGGAAGTAACTGTTGTTAACACAGTCTAAGGTTAGAGACTTTTCCTTTGGACTTTGAGAGGTTTAGACCTCTATGTTTCCCTTAGATTCTTTTCTAAGTGTGTCTTAGGCTAACACTTAGTTCCCTAACCCAAGAAGACTCTTGACCAAGCTTCTGCAATGCTGACCCATTTCTACTTATTTTTTGTTCTATTTTTCCTTTATGGAATTTCCTTAATTTTTTTAATTCTTTAAGTTTCTAAAAACCATCCTCTTAGCTTGGACTTTACTTTAGGTGATTTAAAGTTACCCATGTATAGACGAGAAAATCTGAGACTCTTCTCTCTGAGCATCAGATACTTTTGTTAATCTT
Source organism: Calotriton arnoldi (assembly GCA_963921515.1). Taxonomy (NCBI): domain Eukaryota; kingdom Metazoa; phylum Chordata; class Amphibia; order Caudata; family Salamandridae; genus Calotriton; species Calotriton arnoldi. The sequence continues at coordinate 1,720,057 of CAWUFW010002244.1, read as the reverse complement.
TTGTATTGCTGTGACTGCACTTCTTGTTTGCTTGATACTGGTACGCCTATGAGGTTAGTTTTCCCAGTTGTTATTTTGTATCTTTATGGCAAGGTGCTAAGAGTTGTGTACCTTAACTTGATGGCTAATTTGTAATAAATCTTCTTAACCATAATTACAGTCCTAATTCTTATTGTGTAGCCAAATGGGTTACACTGTAAATTAAAATTGATTGATGTAATGTTAACTCTCCTCACCTCTCAGTCGGATAAGAAAGGTCCATCGGAGGACAAATGGTAAGAGAGTGGCCCCAGAGCACTGGATCAGGCCTTTACTAAAATATTTGAATGTATTCTTGCCTTTAGCTGGTGGAGGAAACACCAGGTCTCAAATGTAGACCAAACCCCTTTTATCTCTTCCCTCATAATAAAAACCGCTTTGCTAAGTGACCTCTTTCTGTGACCTACCATACCAGCAGATCCACTGAGGTACTGCAGTACCTCTTTCTGTTTCATCCCTTGGTTCCATTCCTCTTCATGTATTAGGTCCTTCTCTGCTTGAAGGACCTCATCTAGATTATTTCAAAAATCCTCTATATTAGTTTCTCCTTGCACAGGTGATCAGTACAGACAGTCCGCCATCATATTCTGTGCCCCTTGTGGATGCTAAATCAGTCATGAAGGCATCATTGTAACTCCATTGAAAAGGGGAGCTGAGATAATACTTATTTATGAACAAATCTTCTACCGTTGTGTGGTCTTGCCGTATAGTAAGCTTGCCAACCCACAAAAATGTCCAAACCTACGTCTTAACTACCCATGCTGCTGGAAATGTCTACTTTTCAATGACAAAGTAACACAGCACATCCCCCTGCTATGGTTTGGAGGCAAAGCTGACAACAAACTCTCCCATGAGTTATATCTGTTTAAATACCTTAAATGCTAATTTACTGGCCTCAGATGTGTTTAAGGTCCTGGTTACAATACACATTTTTCTCATCACTGTTGTACTTGTATTGATCTGCTCAAATTTCATGGGTACACTTCATTCTACTCAAATGTAACCCTCTTGTGCAGACGTGTTTTTCATTACCACAATGTTTCTTGCTTACCCTTTAAAAAATATTGAATAATGCTCAACCAGCCCTGGAAGTGTCATAAATTATGCTTTACTGTCAGCACCAATATCAGTACAAATGCTCTTTGAGTTTAACACTGCAAATCATATTGACATGGCCAAAATATTTAATTGTATTCAACCTAAATTCATATTTGTCTTTATTAATAGTCAACCCTTGCTCATGCACAGCACTCGCTGCTGCAGTGTCTTGAGACTATGTGTGCCAGGACCTTGCGGTTCTGAGCGGACTCAATGGAGGAATTACGCAATTGGCTGGGAGGTGTTATGGTGTGGTCATTAACGTTTATGATGTAAGGAGAAAGTAGTATGAATGTTGTGTGCTGAAGAATACAGACGTCTGGTAGTGAGCTCCGTGTGTGTTGTGTTCATTTTACATGTTCCCAGGCTGGGGAGGACGCAACAGTTGCTGATCCTGCTACTCCACCATCTGTCCATAGATAAAGACATCGTCTGGAGAAATAGAACGCCACCCATGTCAGCAAATGAAACCAGCAAGATCCTTTGGGAAACTCTGTTCAGTTTGAACAGCATCCTTCTGAATAGGAACACATCATCAGGTGTAACCATGACTGTGAGCAAATACAAAGAAGGGTACAGCTCAATCTGCTGCTAGATGAAGGATAACCCCATCTGCACCCATTACCAGCAGGGTCACCATTAACTCACCCATATGTGGAAGTAGCACTCAAACACCCATATCCACTTCCTTTGACTTCAAAATTCTGATGCTACCCAGCTGAAGATGTACTATCATCATAAAACTTTATACGACTTAGGAGGTCATAAAAGTACACAACACAATACGAGACTTCTTATACAATACATCAATAAAAACAGAACCCCCTTGCCCAACTGTCCAGGGACAACATTTGACTGTGGCGCCTAATGGAGAGTAACCCTCTTATAAAGACTAACAACTTTAATTGACTTAAAAGGTCATAAAAGCACACAGCACAATTCAGAATATCATATGTAGTGCCAATGGTACATCAATAAAAGACAAGGCCCCCTTGCCCAACTGTCAGGGGGAGACAGTTATCTGTAGCGCTTCCTAATGGAAAGTGCCCCTCTTACATAACTTACAACAGCTTTGCAGATTTCAGGGAGTCAAGGTATGAGAAAAGCCTAAAACCATCCTAATGTGAGTTAAAACTAGGCAACCTCCAAAGAGGGACTACAAAAGTTGATCTTAAGGTTTTATAAAGTGCACAGAATAGTAAAAAGTGCAATGTGCATTGTCTGGAGATATTATCACAGGAATATGGGGGTAGAGTCTTCAACCATCCACCTTGGACTGGGAATGCAACTAAAAAGTGAATGGTACACAGGCGGAGCCTGGTTAGAAGATGTAGTCATGTATATGATGCATTTCATAAAACTATTCATATGTGAGAGAATCGTCTCACTTTCCACTCAGTCTTGGATACTACTTCTTTAGGCATACTAGAAGGAAAACCACATTGCTAGTCAGACTTACCTCACAGACAAGTATGTCGAGCTGGTTAAAGGGAGGGTTTTCATCTGAGTTTGCATCTTCTGCCTCTTTTCCTTGTGGACTACCTTTCTTCTCTCAATGTGCTTGACGCTCTGGGCTAGCTACTTCTTGAGAGGCAGTCCCCCTCCCCCTCTGTCTCTAGTGCTTACATTTGTTTGTCAAGCTGTAGACAATAACAGCCTCTTTTAGATTTTGGCAGAGTGGAAGCCCAGCTGTCAAACGATGGGGCACTGGCCCCCCAAACTCACAGTTCATCTGCATTATATATGGTGGTGGGGGGAGTGGCAGGTTTATGACAGCTCAGCCGCAGCTGGTTCTGCTGTCAGAAATCTTTGACTGGCAGCGCGGCCTGTCCACCACAGAGCAGTTGGTCAATGCACGTTGGAAGCCTGCTCTTCTAAAAGGGGGCCTTCCAATTTACAGTTTATCTGCGTAGGAAGACCAGGAAATGCCTGGCTTCGCCTAAAGGTCCCGAACGAACCGTGTAGAATGCAACTAACTCCAGGGGCTGGAAGAAAACTGCCAGTGCGCCAGGGCCATTTCACCTGTCAGTTTCTGAAAAATATGCCGTGTAGGGCCAAAGCAACATGGCACATCTCTGGATACTTTTCTGGCTTCTGTGAGACCACCACATGGACGGATGCACAGAAGGCAGTGAGATCCCCGCCAGGCAGGCAGGGATCAAATAATGTGGTAGACTGCCCACTGAGAGCTAAGTTAGCTCCTTAAACTAGAGAACCTGGCTGGTGTGGCTCCTGCATAAACCGCCAAATTTAGACTGATTCTTTTCACCTGTTGGGAAAGGGAGAGGTTTTGCTCATCATCAGTGTCATAGTCTTCCCACGAAGGGGCATTGTACTTGGCCTCCTCAGGGACAAATGTAGGGATTAAAAGGTGGGTTCTGAATAAAATCGTATTAAAGAGACACCAAGTTTAAAGAGGAGGTCCTTCGGGAATCCCCGCGGAACAATTTGAAATAATTTGTTGACAACGGTGACGTTTTGAACTGAATGTAATATTGAGTTTCAAGTTTACTTGTCAAGTTTGAGTTCATCCTAAATAAGCAATACAAACATCACAAATTCATAACACATATAAACAAATAAAAATCATCTCATCAATATTCTCCATCTTTCATTAATTTGTGGAACGCTATAACACTTTTCCCTAACTTGAAACATAGGTGTAGGTCCTCACATTTCTTCAGAAATGTTATGCAGTTCATCATATAGTCTGCTCAGCTTTCTAAAAATAGGCCGAAGTAAACTTCTCTGATAATCTCTCAATGCACTGCAAAATAGCAGTATATGAAAGAGAGTTTGTGTTCCGGATTTGCATAGGTTATGTCTAATCTTTTTCTTCCTTTTCCCCTGCCCCCCTTATTTCCAGAATTAGAAGATAACTGTAGCAGTGACAGAGAGAAAGCCAGTTACAGACATTGGCTCCCCACTGTACATAATTTCCACAAGTGAACAAAGCAGAGCATATTCATGCGTTTTCCCAAATAGCATCTCCTTCTATTCCAAGGCCAAAGCAATACACATCCTTTCCATATCAGGGCAAAAACAGCATAGATATGTTCCTTTATTGGAACTGAACTGTGCACATTCCTTTGCGCTAATAAATATACAACACAATTCTGTGCTATTTCTGAAGAAAACAGTGCACTTTCCACTTCATTTCTTGATAGAACACCACATGCTATTTATTTTATTACTTTATAAATAATGCACGGGTTCCGAAACTAAATAATAAAGCGATTGTTTCCTGTTCATGGTCTTCACTGAATTAAGTAATGCATATTTCCCTCAATGGTAAATTAAAATTGTGCACATTTCCTTTTCATAACTGAATAAAACAGTGCACGTTTTCCTGTAATGACTCCATAAAACACTGAGCATTTATTTGTGTTATGACTAGAGCTCCCGGTTTTATGGTATTTATTTTTTTGCCATTTCCGTCTGTATTTATCCACATTTATTTTTGCGACAAGCAAAAGACGACGCTACAGCTAGTATTTTTCCACATTTATTTAAATTGACAATGCACGCATGCGCCCGGTTGTTATTGGTCAACACAATACATTCATCTGAAAACTTTGCCATTGTAGTACAGGCACTGTCTGCAGGAGATGGCAATTATCTTATCACCAATTGAGCAGCCACGAGCGCCGATAAGACAGGCTGACTCGGCTACCAATAATGATCATGTCTTCTTTTGCCAGCGCTAGAACCCGGGCCCAAGTGAAATAAACTACATAATGCACGCGCCCCCAACCCAGGAAGGAGGCTGTAGGACATAAATACCGGTTGTGACAGAGCGAGCCCCACGCTAAACGTTAGCTCTAACGTGGCTTTAAGTCAGCCCAATTGTATTTACTGCAAGCTGAGTGGACTAACCCATAGCTGCCAAGGTTTCAGATTGACATGTGTGACATTTTCATAATTTCAGTGAAATTATGAGAGACATTTTTACGACTATGAGTGGCTTTGTTACGAGCAAAATCAAGCAGGCACACTTACTAATCCAACTCAACAATGGTGCTGAGTTAAACTGTCCTCAGAAGGATGAAAGGAACAGCCAGCCCTGCTGAAACCTCAACCTAAACCTGATCCAGAGGCGCAACTGGAGTCAAATTTCGGGGGGGGGGCTAATAAAAATTTCAGGGGGAGGGGGTAATTCTTCCAGCAATAGGCAGAGTGGAGATGCAGGGGCTCTGAGAAGGGGTGAAAACACGACAAGGCCTTATTAACAAGTAAATGGTCTTTTAAAGACCTGTGAAGTTCTCGGGTGCGGCTGCAATGAGACGGTCACCAGCCCGGGAGGCTGTCTCAGCCCGGGCTGACACACATGACGGGGGGGGGTGGATACTGAACCCCTTTGAACCCAATGGGCGTAGCGCGCCTGTGTGGAGTCGTCCCCGAGGCTCGAACCTCGGTTTACCAGCTCCAAAGTCGGCAGTTCTAGCCAGCGGCCTGCATTGGTAAAATCTGGGCAGATTTCCTCTTATGTTAGTGATTAGTGACTGAAGCTGCAGCTGCTCTAAGTTTTGGGTTGGCAAACAGGTGACACTCTAGTACTTTTCAGAGCAGCAACTTAAACCTTAAATCTTGGCTTTTTTTGACAAAAGCATCCCCTGCCAGAGTGGTTTGATCTTATTGTGGTCCTACTGTTATTCATTTAAGAAAGTATTTTCCGTTTACAAGGTGTAGAGGTTTCTTTGCTTCCTAATCTGTCAGTCAGGAATGCTGCGCAAACATGGGGATTTCAAGTTCACATTCTATTCAGATTAACTCTCGTTTTATCCTGTTCCTATCGCGGAGAGAAACAGTAAACCGGATGTAATTAGGCGATCATAAAAGTCTTTGCTGAGCCAAGGGCATGTCTGGGTTCGAAAGGCTTCGCCTAGACTGAAAAATGCAAAGAGGGTGTTAATGATAAGAATGGGTGAACATTAATGTACGCGCAGGGAGGTTCCAGTCGCTACACTCAGCGCATGTAAATATGAGAGCCTGCAAGAAATCATAAAGCAGGAGCGTCCGTCTCTAGCGTAAAGAAGCCACTGAATCTTACCTGCCCAACACTATCCCAACCCCTAGTGCACATGTGCAATGACATATTACTTCCCTCTCAAACGGACAGTGGCAATTTTTGTTGGTTGCAGGGGAAATTTGGTGCCCTTCCCGATGCAGCCTTTGAGATTACACATTGTGGGCTGCAGACGTCAGCGCATGGCCGTGTGCCAAGAGGGCACTCGGTGTGGCGCTGTACTCGATTGGCTCAGGGTCACGGCCGTCACTAAAAGACCCTGAGCCAATAGGTCAACAGTAGGTCACTAAAAGACCCTGATTGGGAGGAACTGAAAGGAATTTCAAGCATCTTGAACAGGGGCGTGGCGCGCCAACTCTGAAGCACAGCAGCGCAGCAAAATTTACTAGTATTTTGCCGTTTCTAAATATAAATACAGACAAAGGAAAAATAGTTTTCCGTCTGTATTTATATGTAGAAATCCGTATAAACGGAAAACTGGGAGCCCTAGTTATGACATAAGACAGGTTACGCCTTTGCTATTTCAAGAGCGAAATAGTTCGTCTTCCTTTCCACTACTCCCTAAAACTGGATAGCTCATTATTGCCAAAATTTAAACTGTATGTATTTTGCCCGGAAATATTTCAGCTTGTTCAAAATGTTGTGAGATTTCCTTTGCCGTGTTGCCCCAGTTCATATTCACCCCACCCACTGTCCCACTCTTTCTTCTTGTGTTCTATTAGTTGCTGCCTATATACCACTCAAGTTTTCGGCTCCTCTCCCTGCTTCATCTCTTTCCATTTCTTGACATAGCTATATCAGTGGATTTTCAGGGCTCTCTCACACGAGAGGCAATCCTCAATGACCTCCCTATTAAGTGAGAAGTGTGGATTAGCCCAAATCACACACCACAGAGGCAGGGTGGCCAACTTGATATCTTCAGCGTAATCCATCCCCAGCTCATGATGCGTAATGTAAGTAGAGCTGGCAGGGGGGACACCCAAAATTCACCTAAGTTTCCCATTTTACTCACCCTGGAGGGGGCTTCTATTAGAGTATCCCCAGATACCTGCGCCATTTGTGAGAACTGAGAGACACTTTCTCCTACCGATCTCCAAAAGGGGGTCAACAGGTTTTTTTCCAATGTGTTTTGCCAAGTTAAAAATATGCCCCACTGATCTTAAAAATTTCAAATGCAGACTGGCAATGCAGGGTCCCCAATTACCCCTTGTGTCCATAACTACCCCCAAGTAGAAGAAATCCTGAGTCTGCGCCACGACATAGCTTTGTAGGAATTATACCTCGAATCTTATGCTGTTTAGGCTTGCAGACCATATATCGGTTTTTGTTTGATTAGTAACCAAGCCCAATGACCCCAAAAAAGAAACAAATTCTTGAAATAAAGCATTTAAGCAGTTAGGAGTTTTCAAGAGTAAGGAAGCATCATCTGCATATAAAAGTACTGGTACCTTTTTCCTACTTATTGAGGGTGCGTCCGAGACAACATTAGATAGGGCTGTGCCTAGGCCATTAATATACAAAAGAAACAATAAGGGGCCCCTCTCCCCAGCTCAAAGCAGTCTGTCCATTCGCCTGAAGGGCCGTACCTGACTGAGGCTGACAGATCATAATATAGGGCTCTCAAAAAATGTACATATCATTCTCTACACCTAAAGCAGCTAAGATCTCCCAAAGCTTGGACCTAACTATGCTGTTGTGCCTAGCCCCTCCCGGAATCCATACTGCACCTCCAAAAGCGTGTTGCTCTCCCTCACCCAGGTTAGGAGACGCTCAAGTATTTCCCTCCCCTCCAACTTTCCAGCTGAATCAAGCAAGGATATTGGGCAATAGTACTCCGGTAGATGAGGGATGCCCTTCTTAAAAATGTACAATTCCGGCTCTTTTGCCTATCATGATTTTGACCCAACAAAAATTGCACTAGTTATGCTAAATTTGGATGTACAGGAAATTTTCTCAAAAACTCTGCTTTAATTTCAGAGAACTCAAAATCATGCTTCTTCCCTTACTTCAGTAGCACGTGACAATACACTAAAGAAATACAAACTGCAAAAGCACAGACTCAAAAACATTAAATGACAACATATCTCTCCACATTAATCTGTCAATCAAAATTATTGATATGCAATCAAACGAGTAAGAAGCTGGGTCGTTGCCATAAATGTAATGTACTTATGAATGTACTGGCTGAGAGTGGTTTAGAATACAAATTTTAGATTCTAAGAATGAAAGGGCAGAGTGCAATCAGTCAGAATGAAGTTAGCCAATGGCTGAAGTTGAATGACCTATTGCTCCAGGTTATATGCTGTAGTGGGCAGAAGAAAATTTGAATGACACAATAACAGACCAATGGATGAAGCGGCCTGGTTGAAATCCCTTAAAAGTAGGCATTATACACAGGGCCAAAGGAATTTTGCGATTCTGTGGCAGCAGTATTTTGCACATAATTATGGATGTGCCGCATTTCCCACATAATCCATCATCTGCATTATCTGCTAAGTGGGCTCTGTATTTTTAGGTCATGTCCCCAAAATGGCAGCCAAATCTTGCAAGGGTTGGAGATCTTGTGAAAGGTCAATATCTTGCAAGATTTCAGGCAAGCGACTCAGGCGGGAATCACATGGACAGGGAGGAGGCCACAACTGTGTGGAGGCTGAGGGAAAGGACCAGGAGTCAACATTTGGGTCATGAAATCTAGGCAATATTAAGGAAAAGCGTGCAATGCACCGTGAGGGCACACAGGTGTTCAACATATTGGCAGGGTTCTCTTTGTGGGGGAGGTCATCGGATATGGCACATGGGGGGGTCTGGTAGTCCAGCTAAGGGGTGTCAGAGAGCCCAAGGAAGGGTGTTGCAAAGAGCTTGACTGTACAGAGGGCGTAAAAGGAGCAGAATTCAAAAAGCCATCCTATAGGAGAAACAACATAGTAATAAGATATATCTGCTGTAGAAACTAAGAGCTCACCCATTTTGCCGCTACATCTGTCTAAAAAGCCAATGGAAAATGCAAAAGATACTCCATGATATGCCACTTCACTCCATTGTACGACAATGCACTCCACTCTACAACACGCCACTTCACTCTATGATTTGCCACTCCTCTTTACGCTATTTCACTGTATGCCACTCCACTCTACGCCACTCCACTCTGTGCTATTCCACTCTAAGCCACTCCACTCTACGCCACGCCATGCCACTCTGGGCTGTTTCATTCTAAACCACTCCTCTGTACGTCACTCCACTCTACGCCACTCCACTGTATGCCCCTCCACTGTAAGACACTATATTATATGCTACTCTATGACATAACACTCCACTCTGCTCTACGAGACACCACTCCACTCTACGCCACTCAACTCTAATCTACGACACCCCACTCTACACCACTCTAATCTACTCTACGACACACCACTCTACTCTGCCACTCCACTCCATGCATTCCACTGTAAGCCATTCCACTGTATGCCACTCAATGCTGCTCCATTTTATGCCACTCCACTCCACGCTATTCCACTCTACGCCACTCCACTCTACGCCACTCCACTCTATGCCACTCCACTCTATGCCACTCCATTCTACGCTATGCCACTATACGCCACTCCACTCTGCTCCACTGTACTTCCCTTTACTGTAAGACACTGTACAAAATGCCATTCTATGACATGACACTCCACTATACTCTATGACACATCACTGCACTCTATGCCACTTCACTCTACTCTACAACATGCCACTCCACCCTATACTACTCCACTCTATGCCACTCCACTCTGCACTATTCCACTCTAAGCCACTCCACTCTACGCCACTCCACTCTACGCCACTCCACTCTAGGCCACTCAACTCTATGCACTCCACTGTATGCCACTCCACCCTTTGCCACTCCACTCAATGCCCCCTCCACAGTAAGAAATTGTACGACATTCCACTCTATGACACAATATTCCACTCTATGCCACTCCACTCTACTCTACTTTATGCTAGTCCACTCTACGCCACTACACCTCCCATTCTATGCCACTTCACTCAACGCCACTCCACTCTATGTGACTCCACTCTACGCCACAACACTCTAAGCCACATGACTGTACATCATGACACTGTACACCACGACACTCTACAACACTCTACGACACAACACTGTACCACACTCCAATCTATGCCACTCCACTCTGTGCCACTCAACCCTACTCTGCTGTACAACCCTCTACTCGACTGCACAATAGTCTACGCCCCTCCACTCTATGGCACTCCACTATACAACACTCTAAGCCACTGTATGCCACTCTACTTCACTTTATGTCACTCTGTGACACTCTACTCCACTCCATGACATGCTATGCAGCTCCCTCTATGCAACTCCACCCCACTTTACTCCACTCTACTCTATGGTACCCTACTCCACTCTACTCCATTGTACTCCAGAACTCCACTCTTTGCCACTCCACTCTATGCCACTCTAAGCCATTCCACTCTACAACCACCTACTCCAGTCTATGCTACTCCACTCTACAACACTTTCTAAAACTCTACAAAATGCCACTCTACTCTACTCTACGACACACCACTCCACTCTACAACATGCCACTCCACTTTAGGCTATGGCACTCCACTTGACTCCATTCCACTCTACTCCACTGAATGACACTTTACCCCACTCTATGCCACTGTACGACATTACACTCTGCTCTACTCCACTCTACAACACTCTTCTGTACTCTATGCAACTCCACTCTACAGCACTCTATGTCACTCTATGTCACTCTATGTCACTCTATTACACTCTACTCACTCAATGCCCCTTCACTCCACACTACAACACTCTACTCAACTCTATGCCAGTGTACAACACTGTTCGCCACTCTACAACCCTCTGCGACACTCCCTCTATGCCACTCCACCTGCACTTTATTCCACTCTACTCTGTGGCACACTACTTCACACTGCTCCGCTCTATTATACTACTCCACTCTACACCACTCCACTCTACACTACTCGATGCCACTCAACTCTACGACACTCTATGCCACTCCGCTCTATCACACTGTACCACATTCTACTCTACTCTAGGCCCCTCCACTCTAAAACACTCTATAGCACTCTATACCACTCCACTCTACGACACTTTCTGACACTCTTCGACATGCCACTCCACTCCACTGTACGACACACCACTCCACTCTAAAACCCTTTACTCCACTCTATGCTATGCCACTCCAGTCTACTCCACTCCAAGCCACTGTACTCTAGGACTGGCCACTCCACACTATTATACTTTATTCCACTATACGCTATGCCACTCCACTCTACTCAACTTCACTCTACTCCTCTGTACAACACTTTACCTCACTCTATGCCGCTGTACAACACGACACTCTATGCCCCTCCACTCTACGACACTAATCTATGCAACTTTACTCTACAACACGATAATACACTCTATGCCACTCTACAACACTCTTCTCCACTCTATGCCCCTACACTTTACACCACCTTACTACACTATATCAGAAGCTACAACACCTCACTGCACTCCACTCCTCTCTACGACACGCCACTCCATTGTATAACACTGCACTCCATGCTATGACACTCTACTCCACCCTACTTAATTCTATGCCACTACACTCTACAACACTCTACTCCACTCTATGCCACTATACAACACTCAAATCAATGACACTGCACTTGACAACACTCCACTGAACAATGACACTCCACTGTACAACACTCCACTGTATGGCATTCATCTGTACAGCCCTTTACTCCACTCTATGCCACTCTATGACTCTCTGTTCGACGACACTCAACTCGACATTTCATTGAACGCCACTCTACTCTATAAGACTCCACTCCACTGTATGCCACACCACTCTACGCCACTCTAGAACACTCCACTCTATGACACTTCGCTGTACTCTACAACTTGCCACTTCACTCCATGTAGCTCCACTCTAGACTACTCCATTGTATGTCCCTTAACTCTACTCCACTCTACGCCACTCTACCACACTCCACTATATGACACGCCAGTCTACGACACTCCACTCTACGACACTACACTGTATGACACTCTTCTCCACTCCACTACACAACACTCCATTCGACAATTCTCTACTCTACGACACTCTACTCCACTGTACTGCACTGTATGCTACTCCACTCTATGCCACTCTACAACACCCTACTCAACGACACTCTACAACAACCCACCCCACAACACTCCAGTTGATGACACTCCACTCTACAATACTCCAGTCTATGATACTCCACTCTACGACACTCCACTGCATTGTATGCCACTCCACTGTGCTCTCCAACACTCCACTCTATGCCACTCCTCTCTGGAACACTCTACTCCACTGTATGCCCCTCCACTCTGCCCAACTCTACTCCACTGTACTCCACTGTTTGACAGTCTACCACAATCAATCAATCATTTATAAAGAGCTGCAAATCACCCGTGAGGGTCTCAAGGCGCTGGAGAGTTTGGCTGCTGTGTGGTGGTCTTCAATCAAACATCCAGATCTTGAGTTTCTCCTTAGTCCCAGAGGGCCCTGATGTTGTCTCGGTGCTGTAGTTGGCTCAAAAAACAGATTGGGAGGGGTCCAGTAGGTTGTGGGTGAGTTGAAAGTTGATCGCTTTTCGAGGACCTTTGCTGGAAAAGGGAGCAGGAAGACTGGTTGGTAGTTCTTCAGTTTGGCTGGGTCTGCAGATGGCTTTTTCAGGAGGGGCCTAACCTCTGCATGTTTCCAGTCCTCAGGGAAGGGGGCCGAGGTGATGGAGGTGTTCAGGACTTTTCTGAGTTTGTCGCCTATAGTCTTGCTTCCAAGGTTGAAGACATGGTGGGGACAGGGGTCCGTGGGTGCTCCTGAGTGCACAGAGTTCATGACGGAGATGGTTTCTTGTGCAGTGAGGAAGTCTCATTGGGTGCAGTGTTGTTCAGGGTTTGTGTCCATAAGTGTGAGCTTGTTGATACTGATGACGGGGGCGGAGGGTTGGGGTTTGAGGTTTTCGTAGATTTCCTAGATCTTGTCATGGAAGAATTTCGCCAGGGTGTTGCAAAGTTCTTGGGAGGGTGTGATGTTGTTCTCAGCGGCAGTGGGCTTGGAGAATTCCTTTATGATGGTGAAGAGTTCCTTGCTACAGTTTGCGCTGGCGTCAACTCACGCCACTTTATGACACTCCACTATACGACACTACATTTATGACACTTTCCTCCACTCTACTCTACCACACTCCACTCGACGACACTCAAATCTACTCCACTCAATGCCACTCTGACACTGCTCAACGACACTCCACTTGATGACACTCCACATGACAACATTCCACTCAACAACACTCAACTCAACAACACTCTACTGTACGATTTGAAATACAAAAAAAAATGAAATTTAATGGAAAAACCAAAGGTTAAGGATAAGTTATAGTTAGGAAAACTTTATTCATTTTTTTTTTTTTTTACAAAAGCAACTTCAACTAAGCACATTAGAAAATCTACAGTTATAGTTATAACTTACCGTTATAATTTGTGCCCTGGTCGAAACGTACTGTAACTCATGCTCCTCCGTACACAGTGTTGTCAACTCGCTAGCCACACTACATGAACTATAACTTGCGTCTTCTCCATGCACTACTTATACCCTTTCACATTATATAACTTACAGCATGTTAAATTATATCATTCCTAACAAGACTCATAACGTGTAATGGAATTATTTATGAGAACACTGTGCATGGTAGAGTGTTGCATTATAGTTATAGTAGATTAAGAAATTGAGACTGAGCCTCCTTTTTCTGCATTCCTGGATTACATAACTCAAGAAAGGAGATCTGAAGGGAAGCAGGAGATGGGTCAATGCGAAGAAACCTTGGGGAAGGAGACCCAACAAAGTAGCAAGAATGTTTCGCAAAAGTCTGCATATTAGAATGAGGAAAGCCAAGAGTGCAATATTTAGATGCAGCTCTAGGGAATGTTGGTGTGGTTACCCTTCTTTGTACCTATGAGAAAATATGGAGCGAATATATATAATGGATGCACAGATTAATTACGGTGGTGCCCGATGAACTGAATATAGTGGATTCATAGCTATTTTTTTATATTTCATTGTACCACTACAGTCTTGAGTGTATGACGTCTCATAATATTTTACATGAAATCAGTATATCATCTACTCGACATTATTGTATATAAGCTCTATCTTATACTTGTATCGCAATTATATCTGATTGTATGTATTTCTACCTCAATAAGATATTTTGAACACAAAAAAAGATGCCATAGAATCAGAAACATGGCTGCCTACTGATACCATGGCGCAAGAGTAGTTTTCAGGCAATCTTGTTTATTTCAGCCAGCAGCTCTAAGTATGCCGGAAGTTGCAGGTTCACTATTATCTTTATCAGTGTGAACCGACCTACATCTCTCAGCATCGGTAATGCTGTTGGGTAAAAACCTGAAGCAGCCAGGCGTCATCCTCATGGAATTAGTTGATAGCTAAAACGGAAATAGCATTCAGGCTGCATCTAAGAACACGGGTTCAAGGGTTATCAAGTTTACAGTCTTTTGTATTCAAGTGAATGAAAACTGGAAACGTGCTCGCGCTAAGTTTTTCTTATGAAGAACTATGTATATTTGATTGAAAACAGTACATTAAGTGCATGCATATTTAAAAAGTGAATAGAGTGTGGAGTGTAAGAAATACACAAAATAACTTTCGGAGTGTTAACGATTTAAAAGTGGACTTGTGACACACTGGGCACTTTTAAGTGCTTTTGCCTACATCACTCTTTCTTGGCGCTCGTCAATTGTTACCATGAAGGTTTACTATGTCTGTGGCAACTGCTATTCTAAGGAGTCTGGGGTGATGGAAAGAAGGGTCACGTGTTTACCAGAGTATTTTTTGTATGTATGTGTTTAATCACTCTATATATACTCCATTTGAGCTGCTGGAATTTCTCAATGAAAACTCATTTATAAACACACCGGCTTAGACCATGTCATTAGCGGTATAATCGTGCTACATTTTTACCAAAATAGTTTCAGTTCCAAATTTCCAGATGGCTTTGGACGACAGTTCATCTTTGTTTCCATCCAGCGCTCCACAAGACCATGTTCATGTGTTTTTCACTCATTTCCCCTCAACTGGATTTTTTTTCTTTTTGTAAAGAAACGCCTTTCTGTGGTTCTGTTTGTAGTGACAGGCAAAAATGTATATATTAGATGTACTGTCCGCTCTAATTGTGGAGTTGCTTGTAACTCTTACAACTTCTTTCACTGTCAATCTTTGTGGTGTTGCTTGCGCCAAATACAGGAGGATATGTGCTACTTATGTCTGTGTGTTTGTGTGTGTATGTGTGTGCACGTGCGTGCGTGCGTGTGTGTGTGAGAGAGAGAGAGAGAAGTCCCAGAATACTGTGAAGGCAAGTATATGTAAGTACAGATTTACTGTTAACTCCATATCCATGTACCTTGAAGGTACATACATCATCAAGGTACATATATGGGGAGTTAAGTATAGTGAGGCTATATTTAGCTATTTATATTTACCTTCACAATATTTTAGTACTCAATATTGAGACACAATATTTAGTTACCTCGATAGTTTGCTCATTACGTTCCAGTAGTTACCTTGGAAACCCATGTGAGCATAGAGACATTTTCCTACAACATAATATGATCTCAGTGATATAGTAGGAGTGCAACTGTGATTTTGACATATTTGGGGAAGACTTTGGAGTCAACTGTGCTTGTGAGATGTTTATGTGCGAGATTCTGAACCTTACCAGACGCAGTATGCAAGACATTATCTGGCACTTGTGAATATTTTCAGTTGCTGGTCATGGGGCATTAGGACCGCAATATGTTGCAGGAATTTCTGTGTGCAACAAAACTTGGAGTTGTCTTTTGTTGTGGTTCCATGCATCACTATGCCCCAATATGGTGTTTCATAGCACTTAATCTTCAACCCAAGAAACCCAGGGCATATTACAAGGTGTTGTGGGTGGTTTCAAGCAAAGAACTAGTAAGAGTAGGCTGGTGCAGGCTGGATTACCTAGAACTGAGAGGTTTTCTAATTGTTCTTTTATAGGTCGAGACTAGGCAGCATACGCACTGTCTCTTCGAGACACGCTGTATTCACTCTGTGGACTTACAGCACACCCATTGCTTTTTTTTTCGTCCCTTCGAATGTCATTCAAAAATGCTTGCTTGCTAGTGGTTAATCCTTCTTTTTTGTCCCTCCTTTTTGTGTTTGGTTTCCTCCCACAGAGCACCGCACAATTACTGTTAACATTACACTTCTGTGTTTATGTGTTCATTTGGGGAGAATATTTTTTCTTTGATTCCTGAACATGTAACTGTTTGCCCATCTTTGGTGGTTCAGCTTCGGCCCCTGTCACTTTATCTCTCCGTCCCATTCAAACATCGAGATGAAATGTCTGCCACTTCAGCCGCTGTTTTTGAAATCACCTCTTTAATTTTTTTCTGACGTCAAAGTGCGAGGATTTTCCCTAATCCCCTCCCGCTTCGCTGCTTGTTGCTTTAGCGAACTTCAGTCACCGGACCTTCAGTAGCCCAAGCTTGCTGCACAGTTAAGGGCAAGGCTTGAGCAACTACCATCACATTTTCACTGACGTTTGTTTATATAATGTGAACTCAAGTGACCTGAATGTGTTGGACTGGTTTACATGAACGCTAGTTACATTAAAATGTCAGATTCATTTTGGGGGCATTTTTATAGAGCGCAAACTCAACTGACCCAAAGGTATTTAAGTGCTTTACAAAAGCGCCAGTTACATTACAGAAGGTCAGGTTAATTTTTGTGTTTTGTTTTGTTGCGCGGAGACTTAGTGATGCCAATGCTGCCCCAGTTTATTCATTATTTCCCCTCTACCGTGCAAATGGGAGCAGCATTCATCCCTCCCACCTCTTCCCATTGTCACAGCATGCCCACCCCGCTGCCTCTTCCTGTCGTCCTCTTCCTCTCAGAGCTCTAATTTCAAAGCACATTCAAGGCAGCTCCCCCAGGACTTTGAGGCATTTTTTTCATTATATAATGTGAACTTGAGCGACCCGAAGGTGTAGGAGCACTCTACATGAGACTAGTTTCATTACGTAAGGGCAGATACATTTTTGGGGGCATTTTTATAGAGCACAACTCGACTTACCTGAAGGTATTGGAGCGCTTTACAAAAGAGCCAGTTACATTACACAAGATAAGGTTCATTTTTTTGTTTTTAGATGCCCAGATATTAAGTGATTCTGCGCCTGTTTGTTCCTTATTTCCCCTCTGCCTGACAAATGGGAATATTTTGTAGTTGTTGCTTTGTCAAGCGGTCCTATACCCAGGGGGCTGGTACAGAGGGTGGGGCCGGGGGCTTGCTGGTAAACGGATGGTGTAAGCAG
This sequence comes from Calotriton arnoldi, assembly GCA_963921515.1. Lineage (NCBI taxonomy): Eukaryota > Metazoa > Chordata > Amphibia > Caudata > Salamandridae > Calotriton > Calotriton arnoldi. Next base: position 1,702,487 of record CAWUFW010002244.1, on the reverse strand, counting down.
TGTTTTGAATGGAAAACTCTGGAGAAGGGTTAATGGTGAATAGAGGCCTGACGGAGGAGGGATGTGATGTCTCCGCCATTGGAAAGTACTTTACCGCTTTTTTCATAGGCTGTTCAATACTTTAGTGATGCAGTCACACATAGAATGTTATAGTGCTGTTGACTTGTATCGAGGCACTTGTCTTTCTGTCTGTGCATTAAAAAGCCTTATTTCCATAGTCTCCAACTGCTGGATTTGGTTTTTATCTAAATAAGAAATACCCCAATATGTGCAGTATTTAAGCATAGATATTTCTCTGCATTCACAATAATAAAAACAGAACTGAAAAACGGAAATACTGTAGTAATCACTCTGATGCGTTTCTTCAGGTAACAGGAAATTTATGTGGCAACATAAACATAAACAAAACTGGAACCTCTGTGGCCACATAATTGGAACATTCATTGCATAGTATAAGTTCCTCTACATTAAAGTCACAAGCCATCTCATTTTCTTCACATAAACAAAGGAGAAGGATCAACAACAAGCACAGTGACCAACACATACACGAGGGTAAGGGGAAAACTCACTCACGCACACAAGTTCAAGTTTGACACTTACGCACACACAAACAGAAAGGAGAAAACAACAAAGCAACTGATATTAACCTATACAGATCCAACAATCAACGAATAATGACAAAAATGGAATTAGCAAGAATCCTATAAGGGACTGGTGTTATTTACCTACTAACGAAATCCTGCATCCAAACTGGTGGTCTGCAAATTCTTAACTGTCTGACTCTCCCAAGCTGTGGCATTTGCCTATTTGACGGATGAACAAAGGGAGAGGTATCTCCTGCAGATCTCCATGTACTCTGTGCCCCATCCCAAGAACCACATGTAAATCCTCTCCTACTCTCCTGAAAGTCGACCATCTCCTTCATCCATCACTTCCTCCTTCGAACCTGTACACACGTCTCCTTTGTGACATAATGCCACCTGTCTTAAATTCCATGTGTGCCCATTTTCAAGTTTTACCCATTTTCCACCCACAGCTTGTACATGCTATAGGCCCTTAAATGTGGACAAGCCCTGACCTCCTTGCCTGATTTGACTTTGACCCAATCGCCCTGCATTATCTTATGGTCCATGTATCTGTTGGAATGTGTTGTTCCACCACTCCCATCCACTTCCACTTCTCATATCGAAGAAGATATTAACTTTGTGTAGGCAAGAATACCGAAACACACATATAAATCAAGTCTGAATGGTCTGTGAGTCCAAAGACAAATTCCAAGACATAAAGGTGACCAAGACTTGTATTTATTCTCCCTTAATATCTCGTCTCTGGCATCGCCCTGGTCTCTGACCTCCCCATTTCCCTGTTTGCCTCTTATATCTTCCGAGGCTCGACGCAAGCCCTGCATTATGGGCATTTTTTGCTATTGTACTGTACAACATGCTTAATCAAAATGTCCCTTGTCATTTGATGTTAAACTCAAGAAAAATACTTGTTAAAAAAAAAAGACTTGTTTTTATTCTCCAAATTTCTTCAGATCTTCATTTTATGGTACAAATCAAAAGAAAAGGCCTTCTTTTGATTAGTACCATAAAATAAATAACTGGAGAAAATTGGAGAATAAAAACAAGTGTTGATCACCTTTACATCTTGGAATTTGTCCTTGGACTCACAGACCATTCAGACTTGATTTATATGTGTGCTTCGGTATTCTTATCTACAAATTTTCCTTCCTGGGACTTTTCTTACATGCTGGGCATTTCACCTTCAGTGGCAGGGTGATTAGACCACGGGAGCACCAGCTGATGGATAGTCATAACAGTGGCATATTAGAACACCCCCTACCTTGGCCTGTGTACTGATGTTTCAAATAGTTTTTATTGGGTTTTTCAATTCATTAATCAATGCTGTTTTACACTGTAAATCAATTCAATAAGCAGCACTCCACAGTGAACATTTAGAAAATTTCCTATACATATCCAGACTAGTAAAATGCAATGTAAATGTTCTTCAACAGGCAAATATGTTAATAAATGTAAAGTTGCAATCTCTCATTATCACTCGTACTATGTCTCACTGAAGGCGAGTCACAATTATCCTAAAGCTTTTAGTCTCCGATATTTCGCTGATTACACACCAAGTTTATAATGATAGGGAAAACAAAGAGGGGTGCACAAGCATTTAACATGAAGAAAAGGCGGGTAAATGGTCGGGAGGAATATCCTGGGCAGGTGGGTAAGTCCAAGTGCATTCTGATCTTCACATGATCCACCTGAAAGAACAATGATTAAGAAGCAGGGCAAGACCCGGCACACCATAAGTGTCACCTGTCCAAAAGAGAAATGGAATCACACCACCCTATAACCTATCACAATAAATAACAACTATCTGGAAGATCATGAAAGGGCGTGTTGAGCAGGGTAGCTCCTAGGATGCATTTGATGCTGAGCTCCTAGGATGCAGTAGATGCTGGAGGCTTCTCAGCTGTGAGTTCTTTGAATTGTATAAACATAGTGTCCCAGGCTGCTGCAATTGGGACATTTCCAGATGCTACGGGCGTCTTCCCAGTGTTTTGCAGTACTTTCCGCATCACCCCAGTAGTGCAGAGCCCTGCACCACTGGGCGAAGGTCGGTGGCTGCTGTGCCCGTCAATGTGTGGTCAGTACATAGTTTCCCAAAAGAAGGGTTAGATTTAGAAAACGTACCCTCACCTTATGACTCTTCCTCATGGGAAAATGCCTAATGCTGTAGCTTCCCACGATATGGATGTTGTGAGCTCTGTAACAGTAGCCAGTATCCGGTTACTCTAGGGCAAGACCAAAGCATATCATGAAAACCTGCTGAATGTGCTTGAGATCTGGGGCAAGTGAGGTTGGCCATTGTGTACATGCGGTTCAACCGTGACGGTTTAAGGTATGCTCTATGGAGTACCATATATTGTTTATTTTTAAATCTTACGTTTCTGGAAATGAAATGAGGAGATTCAAGTGCCTGTACCCATTCTGTATCATGTAAGGCCTCTCTAAATCTTCCTCCCATTCGTGCCGGAGATGAGGTAGCTGGACCCCAGTATGTGCCCTAATCGCTTTATAAAACACCACTTCAATCCACATAGAACAAGCATCCACAACTACTGCTCTATATCTCTCTTTTTTCGACAAATACCAGAAACGTCCACTGAAATCCATGCACATCTTTTCCCACATGACCATAACATAACACATCTGCTGGTTATGCTTTAATGCTCCCAAGCCAACCTTCAAGCATTTCTCTGATTTCCTGCACATCATACACTCCACGGCCACCCACTTTCTAACTTGATCATCCATTTCAACCCACTGAAACGTTTACCTCAGACTTTTATTCATAACAGTTTCTCCTAGATGTCCTCCATAATGATTTTGTACTGACACCACGCAACTGTCTTATTGTTTCCAGATCAGCATGGGAGTGGTGAGATGCCACAGAGGGCCATCTGTGGAAGGGTTTGGGGACACCTTACTTGCTTAAGCCCATGTTCCCGGGTAGTGATTTGTCCCAGCATGCTTTGCTGAACCCATGAGCAGTGATTTTACTAGGAAATAATTACCCTTATTCCCAAGACAGACACTCAGGGCACCATTATGATGCAGGTCAGATGCTCGTTTGGGAAACGGGACCGCCTGACAAGGAGTCGGCGATCCCGCTTCCCTAATTCGGATGTGACCACCTTCATGGCAGTCGGAAAGTGCATATTCCCTATTGCGGCTTGTGCTGCGGGCCGCAGCACAAGCCGCAATAGGAAATATACACTTTTTAAATATCCCTACACTGTGTGGCAGGCATGGTGCCTGTCACACGATGCAGGGATGTTTAGGGGGGCACCACAGGTCTCATAGCAGAGGGCCAGGGGGGAAAGGGGCCCTACTAGGGGCCTCCAAAGTCACTTTCCGCCTGCCTTTTCATGGCCATTGGACCGCCATGAAAGGGCAGGCAGAAAACAAAATCATAATCTCAACGGCGGAGCCGAGGCTGACTCCACTGCCATTTGGGGATCACTTTTCCGACCGCCGCCCCGACGGGCTCCGTGAGCCCGTTGAAAGTGGAGAGGAATTCTCCCACAGGTTTCCCTCCGACCACCAGTACTGAAATACAGCGGTCTGATGGAAACCTCTGATGTCGGGTGGACAGCCTTCGACGAGCTGTCGGATGGCTTTCCGCCCAACATCTTAATGGGGCCCTCAGTGAAATTGGTGTGTTTCGCTACTAGAATGAGGCACATTGGTTTACATATTGTTTTCAAAATATGGCATTCGTGACAGTATTCAATTCAGTTTTTTCTGGCTGCTTCCAACATTTGCATTACACATTTCCCTTACTTATGAAGGTTAAAATGCTAATTTGCTCATGATGGTGAATAAACGGAAGCCTCTTGGCATTGTAGAGTTATAAAATGTTATATCTTCAGCTGTAAAAAATAGATAAATAAGACTAAGGGCAGGGACCCAAATTCTTTCTTCATAGTCCACTGTAAGTCTTGATTCCACACAGCAGTGGAAGCAGGTTTTAATGCCAAAAGGGGAAAAATGCTACTCAAGAGATTCCAGATTCAGTTGCGACTGTTGAACTTTGAAAATGGAGGGGGACATGAAGAGCATCTATAAACATTGGCAGCTGGTGACATCTCACAGTGATGTGGCATAAATAACCAGTACAAATTTCATACAGGAGGTTAGTAAAGCAAGCTAGCTGTAATTATTCCAAGGGGATTAGGGGGCTCCCTTTACAAATTATGTAAAAATGTGGCCCATTAGTGCACTGTAGAGCAGAATTTGTATCTCAATTGGCTACAAAGTAATCATTTGTGAAGGGATACACTTAAAACAAAGAATTACCACTATTATACCTGGCTTGTATTTTAACTAGGATGGGTACCAAAGTGTTCCGGATTTCCACAGTATGCCAAGATCACCACCACCATGTGGATGGCATTAAATCAGGGGTTGGAATCAAAGTTTTATGGATGCCCACACAAACATTTCTTAATTCCTAATGAAAATTCCAGAGCCTACACATATGTCGGTTTAATCTGATGATGAAAAATGCACTGCTGAGCCCAAAGAAGGATGTTGATGGTTGTGGTAGAAGTATAAGAAACATCCCCTAAGAAAAAAGGAATGGAACCAACTACAAACATTAACAGCGAAACCCACCATTTTAATACACATATGTATTTATGACTTAGGATAGCTTTCAACACCGGGTTCACCCGCCTGCATATTCTACTTAATTTGAACGCTACTTTTGTAGAGCAATGCAACAAAACAAAATATTGGTGGACAGACGAGGCGTTTCACGTGGGCTTGGTCAACTGGCATTTTCTGCATAGATTTGATTCGAGAAGTGAAGAGAGTGAAATGTTTTGGGGTTGTCAGGTTTTGTTATACAGCAGACACACAACATTCTTCATTCTCACTTTTGCACTCATTTTGCAGTTTTTTTCCTAGAGTTTTCCCCTGGCTCTTATGCTCTTGAGAGTATTACACTAGAGTGTCCAAATTTGTAGACGTGATTCAGAAAGATATAAGAGTGCCTTGAAGTACAAGTAATGGACTCTTTGTAAATAATATTCCTTTCATTGCTGTGATCTGTGGAGCAAAGTTGAGCCCAAAGAGCTTTAATTGCACTGCCTGTACAGGAATACTACTTCTTAATTTGCAGTATATTTTTATTCCAAAAGGAACCTGTGCAACAAGTGCCATCTCAATAACTGTCTTTTTCGTGGAGAAGTGGGTTGGGTTTTATTTCGGATAGATGTATTTGCTTCATAAGCTTGCTGAATGGGTGGTACTGGTGATGAAGAATTTAAGGCATTGTCCAGAAAAATCACCAGGTACAGGTTGTTGACACCCAACTGAATCGTTCTAATTGCATTGATTTCACAAGGATGTCAGGATAAAATTAATTTATAGGCTTAACTAATCCTATGGCTGCTGCTTCTCACAGAGATGTCTACAGCATGTGGCCAAAGCTGCTGAGCTGTCTTTAATAATGTGCCAGGCTGCTCCATGCCCATCTTCACCATGTTATTGGGACAGTGCCATCGAATGCAGAATTTCCACAACAACTCATGGCTAAGGTATGTCCTCCCAGGCATGCAGTGTTTTACCTCTCTTAATGTGCATTATATGCAGGTAAACTGTCAGCAGACACAAAAGAACTAGAGATTTATAAAAGCCCAGTCATCTCCACAGATAATGCGAAAGTATTCTTAAGTGTGCTGTTGATATGTACGCTCCGTTGCTGGTGGGCACTGCTTGCAACCACCATCAAAAGTTAATCCTTGGCCTTAACTAGGGTTCCTTGCAGTTCATTCTCTCCATATCACACTTAACTAAGGTCACTTTGAGTTTGTTTAGTATATATCACAATTTACCAGGGTTCCTTGCAGTTTGTTTGCTCCATATCGCACTTAACCAGGATTCCTTGAAGTTTGTTTGGTCCATATTGCATTGAACCAAGGACCCTTACAGTTTGTTCGGTGCATATTACATTTAACCAGGGGTCTTTGCAGTTTGTTCGGTCCATATTACACTTAACCAAGGTTCCTTGCAGTTTGTTTGGTCCATATCACACTTAACCAGTGTTCCTTGCTGTTTGTTCAGTCCATATTAAACTTAACCAGGATTCCTTGCAGTTTGTTTGGTCCATATTGCATTGAACCAAGGACCCTTACAGTTTGTTCGGTGCATATTACATTTAACCAGGGGTCTTTGCAGTTTGTTCGGTCCATATTACACTTAACCAAGGTTCCTTGCAGTTTGTTTGGTCCATATCGCACTTAACCAGTGTTCCTTGCTGTTTGTTCAGTCCATATTAAACTTAACCAGGGTTCCTTGCAGTTTGTTCAGTCCATACCACACTTAACCAAGGTTCCTTGTTGTTTGGTCTGTCCATATAGCACTTAACCCTGGTTCCAAGCAGTTTGTTCAGTCCATATCACACTTGCCCAGGTATATAGCACGCTTAACCAGGGTTCCTTGCAGTTTGTTCAGTCTGCATCACATGTATTCAGGGTTCCTTGCAGTTTGTTCAGTCCATATCACACTTACCCAGGGTTCCTTGCAGTTTGTTCAGTCCATATCACACTTAACCAGGGTTGCATACAGTTTGTTCACTTCACTTCACACAACTGTCCCTGCACAATCAATCACCCGAAATTCAGTGTGCATAAACCTGGCACATTTGCCCAGTGGCGGCTCCTCCACTATACGGATGAGCGTCGCCCCACTGCTTTTAAGCAGTGCCAAGAAGAAACATACAATGATAATAACTTGGAGTTATTATAATTTATGATTCGTGTCCTGCTGCTTTGCGGGCGGGCAGGTGGGTGGTCGGGGCTGCTCTGCTCTCAGAGCAGGGGAGGAGTGGTTTGCCCACTCCTATGTGCACAATGACTGTTTGGTCGGCCCTCTTGGGCCGCCCAAACCGGTCATACGCACTTTCCCTGTTCTCCATGCAGGCTGCATTACAGCCTGCATGGAGAACATGTCCACCCCTCCAGCCCCTGGCTGAGCGCCGTGTCACGACGCGCAGACCAATCACAACGCTGCATTGCAGCGGTGTGCTTGGCTTAGGGGAGGGAGCCTGGCTGCCTGCTTCCTATTCCTGGAGTCGGAGGCAGGAGAGCAGGAGCAGAGACGCGAAACCCGGCCTCAAGGTAAATTTCTTTTTTTTATTCCCCCACGTAAACCCCCCACAACCCCCGTGACCCCCGCGTGCCCGCCCGCCCCGCCACCCACGAGCCATGCCAGCCGCCAATGCATTTACCAAACACACTTTGTTAATTACTGGGTGCCAGGGCCCTACCTCTGGTAAGCAAGAAAACAACATGCACTTAGCAATCAATCAAGGCAACAAGAATGAGCTGGATCGGTCCAGAGGCATAACTGATGTTCTAAGCTGGATACATTCCGAGTTCAGGCAGGGCAAGTCCCTCCAGCTTCATCATGGTAATAACTTGGTTCGCGTGCAGAAATGTCATTCAATGCATGTAATTACTCCAAAATTGCATTTTAAGGATGCATTGCGTCTCTCATCTCTGTGTAAGCAGGATTTGGCACTTCTCCGCTGGCCTCATCAATCTTAGACAAACAATTTGACCTCTAGCACTAATTCAGAGGTCCAAGGCTTTCAGAGACTGTTTTTGTGGTGCTGCCTCTGAAACTGCAATCAGTTCTATTATACAGTAAATACATGAGGATCTATAGTGATGTTTTTAACATAAACATTAGTGAAAGAACTAACATGACAAGTTAGTTTTTTGTTTACCTTCATACATACAGCTATTTAAATGTGCTTACAAGGGTATTTCCCGCTGTCCCGATAATAGAATACCTTTTTCCACTTTGTGATTAATGCATCAAATAATACTGATAGACTCTGTGAGAACATTAAGCTTTAATCCAAAGAAAAAGTGCATAAAGCTATTGAACCCTTTGAACATCCTTTAAACATTGGATTGCACACTTGTATTTGCACCAACGCATCTTCATTTACATTCTTTTTTTTAAATCCATGGCAGTGTGTACTGGTGCAGAGCAGATAGAGCTGGGTGCCTGTTTGCAAACATTTGAGAGTATGAAGCTCTTACATTTGACTCAGGATTTTTTAGTGCATGAGCTGTATATATAAAAGCTCAGAAATAGAGAGTTATTGTCGCCCTCCCTGTTTCAAAGCTGTGCTCTCTGTATCTCATGCACTTACTTGCAGAATCCTGAGTGAAATGTATGCGCATTAGACAGTCAAGTCAAGTCAGAGGAACTTATTAAGCGCACATATCACCAAAAGGTCAACAGTGCAGTGTTGTAAGCGGTGCTTAATTTGAGCCGCGGTTGCAGACAGAGGCGGCTGGTAGATTTTAAAAGTGGAAGGGCAGAAATTTTACACCAGAGTATAAAGTTGGATCGAGTGCAGCAAGCAAGCCCAAACTTAATAATATGGGTGGAGGGGGTTTCTCTCCCAGCAAGAATTAAAAAAAAAAAAATACTTTAAAAAATTGATTTAAACAATGGAATATACACCACACATTAACAAAAAAAATTGAAATTAGGCACATACTGCACAAGTGTCAAGAAAGCATTAGATGTAAGCCATAAAAGTACCCCAGGCATAATACTTTAATGGTGGTATTTTATGACAACTAACAGAACAGCAGCAATGTACTCACTTCACATTTGTTCAAACGCTGCTTGTGGTTAGTTATTTAAAATGTAGATTGTGAGAATGTTTTTGGGAATTGCATAGATAGCACTAGATAAGTTAAAGTATTGATGTGCCCAGGGGGTGGCTTCTAGCCCGGAGAAGATGGGCACCTAATTTGGGAGCTCCAGCAGCCAAGGAGATTTTGCATCCAGCTTCAGCCTTAATCTGCTGATATCCCCCTTCATAATGGCAAGCTAATACCCTAGACAATTCTTTGAGGGCATAGCTATACCCGTTGCCTCCGTAGCTGCCCAGATTCTACGTTTGACACCCATTCCTGCAGTGCAGCTATGATGCGGAAATGGTGCCCACGGTGATTCGAGGACTAGCCCAGGATGGTGAACCGTATTTCTGGTCCTCCAACTCACAACAAGTGTAAAAAAGATCTAAGGTAGGGCACTTACAATCCGTTGCACCCTCCACTCTGGGGACCTCCCCTGATATCCGCTGAACACCACCTGCTTTATCCAGGGCCTGTCGGGGATCCGCCTTTACGTGCGGCTCTGCGCCTACTTAGCCGCCATCTCAGTGAGTGCGTCGTACTCTCCCAACAACCGCACCGCATCACATATAATTGCCTGCATTAGTCTGATGGCTCCCCTACCTTGACATAACGGCTAAAGCCTGATACACAGCCGTAGCGGCTACCCAGTCCTCTCAGCCCTCCCGCGGAGCATAACAAGAGCAACAGCAACGCGGGTGCTCCAACCCAGCATTTCAGCGATCCGGATTACCACTGTGTCTCCTGCATTCATGGACCAGCATGAAGCATCAGGCTGCAGATCGCAGCGCCCATCTCATATCTTCAGCAAGAGTGCAGGCACTTGACCCAAGGTGTTGGCGTAAAAGCTGCAATAACACCCCCCAGTGAATAAAATAACGATTAGCAGTGATTAACAAAGAATGACAAGGAAACTACATCCAACACATAGGAATGACAGCCAATAACAATGGAAAACAATAATTCATGAACAAATAGTGAATAAGGATTCACAAATTGCTGCTTTACTGGTTTACAAACTACTGCATACTACTACCAAGGCTATAAATCACACCTAAGGTACAGGTTCGTAGGCCCGAATGGGTCAGAGTAGGCCGGATAGGCCTGCTAACACCAGCCCCCCTTGCCCTCCGGTCCCTAACCCTGGAACAAACTTGTGACTTGACAGCCAACAGAATGTAGGGATAACAACAAAGCCGAACTGTTCTTCCTTTAAGTAAGTGCCAAGGCGAAGCTGATGGGGAAGGGATTTCTTAATTGCTTTGGCAACGCGCACACTTCTCAACAGCATACATTGTAATAGGAGTGCTCATGTGTGTTCTTGTGTGTTGATGCAACCTACGCAACCTATGCATTTGACAGGCCTCCCCATCTCAGTCACCATCTGCTGGAGAGCTCCCACACCCTTATTGGCACACCTCATCACTCCTCAGCAAGAAGTGCATTCTTTTGTGCCCCTCGTGAATGCAGTTTTGTTACTCTGCCCAATATCTCTGTAAGCCTCCACAATACCCATACACAGGTCGAATCGTGTTCTGTCATCAGCAGAGTGTAGGTTGAAACCACCCAAACGGGTTTTAAGACTCACCACAATGGCCTACAAAAAGGACAGCAGAGATGCAAAGGATCACAAAGATACCAAAGATCAGAAAACATTGCTCAAAAGGGCTAAACAAGACCCCTCGGTTATTGAATCACCTGTCAAGCAAAAACAACCACTAGCTGTTAATGAAAAAATGGACCTAATTCTTTGCAATCTCTCCTCCCTTCAAGACCTGGCACAAAGCACCAAAGCAAACACCGATTTCATACAAACTGAGATCTCTGCCATGCGAAATGACCTCAAATCCCTACACAAACGTACTGGTGATGCCAAATCAAGAATAAGTGTGCTTGAAGATGAGAAAATCCACCCAGGCCACAATCAAACAGATCAAAACGCTCTCCAGAACTCGTCACTGACTCTGAAAACAGGAACAGAAGAGGTAATCTAAGAATGTTTGGACTACCTGAAGGGACTGAAAAACAAGTATCCTCTTGCGTCTCTTTCTTAGAGCAAAGGATCCTGCAAACCATTGGTATCATAATCAAGAGACCATTCGAAATCAAAAAAGCGCACAGAATGCCCACTAGACCTACCCCAGGAGCAAAAAATCCACGCCCGCTCATCTTCAGACCGCACAGATTCCAATACTCTGAATCTATCCTGTCATACATAAGGAAATCAAAACCACTAATATGGAATGAAAAGAAGATTGGAAAAGCCCAAGACTATTCTAAAGAGATGGTTTTCAGGAGGAAAAGCTTTTTTGCCCTGCAGAACTCACTCACTGCTCTGAACATCAGCTTCTCCTTCCTTGGTCCAGACAGATTCAAAATCATCAACTTGGGGAAGTCTTTCATTTTTTATGATCCCTCTAAACTTGAATCTTACATCCACAACCAGCAGCAACAGGAGATGTCGTCTTGACTCACCATCTATTCTGATCCACGGTTTTGAACACTCTCTTTGCTCAGTCAGCTAAGACTCAGTCTCAATATTCTCTCTTCACCTTCTTGATGTATTGAGATATTGATGATGTTTGTTTCTGTAAGTTGAGGAATCTGAGTTTTCTGAAGCTTCAGATTTTTCGGTTGTTTCTATTACTGATCCATTACTGTTGAGCCATCTGATGGCATTAAGGTATTAAGTATTAACATGCTTTCATATCACCCTACTGATGCTTCAAGATGTACATTGCCCTCCCATCTCCCCTCGCATGCTCATACGCATGAACTAACAAAACCATGTTCTTCTCACTCACCCCCAAATCTTGCGAAGCAGGATGTGCCTTTGCCTATTTCCACACCTCCATATGACAAACATGTCACTTCCGCTGGAAACTATTGCTCAATCACATCAACCATATCAACACCAGCCCCACCACCCATATTGTTACATCAACCACATCATCATACAACAACACATTTCATCACACAATGGATAACACTAACTCAGGAGATTTGACTGTCCTTTGCTGCCCGTTCTTACATTCCCTCTCACAATATCAATCTCTACAAGAGCTTCATTGCAACATCCACTTGCACTCACTTACCGACTTACCCTCTTCATGCTTCCTCTACGCATTTGCCCATTTTTTTTATTTTTTTTTAAGTTTGTTTTTATTGATTTTACAACTTCAAACAATCAGAGGACATATAATCACGCAGTATAGTATTACATGTTTACAACCATCGCAAGCTAATATACATCAATAGTGTCGAGTATTCATAAGTGTCTTCAAATGGCAATACATAATGGACCAGTATCATAAAAAAAAGTCTCTAACAGTATGCCAATACAGCTCGTTCTTAGCATTCTTGTTCACAACATAGTTTTAGCGAAACGGTTGATAATTTGTTAAAACTATCAGGATTCAATGCAATTAAAACATCTTAACAAAAAACAGTTACCCAACCACCCTCCCCTCCCCGCATGCTCAGCCCTCTATATCCAACAATAGCATTAATGTATACCCACATCCATAGGTGTGTGTTTCTCGGTCCAAAGTCTGTCCTAGGTGAACTGCACAGTGCTATTAACTTACCCAACATAGCACACAGATAATGTGAGGTGCCCAAGTGTCTTGTATCCTCAGATCAGACCCTTATGTGACAAATCCAGCATACCCTAGTAGGACAAAATATCTATCGCAGCGTATTCTTCTACCATTGCATGCCAACTCAGCGAGATCTGTGTTTTCCGTAGGCCTCTATATTCCTCTCTCTGCAGTTCCGTCCCCTCCGCTTTACCCCATCTTAGCATTTCTGTGTGCCATTCCTGTAAGGACGGGGCTCTAGTGGCCTTCCATCGTGTGGTTATGGCTCTCTTGGCTAGAAGGAGCGCAAGGTTAGCAAATCGTGAGGTAGAGCTGCCCTTCTTTTCACGGGGTCCCAGACCTAGTATGCAGTATTCCAAAGTGTCATTCTGGCGTATCGGAGCCACCGCCGTCAATATTTTGCATATCGTCGCCCAGTAATGTCCCAGTCTAGGGCAGGCCCATACCATGTGTACCAACCCCGCGTTAGGTGTGTGGCAGCGTGGACATTCATCAGTTGCCCCCGGAAACATAGCGCTTAGCCTGTGCGGAGTTAAGTACGCCCTGTGTAGCAACATCAATTGGATAAATTTAAATTTGGGGTTACGAGAGACTTTTTGGGGGAACCCCAATATAGTGTCCCATTCCTTATCTGTGAGTGCACGGCCCACGTCTCCCTCCCACTTGTCGCGTAGCGGCTGTAATGAGATCGCTCTCTCCGCTCGAATCCCGTTAGTTAGCCATTTTATCATTCGGGCCCCATTCCCCATTAGGTATTGCATGGTGAGCAGTGTATTCGTGGACGGTTCTGTAGCTTCGGGCGACCATGTAGTGCGGATATATCTGGAAATAGGAACAACGTCTCGGGGGCTCCATGTACGCGTACAAACGTCTCATGTGACATTAGTACTCCCTCTGTAAAAAAGTCTCCTAACGTAGTAATGCCCGCCTCTGTCCACGCCTGAAGGGCACGGCTAGAGGTTAGTCCCGAACGTGTGGGGATACCCAGCAGAGGAATGGTGGGGGCATATGGTGTCATCTGTCCAGTGTACCGCACCGCACTCCGCCAGTAAGTAATAGCTAATTTCAATAAGTGGGGTGTCGACGTCAGCAGGGGGGTTTGTGGTAGTAAGAGTCTGTGGATGGTCCCCATATCCCTATCTCGTGATGTCATATCCAGCTCGTGCAGATTGCGTCCCGCAAGCCAGTACGCCAGCCACTGCAACTGGCTCGCATAGCAATATGCACGCAGATCCGGCACCCCCATCCCTCCTCGTTTCGCGTGAAGTTGCAATTTCGCCAGACTAATACGTCTACGTCCCACACCCCATATGAGGTCCGTCACTAGAGAGTTCAACACTTTAAAGGATCTCATGGGGACAAGTAACGGTAGGTTGGTGAAGAAGTAAAGGAGCCGCGGCAAGAGCACCATTTTCGTGATGGCCACTCTGCCCGCCACCGATAGGGGCAGTGAGACCCAGAACTGAATTTGGGATCTGAGAGCCGCAATCGCACGCCCTAGATTGCCATCTAGCAGGTCCGAGGCATTGCGATAAATTTGTATACCGAGGTATTTAAAGGTATCAGGTGCTATTTGGAAGGCCCAGGGACCGAACCGAAAGTGTCCGCTCCTCTCAGCGCTGTCAAAGAAATACGCGTATGACTTGGTAGCATTAATGGCCAGGCCAGAAAGACCTTGGAATGACTCAAAAATGGAGGGCATTGGATGCGGATCAGCGCTCATATCCTTAATGTACAGTATGAGATCATCCGCATATGCTGAGACAGTGTGGGATGTACGACCACGCGTTATACCGTGACAGACTGCGAAAGCACGGAGTCTGTGTAGAAGTGGTTCCAGCGCCAGGATGAACAACAACGGTGACAAGGGGCAGCCCTGTCTTGTTCCCCGAGCCACAGCATATTGTCCTGAGATGTGCCGACCTGTGCGTGCCCGCACTGTAGGGTTTGTGTATAATAAGCGCACCCATGCTATGTATTCTTCAGGTATGCCAAAGCGTGCGAGAGCATAGAACATATAATCCCAACGTAAGGAGTCAAACGCCTGCCGCAGATCAAGGGATATGTAGCCCTCCATATTTCCCATGTCGCGTGTGCCTAGCATTACTTGGTGTAGCCGTCTGATGTTAAGTGCTGTGCTCCGACCAGGTACAAATCCACACTGATCGGAATGTATTAGCATGGGAATAAACTGGTTAAGGCGAGTGGCCAACAACTTACTCAGGATTTTATAGTCCGTGTTAAGGAGTGATAAGGGTCTATAGCTCGAAATAAGCAAAACATCCCTCCCGGGCTTTAATAGCGAAACCACTAATGCTTGCAATGTAGTAGCGGGGAGCCCGCCTTCCTCCAATGATTCGTGATAAAGACATTGCAAATGAGGAGTTATCAGGTCAGCATACATTGCATAAAATTCAGCCGGTAGGCCATCGTTCCCTGGAGTTTTATTACGTGGTAAAGCCTTAATCGCCTGCCGTATTTCCGCCCTTGTAATTGGTCGTAGTAGGTCGTCACGTTGGTGTTGTGTAAGTCGGGGTATGCATAGACCATCAAAGAATGATTCAAAGTCAGTGTCAATAAGATCGGGCAGTGGACCGTAAAGACGTTCATAATAGTCCCGAAATGCGGTATTAATGTCTAATTGCGTGTTGACCACCACTTCTGCGTTGTTCCGAATTTCTAATATGGGTGTAGGTAAGGGTGCGTTTCGGACCAACCGTGCCAGCAGTGGCCCTGACCTGTCAGCTTGTGTGTGTTGCTTTTGCGTATACAACCGGTAGTCCACAACACGTAGCTCTTCAAGGAGCTCCGCGTATTGAATGTTAGCCTCTCGCAATTGTGTCAGTTGTTCATTTGTCCCTGCAGCCTCCCCCTCCAGTGCGGTTAATCTACCCTCCACCTCCGTAAGTCGCTCAATAAGGTCGAGTCGCACTCCTGTCCTAGTGCTGATTGCCACACCCCTGATGACCGTTTTGAAGGCATCCCATTCTATTTGTCGGGAGCTAGCAGACCCCGTATTTTCCGAGAAATAATGGACGATCGCTTCTGAAAGGGCATTGCGAAAGACCTGATCCTCCAACATCTCAGGTTGTAGTTTCCAAGTCGGTATCGGAGTGGGAACCTTGCCACAAAGTACAGTCAATTTTACTGGGTTATGATCTGACAGGGTTTTCCCCATATGAAGCACCGAAGTAATGGACCCCAACAGGGCGCCGGAGCACAAGAACCGATCGATTCGAGTGTGTAGTCTGTGTGGAGGCGAATAAAAGGAGTATTCTCTATGCCCGATGTGTTTCGCCCGCCATGCGTCATATATTTCCCATCCCTCTGCCCAGCCCCGGAGCGCCTCCGCTTGTTTCTTGCTTTCAGTGGCATGTAACGGGGGATGAGACCTGTCTAAGTCAACGTCCAGCACAGCGTTGAAGTCGCCTCCTATCACCCAGGGATATGCAGCCCATTCTGTCAAGGCTGCGCCTAGTGTAGTCAGGTATTTATCCTGGTCAGTGTTTGGTGCATATATGCAGCCCATGACCACATGTGCCCCATCTAATAAGCCATGAAGCAGTACATATCTACCGTTAACATCTATCTTCTGCTCTAGGAGCCTGAAAGGGACAGTATTCCGCATCCACACCGCCGCCCCCCGGGAAAAAGCTGAATAAGTTGTAGCGAATAGTTGCCCTTTCCATTTTCTCTGCAATTTGGCTGCCTCACCAACATTAAGATGAGTTTCTTGTAAATAGGCTATAGCAACCTTCCTTCTAGTAAGTTGTGCCAGAACCCGGTGTCTTTTATGAATTGAGCCTAATCCCCTCACGTTCCATGTGCAGTAGGTGTATGTATTATGTAATGCCATCGCGGTGCAGAAATCGTAGTTGCAGTGTGACCTGTGGAGACCAAAACCCTGTAGATAGAAGCTGTGGAAAGGCCGAGCACGTCGTAGAAACTCCCCAATACTAGGGTCTCCCATGAAACTACAGAGGACCAAACTCGAAACAAAAGTCCAACATGGACTGCAAACAAGAAATGCATCATCGCAGTCGCCTGGGGGTGAAGGCCTAAACTGCGTCAGTTCGTAAAAAACAGCGTGATGTGTATTCAAGTATGTCTCGGTGACATTGACACACCTCCCTGTAAAGCATATGTGTTCTGGACCCACCGAGCAGACGGCAACAGCAATACACACAGTACATAATCGTCGTATACATTACCACTCCCGGTCATCCCGGAGCATATCATCAGAAGTCCCTGGCCACTTGGGCCGTAATCGAAGGAAATAGCGTTACACTAGTGTCCGATTCAGAGTGCATTGTGTCGGCCTCAGATGAGTGTTCCGAGGGCGCCGCAGTCTGGGCATCATGCGCCGCCAGAGCCGCCGCTGTAAGGAGTGCATCTTTCTGGCTGGTCGTGATCTGTTCCGAGGTGGGCCCAGTGTCTATAGTGACCATGGATGAGCCATGCCCCGACCGGGGTAGTCCAGTCGTTCGTATCGGGGAGGCTCGGCACAGTTGTTCCGATGGCAGTGAAGTCTGAGAGGCCGCCGGTGTAAAAGTTATTTCAAGCCAGTCCGCCACTTCCTCAGGGTTCTCAAAGAAGTACGACTTCTGACCATAGACCACTTTCAGCCTAGCCGGGAAAAGTAGTGCGTATTTCAAGTTGCGGTCGCGCAGGCTCTTCTTCACCCCCAAGAATGTAGCTCTAGCTTTTTGGACCGCCGGAGTGAAATCCGGGTAGAGGGAAATTGTCCTGTTCTCGAAACGCACAGGGGCGTTCTCCCTGGCAGCCCGCAGTATAGTGTCGCGGTCCTTGTAGTGTAGAATGCGTGCTATCAGCGGGCGAGGCGGCGCGCCCGGCCGCGGAGGCCTGGAAGGCACCCGGTGCGCTCTCTCCACACTGTACATAGGTGTTAGGCCCTCTGCCGTCACATGGTCTCTCAGCCAGTCCTCCACATACTGTGTTGGATCCCTCGCTGCGTTCCGGTATGCCAAGTATGCGAACGTTATTGCGGCGGGACCTCCCCTCCGCGTCGTCCACCTTGTCCTGCAATCCCTTCAGCTGCCGCTGGAATTGTTCAAGTTGAGTGGAGTGCATAGTTTGTTGGGGTATAAGGTCGTCCAGAGCCAGTTTGTTCGATTTGACCTTATCAGCCAGTTTTTTGTGGTCCGCCTGCAGTAAGTTGAGACTAGAGGACATCGTGTCTATGCGTGTCTCCAGCGCCGTACGTGAATCCCGGATTTCCTTCAAGATCAAGTCCAGCTTGGCATCGTGGGGGTCCATACCAGTAGGAGGAATTACGTCATTGTCCGAAGCGTTGGAGGGATCACTGCCAAAGGTGAGCTGCGGTGTGCCATCGGCGGTAGTGTCCGCTTGCTTGTTTCTGGTACGACCCATGGCGTCTCGTCGGTCCCTCGTCCGTATCTGTTACAGGATGGTCCCTTGAGGATGTCTTGAGGGCCCCGCTCCGCACAGCCACACACCCAGTGAACCACAGGTCTCCGGCGTGGACTAAGTATTCCTAGAGGCGCAAGGTCCGTAGGCCGCAATTAGTCAGCCCCTACTGCTCCATGGACGCACACTCCAGGTGGGCCCCGCCAGGGGTGCCAGGCTCCGTATCCCCAGTGTTCAGCAGAACAGTCCCAGTGGTGAAATGTTGTCCCGTTCCACCAATGCAGCCGTGTACCCCTCCCCACCTCGAGGGCAGGCTGCAGGCGACGAGCGTCCCCCCACTTAGTTCGTGTGCTCCCCGAGCAGGGCAACCACACAGCAGCGCTGCATCCGATGTCAGATAGATGCAGTGCACATCTCCAAAGTGGGGCCCGCGTGTGTAAAGTGCCACCATATAATGCCACGCTGTCCCGTGGGGCAGGGAGCAGAGACGGCCGGCCTAGCAATAGAAGGCACCTCCCTTCAGGGTACAGGATCGCGCCACACAGCGCGCCGCACTCCGGCAATCAATCGCGTCCCAGACGGGGAGGGGGGGGCCGAAACGCCCGCAGTCCTCACCCACCACAGTGCCAGTAATTACCAGTCCGCGCTCGGTTCCCTCGTCAAAGCGCCGCCGGTCTCCGTCCCCGCTCTCGTCAGCACCGGGCACGGTCGGCCTCCTCCGCCATTTTGTCCACTGGGGTCGGGGTTGCGGCGCGGCACAACAGAAAAGCCCTCGGCGCTCGCCTCAATCAATGACTCCAACCTCTCCGATCGGGAGCCGCTACTTCATTTGCTCAGCGGCTTCCCTCAGCAGCGCCGGGAACTCCGTCCAGCTGCGACATCCATCAAGGCCGCCGTTTAATAGACGCGACTCCGCCCCTCGTCCTCCCAGGCCGCCAGTCGTCCAGGATCAGTGCCGAAACCGGCAGTTCACAGCAGGTTTCCAATGCCCTAATCACCGCCTCAGGCTCCAGAGACGCTCCGCTGCACTAGGAGTGTCACCTCTGCTCCGCAGGTCCAGTATGGTACAGGATATTTAGCTATGTGTCAGGGTAGGAGACGGAGCTTGTTCAGCTCACGTCTTCCATGCTCGGCAGTTGGCCACGCCCCCGCATTTGCCCATTAACCTACATCTCCCACCTTACATTCAGATATTACAATTTTTGGCCCTGAATGCTTACATGGGGCTAGACACATCTTCCCCCCTCATGGAGGTTTGAATCCACACCTTTCCTGGTACAACTCACTGATTTGTTTTAAGCTGATCCCCTTCAATAGCCTACAGTAGCTTAGAGTTCCTCCAACTATCAACTCCGATAACACAAACAACCTTTCCCTACGAGCCTTTACACCCTACACGCCTACAAGCGCTACAAATCCTATAAAATGCCATGCCTATTCTTATTACCTCTCGGGATGATTATTCAAAATGTTATATGATCTTAATGGAATTCTTTACAGGTTTCATAACTGTTGACTGAACGTTACACTGTGCATGTTTTATCACATACTGAATGCGACCACTTTGGTAATGTTTCATGTATATATCGCACAAATTCTGAAACGTGGTTTTCCTCTCGTCAACGCACATATCTCTGACTACCAATTTTGGGACTCAGTGTTTAATATAACAAGGTTTCAGTTCACTTGTTAAATCATCTAAACTGTTTCATAAGATTGCCTAAACCTCGAGCATGTTTGCTCTGTCGTCTGCTATGGTCAATCAAACCTCCCTCTTGCCAGTGTTTGCTAAACAAGCCATGTACTCTTCTAATCATTCTACAGATTTTAACTCCTCCTCTGGCTGCGACATCCCTCCCCCCTTTTTGCATACTCCCCTGACTCACAGCTCCCTTTTGGAGGCTCCTTGTCGACCACTGTCTCCACTTTCCATGTTTTTAAGGATCCTAGAAACTAACTCCTTCTTGCTCAAATCCGAAGATCAAACCCATCATTATATCTGATCGCGCTTGCATCTCAGTAGATGTCACAATAGCTAACTTCCAAAATCCTGATAGACTCTGGTGCCTCAATAACACACTTCTAAACGATCCCACCTGCAGAGAAGAAATAAGGTTTACCATTGTTAACTATTTAAAAAAGAATGCCCCTCCAGACGTATCCCTCGAAACTCTCTGGGAAGCGATAAAAGCCACTCTAAGGGGCAAAATGATCGGTATTATGACCAACAAAAATAAATCTTCCAATAAAACCCTGGAGGTACTCAAAGATAAAGTTAAACAGCTCGAGTGCCTCCTTATCTCAAAACACTCCATAGAAACAATCAACAAACTCAAGACACTAAAATATCAATATAATAAACTAATGAGCGAGAGAGCGCATATCTGGCTAAACATCTACAAAGTGAAAAAATTGTGCAAATTCAACAAAGGCAGGAAGTTTCTTGCCAATTACCTAAAAGTGAAAAGCCAGGGCTCCTCGATTACTGCATACAAAAGCAAATTAGGTAAAACGGAACCTGAACTCAAAAAAATTACAACCTGCTTTGCACAATATTATAAAGAACTTTATAATCTGGATTGGCATCCTCAAACCGCAGACTGCTAGAATTACCTCAGGAACATAAATCTCCTCTCACTTACAGAAGCAGACCAAATTTCACTTAATAAACTGTTTGAAACAAAAGATATAGATAAGGCGATCAAAACATTAAAATTAAAGAAAGCTCCAGAGCCAGATGGATTTATAAGTTTCTTTTACAAAAGCTTTCAACCCCTACTCACACCACACCTAAAATCCCTCTTTGACTTCTATGCCACCAACTGCAAAACCGGCCCGAATTTCAGTAAAGAGATAATTTCAATTATTTATTAAGACAACAAGGAAGCATTAGACAGCTAAAACTACAGACCAATCTCATTAGTCAACGTAGATTGGAAACTGTACGCAAAAAGTCTTGCAATCAGGTTGGAAAAACATCTCCCATCATTAATTAACCCCTCACAAATGGGCTTCATTAAAGGGAGATTGGCCTGTGATAACATTAAATTATTTGCACCTGTTAGAAAAAGCTCCCCTCCTCCACTCCCCTACGATGGCCATGGCTTTAGATGCCGAAAAAGGCCATTGATAAGGTCTCTTGGCCTTTTTTAAGATCAGCAATCTGCAAATTCAACCTTGGCCGCTCCTTCGAACAAATGGTGTTTGTATAATATGAGAATCCCTCTGCTAAACTAACGGTAAACAGCTCCCTCTCTCAAAAATGCAAACTTTCCTAAGGTATGAGGCAAGGGTGTCCCCTATCACCATTACTTTTCCTCTTAGTCATAGAACCCTTTCTCTCTGAAATACGTCATAACCCTGTCATCAAAGGCATCCTCTTTGGCTCTACAACTCACAAGATAGCAGCCTATGTGGATGACGTCCTCATCTTCTCTGAAGATGCAGAATCAGCCAATCCGGAAATCCTTAATCTAATTGGGGAGAAGAGTTGGCCTAACGGCTAGGGCGGTCGACCTCGAATCTGGGAAACTGGGTTCGAGTCTTGCAATGACGCTGAACATCCTGTGATTCTGGGCAAATCACTTAATCTCCCCGTGCCTAACAAAAATAAATGTGTCCTCATGTAATGCAACTGGTGCTATGTAAAGCGCTCTGATACCCGATACCTTCGGGTCAAGTTCGGGCTATATAAAACTCCGTTAAATAAATTAATGCCTATGCCAGTGCCTCTTACACACTAAACAAGAACAAAACGGAGGCCTTCCCTGTTTGCAACCCCACAATTATCGGAAACACCAACTTCAACTGGCAAAAACTCCACTTGAAAAACTTGGGCCTACATTTAGGCAAGTCATTTTCCGAATCTCGCACACACATTGAAAATATGCTTCTGAAAAAAATACAGGACCTCATCGATACGTGGTCGTCCAAGCATATGATGTGGTGTGGCAGACTAGAATGCACCAAAATGCAACTTGCTCTGAAAGTGAACTTTATAATCAGTATGTTTCCTCTTCAATTATCAGACTCCTTCTTTAAACTTCTTAATAAGACCACTACCCAATTTTTCTGGTGAGGTAACAATCCTAGAATTGCCACCAAGATCTTACTACTAAATAAAGAAAAAGGTGGAGTGGGTCTTCCCAACTTTATTAAATTGCAAATGGCTTTTCTCCTTAAACAGTCCATACACTGGTTTATTCCAAACCCCCTACTTCCACCCCCCATGTAGACAGGAATTGAGAAAGACCTCTTCCTACCATTTACACCTCTTGCTGCTATCTCAATAGACCACTTCAAGCCACAACACTCCACAAATATACTTAGTGATACGATACTTGCAGTGAAACATCTGGACAAGAATTTTACTATCAAAATCAAGCATTCCTCCTACGCATCACTCTGGTACAACCCACTAACATAAAATAACGGTAAAGCCCTCCATTGGTACTCCTGATCATCCCACAACATCCCACAATATCCTACACATCAAAGATGTGATTGACAGAGCCAACCTCATTCCTTTTTCCCACCTACAAGCCTCCTCAGGTATCCCTAACAAAGAATTATATAACTTACTAAAACTCAAAGTGGCAATCAATTGCAACCAACGTTTCCGGAACCCTCAGTACCCAAGTATACTTAAGAATTTTACCTTATTCTCCACCCAAGAGCACTAAGCCTCAAAAATTTACAAAATCCTCCAGGAATTTGCATATAACACCTTTCGCAAATAGCAAATCAAATGGCTTGACTCTTTTATTAGGGAAAGGTATTTTGACCTAACGGAAAACAATTGGTTGCTTAATTGGAAATATGCCATTAAGATCAAGATGTCCCCGGTCATTCTTCATTGCAAATACTGGCAACTATACAGATCCTTCTGGACCCAGGCAAAGCTTTGCACATTGGGCCTAGTAGACTCAAGCAAATGTTGGAACTGCTCCTCAGAAGTTGGCGACCTCAAGCACACAATTTTTTCTTGTCCCTTGCTCTGTTCCTACTGGGAAGCCATTAATAAAACTAATAACAACATTTTCCATTGTAAAGTATCACTGGAGCCAGTGCTAATCTCCCTAGGCTCCTGGGCTCTCCCCATCCCTCCACCACTCAATACAACAGGACTCCTACTATTTGAGGTGTTGCTCACTTTGGGTGTCAAAACGATCCTTTGCGATTGGAAAGATTTCAAATCTATTTCTTACCCCACTTGGTGGGCATGGGTTTGCTTCCTTAGGAGCGCAGAAAACATTATCCTTAACCAAAACTTCGACCATGATAAATCGAGACTACTTTGGTCTCCTTTAGACGCTCACATACAACCCAACTCTCCTACAAATCATGATACTGGGCAATGAACCCCTAACTAACTAACAACCTCAACTAAATGTTCCAGATGCCCCCCCACCCCACCATTCCCCCTCACATACACCTCCTCTTTTTCCTTCTTCCCTCTGCCACTCTCCTATCCACTCCTCTCTTTCCACTCTTCTTTCCTCGAAAAATATTCCCCCACCTGACCACCAGAAAAATGCAGGGAGTGATTTAAACTATCCCAATTTTGTCACGTGGTCTCTCTCATTAACCTATACTCTACTAATTAACTGAACGTCTGAACTTTATAGATGGGCTCTCTTTTGTTTGGACCCAAGGTGCTAAACGGAAATTTATTGTTCTGCCTTTACTTCTCGTCTTTTCCATTAATTTCATATTGTATTTTTGTTAAATGAAAAGCTTAATAAAATGTTTTTTTAAAAAGATTGATGTGCAAATATCTTTTACTGTTCGAACAATAACCAAGCTGGCGAGACGTGTGTACATTATTCCTGCAAGCTGTCCAGCAACAGGAACGTGTGTTTTTAGACTAGCATTGCTTTTTAGGTCGAGTCTGGCGGCAGCGCGCATGCGCTGCTCCCTCTGCGAGACTGCTGTAGTAGAGTATGGGAGAGAAGCCGCGCCCACTCTCCTCCCATATTTTTCATTGGCTTGTGTTATTGTCTTTCATAAATGCTGCCTTTGGATTCGTTAATAGGCTTGTTAGTCCCTCCTTAGTACGGCCTTGTCTTCATTTGTACCCTCATGGCGACTGGCCCTTTTACTTCAGTTGTTACACGGGACCTGTTATTTAGCCTGTAAGCACTATTTACTTTATTGAGTTTCTCTTACTGCAGGCCGGACATGCCCTGCTTTAGCTGAAACCGCTTGTGTTTTTTTAAGCAGCACGGCCGCCCCGTAACACGGGTGCCGCTTTCAATCACTTTAACCCGGCATTATCTCGTGTCTGTTTAAACCCCCCAAGTAAAATGGATTTAGAAATGATTAGCGAATTAAGTCATGTGAATTCCAGGTAGCACATAATCCTGCGCTAATGGGCTCAAGCTGACAACAGCACATCTGTGTGACATGTCATCTGTACTAAAGCCACCTGACGGGTTCTTTTCAAAAGCCTGTTTTTTATTAACAACAACACCTCCAATACCACCACCACCAATACCACCACCACCACCAATACCACCACCACCACCAATACCACCACCACCACCACCAACACCACCACCATCAACACCACCAATACCACCACCACCAATACCACCACCACCACCAATACCACCACCAATACCACCACCACCAATACCACCACCAATACCACCACCACCAACACTACCACCAATACCACCACCACCAATACCACCACCACCAATACCACCACCACCCATACCACCACCACAAATACCACCACCAATACCACCACCACCAATACCACCACCAATACCACCACCACCACCAATACCACTGCCAATACCAATACCACCAAAACCAATACCACCACCACCAATACCACCACCACCACCAATACCACCACCACCACCAATACCCCCACCACCAATAATACCACCACTACCAATACCACCACCACCAATACCACCACCATTAGATCCTCACCACCAATACCTCCACTAATACCACCACCACCAATACCACCACCACCAATACCACCACCACCAATACCACCACCAATATCACCACCACCAATACCACCACCACCAATACCACCACCAATACCACCACCACCACCACCAATACCACCACCACCAATACCACCACCAACACCAATACCACCACCACCACCACCAATACCACCACCACCAATACCACCACCACTACCACCACCACCAATACCACCACCAATACCACCACCGCCATCAATACCACCACCTCCACCACCACCAATACCACCCCCAATACCACCACCAATACCACCACCACCAATACCACCACTACCAATACCACCACCACCACCAATACCACCAATACCATCACCAATACCACCAATACCACCACCACCAATACAATACCACTACCATCAATACCAATACCACCGCCAATACCAATACCACCACCAATACCACAACCAATATCACCAATCCTGTCCTAATGGGCTCAAGCTGACAACAGCACATCTGTGTTACATGTCATCTGTACTAAAGCCACCTGATGGGTTGTTTTCAAAAGCCTGTTTTTTATTAACAACAACACCACCACCAATACCACCACCACCAATACCACCACCAATACCTCCACCACCACCAATACCACCACCACCAATACCACCACCAATACCCCTGCCAATACCAATACCACCAAAACCAATACCACCACCACCAATACCACCACCACCATCACCAATACCACCAATACCACCACCAATACCACCACCACCAATACCACCACCTCCAACACCACCACCATCAACACCACCAATACCACCACCACCACCAATACCACCACCAATACCACCATCACCAATACCACCACCACCAACACTACCACCAATACCACCACCACCACCAATACCACCACCATCAATACTACCACCACCCATACCACCACCACAAATACCACCACCAATACCACCACCACCAATACCACCACCACCACCAATACCACCACCACCACCAATACCACTGCCAATACCACCAAAACCAATACCACCACCACCAATACCACCACCACCACCACCAATACCACCAATACCACCACCACCAATACCACCACCTCCAACACCACCACCATCAACACCACCAATACCACCACCACCAATACCACCACCAATACCACCACCAATACCACCACCACCAATACCACCACCACCAACACTACCACCAATACCACCACCACCAATACCACCACCACCAATACTACCACCACCCATACCACCACCACAAATACCACCACCAATACTACCACCACCAATACCACCACCACCACCAATACCACTGCCAATACCACCAAAACCAATACCACCACCAATACCACCACCAATACCACCACCAATACCACCACCACCACCAATACCACCACCACCAATACCACCACCACCACCAATACCCCCACCACCAATAATACCACCACTACCAATACCACCACCACCAATACCACCATCATTAGCATCCTCACCACCAATACCTCCACTAATACCACCACCACCAATACCACCACCACCAATACCACCACCAATATCACCACCACCAATACCACCACCACCAATACCACCACCAATACCACCACCACCACCAATACCACCACCACCACCACTACCACCACCACCAATACCACCACCACCAATACCACCACCAATACCACCACTGCCATCAATACCACCACCTCCACCACCACCAATACCACCACCAATACCACCACCACCACCACTACCAATACCACCACCACCACCAATACCACCACCAATATCACCATCACCAATACCACCAATACCACCACCACCAATACAATACCACTACCATCAATACCACCGCCAATACCAATACCACCACCAATACCACAACCAATATCACCAATCCTGTGCTAATGGGCTCAAGCTGACAACAGCACATCTGTGTTACATGTCATCTGTACTAAAGCCACCTGATGGGTTGTTTTCAAAAGCCTGTTTTTTATTAACAACAACACCACCAATACCACCACCACCAATACCACCACCAATACCTCCACCACCACCAATACCACCACCACCACCAATACCCCTGCCAATACCAATACCACCAAAACCAATACCACCACCACCAATACCACCACCGCCACCAATACCATCACCAATACCACCAATACCACCACCACCATCACCACCAATACCACCACCACCACCACTACCAATACCACCACCAATACCACCACCATTAGCACCACCACCACCAATACCACCACTAATACCACCACCACCAATACCACCACCACCAATTCCACCACCAATTCCACCACCACCAATACCACCACCAATACCACCACCAATACCACCACCAACACCACCAACACCACCACCAAGACCAATACCACCACCACCAATACCACCACCACCAATACCACCACCAATACCACCACCACCATCAATACCACCACCTCCACCACCACCAATACCACCCCCAATACCACCACCAATACCACCACCACCAATACCACCACTACCAATACCACCACCACCACCAATACCACCACCAATACCACCACCAATATCACCATCACCAATACCACCACCACCAATCCAATACCACCACCACCAATACCACCACCAATACCAATACCATCACCAGTACCACTACCACTACCACCACCACCACCACCAATACCACCACCACCAATACCACCACCACCACTACCACCACCACCAATACCACCACCACCACCAATACCACCACCACCACCAATACCACCCCCAATACCACCACCAATACCACCACCACCAATACCACCACTACCAATACCACCACCACCACCAACACCACCAATACCCCCACCAATACCACCACCAATATCACCATCACCAATACCACCAATACCACCACCACCACCAATCCAATACCACCACCACCAATACCACCGCCAATACCAATACCACCACCAATCCAATACCACCACCACCAATACCACCGCCAATACCAATACCACCACCAATACCAATACCACCAATACCACAACCAATACCACCAATACCACCACCAACACGACTAATACCACCACCACCCCACCAATATCACCATCACCAATACCACCAATACCACCAATACCACCACCCTCAATACCACCACCACCAATACCACCACAACCACCACCACCAATACCACCACCACCAATATCACCACCACCAATACCACAAGCAATACCACCACCACTAATACCACCACCACCAATACCACCACCAATACCACGACCACCAATACCACCACCAATACCACCACCACCAATACCACCACTGCCATCAATACCACCACCTCCACCACCACCAATACCACCCCCAATACCACCACCACAACCACCACTTCCAATACCACCACCACCACCAATACCACCAATACCACCACCAATATCACCATCACCAATACCACCAATACCACCACCACCAATACAATACCACCACCATCAATACCAATACCACCGCCAATACCAATACCACCACCAATACCACAACCAATATCACCAATCCTGTGCTAATGGGCTCAAGCTGACAACAGCACATCTGTGTTACATGTCATCTGTACTAAAGACACCTGATGGGTTGTTTTCAAAAGCCTGTTTTTTATTAACAACAACACCACCACCAATACCACCACCAATACCTCCACCACCACCAATACCACCACCAATACCCCTGCCAATACCAATACCACCAAAACCAATACCACCACCACCACCAATACCACCAATACCATCACCAATACCACCAATACCACCACCACCATCACCAATACCACCAATACCACCACCACCACCACTACCAATACCACCACCAATACCACCACCATTAGCACCACAACCACCAATACCACCACTAATACCACCACCACCAATACCACCACCACCACCAATACCACCACCACCAATACCACCACCAATACCACCACCACCACCAATACCACCACCAATACCACCACAAATACCACCACCAACACCACCAATACCACCACCACCACCAATACCACCACCACCACCAATACCACCACCACCAATACCACCACCAATACCACCACCACCATCAATACCACCACCTCCACCACCACCAATACCACCCCCAATACCACCACCAATACCACCACCACCACCAATACCACCACCACCACCAATACCACCAATATCACCAATACCACCACCAACACCACCAATACCACCACCAATACCACCACCAATATCACCATTACCAATACCACCACCACCACTACAATACCACCACCACCAATACCACCAATACCATCACCAATACCACTACCACCACCACTACCACTACCACCAATACCACCAATACCACCACCACCAATACCACCACCAATACCACCCCCAATACCACCACCAATACCACCACCACCAATACCACCACTACCAATACCACCACCAACACCACCAATACCCCCACCAATACCACCACCAATATCACCATCACCAATACCACCAATACCACCAATACCACCACCACCAATCCAATACCACCACCACCAATACCAATACCACCGCCAATACCAATACCACCACCAATACCAATACCACCAATACCACAACCAATACCACCAATACCACCACCAACACGACTAATACCACCACCACCCCCACCAATATCACCATCACCAATACCACCACCACCAATACCACCAATACCACCACCCTCAATAGCACCACCACCAATACCACCACCACCACTACCACCACCAATATCATCACCACCAATATCACCACCACCAGTACCACCACCAATATCACCACGACCAATACCACAAGCAATACCACCACCACTAATACCACCACCACCAATACCACCACCAATACCACGACCACCAATACCACCACCAATACTACCACCACCAATACCACCACCACCAATACCACCACCACCACCAATACCACCACCACCAATACCACCACCACCAATACCACCACCCATACCACCACCACCAATACCACCACCACCAATACCACCACCACCACCAATATTACCACCACCAATACCACCACCACCACCACCAATGCCAATACCACCTCCACCAGTACCAATGCTAATACCACCACCAATACCAATACCACCACCAATACCAATACCACCACCAATACCACCACCACCACCAATACCACCAATACCACCACCAATACCACCAGCAATACCCCACCACCACCAATACCACCACCAAAACCACCACCACCAATTCCACCACCAATACGAATACCACCACCACCAATACCACCACCACCATGAATACCAATACCGCCACCAAAATTACCACCACCACCAATACCAGTACCACCACCACCAATACCAATACCACCACCACCAATACCACCACCAATACCAATACCACCACCACCAATACCACCACCACCAATGCCACCACCACCAATACCACCACCACCAATACCAGTACCACCACCGCCAAAACTACCAATACCACCACCACCAATACCACCACCACCTATACCAATACCACCACCACCAATACCACCACCTCAGGGCCTCTCGCTCACTAGTAATAGCAGGGGCACTGTACGAGGCTGGAGCTGCAGCCGAGATCATCCCTCCCTCCCTCCAAGCCTGCCATTAAGCACAGCCTGCCCTGCACCAGGAGGTGAAGCCAGGGCCCTTCTAAAGCTGGAGTGTTTTTTATTAGGCCAAAGATAGCAATGACATTACGCAATGCCATACTGCACACTCAAATCATGGAGAGGGCAGGAAATAGCCACCCCCTCCCGCTCTTCCTCCTGAGCCGCGACAGTGTAATCACAGACCGAAAGGTGTTGGGGCGCTTTGTTAGTGTTTATAGCTTGGATCACATGTAACTCTCACTTCACACTTTGTATCTGTGTAATTTACAACTCTTACACATCTTCTTAACTGCACTATTTATCACTACTTTGAAGACGTCGCAGGCCAGTCTCTTCCTCTGATATTTACAATCTATTAAGCGGTCGAGAAGGCCCTTTATTGCAATGCAATAGGTCTCGCATTTGCGAGAGTTTAAGCTATTAGTATTGTAAATGACAATGCCTTTTATTTATGTTTTAAAACCCAAAGCATAAATAAAAGGCATTGTCATTTACAATGCCAATAGCTCAAACTTGTGTGAATGCGAGACCTATTGCATTGCAAATGCTTGTTGAATTACCTGTCCAGAATGTCATGTTTCTCAGTAAGAACCTTTGATACAGACACAACACTAGATATGCGCTTCCCTATCTTAGCATCCAGAGTTTAGCCTGTTATGAAAAGATGTGTCACTGGGGCTGCAAATCACCTGAGGACTTGGAAACTTGCTCACAGCCTTTTTTTTGTTTTGGAAAGTTCACATTTTTCCAGTGTGTTATGTAAGCTAGAAAACAAAGAAATATTACCCAAACTGGAAAGCTTTCTGTCCCACAAACAGAACATTTGAGCTTCCCATTCCACTGCAGGCCGCCACTAAGCTTTGATTTTATTGCCATGCTAATGAGAGGGCATAACAGTTGGTCCCACCTGTTTAGACCAACAGTGAAGAATGGATTCTCAACATTGTGTGAGAGAAGGTGGAGAAGAGGAGCAAAATAAGATGATTTTGAAATTGCATACAAGTTAGAGGCACTTTCAATAGGTCTTCTCTATAATACATATCGTGGCACGTTAAAGCAGAAGGGGCACGCTCTCAATATATTGGAAATTAATGCCTCATCAGGATCAGTAGGCAGCATATAAACCTACAATACAGTACAATAACGTGGTACATGGACATGCATACTGCAACATGATAATCAAGTAGCCGAAACACAAATAGTTAATTGGTGACACATAAGTCAATGCAGTCACCCACACAGATCTCAGGGCAGAGCATGGAAACCCAAACAGGTTCACAGGAGAGTCGGAGACACCCACACAAGAATCTCAATGAATGGTAAAGAAGCTGTGCACAGACAACTCCAATAAGTTCTCACCTCTTGAATGTATCCTACATGTGCTGTATGCAAGCCATCATTTGGCCTTTGAGCCATGCAAAGAGTCCCAGACCTCATGTGTCCCTCAGACACCCATGGACATCAATTCACCAAAATGCCATGGGTAATGTAAGTGACATCACATGCCATTTGACCTTTACTTTCACTCTCACACACATGCTTACGCATACACACACATTCACTGATACACACGCTCTCTTACATAAGCACACTCTCACCCTCAAGCACGCACACATCATAAATGTAAAAACATTTTTACTTACCTCAGCTGCCAGATAGGGTCATATTCCAGCTAACTGTAGTCCATTTTTTATTACACTAATAGTGAATAATATGATATTATTCGCTATTAGTTGAAGGAAAAACGGACTGAAAACAAGTATAATAAGTTGGAATACGCATGAGCTGAGAAGGTTAAAACCTACGGGATACCTGGAGCGAATTCCAGTGGAGAATGAAGTGATTTGTCTCCAAGAAACTTGGCTGAGAGTGGAGATGATTAAATTTGACAGGTTCTTCCAAACTAGTGTTGATAATGCAAAATTAAAAAAAATACGCAGGGACGCCCGCCAGAGTGTTTGTTATATTATTAGTTTCAGCAAGGATTGCCAAAGATGCCAATTCCCTACCCTCAAAGTATGAATGGTTGAATATATGTAAGGTTGATCTTTTTCACAACTCTGTAAACGTGGAATATTTGATTGTGATTAATGTTTATGTTCATCTGGATGATCCCAGGAATTATGAATCTGTAGTTTATTTTAGAAGATGTACATGTATACATGGATACCTATACAAGGGGGCTGCTACTTATAGTGGGGGATTTCAATTCTAGAATCGATCTAAACAGGACGTGGAATAATTGTTCTGCACTTTGGTCAGACAATAAAGTGCCTAAAGCAATTTTCCCTTCTAGTAGGTCTCTAAAGATGGATAAAAAAGTGGGATAAAGTGATGCAAAACTTAGGCCTGATCTGCCTAAATGGGTGTTTCGAAAATGTTACACCAGCAGCCCCAAACCTTTCAAATTGGATGGACCACAGGAGTGCCCAATTGATTACGTTTGTGCCATTTGATATTTTTATTTGTTCATGGACTTCAGGGTACTTGAGGAAAAAGGCAGTGACCACCTCCCAATCCAAGCGATACGCCAGTTGAGCAGTCGCGGCCGGCACAGATCAGGGTTGGAGGGGTGGGTGCGGGAGGGGGGAAGCAGGTGCAAAAAGAAAAAGAAAAAACTTACCTTCTCGCCGCTTCCTCGCCGAAGTCTCTCGCTCTGGCTGGAACAGGAAGCACACCCAGGCTCACCATAGCCAATCACAACACTGCAATGCATCATTAAGATTGGTCTGAGTGCCGTGGTTCAGCGCTCAGATGCTGACTGGGAGCCTGGGCGTGTTCTCCACTCAGGCTGTAATGCAGCCTGCGTGGAGAACATGCAAAGTGTGCATGAATGTTTGGACTGCCCAAGACAATTGGAATCCACTGGGGAGGTGCAAAAGCCAGTAATATTAGGTACAACCAAGTGGTTCTCTGAGTTAATGGGGAACATAACTAACTCTATAAAGGCAGAACAGGGGAAGAGAAGAAAAGGCGAATCCAATACAATTCAAAGAAGACTTTCACGGAAAAAATAACATAACATGTGTATTAGTAAAGCGCACATTCACCCAGAAGGGTATCTTGGTGCTGATAACAGATGTTTATTGCTACCCAACTCAATGGTACTCGTTTTATTGACCCTAGAAGGATAATAGGCTGAGTGGACCTGCCGGGATTCAAACCTGTGACCATGAAAACAAACACAGGCCCCCACAGTGAACGCATTAGTCCACTAAGCCATCAGACCCCCGAAAAGTTGGTATGACCGTAGCTGTCGAAATCTAAAAAGTCAATTAAGAAAGCTCAAAAGGCAACAGGTGGGAAATAAGAAGCCAGATAAAGAAGGTTAGTAAATTATCTAGGTTAGATAATAGTAGTTTAGCAAATTGTGTAAACTTTACAAAAATACTACTAAAACAAAACAAATGGGCTTCTATAGTTCTAACTGGCAGGAAATGTTAGAAGTTATTGAAAGTAAAGGTACTAAAAAAATGGAAATTGGTACATTGAGGAATGGGTATTGCTCAACCACGATCTGACCTTATGGACAAAGTATTTAGAAGAGATGTATCTAAAAGGCTATCTGGACCCGTGTAAGGAGGGCTATGAGGCAGATGCAGAACTATTACAAAACCTCACGGTGAAAGAAATAAAGAAGGTGATATAAATCTTGTCTTTGACAAGAGCAGAAGGGTCCGATAACATTCTAGCCATATTCATGAAAGTGAATGTGGATTGATGGAGCAAAATCTTTTATAAAATATTTAGAGCTGTAACCATTTTAGGCTTAACCCCAGAGAGCTGGAAGTGGGCAATTGTGAAATCAGATCATAAACAAGCATTAGCAATGCAACAGCTGTCGCATTTGTGAGAGTTTGAGCTATTGGCATTGTAAATGACAATGGCTTTAATTTATGTGTTAAAAAACCTGCGTGTTTACGCACCTCTGTCACCCTTTTCTCGCTCCGCTTTCCGCTCTGTTTTTCACTCGTTTTCACCCTCTTTCCTCAATCAATTTTTCTGCACTTTTTCTGCTTTCTGCACTTTCCTGCGTTTCTGCTTGTTTCCCTGTCTTCCCCTTTATTCCTCCTTTCCCTCCTTTCCTGCCCGTTTTCCCCTGCCGCTGCTGCCCCCGCGGCCCCTCCCCCCAGCACGACCAGCGCGACCAATCCAGCTCCCCTCCCCGCTCCCGCCTCCCAGCTGTCCAGCCCTCCCCGGCCCCTACTTAATGGCGGCTGCTGTGCAGCCGCGCCACTGGCACGCCAAAGGCGCGCCAAAGGCAAGTCCGTCTGCGCCCGACCGCGACCAGCGCCAGGAACCCTGGACCTCCACCCGCCAATGATACGACCCAGCAGCACTCCACGCACTCAATCTAGGCCGCAACAACAACTGCAAGATAGCATCACCAGCCGACACCCACGGACCCTTCAGCTGTCACCGCTGCCGGCACACCTGCAGCACCGCCAAGAACACGGATCCAGCACAACCCGCCCACAAGAACACAACCGAACCGAAGACCCTGCAATGCATCCTCTTCAACGTCCGATCCCTCCACAAACACGCCACCGAAATCTAGGACCTCCTCATCAGCACCACCCCGGATGTAGCTTTCTTCACCGAAACCTGGACCAACAGCACCTCGGGACCGGACATCGCCATCGCCATCCCCATCCCCCAAGGATACAAGATCTCCAGGAAGGACCGCCCCACCCGCCCGGGAGGAGGAATCGCCATCGTCCACAAATCCACCGTCCGCCTGAGCACACTCCCCGACGAGCCTACAGACCTGATGGAACACCTTCACTTCAAGATACTGGCCAGCCCCACCGCCACCCTCCGAGGAACCCTCATCTACCGACCCCCTGGACCCCGCGGACCCTTCACCAACTCCATCATGGACATCATCTCCCCGCAGGCCATCGCATCCACCAACTACACCCTGCTGGGAGACCTCAACTTCCACCTCGACAACCAACTGGACTCCAACACCACATCCCTCCTGGACAACCTCCACAACATTGGACTCCGCCAGATCGTGACCGAGCCCACGCACTCAGCAGGACACACCCTCGACCCCCTCTTCACTACAGGAAACTCCATCACCTTCAGCCACACCACCGAACTCCCATGGACTGACCATAGTTGCGTCCACTTCACCTTCAGAACAGCCACCATCCACAGACACCAGCACCTGCTCCCACGAAGAAACTGGACCAAAATCACCGACGACCATCTCACCTCCTCACTCAACAATTCCACCCCAACCATCACGGAAAACGACGACCCCAACACCGCAGCTCGAACCCTGCATAGATGGATCTCGGACAGCGCCAACACCATAGCCCCCCTCAAGAAAAACAACAATACCCGCGCCAAGAAAGCCAGATGGTTTACCACCGAACTTTGAGAGTCCAGACGCACTTGCCGCTGCCTCGAAAAGGCCTGAGGAACACCAAATCCACAGAAGCCCACAACAACTTCAGAGCTGCCACCAACACCCACCACCAACTCATCAGAGAAACAAGGAAAAAAGCGATTGAAGACAGAATCTCCACCCACGCGAACAACAGCAAAGAACTCTTCAACATCATCAAGGAGTTCGCCCAACCCACCAGCGAGTCTACTGGCATCCCTCCCTCACAGGACCTCTGCGACAAACTCAGCACCTTTTTTCCACCACAAAATCAAGAGCATCTACGACAACTTCGACGAAGACAACCAACACACTGAACCCTCACCAACCACCCCGACACCCGGAAACCAGCGATTGACAACTGGACAGCCCTCACCACCGAAGACACACTGAAGACAATGAAGTCAATCCACTCAGGGGCCCCCACGGACCCCTGCCCCCACCACATCTTCAACAGAGCCGCCGACACCATCGCACCCATGCTCCGCCACACCATCAACCGCTCCCTGGCGACCGCCTCGTTCCCCGACGACTGGAAACACGCTGAGGTCAACCCCCTCCTGAAGAAACCCTCGGCGGACCCCACCAACCTCAAAAACTACAGACCCATCACCCTGCTCCCGTTCCCAGCGAAAGTCATCGAGAAAGCCATCAACAGCCAACTCGCCACATTCATCGAAGAGCACAACATCCTTGACTCCTCCCAATCCGGCTTCAGAAAAAACCACAGTACGGAAACCGCCCTCCTTGCCGCAACAGACGACATCTGCACCCTACTGGACAAAGGAGAAACAGTAGCCCTCATCCTCCTCGACCTCTCAGCGGCGTTCGACAGTCTCTCACCGCACCCTAATACGCAGACTCCAGGACGCAGGAATCCAGGACAAGGCCCTCTACTGGATCCGCTACTTCCTCTCCGGCAGAACGCAGTGGGTCAGACTCCCCCCTTTCCTCTCGGACCCTACACCCACCACCTGCGGAGTCCCCCAGGGCTCCTCCCTCAGCCCGTCGCTCTTCAACGTCTACATGGCTCCACTCGCCCCCATCGTCAGAACCTACGGACTCAACATTGTGTCATACGCAGACGACACCCAACTCATCCTCTCCCTATCCAACGAACCCAACACCGCCAGACACAACTTTCGAGAAGGTATGGAAGCCGTCGCCAAATGGATGAAAAACAGCTGCCTACAACTAAACACCAACAAAACAGAAGTACTCATCATGGGCCCAAACCCCGACGCCTGGAGCAACACCTGGTGGCCCCCCGCCCTCGGAAACCCGCCAACCCCCACGGACCACGCACGCAACGTGGGAAATCATCCTGGACTCCGAGCTCAAAATGGACCGCCAGATCAACTCCGTCTCGTCTTCCTGCTTCCACACCCTCCGCCTCCTTCGTAAGACCTTCAAACGGATCCCCCTCGAACACAGAAAGACCGTCACTCACGCCCTGGTCACCAGCAGACTCGACTATGGCAACACACTCTACGCCGGAATAAACAAAAACCTCACCCGCAAGCTACAGAACATCCAGAACGCCGCAGCAAGACTGGTCCTCAACCTGCCAAAACACTGCCACATCTCGCAGCACCTGCGCACACTCCACTGGCTCCCCGTCGAGGCTAGAATCACCTTCAAGATACTCACCCACGCACACAAGGCCCTCCACGACACCGGACCAGCATACCTGAACAGCCGACTCACATTCCACGCACCCCAAAGGACCCTACGATCAGCCCAGCTCTCCTACGCCGTGGTCCCCCGCACCAGAAAGACCAGATCGGGAGGCCGCTCCTTCTCCTTCCTCGCGGCCAAAGCCTGGAACGACCTTCTGCTCCACCTCAGACAGACAACATCGCTCCCCAACTTCGCAAGAAACCTCAAAACCTGGCTCTTTGACAGACCCCCTCCATGATGGACTGGAACCTGCATCCCCCTATCCCTAGCGCCTTGAGACCCTTACGGGTGAGTAGTCGCGCTCAACAAACGCCTGATTGATTGATTGATTGATTGATTGATTGATTGACCGCTTGCAGGTTTTCAAAACACATAAATAACTCAAACTCTCGCAAATGCAAGACCTATTGCATTGCTAATGTGTATTTTTTTATTTTTTGCAGTTTTCATATAGCGTGAACTGGACCCAAAGATATTGGAGCGCTACACAAATACACATTCATTTTGTGGTAGGCACGGGGAGATTGAGAGATTTGCACAGAATCACAGGCTGTTGAGCCGATGCTGAGACTAGAAGCTGGTTCACCAGCTCCACATTCGGCAGCTCTGACATTAAGGCCACAATCTCTCCCTATTCTTGTATCATACATAATGTTTTACTAAAAAAACACCGATTTTGTTTGTATAAAAGCAAGCTATCTTTTGAGAAAAAAAAAATATATGGAACACTGGCGTAATTAAATGTCACCTAGGTCTATTAAATGAAGAGCTCTGTCTCTAACAAAACTGGAGCTGGCTATAAAAAAAATATATAGAACCAAACGAATTCATCACAAGTGCAACACCCACATCGTTTTATTAAAGTCAAACACAAACAACTGGTTTTGTCAATCCGTGTTTTTATGTAGCTCTGTCACGGGTTTTGTGGTTTTAAATTACTGTACATAACATGCTTTGGTATTTAACTAACTCGTCGGCATTTAAACATGCTCCGCTGCCCCTCATAACTACTCTGTGATCCGGTCCACTGGTTGATTCCATCAGCAGTTTTATGGGATGTTAAAATGTTTTTCTTTAGCATTCTATTTACTCATGTATAGATCAGGGGAAGCTGACTTTCAGTGATTGCGGCAGATAACACAGACTGCTGCACTCACGTAACAAGAAAAAATAAATGAAAAATACTTTAATCTTTTAACTGCTCCCCCTGCCCCCGCGGCACTGAGCCCTCTTTTGGCTAGCACCGGAGTGGATGCCTGCTTGTACCCCGGGGGGACCGTAGAGAGCATACTGATAAAGGAGCACTCTAGTCGGTCCCTGCGTGTGCCCTGGGGGCACCGTAATGTGCATGCTCGATTGGAGCGAAGGAATGCACAAAGACACCTAAAATCACCTGTTCTCCACACAACTGAACCCTACGGCAATTGGGAACAGCTGTAGGGCAGCATGCTTATCAAATAAAAGGCACTATTGTTAAACATGAAAGCGCAGTGGGGCTGTTTTCACTTGCGCTCGAAATGAAAATGCAGGGGGAGCAGCTGTGCATATGGAGAGCCTTCCCACGGTGCCGGAGCAGAAAAAACAAGCATCGGAGCGGGAGGCATGGCAGGAAGGCAGCAGCAGGCGAGGCAGGGACATCGGTAGGGCATTGTAAACTATCAGCACAGCTGTGATGGAGGCCAGGCTGGAGCCTGCTGACTGATTGGGAGGGGGAGGGGGAAGGGGAGGGGGAGCAGAGAAAATACACAAGAATGAAAGGGAAACCAGCACGGTGCTCGTGAAAGGGGTGCAGTGCTGAATGTCCACAATTATTAAAACAAACAACCCAGCAGGAGCCACGGTGGGGGAGGCAGCAGTAACAAAACTGTGGCATTAAGAGGAGGTGGGAAGAAGAATGCTATATTTGAATGTAAGCAGTTAGGGCACTGAAGCTAAACACAGACAAACAGTAACAGAGCAGGAAACCAAGAAAAAAAGAGTCCACCAAAGAACAGATAAAGAGCCATGGCGGAATGAGACAGTACTAAGTCCCTGCTCTGTGGGAGGAACAGAAGAGAGAAAGGAGGGACAAAGAGGCAGGACTGACCACTAGCAAGCAGGTATTTTTGAAGGACACTGACATAGACAAATGAAAAGCAATGTCAAGAAATGGGATGGACTTGATGCCCACAAATCGATTACAGAAGGTCCCGAAGAGACAGCTGCACTGTCTAGCTCGACCTAAAAAGGCTTATCTTCCGATCCTTATAACTATATGCTAATTAGTTTAATGGTTGTGAGGGAGAAGGCTTTTGGGAAGTTTGTCCTGAGAAGACGTAAAGATTGGATTGATGAAAAGGCTCTGATCGCAGTAGAGGAGAGTGGCTTCAAAGAAGGCCACTCAACTCTGGACTTCTGTTTTAGCCTGTGAGCATTGGCTAGGAAGGCTATTGACATAAAAAGGCTACCTGTATTGCTGTTTTGTTGACTTCCGAGCCATGTTGGATTTGGTATATCGAGAAATCATATGGGATAATCTGGAAAAAACAGATATTCTAGAGGTCTGATTTGTATTTTAAAAGAATTGCACAGTGGAAATTGGACCCAAATACAACTTGATAGAGGCAGAACATTAACAGAGAAGATTATCATAAGAAATGGCTTGTGTCAAGAATGTGTTTTGGCCCTGACCTTATTTGCACTGTATTTAAGGGGCCTACTGGAGACCGTGAATGAGGTAGCATTTTTCTCGCCTAAGATAGGCGGGCATCATGTGGCATGTCTGCTCAATGCGAACAACCTTGTTATAATGGACATGACACAAATTGGCTTGCAGACAAAATTAACTGCATTAGAAAAATATATTGAGGACAAAATGTTCTTTGTCAATATGGAGAAAAAAAAGGTGATCTTCGGGGAAAGAAAGAAGGAGTTTAATTGGCTTCTGGGAAAAAGAAGGACAGAACAAGTGCCCATGTACCGTTATCTGGGCATGCACTTTATATCAAAGTTAAGTTGGTAGACACATTTGGAGGTAATTAAAGCTAATGCCCTGCCAACAATCATGGTATTAAGTAAAATTAGAAAAGAATTTGAGGGACCTAAGTTAGACCCATTCCTGACAGCACATAAAGCATTAGGTCAGACCAAATGGTTATATGATGCCAAAATTATGTATTTAAGTGAGATGAAGGGGCGTGGCCAGCTAAGATGGCTGACTAGACGTGCCTTGTTGTTGCTCCCAGAATGAAGAGCATAATCCTGCTGCATCCTGCTTATCGGTGCATATAGGGGCCCCACTGACAAGAGCTCTCAAACCCCTATCCCTTCAGGATGCTGATGTGGCTGCGGGTGAACCCCTACATTGCTTATCTGGCGAGTGAAATTCCCAAGGCAGGCCTGAGATACGGTGGCCTTGGATGATGGTGCAGCCACAGGGATGGAGAGAACCTGGGTGCTGCAACGACCGAGGTGTTGTCTTACGGCAATGGCGATTCCGCTGCCAGAATTGGACTGGGGAGAAACCACAAGACTTCCCTTCCTGCCCCCAACTGCAAAGCGGGGACAGGAGAGCGGCTTCCCAGCCTGGCAGCGATGGCCTCCCGACGCTGGAGCAAGATGGCGGATGGGGGCACTCGATGGACGCCCGCAACCCTTAAATCACGGTGGCACCATGAGAGCCGTGTAGCCGCAGCGGACGAGGTCCGGGCCCCGGCTATGACAAACAATGTTTGTCGCCGACAGCATACATGTCAGGCCTACGGCGCAAGAGATCGAGGTTGCGGTGGTGAACTTCGTGAGAGCAGAGCAGGACCTGAACGAACGGTGGAGAGTGTGCCCTGACCCTGAGACACATAT
This sequence comes from Calotriton arnoldi, assembly GCA_963921515.1. NCBI lineage: Eukaryota > Metazoa > Chordata > Amphibia > Caudata > Salamandridae > Calotriton > Calotriton arnoldi. The sequence continues at coordinate 1,660,747 of CAWUFW010002244.1, read as the reverse complement.
AAAAATACCTGGCATCAGTGGCTGGTGAGGAGGGGGGACCTGGAGATCCGTGAGAGATGAAAGGCAAGATGTGTTCCAGCGGAGCGTGGTCGATGCGGCAACACCCTGGAAGACTTCGGGCAGCTGGTTGTGAGTTTCCCCCAGGATCGCTGGGCTTCGGCGGTGATCTTATTTGAGGGTGTTGTTGTGCAAGCAGGTACAATGGAGAGAGTGCCCCTGATCCTGGGGCAAAGATAACCTACCTGACATTTGCAGGTGGCATGGAGTGCAGGCCCGGGGTGCTGCGAAGTGGGGAAGACAGGGGATGCTGCAGAGAAGCATGTTGGGCGAGACGACTCACTAAAGAAAAGCAAGCCCACTGGTTGCGGATCACCCCTGGGGTTGCCCAAGCTGTGAACATTGCCAGCTTTGGCCCTGGTGATGACAGGTGGCGGAGGTCACAACACTTGTAATTACACCTGTGGGACACTGCAAAAAGGAAGGCCAGGAACCTGAAGACACTGAGTGTCAACGGTGAGTAACTTGACCCGGGGTCCCCCCTCGCCCAGGAGACATTATTTGCCACTGGTGCGATGCGAGGCCCTGTGTGACCTGGGAACCACAGAGGAATACTCGGGGGTGCTACAGGTGACTGGAACTGGGGAAACTGAACTGTAAGCGGTCACACAGACATTTGTCTCTCTGAGCATGATCTACAATTGAACTATTGCTGTTGCATTGGTACAATATAAGGGCCATAACCCTGACTTAGAGAGCCTGCTGACAAGAAATACACTGCAGATGGCAGTGGAATGTCCTGTGACCACAGGGGGGCCACAAATGACTGTGCATACACTCCTGAGCTCCGCCAGGACACGACTGTGCTGGTTGTGTTAAACCCTGGAGGCGATACCTTGTTGAATGGATCACAAGATGGGCAAGGAAAGGGGAGCAACAGCTGCACAGTCTAATAAAATTTGATCAGTATACTGTACCTTGTCCACAGGCACCAGGAACGGAGGAGAGATCCAGCCCGGAAAACAGGGAGCAAACGCAAGTCATGGCAGAAATCCTGGCTGCCATACAAGGAACTAGGGCTGCACTGGAAAACAAGATGGACGCAATGGCAATAGAGATAAACCACCTCTGCATGGATCTCCGTAAATTAGCTGAAAGGGTTACATATACTGAGGAAGATGTAACTACCCTTAAGAAGGAAATCATGTTACTTCAGGCCACAGTGGCGGGCCTCAAATGTAGCGCAACACATATGGAGGAACGTATAGAGAACACTGAGGGGCGCTCAATAAGGGATAACATATGCCTCATTGGCTTCCCGGAACAGGGGGAGGCCTCTGCAGAACTCTTCTTGGAAGACTGGATTGTTAACTCGCTTAAGCTCAAGCTGCTTTCCAAATTGTTATCAATTGAACGTGCGCATAGGGCATAGATGGCAGTGCCATGCCCGGGTGCCCCACCTACAGCACTAATAGTCTGTCTGTTCAGTTATAGGGATCGTGACATAATACTCCAGTTTATACGCACACATAGCCTCCCCGAGGTATGAAGACAAGCAAATATTTATCTTTCCCGATTATACACGGTGGGTGCAAGATCTTCCGGAAGAACTTTATGCCAGTCAAAAAACTGTTGCGAGACCATAATATCAAGTACAGTCTGATGTTCCCTGCTAAACTCTGGATCCAGTACGACGGCTGGGCACACTTTCATGAGTCACCACAAGAAGCTTCAGAATGGTTGGAATCCCTGGATCTGAGCCGTGTGCAAAGGAATTCCAAATGGTGAGGATCAAGATGACGAATGGTGCAATGTTCGAACAGAAACAAGGCGATGCAGACAAAAATGTCTAGGCTCCCAGATACGGAGGAAGGAGGCCGTATCCTGGTCTGCCTGGACGGGATCCTGAAAACCGCACACCACTGGACTTGGTGGGCCAGAACTCCTTTACACAAATATGTGTAGTCCCAGACACCTTAAGTGACAGTATAGATGCTGGGTACACAGTCATAGACCTTGTGCCACTGATGGGTTTGTACAGAGTAACAGATAAAGCCTATGCTGGGGACTACAATGGTAGAGGGGACAGTTTAACCACCTATTATTTGTTGAGGCCCACGGTTCTTGCAATTTATGATACAGTTGTTTTTCACTTCATGACTCGGAGAGGCAGAGAGCCCAACCTCCTCAGGATTGCTGAGAGGTCCCAGTGACTCAGGCAGTATTTACACTTATTGTTCAATAGCACTATATGGTATGGGGAGGTAGTGGGGAGATTGGGGTGGGTTTCGGTGCCACTTTGGCCTACAGTTGAGTCAGAGTGGGTTCTGTACATTCTGCTTAAGGAAGGGATTAGGGGGTACACTAAGAGCAATGCTGCGATTTGTTGTTTTGTTATGTTGGTAAGCTTCCACCACCTGCTGGTGATGTAGGGTAGCGAGTTGATTAGTGTCTCCCAACAAATGGGCCTGGTCACCTTCACGAGACTCCTATGGCAAACATGGGGACTAAATACAAATTCCTAACCTGGGATGTGCGATGGCTCAATAGACCTGAAAAATGCAGTAGGGCGCATGCGGAGCTATGAGGTCACTACAGCATTTCTCCAGGAGACTCACCTGTGGGGGGACTGCATTAAATACCTAGGGAAAAGATGGCAGGGACAGGTATATGCCACATCCTACTCTAGCTATGCACTGGGCTCCTTGATATGGGTTGCCCCAGGGGTTCCATTCAAGATGTCACATGTTCAGGTTGATTCTGATGTGAGGTACATAATCCTAGCGGGCACTCTAGATACACATGAGTTATGTCTTATCAATGTTTACGTGCCTTATGTCGATAACAGTGCTTTTTTGGCACGTGGCTGGCGGCGGTGTGGCGTTACTTGGTGGCTGAGGTTATCATAGCAGGCGACCTTAACTGCGTTTTGGATGCTATGCTGGATAGATCCCCGCCTCGACAGGGCACTAAATCCAACATGACAACAACGCTTACACAGGCTAAGGTGAGTATGGGTTTGGTTGATGTATGGCGAGTACATCACCCACAGACATTAGCATACTCCTGCTACACTCCAGCGGCTGGCACGTACAGCAGACAATTATTTTTTTACTCAATCGGATGCGACACTGCAAGTGGTAGATCACTCACCTTTACTGATCATATGCTCCCTGATTTGACTGACACCTAGAATTCTGTTGTGGTGACTCAAGGTGGAGGCGCTGACAGACCAGGTCTTTCGGGGCGCACTGACAAACCCCATAGGACACTATTTTGAACACAACTGGGGTAGCGCAGGGAGCAGAGCAGTAGAGTGGGATGCCATCAAAGTGGTACTTCGGGGTGTCTGTATGACAACGTCCATAGGGATATGGCAGGCGCTGGAGAGAGAATTGACACAAAAAGAAGCAGAATTAGAGGCCCTAGCGAGAGCGCTGTCTACCAATCCGTAGGTATTGCAGGACTGCGATAGAGCAAGACACCAGGTATGCACACTATGGGGCTAACAAGAGAAACATGTGAGGCTCACCAGTCGGAGGAGATTGTGCATGGAGGGAGACAGGGCGGGGCAACTATTGGCACGGTTGATTAGGACTGAGACATCTGCGCAGCCCATACTGGCTGTGAAGGACCAAAGGGGGAGCGTAGTTTCTATCCAACAGGCGATCAATGAGGTCTTCGCCGATCATCTGTTGGAGTGTACACTGCACCCCGAAGATTCAATATGCACTTACTCTCTGAATATCTGGCGGAGCTGCCATTGCTGCGGCTCACTTTGGAGGGATGCAAGGAACTTAGAGTCCTACTGACCAAACAGGAAATTCTTAGGGCGGTGGAATAATTGAAGACTGCCAAGAAACCGTGAGGAGATGGCCTCCGGCAGAATTTTATAAAGATTTCTCCTGGACCCTGGTAGACAAGTTGCTACCGACTAATGTTGAAGCACTAGACAGAAGGGTGCTCCCAGACTCCATGAGGGAGGCGCTTATTGTGCTGATACCGAAACCAGGAAAGGACCCAATGGAAGCGGCCTCTTATCGTCTGCTTACTATGTTGAATGCCATTCAGAAGATTCTTAGCCATGCCTTTGCAGCGCAGCTGCTGCCCCATCTTGCGCACCTGGTCCATGCAGATCAGTCAGGATTTATCCCACGCCGGAGCACACTTTTTAATCAAGGACGCTTGATGCACGTTCAGCATGCTCCTGACTTAGAGAATGACCACTATACACTAGCCTTCTTGGACATAGAACAAGCCTTTGATTCTGTGTGCTGGGAGTACGTCTGGCAGGTATTGGACAGAGTAGGGCTAGGCCATATATGAAGGATTAAATTATTCTACAAATGGCTGATAGCGCGCATGCAAACCGGGAGATACGTCTTGACCACGATATCATTGCAGAGAGGCACACGTCAGGGATGCCTGCTGTCCCCCCTGATATTTGCTCTGCAATGGAGCCCCTGGTGTGCCATCTTTGGCTGATACTGCAGGGGTGGGGTATACCAGTGGGTCGCACGGTACATGTAGTCTGACTTTATGGGGATGACGAATGATTTATCTACGTCAACCTGACAAATCGGGCCCAATCCTGCTGAATGTCAGGCGGAAATTTGGGGAATTCTCCGGACTCTGTATTAATAGTGCCAATTTGGCCTTGTTCCCACTGAGACAGGTAAAGAGGATACCCACGGACCAGCTGACGAAGTCGGGTTTACCTTGGAAGGTGGATGGTGTTAAATACCTTGTAATGTACATCACGCATGGTGTACAACAGTCCTATGATCTGAATCTGGGTCGGGTGATCCATAACCTACATTCATCAGTCGTCTTCTGGAACACAGTGAAATTGTCCCTGGTGGGTAAAATAGCACTCAACAAAATGTTGGTACTGCCCAGGTGTCTCTATGTTCTCCAAGGAGTCATGTATGAGATCCCTTGACAATTGCTTCCGGAAATAGATATACTACTGGTGCATCTCTTGTGGTCTGGGAAACTGGTGATGATGTAGGATTGGACTAGATATTCTTAAGAGAGAATAGGAGAGAGAGGCGGGTTGGAGGCTCCGGACCTAGAACTCTATTATCTGGCGGCACCTCCAACATGTTATACACTGGTTGCATGTGGAAGGGAACTGGTAAAAGTCATTCCTTGAGGGTACATATGACGCCCATCAACTTTGGGCTCTGCTGCTGAGGGGAAGGAGGGTCCCGGACTCCCTTCCTCATGTGAACTGATTGATATGCCGGCTCTGGGAGAGAAAGGTACACAGGGTGATACAGCTGGCAACGTATGCCCTGGATTTGGACTTGTGGACTGTGCATCCCTTCACGCAAATAGCTCAGACTATAGCAGTCGACAAGTGGCAGGACGGAGGTTGCATCATGTTGTCAGATCTTTATCCTGCAGGCTGCTTTATCACCATGCAGGATACATTCGAGTCATTTAGTCTGGGCCCTGGACAGCTCCTCCAGTTTACAAACACTGCAGCTACGGCTCAGCAGGTGTGGTCGTCCTTCCCTGAGGCTTCTGAACCTGGAAAGAAAGTGGTCGAGGCTCTCCCCCAATCGTTGGATCATAGCTCTTGACAATACACGACCATTGAGAGATCCTAATTCTAATCTGGCCAGTAGTAACTTCAATGCTTGGATCCAAAGCTCCCTTGACCTAGTCCTCCCTAAGGAGCCCATCTACAAGAAAAACAGACAGAAAACAGCCCCATGGTTTTCCCCCAAATTGAGGGACTTAAAGCAAACATGCCGGAGACTGGAAAGAAGTTGGAGACAGAATTTCTCAGAGACTAGGAAAGTGGAATACAGGAAAGCAATCAGGTTATATAAATCAGAAATAAAAATCGCCCAAACCACATTTTATGAAGAAAAAATAAGTACTGCTGCAAACTCACCCAAAGAGATCTTTCGCATTGCTAAATCACTTATCACCCTACCTCAAAAACCTTCAGTAACGGAAGGAGCACTTACACGGTGTAATAATTTGGCAATCTTTTTCATCAAAAGATCCAAAATATCTATATGTCCTTTCCTAACACAACACCTGAGCCCATGGTGACCGCAACAAGTAGCCCGAGCGTCACTTCTAAATGCTCATTGGAGCAATTTCCCCCTCTAGATGGGGTTCTACTGGATTCAATCATCACGAGAGTAACCTCAGGCTCTCCATTGGACCCTGCCCCTCCGCAACACCTCACTTCAGTCATTAATGCCATTCTCCCAGTTATCCTTGATACTCTGAATTCCTCCATCACCTCTGGTATGGTACCTACAGCTTGGAAATGCGCGATGGTTAGGGCCCTTCTGAAGAAACCCAATTTGGATCAATCCAATCTGGCCAACTATCGCCCAATTTCCCTCCTCCCTTGGCTGAGTAAGCTGGTTGAGAAGCATATCAACACCATATTGGTTGATTATTTGGAATCCAACGGGCTGTTGCATTACTCTCAGACAGGCTTTCGTCCTCAGCATGGGACGGAAACGGCCTTAGTAGTAGTAACAGAGGAGGCAAGAAGGTTACTGGACCAAGGAGGAACAGCGGCAATCATCCTCCTGGATCTCAGTGCCGCGTTTGACACTGTTAACCATAACATCTTAGCCCATCGACTTAAAAGCATGGGAGTGTCAGGCACGGCACTGACTTGGTTCCAGTCCTTCCTCAGCAACCGCTTATTCCAAGTCTTTGAAGGAGATGTGGTGTCCTCTCGGTTGCCTCTTAGATGTGGGGTTCCTCAGGGCTCTGCCCTGAGCCCCACGCTTTTTAACATCTACATGAGTCCCCTGGCGGAGATTGTCCATCCATTCGGCGTTAAGATTATCACCTATGCAGACGACACTCAGTTAGTGGTAGCATTGAATCACTCTGAGGGGTCGTCTAGCACCCTAGGTCCTTGCCTAGAGGCGGTGGCCGAGTGGATGGAACTCACCTGCCTCAAGCTCAACGGGGACAAAACGGAGATTATGCTCCTGGGCAACCCTCCGTCCTCCATCCCGTGGCCGGTATGCCTGGGTCCTGCTCCACCTCATAAGGCACAAATTAAAAGCCTTGGCATATGGCTGGACAGCTCTCTTGATTTTAACCACCAGGCCACCAAGCTTTCAGCCACGTATTATGGACTGATGAGAATGTTGCGGAAAATCATTCCCCTCCTCCCCTTCCAGGCGAGAAGAATTATGGTACAGGCCCTTATTCTTTCTCGCCTTGATTATGGGAACGCCCTATATCTCGGTGCTCCTCAATTCACCATTCACAAACTGCAAGTAACTCAGAACTGTGCTGCCCGCCTGCTTCTCCAGATTCCGCGGTGGTATTCTGCTAAACCAGCATTGAGGAGTCTCCACTGGCTCCCTATTCCGGCTAGGATACAGTTTAAAGCTATGTGCCTAGTTCATAGAGCCATCCGGAAGACTGGTCCGGCTATTATCCACTCCTTGGTCACTCCCTATCTCCCTCACAGAACCCTGCGATCCAGCTCCTTATGCTTGGCCGCCCCCAAGAAAATTCGAAGATCCAGGTGGGGTGGACACTCCTTTTCGTTTAATGCTGCAAAGATCTGGAACACTCTTCCTCCCACCTTACGTAAGGACAACAACCTCTTGGCCTTCCGGAAGCTCTTAAAAACCTACCTCTTTAAGACAGTCCCTTAACATCACGGCTTCTGTTTTCCTCTACTCTTCTATCAAACAGCGCTGGGAGGCCTCAGGGTAGCCATGCGCTATACAAGTACAATTTCAATTCAATTCAATTCAACCCACGCAGACATTCGTTGCCATGCTTTCACTGGTGCAAGGCCATAAACTGATTACACAATTATACTGAGCTTTGCGTGCTGATAAACGGTTGGCACCTCTGTGAGTGGAGGAAGCCTGGCAGCATATTAGTGATAATCGCATTAGCCCTAAGGAATGGCTCAAAATCCATGATGGTGTACGCAAGGTGTCGATCAATGCAAGATTTAAATTGGTGCAATACAATTTTGTACACATCGCTTATCTCTTTCCTAAGAGACTGCACACTATCTACCCAACCAGGGATCAGAGCTGCGCAAGATGTGGTAATGTTGAGGCTGATTTCTTTTACATAGTGTGGCATTGTCCATTTATTATGAACTATTGGGTAGAGATATTGGCCCAAATCAAGAGAATAATGGGGTGGGATGTTCCATGCATGATGAAGCAATGTCTGTTGGGCCTACTCCCTGATAGAGCTAAGAAGAAAATGAGTAGACGATTTATGGTACTGGGTCTAATATTGGCTAAGAGAAGCATTGCTCTAGATACCCCTTGCAGCGGGACCGGAGGAGGGATCTCTTGGAATGGGGGAAGCAGAAGAAGCACATATGAGAAAGACATGTGGGGATGAGAGGGTGGCAGATGATCTGTTTTCCTGGAGAGTTATAATACAAGACTAACGGAAAATCCAGAAGATGATATGCCATGACGGATTCACCAAGCACTGAGAGGTGGTTGTCAGAGAGTGAGACAATATAGAGTCTCTTGATTAGGAGGCCTGAGAACCCGGGTGGGATAGTGAACATCCATGCTATGTCAAATTATGGAAGGCCTGTGGATGCACTCAAACATTATTTTAAAAACACTAACCAGATAGACGGATGGAAGCTGGTGGGGAGGGAGCGGGGGCAGTTTTGTTACTTGTTTTGGTAAATTGTTTATTTGTTTAACATTGGCATGTGATGCCTGCTATTACACCATGATACTTGGTATGTTCTAAAGTAATGCTACCGTTATGGTTGGGATGGGCGCCTGACATGTTGTAACTGTAATATACTCCAGTATACTGGTCATGCTATTGTGCTTGTTGAAATGCCAATACATTTTTTTTTTTTTTTTTTTAATTAAGTGGGATGAGCAATTGGGATAACATTGAATGGCAGTGTTTAAAAGGGGTATTGCATCTTACCAAAACCACCATGGTTCAGGCCATAAGGCTGGAAACAGGTTTGTCAACATGGTCTTGCCTCTCAGCAAGGGCTGTATTGATATTTTGGGATAAGCTGTTGGTGGCCAGTGATGTAAAGATATTGTTGTGTAGGGATAAAATCTTGAAGAGTGAACGGAAATGGGCAGTTAGCTTATGATTTACCATATTAAGGATAAAAGGTCTGTATTCCTTGGACCACTCCAGGTGGGATCTTCCAATAAAATTGTCTAAAAAAGAACTATGTGCCTAAATAGAGGCCATTTCCAGAACCAGAGACATTGCATATGTTAGTGAAAAGAAGTCTAGCGCCCTGTGCTGGGACTGGTAGGATTGTGCTTCCTTCTATATTTCGGCATTAGCAAATACTTCTATGAGGCAGGAAATATTTAAATTTCAAATTGGGATCATTACTTTGTATTTATGTCATGAGTTGGCCAGGGGGCTAAAGAAATCTAATGTATTTTTGTAACTGAGGATTAGGAAGGAAATGCTTAAATGTGCTTATATTAATGGATTGATAGTTTATTTGGAGCGTCGTAGTGTTTTAAAACCAGTTTTATTGAAATATCTCGTGATGGAGCATCAAAGAGTTCTGAAGTGTTTTATCCAGGGTGGAGTTTTTTCTGTTAAATGCACATAAGGGTCTTTTTTTAAAGGCAATTAAGAAAAGTCTGATACATATTTAGATTGTATAGTTGTATTACAGGAAGAGACATGTTTTAATGTAATTAATTGTGGGGTTGTAGCATTTGAGATAAGTAAGGGAATATTCATTATTTGACATTTATGATTGTATGCTTTTAATGAAACAATTGTTTTTAGTTGTTTAATGGATTTTGGCCTAAATAAGCATATGTTATGAATTGAACTGAACTGAAAAAAAGGAAAGTGGAGCCCCAACCGACGTTCATAAGGAGGAGCTGCACTGTGTTCCTGACACTGATTTTGCCACCTCTGAGGCCATGGGTCGCTGAGGCAGTGCCAGCGGTCGAAAGGGGCAAACTAGGGGTCACAGATGTGACCCCTGGCAACCCCAAAATTAAGTCCATGCTCCGCCACTACCCATATGCCATGAAAACTCACCATTGGCATGCGCCTACCCCACACACATACACTCTTCAGACACCTTTGTCTGCTGCACTCTTTCTTCCTCTAAGCCATATACACATACTTCTGCCACAAATGTGCCATAAAAAAACACTCTTGCCACACACCAGCCCATCAAACACACACTTCTGATACCTGTTTCCCTTACCCTCCTGCTTCCTAGGGGCCATACATATGAACTTCTGCTACCCATGAGACATGAAAATGCTTGCCTCGCATGTGCTACGCTCACACTCTTCTGACATTTTACACACACTTCTTTTCTTAGGAGTCATGTGCATACACTTCTGCTACCAATGTGCAGTGGAATTGTTGATTGAGGGAGTGGTGCAGCACCTGAGAATGAGGCAAAGAGAGAACTCTGGATTCATTCATGGATTCGGAATGATTACAAAGGATGCCCGTTTCCAAGCAGGAGGGGAAGGAGACTCCAAGCCCCAGCAATGCTTGTTCGTCACACGGAGTTGGTGTAACGCACGCGCCCGGAGGCGCTTTATCGGCAGTTGGGGGCTCCCGCAGCGCGGGACGCGTGCAGGTTTGCCCGATCCGCGCCCGGGCAAATCCAGGGCCAAGGGTGACCAGGGCCAAGGGTGGGCCCACCTGCGCCCGTCCGCGACCGACCGAGGCCGGGCTGGGCCTACTTCCTTGGTCTTCGGATTTGTTGGTCCTTTTCCTTTGGCACGTGTGGTGGATGCTGACACTCCCAGGTAACTAGTTTCTCAATTGGGGAATCAGTGGTTAGCCAGTAGTGCTTGGCGGAAGCACTCATTGTGAACACTGGGCATTTCATTATTGCGGGCGGTTTAGCCCCTGTTGTCCCTGTGGTGCCTCTTGTTATTTGGATATTTGAATACTGGGAGGTAATTGCGAATTAGGGCACAATGGGAAAGAGGAAAGCAGTCCACGTGAGTCCTCCAGCGGCCAGGAAGCATGTGACCATTGACTCTTTTCTAGTGAAAGCAGTGGGGGCCATTTCAAAAGAAATAGATAGGACAGAGAGGAGGCTTTCCTTGGACTTGGTTGGCCCCATTGTCCTCCCGCATGGTGATTTTGCAGAAGTGGCCATTCAAATATCACCGAACGGAGCACCGGCGGCACTATGATGGTTACAGAGAACTCTAACAATAGCTCCAGTAACCCTACTCATGGATCTAACATTACGAGCAAGGTGACCTCTGCCTTTGTTCAGGGATTGGACTCGGGGGGGGTCTCCAGCACCTAAAAGGTCGCGGCGAATGAATAAGAAGACAGAGACTGTCAAGAATGGTGAAGGAACTGAAAATATTGATTTAAGGGGTATAGAAGAGCTCTGGGCTCCTTTAAAACAAAAACTTACTAAAGTAATGTCTGCTTTACTGACCAAATTTTGTAATGATTTTATTAAAATCATGATGGAGTCTAGAGATACATTAGGCAGAGTTGAAAATGCCTTGGCCTCTATCAACCCAATATCCCTCACTGCTACCTCGCAGCAAGAGATAGTGCAAAGGGGAATCCCCCCTTAGATACCCAGAGTGTCAACCAGCCCCTCACCTCTAATCTAAGGTCAGCAGGAGCCACGAATAGTGAAACCGAGAATTTGGGTGCCCGACTCCGATCCCTAAGTAGCCGGCCACTTAGTTTGGCCTCAACCCATCAGCAATCCTCGTCACAACATAGGGAAGGAGTCATAGATAGTTTATCTGCTACTAATAGCCCGGGTCTACCAGTAATTGATCTCCCCCCAGCATGCTGTCCCTATACTGTGATTTTGGTAGGGGTGCCAGATCTTTGTCTTCAAAGGGACGAATCATCTGTCCAATTGATCAACAAAGTAACACACTGGCTATGTAAATATGCAAGATTTAAAACGGTTGACCACAGGCATATCTTGATGGCTAGGAGGGTATTGTGGTTAGGACGCTCGAGGAAGACATTTGAGGGCGATTGTGTGATAGTTACATTTAGATTCCCTGATTTAGCACGTAATATCTTACGACAGACCTCCCAGACCCTCCATTTTGAATCTGGTATTAAGGCATTACCTCTGGGTTTCTTTTATAGGCCCTCATATAATACTACAACCAGTAATTATCCTTTAACCCAGGAGGGAGTCCCTTCACCCCTTGGGGGAATACAGTCAATGGCCAATCCTTATGCACCCCTGAGGGACCTTAATGACCCAGACTGACTGCACGAGTGCGAGGGGAATAGTAAAGCCATTGCTGTGGCCGGGAATTATTGTCACAGAGATTGGTAATTAAAGAGTCGAAGCTGGGTGTAAATGTAGGCCAGCACAGCACTTTTACAAGTAGTTTGGAAGCGAGTAGTATGGGGGCTAGCAGCCAAAAGTGGGGACCTAATATGCCACATTTTAAATAGTACCAGTGTGGGGGGAGGGTGGGGGATTTAAAAGTCATTTCCTGGAATGTGGCAGGTTTAGCCGCTAAATTTGTGGATGACTGATGGCTCCAATTTACTAGATCTTATAACATCATTTGCCTTCAGGAGACATGGGAGACTGAAAATAATTTTTTTCTTGAGGGTTATAAAACCTTCTTCTGCCTGGCAGAGGGCTCAAGAATGGGAAGAGCAAGTGGTGGCCTAATTATTTTTATAGACCTCAGGATCTGTGGATCCGTGAAGTATTTGAATTAGGACTCCAACATTGCACAAGGGCTGATATTAGCAGTTGGCAAATCACTTCGTTTCATCTTAATTAATTTTTATAACGCAAAACGAAAGATTCATGGACCCTCAAGCCTGGCAGAGTTAAGTGGTCGCCTTGTGTCATCGCAGGGTGAAGGTTTTAAGCAGGGGCATTTAATTTTAGTGGGGGATTTTAATTGCCATCTATGTATAGACTTAGCACTGAATACGCGAGATTGGTCCACATGTACGATTAGGGACGGATTGCACATCGAGCACTCTCTAGAAGGACAGGAACTGAATACTCTTCTAGATACTTATGGTCTAATATATACCCTAGATTTGGGTGAGATTTGCTCTGATTCCTCTTTGCGGCCGACCTATAAAGGCAGGGGCTTTGCAACAATTCTTGATTTTGTCTTTGTTTCTTTTTCCTTGAAGTGGTTCATATTCTCTTTTAATATCCAACACAGTCCTTTTAGTGATCACAATCCTTTGAATTTGGTGCTTGTAGAGCCTGGAAACCAGACTGTACCTCGTAGGGTGAATGTGTGCCCACTTGTTGCAACTAACCAAGGGAGGCGTCTGAGGTGGTCACAGTTGGATATTACTGTTTTTAATCATGCACTTTTCAGCTTGAGACAACAGGAGATTTTAAAGTATTTAGATTTATTAGCCTCAGGAGAAGAAATTATATATGCATTCATTGTAATTGCACAATCAGTCGCCCGTTTATTAACAGTCTCGGTAGCCACTGCTTGTGCTGACTCCCCAAGATGGTTTGATAGTGAGTGCTCCCGGACTTTGCGACAACTTAAGAAGGCTGTGAAACAGATCCCACGCGACAGAGCCTGGGTGGCAACTTGTCGCAGTAATTATAAGGGGGCTATCAAGGACCAGAAGTGCGTGCTACAGAAGCAAGCATGGGAGGAGTTGACAGAAGCATGTGAAAAAAAGGACTGTACCCTTTTTTGGAGGATTATTAACAGTCCCTGTTTTTCAGACCCAGATAAGCCGGGACTAGGTCATAACATTACCCCAGATCAATGGAAGGACCACTTTGAGGGAGTGTATAATCATGGTTATAGCAAGGAACCCACCAAGGACTCAAGCCCCCCCTCTAGTGCAGGATCTATCTCCTTTACTCTTGATGAGGTTAGGCTGGGCATTGAGGGTTTATCGTGAAACAAGCCTCCTGGTCCCGACGGGATCCCTCCGGACCTGTTCCGCGACAATATAGATGTCTGGGATCCAATCTTAACTAGGGTTTTAAACACTGCAGTGAGGACAGTAATGCCCCCCTCGTGGTCTACGGCCACCATTGTTCCGATCTTTAAGAAAGGGGACAGGGACAACCCTCACTGTATCGCCCTATATCTCTCATTGATGCCACTGTTAAAGTCCTTGGTCGAGTTTTATTAAATAGGCTCTCTGAGTGGGTGGATACTAATCGAATTATTTCAGAGGTACAATATGGGTTTCACATAGGTAGGTCAACCACAGATAAGTGCCTAAACCTTTATCTTTTAATCTCGAAATACACGATAGCTAAGCCTGGAGCTCTCTTTTTGGGTTTTATGGATCTCACCGCAGCATTCGACCGGGTGAACCGCTCTAAACTATGGTCCCTGCTTGGTGATCTTGGGGTTTACCCTGCGATCACAAGTGTTTTAATGACCTTACATTTTAATACCACTGCTGTAGTCAGATACACCCAGGATGGGAACATCACTGATTATTTTAAATGTACTAGAGGGGTGAGACAAGGATGTATATTAGCCCCATTTTTATTCACATTACATATCAATGGTTGGAAGCGTCCTTGATCGCTTTAAGGCTGATACCCCCAGATTAGGCAGGAGACCGGTACCAGTCTTGTTGTACGCAGATGATGCAGTATTATTAGCACGAACCCCGAGAGGTTTGCAGGTTTTATTGGATGGGTTTGTGGCCTTCATAGGTGGGATGGACCTATCAGCGAATTTGACCAAATCGTATATTATGGAATTCGATAAGCAGGCCATTAGACACAATACTTATAAAGTAGGTTCTTATGGTCTAGTGAAGGTTCCGGCCTTTTCTTATTTAGGCATTTTATTTGATGAAAAACACAATTTTAAACATTTGCAGGAAGGGGAGACACTTGATATGAAAAAATCAATGGGAGCAATAGCAAATTATGCCCACAGACTAGGCACATGGTCACCGGGGGTAATTTTAAAGTTGTACAATTCTTTCTGCATTTCTAATGCGCTATATGGAAGTGAGGTCTGGGGTTATTCAGTGGCCAACAAACTTCAAACTACAGAAAATAAATACCTTAGAAGAATTTTGAAAGTGCCCCAGGGTACTGCTTCATATTCAGTACATGAAGAACTAGGAATGAAGTATATACTGGATTTGGTGGCCGTTAAACCGTTGTTATGTTGGGTGAAGATCTGGACTAGCCAGGAGGCGGGTTTTAATCGACTAGTGATTGAGGACTGTCTATCACTCGATCAAGGATTAAAAATCCCATGGCTAAGATATGTTAAGGATACTCTTATGGCTCTAGGCAGAGCAGATATCTTCATGCAATATGATACAGTGAAACCACAAGATAAACACACTGTGAAAGAATTATTTTTTAAACGTGCTATGGCCTCTAGGGAGGAAAAGGAGCTCAGGAAACCCATGTGAAGAGGGCATGTCTTAGTGAAATCGGAGCTGGGCATGGAGTCCTATTTATCGATTTTAACAAATGCTCATGATAGAATTTTAATTACTTGTTTTATACTGAACTTGTTTCATCATTTATTGGCATCACCCCCCGGCTTTGTCGCGCATGTAGAAGACAGAGGTCCCTGTGGCTACGACAATAGGTCTCCACAGGATACCCTACACTTCGTTTTTCTATGTAAATATTTTGCATATCCAAGGTGACTGTTTCTCAAATTGCTTTTAAAAGAAATGAGATTTAGGCATACCTGTGAAGCTTTACTGTATCTGCAGCTCCTGCCTAATGCTTGCACGCTTTTTAGTGTTGTTAACTTTTTAAGAGCTGCACTTAAGTCCAGACATTCTAGAGGTGATTGAAAAATGTAGGGTGTTTGGTGATTTTGCACATTTTATGTGACAAGCTGGCACAAATGAATTTGTTGTTGATTTTAACCGTGGTCCCAATTTTGTCAATGATCATGATAGGTTTGTGTACCTCTACTGTATTTGTATCTTCACTCGTGGGGGGGATGTGATTAATGTTTACAACGTTAACTTGCGAATTTTGCACATTTAGGCGAAATGCTGCTAACAAAGGAATCTGATGTAGATGTCTTATTCTCTTTTTTTATAATGTTGCCTCTTTTATGGCTGTGATTAATGCCGAATAAAGATTATTATTATTACAAAGGAGGTGCACACTGCGCAGACACTCAAAGAAGGATCCATTGCTCTATGTGCCTTCTGTCCCCTGCATCTATCCCTCCGTCTCCAATATATTCACAGAGGTCCTCTCCTGTATACCAGGCTCATGTACTCCAGCAAGTGTGTCACAGTGGGGTCTACGATGTCCTCTGCCACCAGGGTACACTCGTCCTGCCTCTTGTAGGAAGTGTGTGGGCAAAGTCGGCAATCTCATTGCAGGACTGAAGACCAATGGAAGCTGCAGGGGAAGAGAGTTGCCAATGACAACCCTTGTCGATACAGCTTACGTAGACCAGGCACCCTAGGTGTACAATTGCAGCATGCCTGTGGGCTGCTTCCTTGCTGTATTTGAGGTTCTTCAAGCCACTATTTTTTTTCAAATTGTCAACCTGGCAATAAAAACAGCTATTTGACTGATGCCTGGGTAGGTTTCAATCTCGAAGCAGGAATCTCAGTCTGTGGCCAGGAGTAACTGTCGATGTTGCTGCTGACCTGGGCGCCATGAGTAGAAATGCTGTTCTGGTCGTGGGTACATTAAACAGGTGAGTCAACCAACAAATTAACAGGGAGAGCTGAGCCAGGGCCAACTCTGGCTCCTAGAGCCCGAGCACGAGCCAAGCCTTGAAAATATTTGGTATGTAAATCATGCAACAAACATCATGTTAGAATCTGAAAAGGTGTCTAAAATTCAAGAAAGTGTAGTTCTTTAATATGCAGAGGTGTTTCACCCTAATACATCAGATTATTTGGAAAGTGTTTATCAAAAGTGAAAGGTTTTAAACATGATCTGAGAAACATTCCTGCCTCCACCCAGATGATAATGCCATTATTGAACTAAGATGCAAGTCAGCTGCCTCACACACCTTAAATGTTGCCTAGACTTTTATTATGTGGTGATTCATTATAGGCTATTAAATCAAATACAAGTGAAGCTCCTGTAGAGCGCATATACTGAACGCACGTATTTGAAGGTGCTCTCATATGAGATAATGAAGGAAAAGGAGACATGGAGAAATAAAGTATTTGCGTAGGATCGCACAATTTGTAAACTGGCGTTGGTCCCAGATTTCCAAGTTGCACTCTGTGCAATTAAGCCACTAGATGGGTATCCTTGTCTGACATTAAAGGTTAATGCTTTGTTCTTAATGCCTGGAGGATGATAGGAAACCCTGGGTGACAGACAGACTTCACGTTTTATTTTGGGCAGATTTACATATTGCAAACATTACCCACGGGCATCACAGCACTTCACAACAGACACAGGTTACTTTAGATGTCTGTTTTGTTTTTCATGCAGAAGGAGATGTGGTGGTATTCACAGGCAGAATACTGAGTCCCTTCTGGGGTTCAAACCTAGTCTCCCATGTTTCATGGTTGACAGCCATGGCCGCTAGGCCGCACCACTTCCTTGAAAGCTCGACTTGATTGCTCCGCGTTCCAAGAGGACCTCTGCCAGAGCCAGGCATCTGGTTCGCAGGTTCTCCTTACTTCTGTCTTGTGGTCCCAGTCTTCTCCATGATAAGAGCCCAGTTCTGTAAGAAAAGAGGAGAAAGAGGCAGGAGCACTGAAGTGTCAGATCCGTAACTCTTCCATTTAAAAAAAGTTAACAGTGAAAACAAACGAGCCGGTCGCGGAGCTTACTCAAAGAGCAGCTTAACTCCCACAGCCTGACCCCTCTCCTGATGACCAGCAAACTCTGGCTACCCACTAGGGCCGGACTGGCCGTTGCGGGCACCGGGCGCTTCCCGGTAGGCCGCCAGGGAGGGGGGCCGGTTTTAGGCCCTCGGGTGCCGTTTTTGTTACCGGCGGCTGGCAATATCGGCCCCCTGTAACAACAAGCATGGCATAGCCAATAGGTCTCGCTTTGGGACCTTATAAGTGTTTAGCCATGCAACAGTTGCGTAACTAAATACTTATAAGGTCCCAAAAGCGAGACCTATTGGCTACACCATTATAATCGCGGCACCGCGTTTTACTTTTAACATTAAAAGTAAAGCGCTTTAACATTAAAAGTAAAGCGCGGGTGTCGCGATTATAGCAAAAGTAAAGAAATAGAAAAATAATCTATTTCTTTACTTTTAGCATAATCATGGCACCCGCGCTTTACTTTTAATGTTAAAAGTAAAGCGCCGGTGCCGCGAATGTAGCAAAAGTAAAGAAATAGATTATTTTTCTATTTCTTTACTTTTGCTATAATCGCGGCACCCGCGCTTAAAGTAAAGTGCGGGTGCCGCGATTATAGCAAAAGTAAAGAAATAGAAAAATAATCTATTTCTTTACTTCAAAGCCGGGAAAGTGAAAGTGAAAGTGATCGCGATCACAATGCACTTAATGACCCGTGACGCGCGTGCACGCTCACGTGAACGCAAGCTGGTCGCCAGTGCTGTTTGCACTTCCAAAACCCGCTTACTAAAACTCTCGCCAGAGCAGCGCATGCGCTGGCTCAGGCGAGACCTAAAAACGGCCGAAATCGGCCGTATCAAACAGCTCGACCGCACCCCCCTTCTCACCCCCAGAGGGGCCGGCCGAGCTGTTTGCCAGGGCCGGTTTCGTTTCCCAGTCCGGCCCTGCCCACTACTATCATTATCCCTATCAGCCTGCCCCACCCCAGGCCATTTCAGTGAACAAGTTCAGTAAACTCCTCACAGGCCCAAAAAGCAATGTTTTGAATGCTTATGTAACTCATACATGCCCTCCACTATGATGTCACTGTTGTACTTTGTGCCATCAGGAGGGAAAATCTCACCCTGCTAGCACATACATAACAGGCCACATCCAATTCCACAACCGCACCTCCTCCCCCCGCCCCAGGAAAAGCACACATTCAACCCATTTTATCACCAAGCAGGGAGTGGCCATTTAGGTATTTCTTTCAGATGTTCGGTGTTTCTTGATCTTCTTGACTCTCTGTTCAGAATGGTAGGGCGACGCCCATAAGCCCATTAACACCAGCTGCCCCTATGTGTAGTCACATTCTTTTAGCTAAGATGTTATTAGGAATACTTCTGTCATAGCCTGAAATTTCTGAGGCTGTCACACTGAGTCCTACTGTTACCACAACTCTTTGGTCATATCTTGGAGCCTTGCAGCTGTCACTAAGTCTTACTTTCAGTGCCTGCTGGTCTTAATTCTGCCTCATGCTCCTGTCACTGCATGCAAGTGTTGCTACAGTCACATCATGCCAGTCCCTGCTGCTCTCACACTGAGTGCTGCTGTCAATGGATATAACTTATGCCAGTGCCCTGCTTCTTCAGCCCATCATGCACTATGTTGTCATCAACTGCTGATCCAGCTGTCAGTCTTCCTGCTATCACCTCTCTGGGCTTGGTTGGATTAGGCAAACCCCGAAAAGTGAGTGGATGGATGTGCAAAGCATGAAGCCTGTAAGAGCAGGTCAACTTCAAGGATACAGGAGAGATTTCCTGAAGCAACTTCAGTCTCAAGTCACTTTTCCCTCAGCAGACAAAGTTCTAAGCACTCCCCCACACTACTAGCTATTCCTTCCATCTTCCTTCAAAAGATCATCAGGCCTCTATTTCGGTGGAACATGAGATTCTTACCTGCCGGTAGTGCAGGTGTCCCCCACCTACAGTTACAGGAGCCCGGTGTGGTGGGTGCAGCATGTTCATGGGCATGCTCACCCCTTCCCACTTGCATGGGTCTATTCCCAGTTTTCTGCTTAGCTATCCTCATGTGTTTCGCTCTAATCCTGCAGCAGTGCCTTTGCCTGTTGATGCTCACCAAGATCTAATCAATTTTTTTACACAGCTTCTTCATAGACATGGCTGCCAACATTATTTACCAAAGAGGAATCTCTGGTACAGCATGCGCATATTTAAATCGCGTCATCTTTAGCCAGGCATCTTTCATTCAGAGAAAAAGAAGATGTGACTGA
Organism: Calotriton arnoldi; assembly: GCA_963921515.1. Classification (NCBI taxonomy): domain Eukaryota; kingdom Metazoa; phylum Chordata; class Amphibia; order Caudata; family Salamandridae; genus Calotriton; species Calotriton arnoldi. Next base: position 1,640,766 of record CAWUFW010002244.1, on the reverse strand, counting down.
GTGCAAGGTAGGCCGAGGCATGTGTCTATGGTTTTAAAAGAACATTAACTTACAGCTCACACAAAAAAGCTGGCTTTTTAGTTGTAACATACGATATTGGTACTTTCCACTCGCAGCAGCTCATAGCCATTTCTAGAAATGAATTGCAGCACCACAGACTGTAAAACAATCATCAACCCGTTCTACACTTTCTTGAAAGATGGAAAATACCACAGTAAAAAAAGGTACTCGTCATCTGGACCATGATCTCTGTTCCACCCTGATGGGTATAATGTAGATGCACCACGATTAATAAATCATTACATCATTGAGAAATACGTAAATAGTTATGTTATATATCATGTTACACCTAATAAGCAAATAGACAAATTTGACCCTTAAATGAGAGGCAATGTAATCAAGGCCTGTATAGTACCTAAATAGCTCAATAATTTGCATTCGGTCTACTCATTAGACCGCATGGGGGGCACAACATATTGCGTATGGGAAAAAGTCAAAAGAATATAAGGGTTCACAAGGATTGATGAAGGTGAACTTTTGGAGCATTTCTAATTACATTCTGAACTCTTAACTTTAAAAAAAAAAGATTGCATCAGTAAGGAAAAATATGTGGTGTAGTGACTAAGTCAACCTGGTTATCTGGGTTCGATTCCAGTGTGGCACTTGACTGAAAATTGTGCAGTACTTGACAAATCACTTAATGTGTCCTGATGGTGTAATTGTAACTGTGTGTAATCCGAAGATTTCACCCTCACTTGATATATGCAATCTTGCTTCATCTTCCATCACTCCCCATAATGTACAACACTCCATTGATCCTCAGCTGCGTCAATCAATCAATCAATCAATCACAAGATTTGTAAAGCGCACTACTTACCCGCGAGGGTCTCAAGGCGCTGAGGGAGAGGAGGGGGGGGGGTGTTGCCGCTACTGGTCGAATAGCCAGGTCTTGAGTCGTCTCCTGAAGGTCAGCAGGTCTTGGGTCTGTCGTAGGTTGAGGGGAAGGGTGTTCCAGATCTTGGCGGCGCGGTGAGAGAAGGATCTGCCTCTGGTGGTTGTTCTCCGGATGCGCGGGACGGTGGCCAAGGAGAGGTCGGCGGAGCGGAGCTGACGGTTGGGAACGTAGAAGGAGAGTCGACTGTTGAGGTAGGCTGGGCCGGTTTTGTGGAGTGCCTTGTGTGCGTGGATCAGTAGTTTGAAGGAGATTCTCTTGTCGACGGGGAGCCAGTGCAGGTTTTTCAGGTGGGGGGTGATGTGGCTGTGGCGTGGAATGTCGAGGATCAGGCGTGCAGAGGCGTTTTGGATTCTTTGCAGTCGTTTGATGAGCTTGGTCGGGGCTCCTGCGTAGAGGGCGTTTCCGTAGTCGTATGCTATTATAAATGCTATATAAATATATACATATTTTTACATTGTGAAGTTATCTCAATTATTCCACCCTATAAATGTCCCTTCCTTTAAGCCCATTTTAGGAAATCCAGAAAGGAGCCCCCATAATTTTCTTTTTCCCAGTACACGTGCCACACCTTTGATAGGGTTCATGTAGTCTACTTATCAATGTCTTTGGGAGCACTTTCCTGTGTACATTGGGAGAGCCCCATACATATCTTCTTGCTCCCTGGAAGCATTTGTTTGTTATATTTCTTCAGCTGCTTTAGTAACAAAAGAATACCTTTCCAATGAGGTGTCAGTGCTTTCTTTTCTGTGTGTGAGACATGCACACAGGTGTAAGACTCTCTCAGCACCTACTATCTTGCAGATATCTGATGCTCACTGGTCTGGTAGATATCTCGAAGCTCCAGAAGCACTTAGGGGCCGATTCAGGCCCGAAATCTCTCCGACCGAGCCGGACCCGGAGAGATTTCCGACCGAATCGGACCCTAGCAGTCTGACCGAACGAGTACGATGCGTTCGCATGCTATCGGACTCGATTCGGTCGGACTCCCATTGAAGTCAATGGGAGCCGGTTGTACAACGCGTACGCGGGCTCCCATTGACTCAATGGGTGCGAGGCAAAAAAGGGCGCCCCCTACAGCGGGTACGCGTCAAAGCGGATCGCGCCGTACATGCACAGGTAGGGGGGACCCATGGGTCCCCCCTGTGTGCGACTCGCGCAGCTCGGCGTACAGGGGGGTCCGACACGGACCCCCAAAGTGCGGCTCCGACTGCTCTTTCGAGCCGGACGGCGCGAGTCGGTCGGACTGCTCACGGCGCGCATCGTACTTACCCGGCCGGGGAACGTCTCCATTGCGCGGTGCGAGTCGTGTCCGTGCGAGTCGGTCGGAGCGGTTGGGTCCCGCGAACGAGTCGGTCGGCGATTTCGCGTACGTTCACATCGTACTCGCTCGCCCGGACGCACGTCCGACTCGGTCGGGAAACAGGGCTCCGAATCGGATCCGGTAATGCCGAGTCCGATTCGGAGCCCTACCGGCCGAGATCGGAATCGGCCCCTTAGTGTCTCAACAGAAATATTTGCAAAGCCAATTGATCTGGCTTTAATACATTAAAGCATGAAAATACAGGCATGCGCGGATGCTGTTTAAATGTGTTAGCACATTAAAGGCAGACATATTGGCAAGGTGTGTTTTCATACTGGCTCTGAGGATGCCTCAGCCCCCATTGCATGAGTGGTGGCCCCTCCAATGGCGCTTGAAGAACTAGCACCCCCGAAGTCCAAGTCTAGTGGCGCCCCTGCTTTCATTAGATTAAAAGCTTATATGTATCATGAATACTTGGATGATGTTATATATATATAGTTCTCAGAGGTTGCAATTTTTTTTACCATAACAGACTTCCATCTAACAGGAAAGTAAACACATTCTGAAAAGCAGGAAGCTGTAAGAAAGTACATGCAAATGAGTACCATCATAGAAAGGTGTCTGAACGTAGGACCAGCATAAGGAGATCAAATAGGGGCAGACGACTGCAGTGGGAATGCGTGGGTACCCGGAGGATAATGCTGTCGTATGATGCTGTATAATAAAATGCTCTACCTCCATCATACAGTGATTGTTCACTGAGATGTAGAAAGATATACTGTCGACATGTTATGGGAACATAGGAATGCCACTTGTCAAGAATGTCGGCGGGGAAAAGATACAATTGGATATCAGTTTTCTTTCAAAAACATCCACCTGGATAAACAAAATACTCTAGAATTAATTGATGAATTTAATAAAACAAGGCTTTCAGGCTCAAGGCTGAGGAAATATAAAGGAGCCTGTCAAGCAAGGATGAAAAGCTAATTGCATGTTTTGTGGAATGAAAAAGGATCTGTAACAAGAGTGCAGGCTGAAGTGAACCAGTAAACAAATGAACAGAAAAAACAATGCAAGAAACAAGCAAAGAAATGAGGAAAGAGGCAAATGTATCGAGGACTGGACAAGATAATTTCGGCAGATATGAAGACCGCTGTCACATTTATTGAAACAGACTGCACGAAAAAAGCATCGCACGTCCACAGGCATAATGAGATGACATGAAAAGAAGATATTGGATTCGACTTGTTTAAGACTAAAAATAGAAAGTGATTAATTCAATACGAAAGGACCGGAAAGGAAGCCATAAATTAGAGAAAGTGGTCATGGACTTTATTCCTGAAGGTGTCGAGAGCTGGTGTGCTTACTGTTGAGGCTCCCTTTGTATCTGTGTCTCCTGGAAATAGTCATAAATATATCTCTGTATAAATATGTGTGGTATTTGTATATTGTAAACCTAGCCAATGGGAAGTGGAGCACTGTTCAGGGTCAAAGGCAAAGATATAGTCTATGAGTGGTTGAAACGGTTCTGGTTTTTTAAACTAAATGTGAACTATTACTTTGTTGCGATGTAATATTATTCAAAGAGCTGTGGCTTCAGCCTTTTCCTATATTGGAGCAAGATTGCAGTAGTCCTAACCCAAACAGGAATGTCATTCCATACCTTGGGTGCATAGATGGAAAAGGCCTGCTACCATGATCATTCTTTTTATCACTTTTTTGTCTGATATTTTGCTGGCTATGGGTGTGCTAAGTGTAGCTTGTCAGCGGTCCTGGTGCCACCATTCCACACCGGATGTACCAGCACGTCATCCGCGGACCAGGGGTGGCCCACGGGGAGTTAATAATTGGGAATGAACTGCTCTGGGTTAATCTCCGAGACATTCACCCAGTTTGCAAGTTTCTTTGGTGTTCTCACAGCTAATCCCCTGTGCAACTGCCCCCAGTAGGCCCGCAAGGCTACAACACTGGCGACGAGTGGGTCGTGCCCCGCGCTCCCTCATCAGGGAAATGTCTGTGCTCCCCGTCCACGAACATCGGGACACGCTCCCGGCTGGTGGCCGTTACTATGCCGCTGCCACGTGCGCCAACAAACCAAGCTGTGGCCACAAGCGGCCCCCGCTCCTGAAGAGCATCTGCCGAGAGCAGGAAGAAATCACAGGCTGCCAGATCACCGCCTGCTGAGGTGAGCGGCTCCGCGGTGAGCTCGCAACGAGCGAGCCCCACCCAGCGCAACGCCACATGTACTTCCGGCAGCCCCCTGCCTGCAACACCGGCTCAGAGTAGGCCCGACAGGCCCCTGGTATCAATTGCAGCCAGAGCCCCTGGGGAAGCCTGGAATACAGTCTCCCATTGACCAGGGAAGAGAGAAAAGAAAAAAAAGAACAGAAACAACTCAAAAGAAAGGAAAAGAAAAGGACAGGGACAACAAAAGGGCAAGAAGGAAAGAATATATATATATATATATATATATATATATATATATCAAAAGAATACTACACAAACACCTGAAAGACAAGGGTTAAGCCAGATCACAACCCCAGCAAGCCCTACTACGACCCAACAGCGGGTGTAGGCCCAAGAAGAGGAGGAAGGAAAGGCTAGAAGACTACTGAACTCCATAGTTAAGGTGACGTCCTAAAAGGTAACTCCCCATGGGGGATGAAGCTCGAGCCCCGCCCCAGCAAAGGGACCCGGTGCGGCACGCCCTCACCAGGGTGCTGCCACCGTTCAGCGAACTAGAGCACCCGGCGACAGCGTCCCCACGATGGAAAGTCTGGACTGAGTGGCTCGAAAATTACTTTGTCACCACAAGAGAGACCGACGAACCATCAGGAGGTCGCTGCTCCACCACTCTGCCGGAGACAAATTATTAAAGTTATTCAAACACCTACAAAACACAGGTATCACCACAGTGTATGTTGTAGCAGTGAGAGCACTCAATGCTCACTTCGACCCACAGCTCAACACGGACTTCGAGAGTTTCAAGCTGCACCAAGCCTGACAACGTGAAGAAGAGTCCATCAATGCCTTCTATGCCAGGCTACGTGAACTGCCCAGCACATGCACAGCAGATGACCAGCCCAAGGAGATCAGGGCGCAGGTCATTCAAGGATGTCGAGATAAGGTACTCAGAGGCCTAATCCTGCACCAACCCAACATAAGCCTAGAAGTCATCCTGATCTTGGCGCAAACGCATGATTGTCGGCAGCATGGGCCAGTGAAATGGAGCAAGCCCTCACAAGAGCTCAGGAAAAACCAGCAGACATCAAGACGGAGCGGGCTGGTGCGATCCAGGTGAGAAACAGGAGTGACCCGAACAGAAAACAGAAATTCCCAAGTCAAAGTGTGAGAACTGCGGCCGTGACGAACACCCCGTCAGTGAGTGCCCCGTGCAGCGCCGCACCTGCGCCAACTGTGGAATTCCAAACCATTTTGCGGTGGTCTGCCGGAAGAAGTCCAGAGGAAAAGACACTAGAGGCCAGAGACCACTGTCAAAGGCGGTGATCAAACTATCCATCACGAAGATGGCACAACAGGACGACCCCAAGGAGGCAGGGAAATTATACAGACGCCCCGAAGACTCCTCTCCCGAAGAAGAAGAAGAGACCTTTCTCATTTCCTTCACACAGGAGTTTAAACGCCACCAGAGGCCGCAGCCAACTTGTGTCACAGTAGCTTGATCCGAAGTCAAAGCCATTATCGATACAGGGGTGTCAGTCAATGTAATGAGGATCCAGCAGTACAACCCTCTTCGACCCAATCCGCCTCTAACAACGTCCGGAACCAGGATCTTTGCCTAAGGGAGCCACTCCCCGCTACCCCTCAAAGGGCAGATGTCTGTTTCCGTAAGGTTGGAGGAGTTAGAAGTCATGACGATGATCCATGTCATCAACCAAGAGGCAGACACCTTGATCGGCAGCCACACCGCCGAAGACTTGGGTCTAGTATCCTTTGCCAGGAGCATCCGGACACACCCAGTTGATGACCTACTGGATCAATTCCCGAGTTATTCAAAGGCTTGGGCCGCTTCAAGTGTGCTCAAATCAAGCTGCATATTGACCAGTCAATCATACCGGTGGGGCTGAGACACTGCTGTGTCCCATTCCACTGGTGGAAAGAGAACTTGAAAAATTAGAACAGCAAGGGGTGATAGAGAAGGTGTTGGGCCCGACCCCATGGGTTTCCCCGATGGTGATCACCGAGAAACCAAAACAACCAGGGAAGATACGGATGTGTATTGACATGTGGTTACCCAACCGCGCCACCAAGAGAGAGAGACACATCACGCCCACCATGGACGATATAATTGCGGACCTCAAAGGCTCCCGATGGTTCTTGAAGTTGGACCTCAACGCCGGGTACCACCAGCTGCCCCTGGCAGAGGAAAGTCGGTACATCACCACCTTCAGCACACACCTGGGGCTATGCCAGTACAAGCGCCTGAACTTTAGGATCTCGTCAGCTGCAGAGGTCTTCCAAAACACCATACGCAAGATGTTATCCGGCCTCCCCGGCATCCTAAATGTCAGCGATGATATACTCATTCACTGTTCCACCGCCGCAGAACACCACAAACACCTGAAGGACATGCTGCAACACCTCAGTGAGCACAGAGTGACACTGCACCACGACAAGTGTTCACTCTTTCAACCATCCCTGGAATTCTTCGGATACGTTTTCAACCAAGAAGGCATTCAAGTAGACCCCTGCAAGTCACAAACAATAAAGCAGGCACCCGCTCCCGGCACACCCTCCGCAGTGAGCAGTTTCCTCGGCATGGCCACCTATTGCGGGAGGTTCCATGACCTTGCTACCCTGGCAGAGCCACTCAGGGCCCTCACAAAAGTGGATGCTAAGTGGAACTGGGGCCACCGAGAGGAAGAATCGTTTCAGAAGATTATAGATGCCCTCCTCGACAAAGCCACTCTAGTATACTTTAACCCCGAGAAACACACTGAACTGTTAGTGGACGCCAGCCCCTTAGGGCTTGGAGCGCTGCTGACTCAAGAGCAGGAGCCCAGGTTATGGGCCGCCCTAGCGTTTGCAAGCAAGGCGCTGACACCAACGGAAGGGAGGTACGCCCAAACCGAGTGGGAAGCCTTGGCCATCAAATGGGCATGCAAGTATTTCCACCTCTACCTGAGCGGCCAGCCCTTCAAAGATGTGACCAATCACCAGCCTGTGGTCCCACTCTTTAAGGCTTCAGCCCCTCACCCACCACCGAGGATCGAGAGGTGGGCCATCCAGCTGCAACGTTATCAAAAGGACATGGTCTACCGGCCCGGGTCAAAGAACCCGGAGGACTCCCTATCTCACCACCCCATGGCACCGGAGGGACACAAGCACACCGACAAGGCCGAGGAGTATATCCAGATGATTTCAAACGTAGCATTCCCCCGAGCACTAACCTTCGAAGATATCAAAGGGGTGGCAGAGTCAAATCTAGTCCTCACACAGGTGCTCAAGGCAGGCCAAAATGGGACTTGGAGAGACTTCCTCTGGGATGCTAACGACTGGGCTCAGGAGGACAAAGAAGCACTGATGAAAACGTGGAGGGTGCGAGACGAGCTCAGTGCTATCCAAGATGGAATCCTACTGCGAGGATCTCGCATTGTGATCCTGAAGGCACTTAGACAACAGTTCAGACAACTGGCACATGGGGGACATCGAGGCGCCACAAAAATGAAGTCGAGGATGAGAGAGAAGGTATGCTTCCAGGAGCTGGAAGCAGCCACGGCTGGTCCATTGGGGCTGAGGGGCTACGCCCCTCAACCTTTTGCCCCTCACAAACAGTGTCTGTCAAGCTGAACAAAGGTCAGCCTGACAGACACTGTTCATTTTCAGGTCAGGCAGCCAGGAGACAGACATGCGCTAAATTTGCAGGCTCCTGGCTGCCTGAGCTGAACTTTGCTGGGCTGAGGAAGTCACAGCTCCTGTGGGTGTGACGTCCTGAGCTCAGCAAAGGTCCCTGAGGCCCTCCCCTCAGTGACGAGGGGTAGCGTCACTGATTGCCTCACACCTGGCCGCTTCAGTTTTAGGCCCTGAAGCGCCCAGGGTCGAGTGTCAATCAGTGACACTTCATCACAGAGTGGGTGGGGTCAGCAGTCTCACTGACCCCATATCACTCTGTGATGACATTGGGACTGCTGCCTTCCCTCATTGGCTGACCTAAGGTCAGCCAATGAGGGAAGGCAGTAGTCCCAAGCCTCCTGGAACCTCCGAGGCAGAGCTAGCGGCAGGTAAGTGTGTGTTTTCTTTTAAATTAATGTTTGGTGCGTGCGTGCATGTATGTATGAATGTTTGGTAAAGAGTGTTGTGAATGGATGAGTTTGTGTGTGCACGCGTGTGTGAATGCATGGCTGTGAGTGTTATGTGTATGTGTGCATGTGTGTGTCCCGTCCGCCCCCCTCCCTCCAAAACTTACCGGCCGCCACTGGCTGGAAGTCATGGTAGAAGACCTAGTACGAAGATGCCAAGAATGCCAGATGACGAGCACGCCAGAACGACCAGCCCCGGTGATCACCGAAGAACCGTGTACCGACCCCTGGTCCAAACTAAGCATGGACTTCAGGAGTTTTCCCAGTGGAAAGACCACTCTCGTCCTCGTGGATGCACACTCCAAATATCCAGTAGTTGAAGTGATCGCCTCTCCCGCACTCATCCACGTGGCACCCGTTCTAGAAAAGGTGTCTGCGACCTCCGGCCTCCCCACAGAGCGATAATGGGCCCCCGTTCAACGGGGCTGAATTTGCCGAGTTTCTCAAGCAGTGAGGGATCCGCCACCACCGGATCACCCCACAGTGGCCGCAAGCAAGCCAACGGAGATGTCGAAAGGTTCAAGCGCACGCTAAACAAGACATTACGCATCTCCACTGTCGAACAGGCCGATCCTGAACAACATCTCCACCTGTTCCTCCAAGAATACCTGAGCATCCCCCGAAGCACAACCCAACAAACCCCGTGGGCCCTGATGTTCAGCGGGCTGCGGAGAGACCAGATCCCCACCTTCCCCGGGTGGACGTCACCACCTCATGACATCCAAAAGACTCAAGCACGCCGCAAGTGGCGCAATGCAGAGGCCAGTGTAGGGCGCTGGGCCAAGCCAAGATCACTGCAGCCCGGAGATGCTGTCATCCTCAGGGACCCAGGGTGAAAGTTCAGGACCCCATACGAACCTGGGACCTGGACAGTCATCGGGAACAATGGCACCATGGTGACGGCCAGGAAGGGATATGAAGAAATATCAAGAAATTTATCATGGTTTAAAGAGGTTATCCCCCTCAGATCCAGGCCTGACGACAGGGGAAGACGACAGCAGCTGGCCAGACAGGGAGGATGGCGATACTGTCGAGAGGGGAGCTTAGGGCGGAAGCCCAGTGGGCACACCAGATCCTCACCAAGGCACTCTGCCGAGTACACCCCTGCGTCATGAGCTGCCCATTCGAAGCCAGTCTCATTGCTATAGTCTCAGGCGGCATCCCCAACCGAGCCAGCGGCTCAATGACTTTGCATGTTGAACATCATGAACTCTTTTCAAGACCAAGTTGGGAAGGGATGTAGCAGGTCAGTGGTCCTGCTCTCGCCATTCCACACCAGATGTACCAGCACGTCAGCCGCGGGCGAGGCATGGCCCATGGGGAGTCAATAAATGGGAATGAACCGCTCGGGCTTCATCTCCGATACAGTCACTGTGTGCAAGTGTCTTTGCTGCCCCCACAGCAAATTCCCTGCGCAACTGCCCCCACTAGGCCGAAGAAGACTATAACACTAAGCACCACCACAGGTGGTGAGCTTGTCAGCCGGATAGGTTTTGGTGTCAACCGTGATAGCGTTGTAGACGATACAGATGGTTTTGAAGCGGATGCGGACTGGGGGGGCGGGGGGTTGAGGGAGCCAGTGGAGTTCATTTGGGCAGGGGTGATGTGGTTATATTGCTTCGGGCTCTTCGTGAGGTGTGCTGTGGCATAGAAAAAGCCCCTAGGGGGCAGCAGTGTAGATTCTGGGAGCTTGTGCAGCTGGGCGTTCCCACCATCCTAGTGAGTTTCTATGCTTCCCTTGAAAATCAGAGAGGCAGAATTATGTATGATTGTAACTTTTGTTCTCTAATATTTGGTGAAAGAGTCTTTGTGGGTGCCTGGCCATGACAAAAAATATACTGCATTTTCAGCGCGCATGTGTGCAATATGTTTCCTGCTTTAGTGGAAGTAACAGAGCACACCTGAATGCACCCAGAGCTGGCATCTGGAATGCTGTTATGGTGGATAATGCACATGTCTGTATTTTATACATTTTAGAAGATGTTTCATACATTTTTTTACAGTGGTATTGAAGTTTATTTTTAATACCTGATAAACGTCTTTAAGTGAGATGTACCCTAGAGAAGTAGAGGATGTTAATCCGAGTTCAGAGAGAAAGGGGTCCCAATACCGGACACATTTTCAAATAGCATGGGTTTTCCCATATGAGATTTTCTCCACAAATAACTTGTTGAAAAAAAATAAAACGTTAAGAAATGAGCTACAAGATGTAAAATAAAACTGTGGCTTTGCATACAATATGTATGCAAAGATGCACTAGCCGCTATAGATACTTAATTTAAATTCATCAACTAAAACAGTAACTCCATGGTGCAGTTTTCAGGCTAAATTTGGATCACCTCAAAGACAAAGCCCAATCCTGCACAGAGCCTTATTTTTCCTGGGTAAATGTTGAGGTGTTTACTAATTTGCTGGAGCACACACAACACTTTTCGAAGCACAGTTTTCCAGTTTGGAAATACTTTCACTTTGAAATCATTGCTTAACTTTACAAGCGAATTTGGAATTTGGGTGACCAAGTTTAATTTTGGCTTGATTCCAACATTGCACAATGGTAGAATTTGGTGAAAGCACTGGTGCAGCGCACAGTTGCCCACTCTTTACATGTCACAATATCATCATAAGAATGTTAACAGGTACGTGACTTGAATGCGCACTTAGCACATTTCTTGTGTGAATAAATGATTAATGAAAATGTTGCATTTGACATTACTATTAGAGTTACTTTACTGTAGAATTAGAGAATATACTTAAGTGTGTTTAATCATGCTAATATACTTATTAATTGAAGTCTTAATTCTAAAACCATCCCCTCCTAGTAGATAGTGTACTTTCTGTGAAGGTGAAATTCGACTTTCATAAACATGTGCTATATTATATGGATAACATTTAATGACTAGAAACTTTGATTAAAATCATTCCCATATATATAGCATGTGGTTTTTCCTAAAACGATATTGTTTATTTAATGTGTACACTAATGTTACACGTAAATGCATTAAAATGTAGTTGTTAGCCATACTTACACTCGGCTAAAATAAAGGTTTACTGTATGCCACATGTAATACGACTTTAATCCAATGTATTAGAAACTAATATTCACTTGTGTTTAAATGTGCACACACATATTAAATGTGCACTATTGAATTAGTGATTTAAGTTGTTTTGATAATTTAGGCCTGTATTTCACCATGCTGCATTTTATAAAATACTGTTTTCCATTTTCTGCTAACACAATATTTCTTGCAGGTATCCACATGCATGTTATTTTAGAATAGGTACAGTACTGTATTAGAGATAGAGGAAAGAGCCTGAGAAGAAGACCTTGAAGAAAGTACATGGGGAACCAGAGCGCTAACTGAAAGGCCTATTCAGCAATGTGTCAAACTTGCTACCACCTTGAGAAGGAGATGTCGTTCCCATGTTTAACATGTATCTTACTTTGGAGGTTACAGTCTGCAATGTGAGAACTGATGAGAACAATGAAACCCTGATGATGAGGCGTATAAGGGGTGTTACCCAAAAACTTTGTGAGATATAACATAATGTTCACCCCACTGGACTTCAGATCCCTTCAGATCCCAACTGACTTCGAAACTCCCTTCTGAATTGATTTACTGGATCCTTCTGCAGACTGTATGCAGATCTCTCTTGTGGATTCCTTTCAGACACCTTCCCTGATTCCCTACTACCTGAATGGACTTTGAGAGATTTAGACCTCAATGCTTTCCCTTGGTTTTATCCTATGTGTGGCTTAGGCTAACACTTATCTCTGACCTATTGAAGACTCTTGACTGAGCTTCAGAAATGCTAACATTTTCACCCTTCATTTGCTTTGTTTTGTCCTAGATTCCTTCATGGAACTTCCTTGATGGAGAGATTTTAGTTTACAGAACCAGCTCCTTAACTTGGACTGGATTTAGGAGATTAAGATTACTAATGTATAGGCAAGAGAGTCTTAGACTATTTTCTGAGCAACAAATATTGATGCTGCTCTTTTGTATCACTATTACAGAATTGCTTGTTTGTTTAATACTAGTCCGCCTCAATTTCTTTAGGAGGTTGGGACTTCCTGTTGTTATTCTGTACCTTTACAGCATGGTTTTAAGAGTTGTGTATTTGAACTTGATTCTTAATTTGTGATAAGTCTTCTTATAGCTTGGCTACTGATTCCTGGTCCTCATTGAGCAGCCAAGTGGGTTGCACTGTTAATTGAAATTTGACTGAATGTAAATGCCAGCTCCCATCACCACTCAGTTGGGTTAAAAAGGTCCATTGGAGGACGAATAGTAAGCAAGTGGGCGCCAAAAATGCTCTATCAGCACAAATAAAAGGCAAGAGGAAGCTGAAGACCCAGAAGAAAATTTACTTACCTTTGCATCTGAAGCACGGGTCCTTGAACCATGCCTCTAACTAGTGTGTCACTGTGGGGAGATGATAGAGACATCCCTCTTGGCCTTCCCAAGCCTACGGTGACACATGCTAGGAGCAGATCACCTCATTCCTGAGCACGGGATTTCTTCCAACCAATGGGTGACACATAAATGAGAACTGCAAAGGGAATGATCTACACTGAATGCGACAATGTGCTGAAGCATGAGAACAGGCAACTTGGGAACTACTACTGTGATCAGGCACAATAAAACATTTCATAACAACAGTGTACCTTGTAGTAAAGATCTGCAGTTACGAAAGTCGGGCAGGTCATAGTTCATCTGTTGCAGATCACTCATGCACACATTCCCATCCTTTACCTACAGGAAGACAACTACAGGGAAAGCAACAGTGTTAGCTCTGGAGAACTGGGCTGTGGCAGTTGGAGATTCTGAGAATGCTAGAGCTTGTGACTGCAGGCTGCAGGTCACACAGTGCACTTCCTAGGTAGTACAAGCAGCAGTTGCACGAGGATCCTGGCATCTGACAAACATTTTGTTCTTGCTAATATTCCTTGTTGCTTGTGACCTAGTTTACATCCATTTCTGCATCCCTACACTAGAATTATTCATCATATGTTTTTGGTGTTGTGCTGCTTTGGCTCATTTTTCAGTCTTCCTTCATATTTAGTCATCCTGGTCTTCCATGGGGCCAGTTGCAGCCTGAAGCATGAAACGAACTTGTGAGTCTGAGGCTAAGCATTTAATAATTGGGTGTAGTACTCAGTGTCTAACACTTCCTTATTTCTGTTGTTTAGCTCGTCAGTATTACTACTCTGTCTGGGGTTCCAACACCCTACCTGTTTCCTAAGTCTGAGGACCCTGGCAAACAATGAATAGCTTCCTCCAGTGTATCTCTCTTTCTCTAAATGCGTTCCCCCATATTTACCTCAGAGGTCTATCTTGGCCTATTCCTCATTCAGGTTAATGGTCGAGTTTAGGGGAAGCTGGGGATTAACATCCGTTAAATAAAGTGTAATTATATTTTTTAACAGTTTAAATAATTTTATTTATGATAACATTAGTTCCTATGGGGTTTTCTTTTAAGTCCTACCTCCATTATTTTCTACGGCAGGGTGTTTCAGTACCTGTGAGTGACCATGGGTGGCACTAGACGTACACAAGCTGTGAGCTGGAGTACATTTACATGGGGTGTGTGAAATTCGTGTAATTTGCTTTTGCATAATTATGCAAAATTGTGGTAAAATCGTGTGAAATTACACAAAATGGAAATCTGTCATTTTGTGCTATATTTAAGTGTGAAATGCATCCATACTTTTAACTCTGGGATGCAATTCGACTTAAAATAAAGGCACCACAAACAATAGCGGCTTGTGTTCTTTTATTCCCATGCATTTGCTTTAAATTTTCATCGCTTATGGCACACAATTACGCAAAGTGGCAAAATGCTGTACTTTCAGGAATTTCACATACCAAGCATTACGCGAAACTCTCAAAATTCCACAAATTATGCCACATAATTTAGATTTGCTCTGGCCAAAATTTACGATTGTTTTGGGTACTGTTTGGCTGTAGCAACTATAGAAGGGTCAGTTTATGACTAGCAATGGGTTTACTCTTTTATGGGTGGGTGCATGTTCCTCCCTAAACTTCCTCCCTAAACCCCTCCTTACTCCTTCCTTAATCCCTCCCCATTAGTAGTAAGTATTTCCTATATTCCAGCCACTGCCTTCTGTCGGTCACACATTTACTACTAAAACCTATACCTACTTGTGCAGAGACTCTGCAATTGAGGCGAGATCTCCACAGAGAAAAAGATAGGAGAAGCGGGGGCAGAACATCCACATGTGGGTTTGTGTATAGCATTTTGCAGTTCATTAGTAGTTCTATTGCAGCACCACTAAACATACTACCAAAAGCAGTTTGTGAATAGGCCCCTTAGGGTTTGGTGGACCAGGTGCTCAACCATAAACATGGCGGAGTACACTGTCTGTCAAATCCTAGGTCCACCCATTCTTTTATGAATTGGGTGGACCATCATCTTTCCAATGACATGCTGTAAACAAATTTACTAGAGAGGTTATGTTTTTTTACACTGTACTTTGACATGATTTTAGGATTAAATCGATTTTTATTAGCAGAACACATTGCATAGAATACATTGCAGCTTCGCCTACAACCCTGCGGGCCGGCATTGCACTCCCAGATCAAAGGGCGGAACAATGGGGTAAAGGCACACTCAGGCGGGCAAATTAACACAGCGTGTCGCCTACAACCCAGTCCGGCGCCGGCCACGTTTGTAAAGAAAAGATGACGGGCAGGCTTTACGCTACAACAGGATGATAGTCACAAAGTCCTGTGAGTTGCGGGGTTAGCGAGCCACAGCCAGTCGGAAGAATGGCACAGACAAGTAAGTGCCCTTGAGTCAGCATTTGAAAAGAGAACCAAAAACATCAAGAAAACGCAACACCCCCCCCCCCCCCACCCACTCTCCTCTCTCCTCTCTCCAGTGAGCAAAACCAAGGGAGTATGGTACGTCCCATGGGTACTATTATCTGCAAAGATCTACAATGCCAGCACAGGTCACAAAGGAGGGCCCCTCAGAGATAGACAGCGCTATACGTCCCCACCCTCCCCGGGAATCAGGTGCAGGATCCGGAGGTAAATGGGACAGGACAGTTCTCTTAATTTCGTGGATAAGATGGAGATGAAGGGGGCCCACATTTTGGCGTACTCTGATTTCTTCCCGAGGGAGGCCATGGATAGCCTCTCCATGCCCAGCAGGTACCACAGTTGATGCAGCCATTGGGTATGCTCCGGGAGCCTATCAGATTTCCACCCTGCCAGAAGAACCCGATGTGCGGCGTTCAGCGCTAGCGCCATCTGCCTTCCTCTCGTAGATCGCAGGGGGAAAGTCTACGCATTGGGCAGCCCTAAGAGTGTGTAAGCAGGAAGCCTGGGAATAGTGGTATCGAAGGCCCTATCAATATCATCAAGTACCCCCTCCCAATATCTCGTGAGCTTTGGGCAGTGCCACAACAGATGAAGGAGTGTGCCAGGGCTACCGCAACCCCGCCAGCAAAGGCCGTCGCATTGAGAGTTCCACTTGGCAAGGCGGGCCGGGGTTTGGTACCAGTAGGAAACAATCTTAAAAGCGGTTTCAGCATGGCCCGCGGAGTGCGCGGTGTGATGTGCTCTATAGAAGACCTCTTCCCACTCCTTATCCGATAGTGTGCGACCCAGTTCTGCCTCCCAGCGCTTCTGGCCCGCCGTACGAGCTTTCTTGGTTCCCTGAATGAGGAACGAGTATATTTCGGAGATGAGTTTGCGATCGTCTTTTTTGTATAGGAGCCACTTTTCAAATGGCAGCATCGGTCTAATAACCAGGGGACGTGTTGCGGCGCCCGACACCCAGTGCGTCATTTGTGTGTGGAGGAAGAGGTCTGAGCCAGTAAGGCTGTAGTCCTCCTGAAGCTGTCTGAAAGGGATGAGACCTTGAATATCAAACAGGTGTCCTAGTCGTTTGCACCCGCCCTCCAGCCAGCGTGAGCCCACCCCCCTGTCCATCCCGGGCGGGAAATCCGGATTCAGGAAGATCAGGGTCATAGGTGAAGGGAAAATGGTGAGGTTAGCCCTCCTGGAAACATTATCCCAAGCAAGCAGAGTCGAACGTGTGATTGGAGAGGAATATAGCCCCCAGGCCCGGGCGGGTCTGGACAGCCACGCCTCCCTCCAGATATGATGACCTGCCACTGTCTGGTCCATGAAGACCCAGTACTTCTCCGTCATAGGACGGTTCCATTCCACGAGGTATCGCAGTAGAGAGGCTTGAAAGTAGCATTTAATGTTGGGCAGGGCGAGGCCACCCTCTGTCTTTGGGCGTCGCAGCAGGGTCCTCTGCAGCCGGGGAGAGATCGGGCCCCATACAAAACGTTCAATCTCAGTTTGCATGCGCTGGAGGGAGTGCGTTGGGGGTTGTAGAGGAAGTGTTTGAAAGAGATATAAGGCCCGGGGTAACACGTTCATTTTTACAGCCGCCAATCTCTCGAACCATGACAGTGGCAAACGCCGCCAACGGGCCAGATCATTGCGAATGTGAGAAAGGAGCGTCGCATAGTTCGTCTCTGCCGTTTTAGCAAGACTTTTGTGAAGGACCAACCCGAGATAAGTTGTACCCTCCTCCACCCAGTCAAAGGCAAAGCGGGCCTGTAAGGCATCGACCGTCGCCTGGGCAGCGGTGAGATTGAGCACTTGAGACTTCTGCATGTTTATTTTAAAGCCAGAAACCTGGCTGAAGGCCTGCTGGTCGTCCACGAGCGCTGGCAGCGACGTCAGGGGACGTGCCACTGAGAAGATAACATCATCAGCATAGAGGCTGATGAGATGGTGATCTGACCCAAATGGGATGCCCTGCGCCAGCGGGTTGTCCCGGAGGCGTTAGGCGAATGGCTCCATGTATAAGGTGAAAAGTAGAGGGGAGAGAGGGCAACCCTGCGTGGTCCCCCTCCCCACCGGGAAATCGCTCGAGAGCAGTCCATTGGCCCTGACCGCCGCCGAAGGAGCGCTGTAAATGCTCGCCACCCAGCTACGAAACCTAGTCCCCAGACCAAAGTGCTCGAGAGTAGCAAATAGGTAATGCCAGTGGACACGGTCGAACGCCTTTTCCGCGTCCACTGCCAAAAGTAATGCCTCTTCTGTGGACCGATGTACTTTATCGATTAGGTGGCAGATTCTTTTAGTATTATCCCCACATTGCCGACCCGGGATGAAGCCGGACTGGTCTGGGTCAACCAGACCGGGCATGAGGGAATTTAATCTATGGGCCAGGATGCTAGAAAAAAGCTTTGCATTAATATTTAGCAGGGAGATCGGTCGATAGGAGCTACAAAGTTCCGGATACTTCCCTGGTTTGGGTATGTCTGATATAGTGGCATGCAGCATGGAGGCCGTGAGAAAGCCCGTGTCCGCGAAGGAATTAAATAATCGGGTGAGCAGCGGGGCTAACTCAGCACAATAGGTTTTGTAAAACAAAGCGCTGAAACCGTCAGGGCCCGGGGCCTTAAGGGGCTTCAGGCGGGCGATGGCGGAAATCACCTCCTCTATACGTATGGGGGCCTCCAACCCCTCCGCCTCATGAGGTGGGAGTGAAGTGACAGCTGCATTTAGGAGGTACTCACCAGGGTCGGGCAGGGTGGAGGAGTCAGCCGAGTATAGGGTCCCATAAAAAGACCGGAAGGCCGCCACTATCCCTGCGTCATCTGTGATCACGGACCTGTGTTCTCCCCGTATTGCCTTAATCGCCTGAGCAGCACGTTGGCTGCGGAGGCAGTGGGCCAACATGCGGCCGCCTTTATTGGAGCCTACATAGTATTTGTACTTCAGCCGGACCTCCGCATACTCGGCCCGGTCGAGGTCTAAGCGTTTCAGCTGAAGTCGCTCCTTCTCTAGCTGGCGCAAAACTCTGGGGGCGCCGGTACGTTTATGAATGGCTTCCAGCTCTTTTACTTTAGCTTCTATTTCCGCCCGCTTAGTCCGTCTAATCTTGTTTTCATAGGCCGCTTTGGCGATGAAGGCCCCTCTCGCGACCAATTTAAGTGCCTCCCATACCGAGGACAGTGGCGTAGAGCCATTGTCGTTAGTCGCCAGATAGTCGGTCAGGCAACGCCGGACGTCATCTACCACCGTCGGAGACCGAAGCAGTGAATCTCGCAGGCGCCATTGTGAGGCGGGTGACGAAGTGGAAGAGAAGCGCAGGATCAGGGTGATATGTGCATGGTCTGACAGTGAACGGGTCTCAATAGTAGAGTCAATGGTGCATGCCCAAGAGGCCTGGGTGACAAGGAAATGATCTAGACGGGCATAGGTCTTATGTGCCGCAGAGTAATAGGAGTAGTCATGCACATCGGGGTGTAAGCAGCACCAGACATCCCTAATCCCCACATCGCACAGCCACTCACTGCCGCTTACAGAAATGGCCCCGCCCCCCCGTACCACGAGCTGGAACGGTCCAGCCCAGTATCCATTACCAAGTTGAGATCGCCCCCTACCACCACCATGAAGTCGGGTGTGTGTAAGACGTCCACAAGTGCATCTAGCAGGAATTTCTCTGGGTGTTCATTTGGGGAATAGATGGAGGCGATAGTGATATGGGAGGACCCTCTGCGGAATCTTAGTGCTAGGAGGCGTCCCCTGAGCTCTGCAATCTGACCCATCACCGAACCGCTAAAGCGCTTCGAGAGTATGATAGCTACACCGCCTCGTTTACTTTTCCCCGAGGACCAAAACTGCAGGGGAAATTCCCTACATTTCATACGGTGAGTATCGCTATGGAGAAGATGAGTCTCCTGGAGGAGACAGATGTCCCCACCTGAGTGTTCCAGCAGGGAGAGGACTGCCTTCCATTTAGTAGGGTTATTTAGGCCCCGAACATTAAGGCTAACTACTTTGACTTCCATCCAAGCGGAACTAACCCTCCAAAGCCGATGTCATGACCGCTAGGTGCGCGCTGCGAGGCAAGACCCAGGAGGGGCCCCTGAGGCAGAGGCATTCGAGCACAGCGTGATACAGAAGCATTAAAGAAAAAACCCATTTGAGAGAGAATCCCCTTCAACCCAGAAAGAGAAAAACAAACCCCGAAACAATGAAGCAATGATAAACCCATCCCATAACAAGGAAACAGCACAGAGTCCATCTCGTAAGTTGGAAAGTAGTCGAAGAGGACCGCCAAGGAAATGAGGGACATCTTCGTAGAGGAGCAAAACCATCTCACCGCTCCCGCCGGACCCGCACAAAGATGCTGAGGGCTCCAGTGCGCTTTACACTCAGTCGTTGGGGTCCAGAGCTCCCCCCTCCGTGCCTGTCAGAGACCGGAGTACCGCAGAACGCTCCTTTATGATGGTGGCCGCATCAGGACGAAGGCGATCTAAGTTCCGGCTGCCCCGGGGCCCCCCCGAGGCATCCCGCTGAGAGAGCAGGTCCTCGAGAGACAGCTTCAGCACCTTACATGCGTCGGACAGCGAGGGGACCTGGTGCAATTTCCCATCAAGACGGAAAATGAGACGACAGGGGTGGCCCCAAGCATAAGAAATATTTTGTGAGCGGAGGTGATTCGTGATGAGGCGAAAGTCTCGTCTCTTCTGGAGGGTGCTGGCCGCCAAGTCCTGAAAGAGCTGAGGGCTATGATCTCGGAATTGAAGGGGCTGGCTGGAGCGGGCAGCTTTGAGGATGTCTTCCTTCACAGTGTAACTATGGACACAGATCAAGATGTCTGCAGGGGGACGATTCGACTGCCGAGGAGGACCCACCCGGTGGCAGCAGTCTATCTTTACAGCCGACTCCGCCGAGGTGCCCAGAATCGCACAGAAGAGGTCTTGCACATAGCCAGCCAGGTTATCTCCCTCTGCCCCCGTTGGGACCGCTCGGATCTGAATATTGTTCCTCCGAGACCTGTTTTCAAGGTCTAGCTGCTGATCCTGCAGCCTCAGGACCTCCTGTTGAAGGACAACGATCTCCTCGTCCCTCGTAGTCGCAGAGTCCTCCAGGGCGGCAACCCGCTCTCCCACCGCATCCATATCTCTCCGCACCTCCCGGAGGTCTGCCTGCAGGTCTGTTTTTATGGCTAGGATATCCTCCCTTTGTGAGGCAAACAAAGACTCCAGAAACTCCCTGGTGACCGCGCCGTCCGCCCCCTCTCCCGCGGGCGACGCGCTGGTGTTCTGGCCATCCCCCAGCGTTTTCAGAAGAAGGTCCCTCACTGATCTGTCCTTTTTGCTTTTGGCCGTAGCCATCTTGGATGAAGCAGGACTGGCCGGCGAAGCACCTCGTGGGACCACCAAGGAGGTAGATGCCGCCGTCAAGAGCAGGACCGCCGACCCGCCGACCCGCCGCTCCGCGCCGGTTGTGCTTTCGTTACAGGGAGGTCCACTCAGCAATGTTCACTGCAGCTTCTCAGCGATAATTAATATACCCCAGCACACGTAAATCATTAAAATTGATAGTTTTCAGTCATTAATCACACATGAGAAGTAAAAGCATTTTGTTGATTTCCTCCTTCTTTAATCAGTCTTCAAGTTTTTTTTCCAATACGTAAAGCGTTCCCAAGCCAACACGTGTTTCGTCGCCTCAGTAAGTTTGTACATGCGACTTGTTCACGGCTGAACGGTTTCACTGTATCTTAGTTTCCAATGTGGCGATAATTCCGGGCCACATAAACCTATGGCGTGGGGTGAACTCCAAAGTATCAATAAAAGCTGCTGGGCAGTAATGAGTAGCTTCGGTTGCCCCGTAAATACGTTCCCGAATTTGAAAGAAAGAGCCGTTGTTCCGCGTACTCGTGCCCCACGCCGGTCTCCTCGAGTGAAACGACTGAAAACTATCAATTTTAATGATTTACGTGTGCTGGGGTATATTAATTATTGTGTCTTGTTGCTTTGTGGCCACAAAAGAACCTAGGGAGGCGGGTGGTTCTCCTTAACCCTTCAGCACCGTCACCACTTGGAGCCTTACCAAATAAATATTGAGTGAAACCACCTATTGGCGCCTGTACCCTATCACATATACCACCGGATCTCTCTTTAGAATAAGCTTCTCAGCGATCCCCGCGCCGCCCGAGGGAAATGTGTGCCAGATGACCCCTCTCACAGCGTGTGAGCAACCAATAGTAAAGGGGCAGGCCTAACCCGCCACCACGCACGCAGAACACCACAGCCGGCAAGGTCTTAAGCTTGGAAGCTCTCCGCTGGCCCCCAGTCAGCCTCCCTCCGAGCGTGGACACGTCAGGGGCCCCAACCAGCTCAGAGTCCAATCCAGGGGGAACTCACTCCTCCTCGCGTTCTTCCTTGCGCAGGGCTGTGCAGGCCTCAGGTCCCTCAAGGGACTAGACGTCCGTCCAACCTGCCCCCGAGAGGGCAGCAATCACCCCTCCCTTCGAGTCCGGGGTGCGCCCAACTCCGCCAGCCCCAGGTAGGTATCCGCCAATGTTCAGGCCCAGCAGGATCCCCGTCCTGTCCCGGGTCAAGGCCGGGGGGTGGCAGCCCGCCCAGTGCAAGCTCACCGCACCCACCTGTCCTCAGGGCGAATCTTGCACGCGCCGTGGCAGGGGGGGCCCACCCAAGTCACCCCGTGGGCCCCCTGATGTACATAGATGCGCCGGCCGGCGCAGGTCCTCTCGCCAGGTGAGACAGGCAACCACGCTAGTAGGCCGCAGCCAGGGCCTTAGTGACTGTACAGGCCGGCAGCTGGCCACGCGGCAGGTCCGGCGCCCCTCCTTCCCCGCCGAGGCCTAGGGGTGATCAGCAGTCCCCCTCTCAGCCGCCGCTAACCATCCGGGCACAGCACACCCCACTGCCCCTGGAGCGCTCTCCTCACCTCAGTCAATCCGCTCCTGAGGCCTAGCGAGACCCCGGCCTCGCATAGAGCCACGGGCCAGATCTGCCATTCCTCAGCTCAAGGCCAGGCCCGGTCGACGATTGGAGCGGGCACCGGCGCCCGAGTCCTCAGGAAGCGCCAGCAGCGGGACACCCCCGGGGGCCGCTAGGGATCCAGATGCAGCTCCGCCACTCCGCACAACTCCCCAGCAACTTCGCCACCAGTCCGGTCTCCTCTCGTCCTTCTCTTGCCCCCAACACCGGGGCCGCAGGTCGCACAGAGTCGTCCCAGCGGGCCACAACCAACACCCAGGACAGACCGGGACTCAACCCCCCGGGCAGCCGGCTGCTCAGGAACACTTGGCGGGTGAGTGGAGCCCCGCGCGCGCCTTGGAAATGCTGTTGGGCCCGGCGGGAGCGGAGCTACAAGAAAACGCGTCCGCTCACGCCGCCATCTTGGCCACGCCCCTCCTTTGACATGCTTTTATACAGAAGCACAGAACAAATGTTATGCTTATTATTAGGGATGAATATGAACCTCAATATTTATCTGTATTTCAAAAGAAGGAATGCAGTGTTTACTGCATCTCAGTGCAACGACAAAGGCCTCTATTTGGACCTTGGTGAAGGGAAGCATACTGCCTCCCTCCACCAAAGTCAAGCTGACCGCTACCCCGCCACCATTTTCAAGGCAGTGACGTAGGCGAGGACAGCGGCAATCAAGTGCATTGCTTTTGATCAGCATGAGGTGTTCCCGACACAGAGCAGTAACTGCTGGAAGCGTTAACAAAGAAACTTGAATGTGCATATACTTAGCAATCCACAGAGTCTGACTGCTGGAACTAGAGCATTTTTAAGGTACAGGCAAAGTGGACAATTGCCCAGGGCCCTCACCTTCCAGGTGCACCCTTGATATAATATTTGGAAAATTCTAAATACTGTCTCTTTCTCTCTTATCTCTCTTTCTCTAGTGTAACCTCTTCCTGCTTACCTCTACCCCTGCATCTCTCTCTGCCTATTCCCTCTCTTTATCTTTTCATATACCTCTCTTTCTCTTCCTCGGGCTGCATCATCTTTCTCTCTTTCCCTACCTTTCTCACGCCTTTTTACCTCTCTCTCTACATTCATATGTCTACCTTCCTCTGACTTACTATTACCTCTTTCTATCTACCTGCCTCCTCTCTATACCAGTGCTTTAAATGGGCCGGTACTGCCTGGTACTGAGTACCGGCACTTTTTATTTTGAGAGGGAGAGTACCAGCACTTCTCAAGAGAGACGTAATACTTTTAATTGGAGAGTAGCGGCACTTCTCAGAAACAAGCAGGCACTCTGGTACAGAGTGCCTGCACTTCTATTTTTCCATTTCAAGCACTGCTCTATACCTCCCCCTTTCTAGCACACCTTTGTCTACTTTATCTCTCTTTTACTCTACCTCTCTATCTTCTTATAGCTAACATATCTCTACCTCACAATCTCTAATTCTGAACCCTTCTGTCTAACTCTTTTTCTGTCTATCCCACTCTCTGACTACCTCTATGTCACCTCTCTCTGCCACTCTCTTATCTCCCACAAGTTATTTCTGTCTCAAGTCTCTCTACTTACAGCACCTCACTACTTCTATCACACCCCTCTCACTTTATCTATGTCGCTACCTATTTCTACTTCTCTGTGTGCCTATCACATCTTTTGCTCTGTGCTCTCTACCTTACCTTTATCACATTGTCTTAAATACACCTGTCTACTCCACATATATCTACCTGCCTCTCACAATCTCATCTCTCTCCTATGACTCCCTATGCCAACCTCCACATCTCTACTTCTCTACCTCAACCTTCTCCACCCTACAACACTCTCTGCAACTTACTGCTGTTTCCAGCTTCTCTCCAAGCACCACTCGTCCATCTACTCTGTCCATCACTTCAGTCCATCTGCCTTTACCTTACATCTCCGTCATTCTCTCCATCTCTCCATGCCTCATCTGTCTCAATGACTCTTAGCCGTCTCTCTACATCACCATTCTTTACCTCACTGTTCTTTCTACCTCATTTTACCACTGTTTCACCCTCATTTGTCTTTGTCTACCACATCTGTCTCTCAACTTCACCTCTCGCGCTCTCGCTACGCCTCATCTGTTTTTCTACCCTCCACCCCTCCCTCTCTACCTTTCTTTTTGCCACACCCCTCTCTTATCTGATCCGTCTTTCTATCTCTCGTTTGTTGTTTTACCGCTCTTCATCTCACCATTCTTTATCTACTTTGTATCTGTTTATATTTCTGCAACTACCTCATCTCTCTAGCGGTCTACCTATAGCCTCTCTGTCTCTAACTCACCTCTCTTTCTACCTTTCTTCTCCCTCCCTCAACCATGGTGTACCCCACCGCTCTCCCTTTCTTTACGTTTCCTTCACCATATCTCTAGGGCTTTCTACCTGTCCACCACACTATAAAATCTTACTTATCTCTATAGCTCTATAGTTATGTGTATCTACCTCTTACTCTTCCTAGGTCACTGTATCTTTCTTTCAGGCTTCCTCACCTTCCTCTCTCATTATATCATCTCCAACTCCACCCACCCCTCTGCCTTGTGCCTGTCTCTGCGCCCCTCCTTCTTCGACTTTTCTTACCTAACTATACCATTTTTTTTATCTCTCTGTCCTTCTCCTGTCCCCTTCCATTTTTCTTACTCAGCAGAGCTGGAAAGTCTAGCCAGAGAAGTGTACACAGAAAGAGAAGAGGAGGAACAAGACAGGGAGTGGGTAGATTTAAGGAGAAAATGATCAATTTCACCCAATGGAATGGAAAAAAAATCCTTGGAGCAGTACTTTGACTTGACTGTTACAGCAAGAATGCCAGTTGTGAAGAGGGGTTTATTTGTGATTATGGATGTCCGTCAATTAAAGCTATAATTTCCGGTGCTTTGTACAAATAACTTATTTTATATTAAGCACGAGCCCACAAAATAACAGGCCGATGAGACACTGAACTTTCATGTAAAATTTTGCTGTTGCAAGGGAAAAAAGATAGATCCAAGTACAAAAATAAATTACTTTGTCTATGCATGGTCAGGCTTTCTTTTGTTATTGTTTGATTGTGCCTGGCAGCCTATCCTTGTGCCAGTTTTTAATTGTACCCATTTTTGGAAGTTTAAGGTATAATTCAATACCATTCAGCATCATGACGGTTTAAATCAGCTACAATGGGGAATACGTTGAAAGTTATGACAAATAATAGGGCCCCAAAATATGTTTTGCACAGAGCCCCAAAGGTCCTTAAGAGGGCATTGGCCACGTACCAGGCTATTTCACGCACACATTTTCCAGGCGGTTTAACAGATCTCCGATTACAGCGATGATCCATAGTTTCCGCCAGAAGTGTCCACGGTGCATCATTTCTCTAGACAAAGCTGTGGGTGACGCAGCTGCGTGTGGTATCTGGCAGGGTGATGATGCATAATGCAAAGAAAATATGCACTTTTATTTAGCATGACACATCATTTGAAAAATTGTCTCCTTTAGATTTACAGTTTTGTCTTTTCTACTATTAGAACTGAATTTTATTCATCAACGTGCATACAATGTTAAAGTGTTATAGTAATCTAGCTCATACATTACATTAACTGCATTAAAGGAACATTTATTTATTGTCTGTTTTATTACTCGCGTCTGTTTTTATATTTTTCTTTTTTGCTCTTTATATGACTTGTGATGTAACCTCTTTCTGGATAGTTGCCTGTCTCTGTCAGCTATATTCCCTTTATGAGACACTTAGTTTAAATATTAGCAACTGTGATTAAAAAAAACTGGCCAAGTTCTGTCACAAAAAAACGACATCTATTGACGAATGGTATTTAGCCACACCTGAAGGGGGTTGCGGGGTGTCCCGGTGACATTACTGTGGTTGCTTCAAGGAAGAAGTCTAGTCCTTCATATTTCCGCACATGCAGTGGACTGACCATATGTGGCACAAAGGTCCAACGACACCACAGCACTTACCAAGGGTACTACAAAGTTAGACTGATGTGTGTGGTGGTGCATTCAGCCACATCGGTTCTTCTTGGTACCCCACACGGAACATGGTAGTATGGGATGATGAACCAGAATCCTGATTAAAAGACGCACTAAAAAACCCAATTGACAAAGAAACGCAGGGGAGATAAATACACATGGAAACTATTGAACCGTCAACTTGTGGGCATATACTGAGGTTTACATATCCAAATAAAAGGGAGATCAACTCACTCCGAGAATCACTTGACGAACAGAGGCAAAGATTAAAAACCTGTGTTTTACACACACTGTATTTCAGATTGTCATATAGAGATTCCAGTTGAAACCCCATCACTGTCTTTGTGACTATAAATATGGAATAAATGCATTGGAATCCATATAAACCCTGACAGTGAAAGGGGTTTTTAAACCAAAGTAGAAGCAAACAAAATCATTCAAGTAGAAAAGCGAGATCTTTTTGGAGATCCACTTCAAAAAACTATTTGCGTGCACACATTTAGATTACAAACAAAAATAAATGCTTTACAATTCACAAAAAGGTTGTATTACACTTGTGAAAAGGAAAGATTGGCCAGGACTAGACTTTCCACGGGAGGAGGTAATAGAGGTTTCTGCACACCTACAAACTTACACATCTGTGGGTATTGATAATTATCTCTTTCTCTCATTCCCACCCTAAGAAAGGTAAAAGTCCGAGATTTAATCGAGTTAAGGGTAATATTAAATCGCTTCCAAGAGTGGAAAAGGGAAGGGAACACCCCTCAAATCTTTCCAAGGGGAATTATTTTTTTTACATGAGGAGAAACAAAACAGAAAAAAGACTGCAGTATGACGCTTTGAGAAAATGGAAATTGGCAAATGTTTTGCGGCAGTACAGCTGGAGTCCTGCAATGTCAAATGGTTTCGGGTGTACCCTTGAGAACTTTTAAGAGTTAACATAACATAACATGATATAAAATAACATAACATAACATAATATGACATAACATAACACACCTTGTATTTGTAATGCGTACATTCACCCGTGGGCATCTTGGCGCTGAATAACTGATGTTTATGTTACAGAAGTCAGAAATCTGCCCCGATGAGAAGTCAGAAAAAGGCCTGTGCATACATTTCTGACTCTTTCTGTGAATCAAGCCCAATTCAGAGAAAAGGCACAATTCACTGAAAAAGTTAAAAATCTGCATCCACAGATTTTATTTATTTATTTATATAGCGCTGGCCAGACCCGAAGGTATCGGAGCGCTTTACAACATTTGTTATGTAGCAATCGAATACAAAGTATAACAGTAGTAAACACATTGATTCGTGACGAATCCTGTTCAGGGAGGGAGGACAGAGGAGCGAGTCAAGAGGTAGGTGATGTAAAAGCCTTCTTATCAAAGTGGACTGTATGCTCCAATGGGCACGATTCAGAGTTAGGCGGCAGCTGTCCTTTCGGAACAGTTCGGTTGAGGAAGAGGTCTTTGAGCTGGCTTTTGAATTTTTTGAAGGATGGGTTAATCCTGATATGGACTGGGATGGCGTTCCAAATTTTGGGCGCATTTCCAGAGGAGCGTGATAAGTTTTTTGTTTGCGAGTTTTGGCAGGGATGAGAAGTAGAGTGTTAGTACTCCTGAGATTCCTTGTCTGACCCGCCTTGTTGAGTTTGGAGGCCAGGTAGGCAGGTTTGCCAGTGTGCAGTGCTTTTTATGTGAGACAAGCAGTTCTGAAGTTGGCATGCATTTCGATTGGGAGCCATTTTAACTCTCTGAGACCGGGAGAGATGTGTTCGTATTTCTTTACTCCAGTGACCATCCTTTAATCTTGTAAAGGTTAAAATTCTCGAATAGTACCCTCAATGAAACTCCGCTGTAAGGGGAGTAAAGCGGGCAATCTGCACCAAAATGCACCACTTTACCAGCAACTTTTCCTGAATCGAGGATTTGTCCTTTGATGTAGTGCAGCATGGTGCAAGATTCTTGTAGCTGAGGGGAAGGTAAAGTTGGGCCTGATGGTCAATTGCTTTATGTCTAGACCAGAGGTGTTCAAATGTTATTCTCAAATTACTGCGCAAAATGAAATCACAGATCATCAATCGACCAGATCACAAAGATTGTCTGTGACTTACTCTTCTATCCCCCCCACAGAATTACAGGAGTAAGACAGTAATGGTCCTAGCTTAAGGAGTAAGCCAGGCCTACTCTTGACTTATGCCTGAAATGCACGTAAGAGTAAGCCAGACCTACTCATGCACCAACCTTTGTGAATTGGGTCCATTTTTGTCTCTTAAAGGTGGAAAAGGGCACGTTCAATTGGCTGGCTCCATATTCACAACATCAAATTTTAAAGTGGCCACTACATTATTTAAGCAATATTATCAAGGGGGCATTTACATGTCGTTATTGACTGAGGTGTAGTCAGAGGGCCCTTTTCCTCCCGAATTAATAACTACATTACAATAACATACCATCCAACTTAGAAACATTTGCAAATGTAAAGCAGACCCTTAAAAAATTCGCAAAATTATTTGGTGAAGTGGAAATGGGAAAGAGTACTGGAAGGGACAATAGGTGGGATACATATTAAGGCATATTAATAAATGGTATGTTAAATGAAAAATGCGTTTTGCTGCAATTATGATGTGTTTTACAACATAAACAACGCTGTAAGGATGTTTTTGTGAAGTTCATGTTTACAGAATGCTGGAAACAAAAACATTTTGTCATCTAACTGCATGGGCATCCAGGGGTAGCAGCTATGAGGCTTCGATGCCCCTGGCATTGGCCAAGGTTCTCTGGGCTCCTGATATGCACAGAAATTAAACAGGGTGATGTGAACTCGACCCAGAGGTATTTGAGCGCATTACATGAGCACCATTTACATTAAACATTCATTTTTGGTAGGCACGGTGATTTGCCCAGAATCACATGATAAGGATGTCGAACTGAAGCCGATTCTCGAACCGTGTTCCACAGATCTAAAGTCCGCAGCTCTGGCCGTTACGCCAAATCCTCTCCCCGCCTACTATAGGTCGAGACAAGGGGCACGCCGCGTGATGACATTAGCTGTCAAAGGGTTCATGATGTAGCTACCCTGTCCCTATAATTTTGGCGAATTAAAGTCCTTGCTTATTTGAAAAATAAAATGCACTTACTGCATAAAAAGTGAGCAGTTAAAATGCGCCATTTGACGTCTTGGTGTTAAAGTTCCTTTGTAACAGCAGTTGGTGTGGTTTCTGAATAACTCCACGTGTTGGTGATTACTGGGCTTGTTCTTCCTAACTGTACATGGGAAACAATCGTGTTTTTATGAAGTCCTTGCCAGAGAGTCCATAAAGACCACAGAGAGCATGGGAGTCAAAATTAACCCCGAGAGCCAGTGTAATGAATCCCAGACACCACAGAGAGGGTGTTACTCATGAAACCGCAGATGACACAGACTGGTTGTGCCGCGCTGCTGAGGGGGATTGGGCCAGCATTGAAGTATATGACTCCTCCATAGGCATGTGACTGGAAAGGGCCTCTTGAATTAGGCCAAGTGCCACCCTTGTACAAAAACACCAGCTCAGCAGAGAAATGTGAACTAGAAGTATGAGAAATAAAGGAGCGGAAAATCAAAGATTTAGAGATAAACTAAAAACCGCTTAATATTGTGTGCAACTGTTAAAAACACAGTGGCAAAGTCAATTGGTCTGGGGCTGGCTTTGTCAATGCTTGTTTTTCTCATGTTTTTTGCAAAACGTTATTGTTGAGGAAGCTGCCTTGGGCCCTTAACACACTAAAAAACAAGCATTGGCATAGACAATAGGTGTCATCTTTGGGACCTTATAAGTGTTTAGCCACGCAGCACATTATCCTGGGTGCTGTGACACCAGGGATTTAAGCGCTATACAATTACTACATACTGGGTCACGCAGTGTGATTCAGGAATACATGCTTGACTCAGGAAACATTTATGGACACATTCCAAGGCTTTTTAACTCACAGACAGAAAGACAAGTGCCTCAATGCAAGTCAAAAGCACTATAACATTCTGTGTGCGACTGCATCACTAGAGTATTGAACAGCCTATAAAAAAAGCAGAGAGGTACTTTCCAATGGCGGATTCATTATATCCCACCTCCCCCAGGCCTCTATTCACCAGGCACGCTTCTCCAGAGTTTTCATTCAAAACACTGCTCGCACCATGCATTTGCCAGCAAGCTCCCGGCCCCACCCTCTGTCCCAGCCCCCTGGGTATAGGAGCACTGGACATAGCAACAACAACAAAATGCTCCCATTTGTCAGGTAGATGGGAAATAATGAATAAACAGGGAAGACATCAGCATCACTTAATCTCTGCGCACCTAAAAACAAATAAATTAACCTGATCTTGTGTAATGTAACTGCCGCTTTTATAAAGTGCTCCAATACCTTTGGATCAGTCGAGCCCGGGTTCTATAAAAATGCCTCCAAAAATGAGTCTGGCCTTGTGTAATGTAACTAGCGCTCCTGTAAAGCGCTCCAACACCTTCAGGTCGCTTGATTTCACATTATATAATAAAATATGTCTTACAGTCCCTGGGGAGATGCCGTGAATGTGCTTTGAAATTAGAGCTCTGAGAGGAGGAGGACGACAGGAAGAGGCAGCGGGGTGGGCATGCAGTGACATGTGAGGAGGTGGGAGGGATGAATGCTGGTCCCGTTTATCAGGTAAAGAGGAAATAATGAATAAACAGGGGCGGCATCAGCATCACTTAATCTCTGTGCACCTAAAAACAATAAAATGAATGTGACCTTGTGCAATGTAACTGGTGCATTTGTAAAGCGCTTCAATACCTTTGGGTCAGTCGAGTTTGCGCTCTATAAAAATGCCCCCAAAAATGAATCTGACCGTGTATAATGTAACTAGCGTTCATGTAAAGCGCTCCAACACCTTCGGGTCACTTGAGTTTACATTATATAATAAATAATGCCTCACAGTCCCTGGGGAGCTGCTGAGAATGTGCTTTGAAATAAGAGCTCTGAGAGGAGGACGACGACAGGAAGAGGCAGCGGGGCGGTCATGCAGAGACATGAGAGGAAGTGGGAGGGACGATTTCTGCTCCCATTTGTCAGATAGAGGGGAAATAATGAATAAAGAGGGGCTGCGGCGGCATCACTTAATCTCCACGCACCTAAAACCCAAAAAAATAAATCTGACCTTGTGTAATGTAACTGCCGCTTTTGTAAAGTACTTCAATACCTTTTAGTCAGTCGAGTTCATGCTCTATAAAAATGCCCACAAAAATTAATCTGACCTTGTGTAATGTAATTAGCGTTCATGTAAAGCGCTGTAACACCTTCTTGTCGTTCAAGTTCACATTATATAAACAAGCATCATAGAAAATGCTATGGGAGTTGCCCAAGAGTTGCCCTTAACTGTGCTGCTAGGTTGGGCTTCTGAAGGTCAAGTTACCAAAGCTCGCTAAAGCAACAAGCAGCGAAGCGGGAGGGGTTTGGGGTAAATCCTCACACTTTGAAGTCAGAGAAAATGAAAGCGGCGATTTCAAAAATAGCGTCTGAAGCGTCTGACATTTCATCTCGGTATTTGAACGGGGAGATTAAGTGACAGGCACCAAATATGAACCACCGAAGAAAGGCAAACAGTGGCATGAGCAGGAATTGAAGAAAAAAATAGTCCCCTAAATGAATAC
Source organism: Calotriton arnoldi (assembly GCA_963921515.1). NCBI lineage: Eukaryota > Metazoa > Chordata > Amphibia > Caudata > Salamandridae > Calotriton > Calotriton arnoldi. Next base: position 1,608,765 of record CAWUFW010002244.1, on the reverse strand, counting down.
ATATACACAGAAGCGTAATGTTAACAGTAATTGGGCAGTGCTCTGTGGGGAGAAACCAAACATAAAAAGGAGGGGCAAGGAGAAAGGATTAACCACTAGCAAGCAAGCATTTTTGATTGACAATCAAGTGTCAACAAACTTTATTCGGTTTTTGTTTATAAAACCATAAAAGTTTACACAAATACAATACATAAAAACAGCAATTATAACATATCAGACTCCGCTACCACACAAAAAATCATCTAAAAACATGTCTATAAATAGACTCTACATGTCCATAAGGTGCCTGGAATTCATAGAAGCCTTTAAAAACCCTACAATAAAAATAATACATTCATCCTTCAATAATTGTAAATACATTAGTGCAGGTCTAACCTGGTTAAAATTCAATTTCTTTAAAATTGGAACTAAAAAATGCCTCCTGGGGACTTCATATAGGTGACAAAAGAACATAAAGTGCAGCAAATCCTGCGGAGACTTTCCGTCGCAGCCGCAGGAAGCTAGCACTTGACCTCTAGAAGCCCCCTTGGGTCTTGCTAACAGGAGATGGAAGAGGTTCATCCGGAACCTAGTTAAAAGAAATTTTTCATGTGACGACAAGGACCCCATGAGGTATGGTTCCGTCAATGGAGTCAATTTAAGTAATAAATATGCCCGAACACTAGGTTTCCGAGCCTCTTCAGCTTCCCGCTCGGCTTGCCTTCTGCTCAGAAAAGCTACCTTGGTTATTTCTACGTCCTTTCTTACAATAACATCTGGTTTAAAAAATAAAACTCCCCGCCCTATCCATTCAAATCCTTTTTAATGTAATTAAGCCAGGGGATACGAGCCACGTTGTCTAGGGACAGGCATTCTCTTAAAATCAAGTGAGTGAGGGTTCCATTTTTATTTAACCAACACGTTAACCAAAAGATCAAGGGACGCAGGGCAATAGTGTCACTTAGGTAGGAAACCCCAATTCCTCATGTACCACCAAGTTCGAGGTTCCTTGCGGGACACATAATAACCTTTTTAGAAACCCATTTTCCACAACTTGGAGGGGTTCCACTACCGTGTATCCCCAGATCTCACTACCATAAGTTGCTATAGCTACGCTTTTTGCTTGATACACCTGAAGCATAGCTCCTGTCGGTTTCTTTCCCACTTTAGAGGCAAAATTAAAAATTGCAGCATTGACCCGCACCAATTCCCCTTTTTTTCTTTTAATTAAGGGGTCCCACCTGAGTTGATCATCAAATAGGACCCCTAAATAAGAGAAAACATTCGTGCATGGAATCTTGTCATTACCAGTTCTAAACAAAAATTCCTCTTCGTGTTTTTCCCTACCTTCATGACATAGGACTTAGAATTATTAATGGTCAGGTCCCGATCTGTCATGAAATCAGAGAATGCCGTTAAAAGAGATTGTAGGCCCAATTCAGTTCTAGATAATAGGACGGCGTCATCCGCGTAAAGCAAAACAGGAATGCCCCGCCGTCCTACGTAGGGGAAATCTGCTCCAGTTGCCCTCAGCGCACTTTCTAATTCATTAATATAAAAATTAAATAAAAATGGCGCCAGGATACAACCCTGCCGGACCCCCTTCCTAATCTCGAAGTCCCTGGAAACCTGCAATTTTTGTCCGAACCTAATGTTGGCTTTAGTTGAAAAATGCAGGTCCTCGAGAAAATTAACAATGCAATTATCTATCCCCATTGCCCTCATGGACTGCCATAGCTTAACTCGGTTTACACAATCAAAAGCAGATGACAGGTCCATGAAGGCAAGGTGGATAGTTCCGGGGTGCGCAACAGTGTATTTATTCAATATCATGAATAGATTAAGGCACTGTGCAACTGTAGAACGCCCCGGCCGAAAACCATACTGGACATCCGACAGAATCCCATTCTCATCTGCCCAAATTGTTAATCTCTGTAATATGACACGACCCACCACTTTGACCACTGAGTCAATAAGCGAGATTGGTCTATAGCAGTGGGTACTATTTCTATCACCCTTTTTAAAAACTGGGACTATAGTTGAGGAGGCCCAAGACTGAGGACACCCCTTCTTAGCTGCCGCATTAAATAGTGACTCTAAAATCGGGGCTCAGAACAAGGGGTCTGACTTGAATAAGTCCGGGGGGATCCCATCTGGACCTGGGGCTTTGTTAATGGTTAACCCTCGGATTCCTTCCAAAATCTCGCTCCTGTTAAAACATATCAGAGCACCCAAACTATTCTGGGGTATACTACAAATAGGCTGGGACGGACAATCAAACCTGGTTTTAAAATGAAGTACCCATTCATCCTCTAAGATATGAGCCACGAGACCCTCCCCCATCCTTAACAAACAAGGGCCCATTCACGACACTCCAAAACCTCGAGCTGTTCCTCAGAGTACTTGAGTCGATCAGCTCCTTCCAGGCGTCTTCCTTCATTACTCCCTTGCGTGTGGCCAGAGCTAACTTATATTCCCTACGAGAAGCACAAACCTCAGTTTGAATTCTCGGTTTGGCTGCCAGAGCCGCCCTCAGTCGTTTAGCTGATCTAGAACAATCCGAGTCGAACCATCTGGGGCCGGAAAAGACAGTGCCTCTAGCCGGGGCACTTAACAATTCACCAACTGTATGCGCTATTGTCTCATAGGCACAGAGGATCTCTTCGGGAGTGGACCTCTCAGACGTACATAATGATAGCTCGTTGGCACAAGATAATTTTACCTCATTATAAAAACTAACAGGGGACACCTGGGACCATTTTAACCTTCGCTTTCCATCCGTTGGTTTCAGAGTGCCCCCGTACGAAGCCTCCCCAGTTTTTGACAATAATTGGCCCAACATTTGAATAATTAAAGGATTATGGTCACTAAATTCACTGGCTGTAATGTTAAACCCATTAAAAACAGATGACAACGATGAGGAAATTAAAATAAAATCAATGAATGATCCTCTTCCACTTCCTTTGAACGTTGGTACAGGGAACTTGGTGTAAGGGTCAGTTAAAGACATCGTGACCACCAGATCTAGTTCATTTAACATGTTATTCAACAATTCTCCTTGGAGATTGTGGTCAAAATGAAAACCCCTCATAAGGGGACACCCAAGCTCCGAAATACAGGATGTTGAAGGATTACCACAAGGGTGTATATTAAAATCACCAGACACCAAAAAATTATAAAATCCACGACCCATAAGTTGTTTTATAAAAACTCCCAAGCTAGTGATGTTGCCCGCCTCATGCGAACTGGCCACCGAATTATAAAAATTAAGGATTCCCCATCTAGTGTCCCCCCTGGTTGCTGACAATGCCAGAATTCCCGGATGTGTGGATGGAATCACCTGTAACTTACAGTCAACAGCTACAGAGATATAAGTGACTAAACCACCCCTAGCTCTTCCGCTCACCGAGGGAATGGCCGGGACAAAAAAAGCCTTATAACCTTCTTAAAGAAGATCACAGTCCACCGACCATGTTTCCTGGAGACTAATTACAGTGTATTGCTTCATGAAACATACCCATCGGGGATCCGAAAACTTGTTAGCCAATCCTGCAATGTTCCAAGATAGAAAATTATTAGACCTCGCAGCTACATGATTCATAGCTACCTCCCCAGAGGGCTGAGAAAGTGCAACTGGCTGAATTCCAGAAAGAACAGGAGGCCTTAGTCAATCGCAATTATCCAGACCAGAGAGGGCTGCGAATCTATTATCTAATGCCAATACGTGGGTATTGCTCAACTGCCCAACCGGCTCAAGGGTCAAGTGGGCAGGTGCGGGAAAGTATTGCCTGAGATCTGGATTATTTAGCCCTCCTCTTCGTTGTGAGGCCCTGAAACTATTTTCAGACAAGTCCCTGTTAAGTGCTGACTTGTAAAAATAACCCAGGGGTAAAACCTTAACAGCGGAACCCATTAGCGGGGTAAGGTTAAATTCCCAGGATAGAATACGCCCCGCAGTGAAGGGATTGTCAAAGTTTACGATGACACAGTCTCCATTATCCACTTTCCGGGAACTCCCTATCCAATTTACCCTCCGGGCCATGAGGATATTATTAGATACTCGATGGCCCCCTGTGGTAGAGTGTGCAAACCAATGGGATAATTTATTTTTCAACTGCACAAAATTTTCCTCGACCCCCTGGGGAGAGGAGGTACATTCCCCAGTACCACTACATAAGGGGTAGATTCTGGTGGAAGATCTATAGTTGGAAAACTCCGAGACTGGGGGCCCTCCCTCTAACCCCCTATCCGAACATGGTTCTCCACTAATAGACTGCTGGCACGTGGTAACCGGGGTATCAAGACTACTGGGCCTACTCCCAATAGATCTATTTTTGTCATGTACCGCTCCATTCACTACAGGCCTAGCAGTAGACCCACCCCCTGCACCTTCCCCCACAGTTTTTGTGCTCCTAGCAGTTATAACATCTATATTTGAAGATGAGCTAGCTAACAGCCCGGCTGAGGGGATACAGCCAGTAGACCCCTCTAATTTGGCCAGCCTAGCTTCTATCATGCTTATTTTTTGAAACATCGGGTCTAACAAAGTAGATAGCATAGTTTCTAGCCTGCTCCAGAAATTCCCCTCTGCGGTGCTATCACCTGTTAGTCCTGGCACAGTCTGAGGCAAAGAAGTAGAATTATCCACTTTCGCACCGCTTGTGGGGGGGACAACTACAACTGACCCTCCTACGATTTCCTGTGCATTGTTTTTTTTTTATACGCTTGGGCCTTTCTTTTTGTAGAGTGAGATTCATTATTACAATCCGATTTAAGCTTTGCTTTTTGCCCTCTAGTAGTCGCCTTAGATAGCACAGGGATAGGTTCATTCTCGTTAAGGGAGCAGGGTTCAGGGTTTATCAATATAACTGGGGCTGCAGATAGTGGCGGGCTCAACCTGGCTGTGGGCGCATCGTGATTCACAGCCATCAGTGAATCAGGGAGTGTAGGAGTTAGGGAAAGTCTCCCTAACGGGGAGTGTGGATCAAGGGATAATCTACGTTCAGTCAGTTGTATTTCATGAATGAGGGCAGATTCAGCTCTCAGGATGAAGGCATCTAGAGTGCCAACCACATTTCTTCCCGTACTTGCTTTATGCTTACTCATTTTACAATGACCTATAAACACACTTTTTAATAAATACACCAAGCGCGGGTAAAATACAATTTAAAAATAATTAACCAAACACTTAGAGCAGTGTGCAAAATACAATGTGCAAAGTACAATGTGCAAAACACGCCTCACGAACTCCACGGGGCCTTAACTATAGTCCTCAGGAAGGAGCCATTTGCAATACAAGCTAATTAACAATTTAAAAAAAAAAAACTGTCCAACAATAAAAATAGAACAAAGTGCAATTTCAGTGCAAAAACCAGACGAAATAGAGCAGAGTCTTAAGTCTTAAGTCCAAAAAACTCACAAAGACACGTTTAAGGTGTAACGGGTCAAACACACATTATCCATCAGACGCCAATGCTGCCAACCAGGTAAACTTTGGGGACACAGAAAAGGGACGAAAGTACCTGTATCAAAAACCTTGATCGCGATTAAAAGAAAAAAGGCCCAGCCCTGCCTCTTCCTGGCAATGACGGGCAAGGACGGGCCCGCCCTTGGCCCGGGCTTCGCCCGGGCGAGCCCGCGCGCGTCCCGCGCTGCGGGAGGCCCCCAGGAGTTTTATCGCGCCTCCGGGCGCCGTTTACAGCGTCAGAGGCTGGCGCCGCCGCGGGAGCTGCAGGGAACCGCAGTCCTGTAAGCCGTTCCCCTCACGGCTGGAAATGCGCTCCCCACGAAGGCAACTGATGGGCCGTTCCCCTCACGGCAGTGGTAAGTAGCTTGTGGCGTCCCGCGCTGCGGGAGGCCCCCAGGAGTTTTATCGCGCCTCCGGGCGCCGTTTACAGCGTCAGAGGCTGGCGCCGCCGCGGGAGCTGCAGGGAACCGCAGTCCTGTAAGCCGTTCCCCTCACGGCTGGAAATGCGCTCCCCACGAAGGCAACTGATGGGCCGTTCCCCTCACGGTAGTGGTAAGTAGCTTGTGGCGTCCCGCGCTGCGGGAGGCCCCCAGGAGTTTTATCGCGCCTCCGGGCGCCGTTTACAGCGTCAGAGGCTGGCGCCGCCGCGGGAGCTGCAGGGAACCGCAGTCCTGTAAGCCGTTCCCCTCACGGCTGGAAATGCGCTCCCCACGAAGGCAACTGATGGGCCGTTCCCCTCACGGCAGTGGTAAGTAGCTTGTGGCAATCAATGGGCTGAATAAAATGGTAATGGGTGGGCTGTAAACCCACAGAGTGAATACAGCATGTTTTCAAGAGACAGCACATGAGTTGCCAGGGCTAGACCTAGAAACATTGGCTAAAATCAAAAATATTTTTTGGTCTTAAAAATCACACCACATTGTCATAGTAGTCCATCACACTGAAGGGAACTACTTAGGGGCCAATTCCGATCTCATTCGGAAAGCAAACCAAACGACTCATGTCTGGAATGTTTTCCGTACGACTCGGGTCAGGGGAGTCCGACCAAACAAGTATGATGCATTTGAATGCATCCGGATACGATTCGGTCGGACTCCCATTTGACTTCAATAGGAGCCTGTGTGCCGAACGCGTACACAGGCTCTCATTGACAAAAGGGGTGGTTCGGGATAATCGTGCACCCTGTGGCGGGCACCGCTTGGTGCCTGCCACACTGTGCATGGTCTGAAAGGGGCGACCCATGGGTACCCCCACAGGCACAATTCTGAGGGCCCCAGGTGAAGGGGGGCCTGCTACGGGCCCCCAAAGACCGATTCCGGCAGCCTTTTCGATCCGGGCTAAAGGCTGTCCAAATCGTTCATCGTACTTGCTCGCTTGGAAAACCTACTCCATAGAGCTGTACGATTCGTCTCCGGAGGGCTCTATCTCTCCGTATGCCTTCCGTAACTGATTCGGTGGGAAACGACCTTAACAACGCGGTCAAGACACTGCAGTACATTTAGATCGCTGCTTTTACAACGCAAGTCGTTACCACGACTTGCACTGGAGGGCGCTCTAGACTAAGGAATAGTGTGATTTACTATTCCAACACCTTCCCTACTGTACGTAGGCTGGAGTTGGAATAGTAAATCATACTATTCCAAAGTCCAGCGCCTACAGCGCAAGTCGTGGTAACGACTTGCGTTGTAAAACAGCGATGTAATGTACCGCGATGTAAATGATCGCGTTGTTACATCATACATCCGATTCGGTCAGCGATATGGCTTTCCAGGCATCGTACTTGCTCATTCGGAACTGGGAACGAATCGGTCAGGAACAAGAGCTCCGGGTCGGTTTAGGCAATTACAAATCTGATTCGGAGCCCTTTCGAATGAGATCGAAATCGGCCCCTTAGTGTGTGGATGTGCTCCTTGTAAAAAGGGACTATTCTGTCACTCACAGTTAAGTTAGCCAATGGCTTAATTGGCGTGACTCACTGCCCCATGCTTTATGCTGTAGTGAGTGGAATAAAAATGTGAAAGATAAAATAACAGCCCATTGAATCAAGAGGGCTGGCTGGAAGCTCCTACAAGTAAGCATATAATATACATATTTTCAGTATAATCAAAAGGTCTTGACTAAGGCCAGACCTAAAATGTATGGAGGAGCTTAGTCTTGGCAGATTGTTTTCCTTTATCCTCAAGGGCCAGGCAACGGATTAGGTGATTATCATTAAAGGGGATTAGAAATGAGGATGTTTTCGATATTCAAATAACTGTTAGTTTTAGGACACTGGAGAAAGAGGTAATGGCAAGGAGTAATGAAATTAGTTATAGTAAATATAAACAGTCTTCTGGATATTGTGGGAAACAGATGATATTGGACACAACAGAAGTGTATTTTTACAGATTGGAGCAATCTTTTGGCTAGCATTTGGACCAAATGGGACAACAACATAACACAACAAAATGTGTATTTGAAAAGTGCACTTTCAGCTGGAGGGGTTTCTTGCCTGTGTGTATATATGTGGAATTTCAATAGCGCAAACGTAGCCAAAAGCCAGTCAAAGACAAGCATAAAGTCAACAACTGAAAGGAGAGGTAGCTAGTTTGTTAATGCATTGTGATGTAGTGTTCTGTAAAGAGGTAGATCTTCTTGATGCTATTTCATACATGTTTATTGTTACCGAACTCAACGGAACTCAACCACATGCTTTGCTGGAGGCACATTTTTACGTGATTATGAGAGCAATCTTTCCTTAAGAACTGGACAGTTCAGCGATTCATTTAGAAATTTAGATGTGGAGTGTCAGAACCCCTTTCAGCAAGCATGGGTTACTGGGCCCAACAGTGGGGGTTGAGGCCTTTTACTCCTGATGTCTTGGGGCCCAACTTACTATGGATTTTGAGTAACTGGGCCAAGTATCCTTTCTGCGCTTGACTCTCAGGGTTAGCGTGGTCTGAGCAGTCAAAGGCTCTCTTGGAGGGAGGTTTGGACACAGGGGAGTGAACACATGCTTACAACTCAAACTGCGCGCAGCCACAGCAATAAACCATAGTCCAGCCAAATACTCACTTTTCTGAAATAAGACAAGTATTTTATTTCTACCGCTACCAACACAAAGGAAAAATAAAACACACAATCCCCTTTGAGGTCGGGGCTCTAGTGTTTCTATGGCTATTCCCTATTCCACTTCCTTCTCACATTAGCGATAGTGGTTATTCCTTATTCACTATTGGTAATATCCAGGGTATGCCCTACTAGCAGTCCGAGTTTCAAAAGTCCACTTTGACTCTAAGTTACAGTCAACAGCATTCAAGCGCCACAAAGCTACTAGTAGCAACTTCCCCCCCAGGGCCGACAGACCCAAAACCAGTCTTACCTGGATCAGCTGATGTGAAGCATTCGGAGTTCCTGACTGTGCCCCATCCCTGGGCGTTCACAGCAGCTGCAGCCAAGCTCAGGTAAACCAGCCAAACGCAGCCCAGGCAGCTGCACTCAGTGGGTGCAGACTATCACTCGCAGTCACACTCCTGAAGCGACCGGAGGCTTTCTGCAGCTCCTCCTGCGGGATAAGTGTTAGTTCGGCTCACAATAGGGGTGACTACAATGATCCTGTCTTGAGTCCCTCGCCTGGGTGATAGTGTGCAGGTGCTACCACAGCGTCCTCACTTCTCCGGCATGGTGGGCAGAACAAGTCGCAGTCCTTGGTGCTCCCAGTGACCCCCTTGGTCGTAAAGGGTCAATGCAACTCACTATCCATGGACTCCAACCCAATCAGAATGGTGAATTTCACCATGGCAGCCCCTGATGGCATACAAGGTTGCTGTTCCACTACTGCACAGGGCTATGAACCTTACCGTACAACAGTCTTTCCTACAGTGGTCCCTTCTTGCATGCAGGGTGACAACTCTCCTCACCCAGCATAGAGACTAGCAGCCCTTGGCCTCCAGTCCTGGTCACAGGCAGAAGTCTTGCAGTTTCCCCCCCCCCCCTCACACAGTCCGTCTGGCTGCCTGGCAGATGACAATTTTAGGGGTCTCAAACTCACCTTCTTATAGTCTATTTCCAGAGTATTTACATTATTATGTTGGGGTCCTGCTTTATTTGATGTGTCCACTCCTCTGCTCCCTATTCCTTTTGAAAAGCAATCCATCACAGCAGGAGTGTCTCTCTCCAAAGCTGATAGTCTCACACCTCAGACCATGGGAGTGACTATAGTTCACATCTGGATGTCAGACACAGTAATATGTGCATCAAAAGATTAGACTAAAACCCCAAGCCCTAATCATCATGATACCCTTATCAGCCCTATCTCCTTCCTGAGATGTGCCCTGGCCCCTCCCTTGTGACCTCTCACTGACTTTAAGAGCACTCTTTGAAGTGTACAGGGGAAGCTTCACTCCCTTCTCCCCAGTGTGTGGCCCACCAAGCTTACAAGAATGTAGAAATACAAAATCTGTCAGGGGGGATTTCTCTACGTGCTCTCCATGTTTCATCCAAAACAGAAGCCAGGGCCCTCCATGTATTGTACCACAGGCACACATATACCCAGTGCATGTATACAGCACACACGAACTGCACAGTACTATGCCCTCCATGTACTGTACCACTCATAGGCAGACATACGTTCAGCATATGCATTTAAAATGCACGCACTGCCCTGCACTGTATCTTTTATGCACTGTACCACTTATAAGCACACATACCTCCAGCATATGCATTTAACATGCACGCACTGTATCCTTCATGTATTGTACCACTCACAGGCATACATACAGCCTGCAAATGCATTTAACATGCACACACTGCACCCTTCATGTATTGTACCACTCACAGGTACACAAACACCCAGCACATGCATTTATCCTGCACACACTGCACAACACTAAATCCTTCAGGTAATGTACCACTCATAGGCACATACACACCTAGTACATGCATGCACTATGCACCACACTGCTCAGTAATACATTATCCCTGTATTGTACCCTTTCCAGGCACAAATACACCCAGCGCAGATACACCACCTCTGTGCTGTGCAGCACTTCCGCTAAGCCGATGTAGGCCAAGGGTGAGTTGAGCACACAGCAGAGGAACTTTAAAAGTGAGTGAGTAGGCCTCATTTCAGTGACACAGGTTACAATGCAATAGGTCTCGCAATTTCGAGTTTTTGAGCTATTGGCATTGTAAATGGCAATGCCTTTTATAATATTAAAAGGCATTGTCATTTACAATACCAATAGTTAAAAGTTTAGCAAAAGCGATACCTGTTGTACTGCAGAGCGCGGTGTCCGTGAAGCGGGTGCCGCGCTCACTATTAAAGTTTAAAAAAAATAAAATGAAACTTCTAGTTAGAGATAACGCTACCCTGTAATCTCTGTGCATGTTAAGTTTAAGGTTATTGTTGCATTTTAATGAAGGACTGTGTATGTTCTGTAGGATCCGTACTGGGGTTTAAAAAGGTGTAAAACTCAAACTTTCAAGGTTCTATTTAACCTTAAGTAGGGCTGTGCTGCATAAACGAATGAGACCCCAAGATGTGTCAACCAGGCAATCTCTCTGCTGACTAACATGCCTTCATTTAAAGGCTGCGCGGTCGTCATTGCTAAGTCTAGTAGCGTGGTTGTTAAGAGGAAACGAGATGCTATCAAATAAACGCATCGTTATAAAAAACGTGACCATTTGCATGGAGGAAAAGTCCCACTTCTTCAGTAAACTGATGGCAAAGCCTACTGAAACATCGAGGTACACTGTAGCACAGAGGATTTTCCACTGTTGTGTAGTACGTTTAGTAATTTTGCACAGAACGAAGGAAGGTTTCAAATTCACCCACCTCTGACAGGTCCTATGGATTTTCAGTAACCCCCCACTCCCCCTCCCCCAGCGCACGGAATAATTTTTCAGAGTGAATGCACTCTTGTTAATCCCACTGTAAAGCTGCTTGCACCTAGTGACCCAACCAAATGGCAGCATTGATGATTTTTGTTTTGGAAACTCCAAGTACATGTTTCTGAGGGTTCGGAAGATGTGGTGTAAGGGCCAGAGCTGCCGACTTTGGAACTGGGGTACCGAGTTCAACATCCTGTGATTCTGGGGAAAATACTCATTGCCTAGAAAAAATAGTGGGCGAGGGAGCAACACATTCGTAGGATTGGAAATAAAGGAAATGGAGTACTGTGGCGGCGGTGAAAGAAATATTACCTCCGTCACATCGCGAGTGGCCGACATACACCAATCAAATCAATCTACACTTGGTCCGTGTGCCACAGAATTAAACTGAAGTGACGTAAAGCATATGCTGGCTAATTAGGAGGTAGTATAGAAGAGTGACAACGATGTTAGAAAATGGTAAGCAATGGGAGGCTCCAAGCCCTTTATTGTAAAGACCTTCACGAGTGAGCATAGCGCATGGGCTATGCAGGCGAGCCCCCCTAAAAAGAGAACAGATGAGGCCTGTAGCGGCGGCTTTGGCATGATGACAGAGGCAGGTGTCTGTCGACTGCTGTAAAGAGTAATGCAACCTGGAACGGCCTAGTAAACATGCTTGTTCCCCCACTAAACACGGTAAGCCAGTCAGACAGCATGGGTGGACTAACTCAGGGCAGAAGACTAAAGTCTGCTGTGGAGGCCAGCAGCAGGAGCCGCTTCGGAGCCCCAGCGCGTGGGAGTGTTCTAAATAGCTGTAGCCTGAGTACATGGGAATGTAACTCCATGGTACAGGAGAGCACTGTATGCGTCCGCTTTGTCTTACTAAGAAGGCCTGCATGCAGAGTCAAAACCTGTGTGCCAGCTGCGAGCGCCCCTAAACAAAGCCCAATCTGATGCCAGCTGCCAGCGCCCCTAACAAAGCCCAATCCAGTGCCAGCTGCCAGCGCACCTAAACAGAGCCCAATCAGACATGCTGATCGCACTTATTCATTAAACGTCCTAGCGGCAGAGAATGGACATCAAAGCGCATCCGAAGACCGCCCCCCGGCGCTGCTGACAGCCGTCTCCTCTCTAAGAGGCCCCTGAGTCTAGTTAAACAGATACCAGGGGGACGGGGAGGCTTGGGAGCTGTCAGGGGACCAGGCCAGGAATGTTTCACTTGGCAGCCATCATGGAAGCGCAGTGGGTTAAACGCTTCCTTTGCTCACATCAACATATAATAAAGATTCCCCGTAGATGTCGGGCTGAAGTCACTGAGGTGAGGGCACAGGACGCTGCAACTGAGCGCAGCAATTTTACATGACATTCCCGGGTTTCAGAGATGGGGCAATTTTGCCACAACACTTGCACCAAAGGACCAGTGCAATAAGCTAAAGCGCAGTGCCGCAATTGCTGCAAAAGTCAAGAAATAGAATTTTTTTTTTTTTATCTTTTTTTTCTATTTCTTGACTTTTGAAACAACCGGGGCACCGCGCTTTAGCTTAAGATGTTTAAAGCTAAAGCGCGTGTGCCGCCATTGCAAGAACAGTAAACAAACAGAAAAAAATGGTGGACGCATTTTTTTTCTTTCTATTTGTTTGCTTTTGTTACAATGGTGGCAACCGCGCTTTAGCTTTAAACATCTTAAGTTAAAGCGCCGGTGCCACGATTGTTTCAAAAGTCAAGAAATAGAAAAAAATGCACATTTATTTTCTATTTATTTACTTTTGAGGCAATCACGGCACCCACGCTTTTGCTTAGGATATTCAAAGCTAAAGCCTGGGTGCGCGATTCTAACAAAAGTTAAAAGATAGAAAAAACAAACAAACATGAGGCCGTAAATACCCATTATATCAGCTGAGGCGGCCACGCTGGTTACATTAAAAAAACAAGCTGTACTAAAAAGGCTACGTTGTGCAGGATGAAAGGTTTGCCTGTCCAAAGAAGCAAACGTGCACTGTTACATATAATTTAACAAGCAGTACTAAAAAGGCTACGTTGTGCAGGATGAAAGCGGGGCTCGACTCTGTGATGTGCGAGGTTAAAGATTAGATGCGAGGGGCTCAAAGGGGTTTTAGTGGCGCGTTTCCCTTGCGAGAGCGAGCTTTAAACCATCTGTTTGCAAGTTAATTACAAACAGATGGTTTGAAAGCTCGCTCCCTCAAGGGAATCACCAAACGTGCACGCATTGCCATTCAAAGCAATGCGTGCACGTTTTTGACTGAAAAACTGAATCGATTTCTAAAGGTCTTTTCCTAAGCAGCGCATGTGCGCTGCGTAGGCGAGACCTAAAAAGGACCTGTTCAGTCCAACTGATCTCTACAAGGTATGCTGCCACCACTGCGCTCATACTGCTTCACTCCTGGTGAAGGCAGTAGCCTTGCACCACTATGAGGGTATCCCTTCCCGGTCCAACAAGACTGCAATCCATGAAACCGGCCTATGTCATGGCGGACACACATGATCCGTGTTTGCCTATGACAATAAAAATCAGCATGAGGTATCCAGACATCAGTACAGTTGGGCACTTAGAGCAGGGGTGCATTTTCGTTAGCATGCAGTGAGCTTTTCTGCCCCAACAGGAGACAGTGTTCAGGTGCTTTCAGGTAGTAATGAGCACCATGATAAAACCTTGTGGTATTGGTGAGGTGGCAGGATGCTGGTCTACCAGGGCAGATTTTGGGTATAGGTCTTAGGTATCAGACTGACTGGAGAATTGTTGGCTGTGTGTGCTGCAGAGGGAGGTACAATGTAAGGTAAAGATTCAGGGCCTGATTTAGTGTTTGGCAGATGTGTTACTGTATCACAGATATGACGGATATCCAGTCCTCTGAGTTACAAGTGCCATATGATATAATGCACTTGTAATAAGGCGGACGAGAAATCTGTCATGTGATAGCAGTTTTAGAGTAGAAAAGGCTTTGCGAAAAAGAGAGGAACCCCACAAACCAAGGGCACAGGGTACCACTAAAAAGTAAATGTAACAAAATTCCCCTTAGGATGAATAATCAAAAACTCAATAACTCAAAAAAATCAAATCTTGCCACACATAAAACCTACATTCAAAGCCACTTACTCGCTATAAATGGGTATCACAAGAATTGACATAAATACATATGATTTTAATGATACATATATATATATACATATCTTCTTTTTTATGTGTGCTCAGCATCCAAACATCATAGATAGATTAAAAACACCCATACCCCTCAAAACATGATGATAAAACAATGTTCAAAAACATGAACTGCCTATTTTTAAAAAACACAACAAAAACTCAAGGGGGAACAAATAAGACACATCAATTGGTCTATTAAGCTTCAGCAGGTCTACTATTAGTATCAACAGGGCTCCATGATTATATCAATTTCTCATGTAGGGTCACCCAGTGCAGAGCAGATTCTGCATATATATATATATGTGTGTGATCAAGGCAGTTTTTGCCGAAACGCGTCACAGCGAAATGGTGGAATAAAAGATTTTATTGCCAAAATCCCCCCGTGTCGGTGTCCGGTTTCGAATGTGAAGGAGTCGGATGTGGTGTTTATATATATATGCCGTTCTGTTTATTGAGTACTGGGCTTGTTTGCAGCTATATTATCTACTGGCGGTCGCCAGTAGATAGTTATAGTTAGGACCTATTTTCCATAGGAAATCCGCGACATTCTATTTGAAATAACTCTTGCGTCGGTTGACGAATCTTCGCGAAATTTTCAAACTTTATGGCCCGCTCCGGTCCGCTCCTACCCTGAAAGTCTCAGGGTGATTCGTCAAGCGGGGGCCGAGAAAAAGGGGGTCCCAAAACGTGTTTTCCCCATTCATTTTCCCATAGGAAACTTTAGACACGGCTACAGCCCGAACTGCTGAACGGAATTACACCAAATTTGGCAAAGAGGTAGTTCTTGGTTCAGAAAGAACCCTTTTTGTTAAATGGTGTAAATCCGTTCAGTAGTTGCGGAGAAATTAAAAAATAAGAGTCAAAAAATCAATTTCCCATAGGAAACTTTATGCAAGACTACAGCCCGAACTGCTGAACGGAATTACACCAAATTTGGCAAAGAGGTAGTTCTTGGTTCAAAAAGAACCCTTTTTGTTAAATGGTGTAAATCCGTTCAGTAGTTGCTGAGAAAATCAAAAGTAAAAACACATATATATCTGGGCGGAGCCTAACCACACATGTCATCGTGAGATCTGATTGGCTGTCAGCACTTCAGCCTGGAATTGCTGGCAGCCATCTTGGGACCAATATAAATGATAGTACCCCATTGAAATGCATTGTAGTGAATCGAAGATTTTGAGGGTTACCAAAAGGAGAACTATAAAGGGTGATAACAGACTTTAGTTACATTAGAATTCATTTGTTGATGGTACCATACTAATTTCAGGAATTGTGGTGTGTTCTAAGGTGATTTTACCCTGTGAAAAACCTTCTGCTGGGATATCATGAATCATGTTTGAGAGAAAACTATTTTCACATGCTTGTCCCATACAGTTTTGGAAGGTGCCCCAGAAGCTAAAATGAGAGCATATTTTCTGTAAATTCACATTATCTTTCTCAGTCATGTGAGAATGAAGTCTGACATTCTCAGTAAAACATGTACATCCAACAAGGGCAGAGACTGTCAGTTGATTCCTTTGTGTTCTACTGCAGCTTCCCAGAGTGTTCTAAAGAACAACTAGAGTGCTAACAGCCTTACTTATGACAAAAGTATGGCACACCTGAAGCCATCTTGATTGGAATAAACTGGTAACACTTAAAACATTTAATTTAAAAAGGAACAAAATGATGGGGTTCATCTTGTCATAGAAATTATGGTTAGTGCTCTGGAAAGAAAAATTAGGACATGTTTCAAGTGTGATCTCAAATATCTTCCTGTTATATTTCAACAGGAGCAGCCTGTCAGTTGATGCCTTTGTGTTCTACTGCAGCTTCCCAGAGTGTTCTAAAGAACAACTAGAGCGCTAACAGTCTTACTTATGACAAAAGTATGGCACACCTGAAGCCATCTTGATTGGAATAAACTGGTAACACTTAAAACATTTAATTTAAAAAGGAACAAAATGATGGGGTTCATTTTGTCATAGAAATTATGGTTAGTGCTGTAGAAAGAAAAGTTAGGACATGTTTCAAGTGTGATCTCAAATATCTTCCTGTTATATTTCAACAGGAGCAGCCTGTCAGTTGATGCCTTTGTGTTCTACTGCAGCTTCCCAGAGTGTTCTAAAGAACAACTAGAGCGCTAACAGTCTTACTTATGACAAAAGTATGGCACACCTGAAGCCATCTTGATTGGAATAAACTGGTAACACTTAAAACATTTAATTTAAAAAGGAACAAAATGAGGGGTTCATTTTGCCATAGAAATTATGGTTAGTGCTGCAAAAAGAAAATTTAGTGCATGTTTTAAGTGAGATCTCAAATCCTCTTCTATTTCATTAGAAAATTCTGACATGCAGACTGAAACAATCACTTTCAATACCAGCAGTAGACTTCCAGTTAACTCCTTGGTGAGCAGTAGCTTTACTACAGTGATCTAATGAACAACTAGAGTAATAACATTCTGAATTTATGGCAAATGTGTGACACATCTGAATGCCTTCTTGATGGAATCAAAGTAAAAAACTGAAAGCATTTCCTACTGAGGAGACTGCAGTAAATGAGGAAATTAGGAAACTTCATAACAAAGAAGTCTTCCAAGATGGCCACCAGTGAAAAAAGAGCCCAAATGTAGCACAAATATTACCCAAATGTAGCCCACATATAGCCCAATGACAAAAGTGTGCAAAACACTTTTTATTTTTAGTTTTTTTGCAGTTTTATGTAGTGCAGACTGGTCAGGTATTGGAGCGTTGCATCTTAAAACATGACCCCCTACACTACAAAAACACCACTGCACTACCCTAAACCCTAAAACACTACCCCAGCACGACCCCCTACACTACACAAGCACCACTGCACTATCCTAAACCCTAAAACACTACCCCCAGCATGACCCCCTACACTACACAAACACCACTGCACTACCCTAAACCCTAAAACACTACCCCAACACCACTGCACTAACCTAAATCCTAAAACACTACCCCCAGCACGACCCCCTACACTACCCAAACACCACTGCACTACCCTAAAACATGACCCCTACACTACACAAACACCACTGCACTACCCTAAACCCTAAAACACTACCCCCAGCACGACCCCCTACACTACACAAGCACCACTGCACTACCCTAAACCCTAAAACACTGCCCTCAGCACGACCCCCTACACTACACAAACACCACTGCACTACCTTAAACCCTAAAACACTACCCCCAGCACGACCCCCTACACTGCCCGAACACCACAGCACTGCCCTAAACTCTGAAACACATACCCTAGCACGACCCCCTACACTGCCCGAACACCACTGCACTGCCCTAAACCCTGAAACACCACCCCCTTCACGACCCCCTACACTGCCCGAACACCACTGCACTGCCCTAAACCCTGAAACACCACCCCCAGCATGACCCCTACACTGCCCGAACACCACTGCACTGCCCTAAACCCTGAAACACTACCCCCAGCAAGACCTCCTACACTGCCCGAACACCACTGCACTGCCCTAAACCCTGAAACATCACCCCCAGCAAGACCCCCTACACTGCCCGAACACCACTGCCCTAAACCCTGAAACACCACCCCCAGCACGACCCCCTACACTGCCCGAACACCACTGCACTGCCCTAAACCCTGAAACACCACCCCCAGCACGACCCCCTACACTGCCCGAACACCACTGCACTGCCCTAAACCCTGAAACACCACCCCCTGCACGACCCCCTACACTGCCCGAACACCACTGCACTGCCCTAAACCCTGAAACACCATCCCCAGCACGACCCCCTACACTGCACGAACACCACTGCACTGCCCTAAACCCTGAAACACTACCCCCAGCAAGACCCCCTACACTGCCCGAACACCACTGCACTGCCCTAAACCCTGAAACACCAGCCCCAGCAAGACCCCCTAAAATGCCCGAACACCACCGCCCTAAACCCTGAAACACCACCCCAGCAAGACCCCCTACACTGCCCGAACACCACTGCACTGCCCTAAACCCTGAAACACCAGCCCCAGCACGACCCCTACACTGCCCGAACACCACTGCACTGCCCTAAACCCTGAAACACCACCCCCTGCATGACCCCCTACACTGCCCGAACACCACTGCACTGCCCTAAACCCTGAAACACCACCCCCAGCACGACCCCCTACACTGCCCGAACACCACTGCACTGCCCTAAACCCTGAAACACCACCCCCTGCACGATCCCCTACACTGCCCGAACACCACTGCACTGCCCTAAACCCTGAAACACCAACCCCAGCACGACCCCCTACACTGCATGAACACCACTGCACTGCCCTAAACCCCGAAACACTACCCCCAGCAAGACCCCTACACTGCCCGAACACCACTGCCCTAAACCCTGAAACACCACCCCCAGCAAGACCCCCTACACTGCCCGTACACCACTGCACTCCCCTAAACCCTGAAACACCACCCCCAGCATGACCCCCTACACTGCCCGAACACCACTGCACTGCCCTAAACCCTGAAACACCACCCCCAGCACGACCCCCTACACTGCCCGAACACCACTGCACTGCCCTAAACCATGAAACACCAGCCCCAGCACGACCCCCTACACTGCCCGAACACCACTGCACTGCCCTAAACCCTGAAACACTACCCCCAGCACGACCCCCTACACTGCCCGAACACCACTGCACTGCCCTAAACCCTGAAACACCAGCCCCAGCACAACCCCGTACACTGCCCGAACACCACTGCACTGCCCTAAACCCTGAAACACCAGCCCCAGCACGACCGCCTACACTGCCCGAAAACCACTGCACTGCCCTAAACCCTGAAACACCAGCCCCAGCAAGACCCCTACACTGCCCGAACACCACTGCACTGCCCTAAACCCTGAAACACCACCCCCAGCAAGACCCCCTACACTGCCCGAACACCACTGCACTAAAGCCTGAAACACCACCCCCAGCAAGACCACCTACACTGGCCGAACACCACTGCACTGCCCTAAACCCTGAAACACCACCCCCTGCACGACCCCCTACACTGCCCAAACACCACTGCACTGCCCTAAACCCTGAAACACCACCCCCTGCACGACCCCCTACACTGCCCGAACACCACTGCACTGCCCTAAACCCTGAAACACCACCCCTCAGCACGACACCCTACACTGCCCGAACACCACTGCACTGCCCTAAACCCTGAAACACCACCCCCTGCACGACCTCCTACACTGCCGGAACACCACTGCACTGCCCTAAACCCTGAAACACCACCCCCAGCACGACCCCCTACACTGCCCGAACACCACTGCACTGCCCTAAACCCTGAAACATCAACCCCAGCAAGACCCCCTACACTGCCTGAACACCACTGCCCTAAACCCTGAAACACCAGCCCCAGCAAGACCCCCTACACTGCCCGAACACCACTGCACTGCCCTAGACTCTGAAACACCAGCCCCAGCAAGACCCCTACACTGCCCGAACACCACTGCACTGCCCTAAACCCTGAAACACCAGCCCCAGCATGACCCCCTACACTGCCCGAACACCACTGCACTGCCCAAAACCCTGAAACACCAGCCCCAGCACGACCACCTACACTGCCCGAACACCACTGCACTGCCCTAAACCCTGAAACACCAGCCACAGCACAACCCCCTACACTGCCCGAACACCACTGCACTGCCCTAAACCCTGAAACACCAGCCCCAGCACGACCCCCTACACTGCCCGAACACCACTGTACTGCCCTAAACCCTGAAACACCAGCCCCAGCACGACCCCCTACACTGCCCGAACACCACTGCACTGCCCTAAACCCTGAAACACCACCCCCTGTATGACCCCCTACACTGCCCGAACACCACTGCACTGCCCTAAACCCTGAAACACCACCCCCTGCAGCACCCCCTACACTGCCCGAACACCACTGCACCTCCCTAAACCCTGAAACACCACCCCCTGCACCGCCCCCTACACTGCCCGAACACCACTGCACTGCCCTAAACCCTGAAACACCACCCCCAGCACGACCCCCTTTACTGCTCGAACACCACTGCACTGCCCCAAACCCTGAAACACCACCCCCAGCACGACCCCCTACACTGCCCGAACACCACTGCCCTAAACCCTGAAACACCACCCCCTGCACGACCCCCTACACTGCCCGAACACCACTGCACTGCCCTAAACCCTGAAACACCACCCCCTACACTGCCCGAACACCACTGCACTGCCCTAAACCCTGAAACACCACCCCCAGCACGACCCCCTACACTGCCCGAACACCACTGCACTGCCCTAAACCCTGAAACACCAGCCCCAGCAAGACCCCCTACACTGCCCGAACACCACTGCACTGCCCTATACTCTGAAACACCAGCCCCAGCAAGACCCCCTACACTGCCCGAACACCACTGCACTGCCCTAAACCCTGAAACACCAGCCCCAGCATGACCCCCTACACTGCCCGAACACCACTGCACTGCCCTAAACCCTGAAACACCAGCCCCAGCACGACCACCTACACTGCCCGAACACCACTGCACTGCCCTAAACCCTGAAACACCAGCCACAGCACAACCCCCTACACTGCCCGAACACCACTGCACTGCCCTAAACCCTGAAACACCAGCCCCAGCACGACCCCCTACACTGCCCGAACACCACTGTACTGCCCTAAACCCTGAAACACCAGCCCCAGCACGACCCCCTACACTGCCCGAACACCACTGCACTGCCCTAAACCCTGAAACACCACCCCCTGCATGACCCCCTACACTGCCCGAACACCACTGCACTGCCCTAAACCCTGAAACACCACCCCTGCAGCACCCCCTACACTGCCCGAACACCACTGCACTGCCCTAAACCCTGAAACACCACCCCCTGCACCGCCCCCTACACTGCCCGAACACCACTGCACTGCCCTAAACCCTGAAACACCACCCCCAGCACGACCCCCTACACTGCCCGAACACCACTGCCCTAAACCCTGAAACACCACCCCCTGCACGACCCCCTACACTGCCCGAACACCACTGCACTGCCCTAAACCCTGAAACACCACCCCCTACACTGCCCGAACACCACTGCACTGCCCTAAACCCTGAAACACCACCCCCAGCACGACCCCCTACACTGCCTGAACACCACTGCACTGCCCTAAACCCTAAAACACCACCCCCAGCATTACCCCCTACACTGCCCAAACACCACTGTACTGCCCTAAACCCTAGAACACTACCCCAGCCCGACCCCCTACACTACCCGAACACCACTGCACTACCCTAAACCCTAAAATACTACCCCCAGCACAACCCCCTACACTACCCGAACACGACTGCACTGCCCTAAACCCTCAAACACTACCCCCAGCACGACCCCCTACACTACTCGAACACCACTGCACTGCCCTAAACCCTAAAACACTCCCCCAGCACGACCCCCTACACTACCCGAACACCACTGCACTGCCCTAAACCCTAAAACACTCCCCCAGCACGACCCCTACACTACCCAAACACCACTGCACTGCCCTAAACCCTAAAACACTACCCCCCGCATGACCCCCTACACTACCCAAACACCAATGCACTACCCTAATCCCTAAAACACTACCCCCGCATGACCCCTACACTACCCTAAACCCTAAAACACTACCCCCGCATGACTCCCTACACTACCCAAAGACCACTGCACTACCCTAAACCCTAAAACACGACCTCCTACACTACACAAACACCACTGCACTACCCTAAACCCTAAAACACTGCCCCCTACACTACACAAACACCACTGCACTACCCTAAACCCTAAAACACTACCCCCAGCAGTACCCCTACACTACCCAAACACCACTGCACTAACCTAAACCCTAAAACACTACCCCCAGCAGTACCCCCTACACTACCCAAACACCACTGCACTACCCTAAATCACTACCCCCAGCACGACCCCCTACACTACCCAAACACCACTGCACTACCCTAAACCCTAAAACACTACCCCCAGCACGACCCCTACACTACCCAAACACCACTGCACTACCCTAAACCCTAAAACACTCCCCCAGCACGACTCCCTACACTACCCAAACACCACTGCACTACCCTAAACCCTAAATCTACCCCCAGCATGACCTCCTACACTACACAAACACCACTGCACTACCCTAAACCCTAAAACACTACCCCCAGCATGACCCTCTTCACTACCTAAACACAACTGCACAATTTGTTACAGGCGTTGCAACGCAGGCCTGTGGTGCTTACTGGAAGTACCTAGTGGGCTAGTTGGGCCCCAGGGACCCTCAGGATTCAAGGTGACCTAATCCCCCAACTTAAAACGCACCACGGGGCGCGTTTGCACAGTGGTGAAGGGAGGGGACGGGGCCTCAGGTGACATGTGCGCAAACACGCCCTGTGGTACGTTTTAAGTTGGGGAATTAATTCCCTTTGAATCCTGAGGGACCCTGGGGGCCAACTAGCCCACCAGGTACCTTCAGTAAGCACAACAGAGTTGCGTTGCAGAGAGGTGAAAAAAGGTGCGTGGCCTCGGAACGCCTCTCTGCAACTCAGCTCTGTGGTCCTAACTGTAGGTACCTGGGGGCTAGTTGGGCCCCAGGGACCCTCAGAATTCAAGGGGACTTAATCCCGCAACTTAAAACGCGCCACAAGGTGCGTTTGCACACATGTCACCTCAGGCCCCCTTCACCACTGTGCAAACGCGCCCTGTAGCGCGTTTTAAGAGGTAGTTTTAATCCCCTGCCCTATTATGTACTAGGGACTTGCAGAGGAGGTCATGCTAATCACAGGGGTACCCCAACGCATAGTGTTCCCTAGTGTATGTAGGTGTTTTCACTGTATTCTAAGTGTCTTTTAGCATAGCACTGGCTCTGGTTAGTCAGAGTCAGTTACCACCAGTACCCGTCTGAAAAAGTTGTGGGCACAGGATGATTTTGCAACAAGGCCTCTTTCTGCTCCTCTGTTGGTTCTTTCTGCACATCTTTTGCTTCTTTCTGTGCGTTTTTTCTTCTTTCTTCACATGTCCTACCTCTGTAGGCATAGTTAGAAACTAGCATTTAAAAAAACCTTTGAAATTCACTTAAAAAATCATAGGTTTCAGGCACGTTATAGTTAGAAATTAGCATTTAAAAACCTTTGAAATTCACTGAGAAACCATAGGTTTCAGACACGTTATAGTTAGAAATTAGCATTTAAAAAACCTTTGAAATTCACTGAAAAAACCATAGGTTTTAGGGACAGTTATAGTTAGTTGGACATTTCACTCGTACAAAACCATAGAAATTCCCCCGTTATAGTTAGTTCAGCTAACTATAACTCGCGCCCCGCAATGCACTGCTGATGACGTCACATATTACATCACTCATGACATGGTCAGTGACATCACTGATGACATCACTGATGACATCTCAAATGACATCACTGATGACATTATCCATGTGATAATTTCATGCATCTTCTCACACCCTAATATAACTTTTGATACACCCACTCTAAATTACAGACTGCCATTCTCAAAACCATAGACACTCCAACACCAAAAACTACATACCCACTCACTGATTCTTAGGTCTACACACACATCCACTCACTCACCCGTACAGTCACTCATACTTAGTCACTCAGTACAGGACTATCATATGCACTCATACACCTATATAAACACTCACACACCGCCACTCATCCATAGAGGTACTCACACACCTAGTCAGTCATGCAAAAACTTAATCACACACCCATTTACTCACCTATACAGTTATACACACACCAGCTCACTTACTCATACAAATACTAGCACATTCTTACACTCTTATACAATCACTCGTACAAGTACACACTCATCCATACAGCCACTCTCACAATCACACACTCTCACTTATAGCCATTTATATACTCCAACACACATATATACTGCCTTTCACATATGTAGTTACTTACACATGTACCACTGAGATATACATTCAATCACTAACACACCCATACACACACTCACCCACCCATACAATCCATCACAGATGCACTCTTGAAACCATGCACCCAGTGAATCACCAACTCACACATCTATGCACAGAGTCACACACACCCCACCCACACAAACACTCAGGCACACATACAGATACTCAGACAATCAATCAATAACCCATGTAGACACTCATGTAGCTATTCAGAAAGCCATGCAGCCGCTTACAAACCAACAGACAGACGGATACAGACATTCACACAGTTTAGTCACTAACCCATGCATTCAGTAAGATACATTTAATCACTCACTTGTAGAGTCAGTCACTCACGTACTAAATCATCCATTCAGACACTTATACACCCACTCATTCTTCAATACGCCTTTCCCTATATATATTAAACATATTTAAACTTTACAGAAACACACAGTCACTGGATGATGTCATCAGTGATGTCATTTGAGATGTCATCAGTGATGTCATCAGTGATGTCACTGACCATGTCATGAGTGATGTAATATGTGACGTCATCAGCAGTGCATTGCGGGCGCGAGTTATAGTTAGCTGAACTAACTATAACGGGGGAATTTCTATGGTTTTGTACGAGTGAAATGTCCAACTAACTATAACTGTCCCTAAAACCTATGGTTTTTTCAGTGAATATATATATATATATATATATTTCACCAAACAGTCTGTTCTTAGGGGCCGATTACGATGGCGGTGTTTGGCACATCCGCGGTGCTGGCGGTGGCGGAAAACGTCCATTTCCGCACTCCAGCGGCGGTCCTCGCGTCCGCCGTATTACAATGGTCAAAGATAGCCCATTTCTCGTCCGCTGCGGAGTTTCGGGATCTGCCAGGAATTTCCTTCCGCAACGGTGGCGGAGGGAGCCAATAGAGAAAGACTGCCGTGCGGAATGACGTTACGACCGCCGGACAAATCACGATGCCTCAAACAGCCCATCACAACGCAGCGGAGAAACCAGGCACTCGGAGACGGCGGAAGCACTACTGCGGAGAGCAAAACTCGAATCCCGGCCACCACCACGCGTTCCTGACCGCTGTGGATCCAGCTCTTCAAGCCCTTCCGCTGCTGTACCTGATCCACTACCAGCAGATAAGACGCCGCCGCCGTCAACACCGCAGGTACGTAAATAACACATCTCCGCATACAACCACAACACACAACTCCTGTGCTGAAATACGGGTCCTGTCCACATCAGACACTCTGGTGGAGACAGGAACATATCCCCCAGTGTACTCACACATGCCCTGCTTGCTAGAAATCCACACCTCCGCATCGGGGTCACCCATCAACATCGAAATCACTGCAATGTCCCGGTCACGTCACCGCAGCGGTGAAGACGTGGGAAAACCTGCACACAATGTAGTAGGCAGGTCCGGCGCCAGGCATGGGCAGTCTGGGCAGCTTCCCAGGACTCCACCTTCACCCTACCCACATGTTGGGCCGCATCAGTTGGCCACAGCCCACAGCACGCTTCCCACATCGATTACTGCACATGCTGTGTGCCCCTCTTGTGCCCCCCCTCAATGCACTATTTAGCAGCCAGGTGTGGCTCGACCTTGCACCTCACACATCAAAGGGCAAGGTAGATTGACTGGGAAGGTGGGGGTGAAGATGAACACCCTGCACAAAAGGTCAGGGGCTGGACAACCCTCCTCCTCACACCTGCCTTCCACTCATGTGAATCAAACTGAGTAAATTAAGAAATGAAGACTCATTCTGCATATTATAAACCACTGAACTGTTCACACTGCATGTCAAGTCCCTCAGACAGATCCCACACTGACACTCTGCCACACACACATACCATAGGTCAGCAGCAATGTATGAAAATAAATGGACTACCCCAAAGTTGAGTGCACAGTGCTGGAAAACCATGGCGCAAGCCACATAGCATTTGTACATGACATGCAAGAGGAGGAACATATCACACTACCCTTAGGCCATCAAATCAGACATGGGTGGCACAGTCATTGAAATCAAACCAAAATGACATCTGTGCAATATCTCTGGGATACAGCAATGCAAGCTATGCATAAGCACAGAAATGATAGGAAGTGTCAGAAGCCATACAGTGACCAGCCCCACATCTGTGTCAACTACCTTGACTTGTGTATGCCACCAGCACAACACACATGGCTCATTGTCACACTCCCTGACTGTCAGAACCAAGTAGGACCTTCACACATACCCCTCATCTACCCATCTCACACATGCAATACTCAACACCTGTGAAAAACACACATAAAGGTCCAAATAAGGTCCTGTGAGTTTTCTGACAACCAATCACACACCCTGGTGTGTATCTACAAATGTCAGACTCCCACTCAGGGATGACTGAACCAATGCTGATCAAAAACCAATAGCCAAACACAAATCTCACAAACAACATCCAAAGAAGTCCAACAAGCTCAGCCATGTGCAGGCAAACAGTGGATAAGCAATGTGACCCTAGACAGAACACGAATACACAACATTTTCACCCTGGACAAATGCACAGACACCATACCCCAACCCAATCAAAAATTGCATTATCAAATGCCAATCATGAACACTAACTGTGATCAATGGGACAAATCAGCTAACACAGACATAGACATCACACCAGTTATCAAGTGAGCATGGTGTCAATGTGTACCACAAGCATGCACACGCACAATCCTGACAAGTGACAGGGCAAACATAGGAGGACATAGCACTATTGTGCACTCAAAACAAACTCATGAACAAGACTCCACATTGCTGCATGTGACATGTGCACAAGAAATGCACACTACACATTCAACACACATCTGAATGTATTACAATGCACAAACTACTCTCACACAATGCCATGCAAATAGAACATCACACACACATGCACCTGTCAGTAGAAAGAGCCAACACAGGCCAAACACTGCATCCATCAACCACAAAAACACAACATATGCAAAAAACAATTCATCACATAGTCAACTCAGCTGGACATCAGGGGGATGCACACCTGGCAAGTACAAGGCACATACACTGACAGCACTGCATGCACAGTAAGCAGTGTGTGACCACCAACAAAACCAGTAGCACACATATCTGAGTGCTCCACCATGAACTTCCACACCACTAATCATCACATCACACAGATCACATCGCACTCAGGACGGGTAGCAGTACCTCAGCAAACAGACATACAGCTTAGCCATCACCCACAGCTGCACAACTCAGGATAACCCAGATGCAAACAACATGACTAGAGGACCGTGCTGCTCAAACATATGCACTGCACATGAGCAACCATGACTGCAACCAAGTAGAAGAAAATAACACATAACTAATTGTGAAACTGTCCTGAGTGGCACATTGGTCCTGTACACAGATCATCCTCCCCCAGTATAGTGTCACACTATGAAGTGTTGGGGAGGGTCACACACTGGCAAGGCATGGGGTGGAAGACATGAGACTGAAGTGGTGTGTACATCAGTATTGGACAGGTGAGGAGTGTACAGTGCAAAAACACATACAGGAGTAACTCACAATGTGTAGGCATCAGAGGCACCTATAGGGGATGGTATGACTCCTCATGCCACATACTAAACTTGTCCCTAAAATGTGTCAAGTGACAGCAATGCATGAGAAAACTCACAAATAATGTCAGTGTGGCTGAGCAGGTCAGCACAGTGAGCACAAACTTAAACAAGACCTATGGCTGATCAACAAAACACAACACAGACTTTGCAGTGACACACTCTGCATACTCACAAATGACAGCGACAACAAGTAGGTGTACCCCAGTATTGCAAGGTCACACCGACACACTGCACAGAGCTCAACCTACAAGTCCTACATGTGCCCACAATCTGAAGCACATGTCTGATAATGTAAACAAACAGGCACTCATTACCTGGATCATACATGTGTATAGGTGTCATGTGCAGGGGCAAATACACCTCAACACTTCTGACAATGACAGGCCAATCACACTGTATGACTACTCAAGTGTACACATTGAAATGTACCCATGTGACTATGAAGACAGGCCTACACAAGATGCCTACACACCAACACTGCTGTGCACACATCAAGAAAGATCCCACAGACATGACGGACCCTGGCCACCCTGTAAGTCACACTGTGGATAGAATTCCCCTCTGTGGTGGTACTGCATCCTAATATGACATGTCTACAATTTTGCGAACCTGACTATAGAATGATCATGATAAGAGTAGATCATCACAAACAACCATCATTGCACCCCTAAGCCTCAGAGTCAAGAATCACTAAAGTGCCAGTAACCTCTGGCAACCTCTGAAAATGCAAATCAAGTATTTGCCTATGTGAATGTGGCCTACAGAGCATGTGTCAAATGAACATATACCCATACATTAAACTTTAGATTTAGCAAGGGCAGCGACAAAGCAGACAGCATGAGTAAATGTTTTTATTATATAATCTCCGGATAGGCAGCAAAAGTGCAAAACAGCAAGGCCATTGGCCAGTAGAAATATCCAGTATGCACATGTGTGCATGACAAACTGCACAGGAAATGGGCATCAAAAGTACAAAACAGCAAGGCCATTGGCCAGTAGAAATATCTAGTATGCACATGTGTGCATGACAAACTGCACAGGAAATGGGCATCAAAAGTACAACTTGGCTTAAATATTTGGCTTTAAGTCGAACTAGGAGGGGGCTGATTGTCGGGGCCAGTTGGCGGACTGGACCTGGGAGAGAGAGAACCGGCTGAGGTAGAGGCATCCGTGGCTGTGGGAGCCTGAGGGCTGCTTGGACTGGATGGAGTGGTGGCACAGGGAGGTGGAGACATGCTGCGTGGAGGCACAGTGGATGAGGGTGAATGTTGAGGGCTGGGTCTCAACTGTTTGGGGATTTGATAGCCCACAAGTGTCTTGGCCGGAGTGGGAAGTGAGGTGGGCGCAACAGCCTCACTCTCCACCAAAGGTGTATCAGGTGCAGGTGGCTCTCCCCGTGGGGATTTGCTGGACCTGGTGGTACGCTTGGGGTGGCCTTGCCTCTTCCCCTGCATCCCCTGTTATCAAGGTAAACCCCCCACTTTGCTCTCTTGTCCCTGCTTCACAGGGGTGTGGGTGGGAGTTGACGTTGTGTGTGAATCTGCCTTTGAAATGTGTTTGGGCTTAGTCGTTGCAGGCACCAGGTTCACAGCAGACAGGGCAAGTGTTTGTGGGTCTTTGGGAGCAGGTGTGGGGTGGGGAGTGCCCTTGGATAGTGGTGATTTTGATGAATGTGATGTTGATGCCTGCTTCCTGGCCTGATGCCCCTGAGTGTCACATGAGGGCTTTTGGTTTTGCGCTCATGTGTGCCCGTTTTGTGTTGTGGTGATGGTGTCTGTGGTCTTGTATGCTTCGAGTGCTGCTGTTGTGTGCTGCGTGTGGAGGACTTGGTGCCTGAGGGCTCTGGCGTGTGGGCACTCTCGTCAGGTGGTGCCACTGGCAGGGTGGTTGCTGAAGGGACAGGAGCTGGACTGCGAGCCTGTGACTGCTGAATGGCTGCCGTCACTGTGGAGGACAAAGACTGGACAGTTCGGTGTAGGCCACCCACATCAGAATGAATGCCCTCCATGAAGGCAACTACCTGTGTCAACTTCTTGTCATGATCCTGGAAGGCATTCAGGAGAGCAGTCTGACCCACACACAGCTGGCACAAAAGGTCTACCGCCTCCACACTGAGGGCACCAGGGGAGACAGGGGCAGGGGTAGCAGTGCCTGGGGGGAAGGAGACTCTACCCTTCCTAGGGCTGCGTGCACGGACAGCACTTGTGGGAGCATCCGGGAGGGTGGGCACTGGACGATGTGTGGCGGAAGATGAGGCAGATCTGGAACTTCCTGTGCCCGCCAACATTGAGGAGTCACCGCTGGAGTCTGAAGATGTGGAGGTTGTTGTTTCCGGGCGTGAATCATCCAGGGCACTCCTGTCCCCCTCCGAGACGCTGGTCACATCAGTGTCAGTGAACTCATGTGTAGCAGTCGTGCCAGAAGCTTCCCCACTGGTGTCCGTCCCCCGTCCTTCCCTGCCCTCGGTAGATGCTGCAAGAGACAGAGACATAGGCTCAGTATAGTGCCATAGTCAAAACATCATATGCAAGCAAAACACAAAACTTTAAAATGATACTCCCATGTTGGACTCCTCCATGTATATTCAGCATGTGCTACATTTATGCAATCATCAGAAGATGCATGGAAACATGCATAGTTGATAGTAATGCTCCATGTGGCGTTGACACAGCCAAATAGTTGGCCCTGTGCCTCCTTGTAACCACACATACCATTCTCTGTAAGCATACATACGTGCCTGTAGGTGAGATAGCTATACATCAAAACATGTTGTCTCTGTCATATATGGAGTCTCCTTAAGGGAACACCACAGATACTAACACCAAAATGTCCTTTTACAATGGCTACAAGCTCCTGATAACCACCATGTTGTGCCACGAAGCACAACTACAGTTGTACATTGGTGTCAGCTGTGTAGATGTCACAAATTATCTGTTGTGCACAGCACACATCTATGAATGTACACTAACATGATGCTCACTGCTGTTCACTGACAGGTTATGTCTATGACACTCATACTGCAGCATATTTCACAAGGCCACATCTCATCTGTCAATGACAAGGGTCATGGTCTTAAACACATGAGAAACAACATGTTGTACAAATGCAGTACAGCTGCACTCAACACTGAAGCACTTAGAAGCCATTGCATCACACTAGAGACATCACAGAGGTTCCCACTGGCTCACGGTTGGGATTCATGCAGTCACTCACACCCAAAGTCACACTTAGCTGAATACTCACCCCCAACTTGCTGCTGATGGGCCCTCAAGCGTCCATCCAGCTTTGGCTGTGTCACTGCCAAGATGCGGGCCATTAGTGGTGTCATGCTCCTGCGCGCCAACCTGCCACTCCGAGGGAGCACCCCCAGCGTCATCTCTGCCACGTTTTTGCTCAGCCGGCAGATGTCATCCCACCTCTTGTGACAGTGTGTGTGCCGTTGGTTGGAGACACCCAGAGCCGCACCTTGCATGCAATGGCCCTCCATATCGCCTTACGCTGGTGGACCTTAAGCTGCAGGCATGGGAGACAAGAAGAGGAAGTTTCAGTGACACTGTTTTATGTACCACTTCGTGTCAGTACAGGAGCATGAAAATACATAGCACACTAATACATAAATGTTGAGCAGAGGCCATACAGCATGACACGTAGTACACTTGCATCGTATAATCCCATAGAAATGTATACATGTATGATGATGGACATAGTACATGGCCATCTCATACACATGCAGAGTTCCAGCACAGCAACCAATGTGAAAATGACCCTCATCTGTGATGCAGTATGTGAGTGAGCATGACATACAATACATTGGGAATGATGTGTCGGGGCTGACTCACTGTGTCATAACACCACACACCCCTCAATGTCCTAGGCCAGTGAATGGCTACATGTGTCATGGTGGTCACATTTAGGGCCATGATCTGACATTCTCACACTCTTCTCACAAGGTGAAGGCCTGTCTTGTGCAATCCTCAGGCCTAAGATAGCTCATTGAGAAATAGGGTGCTGGACAACACATATGTTTCACTCATTCCATTTAGTGATGGGTCCTTGTAACATTGGGCAGTTTCTGTGCAGGCCAGAGGGACTCACACTGAGGTTAAACGTGGGCCATCAGAGAAATCACATGCATGTACAATATGAGAGGGTTAACAGTGCCTACACATGCGAGACTGAACAAATAATGTAATCAATAGAAGGATGACATCTCCAAATTACATTTATCTGATGTGTCATAGGTGAACTACCACCAAGAGTGTTACACACAGGCATTGTACTCTTGTGCATAATGCACACATCACCATAGGGGCAATTTGAGAACTGCACACACATCATTCAGTACCTTCTGGACAAAATACATTTGTAATGTCACTTCGACTGACTCAAACCAGCAGTGTAACTGTATGGCTGCAAAATACACTGCATGTCACTCCCATCCTTCAATGCAGTCTTGGGTCTGTGTAAATAAGGCTACACACCCCATTGACATGAAGTCAACATGCTAGGCAGTGTATCACACATTTACATTAACCAGTCTCAGACCAACGTTTGTTGTTTTTTGCAGAAGAAGGGCTGTAGAAGTGTCCATGTTGCCATCCTCCCCACATACTCAAATGCAATTCTTAATAGGCCATGTATGGAGCAGGCTATAGGAAAAATATGGATGCATGCACATTGACTTGCACTCACAGGCACATACTACTGCAGAGCAACATCATGTGAACATTCTGAGCACTCTCAAACTTTTATTCAGTAACACTTACCAGTACATCTGGCGCACCATACAGCCTCCCATTCTGTGCAAGGACCTCGTCCACCAGGACATCCAGCTCCTCTGTGGTGAAGGGACGGGCCCTGATGTTCTCAGTTCTCGCCATCACTGGGTCCAGAATACAGGATCAGCAGCAGTTGGTGGTGAAGAATGGCAGGCAGCAGTGTCTGAATGCAAGTGAAATGTGTGACTCTCTCACAGAGATTTATAGGCCCCTGGGGTTGTTTCAGTGGTACTCAGCTGCTGCAATTGGTCTGCCTGGTTAGCATTTTTCAATTGTATCCAATGCCCGGGCCCACGGTAGCGCAGCACGCCTACCGCGGGTTTCAAATATGTATTGCAGTACTGCGATCGTGGTTCACATTGGCTGCAATGCCATTGGCATTGGCGGTGTCACACCGCGGAGTCCAGGCGGCCGCTACCGCAATCCTGCATCTTTCAATTGTGGCCAATGCCCGGGCCCGCGGTAGTGGAGCACGCCTACCGCGGGTTTCAAATATGTATTGCAGTACCGCGATCGCGGTTCCCATTGGCTGCAATGCCAATGGCATTGGCGGTGTCACACCGCGGGGTCCAGGCGGTCGCTACCGCAATCCTGCATCTTTCAATTGTGGCCAATGACCGTGATCGCGGTGGCGGAGCACGCATACCGCACCTATGGACACAATATGCTCTAGCAATGGCAATAGCCAATTTTAATCATTGAACACTATACATATACAATGTATTACAGCACCTGTTTGCAAAATGTATTGCTAGTGTGACATTCAACTCACTGATGCCTACACATGCCATGTCAGTGCACATGATTATATGTATTGGCATGTACTTCCTCACATGTCACCTTTGATATTTGTGTGCATGTACACAGATTTGGTGTGTAATGGAGTCTCATATTTGTGAACATCTCAATGTGTGAGATGGCTAATCAACCCACAGTAATGATGGACTGACCACATAATGTGCCTATTTCACTGTGCACATTGCTGTATTGATTTTGGTAGTTGATCAGCTTACACACACTGTGCTCATTGTGTAGAAAAGTTGTGCTCTGTGCAACTTAAGCAAGAAGGTGTGGCAGGTACAGCAGCTACGTAGAAGTCAGCAGTGTTGCTGTTTCCAACATGTGCTGTGTCAACTACTCCCAGGGATGGGGACACAAGATGCAGGAGTGTACCATTTACCCTTAACATAGTCAGAATCTGTTTTGGAGGTAGTCAGTATGTACATACTGACCATATGTACGACTACATGAGATCAAGGTGTCTCTGCATGTGACTTGTGCATTAAGCTGTTGTTACAGTCCAGTCATTGTTGGCGCTGCGTCAGTCAAGATGTAAGATGTTTGAGACATCTCATAGGGGAATTAAATTGACATGTGTCCCCTTTCATATTATGTAGGAGACAACCAAATGTGCATCATCCGTTCCCAGTGCTGGCGAACATGGAGGCTGAGGACATCATAAGAAAATTCCGTCTGGATCGCCTTACCCTTCAAAACCTATGTGGTCAGTTGGAGCCCCATCTGAGGCCTCGCAGAACCTATCCGACTGCTTTGACACCAACAGTTAATGTGATGGCGGCCCTGCATTTCTTTGCAACTGGTTCGTTCCAGTACACGGTGGCCATCGCCGGTGGGATGTCTCAAGCGATGTTCAGCATGGTGCTACGTGATGTCCTGTCCGCAATGATGACATACAAGGACCGCTACATCCATTTTCCAAGGAGACATGAATTGGCAGCTGTGAAGGGTGATTTTTATGTCCTTGGCCACATACCTAATGTTGTTGGCGCCATTGACTGCACACAAGTTGGCCTGGTTCCACCACAGGCACGTGAGCACATATACAGGAACAGGAAGCATTTCCATTCCATTAATGTGCAAGTGGTATGCCAAGCGGATATGATTGTCTCCCATGTCTGTGCCAGATTTCTCGGATCAGCCCATGACTCCTACATACTGTGTAACAGCATCATCCCACAACTGATGGCAAATCTGCATCCGGAGCGTGCGTGGCTTGTTGGTGAGTACGCCGAGTCAAGTAGTGTGCTGTATGTGTGACATGCTGTTCTCAGCTACTGTTTATATTAGTAAATTGATCTCTGTATGTCACACCTAGGTGACTCTGCGTATCCCAGCCGGCCTTGGTTGCTGAACCCACTGAGGAATCCAAGGACCCCTGGTGAAGGCCGCTACAATGATGCACATAGGAGGACACGTCGTGTGGTGGAGCGTACTTTTGGGCTTCTGAAGTCTAGATTCCGGTGTCTGGACAAGAGCGGAGGTGCACTATTCTACTCTCCCCAAAAGGTGTGTCATATCGTAGTTGCATGCTGCATGCTCCACAACCTGGCCTTGCGCAAGGAGATCCCCCTGCTCCTGGACGATGATGAGCAGCAGATGCTCCCCCTGCAAACCCACATATGCCCAGTGACGACGATAGTGGAGAAGAGGAAGGTGTTGACCTGCGTCAACAGCTCATCGACAACTACTTCCCCTGAGTGTAAGTGACATTGTACAACAGTGACATCGTCTGTTGGCTTTGATGGTAGTGGCAAGGCATAGATGATCTTTTTGACTGCTGGCTGTGGTTGGCTCTGGGCTAATGGCTGATGTGTGTGGCACAGGGTATTTGTATCCAGGTACCTCATATCTATGTTGATGTTGTTGCTCATTGTTATGTGGGCTGGTTTTTGTACGTTGATGACTAGTGGTGTGTTTTAGCTGTAATGGCATCACCTGACAAGTAAATGTCATTCTCTTGTGTCTTTCTAGGTTCCTTCACCCTCTCAATGCCTCGTCACAATCAGAGCTTGTAGTACATTGGAATCTGAGTTGACATTGTACATACTGTGATAAACATGGAGCTGACACAAAGACATAGGTGTGTAAAGAGTGTTTATTTACAATAACTATTTGTAACAGAGAAGTGATTATTTACAAAATTGTGCCAAGTGAATTTATGAGTTGTCAGTGATGGGAAATGAGACAAATAGAGTAGTCACCACATTGATGTAGTCACACAGTCCAACAGACTCCTACCATCAACATGGCAATGTGGGTAAGGATAGTTAACAAAGTCAATGTCAAGGGGAACACAGGTGCCATCATGGCTGGCTCAGCGACTTGCGTTTGGATGGTGCATGGCCACGTGATCCTCCGCTGGTGTTTCTCGGATGGTCCCTCGTGCGTTTGGCAGGGGGGCCCTCTGCTGCAGGCTCAGCGGTGTCTGAGGAGTCATTTTGTTGCAGCTCACCCCTCTCTGTGGCCGCAGCTGAGGTGGTGGGAGTATCAGCATGCGGGCCACTGGAGGGGGGTTGAGCTGTCATATGGGCTGCATGTCTGTCCCTCAGAACACCCACAAGCTGGCCCATGAGGACCACAAGTTGGCCCATACGTGTGTCCATGGACCTCAGCAGCAGACGGAGCTCACGCACTTCTTCCACAACCTGGCCCATCTGTCTCTGGTTCTGTTCATATGCCCCAAGGACTCTTGCGATGGTGGCCAGGGCTTTGGTCTCAGTGTCCTCCTGTATTTGTCCCCCAGTTGCCTTCCCACCTGCCCTGCTGACACGGACCTGTGGCATTGGCACTGGACGCACCCACACACTCCCCTGGCATCCTCTGATTGTGTTGTGGTGTTGGTAACCACTGAGGCAGGGAGAGTGTTGCAGGCAGCAGTGGTGATGGTGGTGGTGGAGGCCACACAGGTCGTTGTAGCAGGGGTCAGCGCTGTTGTTGTTGCTATGGTGGTGGTGGGGACAATGAGGGCCTGAGACGTGGTGCGCCCTGGCAGTCCGGAGGGGCCAGGTTGTTGCTCCTCATCCGAGAAACGTAGGGAGTCTGCATCCGAGAGTTCATGTTCCGGGGGGGGAGACAGGCTCTGCAGGTTGGTGGGGTTTTCTGCTGTAGTTGCTTGTGGATCTCCTGTTGAACAGAGGTTAAATGGTCACTGAAGTGCACTCCACAAGCTTGGTGTTAGACTTTTGGATGTTACATTTGATACACCAAACACTTTACATTGCAATCACTTGGTATGGCATAGCAAAACCAAAGGGGATGATGGACGGAGTGTTGAACATTGCAAGCACTCACCCCCAGTCAACTGATCTGGGTTTAATCCATCATCATTATTTAGCTCACTCCGCCACCCCAGTTCAGACATGGCCATATGCAAATCAGTCTGACCCTGTGCCTTATTGGGAACAGTCCAGCCCGAACTGCCAAGCCATGTCTTCCCTGGACCGGAAACAAGCATCCTGGGACCGGTTTCTGGCTTACAGCCGTCATCAGCCAGGCTATCTTGAATCCAGTGGCAAAGTGAGCAAGGGACCCACGTCTGGGCATACCCTGCCAACTTAGGGCGAACTTAGCAAAACCAAAGGGGATGATGGACGGAGTGTTGAACATTGCAAGCACTCACCCCCAGTCAACTGATCTGGGTTTAATCCATCATCATTCTTTAGCTCACTCCGCCACCCCAGTTCAGACATGGCCATGACATGATGTTGAGGTACATACATTACTTGTCCATGGTGTGACATGCAAATTGAAACCATGTGCCACGTACAGATTGTGTGATTACAAGGACATGTCATCATCTAACAACTTGCGGAACATCAACTTTATGTAATGCGTCTTTTTGTTTGCTCTTCATGGAATCAATTTCAGCTAAGCAAGAACTAGCCATTGGAATGTTATACATACCTTTTTCATATAATGTACTTTACTTTGTTTGTCAGATTGACCATGCATGCTTCGTGTTCATATGGGCCTTCATGCTCTGACACCATGGCACTTACACATTGCATTCTGTGCTGTGCATGATTGTGCCATGAATTACTTTCACATGTGACTTGGTGAGTCAAAGTTTGATTTCTGTGACAGTTACGTGCGCTTAGCTGTCTGCATACTGGATGTGGCTTTTGGAACTATGCCAAGTTGGCTGACATGTGAGTGCTGGTGTGGTCATCTGGCTCCATGCTTTTTGAGAAGGATGGCAGAGTGCATGCACTGAATACCTACCTGTTCGGTGACACAGTGGAGGGAAATGGCTGCCACATGGTTCTGGGTGGGGGGAGTGCTCCATCCTGCTCAGCTGTGGGACACAGGGCCTGGGAGGATTTGTAGTGCACGCTTCCCACCCACAAACACCCCTCCCTGTTCAGAAGGCTACCTACCTGTTATGTGAAGGTGAGCAATGCAATGGCTGCCACATGGTTCTGGGTGGGGGGAGTGTTCCATCCTGCTCAGGGGTGAGACAAGAGAGCATGAGAAGGCTGACTACCTGTAAGTTTGAGAAGAGCAATGAAATGGCTGCCACATGGTTCTGGGTGTGGGAGTGTACCATCCTGCTCAGCTGTGGGACAATGGGGCCTGGTGGGAGTTGTAGTGCTGGCTTCCCACCCACAAACCCCCCTCCCTGTTAAGATGGCTACCTACCTGTAAGTTTGATGAGTGCAATGAAATGGCTGCCACATGGTTGGGGGGGCGTGCTCCATCCTGCTCAGCTGTGGGACAAGGGGGCCTGGTGGGAGTTGTAGTGATGGCTTCCCACCCACAAACACCCCTCCCTGTTCAGAAGGCTACCTACCTGTTAGGTGAAGGTGAGCAATTCAATGGCTGCCATATGGTTATGAGTGGGAGGAGTGTACCATCCTGCTCAGCTGTGGGACAAGGGGGCATGGTGGGAGTTGTAGTGCTGGCTGCCTGTACACATGCCCCCATGGAAATATTGCTAGCTACCTTTGGGGTGATTCAGAGGAAGGAAATGTTAGATGTGTGAGACATGTGTTGGGAAGAGTGTGTTGTACGTAAGTGCATTTGTGTTTAGGAAGTGTAGCTTTCTAGTTGTGCAAGACAGTACATAGCAGTATAATGGGAGACATTTGTTGGTACTTACCAGCCTCCACTCCCCCGGGTATTCCTGTGAGACTCTCTGGATGCAGTACGGCAAGCACCTTCTCCTCCCATTCGTTGAATGTTAGTGGTGGAATGGGAGGACCACCGCCAGTCCTCTGAGCCAGCTCATGGTTCTTGTTGGCACGCTCTTTCACCCTGGTCTTGAGGTCATGCCACCTCCTCCTGATGTCCTTCAGGGTGCGCGGGGTGGTCCCTACTGCATTGACTTTGTTGACTATCCTTTCCCACATCTGATTTTTTCTGGCTACTGGTGTCTGTTGGACCATGCTTCCAAACAAATGTGGTTCTACTCTGATTATCTCATCTACCATCACTGACAACTCATTGTCAGTGAATTTGGGCATCTTCCTCTGTGCCAGGGTGTGTGATGTGCAAATGGGTGAGAAGTGCAGGTGTGAAGGTGGTGGTGGTGATGTGTGTGGTTGTGATGGTGTGATGTGTGCTGATTTGCCTCTCCTTTGTGCTGTGGGGTTGGGCCCTTCAGTGCTGGAGTTGTGCAAAGGATTCTGGGGAGGGAAGAGGCTGGTTTTATACTCAGCTATGTGGGTGGGTCAAAATGGAGTATTCATGTCAGGTGTGTTGTCTGGGTTGACCTGGGATTTGTATTTTTAACTTGCAATGGGGATGTGTCATTGGGGTGTGTTAGATGTTTTTTGAGACTGAGCCAGATATACAGCCACACTTGGTAGCCTTGTTGTGTGGTTGCTTTCGACCACCATTGCTCTTTCCGTGCGACCGCAGCGGTCAAAATGCAATAGTCCTTCCGCCAGCTCTCCCATTGATCATTTGGTGCGATCACGGCGGTCGGAAACAACTGATCGTTCTGCTGGCACCGCCATCGTATCGTAATTTCACTTGCGGTCATTCTGCTGGTCCAACGGCGGTTTTTGGTCTTTCCGCAGCACATCCGACTGGTGCGGACGGATTTTCAGCTTTTACGGACGTTCCTGGCGGAGTTTCGTGGAATCCGGCCGCCGCGGTCGGATTTTTCTGGCAGTGCATCCTAATCTGACCGCCGGTTTTGCCACGGTACATGCGGATGGTTAATTTCCACTGCTACGGCGGTCGGAGTGCTTTTCCGTCCGCCATCGTAATCGGCCCCTTAGTGCGCTCTTTACACAGCAGGTGCAGATGTCGAGGGTGAACTATACCTCGCACATATTTTCACCAAAAACCACACCGCACTCCAGGAGAATCCGTTTTTTTAAATTGAATTTATTGTTAAACCATGTTAGCCCATTATGTCCCTAACAATGTCCCATAATGCCTCATAATGGGCTAACATGGTTTAACAATAAATAGAGAAAGAGAGGATGGACACACGATACCGTGAGCAAGACCATTTTTTGGTTGAAACGCGTTGGTGGTGGTGGCAATTGTGCTGTCACAATAAATTCAATTTAAGGAAACTGATTCTCCTGGAGTGCGGTGTAATTTTTGATGAAAGATATATATGAAAGGTACTTTGCGGCAGGCATCCCACTTGGGAGGTATATTTTGGACTACTGGTCCCATGATGCAATAGAGCTCACTCGAGCCAGACATCCTGCTTTATCAAAATAAAAGATGGACTTTGTGTAGCCCAGTTGTTTGAGATGTCATCAGTGATGTCATCAGTGATGTCACTGACCATGTCATGAATGATGTAATATGTGACGTCATCAGCAGTGCATTGCGGGGGCGCGAGTTATAGTTAGCTGAACTAACTATAACAGCGGAATTTCTATGGTTTTGTACGAGTGAAATGTCCAACTAACTATAACGTCCCTGAAACCTATGGTTTTTTCAGTTTATTTCTAAGGTTTTTTAAATGCTAATTTCTAACTATAACGTGCCTGAAACCTATGGTTTTTTCAGTGAATTTCAATGGTTTTTTAAATGCTAATTTCTAACTATAACGTCCCTGAAACCTATGGTTTTTTCAGTGAATTTCAAAGGTTTTTTAAATGCTAATTTCTAACTATAACATAGCAGTCGCGTTTTCAGAGTGGTGGAGAAAGGTGGGCGTGGCCTTCAAACACCTTTTAGCAATCCCACTGTGTGGGATTTAGCGGAAGTAACAGGAGGGATAGTTAGCCCCCAACGTCAATCTTGGGGGCCAACTACCCCTTTTATTACCTCCAGTAAGTCCCACACAGCAGGCTTGCTAACTTGTTATATCAGGCCCCACCCCTCCCTGCAGAACTATGCAAACGCGCCCCTGGCGTGTTCTAAGTTGGGGATTAAGTCCCTTGAATCCTGAGGGTCCCTGGGGCCAACTAGGCCACCAGGTACCTCCATTAAGCGCCACTGAGCTGCGTTGCAGAGAGGTGTAAACGGGCGTGGCTCAGACCACCTCTCTGCAACGCAGCTCTGTGGCGCTTACTGGAGGTACATGGTGGGCTAGTTGGCCCCAGGGACCCTCAGGATTGAAGAGGACTTAATCCCCCAATTTACAACGCGCCAGGGGAGCGTTAGCACACTTGTTATGTCAGGCCCCGCCCCTCCCTGCACCACTGTGCAAGCGCGCCCCTGGCGCATTGTAAGTTGGGGGATTAATTCCCCTTGAGTCCTGAGGGTCCCTGGGGCCAACTAGCCCACCAGGTACCTCCAGTAAGCACCACAGAGCTGCGTTGCAGAGAGGTGTAAAAAGGGGCGTGGCCTCAGACCACCTCTCTGCAACACAGCTCTGTGGCGCTTACTGGAGGTACCTGGTGGGCTAGTTGGCCCTCAGGGACCCTCAGCATTGAAGGGGACTTAATCCCCCAATTTACAATGTGCCAGGGGCCGCGTTTGCACACTTGCTATGTCAGGCCCTGCCCCCTCCCTGCACCACTGTGCAAACGCGCCCCCTGGCATGTTGTAAATTGGGGGATTAATTCCCCTTGAGTCCTGAGGGTCCCTGGGGGACAACTAGCCCACCAGGTACCTCCAGTAAGCGCCACAGAGCTGCGTTGCAGAGAGTTGTAAAAAGGGGCGTGGCCTCGGAACACCTCTCTGCAACGCAGCTCTGTGGCGCATACTGGAGGTACCTGGTGGGCTAGTTGGCCCCCAGGGACCCTCAGTATTCAAGGAGAATTAATTCCTCAACTTACAACGCGCCAGGGGCGCGTTTGCTGAGTGCTGCAGGGAGGGGCGGGGCCTCCGGCGCAATGCTGTTTTTTTTTTACAAGGGGGCTGTGTGGCCCCCTTCTTTACATTCTTTGTGGCCCTGGGGACCCCATTCCCCAGGGCCTGCTCTTTGTTTTACATTTTTTTTTAAAAACGGGAAGGGGACCATGTGGCCCCCCCTCCTGAGGCCAATTTTGGCCCCGGGGACCCCATCCCCCGGGGCATGGCCACATTTTTTTGGTTTGTTTTTTATTTTTTAAGGAGGGGGGCTGCGTGGCCCCCCTCCTAAGGCGTCTATTGGCCCCGGGGACC
Organism: Calotriton arnoldi; assembly: GCA_963921515.1. NCBI lineage: Eukaryota > Metazoa > Chordata > Amphibia > Caudata > Salamandridae > Calotriton > Calotriton arnoldi. The sequence continues at coordinate 1,566,653 of CAWUFW010002244.1, read as the reverse complement.
CCATCCCCCGGGGCTGTGCCTCTTTATTATTTTATTTATTTTTTATTTTAATATTAATGGGGGGCCGCGTGGCCCCCCTCCTGGGCCACTTCTGGCCCTGGGGACCCCATCCCCCGGGGCCGGCTCTTTGTGTTGGGGACCGTGGGGGGAGCCCCAATGCCCCCATGGTCCCGCCGGCTGCCCGCCTCCTGCGGGAGCCGGCATTGCTTTTGAGCAAGGGGAGCTGCTGACATGCAATCCTGCTTTGCTTCATTGTGGCGAGAGCAGGTTTTCCTCTCTCTCTGTCAGTCAGTCAGTATCTCTCTCAGTCAGTCAGTCTCTCTCTCAGTCAGTCAGTCTCTCTCTCAGTCAGTCAGTCTCTCTCTGTCAGTCAGTCTCTCTGAGTCAGTCAGTCTCTCTCTCTGTCAGTCGGTCTCTCTCAGTCAGTCTCTCTCCCTGTCAGTCAGTCTCTCTCTCTCTGTCAGTCAGTCTCTCTCTTTCAGTCAGTCTCTCAGTCAGTCAGTCTCTCTCAGTCAGTCAGTCTCTCAGTCAGTCAGTCTCTCAGTCCATCAGTCTCTCTCTCAGTCAGTTAGTCTCTCTCTCAGTCAGTCAGTCTCTCTCACTAAGTCAGTCTCTCTCAGTCAGTCAGTCTCTCTAAGTCAGTCTCTCTCAGTCAGTCTCTCTCTCTGTCAGTCTCTCTCTCAGTCAGTCAGTCTCTCTCAATCAGTCAGTCTCTCTCTCAGTCAATCAGTCTCTCTCAGTCAGTCAGTCTCTCTCAGTCAGTAAGTCTCTCTCTCTGTCAATCAGTCTCTCTCTCAGTCAGTCAGTCTCTCTCTGTCAGTCAGTCTCTCTCTCAGTCAGTCAGTCTCTCTCTCTGTCAGTCAGTCTCTCTCTCTCTCTGTCAGTCTCAGTCAGTCTCTCAGTCAGTCTCTCTCTCTGTCAGTCAATCTCTGTCAGTCAGTCTCTCTCTGTCAGTCAGTCTCTCTCTCAGTCAGCCAGTCTCTCTCTCTTAGTCAGTCTCTCTCTGTCAGTCAGTCTCTCTCTCAGTCAGTGTCTCTCTGTCAGTCAGTCTCTCTGTCAGTTAGTCAGTCTCTCTCTCTCTCTGTCAGTGTCTCTCTGTCAGTCAGTCTCTCTTAGTCAGTCAGTCTCTCTGTCAGTCAGTCAGTCACTCTCTCGGTCAGTCAGTCTCTCTCTCTCTCAGTCAGTCAGTCTCTCTCTGTCAGTCAGTCTCTCTCTCAGTCAGTCAGTCTCTCTCAGTCAGTCAGTCTCTCTCAGTCAGTCAGTCTCTCTGTCAGTCAGTCTCTCTCAGTCAGTCAGTCTCTCTCAGTCAGTCAGACTCTCTCAGTCAGTCAGACTCTCTCAGTCAGTCAGACTCTCTCTCTCTCTGTCAGTCTCTCTCTCTCTCTCTGTCAGTCTCTATCTCTGTGTCAGTCTCTCTCTGTCAGTCAGTCTCTCTCTGTCAGTCTCTCTCTGTCAGTCAGTCTCTCTCTCTCTGTCAGTCTCTCTCTCTGTCAGTCTCTCTCTCTCTCAGTCAGTCTCTCTGTCAGTTAGTCTCTCTCTGTCAGTCAGTCTCTCTCTCAGTCAGTCAGTCTCTCTGTCTCTCTCTCTGTCAGTCTCTCTCTCTCTCTCTCTCAGTCTCTCTGTCAGTCAGTCTCTCTCTGTCAGTCAGTCTCTCTCTCAGTCTCTCTCTCTGTCAGTCTCTCTCTCTCTCTGTCAGTCAGTCTCTCTGTCAGTCAGTCTCTCTCAGTCAGTCTCTCTCTGTAAGTCAGTCTCTCTCTGTCAGTCAGTCTCTCTGTCAGTCAGTCTGTCTCAGTCAGTCTCTCTCTCTGTCAGTCAGTCTCTCTCTGTCAGTCAGTCTCTCTGTGTCAGTCAGTCTCTCTCTCTGTCAGTCTCTCTCTCTCAGTCAGTCTCTCTCTCTCTGTCAGTCTCTCTCTCTCTCTCTCTCTCAGTCAGTCTCTCTGTCAGTTAGTCTCTCTCTGTCAGTCATTCTCTCTCTCAGTCAGTCAGTCTCTCTCTCAGACTCTCTCTCTGTCAGTCTCTCTGTCAGTCAGCCTCTCTCTGTCAGTCAGTCTCTCTATCAGTCTCTCTCTGTCAGTCTCTCTCTCTCTCTCTCTGTCAGTCAGTCTCTCTGTCAGTCAGTCTCTCTCAGTCAGTCAGTCTCTCTCTCTGTCAGTCAGTCTCTCTCTCTGTCAGTCAGTCTCTCTCTCTGTCAGTCAGTCTCTCTCTCAGTCAGTCTCTCTCAGTCAGTCAGTCTCTCTTAGTCAGTCAGTCAGTCTCTCTTAGTCAGTCAGTCTCTCTCTCTGTCAGTCAGTCTCTCTCAGTCAGTCAGTCTATCTCAGTCAGTCAGTCTCTCTCTCTGTCAGTCAGTCTCTCTCTCTGTCAGTCAGTCTCTCTCTCTGTCAGTCAGTCTCTCTCTCAGTCAGTCAGTCTCTCTCTGTCAGTCTCTCTCAGTCAGTCAGTCTTTCTTAGTCAGTCAGTCTCTCAGTCAGTCAGTCTCTCTCTCTCTGTCAGTCAGTCTCTCTCAGTCAGTCAGTCTCTCTCTTAGTCAGTCTCTCTCAGTCAGTCAGTCTCTCAGTCAGTCTCTCTCTCTGTCAGTCAGTCTCTCTCTGAGTCAGTCAGTCTCTCTCTCTGTCAGTCAGTCTCTCTCTCAGTCAGTCAGTCTGAGTCAGTCAGTCTCTCTGAGTCAGTCAGTCTCTCTCATTCAGTCAGTCTCTCTCTCAGTCAGTCTCTCTTTCAGTCAGTCAGTCTCTCTCTCAGTCAGTCTCTCTCTCTCTGTCAGTCAGTGTCTCTCTCTCTCTCTGTCAGTCTCAGTCAGTCAGTCTCTCTGTCTGTCAGTCAGTCTCTCTCAGTCAATCAGTCTCTCTCCCTGTCAGTCAGTCTCTCTCTCTCTCAGTCAGTCTCTCTCTCTGTCAGTCAGTCTCTCTCTTTCAGTCAGTCTCTCTCAGTCAGTCAGTCTCTCTCAGTCAGGCAGTCTCTCAGTCAGTCAGTCTCTCTCTCAGTCAGTCAGTCTCTCTCTCAGTCAGTCAGTCTCTCTCACTTAGTCAGTCTCTCTCAGTCAGTCAGTCTCTCTCAGTCAGTCAGTCTCTCTCTCAGTCAGTCAGTCTCTCTCAGTCAGTCAGTCTCTCTCAGTCAGTCAGTCTCTCTCTCAGTCAGTCAGTCTCTCTTAGTCAGTCAGTCTCTCTCAGTCAGTCAGTCTCTCGCTCTGTCAATCAGTCTCTCTCTCAGTCAGTCAGTCTCTCTCTGTCAGTCAGTCTCTCTCTCAGTCAGTCAGTCTCTCTCTCAGTCAGTCAGTCTCTCTCTCTGTCAGTCAGTCTCTCTCTCTCTCTCTGTCAGTCTCAGTCAGTCAGTCTCTCTCTCAGTCAGTCTCTCTCTCTGTCAGTCAGTCTCTGTCAGTCAGTCTCTCTCTGTCAGTCAGTCTCTCTCTCAATCAGCCAGTCTCTCTCTCTGTCAGTCAGTTTCTCTCTCTCTCTCTGTCAGTCTCTCTCAGTCAGTCAGTCTCTCTCAGTCAGTCTCTCTTAGTCAGTCTGTCTCTCTCAGTCAGTGTCTCTCTCTGTCAGTCAGTCTCTCTCTGTCAGTCAGTCTCTCTCTCTCTCAGTCAGTCTCTCTCTGTCAGTCAGTCTCTCAAAGTCAGTGTCTCTCTGTCAGTCAGTCTCTCTGTCAGTCAGTCAGTCTCTCTCTCTCTCTGTCAATGTCTCTCTGTCAGTCAGTCTCTCTCTCAATCAGTCAGTCTCTCAGTCAGTCAGTCACTCGGTCAGTCAGTCTCTCTCTCAGTCAGTCAGTCTCTCTCTGTCAGTCAGTCTCTCTCTCAGTCAGTCAGTCTCTCTCAGTCAGTCTCTGTCAGTCAGTCTCTCTCAGTCAGTCAGTCTCTCTCAGTCAGTCAGACTCTCTCAGTCAGTCAGACTCTCTCTCTCTGTCAGTCTCTCTCTCTCTCTGTCAGTCTCTCTCTCTGTGTCAGTCTCTCTCTGTCAGTCAGTCTCTCTGTCAGTCTCTCTCTGTCAGTCAGTCTCTCTCTGTCAGTCAGTCTCTCTCTCTCTGTCAGTCTCTCTCTCTGTCAGTCTCTCTCTCTCTGTCAGTCTCTTTCTCTCTTAGTCAGTCTCTCTGTCAGTTAGTCTCTCTCTGTCAGTCAGTCGCTCTCTCAGTCAGTCAGTCAGTCTCTCTGTCTCTCTCTCTGTCAGTCTCTCTCTCTCTGTCAGTCAGACTCTCTCTGTCAGTCAGTCTCTCTCTCAGTCTCTCTCTCTGTCAGTCTCTCTCTCTCTGTCAGTCAGTCTCTCTGTCAGTCATTCTCTCTCAGTCAGTCAGTCTCTCTCTGTCAGTCAGTCTCTCTGTCAGTCAGTCTATCTCTCTGTCAGTCTCTCTCTCTCTGTCAATCTCTCTCTCTCTCTCTGTCAGTCTCTCTCTCTCTCTCTCTCTCAGTCAGTCTCTCTGTCAGTCTCTCTCTGTCAGTCAGTCTCTCTCTCAGTCTCTCTCTCTGTCAGTCTCTCTCTCTCTCTCTGTCAGTCAGTCTCTCTGTCAGTCAGTCTCTCTCAGTCAGTCAGTCTCTCTCTCTGTCAGTCAGTCTCTCTCTCAGTCAGTCAGTCTCTCTCTCAGTCAGTCTCTCTCAGTCAGTCAGTCTCTCTCAGTCAGTCAGTCTCTCTCTCTGTCAGTCAGTCTCTCTGAGCCAGTCAGTCAGTCTCTCAGTCAGTCAGTCTCTCTCCTAGTCAGTCAGTCTCTCTCAGTCAGTCAGTCTCTCTCTCAGTCAGTCAGTCTCTCTCTCAGTCAGTCTCTCTCTCAGTCAGTCAGTCTCTCTCTCTGTCAGTCAGTCAGTCTCTCAGTCAGTCAGTCTCTCTCTTAGTCAGTCTCTCTCAGTCAGTCAGTCTCTCTCAGTCAGTCAGTCTCTCTCTCTGTCAGTCAGTCTCTCTCTCTCTCTGTCAGTCAGTCTCTCTCTCAGTCAGTCGGTCTCTCTCTCTGTCAGTCAGTCTCTCTCTCAGTCAGTCAGTCTGAGTCAGTCAGTCTCTCTGAGTCAGTCAGTCTCTCTCAGTCAGTCAGTCTCTCTCTCATTCAGTCAGTCTCTCTCTCAGTCAGTCTCTCTCTCAGTCAGTCAGTCTCTCTCTCAGTCAGTCTCTCTCTCTCTCTCTCTCTGTCAGTCAGTGTCTCTCTCTCTCTCTGTCAGTCTCAGTCAGTCTCTCTGTCAGTCAGTCTCTCTGTCAGTCAGTCTCTCTCTCTGTCAGTCAGTCTCTCTCTCAGTCAGTCAGTCTCTCTCTCAGTCAGTCAGTCTCTCTCTCTGTCAGTCTCAGTCAGTCTCTCTCTCTGTCAGTCAGTCTCTCTCAGTCAGTCTCTCTTAGTCAGTCTCTCTCAGTCAGTTAGTCTCTCTCTCTCAGTCAGTCTCTCTCTCTCAGTCAGTCTCTCTAAAGTCAGTCTCCCTCTCTCTCAGTCAGTCTCTCTCTCTCTCAGTCAGTCTCTCTCTGTCAGTCAGTCTCTCTCTCATTCAGTCAGTCTCTCTGTCAGTCAGTCTCTCTCTCTGTCAGTCTCAGTCAGTCTCTCAGTCAGTCAGTCTCTCTAAGTCAGTCACTCTCTCAGTCAGTCTCTCTCTCAGTCAGTCACTCTCTCAGTTAGTCTCTCTCTCTGTCAGTCAGTCTCTCTCTCAGTCAGTCTCTCTTAGTCAGTCTCTCTCAGTCAGTCAGTCTCTCTGTCAGTCTCTCTCTCTGTCAGTCTCTCTCTCAGTCAGTCTCTCTCTCTGTCAGTCAGTCTCTCTCTGTCAGTCAGTCTCTCTCTGTCAGTCAGTCTCTCTCTCAGTCAGTCTCTCTCTCAGTCAGTCAGTCTCGCTGTCAGTCAGTCTCACTGTCAGTCAGTCTCTCTCTCTCAGTCAATCTCTCTCTCTCAGTCAGTCAGTCTCTCTGTCAGTCAGTCTTTCTGTCAGTCAGTCTCTCTGTCAGTCAGTCTCTCTCAGTCAGTCAGTCTCTCTCTACCTCAGTCAGTCAGTATCTCTCTCTCTCAGTCAGTCAGTCTCTCTGTCTGTCAGTCTCTCTCTCTCTGTCAGTCTCTCTCTGTCAGTCAGTCTCTCTCTCTCTGTCAGTCTCTCTCTGTCAGTCAGTCTCTCTCTGTCAGTCAGTATCTCTCTCAGTCAGTCAGTCTCTCTCTCAGTCAGTCAGTCTCTCTCTCTCAGTCAGTCTCTCTCTCTGTCAGTCTCTCTCTCTCTCTGTCAGTCTCTCTCTCAGTCAGTCAGTCTCTCTGTTAGTCAGTCTCTCTCTGTCGTTCAGTCTCTCAGTCAGTCTCTCTCTCTCAGTCAGTCTCTCTCTCTCTCTCTCTCTCTCTCTGTCAGTCTCTCTCTCTACCTGTCAGTCTCTCTCTGTCAGTCAGTCTCTCTCTCAGTCAGTCAGTGTCTCTCTCAGTCAGTCTCTCTCTGAGTCAGTCAGTCTCTCTCAGTCAGTCAGTCTCTCTCTCATTCAGTCAGTCTCTCTCTCAGTCAGTCTCTCTCTCAGTCAGTCAGTCTCTCTCTCAGTCAGTCTCTCTCTCTCTCTGTCAGTCAGTGTCTCTCTCTCTGTCAGTCTCAGTCAGTCTCTCTGTCAGTCAGTCTCTCTGTCAGTCAGTCTCTCTCTGTCAGTCAGTCTCTCTCTCAGTCAGTCAGTCTCTCTCTCAGTCAGTCAGTCTCTCTCTCTGTCAGTCTCAGTCAGTCTCTCTCTCTCTGTCAGTCAGTCTCTCTCAGTCAGTCTCTCTTAGTCAGTCTCTCTCAGTCAGTTAGTCTCTCTCTCTCTCAGTCAGTCTCTCTCTCTCAGTCAGTCTCTCTAAAGTCAGTCTCCCTCTCTCTCAGTCAGTCTCTCTCTCTCTCAGTCAGTCTCTCTCTGTCAGTCAGTCTCTCTCTCATTCAGTCAGTCTCTCTGTCGGTCAGTCTCTCTCTCTCTGTCAGTCTCAGTCAATCTCTCAGTCGGTCAGTCTCTCTAAGTCAGTCACTCTCTCAGTCAGTCTCTCTCTCAGTCAGTCACTCTCTCAGTTAGTCTCTCTCTCTGTCAGTCAGTCTCTCTCAGTCAGTCTCTCTCAGTCAGTCAGTCTCTCTGTCAGTCTCTCTCTCTGTCAGTCTCTCTCTCAGTCAGTCTCTCTCTCTGTCAGTCAGTCTCTCTCTGTCAGTCAGTCTCTCTCTCAGTCAGTCTCTCTCTCAGTCAGTCAGTCTCGCTGTCAGTCAGTCTCACTGTCAGTCAGTCTCTCTCTCTCAGTCAATCTCTCTCTCTCAGTCAGTCAGTCTCTCTGTCAGTCAGTCTGTCTGTCAGTCAGTCTCTCTGTCAGTCAGTCTCTCTCAGTCAGTCAGTCTCTCTGTCTGTCAGTCTCTCTCTCTCTGTCAGTCTCTCTCTGTCAGTCAGTCTCTCTCTGTCAGTCAGTATCTCTCTGTCAGTCAGTCTCTCTCTCAGTCAGTCAGTCTCTCTCTCAGTCAGTCTCTCTCTCTCTGTCAGTCTCTCTCTCTGTCAGTCTCTCTCTCTGTCAGTCTCTCTCTCAGTCAGTCAGTCTCTCTGTTAGTCAGTCTCTCTCTGTCATTCAGTCTCTCTGTCAGTCTCTCTCTCTCAGTCAGTCTCTCTCTCTCTCTCTCTCTGTCAGTCTCTCTCTCTCTCCCTGTCAGTCAGTCTCTCTCTCAGTCAGTCAGTGTCTCTCTCAGTCAGTCTCTCTCTCAGTCAGTCAGTCTCACTCTCTCTCTCTACAACATACCTTAGAAACATTGCCAATATCTCTGGCTAAACACTTATAAGGTCCCAACGGCGAGACCTATTGGCGATGCTAATGCTTGCTTTTTAGTTTTTCTTCTGGATTCGCGTACCCAGCGCAAATTCGGACGTTTCTTAAAATGTTTTTGGGCTGGGGGTCCTTGTGGGACCCCCTGAGCAGGCCTAGGGGGTCAGGGTGTTCCTACCCTGCCCCCTTTTCTTGTTTTTCATCTTTGTTTAACTGTTTTCTTATGACTCTGGTTCAACCTAGTCCCAAGATGGCTGCCAGCATTTCCTGGATGAAGTGCTGACAGCCAATCAGATTTCACGATGACATGTGTGGTTAGGCTTCGCCCAGATATCGATATTTCTTTTTCCTTTAATATTTCAAAAACTACTGAACGCGTTTACACCATTTAACAAAAAGGACTCTTTCTGAACCAAGACCTACCTTTTTGCCAAATTTGGTGTAATTCCGTTCAGCAGTTCGGGCTGTAGCTTTGTCTAAAGTTTCCTATGGAAAATAACATGGGGAAAACGCGTTTTGGGACCCCCCTTTTTTCTCGGCCCCCGCTTGGCGAATCACCCCGAAACTTTCTGACCGGAGCTGATCACTAGTTTTGAAAAATTTGCGAAGATTTGTCAACCGGCGCCATGTTATTGGGAAAACAAAAAACGCTTTTCCTATGGAAACTAGGTCCTAACTATAACTACCTACTGGCGACCGCCAGTAGGTAATATATATATATATCCATACCAGTTGCTCTGCAATGAGGACGCACTCGAGCAGCACCTTACTTCAAACAAGTATTTATTCTCCAGAAAACAGATCCATGCATTCTGCTAGTTATCATAGTCCTCCTGACGCGTTTCGGAATTTACATCCCTTATTCATAGGCGTGGCTCAGATGCTCGCATTGCTACTGGCACAGCTATATATAATTGCTCGCCCTCCAATGGGCTACTCAAATGAATTATCCCCCGTTGCTTGCTGGGATTTGTAGTGTGTCAATAGCAGAAGTATTTCCCCAAATGGGCGCAGCATTATCTCGAGCCCATAACATTAATTCACGACCCTAAAATGGGCTTCAGAATGCAAATCCATTGTCAATTTCCAAGGAGTGTTGCTCCACTTTCTGACATCGGCATAATTCCAAGCCCGTGGCCCCTCTTACAATCACTTGGGTGGTGCAGTCCTCCATGGTCAAGCCGCCGTGAATAATGTTCATACCAGTTGCTCTGCAACAAGGACGCACTCGAGCAGTACCTAACTTCAAACAAGTATTTATTCTCCAGAAAACAGATGCATGCATTCTGCTAATTATCATAGTCCGCCTGAGGCGTTTTGTAATATACATCCCTTATTCATAGGCGTGGCTCAGATGCTCGCATTGCTACTGGCACAGCTATATATAATTGCTCGCCCTCCAATGGGCTACTCAAATGAGTTATCCCCCCTTGCTTGCTGGGATTTGTAGTGTGTCAATAGCAGAAGTCTTTGACCAAATGGGCGCTGAATTATCTCGATCCCATAACATTAATTCACGACCCTCCAATGGGCTTCAGAATGCGAATCCGTTGTCAATTTCCAAGGAGTGCTGCTCCACTTTACCAGTTGCTCTGCCAGTAGCAATGCGAGCATCTGAGCCACGCCTATGAATAAGGGATGTAAATTCGGAAACGCGTCAGGCGAACTATGATAATTAGCAGAATGCATGCATTTGTTTTCTGGAGAATAAATACTTGTTTGAAGTAAGGTGCTGCTCGAGTGAGTCCTCGTTGCAGAGCAACTGGTATGGACATTATTCATGGCGGCTCGACCGTGGAGGACTGCACCACCCGAGTGATTGTAAGAGGGGCCACGGGGCTTGGAATTATGCCGATGTCAGAAAGTGGAGCAGCACTCCTTGGAAATTGACAACGGATTCGCATTCTGAAGCCCATTGGAGGGTAGTGAATTAATGTTATGGTCTCGAGATAATGCAGCGCCCATTTGGGCAAAGACTTCTGCTATTGACACACTACAAATCCCAGCAAGCAACGGGGGATAACTCATTTGAGTAGCCCATTGGAGGGCGAGCAAATATATATAGCTGTGCCAGTAGCAATGCGAGCATCTGAGCCACGACTATGAATAAGGGATGTAAATTCCGAAACGCGTCAGGCAGACTATGATAATTAGCAGAATGCATGCATTTGTTTTCTGGAGAATAAATACTTGTTTGAAGTAAGGTGCTGCTCGAGTGAGTCCTCGTTGCAGAGCAACTGGTATGGACATTATTCACGGCGGCTCGACCGTGGAGGACTGCATCACCCGAGTGATTGTAAGAGGGGCCACAGGGCTTGGAATTATGCCGATGCCAGAAAGTGGAGCAGCACTCCTTGGAAATTGACAACTGATTCGCATTCTGAAGCCCATTGGAGGGTAGTGAATTAATGTTATGGTCTCGAGATAATGCAGCGCCCATTTGGGCAAAGACTTCTGCTATTAACACACTACAAATCCCAGCAAGCAACGGGGGATAACTCATTTGAGTAGCCCATTGGAGGGCGAGCAATTATATATAGCTGTGCCAGTAGCAATGCGAGCATCTGAGCCACGCCTATGAATAAGGGATGTAAATTCCGAAACGCGTCAGGCAGACTATGATAATTAGCAGAATGCATGGATCTGTTTTCTGGAGAATAAATACTTGTTTGAAGTAAGGTGCTGCTCGAGTGCGTCCTCGTTGCAGAGCAACTGGTATGGACATATATATATATATATATTTATTTATTTATTTGGTGGAAATACTGGTTAATAATCACCTTCTTCAGGACAACACAAATGGTATTAGCTCCCACAGATTTTCAAAAACCATCAATAGGTAAAATTTCCAGGGCAATAAAGCTCCTAATACTTCATTATATTTACAAGCAATTTGACGAGAAGTTCTGATCACCGTTTCATTGGACAGGCGGAAAGTGCATTATGTAATCCACTGATGACTACATAACTGATTCTGAGGGTCTGTTAAAAATCCTTCATTTTAGAATCAGGACTGGCCCCAAAATAAAGCACTCAAGGTCTTTCTATTGCTCAAGAGTCCTTTCCGACAAGCCAACCTATAAGTCCAAATTTAATAACCTGGTTAAGGAGGTCAAGGTCTTCACAAGCAACCGACTCGCCACTGCCTCAAACTTGCTCGCCTGGTATCCTCCTCAACTGCTTTCGAAATTTAAAAAAAAAACAAATCTCAATCCTTGTGGTACCTTTTTATGGTGAGTAGGTGGCTTGGAATGTAGGTTGTATGTATGGCAAGATTTTAATTATTGAGTTATTGAGTTTTTGATTACTCACCCTAAGGGGAATTTTGTTAAATTTACTCTAGAGTAGAAACGGACCATAAGTCCTGTGCCCTTTTTCCTCCTGCACTAATATCCTAATGACACATTGTGAAGCTCATAGTATCCTCAAGGAGGTTAGTAACATAATTAATAGTCCCACATTCTCATTCCAGTTCAAATGATTTCTTTATTTGATGAAAGTAAATCCTTCCAATTAGACCATGTTCTTCCAATGTATTCGTTCATTATATCTCTTACGAAATTGGTACATACACAGCCAACACGTGTTTCGAGGAATCTCTTTTTTCTCAAGGCTGCAAAGAAAACATAAGCATAAAGATTTCATAAACTCCAAACACAGCCTATATTGATCACGCAGTACTGCTAGCCCTTACGCCGGACACACTGAGACATCAGGTGGACCGATTTGCCTCTTTTATGCAAATCTCAATTTAAAAAACAATTACACCGAGTCGCATATCATGTCCTGCGGACCTGGCAAATCAAGGTTAAACAAAATCAACATCAATGGGCAAGCACTAACGAGTGTGGATAATTTTTGGTACTTAGGCTTGACTTTTAGTTCTTCAGGGTCATGGAACCCCCATCTTGCTCATGCTAGTCTCAAACTCAGTAGACCTGCAGGGACAGTTTGTAATTTTATCAGCCCAGGTATTAAAGGTACTGTCTCACCAGCATGAAGGTGTACAATTCACAGTGTATCAGTGCAGCTACTTATGGTGCAGGAGTGTGGGGCTTTATTAAATGTTGCTCCTTACAGGCAGAGAAAAATCGTTTTCTCAGGCGGTTGTTGACTTTACCACTAACCACCTCTAGTTTCATCATTCATTCGGAGCTAAACCAGGGTTTAATTTCTGATAGGGTACAGTTGTTGCCACTTTTATTATGGGTTAGCATCTGGACAAACCCAGCAGCAAAGTTATGTAGGGATATCATCCTCAATTGTCTCACACTGGATAAGGCTTTCTCTAGCCCATGGCTGAGATATATAAGGGATACTTCAGCTACTCTAGGATTATCTTCCTGGTTTACTGAACCCAGCGATAATTCCAAAACTGATAAGAGAGATGTAAAAGTATTATTCATGGAGTACTGTGTGGAGACAAGAATGAAGAGTGAGTTAGTGAAACCATCAGTCCTGAACTATTACAGATCCTTAGTCGTAGGTGAACTCCCTATGTATCTATCTTGAAATCTCACATAATGGGAGCTATCACTTATTTATTGCTTCAGGGCAGGCTCAATCTATTGGTCTCTGTTTTTTAAAAGTTCATTAGGTCTAGAGGGCAACTGGTAAGCATATTTACAAGCCCCTATCACCACCACAACGTCACTTTTCTCGACGTTGTGGTGGTGATAGGGGCTTCACATTATTCACAAGGTGGCGTTAAGCAACTTAAGGTGGCTTAACCCGCCTTGTGAATAAGGCACCCTTTCACGTTATACTTAGCGTGAAAGGGGCGGGCAATAGGTGTTGTGGTGGGTGTTCCACCACAACACCCATTGATTTTGACGCTGCCCCATATTTACAAGGGTGGCGTAAATATGGGGCAGTGCCAAAATTAAGACAAGGGAAAACTTGGTCTTACCCTGGCGCAATGAGGAGAAATGTTTAATTTCTCCTCATTTTTGCTTTTTCCATGTGTGCTGCGTTGTGCAGCACACATAGAAACAGCAAAACGCCATTGATTTTTTATGTGCAGGAAGGAAAATGACATTTTGCCACTTCTATGTGTGCTGCATTAAGTAGCACACATAGAAGTTTTAAAACACCATTTCAGATTGTTTATGTGCAGGAAGGGGCACCTTCCTTCACAAAAACAATCATTTCCCTCAACGCAGGCACCCTTGCACTAAGGTGCAAGCGTGCCTGCATTGGCACTAGGCAGCTAAATTAGCGCCAGCACAGGGGGACATGCAAAGCTGCACCGTATTCTTGTAAATACAGTGCAGCCCTGCATTTCAGAAGTGGCGGAGCGCGGCGTTAAGCCAAGGAGGCTAACGCTGCGCTCCGCCACTTCCTTGTAATTATGCTCCTTACTATCTACCTGCCCCTGCGACGATCACTCTGCACAATCACTTTTGCACTTTATGTTCTATTGCAATTTGTACAGTCTACCACGCTGCACTTTTTGAGACCCCTCTTATGTAAGCTAGGTTTTCAACTTTGTAGAGTAGCCCAGCTCCACTTACAGTTTTTAAATTTGCCTGAAATTTGCTACCGTGTCTGTGCCTTTTTGAAAGCATCCATGCAGGCTAGAAACACTATGACAGGATGAGTGCACTCTGGTCTTTGCATGTTTTTTATAATTCTTACCGTATTTTTTAATTGTTTGTATGTCATGGGCTCTTAGGTGGACTCCATTATACACTTGTTCTCTTGGGAGGAGACTGATTTTCTGTGTTAGCTCCTCTCTCTCCCTGTTTATTCATTCACGTTAAGGCAGTCATAATTCTTATTGAGCCTGACTTTAACAAGTGGAGCCACATTGAGGCGCCTCTTCTAACTCTTGCGCAGTAGGAGTACATTTGTTCTCCTTTTCCTTTATTTTATTTTCAGCTTCGGCTGACTGTGCTATGAGTGTATTGACGCCTCAAACTTTGAACGTGAATTGCATTTTTGGTTTTTATTAATTAGAATTTTTGTTGAAATGTGGAAGCCTCTAAACATGTCAATTTTTATATATTTTTAACCATTTTAACTTTATGTAAACTTGTTTTAAAATATTTTTGTGAGAACATGGATTTGTATTGTTTTTTTCTGCACATTTATGGTCTATTTTCAATTAGACCGAATAAAGAATTTGAAATGAGTTGAATAAGCATTCTTCCCACAAACAAAATAAACTCCAGGGATCACAGGATCAGTTCCGTCCAGAAATAACTTCCAACTCTCCTTAGCCTCAAAGGTATGATCACATTTTCTTTCACCCACAAAAATAGTACCGTGTTCATTCTTGTCATGGTGCATGCACAATTTCCCTTGGTGTTGCCAATCAAATGTCAATGCTCCCGTGTTTCCTGCTGTTTGGTGTCCCACTTCTTCTTGTGACCAACGTTTGACTTTAACTCCTCTGGTTGCTTTCCTTTACTGCTCTATATCTGTCTTCTACCTGCTCTAGAAATTTCTTTTCAATGTCAGTTAAAATTGATGTCAAATTATTTCTCTCTATGTGCGTAAGCTGTGTCCAAAGTGTTCACTGGTGTAAAATAACTATTTACAGTTTCAGCAATCTTAGCAAACAGATGCCTATTAAAATTCTTAAACAGCGGAACTTCTGAAAAGAATAAATCATAATTTGAATAATAATCCTGGAAGTGGCCTTGCCCATAGAAAAGATTCAGCAGTAAATTACATGTGATACCACATGGCAATGGTATGTGGTGATATGTAATTCCCTCAGCTACTGAAGCAGGTAACTGCATACAAACATAGCAATCCCTTGCCTCCATTTTGTTCACATATTCATATAACAAATTTGTGTAAGCATTTAATGTGTAATCTGCCCTAGATAAATCTCTGTGTTAATCCTGTCCCTCTAATTAATATAAATCTCCATCAACTTTGTGTGATAGTTTCTGCTCGGTTGTATGTTTCTCCTTTTCAGCATTAGTCGATCCTAAACTTAGCCCTAGAATTAGCACTATTAAAACTGACACTAAAAGCGTTACTCCTGCACTTATTATGTATCTACGTCTACGTCTAGTGTTATTCGTTTCCATATTGTTTAGACTCAGAACAAGTGGGTGAAGAAATAGCAGCAACAGAATCCTCTGTAATCTCCACCTGTGCAAAACATCAATACAGCAAACATCTCTATCTGTTTTTGACTCTATTTACAATGTATGTATAATCTTCGTGAGGCTTCCCTATCCCTACTCCATGTTATTCTAGGTTATCAACCCTAAATTTATTCTTCTTCCACTCGGGTCTAGCTATTCTTCTTTAAGCAACTCAACAAAGTTCATTCATTGTCTCTGATAATATAAGGACCAAGTTCATTTATGAGCATCTCTAGCAACATTACTTTCAGGCCATCAATGAGCACAGGAGACTCTTCTATGTTCAAATAGGGAAAATCAGTTATGTTTAGCACTTGGGGCCAGATGTACGATGGATTTTTGCATGCGCAAATGGGTTTTAGACCCGTTTGCTAATGCAAAAAACCTGTGGGCCATGTACTAACCCTATTTTGCGAGTCGCTAATTAAATAGCGACTCGCAAAATAGGGTTAGCGACTCGCTATTAGGAAGAGGCGTTCCGAGGGCGTCCCTTCCTAATAGCGAGTCTGAACCCTATGTAAGAATGTTTTGCAACCGCAATTGCGGTCGCAAAACACTCGCAGGTTTACCACCCTCTTCATGAGGGTGGTATACCATTCGCAAACATTTTTTCAGAGCTCACAGTGGTCCCAGGGACCACTACCTGCCCTTAAAAAATGAAACAAAAACGTTTCATTTTTTTAAGGAAAACGGGCTGCTTTTTTTTTTAAAAATGCTTTATTTAAAAGCCGTCCCAGACATGGAGGTCTGCTGACCCCAGCAGGCCACCATCCCTGAGAGTGCCAGCCATTCCCAATGGGGTCGCAAATTGCGACAGCCTCACTAATATGCATGAGGCATACAATTTGCGACCCCATTGGGAATTGCAAACAGTGTCTCAGACACTGTTGTACATTGGCAATTGCGTCTCGCAAATTGCAACTCGCAATTTGGCGCAATTTGCGAGTCGCAATTGCCAATGGTCGTACATCTGGCCCTTAGTTTCTCAAAGCACTCAATCTTGTCAGATACGGCTGTGAAAATGTAAACAAATGGTTCAAATCAGGATCCGAACATTTCAGCAGAATGTGCACTATTATTTCAGAATTTCCAGACGTCGTTCTCATTGTCATTAGTAACCAGGTAAGTCCACTCAGGAGAAGAGTACCTCTGACAAAGCACCCTCGATCTTTTGGACCTTCTGAGATCTGATCCCTCAGTCTCGTTTCCACTCAGCTCAGACTCACCAGATGCTTCAGCTATGGGTGCAAGATTTCTTTCAGAAGATAACTTCAACCTTCTCCTCCCTTTGCTCTTTGGCCAGCTTTCTGTTGCCACTGATCGTGATACCACAGCACTAGTACTTTCACTAGGGTCGGAGTCAGACTCGTTCATCACTACAGCATCAGCTCTTTCCGATTCAGGCTAAGCTTCAGACTCATCTAGGCCCTTTCTGTTTGTTCAATTGCTGTCTCAGGCTCTATCTGTTCCCCTTGGCTTGGCTGACCTCTTCCCGTGGCCTTTCGACTACAGCTGGCCTCTCTTCTGAGAGAGGCGCTGTTTCCTGTTCAAGGGGACACAGGACTCTATGAGTGTGGGACGCATGCACCCAATTAGGAAGACCACAACACTTCACGGCAGTCGTAGTCACCAAGATCACCTGGTAAGGACCACGTCACTGAGGCTCAAGGCAGTTTTTTCACCACGAACTAGTCCCCCAGACTAAGGTCATGGCACTGCTACTGATGTGGCGGTGCTGTTGTCGCTTCAACCTGGTGAGACATAGGACGAACCACGTCAGCCAATCCTTTACAGTAATCGAGTACCAAATCGTCTGTGGTGTTTACAAGCATATTCACAGTCACAGCAGGTAGCTGCGTAGCCCTCTCCATGATTATCTCATGGGTGGACAATCCTGTCCTTCGATCTGGAATACTATGAAGACTCATCAGCACAAGCGGCAAAGCATCAGGCCATTTCAGAGATATTGAAGCACAAACTTTAGCCAACCGGGATTTCAAAGTGCCATTGACTTGTTCCATGATACCTGAAGTTTCTGGCCAATAATTGCAGTGCAATTTCTGCTCCACTTGCAGTACTGCACACACCATTCTCAAAATCTCATTATTAAAATGTGTTCCCCTGTCTGATTCCAAATCGGTTTGAGATCCGAGTCTCGGGACAAGCTCACTCAATGCAGTTTTGCCACAGTGAGGTTATCACATCTTCTAGTCGGGTAAGCTTCCACCCAACGTGAAAAGATGCACACCACCACTAGAATGTATCTTAATCCATTGCATACTGGCATTTCAATAAAATCCAGCTGCATCCTGATAAAAGGTCCTCCTGATCTTCCTATGTGACTCAGTGGAACAACAGTTCGCCTTCCCAAATTCATTTGCTGGCAAATCATACATCTGTAACACAATGCTTCAGCCATCGCTCGAAATTTCAGATTAAACCAAGTCTGCCTAAACAATCACACCATGACATCTTTTGCCACATGCATCAGCCCATGATAGTATCTTGCCATCAGCGGCAACAAACTATTAGGCAACACTGGGCTGTCATCTGCCGAAACCCAAATGTCATCATCATGTTTCACACAACCTGCTTTAATCCAACTTTGCTGTTCTTCCTCAGCAACTTCCTCTTGCAACCTCTTTACTTCCTCCCATGTGTCAGCAATTACCATCATAAGGCTGAACTTTGTTTCATCAGTGCCTTCATTTGTGTATTCTCCACTAAACGTGTAAACGTTCAGTGCACAGTAGTGTGCAACTTCGTCTGCATGGCGATTTCCAACTGTGACAAAATCACTTCCCTTACAATGGGCGGAATACTTGACGGCAGCAACTTGTGCTGGCATTTGCAGAGCTTCCAGTAATTTTCTCACATTTTCTCCATTGCGGATCAGGGAACCTCACGAGGTCATGAGTCCCTGTTGAGACCATAACTGTCCGAAGTCATGAACACCACCGAAACCATACTGGCTGTCAGTGAAAATTGTCACCTTCAGCTGGTCTGAATCACAGCATGCTCTGGTAAGGGCAATCAGTTCTGCTACCTGTGTGGAGAATACTCCTTGAAGCCAGTCAGCTTCCACCACTCCCGTAACAGTACAGACAGCATAGGCAGCCCTCAAATTCCCCTCATAGTCTCTAAGACAAGAGCCATCCACAAACAAGGTATAATCAGATTCAGGCAATGGCTCGTTAGAAATGTAAGGACGAGGCTTGGTACACAGTTCTGTCAGGTAATGGAAGCAGGTAATCAGGTAATGGAAGCAGTGTGCCAGGGTTTAGAACTGAGCACCTCTTTAAGGTCACGTTCTCCGCTGCCAAAATAATCTGGTCATGCAGAGAGAGCCTGCTATTTTTCAAGTGCTGAGTACGAGTTCTGGTCAACAATGTCTCTAGGGAGTAAGGCACATATACAGTTAAAGGGTGACCCATTACAAAGCTTTTGCATCTTTCAATGCTGACACCTGTTGCAGCAATGGATTTGAGACATCCAGGCAACGTTGATGCTACTGGATCTAGAGTAGCTGAAAAATAGACAACTGGTCTATAGGCATTTCCATGATTCTGAGTCAACACTGAGAGCTCACAACCTTCTTTTTCACAGCAAAAGAGCGAAAACGCTTTGTTGTAGTCTGGCATTCCTAAGGCAGGAGCATGACAAAGACTTTTTCTCAACCCCAGGAATGTGATCAAAGCAATCGTTGTCCCAGGTCTCAGAGATCGGACCCATCCTTATGGGTCATCCTCTGTAGAGGTTTGGCCACCAGGGAAAAGTTAGCTATCCACTGGCGAAAGTAGCCCACCATTCCCAGAACATCCTGACTTCTTTCTGTGTGCGAGGAGGATTCATCTGCATGATTGCTGGTATTCTCTCTTGTGACATCTTTCTCGCACCCTTCACAATGTGATGTCCTAGGTAAAGAACTTCCATCATGCAGTATTGCAGCCTATTTGGGGACACTTTAAGTCCATTCTCAGCTAGATGGTTCAGCAGGGCAATTGTATCAGTCTTACAAACTTCTTGAGTATTCAATGCAATCAACAGGTCATCGATATACTGAACCAGGACAGAACTGAAGGCCATAACCAGAGAGTCCAGATTTTCTTCAAGATCTGGTTGAAAATGGACGGGCTCTCCATTTGCCATTGTAGGACATGACACCACGTTACAATTCGATTTCCCAGATGGAAAGCAAAGAAAATTGGCTTTCCTCATGGAGGGGAATCGAAACGAAGGCTTGGCAAAGATCAATGACAGTAAACCATTCAACCTCACATGGAATCTGGAACAATATCACAAAAGGATTCAGTACCACGGTACAACAAGGAACCACTTTGTTATTTATTTTCCGGAGATCCTGCACAATACATTATTTACCGTTTGGCTTCTGTAAGCCCATAGTAAGTGAGTTACATGGACTCCCCAGGATCTCCTTCAAAATGCCTTGCTCAATCATAGTCTCAATCACAGGTGTGATTCTCGCCACTGTTTCGTGCGTCAGATTACACTGTGGAGTTCACGGGTATTCAGCAATTGGCTTTATTTGGATGTGGATAGGCTCAACTCCTTTGATTAGTCTAATGTCCTTTCCTGAAAAATCCCATACTATGTCCCTTACCATGTCTCTAAGATCCAATGGCAAGTCTTCCACTGTTAACACAGGAAACAATGAGACATTTAGATTCTGACTGGCTATTTTAAAGGCAATATCTTCATCATTCATTTGGAGCTCAATTCTCTTTGGAGTGCAATAGATAGTACAGTTTAATTTGCATAGCAGATCGCGTCCTAAGAGACACACATGAGTCGAGTCACACACTACAAATTGGTGATTACCCTCAAATGTCCCTATCTTTACAGGTACTTCTTCAGACAGGAGACTTGATAATTTCTTGTTCGCAACTCCTACAATTTGGATTGTCTTTCCCGAGAGGGGTAGGTTTGGGACCTCTCTGTTGTCACAGTGGAGAGGGTAGCATCAGTGTCAATCAGAAATGTGACATTGTGGCCATCTACATCAGCGTCAACATATGGTCCACTATGGTCTACCTCCAAGACTGCGCCAAGCGTACAGTCTTCCTTCCCCCTCGGGCACCGTCATAAGGACTGGTCTGAACTGTAATCAATTGAAGTCTCAAACATCAGGAAATAATGAGACAAATTCTGAATCACATTCATGTCCATGTTCTGATTGTATCTAGGATTGCCTTCAGTTTTCTGTGGCATTGGAGGTTGGGGAACTTGCATTACAGGACCTTGCGAACTAGCAACATTTTGAGATCTCGGTCTCTACACATTTTGAGTCTGCACAACAGTCCCCTGAGACTGAACTACTCCTCCATTCTGTTCCTGATTTACAGGATTTAAACTACATTCTCCTTTCAAATGTCCCACCCTATTACAACAGTGACAGGGTGTTGGTCTTTTTCAAAGTGGCAATATTAACTCCAGTCTTTGGATATATGGGAACACATCTTCCCCTTCCTTGTGCCTGAAATCCTCCAACTTGTTGCACCGGAACCCAAGACTGATAAACTCCTTGCTTCTGAACTGTATTATCTAAATAATGTTGTCCCTAACCCCTTTGAGCAAACAAAACATGTCCAAATCTCCTGAAGAGATTTACCCTATACAGAAGGAAAAATACAATTAGTTTAATTATTGTTAAACAAAGAATGAGGAAAAAGAATTTCAAATTAAATTGCATCAATCGGTTTTCAAAAGAAAGCATTAGTTAGTCCTGTCTCTCCCTCTGTACTGTAACGGGGAACCCCTATTCTAATGAGCATTTAGTTCAGTTTAGGGCAGGAAGAAAGGAAGAAAGGTGTCAGCTGTTGGAGTCTTCAGTAGAAACACTCCAAGCATTGGGTCAAGGAGCAGAAAGCTACACTGGCAGAAACATAGGTCTGCACCCTATGAAGTCTCAGGATGTCTCCACACTGTCCCTCTCTAAACATCACATAATATCAATTGCATTGAAAGTAGACAACCCCATGTGACACTTCTCTCGGTGTCTTTCCAAGCTCCCAGTACGAATTGGATACTTCTTCCACCTTTGCCACATCGACAAGTTACAACTTCATTTGTCCTTGGTCAGTCCTTTCCTCCTCATGAGAACTCATCTCACGACTCGCTACTGCAATTCTTCTTGGCAACTCCATCTTCAAGGCCCTACTATCTATTAAAACAATACTCCTCTATATTAACTGACAAAGCTTTGTCCACACCTGCAGTGGAAACAAAATGCGACTAAACATTCCACTGTGAAGGTTAAGCACAACAGAAAGTGAGACTGCAATGTGAACTTGCACTGAAATATAACGTTAGGCTAGAATGAAATTATACATGAAGTTAAACTAGGCACTCATTAGGCCTCAAATCAATAGCTAACTTAAGCAAGTGCATGGGGTTACAGATATGTGCACAAATGAAAATGCATCACAAACGAAATCTCTTATCACATGAATAATGCAAAAGCTAATAATATTAATAAAATACTCTCAAATAAACATAATGTCATGTTCACCTAAATATTCTAAACATTAGCTTGCACATTTCATTTTATAAGTGCACAAATAAATCTTTTCATTTATATAATTTCCTCCACAATATTAATAAATTAGTTCATTAAATATCTTCCTTAGTCGCCATTTAAACACACATTTTATATGCTTTATCCATTATACGTAAAGCACTTCATATATGCAGTACTCCATCTTTCTATTAGTAACGTTAATTTACACAATATATATATATTTGAGTGCTGACTACTCATAATTATGATGCACTTCTACTTTTATCTCAAGGTGAGACAAAATTATGCGTCTCCACACTCACAGAGTTTCGTAACCTTATAAAGGAGCTCGGCCTTTGACCTTGCTCCTCTACATGGTCATGGAACTCCTCGTTGACTTGAAATCTCCTTAAGGTATGGCAGGGGGTACTTTATCCCATATATGTGTTTAGCAAAGAGTTCTGAATAGTTATTGTTCTGTAATTATAGTCAAGGATGTAACTTTGTTATGGGTGTGGTATGGTTATGACTTCAGGGTGTCTATGAGACCTGAAACATGTTTTTTGTTTGTTTGGGGCAAAGACAATAGCTTTTTGCAGAGACAAGTGTAAATGCAGTTGCTATAGTCTAGGAAGGATGTAACCCACTAAAAAGACCCAGACGGTTTTGTGAGGAAATTTCATTAGAAGACATTTTTTCCTTCTGAGGTAAAATAAAAGAAGATATTGTTTGTTACTCCAAGACAGGTATTGGAACACCAAAACTCACAGGTTGTGTGCTTTCTATCTTGGCATTAGAAAACACACCCTGACCGTGTTTTTTCCTGTCCCCACTGGGATTATAGTGTAGGGTGAAAAAGGTTGAACATTTTTTTTAATTCTCTATGGGCAGCAGCTGACAGCAGGTTGCATTGTTCTGGGGTAGGATACACTGGTGATTTAGGCTTGCTGTGGTGTCAGGTGGCATGTGGCCTCGAGGCTGAAAGGATTCACAGTAGCAAACAGTCCTCTGTTGGCTATATGGGCTCTGGCGACCATTACCACCTTTTCTAGAAAAAGGCCTTAAGGAAGAAACCTATAGGCTGCTCTCTGCAGATAAGGGAAAATATATCAATAGTGCAGCAGGTACAGTGGCACTGGGACCCAAGCGAGTGAGAGGCCCACTTCACTCCAATTAGTGTCTGTTATTTAGTAGAAAAACAAGGGATGGGGATTAAATTACTTTGCTTACATTAGGATCCATGGCACCGTTCATACGCCACTGTCTGCAGGTTACTCACAACGTGCTCTTCCCCTCCTCTCCTGTAGAAGACTAACAGCCAAACAACGAGGAAGAAGGAAAGCATCCATCAGTGGTAGGTATAAGTGACAACTAAGATCTGTAAGGTACTGTTGCTTATAAATGTTTATTTACACCTAAATAAATCAAAGAAAGAGGCTCATATGGCAATGTTGATTAAAACATAAAATGTTTTACAGCAGCAATATAATTATGCAGCAACATTGATAGGCGGTGATTTTAATATAGATCTCAGCAAAATCGCCACAACCGGGAACAATTGCATTAAGGCTAACTTTAGGAACAAACTGGAGAAACTAGGATTGGGAATCTTAAATGGAAATTCAAAGGAGAATTCCCCAGCATCGATTACCTTTATAAGTGGTACAAAAAGTTCAAAAATTGACTACACTGCAACTAATGAGGCACCATTATCCGATGTAGGATATTTTCAGTGCCGGAAACAATGAATAACAATGATATACTGTTGTCTCAGGCAATCTGTAAATCTACTCAAGGGATTCAAGAAAGTAAAGAGGAAACAAAGTCTTATATAAGGGAGTGACCTTATTGGGCAATGTAGAAGATCTTAAAGGAATAATAAAAAGATTAAACTTTGAGGGAGCACCAGGCCCAAATGGTAACCCAAACGCTCTATTTAAAATAGACGTAGATTATTGGGCTCAATACTTAACCCCAATGTTCAATGATCTTTTCTATACAAATCAGATACCGGAGTCCTGGAAAGGCAATATTATTCAACCTATATTTAAAAACGGCAATCCAGCAACACCCCTCAATTACAGGCTTATAGCTTTAGGCGATGTTGAGGTAAAACTCTATGCATCCTGTTTATTGGAACACCTAAAAACATGGATAGAAGAAAAACAACTAATACCAAAATTCCAGACATAATTTTAAGCAGGAATGGGGACACTGACCAACCTTACAGCCTTAACTTTGCTAATAGAGAAGGCGAAGCAGAAAAAACCCAGTTTGTTTGCATGTTTTATTGACCTTCAATCTGCCTTCGACCGTGTGCCTAGAGGTCGTTTATGGAAAAAACTGGAAGAATGGGGAGTTTCAGAAGGTCTACTAAGGGCAATTGTGGAATTATACACAAAAACATGGGCTCAAGTCAAAATAGGGGACAGAAGTCATGTAACAGCCAAAATTAGGACAAATAACGGTCTTAAACAAGGATGTGCCTTGGCCCCAAGCCTGTTAAATTTATATCTATCAGATCTGGCCGATGCTTTGGGTTTGGAAAAAAAGCATCCACGAATCCTTATGGGAGAGAAATTGGGCTGCCTACAATACGGGGATGATATAGTCCTGTTAAGTAAAACACCAATATGTCTACAACGGAGCCCTAAATAAGTACATGGTAAAACAAGGGCTAGATCTGAACCTAAATAAAACTAAAGTGATTCGGTTGGTTGATTTTAAGTTTAAAAATCATGCGTGGTGGTTGGAAGGAAAAAAACTGGAGGAAGTTCACTCATATAAATATCTGGGGTTCATTATGGATAAGCAAATGTCTGGCAAATCCCATTTGTTATCCATTCAGGCTAAGGCACAATCTTTAACATATGAATTTAAAATACTAAAACAAAAATTGAAATGGCAGTCGTTAACCCACTTATTTAAGGTTATGGAGGCTCGGCACTACCTTCACTATCTTATGGTACAGAAATTATGAGGGGTTTTTAAATAGATACGTCGAATAGGAGCCAAATAAAAGTTTATAGATCCGTATTTAAAATTCCAAAATTGGTTTCACCCGCACAAATACGTTTAGAGTTTGGATTAAAAAATCAGACACATCAGTGTGAAAGTTTATTTATAAAATTGTGTTGGAGACTGTGAGCATCAGAAAGAGGTTCTATCAGCAATTTATGCTGGAAGGAAATAGAGGAACAACTGTATAGTACTACAAAATCTTGGGGAAGTCATTTAACTCATCTATTAAGGATTTAGGCATACAAGAAGCATGGGGAGCAACAATGGGAAGGGCATCTTTTAATCAAGTGTTAAGATCTGCAACATGAATAGCATCACATCTAATATATAAAAATGCTTTTGCACTAAGGAGACATGCCTGGACAGTAATACATTTATATTCCAATATAGTTCCTCAAGGGTATCTGGCAGAATATTTTTCATTAAGATTGAAGCATCAATTTATGCTATTCCGGTTTGGTATTATGGAATCTAAAGACTTTGTCCCATCCTGGAAAAAACAGCCACAGAATCTTTCTTGTAGATTACGCGGATATACGAACGAAACATTAATTCATTTATTATGTGTCTGTCCTGTACCCTTGGAACAAAGGAAAATTCTTTTGAAATCATTATTTAGAAATATGGGAATACGTTCATGCCAGCAAGCCGTTATCATCTTGCTAAGCGGATGTTCAGCTGCCCTTGCTTGTAGGGGAGTAAAGTTTATAAACCCTCTATTTAAGGAAATTTCAAACATGGGGTTACAGGACTAAGAACTGTGGCTATAATCTGTATCTTAATAATAATCCCCGGGAAAAATTAATTATTGATGGTTTTAAAATGTGTGTTTTTAGAGCTGTTTTATATTAAAATTGTGACCGTGAATGATAATTAAGAAAAAGTAAATAGTGTATATAAAGAATATTAAGTTTTAGAAAATCAGCAATTGGAACTTTTTAGTTGTAAATAATTTATGACATTCATTATGTATTGTTGTAATGGTTTTAAATAACTAAATACAATAAAGAAATCAGTGGTAGGTGGAGTCCCCTTAGAGCTCCCAACTCCATTCCTGGTCTTTACGCATGATGGTATCTTATCTTTTCACCTAACACATCAAATGTGGGGCTGGCATCCAGTCCCCTTTCTCTCTCCATGTCATAACCCTCTCACATAACTAAGGTTTCCCAGGGGATAGGCTGATACCAAGTGACCAAGAAGAGCCTTTGCTTTTTTCAGACTAGAACGATATAGAAAGAAAATAATGGTTGTCAAGATTTGGCAGTTTGAAAAAGTGTGCTCTAAAGTGCGAAAATAGCTTATTTAAGTAAACCAGGAGGAGCAACGGTGCAATAAGTATTTAGCACTAAAATCTGAAAATACATTTTAAATATAAAGCATCTTGGAGTCGAGCCAAAATCCCCAAACTAAATATACAAGTATATTTTGAGTCTCATATGAGTATGCTGACAAACTATTTGCTTTCTTTACAATTGTTTAGGATGTGTAATAAACTGGAGTAACACCAATGCTCAATTTGTGTTAGTTGCTACAGGTAGCAGGCATCAGCCCTTAATTTTGGGACTGGACTTAGTTTTCCTCCTCAAACTTTGACTCAGAATACGAAAGCAGTGGCAAAAAAGGGGAAAAGGAGGAAGTAGAGGAAGATTGTAAATCAGAGACAAACTGAGAAAGAATGTTTGAAAAGAAGTCAACAAGAGTATGGTAAAGAGACAAGAAGTGTAGGGACGTGGAAGACAGTTGGGGAAGAGGGGGGCAGCAGAAACCACTGAGACCAGGATTGTGTGAAAAAGGGCACTTTATTGCAACAGGTTGACATCACAAAAACAACCTGGGCCCTTGCCTCAAAAAACTAAAACCTCACTATACAACTTACCTTACCTATATTAAGCTACCGTCCCCTAAAATCTCCCTCCCCACAACAACTTAATACAGTAATAGTGTACCAGATCCAGATCTGTTGAACTGCAACTGTGACCTTTAAACTCCCCACCCCCTTTCCTACAACTATTATCCCCCACTCAAGTAATCTTCCTACATAACCTTGAACTTCCTGGGACATTCAGGTGTGAACTAATCTACCCGTTCCCTTTCAGCCTGAATTGGCGCTGTCAACAAGAATATACTTTGTTAAACGATTGCAACTTCTCTGCCAGCCACCACCCAGAAAAAGGGGAGGTGCACCGTGCCTTTTTCTGCCCCCCCAGCTCTTTCTGTCTAGGCGATGTTTAGGACTTTAGCCAACTCCAATTTCAACTGTACTAGATATAACTCCATGCCCATAAAGGACAAATGTACACCGTCTGCTCTGAAAAATTCTACATCTTCAAAACACAAGTCTGTATGTGCTACCCTACCTATGCCTCCTTCCCTACAAAAAGCCTGCAACTCCTTGTTGATCTTTTTCCTTGAACTCTCCTAGGAATAAGCTCTGTCCTGATGACATGGCAACCGATCCAACGTCTGCTGATCTACAAGTCCTCTTTCATGTCTTTTAACAATGCTAGCCCTTTCCGTACCACCAAATCGTTCTCGCGGCCGCCTAGATGTAATAGTAAAATATCTGGGCATTTATCACCTACCAACAATCTGCTCAAACAAGGCAATAACTCGCTCACCCGCATCCCTCCTTTTCCGTGCCAATACATAGTGTACATGCCAATATTAAACCCCAAATTCGATCCGTGAGCACTGGAATTGGCCTAAAACTCAGCCCACTTTATGAAGGAGTGTCCCACAATCCAGATATTCAAACTGACCTACAATGGCCCGGTAACAGAACCTGAAAAACCAAAACAAAAGATGATAACCTGTACGCGTCTCAGCAACTCTCTTCCCCTTCACGAACATAACGCTGGAAACAGTTGGATGGCCATCACCCCGAACCGAGTATCGTTTCCTTACTCCAACCCTGCCTACCTGCTTATGTGGCCATCCCGATTCTGAAGGAATGTGTCTCGAAGCCCCAGGCATCTAAACTAATGCACGCTAGGGCCTTGCGCAAAATCGCCAACAGCTGGAAAGCAGAGACTGACTTTCTGTCCAAGTGCTGAAAGACATTCTTGTTCCCTTGAACAGCTCACCACTTCAGTGACAGACCCCATAGCACTGGGCAGAACTTAGCCCAGGGTAGGTTGGAAATAAAACGCTCCTACCCCTTTGATCAGTCTTTGACTTATATAGCCAAACCCTTAGCCCTTCCCTACCCCCGCTAACCTCCTCCCAAAGTAACCCTTTACCCCCCCAAAGCTCAGAGACTCGGAACGCGCCAAAAAACATCTACGACATTAGTGTGGAAAACAGAACTGCCTCACTGTCTGTGTTGCAAACACCCGGCAACACCGAATGCACCTTACACAAGATAGTCAAAGGCCTCCTCTTGTTACCCAACTGGTCCCGCTTACTTGACCACCCTTCCAAAATCCTTTTTCCCAGCCCGTCTGAAGAAGCTGCATAACCCCACGACAGCTTTCCTATGAATGCAATACCCGCTAACTTCCCAGAAATTGTCACCCTCTACTGGCCTTTCTCTATCAATCTCATGAGAAATTGCACCACGTCTTCCAACCAGCCCAAGCATCTGATCTGAGTTGTGCCCCCCCTGCCAAGGACTCAGCCCAAGCCTGAGAGTATGTTTCCCTTGTGGATACAGCTAATGATTCCTCTACTAACTGAAGCATCCTTTTTCTCCTACTATCCATAAGTCTTGGGGCATTCTGGTCCTGACACTGTCTGCTTCCGTGGCCAGTCCATGGAATCTGTCCCACTGTGAACAAGACAAAGCATCTGCAATGTCGTCCACACCTGGCACATGCCTAGCTCTAAATACCATATCAAGCTGTAGGCACTTTAACAGAAAGACCCTCATCAACTTCCACACTTGTGCATCCCTTGCTCACTGCCTGTTAACTACCTGCACCACTGACATATTGTCCACTCTAAAGAGATCCTTTGTGTGCTCTAACTGGTCTCTGCACAGTGTCACTGCCACTAGCAAGAGGAAGAATTCCAAAAAGACAATACTGCAGCTGCCATGTTTTCATGCTTGTGGCCACTCTTCGGCACACCAATGCCCCTGCTAGCATAGGCCGAACCCAATACCTCCTGGTGCATCTGAAAAAAATTGAGCATCCCAGTCCATTTCTGCCAATGAGGCTAAGGGAAGTGAAGAAAAACTCACCACATCCTCAAGTCTTCCATAACCTCAGCTGACAGTCGTACGTGATGGTGTGGCAATGGTAGCCCCGAAAGAGCCAATCCCAGTCTTCTGCAAAAAGTCCTACTCTCTCTCACCACCCTGCATGCAAAAATCAAATGCCCCAACAAAACCTGCATCTCTTTGACTGTGACTTTCTTTTTAACCAACATCGAGTCCAGCAACTGTTTCATGGCCTATTTCTTATCTTCAGGCAACCTGGCTTCCATTAAACCGAAGTCGATTTCGATTCTGAGAAATGAGATCACTGCGGTTGGCTCTGCTGTCTTTTCTGGTGCCAATAGCACCCCGTGGTCCCCCCTGAACTTCTAAAAACTTGACAGTGCACGTTAACAGTCTGTGGAACCAGGGTTCCCCATGAAAAAGAAGTCGTCTAGGTAATGTGTCATATGTTCGTTGTTTATGCAGCTGATAAACAGCCATTATAAAAAGGTGCTGAAGCATTCAAACAGGGCACAAGAGATAGAGCAGCCCATGGCTGGTGCTTTATCCACATACAATTTGCCCTCAAACGGGATCCCCAACAGCTGAAAGTTGGCAGGGTGTACTGGCAACAAACAGAAGGCAGACTTAATGTTGCTCTTCGCCATAAGTGCCCCCTTCCTACTTTCTCAACTATAGCTAAGGCCACGTCCACCGATGAGTAAGTGACAGTGACCTGCTCCTCGGGAATAAAGTCATTCATTGACTGGCCTACCGGCCAAGACAGGTGTTGAATCAGTCTGAACTGACCTGGTTCCTTCTTAGGAACCACCCCGATGGGGGGCATGATCAAGTCATCCAATGGCCAATCGTCAAAAGGCCCCACAAACCTACCTTCTTGAATTTCTTTTATCAACTCGTCCCGCACTGCCCGCTTGTGCTCACTGGCTGATTTCAAATTATCTGCCCAGCATCTCTCCCTTGGGCCCTGGCACCCCAGTCAGAGACCCCACATAAACCCCTGCAGCAAACCCCTAGTGTCATCCTGTTTGTCATATGTAGCAAGCCAAATACCCAGTCTGTCCAATTTAATGGGCGTATGAGCCCTTCCCTGCAGGTCCCTGCCCTCCACACCCTGTAACCTGTAACCCCCTGCCTGCCCCTGCTGAGCCCCACCATACCCCTGCTGCTGACCCTGCCATGTTGAGGCCGGACCCCCCTGGCCCAAAGCAGTTGGCCAGAGCCTATCTGCCTGCACACTTGGAGCACTCATAACGGAATTTACAATATTCCCTCGTGCATTTCCCCTTGTAGTCTCAGCAAGTGCCCAATTGGTTGGCCTGACCTCTACCTCTTCCCCCCCTACCCCTCCTCAGGTGGGGCGACCCTGAAATCAGCACAATCGGCAAGTCGCTTACTGTGAAAACTCGGCACCCCCATTGTATGCTGCCAAAGGTACATATCAGTTTCACCCCACTGTGCCTCTGTATCAAATGCCATATGGCCCGGAACTCCTCATCAAAATGGACCCATGCATATCCCCCATAATTTATTTGTGCCTTTCTAATAACATTCATGTATTCAAACAGTGCAACTGACCTCTCCGGGTACTTTTCGCAAAACACGCTAGCATAGATAAGGAAAGCTGCCGTCCAATTCTCAATAGTGACCGGAACCTTTGGCCATTTGGACAGCTAAAATTCTTCCTCCTTGGACCCTTCCTTTGACCTTAGTTCCCTGTGTAGCAACTTCATAATTTTAATGTATTCTACCTTCCATATTTTCTCTTTAGTGGATGCCATGAAATGTGCTCATAAAGGCTTTGATGTCCCCATATAAGGTATTTTTTTAATTTTTAATTCCTTACTCTCCAGCTTCTCCATCACCCCCTCCCTTCCTCTGCTTTGCTATCTTATTTGGCGTCCTTCTCTTCCCCCACAGACTTGTCAGACCCTTTAACAGACAATCCCAGTTGTTCCTTACCTGGCTCTGTCACTCCTACACCGCCCGAGCTGCCCTGCTGTTTGACCCCTGCCCCTGAACCACTTGTGTCCAATTTGTGTTGTGTGTACCCACACTTGTATCCTTCACATAACAACCTTAGCTCAAGTGGGCCTCCCCGCTGACCTGAGGCTCATTTGCTTCCACACCTACTGATACCATCTATCGGTGCACGCCCTGCTTTGCGTTGCCTTACCTTGCATTAAAGTCGGTGCCCTCTCGGAGGACCACTGTCCCGCCAAGTCCGGTCTCCACATGGTTCCACCACTTCCACCATGAGTGTCCTGGGAACCTGGCACCTGCAAAATACTACAACCAGAATAATTAGTAGTTCCCCCCTCCCCTCCTGACGCTGCCTCCCCTCCTAATCCACCATTTGCACCTCACAGTCCTCACGCACGTCACCCTCCTAAAGGCTCTCTTCATCAAAATCAAGCAAACTTAAATCATTTTGTCCTACTGCATTTTGTGACCCCTTACACCGGAGGGGGCCATAGACTACCCTCCCAACCTGTCCGCTGAAGCAGATCTACTCCTCCTTATAGTATGACTGTCGGGGATTGCACTCCACCCTCCTGTCCGTTGCACCACCGAAGTCACATCAGACCTTCCTGAAGCGATGATCTTGAGTCACATTGACACATTCCGGCTATCCGCATGGGGCCGATGAGCTCTCTTGAGTCTGCTACCGTTGACTCCACGATGACCTGTGGGAAAGAAGACAGGCCCGGTGTGCTGGTACCCTCCCAAGACTGAAACCCAAAACACTCATCTGCACTCCGCCCAGCACTTTCTTCCCTGTGTATCTGCCCCCTGTATGCCAAGTCCCCTGCCTAGTCTCTCCTCCCTCCTCCCTCCTTGCCCTCCCTCCATGGTCTGATCTACCATATACTCTCAACTGTGGCCTGGCATCGTCACCTACTAGCTGTCGACCTGCCCGGGGTCTAAATATATTCCTTACATTACCCCCTTGGTCTTCCCTTTTCTCCTCACTCTAACTCAACTCTGCACCCTCTATTGCACGTGGGCGACCCTAATGGAGGCCTGCTCCCCCACCTCTGACTCCCTGCACCCACTTTGAAAGGGGCATCAACCTGCACATGCTCATGTGCCATAATGCCTTCTCTCTTCTGCTCTCTGAGGGGCCTTAGCGCCCTCACCCCTGCCGGTGCCCTGTTTAGCCAGCTGCCACTATCCCAATCAATGGGGTCCAATTAGTCTCTTGCTGCCCCAGACATATCTGCCTTCTCCTCAGTATC
The DNA here is from genome assembly GCA_963921515.1 of Calotriton arnoldi. Lineage (NCBI taxonomy): Eukaryota > Metazoa > Chordata > Amphibia > Caudata > Salamandridae > Calotriton > Calotriton arnoldi. Next base: position 1,534,937 of record CAWUFW010002244.1, on the reverse strand, counting down.
AATGTCCATCCCTTGGGTGTCCCCACCCTCAAGTGCCAGTTGCTGGTAGACCTGCCTAAAGTCTACCTCCTGCTCCTCTATCTCCCTGCTCTGGCCATGCTCAACCCATTTCTCCACAAGCTTAGCCCCCAGCCCCTCCCTCCTCCATTATTGACCCACGTGAACCAGAGCGGCCTCCCCGGCCTGCACACGAGGTGCTTCTTCTCACCTTCCCTTTCACTGGGACCGCGCACATGTCCGCATCGGCCCTGCCCTTTTTCATTGAGCGCGAGGTCTCGCTCATTGCACAGAGGGCCTCACGCCCATCCGGCCTGCCAGCACTTCTGGAAGGGGCCACCTCCCTCACTTGCTGCTCCTTCCATGTGACCGCCAGGTGCTCTGAACTTCTCGCTGTCTGCCTGGAAGTCCCCGCTGCACCTGGGGCCACTTTCCTCACATGAGAGTAGCCCTGTTTTCCTACCCGTGTGACGCCACGATCGGGGGTCCGGAGCAGAGAAACACATGCCATGATCGCTGCTGTGACCCCCTCCGCAGCCTTCCTCATTGGGCGACCCCTACGCTGTGGCACCCCCCCTCCGCGACAAGGTCCAAACGCCTGTGAACTCCAGTAGCCGAAATGCGTGCACAACCATATCGTCGTTTGTCAGCAAAGATGACATCCTGATAAACCCTAACAATCACCATTGTACTAGTAATCTGATACCTAGCACTAACTACGTTAACCTACACCTGCCTGACCACTACAAACACTGACTCCACAATCGCACAAACTACCACTAGCTAGGAACCAGCCACCGTGTCATCAAGAGAAAATGGTGGCTGGTACCTACAAAATACTCGACTATTTACCCATTGGGCTACAAAAGTAGCCCAAAACTCGCACAACCCCTGAGCAGTCGTCGGACTGCTCCAGCTTCCCCAAGTTACCCGGGGGGCAGACCTCCCCGAGGACGGTTGCAACCCAAATCCCCAATGCATGAGGTGGAATCAAGAAAAAGCAGCCTTGGTATTCGGCAACCCCAGCGTTCAGAAGCGTCAGCTGCAGCAGGCTCCTGAGAAAAACTTGATCCCCCCTGCACTTAAATTTTAAACAAATGAAGTACTGTTCTCGTCAAATACCCTTGTGTTAATTATTTCATTCATATTAGAGTTAATCATTTATACTGTGAATGTGTGTTATACTGTGTTACTGTGTGCCAATATATATAACATGTTGATAATTAAAGACCCCAAAACAGTGCTCCTGAATTCGTGAACTCCATTCCACCGGCCATAAGAACCAACCCTTTTTAAGCCACGTTCAGAAAAGATCTCAACATTTTCTTGCTACTCAATTCCTATAACCATGAACTACCGAACCTCGTCCACACTTCATGGCTGAGTCATACCACTGATGCATCTTCACAAGCTCCGCCTTTCCAACGACACTGTCATATTGATCTCCCTCTTACGCTTGCACCTTGTTTAACTATTGTAAAGCGCCTTGATACCTAGCTGGGTCTGGTTTGCCCTATATAAAACTACAAATAAATAAATATTACTACAAAGAAAAGCATTCAACTGTTGAAAGGTGAGGACTAGCAATTCCTATGCAAACTTTCACAAGAAGGTCACAACTAAGCTCCCAAGTTAATGTGTTATCTGTTCTATCGATCCCTTCTGCAGGTCACTAATTTTCAGCATTGATGGTTAATATAAAAAAGTATAATTCCCCTCATTAAATTGACATACTATGTGAATTCACACTCTCTTGCGTATAGCATGTCAAATGCATATTATGTCATGCTCTGTTTCCATATGCAATTACACCATTGCATATCAACTTCCATTACAAATATAAACCCCACCATTAAATTATCAATATTCTGAATTTAACCTCCTCATAATTGTACTCTAACGATTTGCCTTTCTCATAAAACCTACCTATAAAGCACACCCTTTTGCCATTAGTGACCAACCTTTCAGACCCGGACCCCGTGCACCTTTCTCCGACTCCATCACCGACATCATCACCCAGCAAGCCATCACCTCCACCGACTACACCTTGCTGGGAGACCTTAACTTCCACCTCGACAAACCTCCAAGACCCCAACTCCACCTCCCTCTTGGACAACCTCCTCAACATCAGACTCAAACAGATCATACCAGAACCCACGCACTCAGCAGGACACATCCTCAACCCCATCTTCACAGCAGGAAACTCCATCACCTTCAGCCACACCTCCGCACTCCCATGGACGAATCATTGTTGCATCCACTTCACCTTCAAAAACAACCATCACCCGCAAACCTCTACACCACCTCCCGCGCAGGAACTGGAACATGATCTCCGATGACCAGCTCCAACTGCCACGGATGACCCAGCCACCTCTGCCCGAACCCTGCACAATTGTATCACCGATTGCGCCAACACCATCGCCTCCCTCAAGAAAACTACTAACATACATGCCAAGAGAACCAGCTGGTTCTCCCCGAACTCCGAGAATCCAGATGAACCTGCAGATGCCTCGAAAAGATATGGAGGAACTCCAAAACCCCAGCAGACCTTGACAACTTCAAAGCAGCCACTGCCGCCCACCACAAGCTCATCAGATACACAAGGAAGAAAGCACTCCAGGACAGAATCTCCACCCACGCACACAACAGCAAGGAACTTTTCGGCATCATCAAAGAGTTCGCCCAACAGCGAGACAACTGACATACCCCCCTCCCAGGACCTCTGCGACAGACTCAGCTCCTTCTTCCATCACAAAATCAAGACCATCTATGACAACTTCAACGATGACAACCAACACACGGAACCTACACCCACCATTCCCAACACCACGCAACCAACACTTGACAGCTGGACCGCTCTCACCTTCGAAGACACCCTGAAGACTATGAAGTCAACCAACTCCAGGGCCCCCACGGACCCCTGCCCCCATCACATCTTCCACAGAGCCGCTGACATCATCGCCCCCGAGCTTCGACGAATCATCAACCGCTCCTTCGAGACAGCCTCCTTCCCCGATGACTGGAAACATGCAGAGATCAACCCTCTCCTGAAAACAACCCTTGGCGGACCCACCGACCTCAAAAACTTCAGACCCATCTCCCTACTCCCGTACCCGGCAAAAGTCATCAAGAAAGTCGACAACAGCCAGCTCACCTCCTTCATAGAAGGAAACAACATCCTCGACACCTCCCAAACCGGCTTCAGGAAAAACCACAGCACCGAAACCACCCTTCTCGCCACTGCAGATGACATCCACTCCCTCCTTGACAGAGGAGAGACTGTAGCCCTCATCCTCCTGGACCTCTCCGCAGCCTTCGACACAGTCTCTCATCGCACCCTAGCCCGCAGACTTCACGACGCAGGAATCCGGAACAAGGCCCTCGACTGGATCCGCTCTATCCTCTCCGGCAGAACGCAGCGGGTCAGACTCCCACCCTTCCTATCGGATCCCACACTGACCACCTGCGGAGTTCCCCAAGGATCCTCCATCAGCCCCACCCTGTTCAACATCTACATGGCCCCGCTCGCACCCATCGTCAGATCCCATGGACTCAACATTATATCCTACGCGGACGACACCCAACTCATCCTCTTCCTATCCAACTAACCCAACGTCTCCAAACACAACTTTCAAGAAGGAATGGAAGCAGTCGCCAGGTGGATGAAGAACAGCTGACTACAACTAAACACGGACAAAACCGAAGTACTCATCATGGGCCCACACCCCGATGCCTGGAACGACACCTGGTGGCCCCGTGTCCTTGGGAACCCACCCTCCCCCACTGACCACGCACGCAACCATGGAATCGTCCGGATTCCGAACTCAAAATGAACCACCAAATCAACGCTGTCTCTTCCTCCTGTTTCCACACCCTCAGACTCCTACGAAAGACCTTCAATTGGATCCCCTCAAATACAGGAAACTGTCACCCACGCCCTCATCAGCAGCAGACTGGACTACGGCAACACTCTCTACGCTGGAATCAACAAGAACCTCACCCGCAAACTCCAGAACGCCTCCGCCAGACTAGTCCTCAACCTACCGCGCCACTGCCACATCACCCAACACCTGAAGACACTACATTGGCTCCCCGTCAAGAAGAGAATCACCTTCAAGCTTCTCACCCACGCCAACAAAGCCCTTCACAACATCGGACCTGCCTACCTGAACCACCGCCTCTCGTTCCACGCACCCCAAAGATCCCTCCGCTCAGCCCAGCTCTCCCTTGCTATGGTGCCGCACATCAAGAAGACCAGAACAGGAGGTCGCACCTTCTTCTTCCTCACTGCCAAGGCATGGAACACCCTCCCTCTCCACCTCTGACAGACGCCAACACTCTCCAAGTTCACAAAGGACCTCAAGACCTGGCTCTTCGACGGATAGCTGTGAGCATCCGGGAACTGCACCCCCCCCCCCTCCCCGTGCCTTGAGAGCCTCCCTGGTGAGTAGTTGCGCTTATCAAACCCATTATTGATTGATTGATTGATTGATTGTTTTCATTCACGTTTGTAGCTGAGTGCTACTCTACGCTCAACATCTCTGCGACAACTTATCCAGCGTATCCAACTTCTTCCACAGCAAAATCACAAACATCAACAGCAACTTCGCACACCAACCCAACCCCAGAGAACTTGCTGCTAACCTGCCCACCACCAACCCAGATGGCAACTTGACTGAATGGACAACCTTCACCAAAAATGATACAGCAGCAATCATGCAGACCATCCACTCATTGGCCCAAACAGAACCATGCCCTCAACACATCTACAACCTGGGTACATCACCAATCAACACCACATTGACCCGCATCATCAACACATCCATAACGTCCGCCACTTTCCCAAATGAATGTAAACTTGCAGAAATCAACACCCTCCTCAAGAAGCCCATAGTCGACCTGAACCAACTGAGCAACTTCTGACCCATCTTCCTGCTTCCCTATCCAGCCAAAGTGCTTGAAAAGGCCATCAACGAGCAACTCACTACCCACATCGAACTTCACCATCTTCTATACAACACCCAATTAGGATTCAGAAAGAATCAAAATACCGAAAGAGAACTAATCGTAGTCACTGATGACATTCAAATCATCCTATACAGAGGAAAACAGCAGTCATCATCCTGCTCGACCTCTTTGCGGCCTTCAACACTGCCTCCCATAACACCCTCATCAGAAGACTCCACGAGAATGGCATTCAAGGATGCGCTCTCAAATGGATCTGTTCTTTCCTCACGGGAAGAAACCAAAGGGTCAGGCTGCCACCCTTCACATCGGAGACCAAGAAATTGATATGCAGAATCCCACAGGAATCGTCCATCAGCCCCACCCTTTTCATCATATACATGACACCACTCGCCAACATCATCCGATCACAAAACATCACCATCATCTCGTATGCCGATGACACTCAACTCATCCTCTCCCTTACAGACAAAACAACCAGAGCCAACTTCACCAACTGCATGACCATGGTAGAAGACTGGATGAAAACCAAGTGCCTGCAGCGCAACTCCGACAAGATGGAAGTATTGGTCTTCTGCAAAAGACCTCCCCTTGGAACTCCACCTGGTGGTCATCGGAGCTAGGACCAACACCCACAGACCACGCAAGAAATCTAGGGATCATCCTAGACGACAAGCTCAACATGATGAAGTCAACACAGTATGCAACTCCTGCTTCCACATCCTATGCATGGCGCAAACAATCTTCAAATGGTTTCCTCAGAACACTAGACTGCCTGTCATGCAAGCACTCCTACACAGACTCCAGACCATCCAGAACACTGCTGTAAGGCTCATACTTGACCTCCCATGCTGCACCCACATCACACGTGACCTCAGGAAGCTTCACTAGCTCTCCATTCCCAGGAGCAACCAATTCAAACTTCTCACGCACACATACAAAGCCCTACACAACACAGAACCAAAATACCTGAACAGCCGCATACACTTTCACCGACCTACCAGACACCTCACTCTCACTTGTACGCATACGCCACATCCTCAAAAGAAAAGCTGGAGTTTGCTCATACTCCTACATAGCACCCAAGACATGGAACAACCTCCCTCAAAACATCAGAGCCTCCTCCTCATTTCTTGAGTTCTGCAAGAAGCTGAAAATCTGGCTCTTCATATAAGAACCATGGGGACCATAGACCTACACACCTGCCCAAGCACCTGGATAACCTCTCGGGTGATTAGTGTGCTATGTAAATCAATATAACAGAACATCTGTTAACATTTTTTATCCAACAACAGTCCACATGTGTAATTGATATATATTATGTGTGTTTCCCTCCGTCCACCTGCAGTCATATGTATGCCCCCACATTACAGCCCTTCTGTATGTCCACACAGACCCTATATGTACCCTCATTTACATTGCAGCCCTTATGTGCACCTACCGCCCTAGTTCTCTTTAAACATCATATGCCAACAAACTCACCATAATTTGCCACACACCCACCTTCATATGTGCATCCACCGTCCATCATATATGATCGCATAACCACGATTATATAACTGCACAGCCACTAGAATGTGCCTACACGTTACCCATGAGACAACACAGCCACATTCATTACTCACACACACCAATATATGTTCATAGACCCACCATGAAATGTGCACACATCCACCCTTATGCTCCTATACAGCCTTACCATACGCCAATTCGTCTACCACTATACTTCCAAGCATCCACTGTAGAACATGCACATATCCATCATCATACACCTCTGCTGCACACTGTCAGTCCCATAAACTTACACCATCATAGTTCTCTTAACACCCGTACAAACATAACTATCTCAAACACATCTCATGTCAGCGTTTCTCAAGTAATAAAATGTTGGTACAGCATAAATAAAGAACCATCACATGTCTATGAGGATGTAGTCTGACCGCAGGCAAACATGTGGCAATAGAGGGTACCAAAAAGCTAAATTCAAGGAGTGTACCCGGTGTGTGTTATGTGTCAATGACAAATAAAGGTCACCTTTGAAAAACTGCAGCGTTTCTGCTGATGTGAACTAATTTGATATAGAAGAGAGATTGATTATGAGTATGACAAACAGTGCACATGCCCCACCCACCACCACTAGCCAACACCGACACGGATGTGTTTGACACTGATGACGCCAGAGAGCAGGACCATAAATGTTCCGTGCACAGATATTAATTGCCGGTGCTAAAACTAAATCCACCATCATGACTAACAAAATCAAAATCCCATGTCATACTGCACAAGCATGGTACTATCAATGGGAAGACATTTGCGATATTCTAGGCAAATAACTTCTACTTTTATCACTGTGTCACATTCTCCACACCACAAGGCACTTGGACCATTTGGGGTGCAACTACTTTAAGCTGCACGAAGACAATCAAGTAATTTCGTTTTGTGTACGTTAAAAGCATGCGAGCAGAGTGGATATCAGGAAAAAATACCTCAATGTAGAACCATGTCGGTCCATGTCATGCACTCTTTGAAAGCAGGGGTGCAGGTGGTGAAGACGAGTGAGCAACAATCAGTTTCAGCAGTCAGCAGGAGAAGCACCAGATGATGACAGGACATCACCCTTTTTAGAACCTTGAATTCCATCTTAAGTACATAGGAGGCATACCAATGCACACCAAAAAAAATTACAATTAACTTAAAGGGGCCTTCCGGTGAATTATGTGAGAACATATCTAAAAAACCCAGACATCAAAAAAAGCAACATTCTAGAATACTTATTGCTGGTGATTGTTACTGATACAGGATTGGGTAAACTGAAGGGGTTTTCTCTTCACTGAATGACCCCTATAAATATAAACTACTGCTCCTCTTCTTTTGTTGAAAAGACTTTAAAGAGATCATGGCACCTGTGGCTCCACACTGGAGTTCCTATGTCAGCACTTTTCCTCTAGAAAGACTTACTGTCTTTCTAGAGAGTGGCCACGGAGCTGCTAGAAGCGCCCCAAAAATTACAGGGATCAGAATGCATGTGGCTATGGGCAGGTGGACTAGATAACAAGCAGGGCCCACTGAGCATCTTTTGCTTCAGATAACACAACTGCGTTTATTGTTGATTCTCATTGGCAGACAATGGCACATGTGCATAGCAACCCTGGCTCTAGGTAATATAAAACTAAACATATTGCTTTCCACAAGTAATCCACAGAGCAGCTCCCTTAGTGATTACTATTCTAAAACAACCCTTGGTACAATCTATTAAACAGAACCAAACATGTAATGCTATGGAACTAAATTCAATGCTGAAATACAACCTTTGTTTCTGTAAAACACGTTTTATGTTATTGATCATTGAAAGAAAATCGAGTTCATCATTCAAGTATTCAATGGCATATGGGTGCAAAGCATGTGTGGTGTGTCGAAAGGTGCAATTGAAGCACACAGTGTAAACAGTGCTCAAACTAAGTGCACGTTAATTGCATAAGACACTATGGGGAGGGGAAACAGATACTTCTGGCTGCATGGTAAATTATAGAGCACAGAACACTGATACTGTGAAAGAATCACATGTACAGCCCACGGTGACTATCAACATTTCGAGCCTGGTGGCCTAACTCGATGGGCCATCATCAGGATGGGATACAGGACAAGGAGATTTGAAGGACACCCTTTATGAGCTGGATAGAAGAAAGGAAAGTCATTGATGATGAGGTCCTTGTTTTTAGGAAAGTCACTAAGTGTAGTGCAGAAAAGTTGTTTATATATGGGCAAGGGCTGTTATGGTATGCTTAGTGTGCTCACAAATTCTGGCAATGCGAGTCAGTAACATGAGAATGGTACTGGTGAAGCACTGACACTATTATTCACTTTTTGTTTACATCCCAATGCACATTACATATGACCATTATATGCTTATATTCAAGTGTGATTCTAAGTTCAGATTGATCATTGTTTGTGACTCTCACATTACAGTAAAAGTATGTTCACATTAAGTTAGCCAAAGTTAAAATAGGCCTCATTTTAAAAACACTGCCTAACATCGAAATTGCATTGTAGTCAGTGTGTCCTATCTCATTCTTTATTCTCGTTTCAGGAGCCAAGCTAACTGCAATAGTTTGAATGATTGTTTCAGTTGTTTTAATCTGCATGAGAATGTATAGTTAATAGTTTCACTGAAACATTTTAGTTGGTTTCATACACCTGTGTCCAGGACAGTCTGATCGCAATGTTTCAGCCAATGTGAGATCTTCCGAAGACCACGCAGCTGTAAGCTTCCTTTGTGTGATGTCTGAGAAGAAGAATGCAGACAGTTTATCAATTGCTAGATTTTGATTGGTTCCTGCCTCTTGGAAGATGTTGGGAGTTGTATTTCTTGTTGGAAATTGTGGGGCAGATTTACAAGGACTGGCGCATCTCTGCATATTAGCAGGGATGCGCCAGTAAAGATGCTACACGCAAAAATACCCTTGCGCCACCACGGATGCGTCACATTTACAATGCGGCGCACCGTGGCGCAAGGATAGACAGATGCATGTTGCATCTTTTGTCATAAGGGCAGCGCATTGCTGGAGTCGTGTCGCAAGCGCAACGCAACTCCAGCAATGCTCAGGGGCTGCCTATACTTATTGTGCTGCGTCACTCCTTACGCCTGCTTCAAGCAGGCGTAAGGTTTTGACGCAGCGGCGTCGTAAAAGTGACTCAGTGAAATCTTGTAGATTTCACTGTGTCACTTTTACGAGGCTTTCTTGCGACGGAACGCCCACCCTGCATACATTATACCTGACGCAGGTATAATGTAGGGCATGGCTTTACAACGTGACGCATCTCCCTAGATGCGTCACGTTGTAAATATGTCACAACGTGGTGCATTGTTTACGACGCCGCTGCGTTCACAAAAGTGACGCAACGACGGCGCAAATGTGTCGCAAGGGGCTTGTAAATCTGCCCCTGTATATTTATCTATGCTTTGCTGAATTAGAAAGACCCCAGATTGCTCCTGTCCACTTTTGAAGGCAGATGCCCCTCTGTCTCTTGAGACTCTATGCTTATTTCATTGCTGCTAAAAGGTTCAACTCTCAAGCAAATCTAGTCTTCTTTGTCTGATTTAACCTTTATTTGGTACTGCCTTGGAGGCTTCATTGCTGACACCTGCTGCTAAAACGTACCCAACCCCACTTGAAACTTTAGCTTAATATCAGGGAGTTTCCCTTCAGGGGAACAAAATCTTTCATGATTTCTCTACAATAATCTTTAAATAACTTGGATCTGTATTTGCTATTCTGACTTGGTTTGGATTATACTGAACCATGCTGTAACCAGGTAATTATTGATTTATGACTAATCTGACAAATTTGAGTTTGTAAAGGTAGAAAATTGGGTTACTGGTTGAGGGGGGTGAGACTTTACTCAAGCAACAACCACAACTCTTGTCTGGGTGAAACATAAGCAAACCCCAAATTGACCTGTGCTTATCCCTCCGCTAGCTTGGCACAAAGCAGTTAGGCTTAACTTAGAGGCAATGTGTAAAGTATTCATGCAGCACACAGTAATCAAGTAAAAACACAACACAAATAAAATCCCACACCAATTTAGCAAAATAGAGTAAAGTTTAATAAATTATTTGACACTAAAATGACAAAAATCCAAGTAGTTAAACCGGAAGTATGCAATTTTAAAGATTTAGGTAAAAATAGCGCTTAAAAGCACAAAGAGCCAACTGTGGTTATCTGGTCGCACCAGACCGGGACAAGTTACAAGTTCAGGGCAACCGTGATTGAGCATGGGACTGATAGAGGGACCAAGTTAGGACTGCTGAACAAAGTACCTTAAACCCTGGTTGCAGATCATTGCGAGATCCCACATTGAGATTCGTCATGCAGCGGCGGTTTCGATGAGCTGCAGGCAGCGATGCGTGGTCCTGCATCATGGATGCATCACGCATCGACTGTTCCGAGGGATTGTGGGGCTGCAATAAGAGGTCCTGCGCCAAGGCAGCGGCGGTTCCGAAGAGCTGTGGGGTACTGCGTTGGGGATGCATCACGCAGTGACAGTTCCGATGCAGAACTACGAGGAGATGCAACGCGCTGCATCAGTTCTGCCCAAAAGACCAAAGCTGGGCTGACAGAGCACCTTCAAGCCCACTTACAAAGGTCCAGGACTGGGGCAGCACCGTTTGGGGGGTAGGACTCACAGCAGTTAGAGTCCAGGTGCAGGGTTGAGGGTCGGAGCCTTTTCTGTCCCTGAGGTGATCAGAAGGACAGCCAACAAGCCCTTGGAGTCACTCTTATGGTCCTGGGTTCAAGGTGCAGGTCCAGTCCTTCTCACTCATGCAGCAGAGAAGCAGAGTAGTAGGGCAGCAGAGTAGCATTCCTTCTTGCAGCAGAGCAGCACAGCAGCCCTTCTGAGCCTTCCAAAGGTCCAGAGGTGTACTGAAGAGTTGGGTCTGAGGGTACACAATTTATCCTTGGTGCCAGCTTTGAAGCAGGAGATGTTTCTATAGGGTTCTACCTACAGAGGTGTTTGGAATTTCCTTCCTCCCTCCTCTGGCCTTAGCTTGCCTGGGGGCACAAAAGACTAATGTGAAAACCATTGTGAGTGTGCTGAGGCAGAGTCTTTGTGATGTGCAAGTGTGGTAGGTGACAGCTCTGCCCTTATCAAGTCAGAGATGGCTCATCCTGCCAACACCTATTCCCCCTTTGTCTCACTGACTGGGAGCAATATACAAAGACCAATTGCCAGCTACACCTAATCTAGTGGCTCTGGATACAGACTACAGGCACCAATTGGTTGGGACACGAAAATGTCAACTTTCTAAAAGTGCAATTTTTCAAATTGTGACTTAAAATCCAAGTTTACCATTAAAGAGGATTTTAAATTACAATTCTGTAGAGACCAAACTCAACATTCCTACCTGCTCCCAATTGAAAGTTATCACTTATTAAATGTGATAAGCTAACTCATTGTTATCCGATGGGAGAGGCAGGCCTTACAGTAGTGACAAATGAATTTAAGAGTTTGTCACTACCGGGAGATGTAAAAGTTAGAAGTACATGTCCAACTTTTTTAAATAAACAGTACCCTGCCCTATGGGCTGTTTAAGGCCTACCCTGGGGGTGACTTACATGCACTAAAAATGAAAGTTTAGGCCTGGCAAAAGGTGTATTTTGCCAGGTTGAAATAGCAGTTTAAAACTGCACACACACAGGCTACAATGGCAGACCTGAAACACGTTTTAAAAGGCTACTTAAGTGGGTGGCACAATAAGTGCTGCAGGCCCATTATTAGCACTTAATTTACAGGCCCTGGCTACAGGTAGTACCACATTACTGGGGACCTACAAGTAAATTAAATATTCTAATTCAGCAAAAGCCAATGTTACCATGTTTAAAGGAGAGTGCACAAGCACTTTGTCACTGGTTAGCAGTTGCAAAGTGTGCAGAGTCCTAAGACCAGGTAAAACAAAGTCAGCAAAAACAGTAGGATTGAAGGCAAAAGGTTGGGGAAAACTACCCCAAGGATGTCAAGTCCAACAGTAACTTTTGCTAATCTGCTAACAAAACCTTAATGGTTTGCAGATCTACAACTCTCTTCCATCCTTGCGGGGCAAAACATGCTTCACTGTTCAGGAGCGGCCGGTATGCTGGAGGAGCAGGGGGCGGGCAGGTGGGAGAGTGGGGGGAGAGGCACTAGAGGTCACGGGGATGAAAAAACTTACCAGAAGCCGTCCCCGTCACGCTCTTCTGCTCCTCTTCGCCTCTTCAGGAAGGCAAAGGCTCCCAGAATACCCTGCGGCCAATCCTGAAGCTGTTCTCTCGCAGAGAGCAGCTTCAGGGTTGGTCTGAGTGCCCTCAATTCACGCTTCATGACAGACTGAGGGGTCGATTCCGATTCGGGCCGGAAATTTCTCCGACCGAGCCGGACCCGGAGAGATTTCCGACCGAATCGGACCCGTGCAGTCCGACCGAACGAGTACGATGCGGCCGTATGTTATCGGACACGAGTCGGTCGGACTCCCATTGAAGTCAATGGGAGCCGGTCGTACAACGCGTACGCGGGCTCCCATTGCCTCAATGGGTGCGAGGCGGACAAGGGCGCCCCTACAGCGGGTACGCCGCGAAGCGCTCGCGGCGTACACGCACAGGTAGGGGGACCCTTGGGTCCCCCTGTGTGCGCCTCGCGCGGCTACGCGTACAGGGGGTCCGACACGGACCCCCAAAGTACGGCTCCGACAGCTCTTACGAGCCGGAGTGCGCGGCTCGGTCGGACTGCTCGCGGCGCGCATCGTACTTACCCGGCCGGGAAACGTCTCCATTGCGCGGTGCGAATCGGGTCCGACCGAGTCGGTCGGAGCGGTTCGAGTCCGAGCGAGTCGGTCGGAGTTGTCGGGACGCCCGGACGAGTCGGTCGGCGAATTCGCATCGTACTCGCTCGGCCGGACCCGCGTACGGTTCGGTCGGGAAACAGGCTTTCGCATGGCTTTTTTCCCGACCGAATGGTATTGGGTGCGCCTCCGACCGAGATCGGAATCGGCCCCTGAGTCTGTGCCTGCTCTGTTCAAACCAGCTGCGTTGTTAGGTTGGAGAGAGCTTTTACTGTGCATGATGGTTTGGCCGGCCTGAGACAGCCGGCCAAACCACCATGCGCAGTCATAAGAGGGCACTACCCCTCCTGTCAGGGCCTGTCATGATCAGGTCCTGCCCCCAAGACTCGGCAGGAAAGGAAAAATGAAACAGGTGTCATTTTATTTTTCCTTTCCTGCTGTTTTTGGGGGGGCGATGTTCCTCGCAATAGCGGAGGAGCCGCCACTGTCACAGTTATTGATTTGCCTTTTGAACTGTTGATGTTAAGGCTCAATTCGAAACAAAGATCCATACACTTGAGTGCAGCTCGTACTTGAATTTGCACCAAGGATCTGCACAGTTAAGACCACATCCCCCTCTGCATCAGTACAATTGCAATCCATATAGACAAGTTCAGGATTTTAAAAAGTTGTCATTCGGTATGCAAAACCACCATTTAGCTGTTTTATTTAATTTGAAGTTTGTCACATGATTCTGGCAGTGGAAAGTCCAAAAGTACCTGCAAGATGGCAAAAATAAATGTGTGTATAGGAGAAAATCCATAAACTACTGAAAATGAGAGCAGCCCAGTCCCCTGCAACACACAAATCATCCATTTATCTTGTGAATAGAGCCACCAGGAGCTAGCCAGTTCAATACTTGCAGGGAAAACACATGATCCCAGGGTGCTGGGTGATGTCAGGCCTTGGTGTGTCTAACCTGAGAATGGGTAGGGCACGTTTTAAAAATAAAAAAAGACACCCACAAGCAACAGACATGCTCACAAGGGGTGTAGAAAACCGGGACTGGAGCTGACAGGGCTGGGGGGGTTCTGGTTACAACTGCTCGTGTGACTAGCAGCAGGAGAGGAAGGCAAGAGTGGAAAGGTAAAATGTGAAGCAAGCAGTGCCTAATTTGAGCTAATGGTTTCCGGTGCTCGGCACCTGTACTTAATTGTCAACACAGGCGCTTATGACAGTCTGCCACATGTTAGCGATGTCTGTGTAATTTATAGATGAGCCCTACAATAGTGTATTATTAATGTAATGTTCAATACAAATTACTAATAGCAGTCGCCCAAGCCATTCTTATAGCTTTGGGAGCCTGGAATAGTCTATCTTTGGCAACACTGACAGAGACAATGGGTGGAGCAAGCTGCAGTGGCCTGCTGATGAGGGCCATGGCACTTATTAATTTTTTTTACATATTAAGCACTGGAAGCAAGCGCTTTATGCGGATGACATCCTGTTATATATAGCGAACCCTAAGGCGACACTCCACAGGATACTGCATATTTTTGAATTATATTGCAAATACTCCAGTTACACCATAAACTGGGAGAAGTCAGTGATCTATGTGGTCTGGGGACATCCACCAGCCCTGCCCCAGGGTTGTGCAATACCCATATTGACTGAAGGGTTTCGATACCTGGGTGTCTTTGTCACCAGGGACCCCAAAGCTTTCCACGACCAAAATCTCGATCCCCCGCTTCAACGTCTGCGAAATAACATCCAGCACTGGAGGTCCCTACCGCTATCTCTCCTGGGAAGAGCATCACTTATTAAAATGATGGCCTTGCACCGATTCCTTCAGGTGCTCCACAATACGCCATATCTGGTGCCGTCGGCATATTTTCAGGCAGTTGAGGCTGTAGTGTGTCCACACCTGTGGGATGGAGGCTCTCCCATAATCTCTCTCCCGAAGTTGACCAGAGGTTGGTATGACAGTGGGGTGGAGCTCCTGGCTCTCCGGAAGTACTACTGGGCGGCCCAGCTTACAGTGGTCAACCACTGGGTACATAGTTCCCAAAACGACCTAGCATATAGAATGGACCTCCGGAACATGCAACCAGGTAGCTATCTCAGAGCAATTTATGGGGGGAAAAAGACGAGCTCATTTCCCAATCCAAACTCCACCACACTGCATGTTTGGAAAGAGGTGCTAATATCCCTCGGCTGGCAAGATTAGCTTACGCAGATGATGCCACTATGGGACTCCCTGAAGTTGGGACTATTGACACGGCAGCAGGGCTTCGACAAATGGGATCTCATTGGCCTCTCAAGGGTGGGCGACATGTGGGTTGGAGGAGACGTACGACCATTTGTGAACCTGCAAAAGGAATACCAGCTGGCACAATCAGAAGCCTTCCGATATCTACAGGTCCGCCATGCTCTGAGAGCTGTGCTGCCGAAAGGAGAGGAACTTCTTGAACCCTCTCCGTTAGAGGACAACTACTAGTTGACCGTTTTGAAAAGAAAGAGATCTCTCTAGTATACAGTAAGATCATGAACAATACCCCAGATACCCTGACAGACCTCCGTGCTCGCTGCCAAAAAGATGTGAAACAGATAGACGATGATGAATGGCAGAAGGCCTTGTCCTCCCCCAAAGAAGTGGCCATATGTTTGCGCTTTAGATTGGTGCAGCTGAAGATACTGCACAGAACGTACTTTACCTGCATCACACTAGTAAAAATTGGAAGGGTCGATTCCCTGATGTGCGTGAGGAGCTGTGGGCATGATGGCACATTTTTCCACAATATATGGGAATGTCCAGAGCTGCAGGTATATTGGGAGGCGGTACTGTCCTGTATGCACGAGTTTTTAAAATAGACACAACTAAGGGGTCGATTACGATGTCATCCGGAAAGGCTCCGAACGGCATTCGATTAGTCCGAATCTGATTTGGAACCCACCTTTTCGACCGACTCGGACACGTTTTCCAACGACCGATTACGATGGCTGGAAAGCGTTCGAACTGTCCGACTCGGCTCCGAAAGGCATTGGAAGTAACCGAGTCGGTCGGAGACGAATCGTAGCGGTCTACAGACCGCGTTTCCAGCCGAGCAATTAGGTTGTCAGATTCGGACAGCCTTTCCGAATCAGTTGTGCCGACACAGATCGGCTGTCGGAATCTGACTTTGGGGGCCCGTAGCAGGACCTCCATCACCCGGGGCCCTCCGATTCTGGCCATGGACATGACCCACGGGTCCCCCCTTCCCATGCATGCACAGTGTGGCAGGCACCATGGTGTGCCTGCCACAGGGTGCAAGGTTTTCCGCAACCACCCCTTTTGTCAATGGGAGCCTGTGTTCTCGTTCGGACCACAGGCATCCATTTAAGTCAATGCAAGTCTGACCGAACGATGTCCGGAAGCATCGTAATCATTCGGTAGGACTCGGAGAACCCGATTCGGTCGGTAACAATTCCGAAACCGATTCAGTAGGAAGAGTGTCCAGACGACATCGTAATCGGCCCCTAAGTCACTAAAATGGTGTCTGCTGAACATATGGGGTGAGACAACCCTCACAAGTAAGGAATGTCTCTGGGTGACACTGGGGTTTATGGTGGCCAAATGCAATATTACTACGTTATAGAGAGTCGCAGCGGCCCCTAAGTTGAATGAATGGAGAATGGATATTGTTAGACCTGGCACCATTGGCGTGGGTATCCCTTCCATTTTTTGCCTTTACCTCCGGTGTTTTGCTGTGTGTTGGACTCCATTTTTGCTGGTCTAGATGCTTGGGCACTTTGCCACTGCTGTTCAGTGCCAAAGTGCAAGTGCTCCCTGTGTAAATTATTGTTATGGATTAGTGATTCCATGATTGGCT
Source organism: Calotriton arnoldi (assembly GCA_963921515.1). Taxonomy (NCBI): domain Eukaryota; kingdom Metazoa; phylum Chordata; class Amphibia; order Caudata; family Salamandridae; genus Calotriton; species Calotriton arnoldi. Next base: position 1,517,813 of record CAWUFW010002244.1, on the reverse strand, counting down.
CATTTGATTTACTTGTCAGACCCTAGTACAGTGCACTATGTGTGCCCAGAGCCTGTAAATCAAATGCTGCTGGTGGACTTGCAGCACTGATTGTGCCACCCACAGAGGCAGCCTATAAAATGTGACTCAGGCCTGCCGTTGCAGAGCCTGTGTGCAGTCTGGGACTGCCATGTCGACTTGGCAAGTGCACACACTTGCCAATCCCTAAACCTTCCCTTTTCTACATGTTAGTCACACCTAAGGTAGGCCCAAGGTACCCCTGTGGGGAGGGTGCATTGTATGTGAAAGGTAGGACATGCCCTGATGTGTGTGGCATGTCCTGATAGTGAGATACTGCCAATTTCGTTTTTTCACTATTGCAAGGCTGTCTGTTGCCATAGGCCAGAATGGGGAGTTTGTTTATAACATCTTATAAACATAACTGACCCTGGGAACAAGATAGGAAAATAAAGTTTAGTATGCCTGAACTCAGAATGTTAAAATACATCTTTTAGCGAGGGTGATTTTTACATTCTGTGTTTGAAAATACCACTTTTAGAAAGTATGTATTTTCTTGCCTAACCATCCAGTGTGCCTCTGCTAGGGTTGTGTATTGCCTGTCTGGCTTTTGGATGACAGCGGCTGGAGAAGGGCAGTGGCTCCAGAAGTCTGATGAGTCAGGGCTGGGCTGAATAGACCTGGGCTGCTTTTAGAGTAGGGGGAGGAGATTTCCTTTTCACCTGAATAGGCCTGGTCTGCCTTCAACAATGCTGTCTCCACCTCCTGCCAGGAAGTTGCACCGGTGAGGACATAACTGGGTTTGGCTGGGTACAGACACTCTCTGCCTTCAGAGAACAAAGGAGTTTGTGCTATAAATATTGGGGCCCAGACCCCAGACTTTTAGATCACTTCTGGGAAATCAAGAGGAACCTTGCCAAGGAGAAGAGCCGGATAAGCTGAGGAGGAATACTGCCCCTGTGTTGTTTGCTGTTTGGGGTTGGTCTGCAGTGGCTACTTGCTGCCAAGGAAAGGAGAAAAGGACTTTGCTATTTGCTTTGCCACCTGCTTGAAGAAGAAGATCTCCAAGGGCTTGAAACTGAGCTTGCCTCCTGTTCTGAAGTCTCAGGAACACAAAGACTTCATCCCTTCTGCCTCTCTGCATCTGGAACTGCTGTTTCAGCTGCTACAGAAGGAAATTGCAACACAGACGCTGGCGAGCGACGCCGTAACCTGCATCGAAGCTGTGGGCACCGCTCGTGAAGAGCATGACGCACCGCCCCAGCTTTCACCGTAGGCCCGACGCCGTGCCGCATCGACTCCGAAGCCGTCATCGAGGCCGCTGCCTGCACCGGAGCCGAGGACACCGCTCGTGACGTGCACGACGCACCATCCTGACTCGCACCGCAGCCCCGACTTCATCGACGCCGGTGCCTCATCAAAGCGGAGTCGATTCTCGACGTGGGTGACTCCCGAATCCATCGACATCGCACCGTCGTAAGGAACCGACGCCTCGCCGCCATTCGTGACGTCACCTCCCCGACACAGTAAGGAACCGACGTCTCACCTCCCCTGCGCTGCAGTAAGGAACAGAGGCATCACCTCCCCTGGGGTCGTAAGGAACTGATGCCGCAGGCGCCAACGAAGCATCACCTCCCGACGCCGTGCACCGTCTTTGTTTTCATCAATTCCAGGTACTGTTCTTTGTGGGTCTGCTTGACTAATGGCCCGACGCCGCGCACCTCGCGGTCAGCGCCGTACTTTGGGATTTTCATCTGTCACGACGTCGTAATAGCTCCAGGTGGAGTTATTTGTTCCTAGGAACTTTATTTAAGTGAATAACCTATTTTTAAGGATATGTTTGATACTGTATTGTGGATTTTTGTCGTTTGGTCTTGTTTTGGGTTTAGATAAAGATTACTTATTTTTCTAAACTGGTGTGGTGTTCATTTGTAGTGTTTTCACTGTGTTACTGTATGTGTTCACAAATGCTTTACACACTGCCTCTGAGATAAGCCTGTCTGCTCGTGCCAAGCTAACAAGGGGGTGAGCAGGGGTTATTTTAGGGGTGTATCCCCCTTTCCCTGACTAGAAGCAAGGGTCCCTATTTGGACAAAGGTACCTACCTCTGCCAACTAGAGACCCACATTTCTAACATTGGTGGGCAGTGGTGAGGATCCTGGTCTTGCATTTGTGATTTACATACAGTGATTGGTGTACACTACTAGTGAGTGCAGACTATTACGCAACCACATACATTTTGGTAGAGTTTTTACTTGGAATTTTTTGCATCTTGAGAACTGCCAATTATCACCATGAGTAAACCAGCATCCATTGCATCTGTGGACATTGAATTTGAAGAGGAGAGGGTTGATACCTACACTGTACCACAACTTAAGGCCATCTGCAAAAAAATTAAAATCTCAGTGAGAGGCCTCACCAGAAAGGAAGAGTTCTAAAAGGCGCTGAGGGCCTGGTTGGAAGCAAGGAATGCCAGTGGGCAGACCGAGGAGCCTATGGCGGAGGAGGAGAATTTAGAAGGGAAGCAGGATGGGCTAGTGGGCTTAACTGGAGGGGGAGTGCCTCCCAGGGAAGGCAGCAATGTATCTTCAAGGGGTCTGTCTCCAGAAGAGTTGGATGACAGGGAGAAAAGCAGAGTGCATGAAATGGAGCTTGCTAAACTCAAGCTGGGGAGCCAGGGTGACTTAGAGAGTAAGAGGTTAGATTTGGAGAGCAAGAAATTGGCCATGGAGGAAAAGAAGATGCTTTTAGAGCATGAGAGAGTGTTGAGGGAGCTAGAGCTGAAAGCAAAGAGCCTAGAGATTACTCCCTCTGGTGGCAGCACACCATCAGTGCCTGGGGAAGGAAAAGTATACATTCCCAAAGATGTGATCAAAGATTTCATGAAGCATGAGGACATTGGGCAGTGGTTTAAGGCCTATGAGATAGCCATGAAGTCCCACCGGGTCCCTGAGAGAGATTGGGGAGCGGGGTTGTGGGGCCGCTTCATAGGTGAAGGGAGGGAAACCTTGCTAGCTTTGCCCACTGAGGATCAGATGTCCTATGCCCCCATGAAGGAAGCCTTGATAGCCAGGTATGGGTTGACCCCAGAGCTTTATAGGCAGACATTTAGGAACTGCAAGAAGCTGGAGTCAAGTACTTGGGTGGAGTATGTATCTTACTTTTGCAGAGCACTGGATGGATGGGTAAAGGGTAGCAAGGTAACTGACTTGCAGGGGCTCTATGATTTGGTTGCATGGGAACACTTGTCCAGTAGTTGTTTTCCAGAGCTACGCCAGCACCTGATTGATAGTAAGCTGACTGACTCCAGGAAGCTTGATGTGGAGGCGGCCCGCTGGGTCAGTACCAGGGTCCACAAAGGTCTTGTGGGAGACTCCGCCAAGGGTGGGCAGGGTCTCCAGCAGAAGAGTGGGGGGGACAAAGGTAAACAAAAGAAGTTCCAAAAAGGGCCCCAAAATAATCCCCAAGGGAACCAAGGTAAGGGTTCCCAGCCTCCCACTGAAAAGAAACCATGGGTCCCGCCAGGTAAGCCTGTGCAGAAGGGTCCCAAAACCTGTTTTAGTTGTGGTCAGGTGGGCCACTTCCAGGGGGATCCTAAGTGTCCCAAACCAGTTACCACCGCACCCACTGGTGCACCTCCCCGGGAAGTGGCTAGTGTAGCCTTGGGGGAGGAGTCGGGTGCCCAAGGTGGGTGGGGTCCTGCAGAGATGTCCCTGGTCTCTTTAGGAGACAGTGAGATGGTCCCAAGGACTCATCTGCCTGATAACACTAAGAAGTACAGGCAGTGGGTGACCATCAATGGCCATAGTGTAGAGGCTCTGAGAGACACCGGAGCCAGTGTGACAGCTGTCAGTTGTCGGCTGGTGTCTGAAGAGCAGGTGATCCCCAACACATTCTACCCAGTGGTTGCCACTGACAATTCAGAGTGCCACTGCAAAGTGGCACAGGTTCCCTTTGAGTGGGGGGGTCTCAGGTACCTTGAGAGTAGCTGTGAGGCCAGCCATGCCTGTTGACTGTCTGCTAGGCAATGATTTGGAGAGCTCCCCTTGGGCGAAGGTGGAGCGGAGGTCTCATTTGGAGATGTTGGGTCTGCCTGAGTGGGCATGTGTGACCACTCGGTCAATGGCAGCTGGTAAGGGCATTCAAGAGGACCCGGAGCCTGAAAGAGTGGCCCAGGTGCCTGCCTTAAAGAGAAGAGGCAGGGGACGCAGGAAACCAGCCCCTGAAGTTCCCACGGTGCAGGAGGAGGCAGACCTTGAGGGGGATGCCCTGGAACCTACAGGGGAACAAGTAGCTGAACTGGGGGACCTGCCTGAGCTGACCCATTGGCAGCAGGAAGGAGGACCCTCCAGGGAAGAGTTCTGAGAGGAGCAGAAGAAGTGCCCTTCTCTTGTGGGTTTGCGGCAATAGGCCACAAACCAGGCAGCAGGTGATCAGTCTGGATCACATTGGATCTACTGGGAGAATGCTCTCCTGTATAGCGAGCCTAAGGTTGCTGAGCCTGGGTCAGCCCGTGTGCTGGTGGTACCCCAGCGCTTCAGAGCCTTCCTACTGGGTCTGGCTCATGATGTGCCTTTGGCAGGGCATTTGGGGCAAGACAAGACCTTTGAGAGGCTTGTCACCCACTTTTACTGGCCCCAAATGCACAAGCATTCTGATGCTCACTGTAGGTCTTGCCAGACTTGCCAGGCAAGTGGTAAGAGTGGGAGGAAGTGTAAGGCTCCTCTCCAACCTTTCCCTGTGGTCAGCACCCCCTTTGAGAGGGTGGGCATTGACATTGTGGGGCCTCTGGATCCCAAGACAGCCATGGGCAACAGGTTCATCCTGGTCTTGGTGGACCATGCCACCCGGTACCTAGAAGCCATCCCTCTCCGGACTGTGAAGGCCCCCGTGGTGGGTCGTGCATTGATGGGGATTTTCTCCTGAGAGGTGGTGTCCGACCGTGGTACCAACTTCATATCGAAGTATATGAAGTCCCTGTGGCAGGAGTGCAGTGTAACTTATAAGCTCACCACTCCTTACCACCCCCAAGGTAATGGGCTGGTTGAGAGAGATTCAACTGGACCCTAAAAGGCATGATTATGGGTCTTGGTGAACCCATGAGGTGTAAGTGGGACGTCCTCTTACCATGCCTGCTGTTTGCTTACAAAGAGGTGCCCCAGAAGTCCTTAGGGTTCAGTCCCTTTGAGCTGCTGTACAGCCATCCTGTAAGAGGACCGCTGAGTCTGGTGAAAGAAGGCTGGGAGAAAGCTCCCAGTAAACCTTCCCAGGATGTATATAGCTACATGCTGGCCTTCAGAAACCAGACTAAGCGCTTCAGGCAACTCGCTCAGGCGAACCTGGAAGCCAGCCAGGAGGAAATGAAACGCTGGTATGATCAGAATGCCACTCTGATCGAGTTTCAGCCTGGACAAAAGGTTTGGGTCATGGCCCCAGTGGAGTCTTGTGCGCTCCAGGATAAGTGGACCGGACCATTTGAGGTGGTGGAGCGCAAGAGCAACGTCACCTACTTGGTGGACTTGCAGTCTCCTAGGAACCCTTTGCGGGTTCTGCATGTGAACCGCCTGAAGCCCCACTTGGAGAGGTCCGAAGTGGGCATGTTCCTAGCAACAGATGCTGGGATGGAAGAGGAGACTGAGCCTCTTCCTGACCTCCTGTCTGCAAAGGAGCAAGATGGGTCAGTGGGCGTTGTGAACCTCTCTACCGCCCTGACCCCTGAGCAGCAGAGTGACTGTCGCCAACTGTTGGGACAGTTTTCTGACCTGTTCGCCCTGACACCCGGAGTCACTCAGTGGTGCGTCCATGATGTGGACACCGGGGATAGTCCTCCAGTACAACATAAGGGGGCTTATTTACAAGCCCCTTGCGCCACCCGTGCGTCACTTTTCCCATGTTAAAAATGAAGCAAAAGTGGCGCAAGGGGCTTGTAAATAAGCCCCAAGATTTACAGAGTGACTGACAGGGTTAGAGCTTGCATCAAGGAGGAGGTCTCCAAGATGTTAGCGCTAGGGGTGATTAAGCCCTCAGACAGCCCTTGGGCCAGCCCGAGGTTTTGGTCCCGAAGGCTGCCGCACCCGGTGCCACGCCAGAACTCTGGTTCTGTGTGGACTACCAAGGGCTCAATTCAGTCACCAGGACTGACGCGCACTCCATCCCCAGAGATGATGAGCTCATCGATCTGTTGGGGGCTGCCAGGTACCTCAGTACGTTTGACTTTACGTCTGGGTACTGGCAGATCACTTTGACTGATGGGGCAAGAGAGAGGTCAGCATTCTCCACCCCAAATTGGCACTACCAATTCCGGGTGATGCCCTTTGGGATGAAGAATGCCCCTGCCACCTTTCAGAGGTTGGTCAACCAAGTGTTGGTTGGGCTGGAGGATTTCAGTGCTGCCTACCTGAACGACATAGCAGTGTTCAGTGCCACTTGGGTGGAACATCTGCACCACTTCTGGAAAGTGTTGAAGGCGCTGCAGAGGAAAGGCCTCACGATCAAGGCGAGTAAGTGCCAGATCGGGCAGGGTTCAGTGGTGTACTTGGGACACCAGGTGGGGAGCGGCCAGGTGGCGCCCCTACAACCCAAGATTGAAACCATTCTGGCTTGGGAACCCCCCAAGACTCAGACAGAGGTGAGAGCCTTTTTAGGACTCACCAGGTATTACAGGAGATTTGTCAAGGGGTATGGCACCATTGTTGCCCCCTTGACAGAGCTGACTTCCAGGAAGCAGCCCAAGAAGGTGAATTGGACTGACGCCTGCCAGAAGGCTTTTGATGCCCTGAAATCTGCCATGTGCTCAGCGCCTGTGCTTAAGGCGCCCAACTTCTCCCAAGAGTTCATTGTACAGACAGATGCTTCAGAGCATGGTGTGGGGGCTGTGCTCTCACAGCTAAATGAGGAGGGCCTAGACCAACCAGTAGCCTTCATTAGTAGGAGGTTACTTCCACGGGAACAGAGGTGGAGTGCGATTGAGCGTGAGGCATTTGCTGTGGTCTGGGCGCTGAAAAAGCTGAGACCATACTTGTTTGGGACTCACTTCCGGGTTCAGACGGACCACAGGCCCCTAAGATGGTTGATGCAAATGAGGGGTGAGAATCCAAAGCTGTTGAGGTGGTCCATTTCCCTACAGGGGATAGACTTTACGGTGGAACACCGCCCTGGTACAGAACACGCCAATGCTGATGGTCTGTCCAGATTTTTCCGCCTTAGTGAAGAGAACTCCCAAGAGGGTGGGTAGTTCTCCCCACATTTCAGCTGGAGGGGACAAGTGTTAGACCTGGCCCCATTGGCGTGGGTCTCCCTTCCATTTTTTGCCTTTACCTCTGGTGTTTTGCTGTGTGTTGGACTCCATTTTTGCTGGTCTAGATGCTTGGGCACTTTGCCACTGCTGTTCAGTGCCAAAGTGCAAGTGCTCCCTGTGTAAATTATTGTTATGGATTAGTGATTCCATGGTTGGCTCATTTGATTTACTTGTCAAACCCTAGTACAGTGCACTATGTGTGCCCAGGGCCTGTAAATCAAATGCTGCTTGTGGACTCGCAGCACCGATTGTGCCACCCACAGAAGCAGCCTGTAAAATGTGACTCAGGCCTGCCATTGCAGAGCCTGTGTGCAGTCTGGGACTGCCATGTCGACTTGGCAAGTGCACACACTTGCCAGTCCCTAAACCTTCCCTTTTATACATGTTAGTCACCCCTAAGGTAGGCCCAAGGTACCCCTGTGGGCAGGGTGCATTGTATGTGAAAGGTAGGACATGCCCTGATGTGTGTGGCATGTCCTGATAGTGAAATACTGCCAATTTCGTTTTTTCACTATTGCAAGGCTGTCTGTTCCCATAGGCCAGAATGAGGAGTTTGTTTATAACATCTTATAAACATAACTGACCTTGGGAACAAGATAGGAAAATAAAGTTTAGTATGCCTGAACTCAGAATGTTAAAATACATCTTTTAGTGAGGGTGATTTTTACATTCTGTGTTTGAAAATACCACTTTTAGAAAGTAGGTATTTTCTTGCCTAACCATCCAGTGTGCCTCTGCTAGGGTTGTGTATTGCATGTCTGGCTTTTGGATGACAGGGGCTAGAGAAGGGCAGTGGCTCCAGATGTCTGATGAGTCAGGGCTGGGCTGAATAGACCTGGGCTGCATTTAGCGTAGAGGGGGGGGAGATTTCCTTTTCACCTGAATAGGCCTGGTCTGCCTTCAACAATGCTGTCTCCACCTCCTGCCAGGAAGTTGCACCAGTGAGGACAGAACTGGGTTTGCTGGGTACAGACACTCTCTGCCTTCAGAGAACAAAGGATTTTGTGGTATAAATATTGGGACCCAGACCCCAGACTTTTAGATCATTTCTGGGAAATCAAGAGGAACCTTTGCCAAGGAGAAGCTGAGGAGGAATACTGCCCCTGTGCTGTTTGCTGTTTGGGGTTGGCCTGCACTGGCTACTTGCTGCCAAGGAAAGGAGAAAAGGACTTTGCTGTTTGCTTTGCCACCTGCTTGAAGAAGAAGATCTCCAAGGGCTTGAAACTGAGCTTGCCTCTTGTTCTGAAGTCTCAGGAACTCAAAGACTTCATCCTTTCTGCCTCTCTGCATCTGGAACCGCTGTTTCAGCTGCTACAGAAGGAAATAGCAACACCGACGCCGGCGAGCGACACCATAACCTGCATCGAAGCCGTGGGCACCGCTCGTGAAGAGCACGACGCACTGCCCCGACTTGCACCGTAGGCCCGACGCCTGCTGACACCGTGCCGCATCGACTCCGAAGTCGTCATCGAGGCCGCTGCCTGTGCCGGAGCCGAGGTCGCCGCTCGTGACGTGCACGACGCACCGTCCCGACTAGCACCGCAGCCCCGACTTCATTGATGCCGGTGCCTCATCAACGCAGAGCCGATTCTCGAAGTGGGTGACTCCCAAATCCATCGACATCGCACCGTCGTAAGGAACCGACGCCTCTCCGCCATCCATGACGTCACCTCCCCGACACAGTAAGGAACCGACGTCTCACCTCCACTGCGCTGCAGTAAGGAACAGAGGCATCACCTCCCCTGGGGTCGTAAGGAACCGACGCCGCAGGCGCCAACGAAGCATCACCTCCCTGACGCCGTGCACCGTCTTTGTTTTCATCAATTCCAGGTACTGTTCTTTGTGGGTCTGCTTGACTCCGGGCCCGACGCCGCGCACCTCGTGGTCCGCACCGTACTTTGGGATTTTCATCTGTCACGACGCCGTAATAGCTCCAGGTGGAGTTATTTGTTGCTAGGAACTTTATTTAAGTGAATAACCTATTTTTAAGGATATTTGTGATACTGTATTGTGGATTTTTGTCATTTGGTCTTGTTTTGGGTTTAGATAAAGATTACTTATTTTTCTAAACTGGTGTGGTGTCCATTTGTAGTGTTTTCACTGTGTTACTGTATGTGTTCACAAATGCTTTACACACTGCCTCTGAGATAAGCCTGTCTGCTCGTGCCAAGCTACCAAGGGGGTGAGCAGGGGTTATTTTAGGAGTGTATCCCCCTTACCCTGACTAGAAGCAAGGGTCCCTATTTGGACAAAGGTACCTACCTCTGCCAACTAGAGACCCCCATTTCTAACAGATATGGACTGGTGCATGATGGCAGAGAGTACGGTACATAAAAGTTGGGGCTGTCCCAACAAATGGTCTAAATTGCACACCAATGCCCCCTCGAGGGCAAAGGGAAGTGTTTGAAGACACTTAAGGGGGGATGGAGGATCTCAGGGGGAGGGAGGAAGACTTAAGAGTTATGCATTGGATCATAATAGATGTCACCTCCTCTTTGCCGGACTTTATCGAAAATGTTATGTACTAAATGTGAATTGCCATCACTCTGCTATGTTTTTATTTTATGCGATAAAAAGATTTCTTTTTTTTAAAAAGCACTGGAAGCAAGGAACAAACTATGGGGTGGTGGGGATTAATGAAAAGAATGAATTGGTGACGCCAGGATCTCCGAATTAGATCAGCCTTGGCATTTGAAGAGAACTCTGGAAAAGGCATTTAAATAAGAGAGGTCATGTACAAATGGTTACACAAAACACTGCAAGCACAATTGCATACATTAATAATGCAAACAGAAGAAGGCAGTAGTAATAAAGTATTCATACAAGATTCGAGTCCTAGGCTTCAAAGTGTAAAGAAGGCAGATAAAGCAATTAGATACATTGTGGAATTTAAACATTCAAAGTGACTACGATGTGTCAAACAGAAAACATGTTAAGTCCATGGCCGACAGAAACCAATTTGTCAATTCAAAAGATTCTTATTGGACCAATACGTTTTGGATGTTGCCACTGCAATACAGAGGTGGGACCACCTCTGCCACATGTCAATTAATGACTTCCGCTGTATGCATTTGTTCCTTGAAATGATGGTCTAGTGGAGCTTTAGGAATTGGTAATCTTATTCTGATTCCATGCTGGCAGGATGTGTCCTTCACTTTCTCTGCAGTTTGGCTGATTTAAATGTCCCGACATGGGCACTATATACAATAAATTATAAGTATTGAATTCTACTTCGCTGATAGGTCACACTCTTGTCTGTCAGCATTTTGGTACTTACAATGAACTGACAAGCTACACAATTACTACTCTTACAGTGGTCCACATTTGGTGGTAAGCTCCACCTGGCTGTGATGCACAGTTTGATTATGCACTCAGGTGTATCTGCAACACATGGTCTCTACTGTTTTTGTTGCGGTTATGTGTAAACAAGGGCCACAGATATGACACTTTAGGTGCGAAAATACTGGCAAGGATAAGCCTTCTCCTTCCAGTTTGCCTACACACACTGCACCCGCCTGTAAGGGGATCTCTATCCCCTCTTCAAAATGCAGACAGATTGACAACTGTACAGCAAAGCAAGAGGCTGCTTTGAAGCAGCCGCTCCGTATTTCACTGAATTTGCATCTGCCCTGGGGGCAGCACATTCATTGTGATAGGCATACTGTCCTTGATTGCACCCGCCACACCTGTTTAAAGGTGCGCCGTGGCACAAACAGGGACAGTGAGCCCTTTCCATAATATGGTCCCTGATAGCTAGATCACAGTACCGCTCAATCAAAGTGGCAATGATTCTGTAACCTCTCAAGATTTTCATCAGCATCACAAGCCTCGCTACAAAAAGAAAGACTGCAGCACTTGTGGAGATACTAAAGATTTGAAGAGTAAAACAAAAAATCTGGGCCTACACAGGTTAGCAAAATCATTACAGAAAGCCAGGTCATTTCAAGACAAACTATATCAACCAATACCCTGAATAAATCTCATGTCCCTTCTACCCCCCCATCAGGCTAAGGACATACTGGGCCTTTCAATAAACAGCACAGAGGAAAAACCTGCTAGTCCCTTTACTCCTCCTCTGCCAGCCCTGGTAGTAGTTCTTCAATCCCCACCCCACCAGAGTACTAATGAGGAGATTTTTCCTAGTGACTAGAGCCGCCAACTTTGGAAATGGGGAAGCAGGTTCATATCCCAGCCTCGGCTCAACTTCGATTCTGGGCAAAACATTTGCTCTCTCTGCGCCTAAAAGGACAAGCATTTGCAATGCAATAGGTCTCGCATTTATGAGAGTTAAAGCTATAAGCGTTGTAAATGAGAGTGCCTTTTATTTATCTGTTTTGATTATTAACACATAAATAAAAGGCATTGTCATGTACAATGCCAATAGCTCAAACTCTTGTAAATGCGAGACCTATTTCACTTCAAAGAAGCAGCCGCCATTGTCCCGGGCTGCTTGGAAAGTGAAAGCGCGCATGGCGCGCTGAATGTTACAGGAAAGCATGTTGTGCCTGCAGTAGGAGAAACTCTTTAAAGAAAATAGTGCTTACAGACTAAATAAGACATACCATGTAACAACAGAAGTAAAAGGGCCAGTCCTCATCGAAGGTTACAAATGAAGACAAGGCGGTACTAAGGAGGGACTAACAAGCCTATTAACAAATCAGAAGCCAGCATTTACAAAGGACAATGACACAAGCCAATGAAAAATATGGGCGGAGAGTGGGCGGAGCTTCAAATCCATACTCGAATACAGCATGCCGCAGAGCAGCGCATGCACTGCCTACGCTCGACCTAAAAAAGGGTAACATCTGGTTCTCTTGTGAAGTGCTCATGCAGTCTGGCCAGGTTCGTGCTATGAAAAAAAAAAACAGCAGCGCAATCCAAATTAAGCAAATAAAGTGATCGGCAGTTATTTGGCATCACATACTCCTAGGAATCCAGTAGGGCATTGAAGTTAAGTATAGGACATGGCCAGCATACTCAGCAAGAGTGAGGGGGTTTAAGGTCTGAAACACCTTTGATGGTGTACGCGCAGCTTATATCTTCGATCAGAAACAGGAAGACTTGATCTCTGGAAAACAACCCAAAGAAGCTCGTGCTCCGTGAGATGCACAGACTAGCCACAAAGGAATTCCAGGAGGTCCCCAGGAGTAAAACGCTGTTCTGGCTAAACGAGAAGTTGGGCAGTACACCCGTGTGGCCTCTGGAATCAAAGGATGTAAGCAGAATATCTGTGGAACATTCAAAATAAATTGTAAATGGGTGCAGGAACAGTAATTTTCCAGTTCTTCTGAGAAGAAGGGGTATATTTTTTTTCTCCATTTGCGACCTGAAGCTGTGGTGTGGACATGGAGGCACATGCTGACCTAAAACAGTGTCCCCTCCTATTGTTTCCTTCGGGTCTCCCCCACAAAATGGTGCCTCTTTCATTTCCTTAAAATCTGTTGAGGTGCTTTTATTAAGTCCTCTTGAGCAGACGCCGAATACAACAATGCTAGCATGATTTTCATCTTACACTTTATTTTTAAATTTTGTTTAGCAGCGCATGTGAAATACGGCGTGTACATGTGGCGGGGGCTCCAACGACATTGTTTCAGTGGTGGAGGGTTCTGGTTTATGTCACATAAACAGCGAAAACATTTTTGTATCCCTTAGCTCAAAAACATTTTTTTGTTGTTTGCTGTAAATGCATCATTTGTTGCGATGAGAGATCACTTTCGGGCCTTGGAGAGGCAGCATTTCTTTCTCCACACGCCGCACTTCTTTCCAGCACACGCTGCAAATCGCAGACAGTGACTGATTCCCTCGGAATGTTGCCAGATCAGCCTCGCACCATAAGCGGCCGGTTTCTAAGCATGTTGGAAAAACACAAGAGAGGAAATAGTAACATCTGCAGCGGGAGAAGAGCAGAAGGAATGCGCTGCTTTCAATCGCTGCCTAGAAGATTTTAAAATACGGTTTCGGCCTCATTTGGGCCCATGTGCTGCGCTCGCGTGCCAAAATGCAATTTTGCACTCCACACATGCAGGTATTATATTATGATGGCGTTTTTCTGCGCTTTGCTGGGTCATAAGTGGTCTTTGAGGTTTTTTTGTGGTGTCTGCAGCTCATACGTTAACCCGAAAAATCTTCGAGTTAATGCATGTTTTGCTGGCAACAAAGCTCCGAAACACAAAGACTGTTTCCGAGCTCAGCTGTCTGCAGTCCATGCACTAACTCGGAGATATCTCGAGTTAATGTATCCGTAAAAGAGTTAATGAATCCGTAAAAGACACAAAGAGAAAATGCACATGACCATTCTGTGCAGCACAGCCCAGAACAAGCACTGGCAAAGCCCATAGGAGTGGAGTGTCATGGAGTAGCATACAGTGTTGTGGAGTGTCGTGCAGGGAGTAGAGTGTCGTAGAGTGGAAAGGTGTGGAGTTGAGTGGCGTAGAGTGGAGCACAGTGTCAGAGTTGAATAGAGTGGAGTGGCATAGAGTGTCGCAGAGTGGTGTAGAGCAAAGTGGAGTTGCCTAGAGTATCATAAGTAGTGTTGTAGAATGGCATAGAGTGGAGTAGAGTGCTGTGGAGTGGCATGGAGTGGAGTAGAGTGCTGTGGAGTGGCATGGAGTGGAGTAGAGTGTCAGCGGAGCAGTGTTCAATGGAGTAGAGTATCATAGAGTGGAATATCATAGAGTGGAGTGTCATAGAGTGGAATGGAGTAGAATGGAGTAGAGTGACCTAGAGTGAAGTGGCATAAAGTAAAGTGGTGTAGAGTAGGTTGGCATAGAGTGCAGTGGCATAGAGTGCACTGGTTTTGCGTAAAGTGGAGTAGAGTGCATTGGCTTAGAGTGCAGTGATGTAAAGTAGCGTTGAGTGCAGTGCCACAGAGTAGAGCGATGCAGAGTAGATTGCAGTGGCATAGAGTGTAATAGTGTAGAGTGGAGTGGTGCAGAGTGGAGTAGAGTGGTGCAGAGTGAAGTGCCAGATAATTGAGTGGTGCAGGGTAGAGTGCAGAGGTGTAGAGTGCAGTGGCGTAGAGTGCAGTGGCATAGGGTGCAGTGGTGTAGAGTGCAGTAGAGTGGCACAGTGTTGAGAGGTGCAGAGAAGAGTGCAGTGGCAGAGGGTGTAGTGGCATAGAGTGCAGTCGTGCAGAGTAGAGTGTCAGAGTGCCGGCTCATAGAGTGCAGGGTCGTAGAGTGTTGCAGAGAGCAGTGGCGTAGAGTATAGTGTTGCAGAGTAGGACAGAGTGGTATGGAGTGTAGTAGTGTAAAGTGACATAGCGTGCAGTGGCATAGAGGGCCGTGGCATAGAGTAGAATGTTGTTGAGTGTAGTGGGGCAAAGAGTAGTGGTGCAAAGTAGTTGGTGTAGGTGCAGTGGAGTAGGGTGCATTGGTTTTGAGTAAAATGGTGTAGAGTGAATTGGCGTAGAGTGCCGTGGTTTAGAATAGAGAAGCGTGGCATAGAGTGCAGTGGCGTAGAGTGGTGCAGCATAGAGTGCAGTGGTGTAGAGTGGAGTGGTGCAGAGTGGCATAGAGTGCAGTGGCCTAGAGTACAATGGCGTAGAGTAGATTGTTTCAGAGTAGAGTGAAGTGGAGTGGAGTGGTGCAGGGTAGAGTATAGTGGTGCAAGGTAGAGTGCAGTGGCATAGAGCAGTGGCATAGAGCTCAGTGACGAAGAATAGAGTGGCGTCTAGTAGAGTGATAGAGCATTGATTGCAGTAATGTAGAGTGGGGTAGAGTGGCATGAAGTGCAGTGGCATAGAGTGCCGTAGCGTAGAGCAGATTGTTTCAGAGTGGAGTGAAGTGGTGTAGAGTGGAGTGGTGCAGGGTAGAGTGGTGTGGTAAAGAGAAGTGGCATAGAGTGCAATGTTGTGGAGTGGCGTAGAGTGGAGTGGTGCACAGTGGAGTGACCTAGACTGGAGTGTTGTAGAGTGCAGTGGCTTAGAGTGCAGTGGTGCATAGTAGAGTGGGGTAGAGTGCACTGGCATAGAGTAGAGTAGTGCAGAGAGGCGTAAAGTGAAGTGGCGTAGAGTACAGTGGTGCACAGTAGAGTAGAGTGGCATGGAGTGCCTTGGCGTAGAGTGCAGGAGAGTGACATAAAGTGGTGCAGAGTGGAGTGCAGTGGCATAGAGTAAAGTGGCGCAGAGTAGTATAGTCCAGAATAGAGTGGCACAGAGTTCAGTGGCAGAGAGTGCAGCGCTGCAGAGTAGAGTGTTGTAGAGTGCAGCGGTGTAGAGTGCAGTGGTGTACAGTGGTGCAGAGTAAAGTGATGTAGAGTGCAATGGCAGAGAGTAAAGTGTAGTGGCATACAGTGCAGTGGTACAGAGTAGACTGGCATAGAGTGCAGTGACGTAGAGTGTATTGGTTTTGAATAAAGTGGTATAGAGTGCATTGACGTAGAGAGCCGTGGTGTAGAGTGCAGTGGTGTGGAGTGGAGCAGAGTGCAATAGAGTGGCGTAGACTGCAGTGGCAGAGTAGATTGTTCCAGAGTAGAGTCAAGTGGCAAAGACTACAGTGGTATAAAGTAGAGTGTCGTAGAATGCAGTGGCTTAGAGTTGCTTAGAGTGGACTGGCATAGAGTGGATTGGCATAGAGTTCAGTGGCGTAGAGTAGTTCAGTGGTGCAGAGTGGCATAACTTAGAGTGGCAGAGAGTGCAGTGTTACAAAGTACACTGCCATAGAGTGCAGTAGTGTGTAGTATATTGGCGTGGAGTCCATTGGCGTAAAGTGTAGTGGCTCAGAGTAGAGTGGTCTAGAGTCCAGTGGGCCAGAGTAAAGAGGCGTAGAAAGCAGTGGATTAGAGTTAAGTGGTGCAGGGTAGAATAGAGTGGCGTAGAGTGCAGTGACGCAGAGTAGAATAGAGTGGCATAAAGTATAGTGGCATAGAGTGATTTGGTGCAGAGTAGATTGGCATAGAGGGCATTGGTTTTGAGTAAAGTGGTGTAGAGTGCTTTGGCATAGAATGCAGTGGCGTAGAGTGCATTGTTGTAGAATAGGGTGGCATAGAGTGGAGTGGCGTGGAGTTGTGTAGAGTGCAGTAGTGAAGAGTACAGTGGTTCATAGTAGTGTGGGGTTGAGCGCATTTGCATAGAGTAGAGTGGAATGGTGTAGAATAGAGAGGCGTAGAGTGGAGTGGTGCAGAGAACAGTGCAGTGACGCAGTGTGGAGTGGAGTGGCATAGTGTGGAGTGGTGCAGAGAACAGTGCAGTGACGCAGTGTGGAATGGCGTAGTTTGGAGTGGTGCAGAGTAAAGTTGAGTGGGGTATACATTGTATGGTAGCGTACTGCCATTACAGACAACACATCTTCAGTTGAAATTACCATTATATTTGCACTCACATACAGTTTTACTGATACAAGTATACAGCACACAAACGATAATGTGTGGAAATGTATTCACCCAATGTATTGATTTGATCATCAGCACAGTTAATTTACAGACATTTAAATATTGTTGTGTGCTAGAAGCAAATCACACCTGTACAGCCTTCGTCAAGCAAGCCCTCACTAGCCAGCATGATTGTCACATAAATCCTCTCACTTTGAAGTCATTGAAACAAAAATAAACACCAATCTTCCTGCAAGACACAGCTTGACATTTGACCTCTGTCTTTGAATGCACAGCGAATGTGACAAGATAAGAACAAGATTTAAAGACCTGTTTACGGAAAGCAAGTTCATGGAAGAATACAGTAAACAAGTTTAGGGCAATGGAAGGCATGAACTCAAGCTAGATATCCTGAAGCAAATAAAGCCAGCAAATAGAAAGCCAGAAAATGTGAGTTTCAACCACAAAGCCAATGGTAAGCAAAGAGGAAAGCATTCCAAGGGCAACTTTCTGAATGTCCCCAAGATGTCCTTAGCAACCCAAACAGCTGCACTGTCTGGTAGGTGGCGACCTAAAAAGAGATTATGCTAGTCGTAAGTAAATTGATGCTACCATTTGAGCTGTGTCGCTCAAAAGAAGATTTAGTAAACGTTCTCCTTAGACTCCGATGATGATGTGAAAACGAGTGCAGCAAATTTGTGGGCCCACAGACTTATAGCTTAGTGGAAATTGCACTCGCTCTCATTTGCATTTACCAATAAGAGTGAAAAATGCGGCAATAATGCTCCAAAATGGGTTGTCTGATAGAATATCGATGACAAAAATAGTGTGTAGACAAAATATTGTGTCAAAAATATCGAGGAACAAAATATTTAGAAGGTAAGTGCAAATAGCTAAGAATTGATTTACTATTCTTAACTCCACATCTACGTACCTTGAAGAGATATATATATCATCAAGGTAAATCTATGTGGAGTTAATTGTAGTAAAACTTTGCTTACCCATAGAAACTTACCTTCACAATATTTTTGTCCTTGATTTCCTTGTAGAGATATTTTGTCCATACGATGTTCTTACTTCGATATTTTGTATAAACACCCCAAAATGGGCACAAGTACCACTTGGGTATTGTTTACCATTTTTTGCACAGATTTGCAAATCAGACCCAAAATCTCTTTGATTTCCCAGCACAAATGCAATTTCCATTGGGAGTTTTGCATTCAATTTTTGAACAAGTAAATAACCGGAGACCTAGATTCCAATTGACTGAAGAACATCATAAGGAACATAAAAACATTTTATGTTCCTTATTATGTTCTTCAATCAATTGCAATTACAGATCGCATTATTATGTTCTTCAGTCAATTGCAATTACAGATATCACTGCTGTACATTCACACTTTTACTAGAAGTGCTAATCTTCCATCATCCTAGACAGTGTCCATAAAAAGACTTGGCCATCAAAAATTTCTAGTTTGAGAGAGTTTTGTATCCTTTGTATACTAAACCTATATTTGTGCTTGGGATTTGCAGGGGTTGTCACTTTCAAATTAAATATCAGGGTTACAGGCACTAGAACAGCAAAAGAAGAGGATGTGGCCTTTCTGCTCTGGTTTGGCATTTTAGAATTTTTTACAATATATATTTTTGTGATACCTAGTCACTGAGCAAGAAAGGCGGAACCTGAATACACTGATGGCACTGTGCTAATCCTACGCTTAAAGACTTTGATAGAAACATTCTGCCAGGAAGAAGAGCTGGATGCTGTAGGAGGGACTGCCACTCTGCCTGTTGCTTTGTTGGGCTGGCCTGCTGCTTGCTGCTTCTGTCCTGGGAGTGAAAGGACTGGACTTTAGTTTCTGTATCCTACTTCCAAGGTTCTCCAAGGGCTTGTGCATGATTGTCTCCTGTTAAGAAGTCGCAGGGCTATCAAAGACTTCACCTACCAGTGCCTGGGCTCTTCTGCTGAGAGTCCTGACTTGCCAAGTCGGGGCAAATTCGGTTCCTGGGCCCTAGGAAGTAGAATCTGGTGATCTAAGGAGAAAATCCACGCATCGACTCCCAGCGCAGGTTTTATTGACACATCGTTGAAGAGATCGATGCATCGCCGCTGCCTGTACCAAAGCATTGTTCCTGATGAACGCATCCACCATGGCTTTCACCGCAGGCCCCAGCTCGATGTTGCAGTGCGTCAGAAAAATCGCCGCAGCATGAGCTCCAAGCACCGTGTCACTGACATCCGTGGCTCCTGCTCCGACTCCTACGTAGCACCTGCTTGCGACTGGAAATTCGACGCAGCACCTGCTTTGCTGCTGTGAAACCGACGCAACGCGTCTGGATTTTCATCGCATCATCCCTGGGCGACGATTTCTTCATCAACACCGCAGTAAGGAACTGAGGCCGAGTGTCCGGAGATCGACGCATCACCTCCCTTTCCAGTAAGGAACTGACACATCACCTCCCCTGACAGTAAGGAACCGACGCATCACCTCCCTTGTGGAGAAGTAAGGAACCAACGCATTACCTCCCCTGGCAGTAAAGAACCGATGCATCACCTATGCTGGGAGTAAGGAACTGACGCATCACTTTGCTTTTCCGGCACCTCACCTCCCCTGCACCTGTTTTCGTCTTTGAATTTTGATGCATCCAAGGTACTTTGTGCTAAAAGAAACGCATCCATAGATTTTTATGGACTAAACTTGCTTAATCTTTTTTTTAAAGTGATATTTTGATTTGTGTATGTTGGATTTTTGTCGTTTTGGTCTTACTTTATTCAGATAAATATTGGATATTTTTCTAAACTGGCGTGGACACTTTTTGTAGTGTTTTCCATGTGTGTGTGTGTGTGTGTGTGTGTGTGTGTGCGTGCGTGCGTGCGTGCGTGCGTGTGTGTGTGTGTGTGTACACAAATACTTTACACATTGCCTCTGAGATAAGCCTGACTGCTCGTGCCAAACTACCAATGGGGTGAGCAGGGGTTATCTTAGCTGTGTGATTCCCTTACCCTGACTAGAGTGAGGGTCCCTACTTGGACAGGGTGCAAACCACTGCTAACTAAAGACCCTATTTCTAACACTAACGTATGTAGAATTTTTCACAAGGGAAACTGGAGCCATGGGGAAATGTTACACAATATTCCCATTAGTACATCTGGAAACTTTCACCTGGAGCAGCTGCCCCAGCACACTACTAGAAATATTTGTGATTACCAAACAGTAGTAAATCTGCCCCCTTGCAGAGTGGTCCTATTGGAGTAAGCAGGTTTACTACTTTTTTTGTGAATTACTCCTTGTCGGAGGGAGGGTCGGAAATGAAAGCTAGGAGGCCATATAGGTTGCGTAATGGTGATAAGAATTTATTGTCAGGATGGGATGACTGATGGTAGAGAACAGTATATACACCGTTGGGGTTTTTGGGTTCAATATACAGTCCGTCAGTAGGATGGGGAGGTTGACTGGTTGGTCGAGAGTAGAGAGCCTCCGCCTTCGGGGTCTTGAATCCTTCCTCTTGGTGGTGGTTCCCCAGGATACTCAAAGAGAAGACAAGAAACAAAGTGGCGGTAAGTTCTCAGATCTCTAGAACTCTTAGTACTATGATACCCTTCACCATACCTGGTGCAGATAGTGCTGTACATTGGCAGACGACGGTGTGATACGTGAGGGAGGGGTGCAAGGTTTGGAGAAGGTCGTGAGAGGGAAAGGGTGCTGAGAATCCACGTTCTCCTACTTAGGGTTGGTTCGGTTTACCGCTAACACGACGATCAAGTATCTGGCCTTTCTGACTCTCAAAGTATAAAGAAAACACAAGGCCCAATCGAATTACGGAAATTAAATCCCTAAGGGAAAAAGGTCGCAAAAGTAAGCGCAAACTATAACATAAATTAAAAGTGGGACTGTTCTGCCGCTAGCAGACGTCCGCCCCGGCTCCACCCATTCGTATCCCTCCTCCCACCCATTTCTCCCTGCGTCTTTCCACTCACCGCCAATTCCGTAACTCTCCTGAGTTACGGCGGCAAACTAGTGTCTCCCGGGGGTATCCACCAGTCCTCGCTCCACGTCTCTGGCTCCTCGGTGGCGGCGGCGTGCTCTATCCTCGGGAGTTCCGTTTCCAGTTCTCCTGGATTCCTCGCGTCCAGGGGTCTTCCTGCTTTTCCTCCTCGGCGTCTTCGGATGCACCGTCTCCGTCCTCGACGGCTTCCGCTTTCGCCCCGTCCTCACGCGAGAGGCCTCTTTTCCACGCCTCTCCCAGCCCGGATTGGACGTTTCCCCCAGGGATCTCCGCGTCATCCTGCAGAGGAGAGGGCGTGAGGGATTTGTTAACTCTATGGATGCCGGACCCTTTCCCCTCCGTGAACGAGGGACGAGCACCAGGGTAGGCATTACTTGGTCCCCATCCGGGCTCTTCCTGACATTCCCCTACCCTAACTTTCCTGCTAGCAGGATACCGTTCAAGCGGATACCTAGAGAGGTAATCAGCATTGGTTTGGTCCTTGCCTTTTCTGTGTTGTGGGGTGAAATGGAAAGGTTGGAGGGCCAGAAACCATCGTAAGATGCGGTCATTGTGTCCCTTGTTTCTGGCAAGCCATTCCAGAGGAGCGTGATGTGTATACAGTATGAATTCATTTCCCTCTAATAATATTTCAGTGATTCCACGGCCCATTTGATAGCAAGGGCCTCCTTTTCTATAACGGCATACTTGCTTTCTCTGGGGAACAGCTTTCTGCTGATGTAGAGTACGGGCTTCTCTTGGCCTTTTGAGTCCTCCTGTGACAAAACCGCCCTAATCCTTTCTCCGAGGCGTCGGTCTGTAATATGAATGGCCGGTTGTAGTTAGGACTTAAGAGGACTGGCTTAGTAGTGAGGAGGGTTTTTAGGTGTGTAAAGGCCTGTTGGACGCTGTGGGAGGGGTTCCTTAGATTCTTTTCTGTATGTACATCCTTTTTTAAGAGATCGGTCAAGGGGGCTGCTACTTCCGAGAAGTCCGGGATGAATCTCCGGTAGTATCCTAAAATACCCAGGAATCAATCAATCAATCAATCATGTCACTTATAAAGCGCACTACATACCCGCGAGGGTCTCAAGGCGCTGGGGGAAGAGGGGGGTGGTGCTGCTACTGATCGAAGAGCCAGGTCTTGAGGAGTCTTCTGAAGGCCAGTAGGTCTTGGGTCTGTCGGAGGTTGGTGGGGAGGGTGTTCCAGGTCTTGGGCGGCGAGGTGGGAGAAGGACCTGCCGCCGGCGGTCGTTTTCCGGATGCGGGGGACTGTGGCGAGGGCGAGGCTGGTCGAGCGGAGCTGGCGGGTGGGGGTGTAGAAGCTGAGTCGTCTGTTGAGGTAGGCTGGTCCGGAGTTGTGGAGTGCTTTGTGTGCGTGGGTGAGGAGCTTGAAGGTTATCCTCTTGTTGACAGGGAGCCAGTGCAGGTCTCTCAGGTGGGGTGTGATGTGGCTGCGTCGGGGGATGTCGAGGATAAGACGTGCAGAGGCGTTCTGGATGCGTTGCAGCCGTCTCAGGAGCTTAGCCGTCGTTCCTGCGTAGAGGGCTTTTCCGTAGTCCAGCCTGCTGGTGACGAGGGCCTGGGTGACTGTTTTTCTTGTTTCGGTGGGGATCCACTTGAAGATCCTGCGGAGCATTCGGAGGATGTTGAAGCAGGATGAGGAAACGGCGTTGACCTGCTTAGTCATGGGAGAGGGTGGGGTCGAGGATGACCCCTAGGTTGCGTACGTGGTCGGTGGGTGGCGGGGCTGTTCCCAGTGATGTTGGCCACCAGGAGTCGTCCCAGGCTGAAGGGTTGGAACCAAGGATGAGGACCTCCGTCTTGTCCGAGTTCAGCTTCAGGCGGCTGGTCCTCATCCATTCGGCGACGGCCTTCATTCCTTCGTGGAGGTGGGCTTTGGCGGTGTGAGGGTCTTTGGTGAGGGAGAGGATCAGCTGGGTGTCGTCGGCGTAGGAGATGATGTTGAGGTTGTGCTGTCGGGCGACGTGGGCGAGGGGTGCCATGTAGATGTTGAACAGCGTTGGGCTGAGGGAGGAGCCTTGGGGTACGCCGCAGATGATCTTGGTGGCCTTGGATCGGAAGGGGGCGAGGCAGACGCTTTGTGTTCTGCCGGAAAGGAAGGATGTGGTCCAGTCCAGGGCCTTCTCTTGGATCCCGGCGTCGTGAAGGCGTGTTCGTAGTGTGTGGTGGCAGACCGTGTCGAAGGCGGCTGATAGGTCCAGGAGGATGAGGGCTGCTGTTTCTCCGTTGTCTAGCAGGGTCCTGATGTCATCGGTGGCGGCGATGAGGGCGGTTTCGGTGCTGTGGTTGCTGCGGAAGCCGGACTGGGAAGGGTCCAGGATGTTGTTCTCCTCGAGGTAGCGGGTCAGTTGTTTGTTGACGATTTTCTCTGTGACCTTCGCGGGGAACGGGAGCAGAGAGATGGGTCGGAAGTTCTTGAGGTCCTTGGGGTCTGCCTTGGGTTTCTTGAGTAAGGCGGTGATCTCGGCGTGCTTCCAGCTTTCCGGGAAGGTTGCTGTCTCGAAGGAGATGTTGATTATTTTCCGGAGATGGGGCGCGATGGCTGTACTGGCTTTGTTGAAGATGTGGTGAGGGCACGGGTCTAGCGGTGAACCGGAGTGGATGGTGTTCATGATCTCGCTGGTGTCCTCGTCGTTGATGTTGGTCCAGGAGAGCAGGCGGTTGGTGGTTGTGGGGGCAGTGGTCTCGGTGGTTGCCGGGGCGGTCGTGGTGTTGAAGCTGTCGTGGATGTCGGCGATTTTGCGGTCGAAGAAGGTGGCCAGTGAGTCGCACAGGTCTCGCAACGGCTGGATGTCGTTGGTGTTGGAGCTGGGGTTGGAGAGTTCCTTCACGATGTTGAAGAGCTCTTTGCTGTTGTGTGCGTTGTTGTCTAGGCGGTCTTTGAGTGAGGCCCTTTGGCGGATCTGATGAGGTGATGGTGACTGCGGGTGGCGCTCTTGTGGGCGGCGTAGCTGTCCGCTGTCCGTTCGTGGAGCCAGATCTTCTCCAGTTTTCGGCATGTTCGTTTGGAGGCCTGGAGGTCTTCGGTGAACCAGGTGGCTTTCTTGCTGGTGTGGCTGTTGGGCGGATTCTTGAGCGGGGCGAGGGTGTTGGCGCAGTCGTCGATCCACTGTCTGAGGTTGCGGGCGGCGGTGTCGGGGTCGGAGGGTTCGGCGGGTGGGCTCAGGGCGAGGGTTGTGGTTAGCTGGTCTTCCGTGACTCTGCTCCAGCAGCGGCGAGGCATTTGTTCGGTGCGGTGGTGCGTGGTGGGCTTCCTGTAGGTGAAGTGGATGCAGTGGTGGTCAGTCCAGTGGGGTTCGGAGGTGTGGTTGAAGGAGACGTGTGGGCTTGCGGAAAAGATGGAGTCTAGCGTGTGGCCGGCGGCGTGGGTGGGTGTAGTCACGAGCTGTCTGAGTCCGAGGGTGGCGAGGTTGTCGATCAGGGTGGTGGAGTTGGTGTCCTTGTTGTTCTCGAGGTGGAAGTTCAGGTCCCCGAGGAGGATGTAGTCCGTGGAGGCGATGGCGTGTGTGCTGACGAAGTCAGCGATGGAATCGCTGAACTGTGGTCGGGGTCCGGGGGTCTGTAGATGAGGGTTCCTCTGAGGGTGGTGTTGGGATCGGTGTGGATCTGGAAGTGCATGTGTTCGGCGGTGCTGAGGGTGTCGTCGGTGTTGGTTGAGACTCTGAGGGTGTTCCTGTGGACGATGGCGATGCCTCCTCCGACTCCGTTGGTGCGGTCCCTGCGGGTGATCTTGTATCCGTCCGGGATGGCAATGGCGATGTCGGGGCTGAAGCGGGATTCAGCCAGGCCTCCGTCAGGAATGCGACGTCTGGGGAGGTTGAGTCGAGAAGGTCCCAGAGTTCGATGGCGTGTTTGCGGGCGGAGCGGGTGTTGAGGAGGATGCATCTGAGGTAGTTGGGTTCTTTCCTGGGCGGTGGTTTGGCGGGGCGGGTGCTGGCGAAGCTGCAGTTCCGGCAGGTGAAGGGCCCTTGGGTGCGCTTCGGGGTGGCCTGGTAGCAGGCGTGATCTTTTCCGGGGTTTCCGGAGATTCCGGCGTGTGGTGGGGAATGGTAGTTGGGATATTGCGGCGATTTTTTCTTCTTGTGGTTTGATAAACCCCTCCCCCAGAAGATAACCTAGGTATTTTACTGACCGAGCGGTCAGATGACTCTTGGTAGGGTTTATGGTGAGACCCCCTTTTTCCAGTGCCTGAATGGTTTTTTCTAGATGGATCAAGTGGAGGTCCCTGGTATCACTGTAGATGACAATATCATCTATATATGCTGAGGCGTATTCCTGATGTGGCTCGAGGATCAGATTCATAAGGCGCTGAAAAGTGGGCGGGGCCCCATGCAGACCGAATGGTAACATCTTAAAATGGAACAGCCCACCCGGGGTGGAGAAAGCGGTCTTTTCCTTGTCACACTCTCTAAGGGGGACCTGCCAGTACCCCTTACACAAGTCTAGAGTACTGATATATTTTGCTTTCCCTAGTTTCTCGATCATCTCGTCCACTCGGGGTAAAGGGTATGCGTCGAAACGAGAGATCTTATTGACTTCCCTAAAATCAATGCAAAAGCGAATGGAACCATCGGGTTTAGGCACGATTACTATTGGGGAATTCCATTCGCTTTTGGAAGGTTCAATTATGCCCATGTTTAACATTTGTTGGACCTCTGCCTCGATAGCCCCCCTTCTAGCCTCGGGTATTCGGTATGGTCTCAATCTTACCGTCTTCCCTGGGTCGGTATGAATGGCATGACTGATTAGGGAAGTTTTTCCTGGGGTTAGGGAGAACACCCTCTCGAGGGGCGTCAACCTATTTCTCAGTTCTCTTTGTTGGGAAGAGGGTAGGTCGGGGTCTATGCTCTGTACGAACAGGGGGTCACTATCATCCTGTTTAGCCATGAAGGCCGGTCTGTGTCCCTCCCATTTTTTCAAGAGATTTATATGGTAGATCTGGGAGTTTCTTTTCTCTTTGGGGTCTAGTTCCAATCGGTACGTCACCGGGGTTATTTGTGCAAGGACCCTAAAGGGGCCCTGCCATTGTCCTAACATTTTGTGCTCTGAAGTGGGCCTCATAACCAGCACCAAATCGTCAACATTCAACTTTCGCTCCTTGGTTTTTTTGTCATACTGTCTTTTCTGCTGTTCTTGGGCCTGTTCTAGATGGGTTTTTACTATGTCCCTGATTTTGTACAGTCTGGTTTTTAACCCCAGGACATACTCTGGTAGAGGTCTCGCCCCCTCGGGTTCCTCCTCCCATTCCTCCTTCTTCATATCTAGAAGGGTACGGGGCTGCCTTCCGTATAATAATTCAAACGGGGAGTAGCCGGTGCTCTTTTGCTGTTTACAGCGGAGAGCGAAAAGAGCCAGGGGTAACATTTCTTCCCATTTGCGAGCCTCTAACTCGAGCAACTTTTTCAGGGTGGTTTTCAAAGTCGCGTTATACCTTTCACACAGACCATCTGTCTGAGGATGGTACGCAGCTGTTCTGATCTGTTTTATATTCAGCTGTTGACATACTTGTTTCATTAGGTTCGACACAAAAGGGGTACCTTGGGCGGTTATGATTTCTTTGGGGAAACCGACTCTGGAAAAGATATTAATCATTGCCTTTGCTATCTGAGTAGCGTTTGGTTGTCGTAAGGCTACTGCCTCCGGGAACCGGGTGGCATAATCAACTAAAACCAAGGCATATCTACACCCACTACGGGAGGGAAGGAGGGGACCAATGATGTCCATCCCTATCCGGGCGAACGGTTCTTCGATCACCGGGAGGGGATATAAGGGTACCCGTAGGGGCATACCCCTGCTGTTTTTTTGGCAGATGGTACATTCTCTACAATATTTCCGGACCTGATGATACACCCCCGGCCAATAAAAATTTTCAAGGATTGCTTTTTCGTTTTTTTCTCCCCCGAAATGACCACCTAGAAGATGGCTGTGGGCTAGATACAGGATTTTCTCTCGGTGTGACTGTGGTACTAACAGTTGGGGATTCGTCTCTTTCCCTCCTTTCCGATACAACAGACCTTTGCTCCTGAAAAACTGGGGACCTACTTGGTCGGGGTCTTCTTGCTCTGAGGACCTATTCCATGCTACACGCAACGTGGGGTCGTCTCTTTGGGCTGCCCTAAAGCCCTGATCGTGTTCCCATACCTTGGTGGTGGCGGTTTGTGTTAGGG
This sequence comes from Calotriton arnoldi, assembly GCA_963921515.1. Lineage (NCBI taxonomy): Eukaryota > Metazoa > Chordata > Amphibia > Caudata > Salamandridae > Calotriton > Calotriton arnoldi. The sequence continues at coordinate 1,491,032 of CAWUFW010002244.1, read as the reverse complement.
AGACCGGGACCCCCTGGCGCTTCTCTGTTCTTCTCTGTTTCTTGCTTTTTCGTGATTTCCCTGAGCACAGTTCATAATCAGGCACTCGTGAAAAAGGTGCAGTTTGTCTCCATTCTGCTTCTTCGGGTACTGTTTCTAGGATCAGTTGATTCATGTAGGGATAGTCTGTCCCTAGTACGAAGGGCTCTGGCAACTGGGGAATCAGCCCCACTTTGAGGGGAACGGGATCTATATCCGGGTCATGTTGGACGTATACCTCGGTGGTGTTATAGGGCTTCTGGTCCCCATGTACACACTGGATGGTCACTGTGCCTTTCTCGGACTTGACCCCCCCTGGGATGACCTGTAGCTGAATAACACTTTGGAGGCACCCAGTATCTATGAGGGCTCCCCTTTGTTCACCATTCACCCTCACAGGTCTATGGTAGGGCCGAGCCCCTCGAGGAACAGGGTTACAAACAAAAGACCGAGCGAGCCCAATCTCCATGGGCTCCTCCCTTTGGGGACAGACGCGTGCAATATGTCCATGTGCACCACAGTGAAAACATTGAGGACCTAAGGGCGCTGGTTGCCGGAAGGAAGGCGGGGGTGGTCCAGGCAGCAAAGTCACGGTTTCTGGTTTCCTCACAGGATGTGGTCTAGGCGCACGAGGATTGGGATTCCCACCTCCATATTTCCACTGTCCATCCTCCCTCCCTTTCTGAATTTCCTGGGCTCGATTGTATGCGCTTGCTATTTCTACAGCCTTATCCAAGGTGAGATCGGTGTGCTGTCTAACCCACCTTTGAATAGGGGGGGGAGGGATGTCAGGTATTTTCCGAGGTACACTTTTTCCATGATTTCCTCTTTCGTAGATTATTCAGGCTTTAACCAGCAGTCCGTCATGTCTCGTACCCTATAATACAGTGCCCGTGGAGTCTCTTGGGGCCCTTCCCTGATTTGGCGCAAACGGATCCTATAGGTTTCGTGATCTAGACCCATGCGTTCAAGAATAGTCCTTTTGATGTCAGGATAGGGGGTGACCCCAATGTGGTTTGCGGCCTGATAGGCGGCTTGGAGTTCTCCGGAGAAGAGAGAACCTAAATACTGGCCCCATTTGTCATCTGGCCATGTGGCCACTCGGGCCATCCTCTCGAAGTTGGCGAAGAAGAAATCTGGATCCTCCCCGCTGACGTACTTCTGTAATACGACTGAGGGAAGGGCAGGATGTCCCCGCTGTTGGGTTAGGGTTTCAGCCAGTCTAGTAATCACTGTTTCCTGGGTCTGGCTCTGCTCTGTGAGGGACTTATGGAGTTTCTCACGGTCCTCTTCTGCTACTGCGAAGAACTTCTCCATGACTTGGCCTAGTTTCTCCTGATTTTCGGCCATTTTCCTCAAAGCGGCCTCCATTTCCGGCGATCCCACTTCTGACACCAACTGTCGGAGGGAGGGTCGGAAATGAAAGCTAGGAGGCCGTATAGGTTGCGTAATGGTGATAAGAATTTATTGTCAGGATGGGATGACTGATGGTAGAGAACAGTATATACACCGTTGGGGTTTTTGGGTTCAATATACAGTCCGTCAGTAGGATGGGGAGGTTGACTGGTTGGTCGAGAGTAGAGAGCCTCCGCCTTCGGGGTCTTGAATCCTTCCTCTTGGTGGTGGTTCCCCAGGATACTCAAAGAGAAGACAAGAAACAAAGTGGCGGTAAGTTCTCAGATCTCTAGAACTCTTAGTACTATGATACCCTTCACCATACCTGGTGCAGATAGTGCTGTACAATGGCAGACGACGGTGTGATACGTGAGGGAGGGGTGCAGGGTTTGGAGAAGGTCGTGAGAGGGAAAGGGTGCTGAGAATCCACGTTCTCCTACTTAGGGTTGGTTCGGTTTACCGCTAACACGACGATCAAGTATCTGGCCTTTCTGACTCTCAAAGTATAAAGAAAACACAAGGCCCAATCGAATTACGGAAATTATATCCCTAAGGGAAAAAGGTCGCAAAAGTAAGCGCAAACTATAACATAAATTAAAAGTGGGACTGTTCTGCCGCTAGCAGACGTCCGCCCCGGCTCCACCCATTCGTAACCCTCCTCCCACCCGTTTCTCCCTGCGTCTTTCCACTCACCGCCAATGCCTTAACTCTCCTGAGTTACGGCGGCAAACTCGTGTCTCCCGGGGGTATCCACCAGTCCTCGCTCCACGTCTCTGGCTCCTCGGTGGCGGCGGCGTGCTCTATCCTCGGGAGTTTCGCTTCCAGTTCTCCTGGATTCCTCGGCGTCCAGGGGTCTTCCTGCTTTTCCTCCTCGGCGTCTTCGGATGCACCGTCTCCGTCCTCGACGGCTTCCGCTTTCGCCCCGTCCTCACGCGAGAGGCCTCTTTTCCACGCCTCTCCCAGCCCTGATTGGATGTTTCCCCCGGTGATCTCCCCGTCATCCTGCAGAGGAGAGGGTGTGAGGGATTTGTTAACCCTATGGATGCCGGACCCTTTCCCCTCCGTGAACGAGGGACGACCACCAGGGTAGGCATTACTTGGTCCCCATCCGGGCTCTTCCTGACATTCCCCTACCCTAACTTTCCTGCTAGCAGGATACCGTTCAAGCGGATACCTAGAGAGGTAATCAGCATTGGTTTGGTCCTTGCCTTTTCTGTGTTGTGTGGTGAAATGGAAAGGTTGGAGGGCCAGAAACCATCGTAAGATGCGGTCATTGTGTCCCTTGTTTCTGGCAAGCCATTCCAGAGGAGCGTGATCTGTATACAGTATGAATTCATTTCCCTCTAGATAATATTTCTGTGATTCCACGTCCCATTTGATAGCAAGGGCCTCCTTTTCTATAACGGCATACTTGCTTTCTCTGGGGAACAGCTTTCTGCTGATGTAGAGTACGGGCTTCTCTTGGCCTTTTGAGTCCTCCTGTGACAAAACCGCCCCTAATCCTTTCTCCGAGGCGTCGGTCTGTAATATGAATGGCCGGTTGTAGTTAGGACTTAAGAGGACTGGCTTAGTAGTGAGGAGGGTTTTTAGGTGTGTAAAGGCCTGTTGGACGCTGTGGGAGGGGTTCCTTAGATTCTTTTCTGTATGTACATCCTTTTTTAAGAGATCGGTCAAGGGGGCTGCTACTTCCGAGAAGTCCGGGATGAATCTCCGGTAGTATCCTAAAATACCCAGGAAAGCCCGGAGATTCCGGCGTGTGGTGGGGAATGGTAGTTGGGATATTGCGGCGATTTTTTCTTCTTGTGGTTTGATAAACCCCTCCCCCAGAAGATAACCTAGGTATTTTACTGACCGAGCGGTCAGATGACTCTTGGTAGGGTTTATGGTGAGACCCCCTTTTTCCAGTGCCTGAATGGTTTTTTCTAGATGGATCAAGTGGCGGTCCCAGGTATCACTGTAGATGACAATATCATCTATATATGCTGAGACGTATTCCTGATGTGGCTCGAGGATCAGATTCATAAGGCGCTGAAAAGTGGGCGGGGCCCCATGCAGACCGAATGGTAACATCTTAAAATGGAACAGCCCACCCGGGGTGGAGAAAGCGGTCTTTTCCTTGTCACACTCTCTAAGGGGACCTGCCAGTACCCCTTACACAAGTCTAGAGTACTGATATATTTTGCTTTCCCTAGTTTCTCGATCATCTCGTCCACTCGGGGTAAAGGGTATGCGTCGAAACGAGAGATCTTATTGACTTCCCTAAAATCAATGCAAAAGCGAATGGAACCATCGGGTTTAGGCACGATTACTATTGGGGAATTCCATTCGCTTTTGGAAGGTTCAATTATGCCCATGTTTAACATTTGTTGGACCTCTGCCTCGATAGCCCCCCTTCTAGCCTCGGGTATTCGGTATGGTCTCAATCTTACCGTCTTCCCTGGGTCGGTGTGAATGGCATGACTGATTAGGGAAGTTTTTCCTGGGGTTAGGGAGAACACCCTCTCGAGGGGCGTCAACCTATTTCTCAGTTCTCTTTGTTGGGAAGAGGGTAGGTCGGGTCTATGCTCTGTACGAACAGGGGGTCACTATCATCCTGTTTAGCCATGAAGGCCGGTCTGGGTCCCTCCCATTTTTTCAAGAGATTTATATGGTAGATCTGGGAGTTTCTTTTCTCTTTGGGGTCTAGTTCCAATCGGTACGTCACCGGGGTTATTTGTGCAAGGACCCTAAAGGGGCCCTGCCATTGTCCTAACATTTTGTGCTCTGAAGTGGGCCTCATAACCAGCACCAAATTGTCAACATTCAACTTTCGCTCCTTGTTTTTTTTGTCATACTGTCTTTTCTGCTGTTCTTGGGCCTGTTCTAGATGGGTTTTACTATGTCCCTGATTTTGTACAGTCTGGTTTTTAACCCCAGAACATACTCTGGTAGAGGTCTCGCCCCCTCGGGTTCCTCCTCCCATTCCTCCTTCATCATATCTAGAAGGGTACGGGGCTGCCTTCCGTATAATAATTCAAACGGGGAGTAGCCGGTGCTCTTTTGCTGTTTACAGCGGAGAGCGAAAAGAGCCAGGGGTAACATTTCTTCCCATTTGCGGGCCTCTAACTCGAGCAACTTTTTCAGGGAGGTTTTCAAAGTCGCGTTATACCTTTCACACAGACCATCTGTCTGAGGATGGTACGCAGCTGTTCTGATCTGTTTTATATTCAGCTGTTGACATACTTGCTTCATTAGGTTCGACACAAAAGGGGTACCTTGGTCGGTTATGATTTCTTTGGGGAAACCGACTCTGGAAAAGATATTAATCATTGCCTTTGCTATCTGAGTAGCGTTTGGTTGTCGTAAGGCTACTGCCTCCGGGAACCGGGTGGCATAATCAACTAAAACCAAGGCATATCTACACCCACTACGGGAGGGAAGGAGGGGACCAATGATGTCCATCCCTATCCGGGAGAACGGTTCTTCGATCACTGGGAGGGGATATAAGGCTACCCGTAGGGGCATACCCCTGCTGTTTTTTTGGCAGATGGTACAGTCTCTACAATATTTCCGGACCTGATGATACACCCCCGGCCAATAAAAATTTTCAAGGATTGCTTTTTCGTTTTTTTCTCCCCCGAAATGACCACCTAGAAGATGGCTGTGGGCTAGATACAGGATTTTCTCTCGGTGTGACTGTGGTACTAACAGTTGGGGATTCGTCTCTTTCCCTCCTTTCCGATACAACAGACCTTTGCTCCTGAAAAACTGGGGACCTACTTGGTCGGGGTCTTCTTGCTCTGAGGACCTATTCCATGCTTCACGCAACGTGGGGTCGTCTCTTTGGGCTGCCCTAAAGCCCTGATCGTGTTCCCATACCTTGGTGGTGGCGGTTTGTGTTAGGGAGACCGGGACCCCCTGGCGCTTCTCTTTCTTCTCTGTTTCTTGCTTTTTTGTGATTTCCCTGAGCACAGTTCATAATCAGGCACTCGTGAAAAAGGTGCAGTTTGTCTCCATTCTGCTTCTTCGGGTACTGTTTCTAGGATCAGTTGATTCATGTAGGGATAGTCTGTCCCTAGTACGAAGGGCTCCGGCAACTGGGGAATCAGCCCCACTTTGAGGGGAACGGGATCTATATCCGGGTCATGTTGGACGTATACCTCGGTGGTGTTATTTGGCTTCTGGTCCCCATGTACACACTGGATGGTCACTGTGCCTTTCCCGGACTTGACCCCCCTGGGATGACCTGTGGCTGAATAACACTTTGGAGGCACCCGGTATCTATGAGGGCTCCCCTTTGTTCACCATTCACCCTCACAGGTCTATGGTAGGGACGAGCCCCTCGAGGAACAGGGTTACAAACAAAAGACCGAGCGAGCCCAATCTCCATGGGCTCCTCCCTTTGGGGACAGACGCGTGCAATATGTCCATGTGCACCACAGTGAAAACATTGAGGACCTAAGGGTGCTGGTTGCCGGAAGGAAGGCGGGGGTGGTCCAGGCAGCAAAGTCACGGTTTCTGGTTTCCTCACAGGATGTGGTCTAGGCGCACGAGGATTGGGGTTCCCACCTCCATATTTCCACTGTCCGTCCTCCCTCCCTTTCTGAATTTCCTGGGCTCGATTGTATGCGCTTGCTATTTCTACAGCCTTATCCAAGGTGAGATCGGTGTGCTGTCTAACCCACCTTTGAATAGGGGGGTGGAGGGATGTCAGGTATTGTTCGAGGTACACTTTTTCCATGATTTCCTCTTTCGTAGATTGTTCAGGCTTTAACCAGCGGTCCGTCATGTCTCGTACCCTATAATACAGTGCCCGTGGAGTCTCTTGGGGCCCTTCCCTGATTTGGCGCAAACGTATCCTATAGGTTTCGTGATCTAGACCCATGCGTTCAAGAATAGTCCTTTTGATGTCAGGATAGGGGGTGACCCCAATGGGGTTTGCGGCCTGATAGGCGGCTTGGAGTTCTCCGGAGAGGAGAGGACCTAAATACTGGCCCCATTTGTCATCTGGCCATGCGGCCACTCAGGCCATCCTCTCGAAGTTGGCGAAGAAGAAATCTGGATCCTCCCCGCTGACGTACTTCTGTAATACGACTGAGGGAAGGGCAGGATGTCCCCGCTGTTGGGTTAGGGTTTCAGCCAGTCTAGTAATCACTGTTCCCTGGGTTTGGCCCTGCTCTGTGAGGGTCTTTTGGAGTTTCTCACGGTCCTCTTCTGCTACTGCGAGGAACTTCTCCATGACTTGGCCGTGCTCACTACGCCACTGGAGTCAAGCTATCCTGGCTGATGAGGGCTGAAAGCCCGAAACCGGTCCTAGGATGCTTGATTCCGGTCCAGGGAAGACATGGCTTGGCAGTTCGGTCTGGACTGTTCCCATGAGGCACAGGGTCAAGACTGATTTGCATATGGCTATGTCTGAACTGGGGTGGCGTGGTGAAGCAAAATAACGATGGATTAAACCCAGATCTGTGACTGACGGTGAATGTTTGCCAATGTGCAACATTCCGTCCATCATCTTGTGTGTTTTGCATTTCGCCCTAAGTGGGAAGGGTATGCCCAGACGTGGGTCCCGTGCTCACTACGCCACTGGAGTCAAGCTATCCTGGCTGATGAGGGCTGAAAGCCCGAAACCGGTCCTAGGATGCTTGATTCCGGTCCAGGGAAGACATGGCTTGACAGTTCGGTCTGGACTGTTCCCATGAGGCACAGGGTCAAGACTGATGTGCAACATTCCGTCCATCATCTTGTGTGTTTTGCATAAGAATTTATAGTCAGGATGGGATGACTGATGGTAGAGAACAGTATATACACCGTTGGGGTTTTTGGGTTCAATATACAGTCCGTCAGTAGGATGGGGAGGTTGACTGGTTGGTCGAGAGTAGAGAGCCTCCACCTTCGGGGTCTTGAATCCTTCCTCTTGGTGGTGGTTCCCCAGGATACTCAAAGAGAAGACAAGAAACAAAGTGGCGGTAAGTTCTCAGATCTCTAGAACTCTTAGTACTATGATACCCTTCACCATACCTGGTGCAGATAGTGCTGTACAATGGCAGACGACGATGTGATACGTGAGGGAGGGGTGCAGGGTTTGGAGAAGGTCGTGAGAGGGAAAGGGTGCTGAGAATCCACGTTCTCCTACTTAGGGTTGGTTCGGTTTACCGCTAACACGACGATCAAGTATCTGGCCTTTCTGACTCTCAAAGTATAAAGAAAACACAAGGCCCAATCGAATTACGGAAATTAAATCCCTAAGGGAAAAAGGTCGCAAAAGTAAGCGCAAACTATAACATAAATTAAAAGTGGGACTGTTCTGCCGCTAGCAGATGTCCGCCCCGGCTCCACCCATTCGTATCCCTCCTCCCTCCCGTTTCTCCCTGCGTCTTTCCACTCACCGCCAATGTCGTAACTCTCCTGAGTTACGGCGGCAAACTCGTGTCTCCCGGGGGTATCCACCAGTCCTCGCTGCACGTCTCTGGCTCCTCGGTGGCGGCGGCGTGCTCTATCCTCGGGAGTTCCGCTTCCAGTTCTCCTGGATTCCTCGGCGTCCAGGGGTCTTCCTGCTTTTCCTCCTCAGCGTCTTCGGATGCACCGTCTCCGTCCTCGACGGCTTCAGCTTTCGCCCCGTCCTCTCGCGAGAGGCCTCTTTTCCACGCCTCTCCCAGCCCTGATTGGACGTTTCCCCCGGTGATCTCCGCGTCATCCTGCAGAGGAGAGGGTGTGAGGGATTTGTTAACCCTATGGATGCCGGACCCTTTCCCCTCCGTGAACGAGGGACGAGCACCAGGGTAGGCATTACTTGGTCCCCATCCGGGCTCTTCCTGACACTCCTATTGTATTTATATTTACATGTGAAAAATATATGTACCTCTCTGCATGCATTTATTAGTATTTTGGTTTGATTGGTTATTTTTAATTTAATATTTTGTTTTGTTTTTATGGTCTGGCTTGGCAGCGCAGATGTTGCCAGACAATTATGTGTCACCAGGAGAGGGGCTTTGGCTCCGTCCACATGTTGGGAGCCAGGAGTACATGTTTTGATTGGGCAGAAGTTGTGTGCTTCCACAAAAAGGTGCCTGCTCTCCACAAAGCTGTGATTATTTTGTTTATTTAGACACCTTAAACTTTTAGAAGCACACACATAGCATTGCAATGTTACTAAAGTGCAGCCGTGGCCCGTGCAGGTAAGAGCGGTGTAGCGGTAGGGCGGGGTTGGGGGGGATTCGACAGACGACCACGAGGGGAAACAAAATAAATAATTAATTTTCCCTCATAGTCGTCTGTCGAAATCCCCGCCCCCCACCCGGCCCCTCCGCCCCGCCACTCCACCGCTCTTACCTGCACGGGCCGCGGCTGCTAAAGTGTATTAGATAACTAGATAATTTATGGTGTTTTTCTGTTGCAGCAGCACAGATGGGAGGTGAGCAGTCATTAACCTGCATGGATTTTTAGGTCTGGCATGACAGTGCAACTGTCAGCTGACCTATTAACCTACACCAATATTATTCTACAGTTCTTTGCCTCCACACAAATAAATATGCATTAGCATGCCATTTACTTGTAATGTTTCACATTGCCATACAACATTCATTTAAAGCAAGCCATATTAGCATTGCTAATGCTTCTTTCAATTTTTCGATGTCCATCTGCCCTTTTATCCCTTTCCTCCATCATCACTTAGCTCGCTGGGTTCCACAATTTCCTTTCTTAATGCTTACCTAGGAATGTTGTCTTTGTAAATCAACTGACAGCTGAAAACTTCCACTTGTTTCTTATTTCTCTGACACGGCCTAGAGCACGGAGATTTAGATTGTTCAAGTACATGAAATTGCGTTGTTGTTGGCTCAGTCTTAACTTGAAGAGGTTTAGGCTTGCTCACAGCTGGGGTTTGTTTGTATTGTTATCTTACACCAGTATGCTTTTTTCTTCTCAAGACCTTTTTGTGAGCCATTCAGTGAATTGTGAAAATGTGCTGTGCAAAGTCACATGTCACGGGTATTTGTCCATGGTCTGGTGGCACTGCTAGGCTCTGCGACGCTCACAGCCGAACAGTGGTTAGGTCTTTTTTCGAATTTGCACATTAATATTAATATTCAGAAGCCTTAAATAATATGCGGTGCTTTTCCGTGATCCAGTGAGCGAGGAAAGTCTGAAAATTGCAGTTGTACCTGAATGCTCCCATTTTCTATCAAAAATGTATCATTTAGTTTTATTAACTAGGCATGTTAGAATTTTTCTTGGAAACTTAACCAAGGCCCATGATCCTGCGTGTAAGAATTTTGATCACACATAATATTTAGTGACCCCGCCCGCAATGTTACTGACTCCTAGGGGGTTGCACACATCTTCCCAGCAATACCTGATTCCCAATATCGCGACCAGGTGAACAGACGAGGACCTCAGTGTAAATAAGTACATTTTATTGCTTTCAGCAGACTTGCATTTTTGCAGACAGAGAAGGCAAAATGTTATTACAAAAAGCTGTGGTACACAACGTCAGACAGCAAAGAGAGATAAAGTTTTCAGCAAAGATCACGGATTGACAAGCGCTACATCAGCTCACTGACAGGGTTCCTCCAATTGTCGCGGTCCTTCAAAAACCATTCGGTAGCTGCAGGCTGGTGCATAACAACTTCCATCCAACAACTTTGTCTTATTCATTGATAGCAGTGAAAGGCACCGGAAAAGTAACTACAAAGACTAGTGGGTAGAATGTCAAAAGACCAGCTTGGGAATCAAGGAGACGGAGACGAGCAAATTAAGAGAGGGACAAAAATCGAACGACTCTCTACTTGTTTCGGCCAAAAAAAGTGGTGGCTTCATCTGGTTTAGTGATATTTGTGCTTTTCTTACTTGGAGAGGTGGTCCATTATCACTCTGACAAAGATGGCTGTCTTTGACATAGGGTGAGTTAAAGTGAAGCTATGCTGGGGTGTGAGTGAGTTGCTAATGCTTTGCATTCATGAAGAGAAAGGGGTTAAGCAGGGAAGGAAACCATGAGAGAGTGGAAATTTATTAGGTGTTCCCCAAATTGGTGCATTATATTAAATTATTTTTCTCTTGGAAATAACCCTGAATCACCCGGACCACTGGTAATCAATCTAGGCTGTGGAAATGTTTGAATCAGGCTCAACCATTGTAATTAATTGGACGAGACTAAAACACTTACTTGCATATATTTGGTTGCTTTCGGTACCGGCATATATAGAGAAAAGCTGTCCAAAGTACATACCGGTAGTTAAGCTTAATTCCCAATTTCCATCCATCACTGTTTGCTTTCACTAATCAGGCTATGACCCGAAAGCTGTGTCTCGTTGATAAGGTCCACCAGGGTCAAACTATTTCTGAGATTGCTTGCATTCCTTTCCAGAAGGGGAATGGTTCAGCAATTTGGACAGCACTTACCCTATTGTGGTAGAGTCAAGTCTGATTTACAGGTGGTGAGCCAATGTCTGTAATAGCACTGTGATCGAAAATCAATGGAATGGAATGCAGCCCATAGTGTTCGGTTTCTTCCGTGGGGGCAAATGAAGAAGGTCTGGATAATGGAGTCTTCACAAAAAATAGTTGTATGTTGGAATATCATTACCAAAAATATAGTCTGACAGAAATATTGTGAATTAAATAATGCTTACAAAATTATTATCCTCTTAGATGGATATTTAACTAACTCCAATGGGTGATATTTTTTTAACAACATAATATTTCTGGAAGACATTATTTTGCTTACGATGTTCTGGTACCATACCAATAATGGTCAGTGTCATTGATATGGATGCAAATGCAAAAAATTGCACACATCACTCCAGGAGATTTGAGGTACTGTGTATAGCATTTCCATGAATAGTTTATTTGTAGGGGATAAGCCTTTTAATTCCAAAGACACACTGTAGGGATGAATATCCTCGCACGGCATGGGAGGCTGTGCAACTCTGCCAGCATTTGACTTTGTGTCTTTCTATTATATTGCTTTAACAATGCAAGTTGTCTAGTCGTAGTGCTAAGGTAGGACTCATGTAATTCTTGTATTGAAGCCCACTTTGTAGGTACTCTTCAAGGTGGGACGAAGAATTATACGATGTAAGCTGGACCCCCAGAGGGAAAGGTCCTCACTGCTCAGCCGACAAAGTTCACTCATGCTCTCAGTTCCAATCACTAATCATTTTTCAATATTTGTTTTCATCGTAATTTAACATTGCACATACATAACTATGGCTTTACAACGTAAATATGATTTTGAAAAAAGGGGACCCCTACTGAAAACAATGTGTCTTGCTAGCTGTAGGGAAAAAGTACAATGGGGTAAAGAAATATGCTAAATGCAAAAACTGTGTTACATTACTGTGCTGTACAAAACTCAAATATAAAACTAGGAGAGGGAGTTCCTATATTAACAGATCTTTTCAATGGCTGGCGGTCGGATAACATACTAATATGTATTGTTTGTGATGTATATAATTTTGTGTATATGTTATGTACATATGAGGTTGTAAATTGTAATCATGAACTAAAAGAATCACTAAAATATTCAAACAGTAGAAAAGAAAAATAAGAAATATTTAAATGATTAAAAATAAAATTCAGTTTTGTATTAGATCAAACTGTACTGAGTGTTATGTTCATGTCTATCTTTATAAGCAACCCTGTACAGAATTAGGCCTGTTGTGTCAATTTGTGACATGATGATATAACACAGTTTTTGCATTTAGCATATTTCTTTACCCCATTTTACAACGTAAATATCCAGTGTGCGCCAATGCAAATCACACTTACACATTCCACGGACACATATCAATGATGATGAGCAGGCACATGTAACACAGAAGACATAGTATGTGACATACGCAATGACTGTATGATGAAACAAAAGACTAAGAACACAAAACTACAACTAAACACACAGGATTTAAAAAAAAAAAAAAAAGTTTGTACTACTGCGGAGCCAGAAATTCTGCTCCATCAAACCGCATGACTCCAACATGAAGATAATATGGCAATAGTACTCCTTCACCCATTATAGACACTGATAACCGGACTGACAATCATTCCAGTTCACAGCTACCAACCCAAATCACTACCACATTGTTCCCAACATTAGCAAACGTTTGTCATTCGTGATACAAACCACCAGTGGCGTTACGAGTGTGCCTGGGCCCTAGTCCAAGGAAGGAAATGGGTGCCAAGGCCGCTGTTCCAAATGTGAAATAGAGCAGTAATCAGGGTTCAGTGGCCCCTCAGACCTCTGGGCCCTGGTGCCACTGCTCCAATGGAAGATACGCCCATGCAACCCACCACCAAACCAAAGTAAAAATCACCGCAACTGACCACCTGCAACCCATCTTCTCCCTAAGAAAAGCATTATAAATTTAATATAAAGAGAAATCACGTGCATAGAAAATATAAAACAGAAACACATGCCCCATCCTTCAATAGGGTACTAGTGCGAACAAATCATGGGCATCTTGCAAATTCTATACTCAACACATCCATGTGTATTTTGTGCATCAAACAAAGGAACTGGGTGTTTTGGTACCCACCCATGTCATTGGTCCTGTCGCCATACACAAGTAATTTGCAGTGGAGTCTGCATGCTGTAGTAAAATGTTCCCCTTTATTAAAAGCCACTTGTTGCAGCTGGTTTTGGGCACAAAGCATTTCCTTTGGCCACTGGACCCCTGCTGCCCAAGACCTTTAGGTATACGGGTGGGCTCTAGGTGTAGAGCGAAAATAAAGACGGAACATCTGGTCTGAATTTTAGATGGCTACATTCACGTTTCAAGCAATTTCTATGGTAATCTGACAGTCAAAGTGTTTATTTATAGCTGCCAAGTCTTCAGATTGCTTATGTGCAACGTTTCCATAGTTTCATTTCCATAGTACTTATGTCCAATTGTACAAGTGGCTCACTACAGTAACTGTTGAATGTATTTAATGCATTAAGATATGGGTCAATTTCTGCCAAAATATTTCAACACTAAACGTTCACATTTGCTTCATAAACTTTCTTCCATTCTCAAATTTCCTTTAAAATGTATCATTTGCCACTGTTTTCTTCAAACTTTCCCCTGGGGAAGAACCCCCCAAACATCCTTTCTGTCGGTTGGGCTTGTGCGCTTCTCACGCTTGCGATGTAGCACTGGGAAACAGCCTTTACAACTAGGTTTTTACCACGTTGAACCTTTACCATACATTTTTTACTACGCATGTTTTTAGAACACATATGCTTTTACAATGTATGCCTTTACCATGCATTTAATTTAAGTTAAGGAGTGTGGGGGGATCTCCCCCCACAAATACATTGTTTATATATATAAATATATATATATGAACAATGCGTGGTAAAGGCATACGTTTTAAAAGCATATGCGTTCTTAAAAAATGTGTTGTAAAAAATGTGTGGTAAAGATTTGCAGAGTATTTCCCTGTATTGTTCCGTTATACAACCTGTAACACTCATACCCAAGTTTTACGGCTCACCACTTTCAAATGTCACCAGCCGCCACTGCTGGTGATCCTACCCCTGCCCAGCATCACAGCTTTTGAACATGCAGACCTCAACAAGCCTATAGCAGCGGTAGAGGTAAAATAGGCCATTCATAACCTGGCAAGAAATAAGACCCAAGATTTGGATGGTCTTCCCCCGGAGTACTACGACCGCTTCTCCAACCATCTCGCTCCGAAACTGGCAGCTATCTACAAGAAACCATGGATACTGGGGTGCTCCCCGCAACCCTGCAAGAGTCCCCCCTAATCTTTCTCCTTAAACTCAACAGGCACCCTACTCAATTATCCTCATATCGGCCTATACCAATCCTTGGAGCTGATTACAAAATAGTGGGGAAGATATTATCAGACCGCTACCTCCAGATACTATTGAAAATATTACACCAGACCAGAACAGGTTTGTCCTTGGACGCAGCATGTCGCATAATTTCAGATGTCTATTCCATGTGATGGACCAAGCGTACTTAAAATACTGCCAGGCAGCATGCCTAATGCTTGACCGGGAAAAGGCGTTTGATATTCTGTCCTGGGATTACCTTTTTGTAGTACTGACCAAGATTGGATTAGGGAGACGTCTCTTAACACACACAAAACTATTATCCACCACTCCATCCTCTCAGGTCCGTATAGGCCGCTCGGTGTCTGACTCCTTCCCAGTGAGCCACGGTACCCTCCAGGCCTGCCTCTTCTCTCCCCCACTCTTCACCATCACCATGGAGCCTCTGGCTATTCACCTCCGCATGGAGGCACACGCTGGGGAATCCCAATGGGAGGCGCGACCCACATGGTATCACTTTATGCAGATGAGCTGCTGTTCTATTTAAGAGCTACTTAAGCAGCACGGAAGAGATATACACCACCCTCCAAGATTTTGAGAAAGCAGCGGGCCTGCAAGTAAATTGGCCAATAACCAGTGTCTTCCAGTTCCGTCGGAATGTGCCTCCACAGGAAATATGGTTGGGCGGTGCCGTCATCTTCTGGGTGGAGAAAACAGTCCGCTACCTGGGGCTCCGACTATACCACTCACAACTAGACTTATTTGAGGGAAACTTGAAGGGAACACTCACAACCCTTAAATCACAGGTGGCATTCTTGAAGCATCTGCCACTGGAGATTACTGGAAAGATAGCTCTCTCCTAAATTATTATTCTTCCCCGACTGTTATACTATTTTGTCAATGTACTGGTCTACGGGAAACTGGACTTCCTCCTATGGGAGCTGATATGGAATGACAAGCAGCATCGCATACCCCCATGTAAACTACAGCTCCCGGTGGGCAGGGGAGGCTTAGGAGCGCCCTCCTAAGAATTGTATTATCTTGCAGTCCAACTTCAATGGGTGGCCCGCTGGCTAGCAGATGACAATATATATGAAACGAGAACCGGCGATAGGCTGCTCCCTCCGGATACCCTCCTACAATCTTATCCACCTAGCATGATAACGCAATAGAAAGAATAGGTGATCTATTCCTGGCATGGATCCAGCCCTCTGGGACTGACTTTGGAGAACCCTGCTCAAGACTATGGAGTTCCGCCGGGCCAATTCCTCCTCCACGGTCAACTGCTAGCAACATGCCCTCGCCTTTGGCACACAGTAGACGAAGAACCCCCACCACATGCCATTATACAAACACTATACACCATGGGTTCTGGGCACTACCTAGTCACCTGGCTATATAAAGCAACTATGTAACACATCGTGGCATCAATAGCATCCCTCAGGGCACTATGGGAGGAGGACATTGCACGTCCGTTAGCCGACTCCGAGTGGGCCACAGCATTGGAGTCCCCATACAAAGTTTCCCGCAATGCAAAATTTAAACAATATACCATTCTCCACAGAGCGTATCTAATGCCCACTAAATTGAACTGGGTGTTCTCTGACGCCCATCATACGTGTCCAAGATGAAACTCTAACAAGGCTACTCTACAACAAATGCTCTGGTCATGCCCCACCTCAACACACTTCTGGCACACGATATATGACAACCTCGACAGGATCACTGAACTCCCTAACTGGAATACACGGGCGGCAGCAGCCTTGGTCATCTATAAAAGGAGGAAGAACCATAAGGTGTGCGTCCGATTTGCGAACCTGGCCCTGGCCCTGCCACTGGCCAAAAGAACCTGGCCCTGCTGCAGGCCAAAAGAGCCGACCAGCCACCTGCATTAGCTCAATGGCATAAGACTTTCCTCCGATGGGGAGAGGCTGAGAGTGCTAACTACACCAGGAGGAAGCTCAACACCTCCGAAAGAAACCCAAAGCTATAGCATGGGACACCATGCTTACTCAGTTCCAAGACCTGGTACGTGGCGAACCCCCACCTGAAGAACGATGGTCATATAGACCACCTCATAGGCACCAAGTAGGAGACACTGAGTGTGCACTACCGATGGAATGACTTGATCCACCCCTTGATGTCCCCCTATCCCCCACCCTGAGCTTGGGCATTGTCCACACACACGACCAACGAGGCTCTTGCTCATTCTGTTGCTTAGTTGCCTTCCTCAAACAGCTCTCTGAGGTAGACACGTGCCTCACTGATGCAACTTGTTTCCATCCTGAAACGTGCTCCTTGCCAACTCATATGGGTCACATACACTTACATTACTGAGGTACCCCGGATCGCCACATTGATCCTCCTCACTGTTACAATATCATGATTATACCTCTTTAAATGTGTACGACAATATCTCAAGAAGCAATGAAAATATCCTTGCTTCCCTACGAATGTTGATGTTCATTCTAAATGAAACTTTAATGCTGTAACAAAACCTCAATAAAAAAAGTTTACAAAAAAAAGGAAGGTTATTTATTTGATTACAGGGGTTGCAAAGTATAATAGCTTAAAGTCTGCTATAGAGTATGATGAAGTGGTGTCAAGGTAGAAAAGAAAGGAAATGGGAATGGGGCATGTGGTACAACCAATTGACAGATCCTCCCCCACCCCAATAACATAGTGGTTGGCTAAATACAGTGATGTGTCTGCATTTGGTCTTCTACGGCTACTCCCAAAGGACAGCTGTCAGCAGGCGGGGAAATAGCAGGTGCGAGTGGTGTTCATGGGCAACAGGGGCATTGCCCTGCCACCCTCGGAGAAAAGGCAAGAACAGGAAAAATAAACACAGAGCAGCTGAAAAGAAATTACTGCTCTGAGGCTGTGTGCTGAATCTCCTGGGTGAAGTCTAGTGAACTTTGCAGATGTCCTACTGCACAAGCGCCAGACGGGCGAAGTTTTCTTCGACCTGCAGGCACAAGCTACAGCAGTGACATCACATGAGAGGGAGTTCTGAATTAGAATGCCATGGATCCGGTTGCTTTTGGGGCACATAAACAGTGGCCCTGGGAGGAGTTACAAAACTCCATGCACTTCAATGGTGGGGGGGGGCAGGACAACGAGGACAAGGAGGGAGTGGGTGGCAACAATTTGTTGATTATCATAGAGGGGCAGGCTGTAGGAGGGATGCAGGGGGCTGCTCTCCTATCAGTAACACCTCTTTAGTACTGCATTTGGTTTCACTTTCAAAAAACATTATGGAGCTGAGCACACAGAGTGCTCCTTATCTCGACCGTAGAGCCCAAGAGAAGGAAGGAACCAGCTGCAGACAACAATTGCACTAGTGGACTAATAGGTAAGTGTGTAGTTAAGCCTCTGCTTCAAGGGCATCATCACACCCATCCCTACCCCACCCCCTCATGGATTTAGCAGCTACAGAGAGAGTGGGGTTCTTGATAGACCTCTTCTGTCTGCAGCTTGGCAGACAAAGGCTCATAATGAATTTGGGATGGTGAGTGAGTGAGAGGGATGGAGGGAGGGAGGGAGAAAGGGAAGGAGGAAGGAAGGAAGGAAGGAAGGGTGAATGGATGGATAGAAGCATGGATGAATGAGTGAAAGGATGGATGTAAGAATGGAAGAGTGAAAGGGAGAGAGGGTGTATACGTGAAAGGGAGGGTTGGTGGATGGATAGGTGAAAGGATGAATGGAACGAGGAGTGAAAGGATGGATGGATGATGAGAAAAAGGATGGCTGGATGAGTGAAAGTGTAAAAGGGTGGATAGATGAATGGAGTGAAAATATGGATGGATGAGTGAAAGGATGTATGTAAAGTTGATGAGTAAAACAATGGATGGATGAGTGAAAGGCAGGATAGATGGATGTCTGGATGAAAGGATGGATGGATGGATGAGTGAAAGAGTGAACTGATGGATGGATGAATAGATGGATCTGTGAGTGAAAGGATGGATGGCTAAGTGAATGGGTAAATGGAGGGATGTATGAGTGGATGGATGGATGGGACGAAGGGTGGATGGATGGGTGTAAGGATGGATGGCTGAGTGAAAGGGTGGATAGATGTATGAGCCAAAGGGAGGATAATGGATGGATGCAGTGAAAGGATGGCTAGATGGAGCGAAAGGGTGGATGAATGAGCAAAAGGATGGATGGATGGATGATTGAGAGGATGGATGAATGAATGGATGAAAGGGGTGGATAAGTGAAAGGACGGATAATTGAGTGGATGGATTGGTTTGATGGATGGGTGTCCCTGGACCAGTATCAGCCCTCCTTTAAGGGTTCCACAGCTCCACTACAACCTCCTTGTTTTTGTGGTCCATTTTTATTGTATCTAGAGTGAATAATTATTCACTCTTGGTACAATAAAGATAAAATGCAGACCCGCTTTGGCTACAGTAACAAGCTGAGGCAGCTAGTGACATTGTTTGATTGCTGACACAGGTGCATGAAGGTGCCTGCGCCATTCCAGCACTTTGAGCTTGTCTGTGTGACTATGTGTGTGAGTTAAAGTGAGAGTCAGTGAAGGAATAAGTCACAGTGAGTGAGAATGAGTGACAGTAAGGATGAGTATGTGTGAGAATTCATGTGAGTGAGTGAGGGAGAATGACAGTGAGTGTCTCTTCCAGCACAAAAACAATCCTGCTAACTTAGCAGAACAAGGATGCCTGTGTTGGCGCTAGGCACCAAATTGTGTGCCGGAGCTGGCTGATAGGCAGGAATGCACCGCATCTCGTAGCTACAGTGCATTCCTGCCCTTTCAATTTCGCATAGGGTAGTGCACAAAAATGACTTGCGGCACTGCCCTACGCCAAATCTTTGTAAATGAGGCCCTTGGTGCAAGAAAGTGTGAGAGAACCCTTCAAGAAAAAGCTCATTGGAATTCGAACCAAAGATTACGCCTCACCACTTTTAAAGGTCAACAGCTGCCAGTTGGAAATAATATGGTGACAAAGCAATGCAGATTGTCTGAATAGTGCAAAGCACCCAATGCCCAGCTTGGGGAAAAAAAGAAAACAATTTAAGAGCAGAAGTCACAGGCCTTTGTCCCATGCCCTCCGGTGGTACATATTCTGGGCATTAATATAGACACACAACACAGTTTAGAATACCACGCACTACGACGCATGCTCTGCACAGTGCACGGTGAAGCGAGGGGAGCTTGGTGGTGTTCCTGAGTCCAGAGCCTTAAATGGGGCTAGGCGAAGCTCTACCCACCCGGGATGCCTGAAAACAAAAGCAGAGTGGAGCAGGTCAGGGAGGACTCCGGTGTAGGTGATGGCAGTATCGGATTGGCAGGGCCGGCAATCGGACATTGCCCGAGTTGCCTGGAGCCAAGGCCAGCTGAGGGCAGTTTTTTTGAGCTGCTGGGCCGCTGTTTCTTCACCCTAAAGGCTGCTGCAGCCTTAAAAGAAAGATCGGAGTTCATTATAACTAAGTATAGAGAATGGATGGCTCATTGTCTCATTTTCTTGTACAGTAGGACAATGGGCCAAACTGAGCCGGCGCAGCATGTGATGGCTCTCCTCCTGTCCCGAGTCTCTCAACGTGACAGTGAGGCCACTGGGAGTGACTGTGCTCTTTTTGAACATCACAGTTAGCAGTAATGTTATCTGGGTGTGGAGTGAAAGAGGCCTGTTGTTGGAATAAAAATGTCTTAGTTGTGTTGTTCATGCATTATACGTCTTAAGGTAGCATTTGCGGCACCATTTTATATTCAGCCGCCATTATGAGCCATGATTGAAACTAACTTCTGTCTCTCTGCCCCAGCTGAATGGGGAAACAACCATTTCAACGCAGTCATTACAACGCACTACCTTTACAACGCAGCTGTTACATCGCAACTGCCTTTACATCGCATGCCATTACAACGCATGCCATTAAAACGCATGTCACTACAATGCATGCCATTACATCGCATACCATTACAACACATGCCATTACAACGCATTATAAGGTAAGTAAAGGAGATTCTTTAGTTTTAGGGTGGGTATGGGTTTTGGGGTACATGGGAATAGTAATTTTAACCCCTACACTGTCCAACACTTTCCCTACTGTTGCACTCACTAGAGTAGGAATAGTAATTTTTACCCATACACTATCCAACACTTACCCTACTGTTGCACTCACTGGAGTGGGAATAGTAATTTTTACCCCTACACTATCCAACACTTACCCCACTGTTACCCTAAAAGTATTATGCGTTGTAATGGTATGCGTTGTAATGGTATGCGTTGTGATGGTATGCGTTGTAATGGTAATTTTTAAAAATGCGTTGTAATGGCATGCGTTGTAAAATCATGCGATGTAATGGTAGTTGCGATGTAAAAACCGCGTTGTAAAGGCATGCGTTGTAATTGTTTGCATTGTAACGTCATATATTCAGCTGAAAGCAGCTGCAATAGTTTTAGTTTCTCCAAGGTTGAGCCTTGCTGTACTAATGAATACTCTGTTCTTATTAGTGCATACCTTTCCCACTAGATAGGCCTACTCCCAACCTTAGAGCGGCGGGCACAGGCAGAGGGACCTTGGCACTGAGATAGCATGTGCCCGGTCAAAGGATCGAAACTCATCCTTCTGTATCTCCTTTGTTCACCAGCTACCAATTGGAAATTTCCAGTCAGGGCGTGTCATTATTGGTTCTGAATTGTACATAATGTATTGCCATGCTTGCTGAAGTCAGTCCCTCTGCAGCAATCCCAGGAGGCTGGTCAGACTGGACTCCGCACGAGTGTACCTGAATAAAATATACTTGGTTTGTATTCTCTAGTGTCTGACCGACTCTTCATTTGTGTGGAAGGCTGAGAGGTGGTCGCGAGTGACCCGGGTAGCCCTAATCGGGTCACTTCCTTCAGTTGGCGCCCGAACAGGGACCCCATCAGGTGACCTATCCTCGCCCGCGGACGGGTGAGGAGGTCGGGGCCATCGTCAGGTCGGGCGGGCGGACCAGGGATCCCTGCACAAGGGAGTTCCTAAACTCGCAGCTGCCCCGTCTGTCTGACCGGTCGGTGCCTCGCCCAGCAGTCATCCTGACTGGGGTTCTGAACGACGAAACCCTTGGATCTGACCGTTTGGTCCGAAGATTCGGCAGTGGAGAATACATTCGTTTGACCTGTGTGCACCAGGTGAGTTTGTTTTGGTTCTTTGTGGTTATGGTACCATTTTGGTTTGTCTTTGGTACGGTCTGATGACCGATTTTGGTTTGCATTTGGTACGGTCTGAGGACCGCTTTGGATACAAGGTGTTTGTGAACGCTTTGCCCGGCAACTTAACGAATTTGGCTTACTTTTGAAAATGCCGGTGTTCAGTCGTTTTTTGGTTTCTAGTTGTTGTTGTTGTTCTGCTGGTGCTCGACTGGAAGAAAGTCAGTCAGCGCCTCCGGAAGGCACTCCGAACTTTGATATGTATGTGAAGCATGGCCTTGGCCCTATTATGTTTAGTACGCTATGGCACAAATATACGAGGGACAATGCCGAGTCGCAGTGGCCGTTAACGGGCACTTTCAATGAACAAAAAATTGAGTTTTTACAGGAGAAGTTGTTTGCGAGAAGAAGCAGGTAGTCTATGTTTGTTTCCCTCAGACCGTGGCAAAAGGAGGCTAAACAGAGGCGAATGAAAGCAGAGAAAGAGGCCCAGAAGGGGAGAATGCAAACATTGACTCAGAAAGCTGAAGCGCATGATAGAGAGAAGCAAGAGATAGGAATTGAACTTGAAGATAGGAGGTTTCGACTGAATATTGATAAATCTTATGTAGCTCGAGAAGAAAATGACGCTTTTGTAGAAGAATTGCAAGATGCTCGACCCCCACCTCCGTATGCCCCGCAGAGGGTCTATCCCGCCCTTCCCCCACAGGCCCAGCTACCCGGTTCTTCTGTCTCTGCTGTCTCTGCTTCTGTTACTGTTAATCAGACTGCCTTGGCCACAGCCCCTCCTGTCCTTTCTTTGTCTTCGCCGCCTGTGGCAACTATGACTGTTAGCATTCCTGCAACGCCTATTGCTTCGACATCTCTTTCGCCAGCCCTTACACCCATGACCCAGCCAGCGGCGACATTAATGCCCACTACCTCTGTTGTCACTCCAACTGTGTTCCTCCATTCCCCAACATTACAGAGTGGTGGGACACCAGTACGTGGCCCTGAGGATAGAGACTGGGCGAAATTTAAGGAACGTTTGGGGCGAACATTGGTGCGATCTGATATGGGAGACGCAGAGAAACAGGTAGTGGCTAACCAGGCTGCACAGTGGGCCCGAAACCCCATTTATAGTGTGGAGGATGTGTGGAGTGTGATGAAAGATTATGAGCCTTTTGTACAACAGCATGCCCTTAAGAACATGTTGGCTACTTTGATCGGACTTTGGGAGCAGTGTTTCAATGATGCAGCGCCGCAGATTATCTATGATATCAAGGATCATGTATACGTTGCTGATATGGCGCCTGGTCAAGTCTTCGGTAATGTCACAACGCTGGTTGCTTATCGGGGTAGGCTGCTTGAGAAGAGCCCAACGACAGTATCTCAGTTTCCAATGAGGGAGGTTCACCCCATGTATCACCCTGAAATACCAGAGTTAAGGGATCAGCACAATGTTGTTACAAGACCAGGGGTAGCGGCCCGTTTCCAGGAACAGTGGGTTTTATACCCCATGGAAAAGGAGTGAGGTCTTGTCACTTAAAACACAGTTACCTGACCCTAGGAAAAACCCTACTGCATATTATAAAGAATTGACTGAGGCAGCTTCTTCGACAGTAATGACGCTTGCGGATATCGAAATGTTCTTTGGTTTGTTGGTTCCTGTTGATATCTGGAGACAGGTACACACACAGGATCAAGTCGCTGAATTGGGTGCTACCTGGGATCAAATTAGAGTATGGGACCAGGAAAGGAAGCCTGGTGAGAAGCCTAAGGCAGAGATACTTGCTTTGCCTGGCCGAATTATCACTTATATGCATTCCCTTATTCCACCCCGAAAGGTTGATTGGGACAAGCTATCGGCTTGTTGTCAGAAGAAAATGAGGAGAAGGAGAAGACGGAAAAGAAGCACAAAGATTTCAAAATGAAGGTGTTGTTACAGCAGGCTTCTATAGGGAATGGTAGAGGACGAGGTGGTATGGCCCGACTGCTTCCACGCACTAGCAGACCCGGTAATTCCGCGCCTTTGGGGGCGAATCAGTGTGCCTACTGTAAAGAGGAGGGACACTGGCGCAGCGAGTGTCCTGTGCTTTTGCAGAAGGTGGCGGTCCCAAGAGGACGAGGGTCTCGTGGGCGGGGTCGTGGAGATGGTGGTCAGGACAGGGCTCAGACCGCCGAGACATCGCAGGGTCGTACTGATCAGAACTATTTTGACGACCCTCGTGACAAACAATATTATCATGATGACTATGATACGGATGAGGTGACCGGGATGTCTTACAGCTAGGACAGCCGGGGGCAGGTTGAGGGACCAGTTTTGATACCTGTGGACCAACGAGGTCCGTACATCAGTGCGGACGTGCATGGTTCAACTAAGGAGTTTTTGGTGGATACAGGTGCAACGAACAGCTCTATTTCTTGTTCCTTGGTCCCGGGGGTGGCTCTGTCTGGCCATAATAATGTTTTGGTTGGATTTTCTGGTGTACCGGTTGTGAGCCCTATTTCAAAGCCTCTTGCGTTGACTATTGGTCCTTTCACTGTGCATTCACCATTTATGTTGACATCTAATTGTGGAGAAAATTTGATGGGTTTGGACTTGTTGAAAAAATTGCATGCTACGATTTATTGCTCCCCAGCCGGCGTCTATATGACGATGGGTCCTGATGTGGTGTCCGCTAAGCAGTGTCTGTCCAAAGATGCGCCCCTCCCTGCTGAATTTAAAGATGTGCCACCCACACTGTGGGCAACGGGCGACACAGATGTGGGTTTGTTGCAGATATCGCCTGTTTCGATTCGTGTCAAGGAAGGTGCTATTTTACCCCGTATTCCTCAGTACAAGATACCGTAGGCAGGTAAGCGAGCTTTGGTGAAAATTGTGCAGGATTTGATTGAGAAAGGAGTGGCTGAGGAGAACACTGCTAATGTTTGTAATAGCCCTATTCTTCCTATTCTTAAAAGGACGCCTTTGGGTCCCTCTGAGTATCACAAAGATGTTTATCGCTTTGTGATTGATTTGCGAGAAGTTAACAAAATAGTGATTCCCCAGTTTCCGGTGGTCCCTGACATTACAACACTCATGACAATGATTCCTTCTTCTGCTAAATTCTTTTCTGTCATTGACTTGAAAAATGCCTTCTTCAGTATCCCCATTCATCCTGACAGCAGGTATTTGTTCGGGTTCACCCTAGCTGGTAGAAGCTTTAGATTGTGTCGCACTCCTCAAGGCTATACAGAAAGTCAGAGTATTTATAGTCAGGCATTGAAAATTCAGCTGGACTCCTTGTCACTCCCCACAGGTAATGTATTACTCCAATATGTTGATGATCTGCTCATCGCCTCAGACACAGAACAAGGTTGCAGAGATAGTACGGTTAAATTGTTACTCCTTTTAGCTGACAATGGTCATAAGGTATCCCTTTCCAAATTTCAGTATTGTCGACAGGAGGTCACCTATTTAGGTCACCTACTGTCGAAGGAGGGTAGGAGATTGACCCCTGAACGTATCAGTACCATTGTTAAAATGTCTGTCCCGCAAACTCAAAAAGATGTGCGTACTTTCATAGGTATCACTTCCTATTGCAGGCAATGGATACCTGGCTACTCGTTGCTTATTAAGCCCCTGCTTGCCCTAACACTAAAAGATGTGCATGAACCCTTGCCTTGGACGCCAGAGTGTCAACAGTCTTTTGAGCAATTAAAAACTGCACTTTGCTCGGCTCCACTGCTTGGTACCTCTAATTATGCAAAATGCTTTGTGTTGTAAGTCCATGAACTGGGTGGTTGTGCGCTTTCTGTTTTAACACAAAAATTCGGGGATAAGCAACGACCGTGTGCTTATTTCTCTGCTGTACTTGACCCTGTCGTCCGAGCCCTCCCGAGCTGTCTAAGAGCGGTCGCGGCTGTGGCTGTCTTGATAAGGCAATCGGCTGGACTCGTACTTGAAACTGACCTCACAGTTATGGTACCCCATGCTGTGGATACACTTTTGAATAAGACAAGGACGCAGCACCTCACCAGTGCACGTCTGACAGGTTACGAGCTAAAGCTCTTTCAAAAGCACATTACGATTAAACGCTGTGCCACTCTGAATCCAGCCACGTTACTACCCCTCCTTTCTGAGAATGAGGAGATTGACATACATGATTGTATCTTTCGAACAGAGGAAGAGACGAAAGGACGGGTAGACCTGACTGATGTTCCCTTATCTGACCCCTAAGGGGAACTATATGTCGATGGCTCTTGTTTCAAATTACCAGATGGCACCACCACTGCAGCATACGTAATTACTACGCAGCGCACAGTAGTTGAGACATCACGAGTTCCTTATCAGTCCGCCCAGGCAGCTGAGTTAGTCGCCCTTATTCGAGCTTGTGAATTGAGCGAGGGACTGGTTGTTAATATTTATACTGACAGCCAGTACGCCTTCGGGGTCGCCCATAATTTTGGGTGGCTCTGGGCAGAGAGAGGGTTCCTTACTTCCCATGGGACACGCATTCAGCATGATCCTCTTATATATAGGCTTTTGTCCGCTTTGACACTTCCTAAGAAATTGGCCATAATGAAGTGCAGCGCCCATAAGAAAGCTACTGACAATGTGGGTAAGGGGAACGCTTTTGCAGATCAGACAGCTAAGGAAACAGCCCGAACCAAGATGAAAAGAATGTTTGTAGCAGGTCCCGGCAGGTGGGTGCCCGAGTCCTCCATGTTTGAGGATACACTTGACAATGTGAAGGAGATACAGAGTGAGGCCACGGTAGAGGAATTAGCAGTATGGCAAGAAAGTACAGCGAACTTGAATGATGAGGGATGTTGGATTGATAAGTCAGGGAAGCAGAGATGGATGTTGCCAGATGCATATGTTCTTCCTGTAGTGACAATGGCCCACGGCCCAGCCCATATCAGTGCTAAGGGTATTTGCAAGCTGTTAGACCCCGGATGGCAAAATGACAACATCTCCAAGACAGCTACACATTTAGTGAAATATTGCATGGTGTGCATGATGCACAATCCTGGCAAGGGTACCCCTACTCCACCCGGTAATTTTGCACCTCCCACTTTCCCTTTTGAGGTCCTTCAAATGGACTTTATTGAAATGGACAGGGTCAATAATTTGAAGTATGTGTTGGTGGTTGTTTGTGCGTTCAGTAAATGGGTTGAGGCTTACCCCACTAAAGAGAATACAGCCATTGCGACTGCAAAGATACTCCAGAAGGAGTTCTTTCCTCGTTTCGGCTTGCCCCGTTTGATCTGGAGTGATAACGGAAGTCATTTCAATGCCAAAGTTATTCAGTTAGTTTGTGAAGGACTACACATCAGACAGAAGTTTCATGCTGCAAATCACCCCCAGTCAGCCGGTTTGGTTGAGAAGTACGATGGTACTCTCAAACTGAAGTTGGCAAAGATTAAGGAGACGACAGGGTTACAGTGGCCAGATGCTTTACCATTAGCTCTTTTGTCAACGAGAACAACAGCACATTCTACAACAGGATTGTCACCCTACGAGGTCGTGTTCGGACGCCCCGCGAATGTCTGGGGCGTCCCGCGGCTGCGTACATTCTCTGAAATTGAGTACCCTCTATTAATTGATTACCTGTGCCAGTTAACTGAAAATCTGCGTTCTATTCACCAACAGAACCAAGAGGTGCTCCCACCTGCACCAGAGGGGCCCGGCCATAACATCCAGCCTGGGGACTGGGTGCTACTGAGGAACTTCCAGCGGAAGAAAAGCTTGGAGTCCCGTTGGAAGGGGCCCAAGCAAGTGCCCCTCGCTACCAGGACAGCTGTGAAGGTCGCTGGACGAAAGAATTGGATTCATACTAGTCACTGTCGCAGAGTACCCTTACCCTATGACCAATGGGTGAGGGATGGTATTGGGGATGCTGAGGGAGAGAAGATACCTCAGTTCATTCCATTCAGCGATGCGATTCTAACGTGGACCCAAACGGATGCTGAAAATAATGAAGTGCAAAATGCGGCAGTCCCTCCGGAGATCAGAGCCATTAAGGAGCCCCTTTCCGCTGACCCCTCTGTGCCTGAGCCCCTTTTCGTTGACCCCTCTGTGCCAGGAGTCACAAGGTACAATTTGCACCCTCGGTTGAAGAATAGTGCACCAAAGGAGAAGTAAGACTAGTCAGGGATGGACTGTGCAAGTTAGGGTGTATTTTGGTGTTAGTTTAGGGTGAGGCGAGATTGGTGCACTGTTCCGACATTGGACATGATAAATCGAATGTGCTCCCGCTTGGGTGGGGTACATTATCCTGGACGACGTGGGATTCATCGAGAGCTAGGACTGAGCAGCTCCACCGCTGGTGCTCAAAAGTGCCAACGTTGATGAACAATAGGAGTCTACCAGTGAGGCTCTGACGGACACTGGGAACACTTGCTCTTGCCATCAGTCTTATTGCATTCCTTTTTCCTTGTTTCATAATGTATCCAATTGGTCGGCCCATTGAGGAGGAGGAACAGCCATTTGCATCACCGCGACCAGTGCAACAGGGCTGGTCCAAAAAGGAGTAAAATAGTCTTTGTATTGATAGTTGTGATTGCATTAATAAAAGTACTTGGAATAGCTTGGTTCCAGGAGGAAAAGTATCCTGTACATTCCTTGGTTGGTACAACGCCCATTCCCCCTGAACACATTTTTGTTACTTTGGCCCCTCACAAAGGAGAGCACCGAAAGTCTTATAAAGATAATGTATTTATACAAATGTTGCATCAGGCTCATGAGGTGTCTAATACCACTAATTGTTGGATTTGTGGATTGCTTCCCTCAGTGACTCATAAAAGTGATAATTTGTTGTCCATGCCACTGTCATACATCAGTAGTTGTGAGGGTTGGTTTGAATTGCTCAGTATGGTGCATCCTCATCCCCAATTTTCTACTCTGGGTAGGACATCTGCTGATTCTTGCACTGTGGTACAGAATGTCAATTTCCGTCACAGGGTCCCTTCCGTAGGACCGACAGGACAAGAGACGTTTGGAAAATTGTTTTTAAAGTCCTGTATGAATGCATACAAAAGAGTAAAGAACGAGACCTGGTGTTGAATGGAAATGGCTGATTTCCAAGAGTTTAACACGTCTGAGTATTTCCAATCTTTCCAGGTTCGTGACGTTACCGAGGACCAGCCAATACCAGTGTTAGTGGTCAACTCAACAGCTAGTTTCTGTGTCCAGGGGACCGGGAAGATAAAGGTGGGGGAGAGCAGATGCAATTCCACATACAGATAGAGAACGACCGATAGTCCGCTCTTAATACCACCCCCTAATGTCTATTTTGTCTGTGGATCCCAAGCTTATGTCTGGCTCCCGAGGGGATGGTCGGGCAGGTGTTATCTCTCTTTTCTTCTTCCCCCTGTGTATATAGCTCCATACAGTTACCATGAAGATCATCAGCTGCAGCGTAGGAGTGTATACTTGCTCCGAGTCAGAAGGGTCATTGACACGAAAGATATAGATCAGACAGATACCACCTTACAACAGTTTGAGGATGCCATGAAGAGTATTGTACCTTTTTTGGGCCCCATGTCCAATAGCCTTAACATTCATCGGCTCACAAGAGTTGTGGAAGGGGTTATTAATACAACAGCAGGGATACTGACCAATATTACTGCTGAGCTCCAGGCTACGAGGCTCACATTTTACAAAACCGGATGGTGTTAGACGTCATCCTTGCTGATCGGGGAGGGGCCTGTCGCGTCATTGGCAGTAGCTGTTGTGTTTACATACCAGACCACGCCCCCAGTGTGTATAAGGCTATACAAAAATTGCACAGACTGTCATCAGACCTACACCAAGAGAACGGTACTTGGACATTATCGGGGTGGTTCTGGAATATGCTAACGACGTGGGGTTGGAAGATCCTTATCTTCTTGGTTGCAGTTGTTGGTATTATCTTCACATGTTGCCTTTGCATGCACTGCCTCCCGGCTTGTTGCGCTTATTGTGTAAGTGCTCTGACACCTAAGTCAAAGATATCAGCCCATGACACTAATGCTATGATCATGTTGCAGAAAGATATTAACGACATTATGCTGATTGATGAGGGTATCTTTGAATATTGATTATGCACACATCAGCTTGTAGTGGTAGCTCTTACTTCTGCAATATGTTATCTGTTTCCAGGTAGTAATATAAAGGTTTAGCGAATGCTAAAAGGAGGGTCTGTTGGAATAAAAATGTCTTAGTTGTGTTGTTCATGCATTATACGTCTTAAGTTAGCATTTGCGGCACCGTTTTATATTCAGCCTCCATTTTGAGCCATGATTGAAACTAACTTCTGTCTCTCTGCCCCAGCTGAAAGCAGCTGTGATAGTTTTTGTTTCTCCAAGGTTGAGCCTTGCTGTACTAATGAATACACTGTTCTTATTAGTGCATACCTCTCCCACTAGATAGGCCTACTCCCACCCTTAGAGCAGCGGGCACAGGCAGAGTGACCTTGGCACTGAGGTAGCATGTGCCCAGTCTCAGGATCGAAACTCATCCTTCTGTATCTCCTTTGTTCACCAGCTACCAACTGGAAATTTCCGGACAGGGCGTGTCTTTATTGGTTCTGAATGTACATAATGTATTGCCATGCTTGCTGAAGCCAGTCCCTCTGCAGCAATCCCAGGAGGCTGGTCAGACTGGACTCCGCTCGAGTGTACCTGAATAAAATATACTTGGTTTGTATCCTCTACTGTCTGACCGACTCTTCATTTGTGTGGAAGGCTGAGAGGTGGTCGCGAGTGACCCGGGTGGCCCTAATCGGGTCACTTCCTTCACTGTGCAGGGAAACAGATTGTGAGTGGTGGCCATCTAAGAGGCTCTACTTTTGTCTCCAGCAGCAGACAGACGAGACCAAGGTGCCCGCTCCCACCTTGTCATCTTAAAAACTGGGAGAGGACTACTGTTCACTACTGAAAGAAAAAACAACACAAACAACCAAAATGAGCACAAAAAAAAATGTTTTTGACAACACAAAACAATTTTTTTTTTTTTAAAACATTACTGTGAAAATCGTTCATTCTGGGGCAAAATGACAAAGGGAAGGGAGAATAGACATGGCAGGAAAGTAACAAAATGGGTTGAGTGAGTAAAGCGATGTGGAGCAAGACAAATGGAGAAGTGAGACAGCAGAGTGGGGAAGAATGACAAAAATATTGGAAGAGGACAAGGAAATGAAGGGAGGAAGAAAGGGAGGGTAGAGGAGATGTGAGAGGATAAGAATGCTAGCGATGCAGACAGATAAAGGGAGTGAGAGGAAGAGATTAGGGAGAAGAAGTGATGAAAGACAGTGGAGAGAAGGGCAGAAATTGTTAAAGATAGAAGGAAAGCTATAAAGTGGAGAAGAGGGACACAGGAAAGTGGTAGAGGATGTGGTGTAATGGCCAGAGCTGCCGACTTTGGAACTTGAGAACCAGGTTTGGCTCAACATCCTGTGATTCTGGGCAAATCACTTAATATCCCTATGCCTAAAAAAAATTAATGTGTCCATGTAAAGGGCTTCAATCCCTTTGGGTATTGTTTGCGCTATATATCAAACTACAAATAAAAAGTGAATGATGAAGGAAATGATGGAAAGCAGAAGAGGGTGTCAAACATTTCCTAGTCTATGGGAAAAAAGGAAGGATGGTCACTACCTCACATGCACTATCCTAATTCTCTCCAGCAAACTATCGCTTAGTTTAGAGGTTGTTGACATTCCAGGAGGTAGTACTAAATGTAGATTACAATCCACCAGTGGAATTTCCTTCATCAAAGGGATGGAATGGTAAAGGAAATTCCACTTGTGGATTCGCCTTTGGTTCAAACAATGCCTCCAGGCACAGGAGGACTTTCCGTTACAGTCGCCAGCAAAGAAAATAAGGGGACACATGAGAATATAACATTATGTATAGTACAAAGGAATGCAAAGGGCAGAGGGAGGTGAAAGAGGATGACAGGAGAGAGCAAGGTAGAAGAAAAAGGGAAGGTTTGCATGACAGAGAAATGAAATAAAACTTCAAAGAGAGATACAAAATGACAGGAGAAATAAGGGCATGAGAGATATCAAAATAACTGAAGAAAGAACCCACAAGGGAGACAGGAATGGGAGAGAGAGGGGGATTTGTAGACAGCGAGAAAGACAGGAAACAAAATAGGGCAAATGTGAGAGACTGAGTTAAGGACATAGGTCGAATGACAGACACTAAGGAGAGGAAAAGAAGTAGAGTATGCGAGAAAAGGGAAGAACTAGAGAGAGGGGCAAAAAAGTGACAGCGGGAACGAGAGAGGTGTACACAGCAAGTAAGAAAGGGGTATAGAGACAGAGAGAAACAAAGGCATTTCGAGTGAATTCCTGCAGCTTTTCCAGATTTAAATCAACTCTCTATGCACAATACAAAAGACATTAAGTACGAAGCTGTATGAAATCCCCCAAAGACTTGGCTTGCAGAGCGGCTCCTGAGTGACAACCCTGATTCCTTGAGGGTGAACAGAAGCCTCCAGACATGAAGGATGCACATGGTTCTCTGACTCATGGCCTGATATAATACAGGACATTCATGGATCTTTTGAGTGGGGGGGGGCTCAGACTAATGGACCAATAGGTGACTAACAAATTCCGATAACTGAAGTAGAGAAATGTATTGGCATGAAGATTAGGTGAGGTGACCTGTGGGCAAGTTGCAGTGGAATAATGGAGTGCCTAGTGGTGTATCTAGTCTTGGCCAATGCTACTGACCCCATGAGCTTTGAAAACTTAATTTATCAGAGATTTCTCCCAAAATTATTCCCAATATTAAGTAACGTTTCATGAAAGGTCATTATCCACAAATGTGGGCCACTTTTTCTTTCGGTGCCCGTGCCTAATTTTGTTCCCAATCCGACCGAGTGGTGGCGTTTTCGCACCAGTTTCAGAGAACGGGTGAGGTGCGGTGAGTCCAGGAGGGAGGAGGCAGCCGGAGGCACTCAGCAGCCGACCCAGCATCCTCCTGTGCTATCTTGCCCCCAGCCACTTGTTGATGACATTGGACCCTTGCCGCCGCTCTAGTTCAGGTTTCCCAGCAGCAGCTTGCTAGCGGCTTCGTAGCTGTTCTGGCTTGCCTGTTTCGCCATTGGTGGCTGATGGTGAGTCCGGTTTAGCAGTTTGGAGTAGTGGGGTGAGGTGGAAAGGTCAGGGGTTCCACAGGCTTTGGTGGCCCGGGGCAGGGTCTAGAGGGTTGAAGGGGGTAGTGCATTTTTCTTGGTGTTCATAGTGGCAAGAGTTGGCACGTACGGCAGGCGGCCGTCTGTGTAGCCTGAGGGACTCCCGCTTTAGCCTTCATCTTTGCCAAAGAAATAGAAGCCAACTCCTATGGAAAAAGGATTCCTGGTTTTATATAAGCATTGGATGTAATTACGATGGCTTCAATTGCATCATGGCAGGGGGACAACTGATGTTTCAGGAGCAAAGGTAAAAGTAGAAAGTTCAAAGTGGTTGGCATCAGTAACCACATTACCCGCCGTTTCCGCTAACAAGTCTATCCCGGAGTAACAAAGAGCACCGCAACGCACCTGCCTCTAAGTAGCCATTTGTGGGCCAAGTAGGAGTTTGGGGAGAAGGGGAGGCCTTGAGGTATAGGAGAGACTTGCGGGTAAGGGAGCAGTGACTGTTGGAGAGGGGACACATTATTAAGGCCTTGGACCAGGATATCGAATTTTAATTGCTTGGACTTTTCTGGTGGAAGCTGTGTTACTAGGCATTCTTTCTGGTTCCCTACGTGTTATTAATCACAGCATAATGACGGCCAGCAAGCTCTGGTATGGGAAGATGGTCCCAGGCAGGGCTTGTAAGAAAACAAGGACTAAACCGCTCAGAAATAAATATTTCCAGCTTAACGCTTTAAACGTTTTTAATTCAATTCCACATTTCCCAAAAATTGGAGGGGGAGGGTCAGTATACTTGCCCAGAGACAGATAAATTAACTCTGGACACTTCAAAGGGTAATATGAAGTAGGCTTGCCTCTAAAAACTGAGTTGCCTAACATTAGAGGACTGGGGACTCCCGCAGACAACATCCAAGAGGTGGTGCAAGAACAAGGCAAGTTGTATATCCCTCACTCAGATTTCACCTTACCAGACATCGAGATTGAGTCATTGAGTAGAACAGGTTTGATTCAAAGGCAACATAAGGAGACCCAGACCCCCTGCGATGCCACAAAAGCCAATGCTAAGGGTTTTTGGTAGAACTCTGCCCACTGCAAATACATAGGAAATGGCATAAAGGAAGAGGAAGTCGACCATTTTAAATTCATTCTGTGCCACCCTGAACTCAGAGAAGCATCCTCCCCCATCATGCTGCTCCTTGCATCAATTTTGCCCCCAACATGGCTGAAGGACTTGAGCAGAAGGCAACCCCTTCATGGAGACTGAATTGAAGATCATTAGTGAGGGAGTGCTTGCAAAGTACCATCAGCTTTATTAGGGACCAGATAGCCAGATGGGAAATGCAGCGCATGCCCAAATATGGAGAGACATTGCCACGCGCTGCAGTGTAGTGGTGTGTACAACTGGTGTGGCAAAATGTGCCGAAAACGATGGGAGGACCTGTGATGCTGAGCCTGTATAAAGGCCCATTAAGGGTGTGTCTTCCCAGCCACATACACAGTGCCCCAACATGACCCCACTGTACTGGAGGGTCCTTTAAGCTGTCTGCCCGCCCCTCCATGCTCAGCTGTAAGATTGTGAGCAGCAGAGAAACGGTAAGTATACGTACTTTAATATTTGTCATATAGTTTGACGTGAGTGGTGAAAGAGCTGTCCTGTCATGTGTTCTTTGTTAATTATAACATAAACGGAGGCATAGCTCCAAAATGTCTACGTTCTATGCATCAGTATTTCATTCTGCTAAACTTTGTACAAGGAATTCTGGGACTTGTAGTTCTCATTTCACAAATAGATACAATTACATTGCAAGTGCATTTCTTAAATAAAATAACTGGGAGTGGCATAACTAGTGAAACAAAAACCTTTGAAACTTTGATGGTATGCTGAGTTTTTGTCTAAAAAATATTTGTTAGTATGACAGTTTGTAAATTTACTATGTTCTAGCAAGCATGCATTTTGTTTGTTTCTCTGAACTACTATTTGTATTTGAAATACAATCAAGGACAGCATTGTGTTACTTTACCATACTTCAGAAGTTACATACATAATGAAAGAGCACGAAATGCACATAGTTTCTGAAGAATGTAAATTAATGTACAATTTCTATATAGTAGTACTAAGTAAGCACATATGCTTTACCCTATGCAGCATAAACAATTGTTTATTGTAATGGAAACAGTTGCTTTACCCAGGTAAAAATCTGAAGTTCCCTTTGGTAATTTATTTATTTCAAACAATGTCAATTTTAAGATTACTTTCAACAACTTAAAATGTGTGAAAGCTTATAATTTTTGTAAATTAGTTCATTACATTGCATCTAATTCACAATTATATTGCTCTGTGCTAAGACCTGTATGTTAAACAGTGCACCCCAGCCACCATTTTGTGTTATCAAGCCAGTGAAACCAGCCTCCCCTGCCTCCCCCAGCAACAGGGATATTCTACATCAGAGGGTGCTTCTGTGAGCTGTTTAAACTGTGTTTAATAGGGACTGTGCACTTCGTTTTTTGGCCAGGAGAGGGAGTAAAGTTTTATTCAAACAGTATTGTTAGATTTCAAGTGTGTGAGGCCTTTACCTGAAGGAAGTCCAAAGTGTGGATTGAGCCTGTCTGTCTCCTAGGAGATTCTGATCAGGAGAAGCAGCTCCTCAGCCCCCACCCCCAGGCCAGCAGGCCTAGGACTGGGGATTGGCTATTCAGCTACCAGGCAACTCTGAGCCCTCCCTCACACCTGCCCAGGCCCCTTAAGGCTTTGCTGGGTGCACCCCAAATCATTCTCCTCCATCTTGTGAGTTGCAGTCTACCTGTGCCCCAGATTGCAGTGAGCAGAGTCCAGGAAGTGGTAAGGAGGCAGACTAGTGCTGTCTCTTCCCCCTCACCCCCTCAAAGTTTTATAAAAAACGATGTTCCCTTTCTGTGATTACTGTCTTTGCCTGTGGTTGTTACAGTTTAAAATTGTAGTTTTAACCTGCCTGTGATTGCATATTTTATCACCTGTTTTGTGTTTTAAACTTGTTGTTTTCCTGCCCATGATTGCTTCCATTTAACGTGTTGAATTGTGGGATTTGCAGTCCAAACTCTGTAGTCTTTCCCTCTCATTCCTGGTGACTATTCAGTTTTCCCTCCAAATTTCTCCTTTGCTCTGTGCTAAGAACTGTATGTTAAACAGTGCACCCCCAGCCACCATTTTGTGTTATCAAGCCAGTGAAACCAGCCCCCCTGCCTTCCCCCAGCAACAGGGATATTCTACATCAGAGGATGCTTCTGTGAGCTGTTTAAACTGTGTTTAATAGGGACTGTGCACTTCGTTTTTTGGCCAGGAGAGGGAGTAAAGTTTTATTCAAACAGTATTGTTAGATTTCAAGTTTGTGAGGCCTTAACCTGAAGGAAGTCCAAAGTGTGGATTGAGCCTGTCTGTCTCCTAGGAGATTCTGATCAGGAGAAGCAGCTTCCAACTCCCTGGCCAGGAAACCTTGTCTGAGGTTGCTGGGACCTTATATAGTCTGCTAGTGGTTGGTACATGTATACACTGATTGGTGGTTGTATCTGATGTTTCTATTGGATTGGGTTAGTGTCCTCATTGGTTGGGTATTTGAGTGTTCTGATTGGTTTCTGGGTCTGTGATTCAATCAATGTAGGGTTGGGACTAGGGCTAGGGTTATGATTTCTATTGGAAGTAGGGACTAGGGCTTCCTGTGTTATTGGTTGTTGGGACTAAGGTGGAACTAGGGCTAGGGTTAGGCCTTTAATTGGAAGTAGCGATTAGGGCTTCTGGTGTTATTGGTTGCTGGACTGGGTGTGGGACTAAGAGTAGGGCTAGGCTTTCTATTGGAAGTAGGGACTAGGGCTTCCTGTCCCATTGGTTGCTTGGACTAGGGTTGGGACTACTGGTAGGGCTAGGGCCTCTATTGGACGTAGAGATCAGGGGTTTGAACTTATTGGGTGCTTGGACTAGGGCTAATATTGGCTGTAAGGTGCGGGTCTCCTATTGGTTCTAGATTTTTAGGACTAGTGTTGTGATTGGATAGTGTTAGGGCTAGGGTTCGGATTGGCTGACGGGGTCACCTGATTACTAGGGCTATAAAAGGCCAGGGTTAGGGCGTCTCAGCCTGGGCGTCGAGGCTAAGGGCAGAGAGGACAAGGGCAGTTGCCTGTTTGAGCCTGTTAAGGGCGGAGAGGACAAGGGCAGTTGCCTGTTTGAGTCTGTTTGAGACTGACCAGGGCCAGGGCCAGAAATGCTGCCCATTTTCCCATTAAGCAACACCCAGCCCACACCATCCACATCCACAAACAGAGCAACACACACACCAAATGTACACCACGCACAACACTATGCACAGATTAATGTACCAGCATACACTACAAAACCAACCAAACCACATCTATACACCCTACTATCCCAACTACCACACATATCCACCATCACCTACAAACAGTACACAACCCTATCCTATACCACTAACCAATACACTCATCACTAACATAACACCAATCGACACCATACATAACTACATCCCATCCAGACACACGCTCCCTGCTGTAATTACACCTAACATACCACCTTTTATCACTAACAAACATATAATCATCCTTCCATCATTTGTCCAACAAACACCCTCCTCTCCATTCTACCATAATAACACTAACGTACAACACACACACTGCAGACCACAACACTTTTTAACTCTTGCAACAAACCAGTCTAAGACAAACACTCTTACCTCTACTTCATTCCCACCTACACACATCATACACTCTACTCATAAACACATCACCACCCCCTCTACCGTACAACCTCCTCTCACAAACAATACTATACAACCAAATCCATTGCATAAAACATATACATCAGCACCCCTTTTCACTACTCCTCAAAAACAAAACATATCACACACACCAGCACAAGATCTTCAAAGCACAACACCTCATAATACTTACCATCACAAAATACAAACATACACCCACCTATCAAACAACACAAAGGAACCAACTCGAATGCCAAGCTTTCTCTCTTCCACCACACCTAACACAGATACAGTAACACAGCAACTCTCTTCTAACCGCCTCTCATCCATTGGACAATTTAGAACCTTACTACATGACCCACATGCTGCACCACCACCCCTGACTCATACACCTTCCGCATTAAACACACGCAAACAATATAAGCAACATGCCATACCTCACAACTTCGCTTCCCCATGTCTACTTCACAACAATGTTACACCACGAAAACAACACAGCTCTCCAACTCACTCTCAAACACCATCTCCACCACATACACACACAGACCCATCAAAATGCCTTCTTAGCATGCAGGATGAGGAACATGATACAGAACAGCTACACGATTGCTATCCTAATACAGCTAATGCCAGCTCTAAAAACACACCTGCTACAAACCCACACAATATTGACCACTCTTCTACAAAACAAAGTCTCACTATCACCAAAGGCCACTCTCTAAACTGTCTACTAATAAATGCTCGATCCCTCTCTAAAAACAAGCATCACATCTACGACCTTCTCACAGATGCAAAACCAGACATACTATTCATAACCGAATCATGGTTGGGAGAGGATATGGCTCCAGTCCTGCATGAAGCCATTCCTCTAGGCTATCAAACAATCACCCAAAATCGTATATAGCCAAAAAAGGAGGTGGTCTAGCTGTTGTATTCAGGCAAACAATACATATCACTAAAATTGATGACATCTCCATAAAGAATTGTGAGGTTCTTCTAACAAGATGCAATCCTACACCGTCTTCCTCCTGTAACTTCCTGCTCCTTTACAGACCTCCACCTAGCAAGGCGACATTCCCAGACGCACTTCTAGACACAGTTTCAAACCTGATAACAATACACTCCAACCTATGCGTTCTGGGTGACCTCAACATTTGGTTTGACAAACCCAATATGACCCATCCAAAAACCATAATCACTGGCCTAGACGCACTGAACCTCCATCAGAATGTCCACAAGCCGACACACACCGCTGGACATATCCTAGATGTCATTTTTGCTAATACTGAACTAGTTACCTTTCAAACTATAACTCCAGTCACATGGTCAGACCACCACTTGCTTGCTTTCCAACATAAAACAACACTAAGCGACTCACCTAAAACTACCTTACATCCATCCACCTATCGGCCGTGGAACAAACTCAATTTGGAACACTTAGAAACACAACTAACATCAAGTACAAATCTAGAAACAATAAATTCTGTTCAAAAACTATATGAGTGGCTACAAGAAGCTTTTGACATCCTGATACCACTCAAAACCACACAACAGAACAAAAGAAAAAAAGCACCTTGGAGAAACATAGAAATAAAAGACATAAAACAACAAATTATAAAGCTGCAACGTACCTGGCTCAAAACAAACGCCAAACAAGACAAACTTCACCTACAAAAAATTAACAGATTATACAAGTCGGCTATCAAAAAGCTAAGAAAAGGTACTATTCAGACAGAATTCAAAACGCTAAATGTGCAAATAAAGAATTCTATAAAATACTCAATGAATTTCGCAAACCAAATTGCCTAGAAGGAACTCATCCTGTTACTCAAGATTTCACAGACAAACTGGCAAATCATTACACGGACAAAGCAGACACGTTGGACTCATACTTAAAACAGAAACAAAGCACCAGCACTAACCCCTGTACAAAACAACAATCCAAGAATACTCTAACCAAGCCTCTCCGTTCCTTCCAACACATCTCACACGATGAATTTATGGACCTGGTCAAAGCAAGCAGGCCTGCCGGCAGCCCTTCTGACCCCTGTCCACCACAAATGTTCAAGACAATTCTTTTAACAACCTCTGCTGCCACTCCAGTAAGAAGAATCATCAACGATTCCTTCACTACCGGAATATTTCCAGGAGAACTCAAAAAATCACACATACGCCCTTTACTGAAGAAAACAAACTTGGACCCGCTGAACCCTGACAACTACAGACCCATTACAAATGGACCTTTCCTGGGCAAACTGATAGAAAGAGCAGCGTTCGCCCAGATGTCACAATTCATTGAAGAGAATGACATACTTTCAGACTTCCAAACAGGATTCCGTCCGGGAAGAGGCACTGAATCTGCCCTCCTTGCCATCTGGGATGACCTGAAAAATACAGTTGACCGCAACAGAGTTGCTGCGCTACTCCTCTTGGACCTCTCGGCTGCCTTTGACACGGTTGACCATGACACTCTGAAACAAAGACTCTATGAAGCCGGCATAGAGGGAACTGCTCTAGACTGGATCGCGTCCTACCTTCGAAACAGAACTAATGTCATCCATACCCCACCTTTCTCGTCCAAACCGTACTCCACAAAAGCAGGGGTCCCTCAAGGTTCTATCATCTCGCCCATGCTTTTCAACATTTACATGAAGTCATTACCAGTACTGATCAATAAATTTCACCTCACGTGCTATAACTATGCAGATGACACGCAAATACTCCTTCAACTGGAATGCCCCAAAGACATTGGAAAATCACCAATTTTCAGCTGTCTCAGAGCCGTGGATCAGTGGATGACTTGGAGCCATCTCAAATTGAATACTTCAAAAACGGAAATACTCACGTGTGGCGATTGGAAACATTACAACCCGCTTGCCGCATGGCCTAATGAACTGGGATCACCACCTAAAGTATCGAAGGAAGTAAGAAACCTCGGAATGACCATGGACTCCAAGCTGTCGATGAATGCCCAAGTGGACAAACTAGCAAGATCAAGCTTTGTCACTATAAAAACGCTGCGACGAATTTTCCCTCATTTGGGATTTCCGCACAAGGTCCAAGCTACCATCTCCCTTGTTCTGTCCAAACTCGATTACGCCAATAGCCTCTACCACGGATCACCTTTAACAACCATGAAAAGACTACAACGGATTCAGAACTCGGCTGCCAGACTACTCTTGCAAATCAAACCGCGAGACCACATCTCCCCTGCCTTGAAAGCCCTGCATTGGTTACCGGTTGCCAGAAGATCCACGTTCAAGCTGCTTTGTATCACCCACAAAGCAATACATGGAATGGGACCGCTCTTCATCAGGAATAAAATCACCAAACACATTCAACAGAGGAACCTCCGCTCTAAAGGAGCATCTAGCCTCAAAATCCCAAGATACAAGAAAAAAACCATGGGTGGCACATCCTTCTCTGTTCAAGCAGCCAAACTATGGAACTCTTTACCCCCAACATAAGATCCACCGACAACCACCTTATCTTCAGAAAACTACTCAAGAATTGGCTCTTCCCCACATAAGCACCATACGCAAACAGAAATTTACAGCATATCCCTCTGTATATAAGCATTTGTTTTCACTATAGACATGTACCTATCTTTGTGTATTGCTTTGTATAAACATGTAGAATAATTATGTTGTTGAGAGAAGAAAAAATAATAATAATAATAATAAATAAAACAATATCATCTTTGGTCTACATGTACTTACTTCCATTGTGCATCTATGTACCTTCCATGTACTTGGATCTGTGTCTCTGTTACTTTTCTCCTGAAAAAGCATATCCAATGCACTACCCTATTTCTCATCCTGTGCCTCTATCAATATCTTTAATCTACATATACTTACCTCCTTTATGTATCTATATACTTTCAATGTACTTATGGATCTATATATTTATCACTTTCTTCTAATTTAGCATTTCCAAGGCACTACCCTAGTTCTCAGCCTATACTTATCTCAATATATCTTCTAGCCCAACCTTCTGACTCATCTCAAACTTCTTTCTACTACTCTTTCCAATGCACTACCCTATCTCTCATCCTATACATTTATCAATATATCCTCTACATCCACACTCTCATTTATCCCAAACCCCATACCACTACTATGATCCCCAAAATAACCCTTTCTAGACTCTCTCCTACTCTACCCCTCCTTGCATCATCTGACACCTCTTTTACTATACCGATCCCCTAAAACAAACCTTTCTAAACTCTTCCCTGACTCCTCCCCTCCAAAACTCCCTTTTACTCATCCAAAAGCCTCCTCCTACTGCTAAGACCTAAAAAAAAATTTTGGAAAAATCCTTCACTCTTTTATCCCTCCACTATCCTTTTCAATCAAAATTAACAGACTAACATGTTCAATTCTCTAATTCCATTTTCAACTATACTAATTCACCACTAATCCTTTATGGGTTCCAGAGTAGCGTGCTACTCGCCAATAAAGCGTCTCAACACCCCATCAGGGTTACAAGCGCTATATTAATGCAAACCTTTTCCCTTTCTACCCTCCCCAACCCTTCTCAATCCAAATAACTGACTAACATATCCACCACTAAAATTACTTTCATGTTTCACCATACTAATTCAACACTAATACTTATGGGTTCCAGAGTAGCGTGCTACTTGCGCTTCAAAACCCCATCAGGGGTAGCAAGCGCTATATAAATACAAACCTCTTCCCCTCTTCTATCCTGCCACCTACCCTTCTCTACCCAAATAACTGAATAACATATCCATTACTCAAATTACTTCATATTTTACTATACTAATTTTCAACACTAATCCTTAATGGGTTCCGGAGTGGTGTGCTACTCGCCAGAAAAGCGCTTCAACACCCATCAGGGGTAACAAGTGCTATATGAATGCAAACCTTTCTTCCCTTTTATCCCTCCGCTATCCTTCTCACTCCAAATAACTGACTAATATCCACCACTGAAACTACTTTCATATTTCACCATATTAATTCACCACTAATCCTTTATGGGCTTCCAGAGTAGCGTGCTTCAACACCCCATCAGGGGTAACAAGCGCTATATAAATACAAACCTTTTTTCCTCCTCTATTATTCTGCTATCATTCCAAATCCAAATAACTGACTAACCTATCCACCACTTAAAATGTACTTGCATGTTTCACTATACTAATTTAACACTAATCCTCTATTGGTCCCGGAGTAGCGTGCTACTCGCCGAAAAAGCGCTTCGACGCCTCGTCAGGGGTAGTAAGCGCTATATAAATGCAATTACAATTACAATACAATATTTTACTGCACAGAATATCTATTAATTAGGTCAAGGTATTACAATGTCACCAACTGATATTTTCTTGCTTTTCTTTGTGGGTTTGATAACCACATATGTATTTCTTATTTATACTTTTCAACGTACCGGGCTGGCCAAGAAACGTCGAAGGAGGACGGGGGCAGGAAAGAAGATCCTTGGCTCACAAAAGGGCACGTCGGTTTGACACCACA
Source organism: Calotriton arnoldi (assembly GCA_963921515.1). Taxonomy (NCBI): domain Eukaryota; kingdom Metazoa; phylum Chordata; class Amphibia; order Caudata; family Salamandridae; genus Calotriton; species Calotriton arnoldi. The sequence goes on along the minus strand of CAWUFW010002244.1, from coordinate 1,448,385 downwards.
GGTGAGGCGAAGGAGGAACCAAACACCAGTAGGGTTAGTGCTCCGACCCGAAGAATTACTCAATCACCAGCTAAAAGACTTGGGACCGAGGCTGAACATCTCAAGGGAGGGAAATAGAAAGTGGACACCACTAGCCAGGGGTAGGAAGAAGTAGGGTCTCCTCCTGGCCTATAAGAAGAACATGTAGAAGTGGTGTCCCTAGAGCAGGTCCCAACACAATCTGGGCTTGCCCCAGCTCCTTCCTAACTCCTGAGGCCCCTATTCCATTGGTGCCTCCAGCTGTCCCAATGAAACTACTTCTCCTATTGCAGAGATAGAAGACCACGAGTTAAGAGAGACATCTGCTCCAGACACCCCACACCCCTCTTGTAAGCCCCAATCCGTTTCACCTGGCTCTGTTCCTGGCACTGTATTCCATGGGGCGACGACGGCCATGGAGAAGGCTTAGGCAGTGATCTCTCAGGACATCTGGGACTTAATGGAAGAGGTGCAGATGCTCAGCGAGACACTGTCTGGCCAGCTTAAAACTTTGACTGCCATCATCACCACCTTGACTGCAGTTATGCTGCCTACATTGGGTGCCAAACAGACCCAACCTACAGTTGTCACGTCTCCAACTTCCTCTGTCCTCACTATTTCCCCTGTGTTAGAAACGGGTAGCGTGGTGCAGAGCGGGCGGGCCAAACTCCGGAGGAAATGTGTAAAGCATCCGCGCAGCACTCACAGGCGACACACCAGGCACACTACAAAAAGAGACTCCACACCAGGTTGCATGAAAAACAACTTGTGTATTATACCAAATACAGTAGGATGCAATCATGTGGTGAACACGGAGCCAACTGGCCCCAGGTAGTCATCTACAGAGGGGGACTATTTACAGGGCAGGGCCAATCGGGCCGCTGCCAGAATCATCACCAGGCATAACCAGGGTCAATGAAAGTCAGTAGTAATATAGGTGTAACATATCAGAATGGCACATCGTACATGGCCTTAGGCATGGGACACATTAGTATAGGGCATCCCCATCAATGTGAACATTAGGGCCGAACATTAGCATAATGGTGCATCCCTGGTAACACCACAATAGCAGTAGGCATGGAAACCTGCGGGCATAGACCATGAGCGTAAGCACATTTGCATAACCATAGGTCTAAGTACATTTGCATACATCGCTTTAACAGGAGGCATAACCTAAAACATCAAAACCTGACATTAGGCAACTTCATATGCATTAGGCATCAGTAGGCATGAAAACAGTACCTCATATCAGGCATGCACCTTAGGCCTGAAAACCCCCACAGCCTGAAGTGGGCATAAAACCTCATTAGCATAGGTGCAGTGTCATTAGGCAGGAGAACATCATTGCATGACACTCATATTGGGCATGGAATCAGCCCTGCACGCCTAAATCACCTTATATATGTGTAAAGCATATGAGGCATAACGACATTAATAGTGGGCACAACCCCTTGAACAGAAGGCCTCCTCCGCAGGCAGGAATCACCTTATGACCAACTCAGCAGCATCCACCTTAGGGGGGAAAACATTAGGCATAACCAATACCTCAGGCATGACATACAAACCATGAGCATGGAAACACATTAGAGCCTCATATCATCCTGGCAATCCTCAGGGAAGAGCATTAGGCAACGGCATGGGCATAAACAACCTCAGCAGGGCGCCCCCTAGAACACTGTCCTCACCATAGGGCAGAGGCACAACCTGACATTCACAGTACACATGTTCAATGCTGCAGATTAGTCTCTGGCGCCACTGCGCCTAGGGAGCCCCCTCTGGGACTCGAAGGTCAAAACAATGCCCCCCGTTGCAACTGCCCACTGTCCAGCGGGGCAGTTGTGGCAAAGGCAGGCACCAAGTTACTGGGCAGTCCTGGGGGCGTGGGAGTCCCTCTTCTGGGACTCTGAAATACAAGAAACTGCCCCAGATGCTGCAGCTGCCCGCTGTCAGACGGGGCAGCTGTAAACCCAACCCGGGCACCACGGTGCCCTCAGAGCAACCCAGGGGGGAGGCGGGCACCGACAACGTGCCCCGACACCACCCCCACCAAGGCAAGGCTGAGCCCCACTCACCGGGCTCACTGAAGGACTCCGCTCCTTGGGTCCACAGGGACTTCAACGCGGGGGGGCAGGCAACCATGTGCCTCGAGGCCCCCTACGCCGTACTCGCCAGGCGGCTGCTGGCACTGCGGGGCTTCCCTTCACCACGGGAGCCCCGCCGACTCTCCGCAGCACTTCTCCCGCTGGTCGGGACCTCTTCTCCTCTCCGGACTTCACCCGGGCCCCCTCCTGGGACCTGGGACTTCGATGTGAGGCTTGCGGGGCTCTCCTTCCCCCACGGGAGCCCCGCCGACGACCGGCAGCACTTTCGCTGGCTTCTGGCGTTCTCCTTCCTGTCGGCAGGCCACGCCCCCAACCAGGCGCGCTCCTGCCTGGCTTCCGGGTCGCTGCGAGCAGAGCAGCGGCCCGGGGTTTTCTCTGCGCCCGGGTTGCGGCGGTGATTTCTTTCTTGGCGGCAATACGCGGGGTGGGCACCCGCTTAATTTAAAGGCATGCAACGCGCCGCCATTACGCGGGGTGGGCACCCGCTGTAAAAATAAAGTACACAGGCGGCAGAAACACGGGGTAGGCTCCCGCGACAAGGGTGTACAGCGCGGGGTGGGCACCCGCTCGTGAATATACGCAGCTCTCCTTCTTTCTGGCACCCTAAATGTAGCGCCTCCGAGGCGCTTGAAGCAGGAGAGCAGGCAACATAGGATGGTAGCGCTCACAAAGCGCTAGGTCCCACACCATAAAGTGGTAGCGCTCCCCTTCACTGGCAATGAAATGTAGCCCTCCCGAGGCGCTAGGGAGCAGGCAGGAAGGCACAGTCCCACTGGAAATATAGCGCTCTTGCAGCACAGCGCTGCAGGGGTCAGCTCCTCACCTCCTGGGCAGTAAGATAAAGCGCTCTTCTTCTCCAGGCGCTAGCCAGCAGGCAGGGCACAGTTGTAGCGCTCACGAGGTGCTAGAGCAGGAGAGCAGGCAGGCAATGCTGGGCAAGTTCAGCAGGCAGGGGGCACTCATCAAGACAGGACAGCAGTTCTGGGGAACGGTCATCCCCCATCCAGTGGCACTCCTCCTAGCACCGCATTCTTCACTCCAGCAAAGGGCTCTCACTAGCCCGGTGGACAGCAGAGGGGTACAGTTGAGCACAGGGGCCAGCACACAGGCCCATGCGGCGGTACCTCCTGGCAGAGTGTCCCCTCGCAATCAAGTCCACGCACAGTCTGAGCACATGGCATCCCAGCTCCGTTATTTATACACCCCTCACCCCACCTACCAGAAAGGGCTGGAAGCTTCTGGAAGGTTCCCTGGGGAACCGGTCCCAACTGGTTTAGGGGGAGGTGTAAAGCACCCTGGGTGCCAGGCTTCCCTCCAAAAGCTGGGGCTGGGTGACAGACAACTAGACCAGCAACCCACCTCAGACAGGCGGCACATGTGCAGACAGGAATGGCGTCCATTTTAAAAGTAACATTTTACAAAGGTACATTTCTACAATGGTGGAAATAAAGGTGCGTACACCATTGCACAGCATTTATTATTTTCAGTTCAGACACACCATGTCAGTAAAAAGGCTAGGGGGAAAAGCGAAAAAGTTTAGGACAATAAGGGCCAAGTCCAACACAACCCCCTCCCAGCCAAAAGCCAGGGTAGAGTGATCAATGCCTTGATGGGCTTCCCTGCTTGGGGCGAGAAAATGTGGACGCGGGCCCGCAACTGCAGGGGCACCCGCAGGTTCTCCGCCACTCTGGAACCCGGTGGTTCCCTCTCTCAAACCTCCCTGGACCAACTAAGCCACCCCACTGGTGCTCCCTAGTTGTCCGCGGCCAGGACCAGGCGCTAGGCCGTCCAGATGTCTCTGGCCCTTGCTGTCTCACAGAGTGGGGGGCAGTAGCCCCAGGCCCGTAGTACCCGTCGGCCACCCTCCTTCTCCTCCATGCAGTGCCAAACTGCCACTGGTCCTCCCACCTAGGGTCCGCACCCTCAGGCTGACCAGCAGTCCGGGGCGAGGCTCTCCTCCCCCTACCTCTCCTTCTGGGGTTCCGCCCTCTCCTCCTATGCGGGGCATCCTCAGAACACCACTCTCTCACTCGTCCAGGGCCGTGACCCTGCATCCGATCCACCAAGCCAGAGTCTAAACCCTTAGGTTGCCCCGGTGCCAGAGGCGAGTCCTCCCTCTCTCTGCACCCCCTCCCAGAGTTCCGCACCCTCCCAACTGGAGTAGTACCCCTGGAAGACAACTCCGGGGGGACACTGCTTACAGACGTCCCTCCCGCCAGGTCAGGCAATACCTGAACCGGGCCTCCCAACCCAGGATCGAAGCCCTGTGGCTGAGCCGGTGCCAGAGGCGAGACCTTCCTCCCTCTGCACCCCCTTCCAGAGTTCTGCACCCTCCCACCTGGAGAAGTACCCCTGGAAGTCAAACCGGTAGGGACCCTGATTACAGGTGTCCCACCCTCCAGGTCAGGCAGTCCCTGAACCTGGCATCCCAGCCCAGGATCTAAACGCTGCGACTGAGCAGACCCCAGAACCCCTGGAGCTCTGATTACAGACGCCCCTGGTGCTCCTGACACTAGGGGATCCCCCTCAGTGGACGGCCCATCAGGACAGCCTAGGCTCCCAACCTGGGGCTCCCTTAGGAACTCTCCAGGCCCTGAGACTGTGGTCGGGGCACCTCGGGACACCTCCCCGTCTCACTCCTTCCTGTAGATAGGACGTGAGGCCCTACAACCCTCTCACTACCCTGAGACCTAGCTGGGCTACTCTGCACTCCTCCCCCCTCCCGGGGTGGGAAGATCCCTGAGCCACTCCCTTCTGGATCACTCCCCAGTGCCTCCTCAGACACTCTGGCGCTCACCCAGAGGTCTGCCTCCCGTGCAAGCTCCCTGTGGTCAGAGAGCCCACACTGCAACAGGTGGTGGCGCAACCTTGGGAAACAATTCCTTAGCATGTGTTCCTTGATAACTACATGGAACAGCCCTTCCCAATCATCCACCGCGCTACCCACCACCCAATCCTCCAATGCAGTCCAACACACGTCCACATACTCCCCCCAAGACTGATGGGACAGTTTCTTGCCGCCCCTAAATTCCAACCTGCCCCCCTCCTCCTGGGGATCAGGCACCATCTTCCGGGCTCTGGGAGTGGGACTTCCCACACTGGAATCACTCTTGCTGCCACCACTGGATCCCACCCTCACTGGTGAATCCAGACTCCTGAAACAACTCTCAGGGGACAACCTACCCTCCTGAGCTAGTCTCTCTCTAGCGAAGGACCTCTCTGCCTCCGCCATCCTTTCCTGTGCTAGGACCCTTTCGGTCTCTAGCATTTTCTCTTGCACCCTCAGCTGCGCTAACTCCTTGGCGTGCTCTAACCTGAGCCTCTCCAAAGCCAGCTGGTGCTCCCTTTCTTCCCTCCTATCCACCCACTCTTCTGGGGACAGGGAAAGGGGTGGGGCAGAGCCCCCGGGACTGGACCCAGCACGGGACTCCCTGTCTATGGTTTCCTCCTTAGCTACTGGCGTCCCCGCCCCGTCATCTTCTTCCTCCTCAGTGTCACCACCCTCCAGGGTTATGGACTGGGCACCCTCACTCTCAGAGTCCTCCTCACACTCGAGGTCCTCCTCCCGGTCTCCACCTAGTCCACCATTTCGATATGCGGAGGGGCAATCTGACAGGTCCCCACAGCGCTCTAAAGGTTCCCCCCTTTTTAGGGCCTCATAGAGGTACAATTTCCTGCGGATGTTGCCTACTGTGGGTATCCCTCTCTCTCTCTGCAGAGGTCCATCACCTCCTGCTCAGTGTACTCCACAAGGTCATCCTCATTGTAGGTTAACCCCATCCTAGCGAGATACACCCGGGATACACCCCCCTCCAGTGCAACAGGGGAACACAATTCAAAAACAACACTTTCAGGAGGAAAGCACAATCAGGAAAAATAATCCCCAAAACCTGCGATTATTTTAAATGCTCAGTTTGCAGTGCAACCCGTTGTCGCTGTGGTACTGCGCAAACACAAGTCCTATCCCACCGCTGAACACCAATGTTAGAAACGGGTAGCGTGGTGTAGAGTGGGCGGGCCAAACTCCGGAGGAAATGTGTAAAGCATCCGCGCAGCACTCACAGGCGACACACCAGGCACACTACAAAAAGAGACTCCACACCAGGTTGCATGAAAAACAACTTGTGTATTATACCAAATACAGTAGGATGCAATCATGTGGTGAACACGGAGCCAACTGGCCCCAGGTAGTCATCTACAGAGGGGGACTATTTACAGGGCAGGGCCAATCGGGCCGCTGCCAGAATCATCACCAGGCATAACCAGGGTCAATGAAAGTCAGTAGTAATATAGGTGTAACATATCAGAATGGCACATCGTACATGGCCTTAGGCATGGGACACATTAGTATAGGGCATCCCCATCAATGTGAACATTAGGGCCGAACATTAGCATAATGGTGCATCCCTGGTAACACCACAATAGCAGTAGGCGTGGAAACCTGCGGGCATAGACCATGAGCGTAAGCACATTTGCATAACCATAGGTCTAAGTACATTTGCATACATCGCTTTAACAGGAGGCATAACCTAAAACATCAAAACCTGACATTAGGCAACTTCATATGCATTAGGCATCAGTAGGCATGAAAACAGTACCTCATATCAGGCATGCACCTTAGGCCTGAAAACCCCCACAGACTGAAGTGGGCATAAAACCTCATTAGCATAGGTGCAGTGTCATTAGGCAGGAGAACATCATTGCATGACACTCATATTGGGCATGGAATCAGCCCTGCACGCCTAAATCACCTTATATATGTGTAAAGCATATGAGGCATAACAACATTAATAATGGGCACAACCCCCTGGACAGAAGGCCTCCTCCGCAGGCAGGAATCACCTTATGACCAACTCAGCAGCATCCACCTTAGGGGGGAAAACATTAGGCATAACCAATACCTCAGGCATGACATACGAACCATGAGCATGGAAACACATTAGAGCCTCATATCAGCCTGGCAATCCTCAGGGAAGAGCATTAGGCAACGGCATGGGCATAAACAACCTCAGCAGGGCGCCCCCTAGAACACTGTCCTCACCATAGGGCAGAGGCACAACCTGACATTCACAGTACACATGTTCAATGCTGCAGATTAGTCTCTGGCGCCACTGCGCCTAGTGAGCCCCCTCTGGGACTCGAAGGTCAAAACAATGCCCCCCCGTTGCAACTGCCCACTGTCCAGCGGGGCAGTTGTGGCAAAGGCAGTCACCAAGTTACTGGGCAGTCCTGGGGGCGTGGAAGTCCCTCTTCTGGGACTCTGAAATACAAGAAACTGACCCAGACGCTGCAGCTGCCCGCTGTAAGACGGGGCAGCTGTAAACCCAACCCGGGAACCACGGTGCCCTCAGAGCAACCCAGAGGGGAGGCGGGCACCGACAACGTGCCCCGACACCACCCCCACCAAGGCAAGGCTGAGCCCCACTCACCGGGCTCACTGGAGGACTCCGCTCCTTGGGTCCACAGGGACTTCAACGCGGGGGGCAGGCACCGACCATGTGCCTCGAGGCCCCCTACGCCGTACTCTCCAGGCGGCTGCTGGCACTGCGGGGCTTCCCTTCACCACTGGAGCCCCGCCGACTATCTGCAGCACTTCTCCCGCTGGTCGGGACCTCTTCTCCTCTCCGGACTTCACCCGGGCCCCCTCCTGGGACCCGGGACTTCGATGTGAGGCTTGCGGGGCTCTCCTTCCCCCACGGGAGCCCCGCCGACGACCGGCAGCACTTTCGCTGGCTTCCGGCGTTCTCCTTCCTGCCGGCAGGCCACGCCCCCAACCAGGCGCGCTCCTGCCTGGCTTCCGGGTCGCTGCGAGCAGAGCAGCGGCCCAGGGTTTTCTCTGCGCCCGGTTTGCGGCGGTGATTTCTTTCTTGGTGGCAATACGCGGGGTGGGCACCCGCTTAATTTAAAGGCATGCAACGCGCCGCCATTACGCGGGGTGGGCACCCGCTGAAAAATAAAGTACACAGGCAGCAGAAACACGGGGTAGGCTCCCGCGGCAAGGGTGTACAGCGCGGGGTGGGCACCCGCTCGCGAATATACGCAGCTCTCCTTCTTTCTGGCACCCTAAATGTAGCGCCTCCGAGGCGCTTGAAGCAGGAGAGCAGGCAACATAGGATGGTAGCGATCACAAAGCGCTAGGTCCCACACCATAAAGTGGTAGCGCTCCCCTTCACTGGCAATGAAATGTAGCCCTCCCGAGGCGCTAGGGAGCAGGCAGGAAGGCACAGTCACTGGAAATATAGCGCTCTCGCAGCACAGCGCTGCAGGGGTCAGCTCCTCACCTCCTGGGCAGTAAGATAAAGCGCTCTTCTTCTCCAGGCGCTAGCCAGCAGGCAGGGCACAGTTGTAGCGCTCACGAGGCGCTAGAGCAGGAGAGCAGGCAGGCAATGCTGGGCAAGTTCAGCAGGCAGGGGGCACTCATCAAGACAGGACAGCAGTTCCGGGGAACGGTCATCCCCCATCCAGTGGCACTCCTCCTAGCACCGCAGTCTTCACTCCAGCAAAGGGCTCTCACTAGCCCGGTGGACAGCAGAGGGGTACAGTTGAGCACAGGGGCCAGCACACAGGCACATGCGGCGGTACCTCCTGGCAGAGTGTCCCCTCGCAATCAAGTCCACGCACAGTCTGAGCACATGGCATCCCAGCTCCGTTATTTATACACCCCTCACCCCACCTACCAGAAAGGGCTGGAAGCTTCTGGAAGGTTCCCTGGGGAACCGGTCCCAACTGGTTTAGGGGGAGGTGTAAAGCACCCTGGGTGCCAGGCTTCCCTCCAAAAGCTGGGGCTGGGTGACAGACAACTAGACCGGCAACCTACCTCAGACAGGCGGCACATGTGCAGACAGGAATGGCGTCCATTTTAAAAGTAACATTTTACAAAGGTGCATTTCTACAATGGTGGAAATAAAGGTGCGTACACCATTGCACAGCATTTATTATTTTCAGTTCAGACACACCATGTCAGTAAAAAGGCTAGGGGGAAAAGCGAAAGATTTTAGGACAATAAGGGCCAAGTCCAACACCCTGCTATCCCTCGTCTTGTCTCTTCCTATGGGGTGACTGGTCCGGCACCAGCCAGAAAAACTTTGTCCACATTGAAGGAGCATTTGAACATAATAATCAAGACTGAGAGTGAATATGGCCAGTGACTTTGTTCCCCAAGCCCAGACCCTTGTTTCTAAACTACATGTGGCTTGGAGAGCTGACATTATTATTTTAGTTAACTGTGGACTCTTATGTTTGGACTCTGTTTTGACTTTGGGCTATTTGCTTGGCCCTTTGTACATAGACTGGTTCCCCTGAAGCTTCCAGAGTTTTCAATATTATGTTGCCCAACCACCTCCAAGTTCCCTTTCCCATTCTGTCTGAAAACGTTATTTGTGTTTTTTTCTCCCACTTCATCTGACTTTTGTTACTTATTTTGATATAGCAATTATTTTTTGAATATACCTGTTATATCTCGTGGTTCATCCCCGTCCTAGTCCCTTTTCTGCTTACACATTTCTGGATACTAACATTTGTATTACCTTGTGTCTGTACCCTGTTTCGAGGTCTTTTCTTCCTTTTTAGGTCTCGCCTGAGCCAGCGCGCATGCTCGGCTCTGCGAGGCTTCTAGTAAGGACTTCCAACTTGGACCACACGCTATTGGCCTTTGCCTGCGTCTTTCTAACTGACCCAACATTATCACAGGCTTGAAGCTTGAATGCTGTCAGTCTTATCTGGTGTCTAAAGCCCCCACCCCTCCAAGAGCACAATATGCAAGCCCAGTGCCAGTGTAAATGAAAAAAGGAACTCGGATTAAAAAGCAGCACTCTGGGCCTACATTGGTTGTACACCGTGTGCAGTGCAGAGTGTGGCAGCTCACACTGGGGCAAGACATGCACCCCATACATGCACTTTGATTATGTCTCCTGCCTTGGGGTGCAGCACAGTTCCACCGAGGTCAGGGTGCATCATCCATTTATGGGGTGGGTGCCGTAAGTGCAGGTCTGCATTTGGGAAAAGTGCATCAGGCTTGAGTGCGCCCCTTTCACTTATTGTCCTGGAAAACATTACCCAGAGAGACGGGCCCTACACGTTTTAAAACTTGAAATCACCATCAATGTTTCCAATCTTAGGCCGCTGACACATATCAAGCAAGGTGTCATGATGGGCCACGGTCCGTAAACACTGGATGCTTTTTAGGGTGTCCGGGCCTCTTTTGGTCCCACTCCAACCCTGCTTGGAAGCGCGCTGGAAACGGGTCCAAGGGAGTGGGTGACTCTCACTATGGGTGAGAGCGGCACTGCTTTTTCACTTTCACTTTCAAACGCATGGATCGGCTGTTGCCCAAGAGGCCTCTGGCACTTTTCCTTCCAGTGGTGCCCAGCACTAGTGGGACCAACACTTGCTACAGTGCTTACAACAATGTGCACAGATGTGCCATTGATTCTGTGGGTAGATTTCAACTCCGGTACACAAACACCACAGTTTCTAGACGTGCTATTACGTATGCAATAATTTATTTACACACAAACTGAAGCACACACACTGCTCCCTGCCATCGCCCGTATTTCTGTTTTCTTGTGCACTTTATTCTTTTTCTGTAGCCATGCTTGGGTTTTTGTGTACACACATGTTTTGGACCGTTTTTGGCTGTTTGTCAGCCTGTTTTATGGTCTGCTGGGTCCAGTTTTTTTTCTGTCTGCAGCAATCACAATCGATACATTCTTTCCATACATTGCAAAACACTTGTGCAGAGTTTATATACAAGTTTAGAACTGCCCCAATTTGAAAACATGGGCCATTTCTTAGGTATTTAATAATAATGGGGTCCATTGGTGCGTGGACATGGTATTCCCAGTCCCAGCCCTAACCTGGTGCACACACTTGTGTGTTTCTGTCACGTATTTTATACTGAACAATATATTCCTAAGCATACATTGGTGCCTGTCATGAGATATTTACTAATGTATACAGCAGTGAGTGTACAATGATGTGATTGGTCTGCTGTGCATCCTGCCATGGTCACAGTTAAAATATAAACATTTATTTTCGTTCTAGTTAGGCAATTTATTTTACAATGGAGAATTTCTCCAACTATGTGGCGCGCGGGCCTCTTTAAGTATTGAAATCTGTGGTCCTCTTACATCTTATATTTAGTTAAAGGGGCCCCATAGGTTTATTGGTGAATAATTTCCAGAACCTTGCGCGCTCAGAGAGGCATGCCACTACAAGTGTGTCAGCAACGCACATCTGGGGTTCCCTTGGGCCTAAACTTCCTCTCTCTGAAGTTCATATCCAGTGACCCTATAACTTACCTTTCAGCTGACAAGAAACGGCTGTAAATGTGAAACTAAAACTAAACTGCAAATACATTAGGAAACAAGTGCTTGGTCAAGAATAAAACAAATAGGTGCAGACGAAAAAAGCTAACAAACCTTGACACAGAGGGAGCAGCACACACAGAACTCCTCCCAGGTGACACAGATGCTTTTTCAAACAAGCATTGGCATAGCCAATAGGTCTTGCCTTTGGGACCTTATAAATGTTTAGACATGCAACAGTTGTTGTTGTTGCACCAAGGATATTGTACTGCATAACTAAATACTTATAAGGTTCCAAAGGCGAGACCTATTGGCTATGCCAATGCTTGTTTCTTTTTCGGCGACTGGCGCCTTCTGCTTTCTGGTTCCGCTGTATGGAATCGTTCACTGCGCAGTCGCAGATAGGGTTGTGATGCATGGGCATAGAGTATTTAGGAGCCGCCCAACGCTCTGTGCTTGGTTTTATTTCCAGTTTCTCCCATGGAAGGACTCTCGCTGTCAGCGTTCCGCTGATCCGGCCGTGTTCGACTGCCAGCACCTCCTTGGACTCCTGCGACCTTTTCTGTGAATAACTTTTGTTCCGATCCCTTCGTGTGCAACTGAACGCCTCTCTCTGGAACTCTTCTCTTTTTGGACATGTAAGCAGGTGTCGTTTGTACACCAGTATTCTCGGATCTCCTTGGTATTTTCTTTTGCTGCTCATGTGTTGTAGTAGTGGGTCAGTGCACTGTGATCCTATTATTACTCAATACGTTTTGGGAAAATCTTTTTTAGATTACGGGTTTTTTACCATTAGGGTTTTTTACCGTCTATCCTTTGTTTATTTTTTGAGCTCATGCTCCCTATGGAAGGACTCCTCCCTTAATCACGGCATCAACTTGGACTGGATTGTTGTGTATTACTCAGTGGTTCTCTGATTGGATCCTCCTACTATACTCTAAGGGTGAGCCGTGCACATGCTGAAGTGATGGATGTTTCTAAAGACTGATGTAAAACCTTCTATTGGCTATATCACTTTCTGTGCTAACTATATCTATTCTTTTCCTCTTTATAAGGACGCTTGTGGAATCCCCTGTCTTCCAAGATATCCTGAACACTCCCCAGAAAGAAGAGGTGTATTTTCGAGCTCCAGACCATCATCTTTCCTTGTACCCTTGTTTACCTACCTTCCCCCGGTGTGTTTTCCGCTCATGCCTGTATTAGTTTTCAGCATAAAGGGTAAAGGCACAGGGTGAGTGGTGGGACATTCTTCGTCCCCGCAGTACCTGGTTTTCAGGTGAGTGGGGGTTGGAATAATACCAAAACATTTATAAAATATTATTTTTTAAAAACCTCTCTGTTATATGATGGCTTGCAAAACAATTTGTCTTATTGTTCTAAATTAAGAACTTACACAAAGTGATATTGAAAGATATGTACAACAACCAGAGAAAACAATACAAAAACATCCAAGTCAACTGCGAACAGTGCACATATTCTTATTATAAAACAATGGTGATGATCAGAACATATCTACAATATTTATGGGGAATATCTACTATGACTACACAGTTGTGGGGATCAAGATCTTTGGGAGTATGTACACATTCTAGGTAGTTGGTGGTGTATGTGTATGGCAGCTGCCTCTGCAGGTGGCTCAGGTGGAAGGTGGATGCTCTGGTGGGGCCAGAGCCTGTGCTGATGGGGCTAGTGACTGTACAGGTGTGGGTGCCGGTGGCTGTACAAGTGGGGTGCCAGTTGCCGTACAGGTGGGGGTTCTGATTTCTGTACAGGTGGGGTGCCGATTGCTGTACAGGTGGGGGCACCAGTAGCTGTGCTGATGGAGCAGGTGGCTGTGCAGGTGGGGCGTTGGTGGCAGTGCTGGTGCGGCAGGTGGCTGTGCAGGTGGTAAGTGCAAGTGGTTGGGGAGATTCTTCTGTATGTGTTGTCAGTGAAGGTAGACTTCAGAACATTTTGAACATTTCCTCCATCATCTTCATGGCCAAAACACGGTGTTTTGGACTCTCTTCCCTACAAATTTTTATTTGATCTTGGTGCATCCTCATTATGTCTTTGCAACATTTCAGGACATTATCCAAGGCACAGGTCTGCCTGTCAATCATGTGAGGGAGTCCTTGAAGCGAGCCTGAAATGTCAGACGGAGTAGACCTAGTGCAAAAATATCCTGCTGCACATCAGTCAGCTGTTGGAAAAATGTATCCTCCCAATGGCCAGCTTGAGCCCATACCATCTCCCGCATGGGATGCCCTCTAACATTTTATTTTTTGTTAATACTCTTTATTAGTTTTTTATAACATAGAAACAGGAGAAAAGGCAATCATACATGACAAACAATTGGCAGTAATAGGACAGAAATGGATACATGAAGAGTGATATTTGACAGCAGTGGGGACATAATGTGTTCAGGTGTAAGGTATAGCTGTTCTGAGTGTTTGTGTCGCTCTGCGACTGAGTGTTTGTCATTGGTGGTCTGTCACAGATAGGAGTGCCCATTCCAAACTAAGGGTGAACCACTGGACGTTAAATGGGGGGGTGGTGTGGGCGGATATGTCAGAGTGCTATACTATCGGTGAGGTGTGAGGCGTCGGGCCTGGGAGCATGTGTATGGGTTTCCATGTATGAGGTGGTTGTAGGTTGTGGGGCAATGGGGGGTCGTGAATAGGGGTCTCAGGTTAGGTGGGGATATTCATTTGTAGAATAGAAGAGCCAATGACCTCAAGGGGTTAGGTCGTCATTGCCGGGTACCTGGCGGAATTGTAATAGCAGGGCTGCCCATTGCGGGGAAATGGGTCATCAGCATATTCGACGGACCTCCTCGCATCGGAGGGCGTCCTCCTCTGCAGCACCCCATTTGTTCATCGCCGCTCTCCATGCCTCCACAGGGGGTCCGTGGGTGAGAGCCAGTTCATTGTGAGCATGTGTTTGCAGAGGAGCAGGGCTATGGCAATGAACCGTGTCTGTACTTTGTGCTGCTTTCTGCATTTGAATATCCCCAGGGAGCAGGACTCACCTGTGTCTATACCCGGCAGTCCTGTGATCTCCCGCAGCATGTCGTGTATGGTATGCCAGTAGGTCTGGAGTACCAGGCATGTTCACAGCATGTACATTAATGTCGTGTCTGGGGTCTGACACTGGGGACAGGTGAACTGTGCTTCTGGGAAGTAGCGATGCAGCTGGAGTGGGGTTAAATACGGCATGTGTAGAAGGATGAAATGTATGTTCTTGAAGTGTGAGTTGCGGGAGATCGTCTTGGGGAACTTAAGAGCTTGCTCCCAATGTTTGTCATGTAGTACTCTACCTAATTCGTCCTCCAATTTTTTTCGGGGCGTGGCGAAAGAGGTGTTGTCAGCTCTCTGATGGCTTTGTACAACCATGTGATCAGGTGCCCCCCCCCCCCCCAGTTCCATGGTTAATATGGTCTGAAGCAGTGGATGAGTCTCTTGTTTTCCCCCAACAGATCCCAAAGGGTGCAGTATGCGTGTGTAAGTTGTCTGTGGAGGAGAAACTGCCCCGGTGGAAGGTCCTTCTCGTGTACTAGCTGATCAAAGGGAAGGAGCAGTCCCTCAGCAGAGGTTGCCCACCGTAAGGAGTGAACAGTCTGTCCAGGTTCGAATTTTCCCTGCAGTTTAATGTTCCCAACCTTGGGGTAGGCTGACTAGAGGCAGGTTTGGAGTGTAGAGAGGGGTCTCACGGGAAAGGGGATGTATTCTGGCCATGCATATTCTCGCTAACGACACTTGGAAGGGCCAGATGGGGGCAGGGTGTGCCCCCAGAAAAAGCAAGCATCGGAGCACAGAAATGGGAATGTCCCTAGGGGCCACGCACGCCTCATCCAGATAGCAGCCGGCTGTCCAACAAGACAGGCACTGAAGCTGTGCGGCTAAGAAATATACTTTGAAGAAAGAGGCCCTAAAACACCCCTGATCTGTCGGTAGCTGCAATTTAGCCAAGGCTACATGCCAATGCCCGGATCCCCAGATAAGCATACAGAGTGCATCCAGTTCCTTGAAGAAGGAGTGAGGGGCATGACTTGAAGTCAGTATATAAAGAGCATCAAAACAATATTTTTTGCTAAGGCCACTTTGCCAATGGGCACCAGGGTGAAAGATTGCCAGAAATGTATCTGGGATTGTATGCCTGCGAGGGCTCTATGGAGATTCCCCTCGTAAAGGTCAAGGGGAGTATGGTATAGGCAGATTACCAGGTAGCAAGGTGCCTGGTAGTGCCAGGTTAGTCGGGTGTCACCAAGGTGTACCTCCCATATCTATTGTCTGGGGTCAAGGGGATACACGGCTGACTTCGTCCAGTTAACTCAAAGCCCAGCAGTAATGGCGAAGTCGGCCAGTATTCTCCAGATGGGAATGAGGTATGCTGTTATGCCGTGGATTTAGAGAAGTACGCCGTCCACGTACAAGGGTGCTGCATCGGTTCTGTCCGACATCGGAATGCTCCACCTTCGACCCCCCACGTGCACCCGCACCATCAGAGGTTCCATGGCAAGGGCAAATAGGAGGGGACAGTCCCGCACCGGGAAGGCAGCCAAGACAAGGTGACCCAAACGGACCCGGGAGGTCGGACCCGAGTATAGGAGTTTGGTGTATCAAACCCTTTTCCAGGTCAAGTATAAGGCAGGTTGCTCTGGGGAATTGCCCCTTTACTTGATCTTGCACATGGAATAGGCGACGTATGTTTTGGGAGGTGCAGCAGTCTAGAACAAACCTGTTCTGGTCGCGGTGCACCAACTCTGGCAATATTTGGGAATAACGGTGGGCTAGGATCTTGCCAAGGATTTTCTAGTCCGATAGAAGGCCATTTGCATGAGGTCACGGTCTTGTTTTGGAATGGAGACCAAGAGGGATTCGCGTAGGCAGCAGGGAAGACTACCACCACTCAGTGTTGCATAGTACCTTGCCGCCTGCTGGGGCGCAAGAAGGACGAGAAAGTGTGATAGTACTCCAGGGGCAGGCCTTCCAGACCCGAAGTTTTGTTCCGGGCCAAGTCTAGGATCGCCTGCTTCACGTCAGCGGGTATGATTTCCGCATACTGAGAGAGTTTGGTGGAGTTTAGAATCCATGGGAGGGTGATGTCAGACAGAAACCCATCTGCAGGTGCTGTCTGGAAGCCCTGGGGAACTACGTATATGTCAGAGTAGTAGTTATAGTAAGCCTGTAGTATGTCTGTCTGGGTGTGGACCTTAGCTCTGGCAGGGATGACCACTTCAGTCATAGGCTGGGTCATCGAGTCTTGCCGGAAGAGCCATGCCAGGAGCCTGCCGGGTTTGACCCCTCACGGTGAACCCTGGCGGTGTGGGCGGTGAAATTGTAGCGCTGAAGAATCACCAGGTGGGAGGCGTATGTGACCTTTCCGTCCGCCCACTGGGGTGCGAGCGAGGGGTCTGCGTCCCACACCTTACTGAGAGCAGCAAGGGTGTGTTCAGCCTTATCTATATCGTTCTCAAGAGCTCAGCGTACTCCCGATATCTGTTGGACAGACATTCCCCTAATGAGTACTTTAAATGCGTCCCACTCTAGCGTCCGAGAGGACGCTGTGATATGATTTTCAGCAAAGTATCCTTTAATACAAGTTTCCTGCTCCCTCCGGAATATTGGGTCTTCGAGGCAATCACGGGGTAGTTTCCATGTGGGTGTGGGTGGTAGTGGGGCCTTAATGTAGGAGTAGACTGTGTAGCGTTTCCTGGAAGTATGCATGCCTCAGACATTTAGAGTGGTATTAGTGTTGGTGGCCATAGTGAGGAAGGGAGGATGTCTGTGGGCAGCCCATTCCGCGGATGATCCACCGGCACCTTGAGTGCGTAATGGTATTTGCCCACCTAGGTATATGAGTAGTGTTGAAAAAGGCAATAGGAAGGAAAGCAAAAAACTGGGGAGCAATGCATTTCAAATACAGGGAGCATATTGCAACTGGCAATACGCCCAACGAGACATGTCTGTTATTGTCAAGTGTATCTTGTGGGGCGAGGCAAGTAAATGTTCCAAGAGATACAGTTCAGTTGCCCTTGATGCAGGGGGATCCATGTGTGTCTGGAGCAGTGGGGGGGCGAATAGGAGGTGTCGTGGATGGAGGTGGTCCCCAGTTCATTGGTGCCGTGAGGAGCAACAGGAGATTCAGATGAGAATGTCTGCCATCTGAGGGGGTCACCAAGGGGGGGGTCTGTGACCCCGTGCGGGAGTCATCGGATTGAAGGGTGTCATTTTCTAAGGTGAAGGCCACTCACATTTTCGATGGCTGCTGGTGTAGGGCTTAGGTTGGCCGCTGCCTGCAGGGCTTTTCTGCGGTCCACAATACCTTGCTCGAGGTTGGGGGAACTAGCTGGCAAGATGGGAGAGGATGGCCTCGGTCATGCTCCGCTCCGTTTTCTGTTCGGCTGGGTGTTTTGGGTGTTTCAGGTGCTGGGTGGGTGGGCGATGTGGCTAGTCGCGGGCTCGCCCCTGTGTTGTTCCACCCAGTCCCATGCTTCTTTGGGACCCGTGAAGAAGAGCGTGATATCGCTGGCGATGATCTTGAGCCTGGCAGGAAAGAGTAAGGAGTACTGTATCCCCTGTTGGCGGAGGCGCCGTCTGACTTCCAGAAAGGAGTACCTCTGGCGCTGGACAGTGCGGGTGTAGTCAAGAGATAGCAATATGTGTGTTATCTTCAACTCGGTGGGGGGTTACCTGCCAGGCTCTGCGTTGTATTGCATCTCTGTGTCAATTGTCACCTGTGTTTCCACAGGAGCGATCAGGGAAAAAAACGAAGCAATGGTCCCAACTTCCTCTAACCAGCCAGACAGCCCAACAGTGTTAAAGCTAGTCATGGGAGATGGGGAAGAGGGGAAAGGAAGAGAAAAAGACACGTGTCCCACCGAGTCTGCGCAGGGAGATAAGTAGTGTCCTGAAGTATCTCCATATGTTTCCTGCATATAAGGAAGAGAATAAGGAATGTCAGTGTATATGTAAACCTTTAAGGTGATGTAACAAGATACACAGTACTATATATGTGGCCACACTGTATATAGACACTACCTGTATAATTCCCTCTTCCGAACTTAAATAACTAACTGCATACAGAGGGTGTGTACACAATCGATGAAAACAATAAAAAGAAAGAGTATATGGTTACTGAGCACAACAATATAGTGTGTATTTCATAGGGGAAGAAAGGAACATGCAAACACACCTAAAAGCATTCTGTAGCCTGCTTTAAAGGAAAGCCCAAAAAATACTGCAAATTCACTAACTGGAAGAGTGCAGGGCTCAAAATATCCACTCGCCCGCTCACTATGGCAAGCTAGGGTTTATCAGGATGAGCTATTTTTAGGGGAGGAGGACAAACTGACTTTTGACTTCTGTCTCTGAAAGCGGAGCAAATGTGACAAGATAACAAGATTTAAAGGCATCTTTATTGCTCACAAAGTGAATGAGCAATAAAGATGCCTTTAAATCTTGTTATTTTGTCACATTTGCTCGGCTTTCAGAGACATAGGTCAAGTTCATTATAGTTAGGTCGAGTAGATTTTTTAAGTTACCAGACCTGAAGGTCTAGTAACATTTTGATGATTTTTCGAACCCTGGAGTGGAGACAATAACCTCTTGGAAAGACACTCTTAAGATCAAAAACAAAAGTAACACAAAAAGGTGAGCAGGGCTCTATGCTATCAAAACTATATCTTCCGTACTGCAGTAACTAACGTGTTTTTTTTCTCTCTCTTTCAGGTCCATGAATCCAGTACTAGGAAAGAAAGTGATCTCCAAATGCCAAGAGTACCAACCAGATAAGTATACATGCAATACTATTTATAATGTAAGCGCTAAGTGTGTTACCGCCTTAATAGGTAAAGCTGATTCTTTAAATGTTCTTTTGCTTGTTTTCTTACATGCAGGAATCCAAAGAATGATGTCCTGCAATGCAAAGCCGAGGATGCAGACACCAAAACAAAGAACTAGAGGAGCTGCCACACAGCAGCCCGCCGGGAAGCTGACGTGACGCACAGTGGACCCGGAAGCAAAGGATAAGTGTTCAGAGGGCGGAAGAAGGTGTGCGTCAACTAGAACGTGAAGCGCTCTTAAGCCTGGGCAGGCTGGCTTTATGATGGCATTGCTCCGCCACAGACCCGGTCGGGAGCGGAGCAAGCCCGACACTCTGTCTTTGAAGCAGAGTAACTTTGCCAGCATAGGGCGTGGAAGGGAACCAGGGACACAGTGCGCCCTCTCAAGGAAGAAGAAGAGGGTGAGCTCTGAGTTTGGGGTGAAGGTCTTGATCCAGGCCTCTAGGTAGGCGATGGGTTTGGTGCCTTCAATTCCCTCTGGGAGTCCCAATTTTCAAACATTGCTTCTGCGGGACTGTCCCTCCAAATCATCTGCTTTTCCTTCCAGCTGCATAACCTAGCTTTGCAGATCTCGAATTGCAGCATGGTTTCCCTTTGCGAGAGGCTGTCGAGCGGATAAGGCTTTCTCGCCGTCTGTGACTTTGTCGTCAAGCTTGCAATGATCATCCCGTAGGAGGTTGAGATCCGAGCAAGGGAGCCAAATCTAGATTCCTTGGTGACCCACAAGCGTTCAATGGCTGCTAAAACTCTGTCTAGCTTGTCTGATGTTGAAGGAGCCAGTTCGTCGTCTTCTTGCAGGACACTGGGACCCGCAGAGATGTGATGCCCTCTAACATGATCAGCAGGTTGACCAGCACAGAGAGAGGTAGCACGTGGGAGGTTGTGGGGAGGAGATTAATGCATAAGGGATACCTGTACCTCACCGCAGGAGTTCTATCATTCAGATGTGTGAGAGTAGGCCTGAGATGCACCTTCATGGAGGGAGTGTGTAGGAAAATGTACACTTCGACCTGGAATGTGAGGGCTGTGAGGAGGTGATGGTTGTGTAGGGCTCAGGTAGCCTCCGTGGCTGCAGGGGTAAATACTGGGGACTGACAATCCTCAGAAGTGAAATAGGAGGAACAATGCAAGCTGGATGTGAGGTAGCCTTCTGACTTTTAGGCATTGGACCAACAATGCCCACCTCTTCATCTTTGTTCTTCTCCTCGACCAACTTCTGCTAATCTTCATCCTCCTCATCCTCTTCTTCTTGAACTGTGCTGGCTTGGAGGGGATCAGATTCTCTCCTTGGATTTCCTGACGCCTTCTGCTTGCAGATGGTTCAGCATCATTGGACGACTCAGTGTCCCCAGTACCTGATAAAAGAAGATCGCAATGGACAAAATACATCATATACAAGTTTAAATGGTAAAACACAACAGATTAATGGAATACATTTTCAGCTGTGTTTGAAGTTACATTTAATTTGCAGTTTGTACAACCCAGCATGTGATAACTCAAAGATCAGCATGAATTAGATAAATAAACATGTGAAATGTAAACTCAAACTCACCAACTCCAGCCACAGATCTGTGGAGTCTGGATGCTCCCAATGAGATCAGCTGCTGAACTTGGGTCCTTGAGGCTGGAATGGACACAGATTTCCTCAATCCAACAGCTTGAAGAACAAGTTGAAGGTTTATTATTTTTCTAACTTATTAATAGGTCAACATGAAAACAAAAGCAGAAACATCATAACATTAGTGTGAATTACACACCACCATAATATAATTTTAAACATTTGCATACACTGTGAAATAATTTCTACAAGAGTTAGTTATTATGTAACGTATGCAATGTTTTAGTAGAATACAGAAATTTGCACACTTACCTGATGTGTGAATGGTAGAGGGCCTAATTGCTGCTGTCAGTTTGTCTTCTGATCGCATAGATGTAGATTTGTCTGTGATTCTGATCAATGACTTGTTCGTGACAGAAGCTGAAATCAACACAACACTGACATATTGGAGCAATTACGTTTAAGTGTTAATAAAAGACACAATGAAAATGTTTGATCAACTCCTCTTTGAAAAACAAACAGAAAAAATATAAATGAACCATTGGGTCATGCATTCACATTGGAGAACATGTGAAAAAGGGTTCAAGTCCTTTAAGCCATTATCTTGCATACTGAGCTTGGTAACAACAGGCATGTGTCACAAAACACATACTGCTAACATGTCAAGAAAATGGAAAACATTAGAGAATAATTCACAATATTGTACCAAAACAACATGGAGTGCCTCCCATAGTCACACATTCTACAAAAAAACTCGTTTTTATATATAGTATGGATGTTGTTGCTTAAAGTATTATCTGGCACCACATTACAGTTGTCTGTAACGCTCAGCCCATAAAGCGGGTGGGTGTGCATATTGGAGAGGACGTCCTTCTCGAGTCAGGTGAGAAGGAGACGGGATGCAGTTGGTCCTCCAGGAAGATCTCCAGCCACCTCTTTCCTAGTGAAAATCTCCTTGATCTGTCTCCTCACATCCTGCCATTTTTGTTTTATATATCACCTACAGTTCAGTTATATCCTCCACCAATGCAAACACTCCATCGGCCAACTGCTGCATAAGGCTGCCTTCTGTGTGGCACTAAGATGATACGGACGGCAGCTCAGATAGCTTTTTGTAGTTAGCCACTACAAATGAGATAATCAAATCATCTGTGTCTCCTCCTCAGTACAGGCAGCATGGTTGAAGCATGTTCGCAAGGGAGCAGCCAGGTAGCAGTCTGAAGAAGACGAGATGTGAAGAAATAGAGGCTTGGTTGTGACTAAATTTTATGTGGTTACAAATGATTGATTTTAAGGTGTAAATAATTGATTTCTGGTGTATGTACTCACTAGTTGTTTTGCAATGTTAAGATCTCATCTTCTCTGCTATTCAGAGTTCTCCACCTCGACTGCAGAGTCTCTGCCACGAAACTGGACTCTCTGCCCTAAAAGCGGAGATTTTGAGACAGGGGCGGAGTCACCGCAGTCGTAAAAACACTACTCCTAAAATTATGAACATAGTTTGTGAATAACAAATTGTAAACTTACACAAAAGTGCAAGCTTACCTTTGTGAATCTGGCCCACAGTGTATATTTCTTGTTCTTTGTAAATACTTGGAAGCAGAAGCTAGGAGAACTACTTTTTAGATAAATGTTCCAACCCTGGTGTTAGAAATGGGATTTCTGGTTGGCTAGGGCTTGCGCCTAAGCCAGGCAGAAACCACCACTCTAGTCAGGGCAAGGGAGTTACACACTGATGATAACCCCTGCTCACCCCCTTGGTAGCTTGGCACGAGCAGTCAGGCTTATCCCAGAGGCAATGTGTAAAGCGTTTGCGCAACACACACACAGCAGCAACACACTAGGCACACCACAAAAGAAACTCCACACAAGGTTATATAAAAAATAGCCTTTGTATTATCCAAAACACATTAGAATCATAATCACACAATATACACTGTGCCACCTGGCACTAGGCAATATTTACAGGGGATTATATACACATGACAGGGCCAATCGGGCCACTGTCAGAACCTTTAGAAAGCACAAGTAGCAATTGTAAAAACACACCAGTAACTACTGGCGGAATCCTGTACTCAGCATTATATCACCTTAGCATTAGGCATAGACCACATTAGGCCCAACCTCATAAGTACCCTCCGTAGGCCTCACATTAGCATAAGCACATTATGCACAAATACCATAGGCATACACACACATTATGCATAAACCCTAAGCATAAACACATTATGCAATAATCATATTAGGCATAGAAATACATTATGCATAAATCCTAAGCATAACCACAGTATGCAATAATCATGTTAGGCATCACCATAAAACCATCTCATTAGTCATCACCATAAAAATGACCCCAAGCCAACTGGCCTTCCACTGGGGCTCCAATGCCCTTCGTCCAAAATGTCAGGGCTTACTTCAGGGCTTTCCAATCAGCCCTCTGGCTGCCAATTCAGTAAAGCCAAGGTGCGCAATGCGCTGGGGGCGGGGGAGTGTATCGCACTCCTTTCTTGGTACCCAAGAAGAAAATGCCCCCGTGTTGCAGCTGCCCGCGCTCTCGCGGCGCAGCTGAGGAACGCGAAACAGGCACTGGCACCGTTGTGCCTCGTGAGCCCCGCTCTGGGACTCGGCACACAAAACTTGCCCCACGTTGCAGCTGCCCGCAACTGTGGTGCAGCTGTGAAGACAAAACAGCCCTGGCACCAACTGTGCCTCCTTAGCCCCCTTCGCTGGGGCTCCTGTGCTGGGCTTAAACTCAGCCCCAAAAGAAATCAGCGCGGGCACCACTGGTGCCTGAGGAACCCCACTCACCGGGCTCCTTCTTGGACTCCCGACCACAAGGGGGAAGGCACCGACAATGTGCCTCGACCAACCCCCCAACAGTTCACGTCTCAGCCCCCACTCACCGGGGATCTTTGCAGCTGTTCTCGGCCTCCTCCGGTCTCCTCTGGTGCCGCTCCCGGTACCCGCAAAGCCTCGTGGAGCCCGTGAGGCTCCGGACGATCGAGGCTGCACGCGGGGCTCTCCTCACCAACACGGGAGCCCTGCCTGCGTCGCGCTGCCTCTTCCTCTGCCGGTTGTCCGCGTCAGTTTCCCAGCCCCGCCCTCAGTCAGGCAGCTTGCCTGGCTTCCGGGTCGCCGCTCGCAGCGGCGGCGACTCCTCTTCTCTTCGGGGCAAAGTGCGGGGTAGGCTCCCGCCTTAGAACAAACATCAAATGCGGGGTAGGCATCCGCTTTTCACGAACACCAATGCGGGGTGGGCACCCGCTAACAGTAGCATACCACAGCGGGGTGGGCTCCCGCTCTTCAATACTTCAAACTCCAATGCAGGGTGGACTCCCGCTCAATCAGGCATGAAAGTGGGGTGGGCTCCCGCTCCTCTAAAGCACCCCACAATGCGGGGTGGGCTCCCGCTCGATTCCTGCACCGTGCAGGGGAATCCCCACGCCGGGATTCCCTTAGGTTGCTCTGGCAGCACAGCGCTGCAGAGCATGCACGCTCCGCTTCTCCTGGTAATAGATATAGCGCTCACGAGGCGCTAGAGTCCTTAAAGGTTCAAGGGGCACTGCTGGGCCCAGTCAGGCCAGCACACAGGGCCCTCCAGCAGGGAGGCTGTCCCTCGTGGCGGTTCCTCCTGGGGCCCAGCAGCAGCACGTCCAAGTAAGCACAGGAACAACACAACAACCTTTTCATGGGGTCACAGCCCCAATATTTATACACCATTTGCTTTGCCTGCCCTGGCACAGGGCTTGGGGGAACCAGCCTGAACTGGTTCTGGGGGGTTTTGGAGCACTTTGTTGACAAGGCTCCTCTTCCCCTTTGTCAGGTGGGGGCTTGGTGATAAGACACACCACAGGGGGGCGGAGCCAGCATTCACCCAGGCAGGCACAGACCTATTCAAGGTCAGGGGACTACTCCTCCCACTACTCCAAATGCAGATCCCCTATTCAGCCTAGCGCTGACTCACCCTGCCCTCCCTGGAGCCACACACACCTCACCAGCCCCTGTCACTACAAAGCCAGACATGCAATCCACATCAGGCAGCCAGACACATAGCACACAGAAATACCAACTTCTAAAAGTGGCACTTCTAAAATAGGTATAATAAATCTGCGGACACCATTGCGTAGCATTTATTATCACTATTCCAAACATACCAAACTTGACCACGCTGCTCCTCTCATATCAGGAATTACCACTGAAATACTTATCAGGGAATCCCCAATGCATTCCTATGGGACGGCAGCCTCACAGCAGTGAGAAACAAAAATGGCTGTTTGTCACTACCAGGACATGTCACACACTTAAGGTACATGTCCTACCTTTTACCTACAATGCACCCTGCCCATAGGGTTAGCTAGGGCCTACCTTAGGGGTGACTGACATGCAGTAAAAGGGGAGTCACAGACATGGCACACACTTTAGGTGCCACGCCACAGCGGCAGTAACACTACGCGCACAGGCCCTGCAATGGCAGAGGCCTGAGATAGGTTTGAAAGGCTACTTTGGTGGGTGGCGCAATCAGTGCTGCAAGCCCACCAGTAGCATTTAATTTACTGGCCCTGGGTATCTGAGATACCACTTTACAAGGGACTGACAGGTAAATTAAATATGCCAAACAGGGGTAGACCAATCTTACCATGTTTACCATAGAGAGCACACGCACTTTACACTGGACAGCAGTGCTAAAGTGCCCAGAGTCCTAGAACCACCAACACCATGTCAGAAAAAAAGGCTAAGAGGAAGGCAAAAAGTTCAGGGATGACCCTGCAAAAAGGGCCAAGTCCAACACAACCCCCTCCCAGCCAAAACGCAGGGTAGACCAATCACCACCTTGATGGGCTTCCCTGCTTTGGGCGATAGAACACGGACACGGGCCCGCAACTGCAGGGACACCTTCCAGTTCTACGCCCCTCTGAACCCATGTGGTTCCCTCTGTAAAAGCTCCCAGGACCAACTAAGCTACCCCACTGGTACTCCCCAGTTGTCCACGGCCAGGACCAGGCCCTAGGCCATCCAGATGTCTCTGGTCCTCGCCAATCCAGAGTGGGGGGCAGTAACCCCTGGCACATAGTAACCATTCTCCACTCTTCCTCTCATCAGTGCAGTTCTAAACTGCCACTGATCCTCCAACCTAGGGTCCGCACCCTCAGGCTGATCAGAAGTCACGGGCGAGGCTCTCCTCCCCCTACCTCTCCTTCTGGGGTTTCGCACTCTCCTCCTATGAGAGGCAACCTCAGAACACAACTCACCCACCAGTTCAGGGCCTTGACCCTGCAACTGATCTACCAACCTGGGATCAAAACCCTCAGGTTGCACCGGGGTCAGAGGCGAGGACTCCCTCCCTCTGCACCCCCTTCCAGAGTTCTGCACCCTCCAAACTGGAGTGGTACCCCTAGAAGCTACATCGGTCAGGACACTGCTTATAGTTGTCCTTCCCTCAAGGTCAGGCATAACCTGTACCTGGCCTCCCAACCCAGGGACTAACCCCTGCGGTTGAACACTTGCCCGGCGCACCAGGACTTCCTTGGGAGCACACATGCCCCCCCGAGGGTAACACATAACTCATGTGTCGTGTGACAGTCTGCCTGGCGCAGATCTCCCGACTCCTGTCCATCTGACAGTGCGTGAAGATCTCCCAGGACAGAAGTGGTG
Source organism: Calotriton arnoldi (assembly GCA_963921515.1). NCBI lineage: Eukaryota > Metazoa > Chordata > Amphibia > Caudata > Salamandridae > Calotriton > Calotriton arnoldi. The sequence goes on along the minus strand of CAWUFW010002244.1, from coordinate 1,421,925 downwards.
TCACCATGGTCATTCCTTGGAGACTCAGCCCTTCTGGCTGGCCCCTGACCCACTGGTTCTTCCACTGGGGACTCTTTCCCCCTCTCACCCCTCAATCTGGACTTCTGCACCCTCCACTTAGGAGTGGCACTGCCAGACACCAGAACTGATGGAGGCCTGTTTACAGACACTCCAAGTTTTCCTGACACTAGGAGATCCCGCTCAAATGGACTACTAGTACAGCTTAGGTTCCCTACCTGGTGTTCCCTTAAAGAACCATCCAGGCCCTGAGACTGAGGTTGGGCACTATCGGGACATATCCCAGTCTCACTCCTTCTCCTCGAAGACAGGACGTGAGGCCCTACACCCCTCCCACTACAACGGGACCTAGCTGGGCTACTCTGAACCTCTTCCACCACTCTGGGCTGGAAGATACCTGAGCCACTCCTCTTAGGGTCACTCCCCAATGCCTCTTCAGGACCTCTGGTAACCACCCAGAGGTCTGCCTCCCGTGCAAGTTCCCTGGGATCAGAGAACTCACACTCCAACAGGTGTTGGCGCAACCCCGGAAAACAATTACTGAACATGTGCTCTCTGACAACCAGATTGAACAGCCCTTCAAAATCATTTGCCCTGCTACCCATCACCCAATCCTCCAGTGCATCACAACACACATCCACAAACTCCCCCCAAGACTGGTGAGACAGTTTTCTACTGTCCCTGAATCTCAACCTTTACCCCTCTTCCTGGGAACCAGGCACCATACTCTGGGATCTGGGAGTGGGACTTCCTGCACTGGACTCCATGTTGCTGCCACCACTGGACCCCACCCTCACTGGTGAATCCAGACAACTAAAACTGTGCTCAGGGGATAATCTACCCTCCGGAGCTAGTTTCTCCCTGGCGAAGGCTATCTCTGCCTCCGCCATCCTCTCCTGCGCTAGGACCCTCTCAGCCTCTAGCTGTTTCTCTTCAAGGCCCAACGCCTTGAGACTCAACTCCTGGGCCAACAAGTCCTTTTTCTCCTCTAAGGCTAACTTCCTATGCTCCAACTCCAATTTCTGAGCCTCCATATTCTCATGGCTCTCCTTCTGGAGCTTCTGTAAAGCCAGCTCATGCTCCCTTTCATCCCTCCTATCTACCCACTCCTCTGGGGACAGGGAAAGGGATGGGGCACTGCCCCCGGCACTGGACCCAGCAAGGGACTCCCTATCTATGGGGTCCTCACTCTCTACTGGCGTCCCTGCCCTGTCATCTTCTTCCTCTTCTTCAGACTCTTCAGGGTTACCCTCAGACCCACTACCCTCTTGGTATGCGGACTGGGCACCCTCCCTCTCCTGGTCCTCCAATGCCCATATTTTCTGTTGCCACCGGAGTAGGGTTTCCTGGAGGTCTAGCTGGGTGTCCCACCCACTCACTGCTATGTCTCTCTCCTCACAGAACCCCCTCAACTGCAACATACCGTATCTGCACAGATCTGTTATAATAAAGGCAGACTCCATTTTGGCAAGGCACCAAATACACAGGTGCAACACGGGAGACCCAGGCGTCTGAGCTGAAGCAAGAGTAAACAATTCCAAAATGACACTTTTAAGGAGAAATAAAACTCAGGAAAAATAATCCCCAAACATGTGATTATCTAAATGCAGTTTGTAGTGCAACCAGTTGTCGCTGTGGTACTGCGCAAACGCAAGTCCTATCCTCACCGCTGACAACCAATGTTAGAAATGGGATTTCTGGTTGGCTAGGGCTTGCGCCTAAGCCAGGCAGAAACCCCACTCTAGTCAGGGCAAGGGAGTTACACACTGAAGATAACCCCTGCTCACTCCCTTGGTAGCTTGGCACGAGCAGTCAGGCTTATCCCAGAGGCAATGTGTAAAGCGTTTGCGCAACACACACACACAGCAGCAACACACTAGGCGCACCACAAAAGAAACTCCACACAAGGTTATATAAAAAATAGCCTTTGTATTATCCAAAACACATTAGAATCATAATCACACAATATACACTGTGCCACCTGGCACTAGGCAATATTTACAGGGGATTATATACACATGACAGGGCCAATCGGGCCACTGTCAGAACCTCTGGAAAGCACAAGTAGCAATTGTAAAAACAGCACCAGTAACTACTGGCGGAATACTGTACTCAGCATTATATCACCTTAGCATTAGGCATAGACCACATTAGGCCCAACCTCATAAGTACCCTCCGTAGGCCTCACATTAGCATAAACACATTATGCACAAATACCATAGGCATACACACACATTATGCATAAACCCTAAGCATAAACACATTATGCAATAATCATATTAGGCATAGAAACACATTATGCATAAATCCTAAGCATATCCACAGTATGCAATAATCATGTTAGGCATCACCATAAAACCATCTCATTAGTCATCACCATAAAAATGACCCCAGGCCAACTGGCCTTCCACTGGGGCTCCAATGCCCTTCGTCCAAAATTTCAGGGCTTACTCCAGGGCTTTCCAATCAGCCCTCTGGCTGCCAATGCAGTAAAGCCAAGGTGCGCAATGCGCTGGGGGCGGGGGAGTGTATCTCACCCCTTTCTTGGTACCCAAGAAGAAAATGCCCCCGTGTTGCAGCTGCCCGCGCTCTCGCGGCGCAGCTGAGGAACGCAAAACAGGCACTGGCACCGTTGTGCCTCGTGAGCCCCACTCTGGGACTCAGCACACAAAACTTGCCCCACGCTGCAGCTGCCCGCAACTGCGGCGCAGCTGTGAACACAAAACAGCCCTGGCACCAACTGTGCCTCCTTAGCCCCCTTCGCCGGGGCTCCTATGCTGGGCTTAAACTCAGCCCCAAAAGAAATCAGCGCGGGCACCACTGGTGCCTGAGGAACCCCACTCACCGGGCTCCTTCTTGGACTCCCTACCACAAGGGGGAAGGCACCGACAATGTGCCTCGACCAACCCCCCAACAGTTCGCGTCTCAGTCCCCACTCACCGGGGATCTTTGGAGCTGTTCTCGGCCTCCTCCGGTCTCCTCTGGTGCCGCTCCCGGCACCCGCAACCCCTCGTGGAGCCCGCGAGACTCCGGACGATCAAGGCTGCACGTGGGGCTCTCCTCACCAACACGGGAGCCCTGCCTGCGTCGCGCTGCCTCTTCCTCTGCCGGTCATCCGTGTCGGTTTCCCGGCCCCGCCCTCAGTCAGGCAGCTTACCTGGCTTCTGGGTCGCCGCTCACAGCGGCGGCGGCTCCTCTTCTCTTCGGGGCAAAGTGCGGGGTAGGCTCCCGCCTTAGAACAAACATCAAATGCGGGGTGGGCACCCGCTTTTCACAAACACCAATGCGGGGTGGGCACCCGCTAACAGTAGCATACCACAGCGGGGTGGGCTCCCGCTCTTCAATACTTCAAATTCCAATGCGGGGTGGGCTCCCGCTCAATCGGGCATGAAAGCGGGTGGGCTCCCGCTCCTCTAAAGCACCCCACAATGCGGGGTGGGCTCCCGCTCGATTCCTGCGCCGTGCAGGGGAATCCCCACGCCGGGATTCCCTTAGGTTGCTCTGGCAGCACAGCGCTGCAGAGCACGCACGCTCCGCTTCTCCTGGTAATAGATATAGCGCTCACGAGGCGCTAGAGTCCTTAAAGGTTCAAGGGGCACTGCTGGGCCCAGGCAGGCCAGCACACAGGGCCCTCCAGCAGGGAGGCAGTCCCTCGTGGCGGTTCTTCCTGGGGCCCAGCAGCAGCGCGTCCAAGTAAGCACAGGAACAGCACAACAACCTTTCCATGGGGTCACAGCCCCAATATTTATACACCATTTGCTTTGTCTGCCCTGGCACAGGGCTTGGGGGAACCAGCCTGAACTGGTTCTGGGGGTTTTGGAGCACTTTGTTGACAAGGTTCCTCTTCCCCTTTGTCAGGTGGGGGCTTGGTGATCAGACACACCACAGGGGGGCGGGGCCAGCATTCACCCAGGCAGGCACAGACCTATTCAGGGTCAGGGGACTACTCCTCCCACTACTCCAAATGCAGATCCCCTATTCAGCCTAGCGCTGACTCACCCTGCCCTCCCTGGAGCCACACACACCTCACCAGCCCCTGTCACTCCAAAGCCAGACATGCAATCCACATCAGGCAGGCAGACACATAGCACACAGAAATGCCAACTTCTAAAAGTGGCACTTCTAAAATAGGTATAATAAATCTGCGCACACCATTGCGTAGCATTTATTATCACTATTCCAAACATACCAAACTTGACCACGCTGCTCCTCTCATATCAGGAATTACCACTGAAACACTTATCAGGGAATCCCCAATGCATTCCTATGGGAGGGCAGCCTCACAGCAGTGAGAAACAAAAATGGCTGTTTGTCACTACCAGGACATGTCACACACTTAAGGTACATGTCCTACCTTTTACCTACAATGCACCCTGCCCATAGGGCTAGCTAGGGCCTACCTTAGGGGTGACTGACATGCAGTAAAAGGGGGGTCACAGACATGGCACACACTTTAGGTGCCAAGCCACAGCGGCAGTAACACTGCGCGCACAGGCCCTGCAATGGCAGAGGCCGGAGATAGGTTTGAAAGGCTACTTTGGTGGGTGGCGCAATCAGCGCTGCAAGCCCACCAGTAGCATTTAATTTACTGGCCCTGGGTATCTGAGATACCACTTTACAAGGGACTGACAGGTAAATGAAATATGCCAAACAGGGGTAGACCAATCTTACCATGTTTACTACAGAGAGCACACGCACTTTACACTGGACAGCAGTGCTAAAGTGCCCAGAGTCCTAGAACCACCAACACCATGTCAGAAAAAAAGGCTAGGAGGAAGGCAAAAAGTTCAGGAATGACCCTGCAAAAAGGGCTAAGTCCAACACCTGGCAAGCAAATAAATGGACATTCAACAACTAAAGACTGGTGAGTACAAACTCATACACATGATAAAAGTTTGCTCCCCCTAAAAGAAGACAATGGAATGATGGTGATGAAATGTGTCATGATAAAGTTTATACTCACTGGGTTTAAAAGATTCAACAATCAGTGTTGGGAAAAGTGCAACCTTGGCTCCAAAAAAGTCTAAAGAAGAATCTAGATGAAAATTACAGAAAAGTTGTCGCTAAAATATGTACAGACAGGCTCAGTGATACCCAACCTAAATAGAACCTGCTCGAGTATCAGTATAAGCCGGTTTTCTAAATCTGCGTTATATAGCTCTCTGAACTAAAGCACGACAAACGCAGCAATTGCAAGTGGATCAGTTAGAGAGGTGTGATAATGAAAGGAGAAAAGGATGATTATCCTTTGAGTGGTCCTCTAACATTTTCACTTTTTTTCTAGAAAGAAACAATGTCAGAATATAATGTTTGAGGTGAGTAGGAGAGAAGAACATAAAAGGTAGAAATCCAATGGGCACCTGTGACAGGCATAACAATCAAAGCATTCAGTGAAGCACAAGAATGGGATAGCCCAATAAAGGTAAAATGGGGGGGGTGTAAAGAAACCAGGAGGAAGATAGCAATTCAGACCTTGAAGTTGCAGATTGACTCGTACTAAATTAATCTAAACAAAGAACAGAAAATTCAGTTAATCCAGACCGCACAGCTTTTTCCTTTCAGCCCAACCAGTCCCAGTTAAGTGCAAAGTGCAACTCATTAGCCCAACACATCACTCTCCTCGAACTCAGAGAAGCAAAACTCAACTGATGACACCTCGGTTCTTGAAACCCTAACCCAGCTATGCTTGAGATAGTAAGTGGCTAGGAGAAAGAGTTGCTTGTTGTCATTGAATCCCAGAAGGAAGACATAAAACTGAAGGCAGTGACCCGATTAGGGTCACCCGAGTCACTCACGACCACCTCTTTGCCTTCCCAATAAATGAAGAGTCGGTCAGACAGTAGAGAATACAAACCAATTAGTTTATTACTGATACGCTGCAGCGGAGCCCAGTCTGATCAGTCTCCTGAGATGACTGCCGAGGGACTGGCCCCCGTTCACACGGTAACACAAAATATACATTTCCAACACCTCTAAAATCCCTCCCAAACTGGAATTTCCCAGCTCAGGCCATGGTGGACAAAGGAGGCAAACAAGGATGAGCCATGGCACAGGGCTGGGTACATGCTATCTCGACTACAAGGCTGCTCGGCCGGTGCCTACCATTCTAAGATGTGGGAACGAGTTTATCTAACAGCAAAGGTATGCAACAAAGGATAGTACATTCATTAGTGCAACGAAGCTTCAACCTTGAGAAGTACAAGCTGGAGGCGCAGAGGCAGCCTTTCTGCTGAGGCAGGCGTTATGAGACAGGAGCTCGATCTCGGTTACAAAACAAGATGGCGCCAAGAAAGATGGCGCCATGAATGCTAACTTAATACGAAATAGACTCTAAGCATTACAAAGGGAGCATTTCAAGTGCGTGCATCACGAGAATAATATTTCAAATCTAACAGACCCTCCTTTAAGCATTCATGCTAAGCTTTATTGGTGCCATCAGGTAAGGGTCTTTACAATTCTAAAACAGGGAAAAGAGAAACATTCGCACATACACTAGCATTGCTAAAATATGGACTATCCACTGAAACTAATACTCTAAATGCTGGACACATATAATCAATATTCAAAAATACCCTCATCGATGTTTAACAAATCCTGAATACCCTGCATCATCATAGCCTTTGTATTAGAATCATGCCTTGGGGTCCTGGGACGTGCCTTGAACATTGATACAAAGCAGGCACAACAGGCAGGGAGGCAGTGTATACACAGACAGCATGTCAAAATAATACCTGCTATGGCGACCAGGAAAATAAGGATCTTCCAACCCCAAGTGGCGAACAGGCTCCAGAACCATCCCGTGAATGACCATGTACCATTCTCCTGGTGTATATCTGAGGCTATTTTATGCATTTTCTGTATAGCAGCGTACACAGTGGGGCGTGGTCAGGGATGTACACACAACAGCTGCTGCCGATGACGCGACAGGCCCCACCCCGATCAGCTAAGATAACATCTAAAACCATACGATTTTGAAGGGCAACAAGTCTCGTAGCCTGAACCTCTACTGTGATATTTGTCAAAATTCCTGCTGTTATATTAATGACTCCTTCCACCACCCTAGTGAGCCGCCTAATATTGAGACTATTGGCCACAGGACCCCAGAATGGTATGATGCCTTTCATTGCGTCCGTGAACTGCTGCAAGGTGGTGTCTGTCTGATCTATGTCATCAGTGCTAATCATTCTCTTAGTCCGGAGCACATGGGCGCCTCTACGCTGCAGGCGGTGGTCCCTATGGTAATTAGGAGGGGCCATATACACAGGTGGCAAGAGGTAAGAAAGGTAACACCTTCCCGACCACCCTTCAGGAAGCCAAACATAACTATGAGCCCCACAGACAAAATAGACAGTAGGTGGCGGTATCAGGGGTGGACTATTTGTCCCTCTCAAACTATAAGTAGTGTTGCATCTGCTCTCTCCCACCTCTATTGCTCCAGCCCCTTGGACACAGAAAGGAGCCATGACATCCACCACTGACAAGGGTATCGGTTTATCTTCAGTAACGCTGCGGGTCTGAAAGGACTGGTAGTATTCTGATGCGTTAAACTGTAGAAAGTGGTCCCTTTCCGCCTGAGACCAATTTCCTTTCCTGACTCCCTTGTACGCATGCATGCAAGAACTCAAGAACAACCTGCCAAACGGCTCTCGACCTGTGGGAGCACTGGGGGGTACTCTATGCTGGAAACGTACATTCTGTGTCAGGGTACGAGAACTAGTACTTTTTCATTCCAATGTGTCAGCCTGTTGAAATGAATGGACCATGCTAAGTAATGCAAACCAACCCTCACAGCTACTCACATATGACAATGGCATGGATAGCAAGTTCTCACTTCTATGAGTTACTGAGGGCAGCAGGCCACATACTCAACATTTTGTCGTATTATAAGCAGCGTGCGTTTGATGCAAGGTCTGAATGAACACATTATCTTTATAGGACTTCCTGTGCTCCTCCTTGTGAGGCGCCAGACTAACAAAGATATGCTCGGGGGAACAGGCATAGTACCAATCAAAGTGTGCACAGGATATTTCTCCTCAAGAAAGTACGTTACCCCAAATATCAATATTAAGGAAATCAAAATGATTGCTACGAACACAACTTTACTTTTTACAGACCAGGAGGACCAAACAGCCCCATCCCGATCAGAACGCGGAGCTGCGAAAGGCTGCTCCTCCTCCTGAATGGGGCGACCAAAGGGACATTCTTGTAAAACAGCGGAAAAGACTTACACTTGGAGCCAAGCTGGAATAAAAGCAAGAAATTAAGGCAATATATTGTTCACTAAACGTAGGCGCTGTTGAGCACCGGCGGTGGAGCTGTTCGTCTAGCTCGGATCCAGATCCCACGTTGCAGGGCAAAACACCTTCTCCATGGACACAGATTTCATTTGTCCTGTTCGGTGACTGTCCGAATAACGCACCAATCTCCCTGTCCCTAAGCTCTCGTTGGTACCACGGGCAGGGTACATTCGCCCTATTCTCCAGCAACGCAGTCCATCCCTACTAACCTGACTTTCCCTTTGGTGCACTGTTCCTCTTACAGGGATGAAAATTGTACCTCAACACTCCAGGCACAACGGGGTCAGAGAACAAAGGGTCAGGCTCAAGGGGACCAAAGGGCAAAGGGTCAGACTCAGACAGGTCGGTGGATTGGGGCTCAACTGGCCGTGACTCAATCACAGGTGGGCCAACAAGCTGGGGCTCCTGAATGGCCTTTATTTCAGGTGGCACCTCCTCATTCAGCACTGCATGACTCTCCTCCTCCGTCGGTGCCCATGTGAGCCAGGCATCTGAAAAAGGAATGAACTGTGGCACCTGCTCCATCTCACAATCCCCAATCCCGTCCACGACCCACTGGTCATAGGGCAGCGGGAGGGGCACCCTCTTGCAATGAGTGCTGTGGATCCAATTCCTCCAACCGTCGACCTTCACCATTGTCCTGGTGGCCAGAAGGACCTGCAGGGGTCCTTTCCAGCGTGGCTCCAAACCGCTCTTCCGCTGAAAATTTTAGACTAGAATCCAATCACCTGGCCGTATCTCATGGCCCGACCCTCTGGATGTTGCTGCAGTGTTTCAGCTATCTGTTGGTGAATAGAACGCAAATTTTTAGTCAACTCATAAAGGTAATCTATAAGCAAGGGGCATTCTATGTCGGAAAACCTACGCGGTCGCGAGACGCCCCAAACATTTGCCGGGTGTCCAAACACAGCCTCGTACGGGGAAAATCCTGTTCTAGAGTGGGCTGTAACTCTCGTGGACATTAGTGCTATGGGTAAAGCATCTGGCCACTGCAATACTGTGCTCTCTTTGATCTTGGCCATTTTCAGCTTGAGAGTACCGTTTTACTTCTCAACCAGGCCTGCTGATTGGGGGTGGTTCGCTGCATGAAACTTTTGCCTAATGTGCAACCTGTCGCACACCAATTGGATGACCTTGGCATTGAAGTGGCTGCCATTGTCACTCCAAATCAAACGGGGCAAACCAAAACGCGGGAAGAACTCTTTCAAGAGTACCTTCATCGTCGCCATGGCGGTGTTCTCTTTAGTGGGATAGGCCTCAATCCATTTACTGAATGCACAGACAACCACCAACACATATTTCAAGTTATTGACTCATTCCATTTCGATGTAATCCATCTGGAGAACCTTGAAAGGGAAAGAAGGCGGTGCGAAACTGCCAACAGGAGTGGGGGTACCCGTCTCAGGATTGTGCATCAGGCAAACCATGCAGTACTTCACCAGGGGGGCAGCAACTTTGGGAATATTGTCATTCCGCCATACGGGGTCTAGCAACTTACAAATCCCCTTCGCACTGATGTGGGCTGGCCTGTGCGCCATGGTAACCACAGGGAGGACATATGCATCCAGTAGCATCAATCTTTGCTTTCCAGATTTATCAATCCAGCACCCATCCTCATCCAAATTAGCCGCGCTCTCCTGCCATATTGCTAACTCCTCAATTGTCGCCTCACTCTGAATCTCCTTAACATTTTCCAGTGTGTCCTCAAACATCCCATTTTCAGGCACCCATCAAGCTGGACCTGCCACAAACATCCTCTTCATTTTAGTTCGTGCTGTCTCCTTCGCTGTCTGATCTGCAAATGCGTTCCCCCTCCCAACATCATCAGTTATTGCCTTGTGAGCACTGCACTTCACTACTGCTAATTTCTTAGGGAGTGCCAGGGCTGACAAAAGTCTGTGTATTAATGGGCGGTTCTGAATTCTCATTCCATGGGACGTTAGAAACCCCCTCTCCGTCCAGAGCCGCCCCAAATTATGAGCCACGCCAAACGCATACTGGCTGTCAGTATAAATATTGACAGCCAGTCCCTCACTCAACTCACAGGCACGAAGAAGGGCCACCAACTCTGCAGCTTGCGCTGACTGATAGGGAACCCGTGATGTCTCAACTACAGTGCGTAGGGTGGTGATAGCATAGGCCGCTGTTGTCGTGCCATCTGGTAATTTAAAACAAGAGCCATCGACATATATCTCCCCTTGGGGTTCAGATAGGGGAACATCAGTCAGGTCTACCCGTCCCTTCATCTCTTCCTCCGTCCGGAAGATGCAATCATGCACGTCCGTCTCCTCACTCTCAGAAGGGAGGGGTAGTAACGTGGCTGGGTTCAGGGTGGCACATCTTTTGATGGTGACATGTGGTGCAAACAGGGTCAGCTCATAGCCAGTCAGACGTGCACTGGTAAGGTGCTGCGTCTTTGTTCTGTTCAAAAGTGTGTCCACACAGCATGTGGGACCATGACTGTGAGATCAATATCATGGACGAGCCCTGCCGATTGTCGAATCGAGATGGCCACAGCCGCGGCCACTCTCAAACAGCTCGTGAGGGCTCTAGCGAAGTTGTCAAGCAGCGCAGAGAAATAGGCACACGGCCTCGGCTTACCTCCAAAGTCCTGTGTTAGAACAGAGAGCGCGCAGCCAGCCATTTCGTGTACATACAACACGAACGGCTTCTGATAGTCTGGAGTGCCAAGCACAGGTGCAGAGCAGAGCGCTATTTTTAGTTGCTCAAAAGCATGCTGACAGTCATGTGTCCAAGGCAGGGGTTCATGCACATCTTTAGTAGTTAGGCACAGCAAGGGCTTCGTTAGTAAAGCAAAGTTAGGGATCCAGTGGTGACAATACGAAGTAATACCTATAAAGGTTCGCACATCTCGTTGCGTCTTGGGGATGGCATCTTAGTTATAGCAGCAATGCGCTCAGGTGTTAGTCTCCTTCCCTCCTTCAACAGTAGGTGACCTAAGTAGGTGACCTCCTGTCGACAATATTGAAATTTAGAAAGGGACACTTTATGTCCATGATGGGCCAAAGGTAACAATAATTTAACCGTTGCATCCTTGCAACCCTTTTCAGTCTCCGAAGCGATCAGGAGGTCGTCCACGTACTGCAATAAGACATTACCTGAGGGAAGGACAAGGGAGTCCAATTGGCCTTTTAAAGCTTGGCTATAGATACTGGGGCTTTCAGTATAGCCCTGAGGAGCCCGACAGAATCTAAAACTTCTGCCGGCCAAGGAGAATCCAAACAGATACCTGCTCTCTGGGTGTATGGGGATGCTAAAGAACGCATTCTTCAAATCAATGACAGAAAAGTATGTGGCAGAGGGAGGAATCATGGTCAGGAGAGCAGTGATATCAGGGACAACAGGGAACTGAGGGACCACAATCTTATTCACCTCACGCAGATCAGTCACAAAGCAGTAGACATCAGGATGATCATCTGGGGAACCCGATGGTGCCCCTTTTAAGATGGGAAGAATAGGGCTATTGCACACATTCGCAGTCGTCTCCTCAACAGCCCCAGACGCAATAAAATCTTGTATAATCTGCAATAGCGCCCGTTCTCCTGCCTTTGGTATCTTGTATTGGGGAAGAAGAGGCAGAACAACATTGTCCTTAACCCTAAACGAGACCGGAGGTATCTGCAATAACCCTACATCCGTATCACCTGTAGCCCACAACGTCGTCGGCACCTCTTGAAACTCAGCAGGAAGGGGCTGAACCTTTGACAAACATTGCTTGGAATTCACTACATTGGGTCCTATAGTCATATAGACGCCATCCGGGGAGCACGAAATAGTCGCATATAACTTTTTCAACAAGTCCAAACCCATTAGATTTTCTCCACAGTTAGATGTCAATAAGAATGGCGAATCTACAGTAAAAGGGCCAATAGTCAGGGCCAGTGGCTCAGAGATGGGGCTCACAACCGGTATACCTGAGAAGCCTACCGAAACTTTATTTTGGCAAGACAGGGCTGCCCCGGGGACCAGTGAACGAGAAACAGAGCAATTCATTGCGCCTGTGTCCACCAAGAATTTCTTCGCTGAGCCCTGCAGATCAGCAGTAACATAGGGTCCCCGCTGATCCACAGGGATCTCAACTGATCCCCCACCCTGCCCTTGGCTGTCCTAGCCGTGGGTAAGTCCCGTCACTTCGTCCAAATCATAATCGTCATGGTAATACTGTCGCCCTCTTGGATCATCAAAATAGTTCTGATCAGACCGACCTGGCTGCTCCTCACCTCCCCGGCCTGCGTCGTGGCCACCTGCTCCCCGGCCCCTTCCCCTGGACCTCCGTCCCATCGGGGCTTCAACCCTTTGCAACAGCGTTGGACACTCACTACGCCTGTGCCCCTCCTCCTTACACTAGGCGCACTGGTTCAGCCACACAGGCGTAGTATTCCTGCCAATGCGGGGCAACTGCCGGGCCGGACCAATGCCTCATCCTCTACCATTCCCCCGGGACGCCTGTTGCATCAACACCTTCGTTTTCAGCTCCTTATTCTTCGTCTCCACCTTCTCCTTCTCCTCGTTCTCTCTGTGCTCATAATACTGTGCCATACTTAATATCACCGATGGAGAGGAGGTAGTCCAAGTGCTCTCCGAAGCCTGCAACTGAGTCGCGATCTCAGGAAGCAGGTTCGTAACAAACAGCCGGACACCTCCCTTCATCGACAAATCCTGTCCACTGAAATCCAAAAACACCCCTTCAAACCTAGTGAAAAAGTCGGATACACTTTCATCTTTCTTCTGGCGAAATGCTGCTAACTTATCCCAATCTACTCTTCTAGGTGGGATCAAGGAGTACATATACGTAATTATTCGGCCCGGCAGAGCTAGTATCTCAGCCTTAGGTTTCTTGCCAGGCTTCCTCTCTTTGTCCCATGCCCTGATCTCACCCCAAGAGCCACCCAACTCCACTACGTGGTCCTGCGTGTGCACCTGCCGCCAAATATCAACCGGGACCAGCAAACCGAAAAACATCTCGATGTCTGCCAACGTCATCACCGTCGATGACGCAGCCTCTGTCAACTCTTTGTAATAAGCAGTCGGATTTTTCCTAGGGTCGGGCAACTGAGTCTTAAGAGACACAACCGCACTCCTTTTCCAAGGAGTATAAACCCACTGTTCCTGGAAACAGGCCTCTACACACTGCCTGATGACTTGGTCCTGCCCATTTCGAAGCTCTGGTATTTCGGGGTGGTAGATGGGATGCACTTCCCTCATCGGGAACTGAGACACTGCAGTCGGGCTCTTTTGGATCAACCTGCCTCGGTATCCAATCAACGTGGCAACATTACTAAAAACATCATTAGGGGCCATGCTAGCTGCATACACACTGTCCCGAATATGATAAATAATTTGGGGGGCAACACCATTCAAACACTGCTCCCACAGCCCAATCAGAGTAGCCAACATATGCTTGAGGGCATGCTGTTGCACAAACGGCTCGTAATCTTTCAGTACACTCCACACATCCTCCACATTGTAAATCGGATTCCGGGCCCACTGGGAGGCCTGGTCAGCCACCATCTTCTTCTCTGCAGCACCCACATCAGACCGAATCAACACACGCCCCATTCTTTCCTTAGCAGCCGCCCACTCCCCATCATCCAGTCCCCGCACCGGTGTCCCAGCGCACAACGAGGGCGAGGAAAGGGAGTGAGGAGAGGACACACTCACGGATGTTATGGGAAGTAGAGACAACTGTAAGGATGTGGCGTAACCACGCACCTGAAATCTCAGGATGTCTGCGGAAGCGATGAATGACGAATGCTCCCAATACCTCTTGGAACACCTCTTAATGCTGCGACTAGAACGCTGTCACACTGGCAGATCTCCCAAAAGGGAAGGGGAAGTGGATGAGAAAGAAAAGAGAAAAACACTGCTTCTTCACTCAGCCTGGTCCAGCCGGGTACCACGTCTTGGGTCTCTGAGGAATCTACAGCGTTTGTTTGTGTAATACTCTGATGGTAAAAATAGTAAGGATGAGTACAGTTACACTTCTCCGCACACATACACACTCACAAGTTTAGATATATCAATGTCATATAATAAACGTGTATTTACCTTTTGCAAGGATCACTTGCAGCCTCTTAATATCTCAATCCAAAGGGGTGGTAGATATGAATATAATATGATTTCTCTTTATAGTATACTTTGTGCTTTGGTTTACATGTATAGTCTCTTGTTCCAACAGGAGTAAGTATTTCAAAATAAAAGATTCAAAGGAAAAACAAAATAAGGCAGAACTGAACAATAAAAGGACTAAAGGATATGTCACCATTCATAACGTGCACTTGTGCTTCAAGAACAAATATCACCATTCATAACATGCACTAGAGTTTCCAATTTCTGAACTTGTCACAGGAAAGTACAGCACATTATGCCACAATACTAACAATAAGAAATACTGAATACAAACATTGTTTATTAATACCTAAAGGGCGACAAGCACACGAAAAGTCTTTGTTTTCTTGTTCCCAAAAGTCTTGTATGTGGGCGTATGACAGAAACCAAGAAAATCGCCTTTAAAAGCAATGTTGCCACTTCAGAGAGTCACTGGTTAATGTTCTACACCGAGCGCGAAAGAAGTAGCCAAGCGCGAGGTCAAGAAGTCACAGACAAGATGAAAAGACAAGCAGAATAAATGTGCAGCACTTAGCTTGTCTGACGCATGAGGAATCCTCTTGAAAGCCTAATCGAAGAAGTCGGATCGGCACTGACAGCTGGAGAGATGTTGAGACAGCAACCTACAGGAATCCAGGAAATAAGCCAAGCACAGGCATGTGCAGGGCTTGCCCTTTTATAACCAACAGGACAGGTGCTTGTAAACATGAGGCAAACCACGCCCCTCCTCATGAGGCAAACCACACCCCTCCACATGCAGTTGCACAAGGCTTGCCACACCCACCAATATGACAGTTGACTATCACATGGCAAACCACGCCCCTCCACATGCAGTTGCACAAGGCTTGCCACACCCACCAATATGACAGTTGGCTATCACATGTCATAATGAAGGCAGTGCAACAAGCATTGCTACAAATAAATAAGCATTGGCATTTCCTGCAGTAGTGAATGTAGAAGCAGTATTTAAAACCCTATAAAGGATAATAAACATGGGCAACCAAGGAGCCTTGGGGTGGGTACAAATGAGACATGGTGGGGCCTGGGACCGGAGCTGTTCCCTGACAACACCAATGTCTGTGTGGTGGGTGTAAGCGAGGGGGGTAGAGAAGAACTGGAGGTAATGGGTACAGTAGATCGGCCTGTAGTCGCTGAGCCTCTGCCGATGGAGCCGAAAAGGAAACAAGGGGTGCTCCATCTGAAGCGGCCGAGTCAGGGGCAGGGGAACCAGAGGCAGGAGCATGGGAGACGAGGTGTTGGGTCGGCGGGGCTGCTGTATATATCCTCTGCGGGTCATAAGGAGGTGGTGGCCGTACATCTAACAGATCCTCCACAAAGGGATCGCCTTCTTCATGTGTAACATAAGACTTGTCACATTGCAATCGAAACTTCCGGTCAGCACACTCTATACCCTTCTCTATCTTCTCTCTCTCGTACGCTATAGCCTTTTGCGTTACTGTCTGTGTCTTCCCCCTCCGGGCCTCCTTCTCCGCTCTTATACATCTTTGCTTAGCCTCCTTTTGCCAGACCTGAAGATTGTCAAACATGGACTGCCTACTTCTTTTTGCAAACAATTTATCCTGCAAGAAGTTCAATTTCTGTTCATCAAAGGTACCTGTTAAAGGCCACTGTAACTCGGCATTGTCCCTCGTATATTTGTGCCATAGTGTATTAAACATAATAGGGCCAAGGCCGTGCTTCACATACATGTCGAAGTTCGGGGTGCCTTCCAGAGGCGCAGGCTGCCTCTCTTCCAATCGAGCATCAGCAGAACAACAGCGGCACTCCAAACAGCAAACCAAAGAGGAAAAGAAAATTCACTACTTGTGCCCGACAAATGACTTACCAATTCATCCCCACAGGTCCGTCCTCGGACCGTATCGAACGCTCAAAGACCAAAAACCAGTCCTCAGACTGCATCAACTTTCAAATCAGGCTCCACATCACAAGTCCCAAACACTAGTCAAACCCCAGGCGTTTTCAAGAAAAAAAAGCTGAATTGACAAGTCACCTGGCAGAGGGTCCTCAGACACCCTGTATCTCCAAAGCGGTCCGGAGACCTATCAAGCTCACAAACAAACCAAGAAATGGTCTCCAGACCATATCCAAAATTATTCAAGACGACGCCATATTTACCAAGAATCAAGACAAACTCACCTGGTGCTCACAGGTCGAACAAAGTTATTCTCCACTGACGACTCTTCGGACCAAACGGCCAACTCCAAGGGTTTCGCCTTTTAGGACCCCAGCCGATATGACCACTAGACGAGGCGCCGCCCGACCAGACAGGCGGGGCAGCTGCGAGAACTGAGCTCGGTCGTTTGGGGATCCCTGATCAGCCCGTCCGACCTGACGCGGCCCCGTCCCCTACACCCGGTTGCGGGCGAGGATGGGACACCCGATAGAGTCCCAGTTCGGGCTCCAACTGAAGGAAGTGACCCGATTAGGGCCACCCGGGTCACTCACGACCACCTCTCTGCCTTCCCAATAAATGAAGAGTCGGTCAGACAGTAGAAATACAAACCAATTAGTTTATTACTGATACGCTGCAGCGGAGCCCAGTCTGATCAGTCTCCTGAGATGACTGCCGGGGGACTGGCCCCCGTTCACACGGTAACACAAAATATACATTTCCAACACCTCTAAAATCCCTCCCAAACTGGAATTTCCCAGCTCAGGCCATGGTGGACAAAGGAGGCAAACAAGGATGAGCCATGGCACAGGGCTGGGTACATGCTATCTCGACCCCAATGCCGCTCGGCCGGTGCCTACCATTCTAAGATGTGGGAACGAGTTTATCTAACAGCAAAGGTATGCAACAATGGATTGTACATTCATTAGTGCAACGAAGCTTCAACCTTGAGAAGTACAAGCTGGAGGTGCAGAGGCAGCCTTTCTGCTGAGGCAGGCGTTATGAGACAGGAGCTCGATCTCGGTTACAAAACAAGATGGCGCCAAGAAATATGGCAAACACAAGGAGATGATGGACGGAGAGCTGAAACTTTTCGGGCTGGACTGTTCCCATGAGGCACAGGGTCAGACTGATTTGCATATGGCCATGTCTGAACTGGGGTGGCGGAGTGAGCTAAAGAATGATGATGGATTAAATCCAGATCAGTTGACTGGGGGTGAGTGCTTGCAATGTTCAACACTCCGTCCATCATCCCCTTTGGTTTTGCTAAGTTCGCCCTAAGTTGGCAGGGTATGCCCAGACGTGGGTCCCTTGCTCACTTTGCCACTGGATTCAAGATAGCCTGGCTGATGAGGGTTATGAACCCGAAACCGGTCCCAGGATGCTTGTTTCTGGTCCAGGAAAGACATGGCTTGGCAGTTCGGGCTGGACTGTTCCCATGAGGCACAGGGTCAGACTGATTTGCATATGGCCATGTCTGAACTGGGGTGGCGGAGTGAGCTAAAGAATGATGATGGATTAAACCCAGATCAGTTGACTGGGGGGAGTGCTTGCAATGTTCAACACTCCGTCCATCATCCCCTTTGGTTTTGCCAAGAAAGATGGCGCCATGAATGCTAACTTAATACGAAATAGAGTATAAGCATTGCAAAGGGATCATTTCAAGTGCGTGCATCACGAGAATAATATTTCAAATCTAACAAAATCCCTAAATGGCAAGAGCACTTGGATTTCAACCTAAGTACAGAATGAATAAAACTCTTTGATACATCAGCTCCAGAGAAAGTGCAAAGAATGTTAAGACCTGCCACAACTTATGTGCCAAGAAGCTATTCCATACAGGACATCTTAAAAAGTGTTGATCAACATTTATAAACACTTGATGTAAGAAAATACAACTGCCAATGCACAGACAGGTGTTGTTTCAATATGGTATAGTAAAACATCAGTAAGACCCATGTCTTGCACTGTTCTACCTACTTGTAAGATACCTGGCAATTTTTCTGAGCAGAAAGGCTTTGCGAGCTGCAGCTGGATTTTATTTCTTTTTTTTGCCTATATAAGTTTCATTTAAATTCGAAGAAACGTTTCTGAATAGGCTCCAAGAGTACGTGTTTTTTGGAAACTAACACAGGGATATAGCTGATCCTCTCATAAATGTATCATTTTAATAAACTTATATATTCATGGTTAGCCATACAAACATACGAATACAGTAAATTACTTAAGATTACCCATTGCACAGAATGACATATCCCATAAAGCGCAGCATATAAACAGAGATGGAGACTTCCATGAAATAATCTATTTTAAATCTGCTGGAATTGATTTCCACTGGAATTGTGTTCCACTGAAATATTAATGCCTGCTCTTAATCAAGCTCAGCCTCTGGCCCCATGCCATCTTTGCTATCCCCCACACGTGAGACCCGTATGAAACAACATTCTGTGCCGCACACTTGTAACTGGAAGATAATAACTTTCCTCTGCGTGTAATGTCATGTTAACGAATGGGCATAAAGGGACACAGCTGGCTGAGCCGGATCCTTATTAGATGAGCCCATTTTGAGCTCCTTGCGGATTCAGACGTATACAGCTTCTCCCCACTTCCTCCTGTGTTGTGAATCACTCTATTTTTCTTGTTCGGTCTGCTGCTGCTCCCAGGACACACAGGATTCTTTTAGTTGAAGTGTGCGCTGTGCTGGTGTACTTCACAGGCCATCCAAACGCCTTTGAAAAGTGGATGAGGCGTTGTTTTTAGGTCGAGCATAACAGCGCTTCCGCTGTTGCTTAGCGACCTTTTGTAGATGGTTTGTGAAGTGAAAATTCCACCCACTGGTTGCCCTTGCTTTTTATTTGTGTGGCCCACTGTCCTTCGAAAATCCTTGCTTGCTACTGGGCAATTGCTTCTCTTTTCCCTCCTTTCTGTTTCCGCTTTGCAGTTGCAGAGCACCGGTCAAGCACTATCTCCCCACGCTGTCACTGTTTAACTATTGCTCTGAGGACAACTTTTTTTTTGTTGGGTCAAGTTACTATCTAGACAACTCGCACCACGATTCGCGCTTTCACTTTCAATAAAGGGGGAATACGTAATTTTTTTAAGAGTACTGTGCTTTTTAAACGCGCTACTGTCTACTTGTACTTGTACTTCATTGCTTGTTATTAAGAGGGCGTTGATTCCTTTTAACCCGAGCCTGGCGGAGGCTTGTAGGTGTCCGTATTGTTGCCTCCTGCCCCGGCAGGGCGCCGGGCTCAGCAGACGGTGAACTGCATCACCTAGTCATGCAGAGCAGCCTTGGAGCGTTTAAAACAGTCAGCCTTCCTTGCGGCATCCTCTTTATTTGTGTAAGTGGTGGGGGTGATGCAATGCCCTTAGAGCAAGCCTGTGTAACCGGGTCTGATCCTCGCTAACTCTGCAGAAAGCCTATTCGAACGCATTCGATGTGACACGCCAGGAAAAGCTGGACGTTTTCAATGACATCACTGTCGACATATGCTATTGCCTGGTCTGGTGTCGAGAAAAAAAACTCTGTAGGCACAATATACTGATAAACAAATGGGAAATGGGCAGTCGGAGTTTCCGGTCTTAGCTGCAGTGTGACCCCACTCTCACACCCCCTCCCCCCACGTACCTCAGTAGGGTATAGGGTACCGGGACCTGTACGGTTCACTTGTGCACCGTGTACATGGTCTAGACCAGCTTGCAGGACCTGCACATATTGCATTGCCGATCGCAGGTAGTAATTGCTGTTCAATGGAAATGCCCAGCTAGTGGATGGGACTGGCCCACCGTTTGTGCCCACAATAACGTGCTCTAGTCTTTAGGGGTGCTGCTGTTTTGGGAGGGGCGACCTGTAGCCCGAACATGTGGTGTTCATTACAGATTCCTGGTCATTTTACTGCTCCTCGCAGCCAGCACTCTGGGGGGTTAATTACAGGAAACACATTCAGCATACATGTGAGCGTTAAAATAGTGGGGCTATCAGTGGCTGGTAGCATCGTTTTGGGATCTCCGTCTTGCTTCGCTATATTTTATATATTCTTTGTACGAATTGTGTGACTGTCACCAACGTGTACAGAGATTTGAGTTTCATGTTGTACATATGCCTCTGTACGTCCAAGCTTGTCATTCTCCGGCAATCTCCACCGCCGTTCTTGGGACCTGGAAGTTGGTCGAAGTGTAACTTTTTCACTGCACTCCCCAAAAAATTTGTTATCGATTATATTTCTCCCCGACCTCAAAAGAATGTCCTTTAAGTTTTATTTTGTTTACAATATATTTGTGTTTTTTTCTGCTAGTTATTTTTGTAACAGTAGTGAAGTTTTGAGGTTGGATGTAGGTAGTGTGCACCTATGTTCTGTACATTGAAAGAGAAGCAGCATGAAGAACACATGTTAATGGGGATGTGTTTTTTTGGGGGGAGGCCACTAAGAAAGGGTGAGCCGTAGTTACAGGTTGAAATTACCATGGCTTCAACCGCGAGTTTCAAATCCCAGAGTGGGAGGAGCTTTTATCTTGACTTTATGACGGTGGAATCTGGTAGACTGTAAGACATAGTGACAGCTTGGGAGGGCCTTTTAGATTTTAGCTGTATTTAGTAGGACACTTTTTCTTTTGATCTTGTGTGAACTAACACTCATTGAGTACTAGGTGCTTTGTGATGCAAGCCCCTTTTAAATGAATCTTGGCCTGATTCCAAGATGACGATGGCCTCAAATCTCTTACTACAGTTCTTCCTGCAGCCCTTGTGTGATCCGTGTGTGCTGCCCACACAGTACCGATCTCACTAAAAAACAAGCATTTGCAATGCAATAGGTCTCACATTTGCGAGAGTTTAAGCTATTGGCATTGTAAATGACAATGCCTTTTATTTATGTTTTTAAAATCAACACGTAAATAAAAGGCAATATCATTTACAATGGCAGTAGCTCAAACTCGCATAAATGCGAGACCTATTGCATTGCAAATGCTTGTTTAAATTTCTTCTTGGGCCCCCTGCAGTCTCTCTCTCTTGTCAGCTTACTTAAAGGCATCAAAGACTTGGGACAGATAATCGCGGATTAATAGCTATATTAGCATATCTCTCCTCATTGACAGATACACTGCTTTGGTACCTTGTCACAGGTTAAATTCTAAAAAGGGGAGAAACGTATCTTTCCTTTAAAATGTAATTGAGCAAGTTGTTCCTATAGCACTTTCCTAAAGCCTGTGAGGCCCAAGGCGCTTTTATGTCAGAAACAATTTAAGAAGGATTTTCCATTCCAATTAAAAGTAAAAGAAATGTTTATAACATTAGAGCATAAATGCTATTGAACGTTTTTCTTTCTGTTCTTTCCTTGAAACCATTCCTAACATAAGGTGCAACTTAAATAGAATCCTGAATAAAAAATGTTGCATTCGGTCATGAGATTCTATTAATGGCCTAGCCCTCCACCTCTCCGTTCTTCTACAGCGCAGTAGGTTTGGGTGAACTTTGAAGTGTATCTGGCATTGTCCTTCCTTGGAAGCTGCTTTGGGGGTAATTCGTTAAACTTCCATGCCCTTTAACTGATTGAATCACTGTCTTTGCAGCTCTGAAGGATAGAACCTTTCATCTCATACCAAAACATTCCAAACATCGGCCATAATGCACTCACACACTTCTATCCATCCACACATACATTAGAATCGGTCAGCTGCACCTATCTCTCATTCCTTTTCACTTTAAATTCATGCATAACAGCAGCAACAATACATGGCAAGAGCACAACTCTGATCATCATGTACAACATATACACAACCTCTGAAGGCAATGTGTCAAACACGCTCAATCCAAAGCACTCTCACAGAGCAGCGAGTTTCAGCATCTCGTAAGGAGAATTACGCCTTATAGAAATATAATTAAAACTCAGTACAATATACTTGAACCCTACAACACTATGGGGGCATAATAATCACAACTCAGAGATAGACAAATTTCTGTTAACATAAACTATCCCTGCTTTTTATAACTTTACAGAATGTTTACTCAGGCCCTGATTCCAAGTTGAGTATTTCATTTCGATCATAGCTAATGTGGAAGTATGTGCCTCGATCAGATACTGAATTCTGTATCTATCACCATGTTCCATCATTTCCCCTTGACAGATTTCACCATGAAAAAAACCCAGCGGAAATGTAGTAGGGGGAAATGGTCATAAATAAATCCTAAACATTCAGTACTCGGTGCAGTAAAGGCTATTTTCACATGTTATGCCTCATTCTGAGGTGGGGAACTCAGAAAATTACATCGTCTGGTAAATAAGCCACAACAGGGAAGCAGTCCTTACCAGGTGCTGTAATTATCACCCAAATTCTGCACAACGCAGAATCAGGGTTTAAATCCTCATATCTTTCTTTATGCATGTGCTACAATGATATATTTAAGATTCATAAAGCTACAATAGATAGATAGATAGATAGATAGATAGATAGATAGATAGATAGATAGATAGATAGATAGATAGATAGATAGATAGATAGATATCAGAACCCCCAAAAATTCATAGGTTTTAGCTAGATTGTGCAACACCTATGCAAACCATAACTCACACACCAAATGTTCAACAAGGGTCCGGGATCTCTTGCTGATGGTTTGTAGTCAAGAGGGGCTGTTATGAGGATGACTGCAAACCTAGCCTCGTGGTCTGCAAACCTGGAGGCAAAATGTTAATTTTTAAATAAATAAATAACAGGGGGTTCCCTTTGAAGCTCTCTACCGTTGCCATCGGGT
The DNA here is from genome assembly GCA_963921515.1 of Calotriton arnoldi. Lineage (NCBI taxonomy): Eukaryota > Metazoa > Chordata > Amphibia > Caudata > Salamandridae > Calotriton > Calotriton arnoldi. Next base: position 1,398,818 of record CAWUFW010002244.1, on the reverse strand, counting down.
TAGAGGATGCTGCCTCTGCCCCTTATATGTTTTCAGGAGGCCTGGGCTGAGTAGCCGTAATTACAGCTGCAATATTCTTGTTCGAATTGCGGTCATAGAGCTTTGGGCCACGAACCCAGCTTTGGGATTGCAGGCCCAAAATGGACAATGGGAGAAAAAGCTTCTTGTACATTTGGATTTTTATTTTTTATTTGAATCTTTCAGATATTTTGCGATTCTAGGTTCATACAGCATCCTTCAAGAACTAAAGGTCTAAGTCTATCCTCCAAAGCTTGGCTGACAGGCTGGCTCAATTTGAGGCCTTGAGCAAAGTTCTACTTTCATGCCAAGTTTGGTATAATTCTGTTCAGCTATTTTTTATCTCTTTCAGCAGCTTCCTGTGAGAATTAAAATGGGAAACATCACTATTTGTACTTTTTTTGGACTCTGTCTCTGTTTGTTCTGTCCCCAGTTGATTGATGCACATGAAACTTGTCGTGCCAAACCCCAATGGATAAAGGTTTTTCTTTTTAAAGTTTAAAGACTCATGAGAGCTGCAATAGACTTCATATTCCAAATGCTTTAATCTTGTAAACAATTCTGTTATTGTCAAGAGACCTCTTCAATGTCATTTTACTTTGCGATACAAATGTAACCCCTTGCATCCTGGTTTTGGTTAATCATCTTTTTAACACAAATAAAGATGTAAACATTATGCACTAGACTCACAATCTATGGCAGAAGCTTGTGCTAGAGAAAATTACACACACTTGGACATAGACAAAGAGGTAATGTTATAAGATCTAGAATCCTTTGGTTGAATACCTATCTGAGATTAAGCAATTGGGCATTATCTCCACCATCACAGAGCACTTCATTTATTTGTTTGAAGAAAGGGCAGAGGCTATTGTTCCATTGAACAATGGGTGTTGGAGTGGAACAGACTGTTACTTCATGTATGATATAAATGCACCGTACCATGAGTGTGCACACGGTAGGTTGTTTCAGAACATGGAGTTAGGGATGTTAATATAGACCTATATTAGTTCATACTCTACATTGCAACTTTGCGCAAACATATTACTGGAAAGAAATGCGGCTGGGGGAATTTAGTGTGTCAGATGATATAATTGTCAAATTAAAACTTTAGAAAATATTGATTTAGAAAAAGGAGGCTTGTATCAACTACGCCTCTCACAAGAGAACAAATCAGTGGAGGTGGTTGATTTCCTTACACCTAATTGTGGCAATAATTGGCATCTATTTTTTCACTGGTTTTATGGTGCCCATCGACACCCCCTGGATGCAGCACAGGTGGATATTTTCGGAAGAAAGTTGAGCAGAAGTGCAGCCTTGAAGTTTATCTCTTACTGATGATATCTCTGGACTAAGGGCGAGTGTATGTTGGCAGCAAAATACTGCAGTCTCTGGACTCAGAGGAAATGTTATCAAACCATAAATGTCTATGATTTGCAAACTGTGAGAAATTGATTGAAAAGCAACACATGCAACCAGCCCTGATTTATTGCCTTGAAAACTGTGCAGAAATGGCCATTTTGAGAATTGTTGAAATTGTGACATTTCCCTATAGCCCCCTCACCCTGGAGCACATGTGTACTGAAGTTCTACATATATCTGTGTTCCTCTGTTTCTCCTTTGTTCTGTTATGTTATGTGGATTTGTAGAGTGCACTAACACCCGGGAGGGACACTAAGCAGGTGAGAGTCTACCCTTGCCAGGGTGGGCGGGGCTATTAAAAAAGCCAGGTCTTTCGTTTCTTGCAGAACTCAAGAAGAAGAGGAGGACGCTCTAGGAGAAGGTCAGGCCTCCAGATCCGTTTCTGTGTATGCATGTGTGAGTAGGAGTCCAGCTGAGCGAAGGTGTTTGGAGGGTTGGTAGAATGAGATACTAATGTTTAGGTAGGCAGGGTTGTTGTTGTGCATGCCAGGAAAGTGTGAGTTAGGAGTTTGAATTGAGCATGTTTTTGTATAGGGAGCCAGTGAAGCTCCATGAGGTGTGGTGTGATGTGGGTTCTGCATGCGAGGTTGAGGGTTAGTCTGACTGCCATGTTCCGGATGGTTTGAAGTCTTTTGGTGAGTCGCTCACTGATTCCTGCAGAGAGGGTGTTTACATAGTCTAGCTTGATGGTGACTATGGTGTGTGTGACAGTCTTTCGGGTGTTGCTCCAGGGCCATTTGAAGATTTTCTTCAGCATCTTGAGGGTGTGAAAGCAGGATGCTGTGATGACATTGACTTGGCGGTCATGTCCAGTTTTGTTGTCAATGATGATACCGTATTTCCTGGTGTGGGTGCAGGGAGTGGGTGTGGGACCAGGGTCGCCCGCCCACCAAGTGGAGTGTCAAGGGGAGGTGTTCTTGCTGAAAATCACTACTTCTGTCTTCTCAATGGTTAGCTTGAGATAGTTGGAATTCATCTAGTTGGTGATTTCAGTCATGCAGGCTGTGAACTTGTTCCGTGTGTTGGGGGTCTTGTCCAAGAGAGAGAATGAGTTTCATGTCGTTGGTGTAGGAGAGGATGTTGATGTGGGCGTCCCTGGCTAGAGGGACCATGTAAGCTTTGAAGAGGATGAAGCTAAGGGACAATCCTTGTGGCGCTCCACAGATAATTTTGTGGGTTTCCGATGATTATGAGGCCAGGCTGACAGCTTGTGTTCTGACTGTCAGGAAGGAACACATTTACTGGAGAGCAGGTCCTTATATGCCAATATCCCACAGGCATCAGATAAGGATAGGGTGGGAAACCTTGTCAAATGCGGCAGAGAGTTCAAGGAGGATGAGGGTCGCTGTGTCTCCTCGGTTCAGGATCATGCGTTAGTCATCTGTGGTGGAGATGAGCGTTGTTTCTGAGCTGTGGTCATTTGTAGTGATACGTGGCATGTATAGGTTTTCATTGGTCAGTGGTTGCCTACAGGTGCTAAATGCAGTGCTGATGGTAATTTTGGAATACATCAAGCAGGAATAGTAGGTTGTGGCTCTTGTCTTTTGGTGAAGAAGCATTGTCCCCTGAGCCTGGTCTCCGGGTAGACTGAGAGGTAGCTTGGCTATGTGATTGCTTTATGTAAAATGTAAGTGTAACTTGATGCATAAACTCTGCTGCCTAAAGCACCCAACTCAATGATCAGTTTCTCATATTGCAAACAGAAGCAGAATTTGCTGCCATTTGTGTCTATGGAGAGGCAGTACAGCGTAACAGCAGCACTTACTTTGTGCAGGTATTGCATCACTGTGTCTTACATTTTCAACCTAGTGTAGTTTGGCAGTAAAATACTTGTGAACCCTTACTCTGGTGTGAAACTCAACCAAGGCATGTCAAATGCAGCATAACTCTGAGCATAACAGTTTACCCATACAAAAGCATTACCCAAGGAAAACACACTTCTTTGAGCACAATATGTTCCGGTCCAAAAATAAGTGTGTGCGTCATACTTTTTCCTGTAATTAGTATAGATGTTTAGGACCACCATTACAGAGAATGCTGACATTCTTCCAGAAAGCGTTCAAAAGAAATTAGTGAGAAAAATATGCATTTATAAAGAACATTCCCCATCCGACATTTAACCCTGATTATTTTAGTGGTTTTAACACTGTATGTGCTGTTGGTCTTAGAAAAGAATTGAAAGCTGGTTGTTATAATGTATGTTATTATGAGGTACTGTTACTGTTTATTTACGAGTGACGTCCTCATGGGATAAAGCACCAGATTGGTGGCTTCCTTCATCGATGTAGATCAGTCATTCATTGCTTAAGAGAACTGCTCAACCTGGGGTGTTCACATCAACTATGTTGTTTATAAGATAGCTCAGATTCATGGCAAAGCAATTAACATGTTATAATATTGCCAACTGAGTGGCATTCATTCTATCTCAGGGGGAATTAATGATGAATCTGGAATCAAACCTGTCACATAGCCAGTCGTACACCCCAACCAGGTGTGTTAACTCACTAAGCTCAATTTTTGCGACCTGTGCATGAGTGCAGCCTCAGCAAGTATATGTTGCACCAGCCTGATAAGCAAACTGTAATCATACCTTTGGTCAACAATCAGGCAAGAGCTGCGTCTGGAAATGCAATTATAAATACTGAATGAGCGTGCTATCCTGCCAAGAAAAAAATTGACCCAGAATTGGCAAAAAAAAAAAACATTTTGAAATAACTTTAGAAAACTGGTGTAATGTGCTTTGCGCTGAAATCTGTTCAAACTGCTTGTTACTTAGTTTCTTATAAACCCTCCTTTAAAGTTCTCTGTAAGCAGACTATAAACATTGTAAAATCCACAAAAACATGTTTGTTCTAATAGCATTGGGCATGTCCAATATATTTAAAATGCACAGTTTGTGACTATTTTGTTGTATTGGCTCTAAGATAACTCTTCCCACAACTGCTTCAAGTATTTGCTCCGCCTCTATCATCGCTTGGTGTGTCACCCTCCCCCCCCCAACCCCAAATCCAGTCTAGTGTTGCACCTCTGATACTGCCTCCAATTACCTTGACAATACCCAGCCGAGTGAAATGCAAGACCCCCTGAGCTTGTGTGTACGTTTGTGGTATTTGTGTAGCATGAACATTGCCGAAAGGCAACGGGGCACTGGCACTGTACAGCACCAAAGGCAACAAGCATTGGCATAGCCAATAGGTCTCGCCTTTGGGGCGTTATAAGTGTTTAGACAGAGCTATTGGCTTTGTTAACGTTTTTAATATGTGTTGTAGAGCATTGTGAATGTTGTGCAGCATGTTGAAAATTTATAAGTTATAATAAAAAAAGTGTTATAACTATTTCTGTCACCTTATATCTACCCGAAAAAACATTATATACAACTGAAGTATTGTACTAAAAACCAAAATTAATACAAAAAATGTGTTCTAGTTTATTTGTTTATGCAATGCTGTCAATTTTTCCTTGCTTGTTGTAATTAATTTTTGTTATAGTTTTTATTGTTAGGTGTGGGATATAAACAACGGGAGGGTGGATGTTGTGAAATAGTATTTTAATTAGATAGGAGTACAGAGTTATTTGTGGAGAATTAATAGATGTCAAATTTTTATGCCAAACTGAAGTGGTGTGGAGTGATGCTGAGGTGGTTGTGAGTAGTGGCGGAGGTGATGCTCAGGTGATCCGGAATGATATTGAGGTGATGCTGAAGTGGTGGTGCGCTTGTTCCGAGGTGATGCTTATGTGATGCTGAATGATACATAGGTGGTACTGAGTGTTGCTGAGGTGGTGCTGAGTGATGTTGTGGTGATGAGTTATGCCGATGTTGTGTAACTGAACTGGTGCTTATGATGTGCCAAGTGATGTTGTTTTTGTTCTGTTTTGGGGTGTTGCTGTATTGATGCTGAAGTGGTGCTGCGTTGGTTCTGAATTGCTGCTGGTGTGGGGCTGTGAAGGTGCTGAGCTGATGTTGCACTGGTGGTGGTGCACTGATGTGGGGGTGGTGCTGTGCTAATGCTGAGATGGTGCTGTGTTGATAATGAGGTGTTGCTGCAGTGCATCTGAGGTAGTGCTGTGCTGATGGTGACTTGTTGCTGCACTGGTGGTGGTGGTGCACTGATGAGGAGGTGTTACTGTGTTGATGCTAATATTGTTATGTGGTGATAAGGTGCTTAGGTGGTGCTGTGCTGGTGCTGAGTGATACAGAGGTGCTGCTTAGTGATGCTGTGGTGGTGCTGAGTGATGCTGTGGTGGTAGTGAATGATACTTAGGTGGTGCTGAGTGATGTTGAGGTGGTACTGAGTGATACTTTGTTGGTGCTGTGTTTGTGTTTAAGTGGTGCTTAGTAATGTAAGTCTGGTGCTGCGCTGGTGCTGAGGTGATGCTGCACTGGTGTTGATGTGGTGCTGTGTTAATGCTGAAATGGTGCTGCATTAGGGATTATTTGCTGCTGAGGTGGTGCTGCGCTGGTTCTGAGTTGGTGCTGTGCTAATTCCGTAGTGGGGTGAGTTGGTGCTGCATTGCTGCTATGCTGATGCTGGGCTGGTGCTGTACTGGTGCTGAATTGGTACTGTTTGATACTGAGGTGGTGGTGTGCTTGTGGAAGGTGGAAGGTGGTGCTTGTTGGTGCTGAGTGATACTGATGTGGTGCCGAGTGATATTGAGGTGGTATTGTGTGATGCTGAGGTGGTGTTGATTGATGGTGAGGTGGTGTTGAGTGATGCTGAGGTGGTGTTGAGTGATGCTGGGGTGGTGCTGAGTGATGCTGAGGTGGTGCTGAGTGATGTTTTGGTGATATTTAGGTGATGCTGCACTGGTGATGCGTTTGTGCTGAGTTGCGGGTGAAGTGGTGTTGTGTTGATGCTGTGGTGGGACTGTGCTGGTGCTGAGTTGGTGCTGCACTGATGCGGAGGTAGTGCTGTGTTGAGGGGGTGGTGTTGATTGATGCTTAGGTAATGCTGTGCTGGTGGTTAGGTGGTGCTGAGTGATGCTGTGGTAGCACTGAGTGTTGCTGTGTACTGTGCAATGGGGGGAAAGGAAGCACGCACCACAGCTGTGCACTGTGCAGAGATGTCAAAGGTAGCACGCACCACAGCTGCGCAGAGGTGTGAAAGGAAGCGCGCACCACAGTGCTGGAAAAACGTGAATGTTAAATGGTGCGGTCAATTTTTAAGCTGTGCACTGTGCAGTGGGGTGAAAGGAAGCACGCACCACAGCTGTGCAATGTGCAATAAGGTGAAAGGAAGCACGCACCACAGCTGTGCACTGGGGTGAAAGGAGGCACACACCACATATCTGCACTGTGCAGTGTTGTGAAAGGAAGCACACGCCACTAATGTGCAGTGGGGTGAAAGGAAGCACTCGCCACAGCTGTGTACTGTGCAATGGGGGAAAGGAAGCACGCACCACAGCTGTGCATTGTGCAGAGATGTCAAAGGTAGCATGCACCCCAGCTGCCCAGAGATGTGAAAAGAAGCACGCACCACGGTGATGAAAAAACGCGAATGTTAAAAGGTGCGGTCCATTTTGAAGCTGCGTACTGTGCAATGGGGGGAAAGGAAGCACGCACCACAGGAGTGTAATGTGCAGAGATGTCAAAGGTAGCACGCACCACAGCTGCACAGAGGTGTGAAAGGAAGCGCGCACCACGGTGCTGAAAATCGCGAATGTTAAAATGTGCGGTCAATTTTGAAGCTGTGTACTGTGCAATGGGGGAAAAGGAAGCACGCACCACAGCTGTGCACTGTAGAGAGCCCCTGGATCGAGCGAGCACCAAAAGCAATGTGGGGAAAGGAAACACGCACCACAGCTGTGCACTATGCAGAGATGTCAAAGGTAGCACGCACCACAGCTGCGCAGAGGTGTGAAAGGAAGCGCGCACCACGGTGATGAAAAACGCTAATGTTAAAAGGTGCGGTCAATTTTTAAGATGGTACCGAAAAAGAGGCGACTATAGAGGCCAACTACAGAGTACAGCAAATGTCTTGACAATAACATACTAATACAAAGATAACGGTGCAGGAAGAGAGTGCTGACATAGATGAAATGCGAGTGCTGGAAAAAGAAGCGCGCACACTTGTGGCGGTGGGGTCTGTCCCTTGGCCGGGGTGGAGGGGACGCGCCTTGTAAGGAAAGCTGCAAGGTCTTGAAATGAAACATGATCCACAACAGATGGCACGCTGCGCGCCGCTGCTCGCTCCCGACAGCTAAACGCTGTGGGAGTAAACATTTTTAGAAAAGGTGGGACATGCACCCGCCTTTGGCCAATTGCGTGCTTTCATTTTTGAAAGCCGCACGCAAAGGCCAATAGCATGTGTGGAAAATCGAACACCACACGCACGAGTTTGCAGAAAGTCTGAAGTGATTCCAAGAGGCCTTCTCCTAGAGCAGCACATGGGCGCTGCGCTAGGCTCGACCTAAAAAGATACAGCCAAAGAGTGCTTAGAAGCGAGGCTGGATTCTGAGAGTGGCAGTGGAATTGGGCTGTTCTGATCTTGTCATTCCAATGGGCGGTAACTGCCTTAGCCGGTCACATCGGAATTACCAGGGCTGTTGTAATGAGGCCCTTCAGAGTCATGCTTTGTACCAGAAGAAAGGCAAAACCTGGAGTACCGAGAACACGTTTCATGCACAAATGGCAATGCCTTGACACAAAACTCCTTTCTATGTTTAATGTATGATGAATAAAAATATATTTGAGATCCTAGGCCCAAGTTCGCCATTTTTTTTACCTGCGTCTGAAAAATGTTCATTTAGCTTTTTTTGAAAATGGCCTACTTTTACAGGTGGTGAATTCCTTAGGCGATTTCCTACTTGCATAAATTGCACTATATGTATCCAACTTGAGAGGCACAGCACGATGGGTGCATAATGTGAGGCATCGCTGGGTCACACAACGGTGTAAGTGCTACCGTGCTCACCCAGCCCTTGAACTCCTGTGTGCCGTGCCAGACATGACTTAAGGGTATGTACAATGCAAACAAGGGACAAATAACATCGTCTCGAAACACTAAAATCTGGTGAAAGCCCATTGTATTGCTTGCAGCTATGGTTCTCCTCCCACATGAAGGAAAATGGAGGAAACTATGACGCAGTGGCAAAGCTGCTGATTTCAGCTCCCGGTGAGCCTGGGTTCAGTTCCTGAAAGTGGTCATTGGCTAAAAATCGCCTGATTATGGGCAAATCACTTAATCTCCGTCGGCCTAAATGTGTGAAATGTAACGTATGCAAATATCTCAACCCACTCCATAATGTAAAGTGTTCCATTCACTTTATATAAAATACCAGTATGTATCCCTTCCACAACATTGGAGTTTCTCTTCATAAAAACAGGTGCTCTTTGTTGTCAGGTCCCACTTGCCCTTGTGAATATTGTCATGAAATTCAGAGCCCTTCGGTATTGTACAGGAAAATCGTGTAGCGAGGTTTATGGGGGAACAAGCTCTCTGGCAAAGACATGGAAACTCTAACTAGAACATGGTGCAGTTTTACCCTGGGAAATCTTGCACTTTTACAATTGTTCTGATAAATGATGCACTAAAGAAATGTGAAAAAGAAAAAATGGGCAATATACAATACAGAGCCCTAAACTGGAAATGGGGAAACTACTCTTGACACCCCGACTCTATGTATAAAGGGGTGTTTTATTTGGAACAAGTAGAGCTCACATTTGATCAACCTTCGGCTTAACCATAAACAATAAATGCCCCTAACATCAGCCTAACAATGAACGCTAAATCATTCCTCCTCACCTAGACATTGTACACCCTTTAGGGCTATAAATCCCCCTCCATCTCCTTTAAATACAAATGCTGCTAACAGGGCTAACTAGTAACTCTTTACTTCCTATTTCTTATTGTAAAATTTCCATCAGCTTCGTGTTCAGGCTGCCTGCAGTTCATTCCCTATTATGTTCTTTCCGTCTACTTCTCTTCTTCTAACCTTCCCTTCTCTCCCCATGCCACTTTGTCTTCCTGCCACAAGAAAAACACTCCCTTGATGTGTTCTTTCTGTCCTCTACTCTCCCTTCAGGCCCTACTTCACTGCCACTACTCTAATATCTCCATTACTTCCACCAGATATATGTATTCCCTAATAAGTCTAAATGTACTCCGTAATGCTGGAAAAGCATGGGTCATTTGTACCCAATGGAGCATGGCTCAATATCCCTATGTAGCGTGCTTTACAAAAACCTGAAAATTCCATGATAACCTCTTTGCAAGCCCTGTTAATGGTCACCAGCTTACAAGCACCCCTCACAACCCTTCCCAGCAATAACTGGGTATAGAAAACAGCTCCAACCGTTTTAGCAGCACAAGATAATGTTCCCCCAGGTAAATCATATGTGCCCAGGTGAATCAGAGGGCCCTACCTCACCCAATGCCCGTTGCGTGGTTCAGTGCCATGCTAAATAACCTTTACCAGTTCCGCATCCAAGTCCAGCTGCAGTCCTTAAAACTTCCTCTTCACATGATCTCCTGCCCAATAAAGAGACTGCAAATCTATACTACCTTCTCCTGAGCCTCTACCAATCCCTCATCTACCAAGAACAAGTTCCATTATCAATCCCGCTTACTCCTACCCCACCACCCTGAGTCTCACATATCCCAACACTCGCTCTCTCGATCTACTCAAGTGCCTCAGCCTCTCTTCACCTAAACTGTATCCCTCCATCACTGTCCCTTTCCTAAACAAATATGTTCCAGAACTGTCTTGTGGCCACCTTCCCACTTGCAAGCATTTCTCCAACGCCCTCAATACTAACCTGTCCATTAATATTCTATCATGCAATAGCTCAGCTTAATCCTAGTCCCTTCACTTTCAAGTACCCTCTAAAAGCGTCTACAGAGCAGACCTCTCTCCTGCATGACTCTCCCAGCACTTGCATTACTTTCCCTGTCTTATTCCTAAGCGCCATTATTTTTCTCTCGTCCTATTCCAAAATTAGATCTCTCACACTCATGCCCAAGTAATCTCAAGCCCACCACTTCAGATATCCTCTAATGACTGATAGAGCGCGATTGTGCTCTTCCATTTGTAGGGGTGCATAATAATCACGAGTAATTTGCACCTGCATTTATTCTTTGCCGTGTTAACACTTAGTTACTAGAATGTGAAATGTAATAATGTGTAAAAGTGAAGTGATAGAAGATATTTTGTGTAATGTGAAAAAATTAGCACTGTACTTGCGTTCTAAATGATGAAAATTCTAATGTTCGTTTATAACTGACTGATGAAAGCTAATTCACCGAAATGTAATGCATTGATTTAAATGTGCACAAGGTTAATGTTCGTGTATATGCGTGTTTAACGAAGTTCCATGGTGATTCTTATGTTAGCCGATTTTAAGTAGGCCTCATGTATATTTCCCTGGCTCTCATAGAATGGGTTGTTCGCAATGTTCATGTGTATTTGGAATCTTTTTCTTTCTCACGTTTCTGTTGCAGGTGGAGAAACTCATCTTTGTTAGTTAGAATAATGCTTTTATTTTAGGAGTTAGGCTTAGGAAGGAGAGGATACATTTGAACAAGTAGTGCTGATAATGTGAAACGGTGTTCTTTCTCACTGGAGAAGGCCTGGGAATCAAGGTCATCGAGCCCAAGGCTGGGAGTATCGAAACTAAATGGAAAATCACCTATGAGGAGGTGTCCAGCTGTATGAGGTGATCGGATGATGTGAAATGGGTGTGTCCTAGGATTTTGGTGTTGTAATTAGAGACAGTGCCTTGGGGGTTGAGTTAGGAGAGGAGATCGATGGGGAGAGAAGGCGCATCTTAGAACGAGCTCTGTAGCATTATGCTACTTGACTCATTCAACGTGAGTGCACTTCTTAGGAAGTCTTCACGCGCTGACACCTTTTCCTGAACTTGCCTGGGGAATGCTAAGTAGGGATGTCACGTTAGTCGTAGAGTAGGGACAGACTAATGCTTTTTACTTACGAACCTCCAATGAAGTCTAATCTTGACGTTGGGCTGCTTATTGCCTGTGTTCTAATCTTGGAACTCGCCATTCTTTGTATGCTCCAGAGTTTGAACTTTGCCCGTAGGTTTGGTTTTGTATTAGTTCCGATGTATTTCTACAACCTCATCTTGAGGTGCCTATATGTCCAGTTATTTTTAGCCTTGTAATAAATTAACTAACCTGATGTCTGTGATTCTTTGGAGTCATGAATTATTGTGATCATGAAATTAGATAGAACAAGTTATTTCTCCCCTCTACACTTCCAAGCAGGTACAAACGGTCCATTGACCCGGGGTTCCAGAGCATAACCAAAAGAGGAAACCTCAGCCCCATCAGTTGGTAGCAGAGGATGGTTACCTCTTGGAGTGAGGGGAGAACCTAGAAAAGTTAAGGAAGTTTAGTCCATAGAGCCCCAAAGAGCCCAAAGGATGAGAGCCCACAAGATCGAGAGTGGAGAACGGCGGAATCTGGCGGAGACCGACGGAGAGTGACTGTGCAGCGAGAACCGCAGTGCACGGTGGAGTGAGTATGAATAGGGATGTTGTGTGTTAGATTGCAGTGATGAATTGATTGTGTGATGTCTTGCGGAGTTGGGATGAGAGTCGAGTGAATGTGGTTTCAGGCCGAACGCGTGCGGTCCATGAGATATGATTTGATTTGATGTCAGGCTCGACGAGTAGCCTAAGATCCCGGGATAGATTTGAGGTGTAGAAGACACCAAGTTGAGGTAATTGTCTGACCAGTGATTGTGGCAAGTCGTGAAGCGCTATTGACGACCCGTTGGAGATAGGGAATGTGCGTGAGTGAGCTTGTCAGAATCGTGTGGGGTGCACGAGGGTGGACCACAGCGATTCGAGTGGCCAGCGCAGGTCGTGGGTCACAGTGTGTGAATGGTCTTGAGAGATTGGATCCTATCGATCTTATTTATGTAACTGTCCGGTCGTTTCGTGGACAGACAGTTAATTCAGGAGAGGCAGACAATTACTCGAGACTGTCCAGTCGTTTCGTGGACAGACAGTCTGATTTATGTGACTGTCCGGTCGTTTCATGGACAGACAGTTACTAGATTGTATGAGTGAAGAGTGTGAATGCGTAAGGTGAGATTGTGAAGGAGGGTGAAGCGCTGTGAGGAGGAAGAGTGACGTCGGAGTGTGCCACGCTGCGATAGGTCGGTTGGTGCAAAGCCGTGCTGGGATTGGTGGATTGTCATCAGGAAGTTGAAATGAAAACATCTTGTGGGTAAAATAATTTGATGCAATCATGCGATGCTTTAGAGTGTTACACGATCTTTGTAGAGGAAATAGAGGAGTAGTCAGCCGCGGTCGGGGGTAGGAGTGCTGCCGGGCGGTGACGTGGGGAGGGGGAGGGGCAGGGTGGGGGGTAGTAAACTATGGATTACGGAGGTTTACAGGTAAGTAAACATATAAATAAATAAAACGAATTTCGTTGCGCGCACTGCATCCCCAAATGCGATGCAGTGCACGCAACGAAATTCGTTTTATTCATTTATATGTTTACTTACCTGTAAACCTCCGTAATCCATAGTTTACTACCCCCCACCCTGCCCCTCCCCACGTCACCGCCCGGCAGCACTCCTACCACCGACCGCGGCTGGGAGTAGTTACTCGAGTGGGTGAGGAAGCACCACCCGAGGATACCCCAGCACATTACATGGCCACAAATGTAGGACTCCATATTATATTTTGGCTTCAAAATTGGCATAGATTACTGAAAAGGAGGGAGATTTGGCTTTTCCATGTTATGGTTCATTTAGATTAGAGGTGCTGTATCAGTTGAGGGGAGTGATGGCTTCATTGCGACCTCCACCTAGACCAACACAGTTCGAAGCTTTAGATGCTTGGATGAGGGCTGCACAGGCGAAGAGTAGGGAGAGAAGTCAGGGAAGGATGAAAAGGGCGATGAAAGCATATCAGGATGCGCGATGGGACGCACAGTTGAAGAAGTGGAGAGTAGACACCATTGAGGGAGAGAGGCTATTTCCACTATTAGTGAAAACAGGAGATGCTCGGAAGAGGAAGGAAGAGGAGGATAGTGACACTGATAACAGCTTGTTAGATAGGTGGTGAAGGAAGTGGCCCTTAGGGGCCACCCGGGTTACTTACAACCACCTGCTAGGCCTTCCCAAGAAATGAAGAGTCGGTCAGACAGTAGAGAATACAAACATACCTTTATTAGTAATACTCTGCAGAGGAGTCCAATCTGACCTGCACCCTAAGATGTCTGCCGAGGGACTGCCCCCCCAACAGTCAGCAGTGAATAATCATTCTTCCCAAGGAGCCTCTAACCACGCCCACAGTGGAAAGTTACCGGCCTGAGCCGAACATGAACAAAGAAGGCACAGGAGGATGGCCTACCACCCGCCAGATGGGTACATGCTATCAGTGATTCAAGGTCACCGCGCTGAGTCTCAGCGTCTCCCAACGTGGGAGCAGAACTACACACTTGGATAGGTATGCGAGGGCAGAATGGCCTATTTATTAGTAAGTCGGAAAACAGCCTTGAACAGGAGAGAAAAATAATGACTAAATACAGTATTCTGCTGAGGCAAGCAGTACAATAATGAGGCCTAGTTCAGACACAGCCTAATAGGGATTACGAAATACAAAATGGAGTCACACTTGCTAACTAAAACTTGAACGTTGCGGGGATAACTCAGTGGGTTGCGTAACCTGAATACAAATGGCATCTATTTAGCCACACACTGCTAACCTAATGTAGCATGAAACGAGTGCATATCAGGATGGGAATTTCAAATCTAACAGACCCTCCTTTTAGCAGTGGTGGCTAAATGCTTTATTAGGCCATCCGGTAGGGTCTTTACAATGCTAAGGGGAAGGAAGAGAATGCACGTTCACTTCACATTACAAGAAAGAATAAAACGGCACATGAGAATCAACATCTGCTTAGTACTCAAAAATACCTTCGTCTATCATCATGAGATCCTGGATATCCTGCATCATCATAGTGGTTACCTTAGTATCTTGTTCTGGCAATCTAGGGGTAGAGGTGAGCTTGCTCACACAATAGGTACAACATGCTGGAAGGCAATTAATACAGAGGCAACTTGTGAAGATGACACCTGCGATAGCTATAAGGGCAAGGAGTATCTTCCAACCCCATGATGTCAGTAGATCCCAGAACCACCCTGTGAGGGACCATGAACCATTATCCTGATGGATATCTGAGGGAAGCCTGTGTAATTTCTGTATGGCGGAGTATACACTAGGGGCAGTATCAGGAATGTAAACACAGCAGCTACTGCCGATGACGCGGCAGGCTCCGCCCCTATCAGCAAGGATGACGTCTAAAACCATCCGGTTCTGAAGAGCAACAAGTCTCGTAGCCTGAAGCTCGACTGTGTTATTAGTCAGTATACCTGCAGTAGTGTTAATGACTCCTTCAACTACTCTAGCAAGGCGATGGATATTACGGCTATTGAACATGGGGCCACAGAACGGCAAAATGCCCTTCATAATGTCAGTAAATTGTTGTAGGGCGGTATCTGTTTGATCTATATCTTCTGTATTGACAAATCTCTTGGCTCGGTGCAAATGGAGATCCCTACGCTGTAGTCTATGATCCTTGTGATAGTTGGATGGTGCAATATAAACTGGGGGTAAGAGGAAAGAAACATAACACCGGCCAGACCATCCATTGGGAAGCCAGGTATAAGCCTGTTCCCCACAAACAAAGTATACATTCTGAGGCGTGAGCAAAGGTGGGCTACTAGTAGTGTTCATTCGGTATGTATAGTCACAGCTACTCTAGCCTACTGGAATGCTCCCTGTACCTTCAACACAGAAACTGGCCGCTGTATTGATCACAGGGACGGGCATGGCTTTGTCTTCTGTTATATTTCGCTCCTGAAAACATTTAAAATATTCAGTAACATTAAAACCTTGAAAATCCAGCATTTGTGACATTCTTATGATCCTCAAAAATGTTCATACAAGCTTCTGGATTAGGGTACCCTCCTTTCCATCTGCCCCAGGCGTATATCCTTGGTGTACCACTATATATTCCAACACTGCTTCGTAATCAGACTGTTCCATATTCATCGCGCCAGCATAATAGTGCATGTACACCATAGAAAGCAATTGGGACCATGCCTCACAACTACCCAAGTATGACAGGGGCAAGGACACCAGTAGATCGTTCTTATGCATGACTGAGGGAAGTAACCCACACACCCAGCAATTTGTGGCATTAGTATTGCTGTGCACCTGATGAAGCATCTGCAGAAATGCGTTCTCGACATAGGTCTGTCTATGTCTTTCCTTATGCGAGGCCAGTGTAACAAACGAATGCTCGGGTGGAGTCGGGGTAGTCCCTATCAATGTGTGCACAGGATGCAGTTCTTCTAAATACCACACCACCCCAAATAGTGTTATTGCTATGATGAGAAGGACCACTACCACTACCACCCTACCCCCAGTAGACCAACTAGACCACACAGGACCATTCTGCTGTAATGGTGGGGCCACTAGAGGGCGCTCCACCTTCATAAATGCGCGGCCAAATGGGTACATAGAAAGAAACTTTTAGGAATTGGAGCCACAAAAACACAACCAACCAGAGGGGTACAAATCACCCAGTGTCCATCAGAGCCTCACTGGTAGACTCCTATTGTTCATCAACGACGGTGCTATGAAGCACTCCCACGGAGGAGCTGCACGATCGCAGCCCTTGCTGGAAAACAAATCCTCTTCTTTCAGGATAGGGCACTCTCCCTCCTTGGAAGACACCCTCAGCTAATCCTGTCCAGTGTCCAGGGCAGTGCACCAGTGTAACTTACTCTAATCAAAAGCAGGCACCTTAGGCATAGCACCCACGCCCTAAGCTTGAGTCCTTCCCTAACTCCTGGACCGCTCTACTGGCGCACTGTCCTTCCGTCGGGGCGGCAGGTTGTACCTGGCCACCCCAGGCACTTCTTCATCAACAAAAAGGGGAAGAAATTCAAGCTCAGCAGGGCACTGAGACTCAGGTGACTGTGTACCAGAAGCAGGAGCATCCGGGGCGGCCCTTATCTCGGGGGACCGCTTCAAGTAAGGCCTCGTCGCTCTCCTCGTCTGTCTGCGCCCACCTCAGTTGGGCGTCAGAGAAAGGAACGAAACGGGGCACGCGCTCCCCTTCCTGGTCAACAATTCCTTTGAGGGCCCACTGATCATACAGAAGTGGTAGAGGCACCCGTTTGACATGGGATACATGCACCCAGTGATTCCGGCCTTCAAGCTTCACTGCAGTGCGGGTGGCGAGCAGGACAATGAGTGGCCCTTTCCACCTCGGCTCCAGGTAGTTCTTCCGTTGAAAATCTTTCACCATGACATAATTCCCGGGTTGTAGCTGATGCCCGGGCCACTCTGGTACTGGTTGCAGCGTGGCTTGAATCTGTTGGTGGACAGAACGAAGATCTTTAGTCAACTCATACAAATAGTCCACAAGTAGGGGGTACTCTATCTCGGAAAAGCGATTGGGTCTTGGGACGCCCCAGACGTTGGCGGGGCACCCAAAGACCACCTCATACGGGGACAACCCTGTTCTAGAATGCGCTGTCGCTCTGGTAGATAACAAAGCTAAAGGTAGAGCATCGGGCCATCGCAATCCTCTGCTTTCTTGAATCTTCGCTAACTTCAATTTGAGAGTACCATTGTACTTCTCAACCAGGTCTGCTGACTGGGGGTGGTTTGCTGCATGAAACTTCTGTCTGATATGCAAGCCTTTACACCCCAATTCAATGACCTTTGAATTGAAGTGACTTCCGTTGTCACTCCAGAACACACGTGGCAATCCAGCGCGGGAAGAACACTTTTAAGAGTACCTTCGCCGTCGCCATAGCCGTATTCTCCTTAGTGGGATAAGCCTCAATCCATTTACTCAATGCGCAAATCACTACTAGCACATACTTCAAGTTGTTAACTCGTACCATTTCGATGAAATCCATCTGGAGAACCTCGAAAGGGAAGGAAGGAGGTGCAAAATTACCTGCGGGTGTAGGAGTACCTTTCCCAGGATTATGTTTCAGACAAATGATACAATGTTTCACCAAGTGTGTGGCTACCTTAGGGATATTATCATTTTGCCATACTGGGTCCAGTAGCTTACATATTCTTTTGGCACTAATGTGTGCTGGCCCGTGGGCCATAGTAACAACAGGGAGCACATAGGCGTTGGGCAGCAACCACCTCTGCTTCCCAGACAAGTCAGTCCAACACCCATCCTCGTCCAAACGCTCTATCCTCTCCTCCCATTCTGCCAGCTCATATACAGTTGCCTCACTCTGTATTTCCCTGACATTGTCCAATGTATCCTCGAACATTCCATTGTCTGGAACCCACCTAGCGGGACCTGCCACGCACATCTTTTTCATCTTCGATCTAGCCGTGTCCTTAGCTGTCTGATCTGCAAAAGCATTGCCCCTTCCAACATAGTATGTTACTGCTTTGTGAGCGCTACATTTTATTATTGCCAATTTATCAGGAAGTGTCAGTGCTGTCAACAGTCTATGTATCAATGGACCATGCTGGATTCGCAACCCATGCAAGGTCAAGAACCCTCTCTCCGCCCAGAGGCGCCCAAAATTATGGGCCACCCCAAAGGCATACTGGCTGTCGGTGTAGACATTGACAGTCAGTCCCTCACTCAACTCACAAGCCCTAAGGAGCGCAACTAACTCTGCAGCCTGGGCCGATTGATATGGGATGCGGGATGTCTCAACTACAGCGTGTAACTTTGTGATTGCATAAGCTGCAGTAGTAGTGCCATCTGGTAATTTGAAACAAGAGCCATCGACATATAATTCCCCTTGGGGGTCAGATAAGGGAACATCAGTCAGGTCTACCCGTCCCTTCATTTCTTCCTCAGTCCGAAATAAACAATCATGGACATCATTGTCCTTTTCTTCCGAAGGGAGGGGTAGTAAACGTGGCTGGGTTCAGAGTAGCTCATCTTTTAATGGTAATGTGCGGAGCAAACAAGGTCAATTCATATCCAGTGAGACGCGCACTAGTAAGGTGCTGCATCTTTGTCTTGTTCAAAAGCGTCTCCACAGCACGGGGTACCATTACTGTGAGAGCAGTATCAAGGATGAGCCCTGCCGATTGTCTGATAGAAACTGCCACCGCCGCGGCAGCCCTCAGGCAGCTCGGGAGAGCTCTGGCGACGTTATCAAGAATAGCAGAGAAATACGCGCAGGGTCTCTGCTTAACACCGAAACCCAGTGTTAGAACAGAAAGCGCGCAACCGTCTGCCTCATCTACATAAAGCACAAAAGGCTTCTGGTAATCAGGAGTACCAAGCACAGGAGCAGAGCAAAGAACAACTTTCAATTGCCCAAAAGCTTGCTGGCATGCAGATGTCCAAGGCAAAGGTTCATGCACGTCTTTAGTGGTCAGGGAAAGGAGGGGTTTCGTTAGTAAGGAATAGTTAGGGATCCAGTGCCGACAATACAAAGTTATACCTATGAACGCGCGTACCTCGCGTTGGGTCTTAGGAACAGACATATTAGTAATAGCAGCTATGCGTTCAGGTGTTAGTCTGCGACCCTCCTTCGATAGTAGGTGACCTAAATAGGTGACCTCCTGTCGACAATATTGGAATTTCAAAAGTGACACCTTGTGTCCATGGCGTGCCAAATGTAACAACAATTTAACTGTGGCCTCTTTACAACCATCTTCAGTGTCTGAAGCCACCAGGAGGTCGTCAACGTACTGCAACAGCACATTACCAGAGGGAAGGTCTAAAGATTTTCTGTATTGAACCCTGCTACCTTGATGCCTGTTCCAAATATTGAAGATGAAGATTGTGAAGACCATGCCTGTCTCGATGTGACTGAACTTTGCACCAAACCGAGACCCGACACTGTTGATGAGCCTTTGCCCGAATCAGATGAAATCCGTTTTGTAGATGGTTCATGCTTAAGAGACAATGCAGGTTATTTGAGAGCAGAGTTTGCTGTCTTTACTATTTCTGGAGTTGTGGAAGCTGCTTGTTTATAGGGAGTACACTCCGCACAGGTAGCTGAAATCATTGCCTTGACACGTGCATGCCTGGTTTCCGATCAGATCCGAGTCACCATCTACACCGATAGCCAATATGGGTTCGGTGTTGATCATGACTTCGGACAGCTATGGTCACAGAGGGGGTTCTTAACGTCATCAGGATCTCCAATCAGAAATGGGGAATATGTGAGACAATTGTTGGAAGCTTTACAACAACCAAAAGAAATAGCCGTGGTTAAATGGATTGCACATGGGAAGGGAGAGGACTTCGTAACACTTGGGAACAGGTACGCAGACGAAGTTGCACGTTTTTGTACTGAACAAGGGTGCATTTTCAATGGAGAATATACTGGAGAGAGCACAGAAAGAACCAAGCTCAGCATGATGTTAGCCATAGTGGACACTTGGGATGAGTCCAATCGTCTGCAGGGAGAAATGTCAGATCAGGAAGGAGCTGGATGGATTCTAGCAGGTTGTGAAAAAAGAGATGATGGCATTTGGGTTTCAGCTGATGGTCGAGCAGTATTGCCGGATTGTTTACTGAGCCCTATGGCAAGGCAGATTCATGGAGCGGTTCATATTGGGAGAGATGCCATGATGCCAGTGTTCAGACAGTCGTGGTTCAATCCACGGTTCCGTGCGTTTGCCGAAGCAGTGTGTCACAGATGTGTTAGGTGTCAACAGATGAATGCTGGAAAGAAAACTGTGGTTGCACTGAGTCACATTGGAAGGTCTGGGGGTCCCTTTCACAGGATCCAACTCAATTTTATCGAGATGCCTAGGTGCAATGGATTGAGATACATTCTGGTAGTAGTGTGTGTTTTCTCACGGTGGGAGGAAGCATATCCCACAAGAAGCTGTGATAGTCTCACAGTAGCAAAGCTGTTACTTAGAGAGTTGATACTGCGTTTCGGATTTCCAACTTCATTGGCGTAGGATAGAGGAACGCACTTCCACAGTGAGATTATGAAGCTGCTGTGTGCTGCCTTGCAAGTTGATCAGAGATTGCATTTAGCTACAGACCAGAGGCGTCAGGCCTTGTGGAGCAAATCAATGGGACTCTCAAAATGTGGATGGCGAAGGTCTGTTCGTCCACATCTCTGAAATGGCCTGATGCATTACCTTTGGTGTTGATGAGTGTGCGTAGCATCCCCAATAGGAGATCAGGACTCTTGCCCCACGAAATCCTAGTGGGGAGTGCGATGTGCTTGCCAGCAGTGCCGTCTATAGCTTTGATAAACATCACAGATGATTTAATCCTTAATTATTGCAAAGGAATGGGTGACGTGGTCAGTTCTGTGTCTCACAAGGTTGAAGTTGCGACTGCACCAACTTCGAAGGACCTCTGCCACGGCCTGTGTCCAGGCGACTGGATACTTGTTCGAAAGCATGTGAGGAAGAACTGTCTTGATGCTCGCTGGAGAGGTCCATACCAAGTGATTTTGGTGACGAATACGGCTGTGAAGTGTGGAGGTTTGCCAAGCTGGATCCACGCGTCCCACACCCGCAGAGTTTCAGGATCCTCAGAAGAAACAGCTTCTCTCCCTGAAGGAAATCCAGCCGTGGCTGGGAGGCCACCAGAGAGGACAAGTCAAGCTTTGGGGGTTACTGACGAGGCTGGTTACCCACCAGAGCAAGCTGAGGGGGGGTCACACTACACAAGGCCCAGGTGCTGACTCTTAGGAAGACTGTAACATTGCGAGTGGTACAGAGTCGAACTCAGCTGAAGGAACTGGTGTGGAAAGTGATCGGGTGCAGAGAAGGAGAGCAGAATTTTTGAGGGAATCGTGGCCTGTGAGACAGAAGAGGCAGAACTTGAGGCTTTCTCTGGAGAGAGACCTTGCCCCTGTATCTGAAACGTCTGAATCAGAGCTAAGTGACACAGAACAAGCACAAGAGGGTTTGAGGAGATCGAGAAGAGTAAGAATACCCTGCCAGAGGTACGCTGCTCCAGAGTGGACTTATCTGATCACAGATGCCGGGAACAGTGGGGACCGGGAGACGGAGGTCTTCACGACTGACCAGCAGAGTGCCAGAACTGACTATTGAAATTGAACTATTAGTCCCTGGAATAGAAGCCAATGGAGTGTTGACAGTGACTGCACCAAATCCTCCAATATTGAGTGGTGTGAGGGTTTTGATTCTGCAAGATCTGTCTTTTCCAACCTTTCGATATCAGCCACTGGTGCTCAGGAGATTGCAGCAGTTCGTCTTGAGATTCTACAGCGTGTCATTGATGAAATTGGCTCTGAACTTGTGAGAGACTGTTGCTTGAACTGTGAACTGTAGATAAAACGCTTGCTTTAAAGAAGATAACCTAGCCCCGTGTGGAAGAAGAATAAAATTAGGGATTTCCCGTAGAAGAAGAAAGAGGGCTAAGGAAGTCTTTTGAAGTTGTGTAAATAATTGTACAACGAACTGTGAAATTGGTTTCCAGGACTCCAATGAGCTGTGCATGAATATTGTTGAACAGCAATAAGAGGCAGAGACAGAGACTTTGCGTTGATCCTCTTGCTGTGCTGAACCAAACTCATTTAGAAATGGAGTCTGGAAATTCGAACTGTAGGTCAAAATGTATAATAGGTACACTTATAGTAGGAGTGATAGTAGTGATAGCAGTAGTTATTATTGTATCATTGAAAACTTCACATGAAGCGGAAGTTGATGGGGTGGCAACAAAAGGAACATCCACACCTAGCACTTCTAGCACAAAAGAGGGTACATTAGGAGCGGATAAAGCTATGCTAGATCAAACTAGTCGCATGTTGCATATAGATTTGTCTAAAGGTGATTATACGTTGAATGCCTATGCCAAGTTGTTGTATGAGTATGTAAACACGATGGATGTGAGAGATTGTTATGTGTGTATGTGTTATGTTATGTTAATAAATTTGTTAAGCGCACGATTACCCGAGGGTGTCTTGGCGCTGGCCCGTGGACAGTGCCAGTTTCTGTGAAGATAAAGATGACTATTTATCAAATAGCCATGTTTTCAAGGCCTTCCTGAATGCAAGTAGAGTTGGAAGGGATCTGATGGCAAAGGGGAGTTCGTTCCAAAGTTTGGGGGCAGCTGCCCTAAAACTACTGCCACCCCATGTGGCTTTAAAAACTCTCGGAGTTGCTAGAAGTTTAGCTCCTTCGGAGCGTAGATGCCTTTTTGGAATATACCAATAGAACAGGCGCCTTAAAAAAATGGGGCCCGTGTTCTGGAGTGCTTTGTAGGTAATGCAGAGAGATTTAAAAATAATGCGATTCTGTGGGGATTCTGCACATATACAGAACTATGCGCAGGAAAACAGGACCTCGGTGTATAGTGGTGTACCAACTATCCACCTTAGTGCCCAAAATCCCAATTCGACTAGCTATAGTGTCTCATTCATTCTCCGTACTACAGCGAAGCTACCAATGATTAGACATCCCAGAACACGGACTCTTTCAGGAATCGCGGGAGCAAGAACACTCTTTCATTACTCAGTCATACTTGTCCACAATGTGCGTATTAAGAGACACAGTATAGTTTAAAATGTTTATTTCAACTATCGTGCTCTTAGGCACAGTACACGTGCCAGTACTAGCAGCATAATGCATAAAGACAAAACAGTAAGCATTGTTACAATTCCATAGAATAGAAACGGGGACAGCATTTTATAAAGACAGTGGATGAAGGACTATAATGCCTTGCCACCCTCCCTGTGCTAGTAACTATGTAACACTGAGGTGTGGCTAGGTCAAAACTCGCGCAATACCATTATAGTAATCAAAAGTACAAATAATATCCAAGAAGCGCTCAAGGGAACAGTAAGGAAACGGCCACCCACGTGTCCAAAAATCCTTTGTGACCACTGGTACACAAAGGGCAAATCACAAAACAAAATCCCGTTCCCGAGCAAAAAACAAACTTGTATCATCAAAGAATCAGTTCAAAACAAATATCAGTCCAAATCTTGTATGATATGGTTCTTCTTTATTTTCTTTGTTCGGAGCCATAAGTTAGTTACAAGAGGCTCATGGCAACAAATAGAAGTAGCTGGTATAGCCAAAATGTACCCAACACGTGTTTCAGCCTATATTATTGAGACTGTTAGTTATCATCCTAGGATGATGTTTTGGGTTTTTATGTGATTTTGTGTCCTTTAGACATTTGCTCATAAATCTGACTGTATTTCTTGGAATACAGGTCCGATTAAGGCAATACCCGTTCATTTCTAATACCTGTGGCACAGATATTTCTATAGATATGGCTTTCCTCCCCAGCCTGTATATTTATAAGTGCAAGGGAATTGTCACTGCCGGTCTTAGCCTGAATGGGCTTTTAGTATTTTTCGTCCAATTTTCTTTTCTCCTTCTCCTCTCTGTAGATCTATATTATATGTGACTGATTATATGTTCTGCCTGGAATTCGGCGGAACTGTCCTAGAATTTACGTTTGGTGAGTCACTTGGAGCACTGCACGCACTGGGTGTTTGTTCCTTCACCTATAATCACCCTTTTGCTGTTTGAGCATGTGCACAATAATCTGGTTGGATACTCTCTGTTTGATAAAATTATTGGATCCTTAGAGGCACTTTTCTTCTAAATTTAAATCTTTTTTCTTTAGTTTCTCTGTGGTCTTTGTATTTCTTAAGGTCCTTTTTCTTCACTGTATGGATTTCTTAGTGGTTCTCTTTTCTATTTTTCTGAAATTCCTTTATGGACTTTATCTGTGCTAGACATTTCCAACGTTTAGTTGATTGCCATTTAAGTAATGACGTTATGTGGACAAACTACACTGAATACCATCTTAGTGTATGTTTCTTATTGTTGTTATTGTAGCCCTGAGGAAGTCGATGGGCGATATTCCCAAGACGAAACACGTGTTGGCTACATTTTGGCTATACCAGCTACTTCTATTTGTTGCCATGAGCCTCTTGTAACTAACTTATGGCTCCGAACAAAGAAAATAAAGAAGAACCATATCATACAAGATTTGGACTGATATTTGTTTTGAACTGATTCTTTGATGATACAAGTTTGTTTTTTGCTCGGGAACGGGATTTTGTTTTGTGGTGTGCTAGTAACTAGTTTATTATAAAAATAGAAGACCTTTGGGCTTTGTCAGGGGGACCCCCATACCTCAAGAACTAGATGCAAGGTTTACATCATCGGACAAGCACAGCTCTTCTCCCTGGAAAGGTTTTCTCCAAGTGTCTCCAACAGGAGATCACAACATTAAAAGCACACGAATTTCTCCAGTGCAGCTGTATTTCATGTTATGTCTAAGTGCGAGGGGCCGACCAGAACAGCAACAACAAGGGACGTTGTTTTTCGACCTTGTACATTGTGTGCAGACGAAAACCACAGAGAACATCAGAAAAGGTGAAAGTCAGAAATGCAGACAGTTCTAATGTGAACGGTCACAAGCAGAGTTTGGAAAAACAAAGTCACGGAGTAACGTGTGCAAAGGAGGCATCATGGCAGCTAGGCCTAAGCTAACTTAGCAATGTCGACCATGAGGCCACAATCCACACTACACCCTCCCCTGGTCAGTCCATCGGACAAGACATAGGACGAAAGCAGATTTCAAATAGATGGAGCAGAAAGCAAACGTCTGTACGTGGGACAAGTTGTTTGGAAGAAAAAAGTGGAAATAGGGAAGAAGGAAGAAAAAAAAAATGATCACTCAAAGAGGATAAAAAAATATCCGGATATGCAGTTTATTGAGAGTCACAAAACTAATCCATCAGAGTGTATGCGCAAAAGACTGCAACACCTTCCAAAAAGACATCATTGTCATCGTCTGAAAAAAGAGATGCCATCCAGTTCAACAAACCGATACTGCATTCATGTTCCTCACAAAAGGGAGCAGTGATCAGCATTGCGGGACAACTTGCGTGATATTCAATATAACTTTGTTGTAGGAGATTCTGAGCAGCCGCCCAGATATCCCATTGTGCCAAGACTCCAAGTGCAGCCGCACGCGCCATTAATCCGTTACCCGAACATTCCCGTTCATGGGCCATTAAGTGGCCCATCAACTGTTCGAAATCCGGGTCAGAGCAAGACGTATTGGAGAGGCAAACATCCACGGACCAAGAGAACGGACAACGTAAGCAGGACATCACAGGTTGCACGCAAGTGAAATACGCAAAGCGAAAAGATAGTCCATAAGCCATGCTGAGTGTCGCCAGCGGCAGGACGCCAAAGCTGTCAATCATGCGGTCACGGAGCATCCGCAGTCGCCCTGGGTTGTGTAGGCCCACAAGAGGTGCAGCCATTGCGCAACAGACAAAGTAAAAGCAATACTCCAGCAGCTAAGGCTAGGATCAATGGGAAGGCACCAAAGACGCTGGAAAAAATAGAATGAATAAAAGCCGGTATTACACCAAATATAGTCTGAAAGGACGTCAAAAGGCCAGAGCCCACAACTTTAAAAAAGTGTACAAGGCCGTTGGTATTAGATGCATTAAATATACGGTGAATCAGTTCACCGAAATGTTGGGGGAGGTTAGTGTTCAAAAGGGCCTGTATTTCACTGTGGGTGCTGGCCACCTGGAGGACGAAGGTCTCCCGTGCGGAAGTTAGCATAACCTCCTGGTTTAATAATAGCGCCTTTATTCTGCTCAATTTATTGAAATCCGCTTTCAAAGTCGGTATGTAAGGCCAAATGGAACTATCTAACTTCCCACGCGGGGGTGGAAAAAGCACATTTTTGCAGCACACTACGCGTTGCGAAACTGTTACAATGTAGGGTATGCCAGCCTGCAACCCACAGCAATCCTGATTATTTAAAAGCAGATAGCTACCATTAGCAAGCATAGTGAAAGTAGGTGATATAACCGGAACAGGAATGCCCTTTAAAACACATGCAAGATTCGGGGCAGAAACATTACAAGCCCCGTGCAATTTAATGTTTTTACAAACAAGGGAATGACCCACTGTAGAATTGCAAGACTCTCCTGTGAGAAATACCTCCTTGTCATCCCTAAGGCATCTGTATGTGAAAGGTAGGGACCAAAGTTCATGCAAAAGGCACTGCCCAAAGGCTCAAAACGGCCAACAGGATAATGTTTCATGCATGAACTGAATTCAAATAAAGAAAAAGGCAAAGTGATAACCCCGTGTACTAGCCACACTGCAGAGTCAGTCTCCGCCACCGAGAATGGTAAAGGATCTATTTTTTCGATATGTAGAAGAGTGTATGTTGCATCTTTCATGGACATGAATTGCTGTTTCTCAGTTAAATTAAACGTAAAGAACAAGGCAGATGTGTTTAAAAAATGCCATGGAACCTTCCCCTTTTTCAGTGTCTGCAAAGTCCATGCAAACTGCATTACTGAACGCAATTGATACTGACCATGATATAACACAGACACATCATCATGTACAATATCAACAACAGATGAAACAATATTCTCTAATGTGTAAATGCGGGAAGACAGGGTGTTAATACTTTTGTCGACAACAGCAAGCACTTTTTCTAGATTCGCTTGATCTATATCCCGTAAACAGGAAGCAGTTTCTATTTGTGAAAGCTTCCAGATTTCATTGTAAGTCGCATAAACAAATCTTTTAGGTCTTGGACCTCTAGGTCCTAGAACAAAGTCGGCCAGATCGATGTTGCCAGATAGCAGTGTTAAATGTTGTTTAACGGAATCTAAGGTAGAGTGCTGCAACCACTGTTTACATAATTTACCAACTGAATATGTTGTAATTGAACGTGAATCAGAAAAACGTGGAACCGGTCTATCCTGTTTGTAACCAGGAGCAGAGTTATGAAAACGCAGTTGGCAGACATTAGAAGCTATGGGCCACACCAACCATGCTGAGCGATCAAGTGTAGAGACATTAAACGAGTTATTTTGAAACAAAGCTTGCAATCTATCAAGGGGAAAATTTAAATGCAAGCTCCTGTTCGGCCAGGAAGACAATGCAGGAGTGGAAGGTGCATTTAATTGTTTGGAAGTCGCCAAACCAAAACAAGTTGTTTGATATATAGTACTATTTAAAAATAATATTTGGGTGGGGATAAGGCAAGCGCAGTGCAAGGCTTCTGTACCGCGTACCTGCCAAGATTTAGTGCCCCAAATAGATTTCAAGTCAATGGTGTTTTTCCAGTGCGCATAGCCACCAACAGCTAATGCGTCCATAAAGGAACTGGAATATAGCAATTTGGTGTGGGTCAGCATCACCTTTGGATTTGAAGAAATGTTCAATTTAAAATAATAGGACCCTGTGTTTGATCTGTCAAAGTCTGTAAAGTAAGTACATTTATTTATCAGTGTTTGGGAGCTACCTTGCAGAGGGGTCGGGCAATGTTCCCACTGGGTATAATTGAAACTACCTCGAAGTGTACTTGGTTTATGCAGAAAATGGTTACCGTAATGCTGGTAACAATACAAATCGGCATAATTAGCAGAATTTAAGTACAAATCCTCAGCATTAAAAGCAGCATAATACTTCAAATTAGAAAATAACGATTCAATTGCATGCACGTCCCAATCATCTGAATTAATATTCCTTTTTACCACATCACCCATGGAAACACGAAGCACATTTGGGACATTAATAATTTCTGTCGGTCTATGTATTTGGAAATTGACTGCATCCCATACGATGCCATCTGCAACTGGAAAGGCGGAAATGTTCACAAAGGTGTGGTCACGCTTCATGATGTGTGAAGAAGAATGCGGAGCCAAAGTTCCAGCCACATAGTTCACCGCAGAGCGTTCTGGCAAGTAGTGACCATTGATGAGCAAGAAAAAAACTGTCACTAAGCCAATGGACATGAACAGGAAAATCAGCAATAGCTCCAACCAGATGTATGTCCACGGAGGGACCAAAAAATTGTCTCTGAACCAGGATACAAAAATACTGAATTTGGTGGGGACAATTGATGAGGTGGAAGACGAATCAAAGGAAAAACAGGACGGGTTCAGTGGTGTTGTAGGCAAATGAGCCACTGACTCACTTGCGGTGTAAGTATACTCAGTTTCCTCGTTGCAGGAGGAAGCCGGGAGGTTGAGCAGGCGATCTGGCAAAGCGACCATCCCAATGGCAACATCGGCACATGTGGAGACTGGAGGGCCATGAACGGGATGTCTGGAAATTTCTGGACATGATACCGCAGGTGTTACATTGTTCAGAATCGGCCAGATGTTGTAACTTGACATTGTCCACTGAGATGTATCTGTTGTCTCTGCGACCAGGAAGTGGTGGTAAGATGACTGTACGAGTACCCTTCAAGCCAAGAACCGGAACCGGTGCACGATAAGAGGGGCCAAATTCTTTTTTGTTCTCCAACTTCTCTCGGACCAGATCTCCAATCTTTGGAAGCCAGCCAGCAACCGGAATCTGCAGCGCTGCGTCTGTGGCTGAGGGTAAGTGTTCGCTTGCAAGTCTGTCATGGGTCTCTTGTAAGTCCTGTAACATAGTAGAATGATTATCTACATCAAAGATTGTGGCAGTCGCCGCCATGTCTAGACCATCAAGGTCTGGCACAAACATCTGTATGCCAAAGAGCATTTCGTATGGGGTCCGCCCACCCAGAGATTTTCTAGGGAGATTATTAAGTGCACGTTGCACACCATACAAGTGGGCCAGCCAGTTCCTGCCAGTACCTAAGACTCTAGCTGTCAAGGATTGCTTTAAGTCACGGTTCATTCGCTCCACAATTGAGTTGCCCTCAGGCCTGTATGGAGACGAAAATTGCACCAGCACCCCCATAGACCTCATCGCGTCCTTGTACGCCTTAGAGGCGAACGCTGGACCTTGGTCGGAATGGAAATGCAGAGCTGTGTTTGTGGCGGACGTGTAACCGTAGAGGGCTTAATTTGCTGACAGATATCACACGAAAGGACATAATTACGGGTCTATTTGTATAAACCACGCCACCAATAACGCTGCTGCAAGAGTGAAACAGTTGCAGACACGCCAGCATGGGCTGAAGCCAAGCCTTCGTGTGCGGCTGTTATCAACGAATTTCTGCAGTCCGCGTTGGGAACCAGCCGATCACCAACGTCCGGAATTCTTACGTAAGGTACCTGGTCGGGACTTAAGTGATAAGAGTACTTGGAAGGGAAACCCTGTGGGTAATTAGAACCCTCCTTAGTTGCAGCAATAGCTGCCAAAATCTCATTATCTATTTTTGTCATGGATCTTGTAACGGCTGCTACTGAGCACGTGGCTACTGCTGATTTGGCAGCTTCGTCCGCCAAACTGTTACCGACAGCGTGTGCGCCCACACGCTGGTGGCCAAGATTGTGAATCACCTGTGTGAGAGGCAGACGTTGTTTAAGATCTGCTACTCGAACCCAAAGCATTTTATGCTTAATTGCGCTGCCTTTAGAATCTCTATAGTCGTTCTGAGACCAAAAGAATAAGTTGTCATTAAAAGACTGAACACAGTAGTAAGAATCGCATACAATAAGTGTAGTCACATCCGGGTCTGCAAACTCAAGTGCGAGCACCAAAGCACGCAGCTCGGCCAATTGTGCGGTACTGTCTCCCAGTGCCTGCATGTGCACAACACTCGATTTAAACTCACCGTTCACCATGGTACCTGCCACAATAGCACATGCTGCTGAGTATGCATGCTTAGAACCCATGGCCGGTTGCGCCGAACCATCGGTGTAAATGATACATTTGTACTCCTCAAGCGGCAGCAAAGACAGAGGAGGAGGATGAACAAATTCATACTGCAAGAACTCCTGTGTCTGAAGAGAGGAATCAAAGATAAAGTTGACATCCGGAGACGTCAAAGAAGTAGCCCATTGTATCCAACGGGGGTGCAAAGCATTAGAGTTTGGTACACTTGCCTTTCTCACTGCCTCTAGGGCAGGATAGGGTGTGACAACCAAGATGCGTTTTCCCTGTGTCAGTGCCAGTGCGCGCTCTTTAAGAATCGCCATTTGCACTGCAGTCAAAACTTTCTCCACAGTTGAAAAGCGCAACTCGGCAGAAGTGTAAAGATGCGACTTGTAGGCAATAGGTACTGTGTCACCTTCGTTAAACGTCAAGTACGTGAAACCCACTGCCCCTGGCACAATTCTAATCACCAGGTTCGTGTGGTTATCACGAGTCAAGTAGATCAGACTGCAAAGATTGCAGAATAAGCGAATGTTCCGGAAGCCAGCATGACTTGGAAAAGGTAGGTTGTATCAAGGCATAGAGAGGCTTGATACGCTGGGCATATTCGGGAATGTAAGAACGCCCAAAATTCAAAAATCCCAGTAAAGACTGAAGTTTTTTCAGGGTCGTCGGAGGGCGCAGAAGTGCGCACTTCTCCAGGAAGTGGGGAGCTAAGCCCCTACCTTCATTGTTGAGCTCATAGCCCAAAAACAACACAGTGTATTCTGCGATTTGAGATTTGGCAAAATTAAATTTGTAACCTAAGACCGCGAACTCGAGAATAATGCGGTCTACTCAGGAAAGATGCGGCCATAGTTCGTCGTCTGTCAGATATATATCATCCACGTACGAATAAGCATCTGGGTCTATGCTGTCCAACAAAGAGACAACACGAGCGGCGAAGACCCCGGGCTGTTTTGTAGCCCATTGGCAAACACCGGAATTTTATTTGTTTTCCACCGGAAGTAAAGGCGGTCCATTGACTGCAGTCAGGGGACAAATTCTGAGTGTAAAACCCATTGGAAAGGTCAAGTGTCGTTTTATATTTTTACGAACAAGACAGTCTACAAGTGCAGAACTATGGGTATTCTGTACCGCAAAGGTTCGACAATGCGAGTTCAAATGCCGGTAGTCTAAAACCAAGCGGTAAGACCCATCGGGTTTAGAAACCGCGAAAAGGGGTGACACGCATGTTTCAATTACTCCTTGATATTCTAACTGTGTCAGAATGTCGGATACGAAACCCTTAGCTTCCCGCCGGAGGGGATATTGGGGTTGAGGCTGTGGCATAGACCGCAATGGTATATCATGGGGGGGAGAATCCTCATCCCAGCCCATGTGATTACGGTACAGTGCCGGGGCCTGGGCCACAGCCCATTCAGCTGCTAAAGCCTCCGCTCTGTCCTTGGGGACATGACGCGAAAAGCTCGGAAGGATTACTTCCTCCCCTCTAGGAGCAGCAAGAACAAATGGGGGTGGCCAATCTGCCTCTGCCAATAAAATGTCGTAAGAAGAGGTCAGATTTTCCCAAAAGATCCCTTTAATAACACGCTCAATGTCACCTTCAATTTGAAGGACAATATTAAATAGTCTGTCAGGGGGTGCCACTCGCGTGTCAGCTGTCTCGACAGTAATGAAAGTGTCAGTTGCTGTCGCCTCCACATGAGGACGTAGTGCCTCCTGCACTATGGTAACTTCCGCGGCGCTGTCTAGCAGCGTCACTGCCCACGTCCAATTCAGGAGTCTCGTTCTCACCGTCTGTGGCATATCTCGCTGTTAAAGCTACAACTTTTTTCTTCTGAAACTGTGGGCGAGAACGTGGAAATTCTTCTTGTTTCCCTCTGCCAGGTTGTCGAGGTTGGTCTCGTCCCTGTGGGATGTCACGACCCCTGCCTCTTTCCTGGTGATCTCCTCCACCAGCCTGTGAGGTCGATGGTGCCTGTCAGTGCCTGTCAGGGTCGTCGGAGGGCGCAGAAGTGCGCACTTCTCCAGGAAGTGGGGAGCTAAGCCCCTACCTTCATTGTTGAGCTCATAGCCCAAAAACAACACAGTGTATTCTGCGATTTGAGATTTGGCAAAATTAAATTTGTAACCTAAGACCGCGAACTCGAGAATAATGCGGTCTACTCGGGAAAGATGCGGCCATAGTTCGTCGTCTGTCAGATATATATCATCCACGTACGAATAAGCATCTGGGTCTATGCTGTCCAACAAAGAGACAACACGAGCGGCGAAGACCCCCGGGCTGTTTTGTAGCCCATTGGCAAACACCGGAATTTTATTTGTTTTCCACCGGAAGTAAAGGCGGTCCATTGACTGCAGTCAGGGGACAAATTCTGAGTGTAAAACCCATTGGAAAGGTCAAGTGTCGTTTTATATTTTTTACGAACAAGACAGTCTACAAGTGCAGAACTATGGGTATTCTGTACCGCAAAGGTTCGACAATGCGAGTTCAAATGCCGGTAGTCTAAAACCAAGCGGTAAGACCCATCGGGTTTAGAAACCGCGAAAAGGGGTGACACGCATGTTTCAATTACTCCTTGATATTCTAACTGTGTCAGAATGTCGGATACGGAACCCTTAGCTTCCCGCCGGAGGGGATATTGGGGTTGAGGCTGTGGCATAGACCGCAATGGTATATCATGGGGGGGAGAATCCTCATCCCAGCCCACGTGATTACGGTACAGTGCCGGGGCCTGGGCCACAGCCCATTCAGCTGCTAAAGCCTCCGCTCTGTCCTTGGGGACATGACGCGAAAAGCTCGGAAGGATTACTTCCTCCCCTCTAGGAGCAGCAAGAACAAATGGGGGTGGCCAATCTGCCTCTGCCAATAAAATGTCGTAAGAAGAGGTCAGATTTTCCCAAAAGATCCCTTTAATAACACGCTCAATGTCACCTTCAATTTGAAGGACAATATTAAATAGTCTGTCAGGGGGTGCCACTCGCGTGTCAGCTGTCTCGACAGTAATGAAAGTGTCAGTTGCTGTCGCCTCCACATGAAGACGTAGTGCCTCCTGCACTATGGTAACTTCCGCGGCGCTGTCTAGCAGCGTCACTGCCCACGTCCAATTCAGGAGTCTCGTTCTCACCGTCTGTGGCATATCTCGCTGTTAAAGCTACAACTTTTTTCTTCTGAAACTGTGGGCGAGAACGTGGAAATTCTTCTTGTTTCCCTCTGCCAGGTTGTCGAGGTTGGTCTCGTCCCTGTGGGGCGTCACGACCCCTGCCTCTTTCCTGGTGATCTCCTCCACCAGCCTGTGAGGTCGATGGTGCCTGTGAAGAACGAGGAGAACGCTGGTCAGGGACCTGAAATCTATCAGGAGACTTAATTCTCGCTCGTCGCGCAAATCATAAGTGCGTTCAGAAGATACGGAAACCGGTGACGCAGCACGCGACCCTTGTTTGGGTTGTTGCTTTCCCTGTTTCTTTAACTTCCAGTTCTTTTTAGAAAAGAATGGTTTCTCGTCTTTACCAGACTGAGATGGTGGTTGTGATTGTGGTTGAGTTTGCGTTTTAGCAAAAGGTTTAACTCCCAAACTATTGCGGCCAATGGTTTTATAAGCCTGTGCAATAATTTTCGGTAATTCGCAAGGCTTGTCCAGTTCTGGGACTAAAGCCAAAGCATTAGCGACTTGAAAGTTAACTGCATCACCCTTGACATTCGCAAGGATTAGATCAGCCACTACATCGAACTCTCCCACCAGTCTCATCTCCAATTCCACAGCCGCTTCAGGGCCATGTTCGTCTTGTACATGCTTAATTACGGTGGGGAGGACCGTCATGGATGGAGTGCCGAAACACTTTGCATACACTGCCGCAAATACCTTACCCCAGTTGTTGCATTCTGTCAACTCGGGAACTAAGTCTTTTGGCAAACTTATAGTCAAAATCCTGTGTTTTTCCACAGGAGAGGTATTCGGAAACACCGCCTCCTTATTCTGTGGGCGTTTGCCCATCACCGAATTTACCATGACGGGACTTATAGTCACAATGCCAAGTCCAGCTGGATGCGCCGCAACTCCAGGAGGGGCCATCTGGATGTTGCTTGTGACGTATTGTACTAAAGCTCTGTGCACACGGATCAAAGACGTATGCAGCACGCGCAGTTCATCTACTGGAACCGCTAAATAACGTGGATGCCAAAACAGGCCAAGCGGCCCCATCTATCAATAAAGGGCCTAAATGAATCGGGGTGACCGGGTGTGGGAGGGCGCCATTCAACCAAACAGGTGTTGCCATGCCGTGAGCAGTACTTCAAGAGCCTGATAAGGCCGATAAACATTAGGAAGGGCGGTGGGAGCGAAAACGTGGAACAAATTGTCAGCTCCTTCCACCGCCGGAAAAGTGACCCATGAGTAAAACACCTCAAAGTGGTAAGCCGGATCAGGTTGGACCACAAAGATGAGGGCGACAACCGCGTCGGGCACTCCATAGGCCGTTAAATGAGCACGGAGCGCGGCGCGGCTATGTGCCGGGATATTTACATTCACAGCCATCAAGACTAAGAATGTGGAACAACCTAATGCGTGGCAGCGCAATATAGGGTTAACAGTAAAGAGAATACCTTTTAATATCTTCAAGCTTGAAAGAACCTATAAAAACATCAATATAGGAGTATACACCCTCACATCTGTTTCCGGAAACATAAGTGAAGGGAATTGTGGACAAGCACAAGCACTACTCAAGCGTCTCGCAGATAAGAAGCCCACCACGTTGGTCGCGCCATGTTGCGGGGATTCTGCACATATACAGAACTATGCGCAGGAAAACAGGACCTCGGTGTATAGTGGTGTACCAACCATCCACCTTGGTGCCCAAAATCCCAATCCGACTAGCTATAGTGTCTCATTCGTTCTCCGTACTACAGCGAAGCTACCAATGATTAGACATCCTAGAACACGGACTCTTTCAGGAATCGCGGGAGCAAGAACACTCTTTCATTACTCATTCATACTTGTCCACAACGTGCGTATTAAGAGACACATGATAGTTTAAAATGTTTATTTCAACTATCGTGCTCTAAGGCACAGTACACGTGCCAGTACTAGCAGCATAATGCATAAAGACAAAACAGTAAGCATTGTTACAATTCCATAGAATACAAACGGGGACAGCATTTTATAAAGACAGTGGATGAAGGACTATAATGCCTTGCCACACTCCCCGTGCTAGTAACTAGTTTATTATAAAAATAGAAGACCTCTGGGCTTTGTCAGGGGGACCCCCATACCTCAAGAACTAGATGCAAGGTTTACATCATCAGACAAGCACAGCTCTTCTCCCTGGAAAGGTTTTTCTCCAAGTGTCTCCAACAGGGAGATCACAACATTAAAAGCACACGAATTTCTCCAGTGCAGCTGTATTTCATGTTATGTCTAAGTGCGAGGGGCCGACCAGAACAGCAACAACAAGGGACGTTGTTTTTTGACCTTGTACATTGTGTGCAGACGAAAACCACAGAGAACATCAGAAAAGGTGAAAGGCAGAAATGCAGACAGTTCTAATGTGAACGGTCACAAGCAGAGTCTGGAAAAACAAAGTCACGGAGTAACGTGTGCAAAGGAGGCATCATGGCAGCTAGGCCTGAGCTAACTTAGCAATGTCGACCATGAGGCCACAATCCACACTACATATGCAGTTACCTGTGTCGGTGGAGGAGGGGATTAGTCATCAACACATGCCTCTGACATATGGTATTACATGTAGTTTATTGCTTAGTATGTTTTACAGTAAGGGTCACTATGAATATTACTTCTCCAACTATGACGTGGTGCTTTCAGAAGTTTCAGCTTACAAGCACCTGAATAAGTATGATTATTACAAGCAGGAAAAGAGGATGGGGAAGTATCTCGTACCTACCGTTACATTAGATACAGCTTATGCTCATCGCCATAATTTGACATGTATGCTAACTGACGTAGAGAAGAAGTTTAGAGATCAGGTAGAGGATAGACATAGGCAGTTAACAGTTAAGCTTAACAGTAGAGGAGGTAAATTTGAGTGGATGAAAGAAGAGTTAGTACATAAGGCGAAGGGGAGTTATGGTCCAATAGCTTTAGATTTTGAACAGCGAGGAAAACGTTGCATTAGACAGGTACAGACCTATTAGGAAAAGATCTTTGTTGGACAGAGTATGTGTGATCACATTTTTACAATTGAAGCCACTGCAAAGAAGTTTTTGCAAGAAGCGGTGCAAGTGGTACCAAATGTGTATTTTGTGTATGGGAAGAATGCGTATGTGTGATTGTCACTGAATTGGTATGGCACATCTTATGCGGCTGTTCTGTTTCCTAACATATACCACGTTGAAGACTTGGGACAGTTGGAAGGTGGACTACACCATAGAGAGAAGCGAGGTACAAGTGCAGGAGAGATTGTTGGAGATGGATTTGGAGCAATGATACCGAGTTTGGGAGTGGTTTTGAATGACATAAAGATTAGAAGGTTGTCAACTATTGTGGATAAGTTGTCAGCGAAAACAGCTCAGTCTTTGTTGCTTGCGGATGGAGAGATGGTATCGATAAGAGCTATGGTGATGCAGCACCGTCTTGCATTAGATCTGTTGTTGGCAAAAGAGGGCAGAGTCTGTAAAATGTTGAGGGTTCAGCAGTGTTGTACTTATATCCCAGACCATATCAAGGATCTGAGGAGATATATAAGTAACATCACTGAGATTCACCATGAGGTACATGACTTGGCAACAGAAGGAGTTTGGGACAAGGTTGGGAAGTGGTTTGGTAAGATTGGAAGTTGGTTCGCCAACCTTGGTAAGGGAATTCTTGGTTACATTCTGAGGCCCATCATCATAGTAGTGGTTTGTGTGATTCTCCTGATTGGAGTGGTAAGAGCTTATAAATGGCATAAGTCAAGACAGGCTGAGAGATCTCTTAAAGTGCGAGAGAGGAGAATTGAGAGACTGCAGGACAGTCACTATGAGAATCTCAAAAGCTTAGAAAGGTTCCGACAGGGAAGACTAGCTACAGCTTCTGTTTAGGTTTAGGTTTAGTGATTGTGATTGATTGTGATGACACTTGTCTTCAGAGGGGGGACTGACAGAGTGTGATTGTGCTCTTCCATTTGTAGGAGTGCATCATAATCACGATAGTTTGCATCTGCATTTATTCTTTGTCGTGTTAACACTTGGTTACTAGAATGTGAAATGTAATAACGTGTAAAAGTGAAGTGATAGAAGATATTTCGTATAATGTGAAAAAATTAGCACTGTACTTGCGTTCTAAATGATGAAAATTATAATGTTCGTTTATAACTGTCTGATGAAAGCTAATTCACCAAAATGTAATGCATTGATTTAAATGTGCACAAGGGTAATGTTCGTGTATATGCGTGTTTAACGAAGTTCCATGGTGATTCTTATGTTAGCCGATTTTCAGTAGGCCTCATGTATATTTCCCTGGTTCTCATAGAATGGGTTGTTCATAATGTTCATGTGTATGTGGAACCTTTTTCTTTCTCACGTTTCTGTTGCAGGTGGAGAAACTCATCTTTGTTAGGTAGAATAACGCTTTTGTTTTAGAAGTTAGGCTTAGGGAGGAGAGGAGAGGATACATTTGAACAAGTAGTGCTGATAATGTGAAACGGTGTTCTTTCTCACTGGAGAAGGCCTGGGAGTCAAGGTCATCGAGCCCAAGGCTGGGAGTATCGAAACTAAATGGAAAATCACCTACGAGGAGGTGTCCAGCTGAATGAGGCGATCGGATGATGTGAAATGGGTGTGTCCTAGGATTTTGGTGTTGTAATTAGGGACAGTGCCCGGGGGTTGAGTTACGAGAGGAGAGGAGATCGATGGAGAGAGAAGGAGCAATTTAGAACGAGCTCTGTAGCTTTATGCTACTTGACCCATTCAACGTGAGTGCACTTCTTAGGAAGTCTTCACGAGCTGACACCTTTTCCTGAACTTGCCTGGGGAATGCTAAGTAGGGATGGCACGTTAGTGGTAGAGTAGGGACAGACTAATGCTTTTTACTTACGAACCTCCAATGAAGTCTAATCTTGACATTGGGGTGCTTATTGCCTGTGTTCTAATCTTGGAACGCGTCATTCTTTGTATGCTCCAGAGATTGAACTTTGCCCGTAGGTTTGGCTTTGTATTAGTTCCAATGTATTTCCACAACCTCATCTTGAGGTGCCTGTATGTCCAGTTATTTTTAGCCTTGTAATAAATTAAGTAACCTGGAGTCTGTGATTCTTCGGAGTCATGAATTATTGGGAACAGGAAATTAGATAGAACAAGTTATTTCTCCCCTCTACACTTCTAAGCAGGTACAAATTGCCCATTGACATAGGTTTCCAGAGCATAACTAAAAGAGGAAACCTCAGCCCCATTATTCCTAAACACAAGATAGAAGATAGCCTGAAATAATAGGCGTTTCCAGGCAGGCGCACACCCAGTTCTTGCTTGCATCATTACACACTCCAATATCTCCAGTAATTGCTTGCCTATTGTTTTGTTCCTCCCTTTTTCTAGCCCATCCTTCAACCACCGTTTCACAATTTTTCCACCACTAGGTCATATCCACAAAAGTAGTTTCTGTAGTTGCCTTGTCAGTTTTCACATAATAGCCAATGGGGAGAAATTTCTGTCTATCATTGACATCACAAAATTCACTACATCCAACCCCCTCAATGCTATCCCTTCCCTGTCACTGTTCCTTCTCATTGCACCACTATTAAGAAAATCCTCACATGCTTTGCCATAATTGTTTCTTGTTGATAAGGCTAGTGAGTCTTCCACTAACTTCACAGCTCTCTCAGTCCTAGATTTCAAAATATTGTCTCCTCATTCCGGTCTGCGTCTGGTGCCAATTTCAGAATCTCAGTCACAGAAAACAGGACCATGCATCAGCCATTTCATGGATCAGACTTGACACGTGTTGTACTCCAAACAGAACATTCCACTGTAAGCATCTCAGCTGTATCAGCACCCAACTGTCATTGGTAAAAAAAAGACGTGGTAATCATGCCTACCACTAGTTCTAATCAATGACAAAGGTCACATTGTGTTTTCCATTTCCTGTCACCACAATCTCCTGGCTATTTCTACCGGAAAGAATTAAAAAAAGACAATGATGTGCCTGCACTTTTTCCAATTCTCTGGATCTCACTCCAGGGATTATTGTCCTCTTCCAATACCCCTTTACTAGTGTCACTTCTCATTCTTCGCAGACCCACCAGTACAGATGCCATTGTTCTCCCACTCCCCTTACCTTTGCCCAAACAGGCGCATCCATTTCCTCCTCTGACTTGCTCCCTTTCTCCAAGGAGAATGCTACTGTTCTACAATATAATCATCCTACACTGCCACACAGCCCTCAGGCTGTCCCATGGCCTACCTGTCACATGGGGGCTCTTTGCCCCATACCTCAGGTACAAAACTCATCCAGTGAATTTTTACCTCTATCCGCCTTCAGTCACACATCTCTTGAACTGATCTTCCCCTGCTCATGGAACACCTCATTCTACTCTCTTTGTCACTTTACTTCTTGAGGCAGAGGTGCCCCGCACTCCTGGAAGCACTCTTGCTGAAATGCATCCACCCCGCCATGTTGAAGCTTGATCTCCTCAATCCTCTTCTCTCATTCCTGTAACCACCAGTTGCTTTCTCAGCTATCTTCCCAGCTTCCATCTGTTGCTTCTTACCTGTGGCATCTCAATCCGGTCCTTAGGCACTGAATCCTCACCCGTGTTCCTTGCTCCACCTCCGACCATGTCATTTCATGGGCCTGTTTCGCTGCCCACCTTTATTCAGTGCAACACTCTAAATGCGATGGGTATGCCCAGACGTGGGTCCTGTGCTCATTAAGCAGCTGGAACCAAGCTGTGCCTAATTGAAGAGCCCCAACTGGGGAGAAACCGATCTGGGGTTGTTTATGTTCTTGGTTCAGTTCAAGCTTGGCAGTTCGGGCTGAACTGTTCCTATTGGAGTAGGATCAAGAGTGTTTTACATATGGCTGGGTCTGAGGTGTCATAGTGTGCAAAACAACAATGGATTGGGATGCGGCTCCTAGTAATTAACAGTGGCTGAGATGAATTCAAGAGTCCCACCCATCACTTTTTTGTTTACTTTAGTGTAACACGCTGAGTGTGACAGGTATGCCCAGACAGGTATATCATGTTCTCTCTGCCAATGGAACTAAGCTGCACACAACTGAAGAGCCTGAATTAGGATGAAACCGGTCTTGGCTTGATTGTGTTCTGGTTCAGAGAGGACCTGGCTTGGCAATTCCGGCTGAAACTTCCTATTGGAGCAGGATCAAGTCTGAATTGCATATGGCTGGGACTAATGATGGGGGGAAATTGATGTACTGGAATGTGACGTTGAGTAACAGTGGCTAAGGTTAATTTAAGCATTCCATCAACCACTTTTTTTAAACTCTCGTCTTAAGGCTCGGCCGGCTTGTGGGATATGTAGATAGTGCCCCATTCCTCATTAATCTGGACTGTCAATGGGCACTCACTGTCAGAGACAGGCCTGCTTGCCTTCCTGGTGCCAAGAGGTGCCTTGTTGCTCTATGGCAGGCCCCCAACACACACTAGTACTGCCACCAGAATCCCTGTGAACGTCGCCAATTTGTGCCTTCAGGTGCTGCAGGGACACCTTCCTGAGCTGTTGGCAAGGACCTGCTGCATGCATGACGACATTGTGGTTTCAATCTATATCAACCACAGAGCCCTTCCTCTTTCTACCACCATCTTCTTCATTAAGCAGAAGGATATTGTATCCTTCACGTGATAAGGCAGCCACGGATCTGCCTATATCTGTTGTTTCACTCACGTTTTCCTCCTTTTCTCTGAGCAGAGAAGGTCGTTCCAGCCCATCCTTGCATGGCACGCCTTAATATATTTGTATGGGTATTCATGTCATAAAAATGAAGCTTGTTACAGATGACAATCAACGGGTGGGGGTGTGCGTGTGCATGTGTGTGAGAGAAATAGAGGATGAAGGTGGTGAGAGGTGTTACTTAAATCTACCAATAGAATAAAGTAGGCCAATTATAACAAACATTAGCAAAGCCAATATATCTGGCCTTGTCAAGATGGTGCTCTGGATGTTTTTTCCAATTTCAAATGTATTCCACAAAAACAAGGGGAAAATAAAAGAAAACATGCCCCGCCTAAAAATGGCAGCCATATGCTTGCTGTAAATATTTCAAAGTTAAAAAGGAATCGACCACTGCATTTGATTTTGATGCAACAGTACAGGGGATTTCCCTACAGAATGGTTTACCAAGAACAGATGTAGAAACCCTTTTAATTTTAAGGCACATCCCAATATATTATGATTATTGATGAATCAAATTGATTAAATTACAGTAACCTGAAGACACAGTTTACACACAAAAGGATGGCTAGACAAATAAAAAAGGATAACGAATGGGGAAAAAAAGCATTATCAAAGGAAAGTAATAGCCCATCAGCCCCGGTAATTAAGTGCACTTCTTTTTAGGTGGAGATGCACAAGCGATCAGGAAAAAATGCAGGCACTCAGTGCAAGAGAGCCAAAGGCTCAAGTAGTCTGGCCCTTTGACGCATGCTGTGTGCTGTGGTGGGAAGAACCAAAATATGAATAATAGTTGAACAGACGGGGGAGTGGTCAAACGCCAATGGAGTAGGACGTGAGCTGCTGCGCTCTCGGCCGAACTCCACCATTGACCCACTAGATTGCAGGGGGAATAATCCCTCTCACCTGCCACCTGAAGCTGTCGCCTACTGGCTGCCCCGAAGAGCAAGAACACTGTACTCGGCGGCTGACAGGGCTGCGCATCTAATAGCCAAGATGGCGGAGAGGCAGCAGCACCATTGACGGCGCTGAACATATCTGGCACCGTGGCTCTCTGACTGCTATAACGGTTGCCGGACCCACCCCATGCGAGGAGCGTCATCACTGGGGTCACCCTGAGAAGTGCTGAGGACTAGGTGGCTGGTGGAACCGCGTGCCCGACGGCCAAATTGGTGGTGATGTCGCAGCACTGCTGATCAGGCTAAAATCGCCCTGCGCGACAGCCCTAGGGCTACCTGCATTTCCCCGTGGGAGAAGTGGTAATGTCGGGGTCTTTCCCAACCCCCTCGCCATCAGTGCCCAGAGATCAGTGCCCTGGGGAAGTGACTTTATTGGAAGAGTGGAGGCTTGTAGTGGGTGTGGACCTGACTTTATTGAGGTGAGGAGGAGTTGGGTGGCCACTGTCCAGATTGTGCAGCATGGGGGAAAAGACCGGGTCCCTCCGCTCCCTGCAACCACTCAGACTGCCTGAGGACATAGGGCGAGAACCACCGGCGAACAGCAGCCCTAGTGACTGAGTTGAAGTGCCAGTAGTGGGACATATGGTCTTGCTGACCCCACTGGCCCCCTGATTGGGCCTTGAGGGGATGAGGGGAGGGCTGCTTCCTATGCCGCCCCCACCGGATGCTGGCCAATTTGGGACATGAGTACTTGTGACTTGCAATGAAAATGGCCTCATTGAATGCGCTTGGCCATGCCTAAAACACTGCTGATCAGGAACTGCAAGTGAAGGGGCACTGACTGGACGACTGCGAGGCCCTGATTCTACGCACTAACAGTGGACCCTTGAGCTGACGGACCTCCCTTGGTACCCACTGAACTCGAGCGTAGCCGAGCCTAGGAGCAAATGGAGCCAGTAACCGGGTACTACGCTTAAACCCTGTCCGCAAAGCCATTTGCATTATTGCTCAGTAGACAGAGCACCTGGAACGACAAAAAAGGGTATCGAAAGGAGAGCACTGATACATCTGTGGAACAACACCATGGGCAAATATTCCATAAAGACGGAGGTAGCAGACCCCCTGCCCTCCCCATATCCCTCAGGCTAGTGCTGTAGATAGAGACGGACCAGAGATGGGGACGCCAGCTGGTGAACATTCTGGAGCCACACTGGACACTATACTGCAAGCAATTGCCGCCTCACGGAAAGCACTTGAAGTGAAAATTGACACTATGGTGACAGACATGAGGCTCTTACAAGATGACCAGAGACACTTGGTGGAGAGGGTTATGACCGCAGAGTGTACTTTGGAGGATATAACACCAGACATGGTTTCAGTGCTGGAGCATATGGCGAATATGGAGGGAAAAGTTAAGACTCTGGAAACCAGAATGGAAGATGCAGACAACAGGGCACAGAGGAACAACATTAAGGTCATAGGGCTGCCAGAACGAATAGAGACCCCCAACATGATTCATGACTGTATTTTTAGAGAAATGGCTTAAAGAAGAGGTGGCACCAGAAAGACTCTCTCCCTTTTTGTGCTAGAGTAAGTACATAGAGATCCTGGCGCGGCCTCCACTGCCTGGGGCTGCTCCCCATCCAGTGGTAGCCAAACTATTACACTACAAAGACCGAGATCATATATCGGACCAGGACAGGTTGAAAGGAGACCTAACAGTTGACAACCACAGAGTAATGATATTTACGGACTTCACAAGAGATGTCCAAAATCAGAGGGCCTCTTTTTTGGACGCCAAGAAGTGCCTCAGATAGCTGGGAGTCCACTAAGCAATGCTGTTCCCAGCAAAACTGAGAGTGGCCACTGGGGATGGGGTGCAGTTTTTCACTTCCCCTCAGCTGCTCTGGGACTAGACTGACTGCTATCCACGGGTGAGCAACGACGCCACCACTAGTTTCCGACGGATGGCTCGGAGACCCCAAGAGAAAAGCGTGGGATGGGAGCAGCGGGATCACCTCCAGGACACAAGCCCACCATGAACGTCTGTGAGTGGTGGCAGTGGCGGCATAGCTGAATGGGGCAGGGATGAGCCCTCCCTCCATGGTTGGAGATGAAGGGGCGAAAGATACTGACTCTGACCGAGCCTCAGTCACTACGCAGGACTCAGAGGAATCCCTGCCCCAG
This sequence comes from Calotriton arnoldi, assembly GCA_963921515.1. NCBI lineage: Eukaryota > Metazoa > Chordata > Amphibia > Caudata > Salamandridae > Calotriton > Calotriton arnoldi. The sequence goes on along the minus strand of CAWUFW010002244.1, from coordinate 1,354,924 downwards.
GTTACACCCGAACTGCTGATGAACTCATATGAAGGGGCCTGTATGGCACTTAAATGTATGCTGACAGGGGTGAGATGCTACCGTATGGATGGGTGATATTTATGGCACCTTTGTGTTAATGGTGGGCTGAACGTGGGTATACACATCATGTTTGCCTCTCTCGGCTGGTGTGATGTGAAGCTGGGAGGCGTCCCTACTGGCACACCCCCTTTATCATAGTTACGCATGTGTTGACTGCATGTGAGTTGAATGTTATATTATTGTTTTGGATGGGGAGACGTTTTCTTCTTGTACTGGGGATGGGGAGTTGGGTAGGTTGCTGTTACAGGTGTTCTTGTTGGGTTGACTGTGTCTGCTGCTCCATGTTTCGAGAACTATGGCTCTGGATATATAAAACAGGGGAATAAATGGGACCCCTTCCTAGATGGCTGTTTTACATGCTTTATACACCTATATGGCAACCCATATGACGTACAAATTTGTATCCTGGAACATTCAGGAGCTGAATAATATGTCCAAGAGATATAAAGTATACACTTACCTTTAAAGGAGGGGGGTACATATCGCTATCCAGCAAGAAATCCACCTCACCACGGCTGAGGGGGTAGCACTCCAAAAGAGATGGCGGGGTCAAACCTATGCCACCGCATACTCAGCTTTTGTCAGAGGGGTTTTGCTATGGGTGCAGCAAGGGTCCCCTTCCTGAAGACAGGGGAGCTAGTTGCCCCTGATGGCATGTATGTGGTGGTCATAGACAGATTAACTAGTCAAGACCTAGCTATAGTTGGCATTTATGCCCCTAACACAGACCGGGGGTTCCTTGACGAGCTGTCTAGCATCCTGGCTCCATACATGTAGCAGGCTATTATTAGATGGGGGGCTCTAACAGTGCTGCAGATCCAATTCTCGATAGGTCCCATCTGCCTGGTACTTCGCTTAGCACGAAAATTCTCCAACTGGTAACTACAATGGGGACTGGTAGACTCATGGAGATGCACTCACCCACCAGTGAGAGATTACTTGTTTTACTCAGGTATGCATGAGCTACATGGCCAGCTCGACATCTTGCTTTGCACACCCGGGGTCCAGGGAGCAATGCAAAATGTGGAATATCTGGCTGGAACAGTCTCGGATCACAATACGGTATTGCTCTTCCTGAACTGGAAGAGGGCACACACCCACATCCCAGATTGGAGGCTACTTATTGAGTCTCTAGAGGATCCAGTATTCCGACAAACCATTGGCAAGGCAATGAGGCACTACTGTGAAGATAATACAGCCACAGCTAAATTGCCATTGTCCGAGTGGGATGCTTTTAAAACCGTAATCAGGAAGCGTAGCACTGCCGAAGCAGTGGAAGTTCAGCGCACGCTGGTAAAGGAAGTTGAAGACGGGTTTCCTGGCCTAGCTTGAGAAAGGTAGGCCAGGAAACCCGGCACTTCAGCAGACACTTCGAGAGACCAAAGAGCTGCTGGCAACACATGTAGAGAAGCTCCGTTGCTTTGATCATAGGGAATATATGGTCCCACGTGGAGAGGGACAGTGCAGGAACACTACTAGCATGGCTCACCAGTCCCACCAACAGGGGCTCTATGATTCTGGAAATAGAGACAAAGGAGGGGGAGCACCTGTATGGGCAGGAAGGCATCAATAAAACATTTGGAGAGTATTATACAGGTCTCCATGCCCAATCAATCACTCACAATCCCCTTGAGATTGACACTTTTTTAGAACCGGTGATCCTATCAACGATCAGTCGAGAGGGAGCCGAGGAACTGTGTGGTGCTATTATACTCCCCAAGAGGTGAAAGCCACAACAAAGAATATGGCATGGGGTAAAGTGCATGGCACAGATGGACTACCTGTGGAGTTTTATGACACAAATATGGAACAACTCGCACCTAAACTAATTGAACTGTATTCAACCGCACAGACACTGGACCAACTACCGGCGTCCACTTATGAAGCGCTAGTGGTTCAACTCCTGAAACCCGGCCTCCCCCCCCATGATGTTAAAGCATATTCCATTGTCAATGCTCAACGTAGACTGCAAGATACTTAGTTGAGTGCTGGCCCCTCGCCTCTTACCCTATATGACTAGACTGATTCACGTAGATCAAGCAGGTTTATACCGGGGTGCAATATGGCACTCCTCATTCGTAGGCTACTAGCACTAACACAGTGGATAAACGAAGAGCAGTGGTCATGGCGATAGACATCGAAAAAGGTTTTGACAGTTTGAGCTGGGAAATCCTCTATCGTTGATTGGATAGCGGCCCGGCTTCGTGGGGTAGATCAGGCTCCTTTACTCAAAACCTACCGCACAAGTAAAAACCAGCAGAGTGATCTTGGAAACATATGAGGTGAGGCGCAGGACTTTAAAGAAAATGCACCTTTTTGCATGTTCACCCCCACATTTTTAGGACTGATGCTGCCTGGTTTTTCGACTTTGAGAATGCACCGAGGCCTGCTAACCAGACCTCAGTGCCAGTGTTCTAACTGTATACTTAGTTATGTTGAATTAGATACACCCAATTGGCAAGCACTGGCTTACTTATAAGTCCCTAGTATATGGTACCCAGGTGCCCAGGGCATATAAGACACAGTTTTCATTTAGGGCTGCAGCACTGCTTGTGCCACCCTGCATGTAAAAGGGACAAAATGGACCCCAGCCTGCCACTGCAGACTGACAGGGCAGTGTGTGACACTGCCAGTTCGACTTTGCCATTACACACAAAGGCAAAGCCACCACTTCCCTTAAGTAATATATGTAAGTCTCCCCTAATGAAGGCCTAGAGAGTCCTATGGCAGGGAGCTATATATAACTAAGTAAGACATATGATTTTCATAATTCTTAACAGCAACACTTCCCAATTGTCGTCTTGCTGTGAAATGGTTAGGAGCCCTTTTGGCTAACACAGGGTTACCAGCTCACTTCAGGCGGTAAAAAGATTCCATACTTTTATACAATCCCAAAGATTCACAAAAACAAAACACCCCCTCCAGGCCGACCGATTGTGTCAGGAATAGGTTCACTTTTGGGAACCGCTTTCTCGCTTTTGCGATTTCTTTCTGCAACCTTTGGTACAGTCAACACCTACGTACCTGAAAGACACAAAAGACCTATTATGTCACTTAAATAATCTCCAATTTGATCCTGCAACCTCAATCCTGGTGAGTATGGATATCGAAAGCTTGTATACTAGCCTACCACAAGATGACACATTAGAGGTCCTTCGCACCTCACTGGACAGTACAGAATGGAATTACAGGACCCCCAAATCATTTGTACTACAATGCGCAGAACTAACATTGAAAGACAACTTTTTTGAATATGAGGGTACCCTATTTTTACAACAATATGGCACTTCAATGGGCAGCACGTTCGCGCCGAGTGTAGCTGGACTCTATGTGTACAACTTTGAAAAACTACACATTTTGAATCCTGCTTCACCATTCTGTCAGGAGATAACATTTTACAAGAGATATATAGATGATGTCATCTTAATATGGGAAAGTACTGAGACCAGACTAGTGGAATTTCTTACCTGGATCAACACCATGGACCCCAACTTAAAGTTCACCCATTTCAAAAGTCGGGAGAGTATCACCTTTCTAGACTTAGACATAGAAGCAAACAGAGGCATTCTTACCACCAAGACACATTTCAAACCAACAGCAAAAAACTCACTGCTGCGCTTTGAAAGCTTTCATCCAAGACCTTTAAGGGAAAATTTGCCCTATGGCCAATACCTCAGATTGAGACGCAATTGCAGTGAAGTCAAGGATTTTAAATCCCAATCAGATTCATTAAGCAAAAAACTGAAGAACAGAGGTTATCCTGACAGAGTCATCAACAAAGCCCAAAAAAGAGCCAGAAACCAGAATCGAGAGAGCCTACTAGAGAATGCAGAAAAGAGCGTATCTACCACTCCACTTACCTGTGTGACCACGTATAACTCTATCTCAAACAAAGTGACCAAAATCATCCAGAGCAACTGGAGAATAGTAACATCAGGCAAACTGCAATGGGAAAAGCCACTATTCTCCTATAAAAGAGCACAAAATCTACGAGACAGTTTGGTATCTACACGCCCCAAGCAACATATCCCTATAAACATCACGGTTTTAAACGCATGGGGTCTACCAAATATCACCGGCCACTTTCCCTGTGGCAATTGCAGTGTGTGCCATCTTACTAAAACTACAAAAACCTTAAACCTTGAACAAGGAAAAATATGGCACATCAAAAGACACACTAACTGCAATTCAGCCAATGTGGTATATCTCATCACGTGCCCATGTAACCTGAGATATGTGGGTATGACTAGCCGAAAAATAAAGACCAGGATATGCGAACATAGGAGCAATATCCGATGTAAACGTAACACCACTAAAATGTCCGATCACTTTCTTACCGCTGGACATACGACCAACGATATGGCCTGGGTGGTCATTGAACAACTAGATGTACATACCAACAATTTGCAGAACCTACTCTTAGAAAAAGAGCAACGTTGGGTTTACAGACTTTCGACCCATATCACAGGTCTTAATGACAATGTCCCATGGAATGCAATACATAGAGCTTAAACATCTCCACTGACATGTGAACTTAGAAATGCCACTCCCACTAAACATTCTTAATACATTTGCCTATTACTAGATCTCCGAACTGGCCCACTAGTCACCCGTAGTGTACTTGCCAACCTCTGGGTCACGTAACCATGGGCTTATTATGACCCCCCAAGATCTATCACTATTGTAACACGTTACTTGGATGCCTTAGAATAATATACAGGGAACATTGGGACCATTTAGAACCCCTATTCCATAGGTTCCCTCCACACTTTCCATAGGTTCCCTTCACATACTTCAGGGTACCCCGGGTATTTTTAATTTTGACCCTAGCCGGGCTGTGGAACGATTCCTAATTACTTAGATCACGCCATTGCGTGACATCACATTTTTCATTCTGGACTTAAGCGCCATGGCTGTTTTATTATGCTTTACAAATTGTCACCCCACCCCCTCCCCTTTTTGATCTAAGGCTGCACAACTGCGTTATATCTGATAAATGTGCAGCACGCTCACATATGCTGAAATAACATCTCGTGCGCACGCGCATCTTGAACAGTGCCCTAAGCACCTTTGGACACGCCGCTCCTAAAGTCAGCGTTCTAGCTGTTCACGTACGTAAAGAAGCCACGTGACCTAGCGCGCTGGTACGTGACCATTCCCTCCTTCCCCCTCCCTCGGCAACTACAAGTATGGAGACTCAAGATACACGCCACAACGGCGGGATCCGGTCCACACCATAGGTTGCAGCGGTTTCTATCCTGAGACAAATGTAAGCACCTGCGCCCATTATTACAGCACCCGCTACACTGTATTTTTAGTATTCTATACTGCATCCATTTTTATGGCCATTTCCATCCTCGCAGGGTCCCCATAACAGGAAGTTCCTCTGTGTGACAGGATCCATGAAACTGTACACACGCGGAGTTATTGTAAGCCTGCTTACATGTTGTTTGTTAGTTTGTCCCGTTTGCCATCTCATCCATGTTTAATGTGTTCTCTTTTTTAAACCACGCGCCACAAAAATCACTAGATAAAATGTCGTAAAAACCACTAAAGATGCCATAATGCGATACGCTTGACGCAATATAGTCTACATTTATTGATAAACACGCATAAAAATATAAGAAGTAGTTCGTGTATATCCACCACATGATCATAATTGTGTGTTCTTACAGCACATTGTAGCCACGCATGGTTATTTTTCAGATAGCCATCATGCATGTAATCACGATGTCACATGCATGATGCCTTCATTCCATTTTATAGCCATGCCTCTACCACCCTACGCATGGAGGAGCGCAGACACGTAAGACATGCATGATATATGCAGTTTGTTATAAATATCCATGTCGTATTGTACCTTTTCTTCACAGATACTCATCGCGCAGGAACTGTAAGTAATAAGATCCCACAACACTCACAGCGCACTTTAGGGTGTGCGCTGATATATGGATACATACACCACAGTGGCCACCAATTCTTTTTGGCCACGCTCACTCCATTGGTCCTGAAGAAAGCCTCAAGAATATCATAGAAGGCTGAAACTAGTAGACCTACACTTTTTGGGATATTGAGGCACATTGTTACCTCATGTATATCCCAACCATGTTTTTACTCATGTCCTAGGACCCTTCTATTAAAACTTTTATAAGGGGTTTTCCTAGAGACATTTTTAGCACTTAATCACAATTCACATAGCACTTCCTCTTTCTCACAAAATAATGTGCTCCGCTGTAAATCAGGCGTTGAAGCACAGCTGGATTGCACTCTGCAATCCAGCTGGACCCGATGATGAAGCATGCCACCTACTAGGTAGGTGGGTGAGGGGTTTCCTAAGACAACCACTGTTTGTCTGCGTTCCTCTATCAAGGTGAAGGTCGACAATTATGACCTCAACCTATTAAGGACTTGTCCAAGTTGTTTTTGTACATTACTCTGGGAAAGGGACAAGTTCCTGTTCCATTTCCTTACTCTCTAGTTGTTCTTTTGTGCTATTATACTCCCCAAGAGGTGAAAGCCACAACAAAGAATATGGCATGGGGTAAAGTGCATGGCACAGATGGACTACCTGTGGAGTTTTATGACACAAATATGGAACAACTCGCACCTAAACTAATTGAACTGTATTCAACCGCACAGACACTGGACCAACTACCGGCGTCCACTTTTGAAGCGCTAGTGGTTCAACTCCTGAAACCCGGCCTCCCCCCCATGATGTTAAAGCATATTCCATTGTCAATGCTCAACGTAGACTGCAAGCTACTTAGTTGAGTGCTGGCCCCTCGCCTCTTACCCTATATGACTAGACTGATTCACGTAGATCAAGCAGGTTTATACCGGGGTGCAATATGGCACTCCTCATTCGTAGGCTACTAGCACTAACACAGTGGATAAACGAAGAGCAGTGGTCATGGCGATAGACATCGAAAAAGGTTTTGACAGTTTGAGCTGGGAAATCCTCTATCATTGATTGGATTGGGGCCCGGCTTCGTGGGGTAGATCAGGCTCCTTTACTCAAAACCTACCGCACAAGTAAAAACCAGCAGAGTGATCTTGGAAACATATGAGGTGAGGCGCAGGACTTTAAAGAAAATGCACCTTTTTGCATGTTCACCCCCACATTTTTAGGACTGATGCTGCCTGGTTTTTCGACTTTGAGAATGCACCGAGGCCTGCTAACCAGACCTCAGTGCCTGTGTTCTAACTGTATACTTAGTTATGTTGAATTAGATACACCCAATTGGCAAGCACTGGCTTACTTATAAGTCCCTAGTATATGGTACCCAGGTGCCCAGGGCATATAAGACACAGTTTTCATTTAGGGCTGCAGCACTGCTTGTGCCACCCTGCATGTAAAAGGGACAAAATGGACCCCAGCCTGCCACTGCAGACTGACAGGGCAGTGTGTGACACTGCCAGTTCGACTTTGCCATTACACACAAAGGCAAAGCCACCACTTCCCTTAAGTAATATATGTAAGTCTCCCCTAATGAAGGCCTAGAGAGTCCTATGGCAGGGAGCTATATATAACTAAGTAAGACATATGATTTTCATAATTCTTAACAGCAACACTTCCCAATTGTCGTCTTGCTGTGAAATGGTTAGGAGCCCTTTTGGCTAACACAGGGTTACCAGCTCACTTCAGGCGGTAAAAGATTCCATACTTTTATACAATCCCAAAGATTCACAAAAACAAAACACCCCCTCCAGGCCGACCGATTGTGTCAGGAATAGGTTCACTTTTGGGAACCGCTTTCTCGCTTTTGCGATTTCTTTCTGCAACCTTTGGTACAGTCAACACCTACGTACCTGAAAGACACAAAAGACCTATTATGTCACTTAAATAATCTCCAATTTGATCCTGCAACCTCAATCCTGGTGAGTATGGATATCGAAAGCTTGTATACTAGCCTACCACAAGATGACACATTAGAGGTCCTTCGCACCTCACTGGACAGTACAGAATGGAATTACAGGACCCCCAAATCATTTGTACTACAATGCGCAGAACTAACATTGAAAGACAACTTTTTTGAATATGAGGGTACCCTATTTTTACAACAATATGGCACTTCAATGGGCAGCACGTTCGCGCCGAGTGTAGCTGGACTCTATGTGTACAACTTTGAAAAACTACACATTTTGAATCCTGCTTCACCATTCTGTCAGGAGATAACATTTTACAAGAGATATATAGATGATGTCATCTTAATATGGGAAAGTACTGAGACCAGACTAGTGGAATTTCTTACCTGGATCAACACCCTGGACCCCAACTTAAAGTTCACCCATTTCAAAAGTCGGGAGAGTATCACCTTTCTAGACTTAGACATAGAAGCAAACAGAGGCATTCTTACCACCAAGACACATTTCAAACCAACAGCAAAAAACTCACTGCTGCGCTTTGAAAGCTTTCATCCAAGACCTTTAAGGGAAAATTTGCCCTATGGCCAATACCTCAGATTGAGACGCAATTGCAGTGAAGTCAAGGATTTTAAATCCCAATCAGATTCATTAAGCAAAAAACTGAAGAACAGAGGTTATCCTGACAGAGTCATCAACAAAGCCCAAAAAAGAGCCAGAAACCAGAATCGAGAGAGCCTACTAGAGAATGCAGAAAAGAGCGTATCTACCACCCCACTTACCTGTGTGACCACGTATAACTCTATCTCAAACAAAGTGACCAAAATCATCCAGAGCAACTGGAGAATAGTAACATCAGGCAAACTGCAATGGGAAAAGCCACTATTCTCCTATAAAAGAGCTACAAAATCTACGAGACAGTTTGGTATCTACACGCCCCAAGCAACATATCCCTATAAACATCACGGTTTTAAACGCATGGGGTCTACCAAATATCACCGGCCACTTTCCCTGTGGCAATTGCAGTGTGTGCCATCTTACTAAAACTACAAAAACCTTAAACCTTGAACAAGGAAAAATATGGCACATCAAAAGACACACTAACTGCAATTCAGCCAATGTGGTATATCTCATAACATGCCCATGTAATCTGAGATATGTGGGTATGACTAGCCGAAAAATAAAGACCAGGATATGCGAACATAGGAGCAATATCCGATGTAAACGTAACACCACTAAAATGTCCGATCACTTTCTTACCGCTGGACATACGACCAACGATATGGACTGGGTGGTCATTGAACAACTAGATGTACATACCAACAATTTGCAGAACCTACTCTTAGAAAAAAGAGCAACGTTGGGTTTACAGACTTTCGACCCATATCACAGGTCTTAATGACAATGTCCCATGGAATGCAATACATAGAGCTTAAACATCTCCACTGACATGTGAACTTAGAAATGCCACTCCCACTAAACATTCTTAATACATTTGCCTATTACTAGATCTCCGAACTGGCCCACTAGTCACCCGTAGTGTACTTGCCAACCTCTGGGTCACGTAACCATGGGCTTATTATGACCCCCCAAGATCTATCACTATTGTAACACGTTACTTGGATGCCTTAGAATAATATACAGGGAACATTGGGACCATTTAGAACCCCTATTCCATAGGTTCCCTCCACACTTTCCATAGGTTCCCTTCACATACTTCAGGGTACCCCGGGTATTTTTAATTTTGACCCTAGCCGGGCTGTGGAACGATTCCTAATTACTTAGATCACGCCATTGCGTGACATCACATTTTTCATTCTGGACTTAAGCGCCATGGCTGTTTTATTATGCTTTACAAATTGTCACCCCACCCCCCTCCCCTTTTTTGATCTAAGGCTGCACAACTGCGTTATATCTGATAAATGTGCAGCACGCTCACATATGCTGAAATAACATCTCGTGCGCACGCGCATCTTGAACAGTGCCCTAAGCACCTTTGGACACGCCGCTCCTAAAGTCAGCGTTCTAGCTGTTCACGTACGTAAAGAAGCCACGTGACCTAGCGCGCTGGTACGTGACCATTCCCTCCTTCCCCCTCCCTCGGCAACTACAAGTATGGAGACTCAAGATACACGCCACAACGGCGGGATCCGGTCCACACCATAGGTTGCAGCGGTTTCTATCCTGAGACAAATGTAAGCACCTGCGCCCATTATTACAGCACCCGCTACACTGTATTTTTAGTATTCTATACTGCATCCATTTTTATGGCCATTTCCATCCTCGCAGGGTCCCCATAACAGGAAGTTCCTCTGTGTGACAGGATCCATGAAACTGTACACACGCGGAGTTATTGTAAGCCTGCTTACATGTTGTTTGTTAGTTTGTCCCGTTTGCCATCTCATCCATGTTTAATGTGTTCTCTTTTTAAACCACCCGCCACAAAAATCACTAGATAAAATGTCGTAAAAACCACTAAAGATGCCATAATGCGATACGCTTGACGCAATATAGTCTACATTTATTGATAAACACGCATAAAAATATAAGAAGTAGTTCGTGTATATCCACCACATGATCATAATTGTGTGTTCTTACGGCACATTGTAGCCACGCATGGTTATTTTTCAGATAGCCATCATGCATGTAATCACGATGTCACATGCATGATGCCTTCATTCCATTTTATAGCCATGCCTCTACCACCCTACGCATGGAGGAGCGCAGACACGTAAGACATGCATGATATATGCAGTTTGTTATAAATATCCATGTCGTATTGTACCTTTTCTTCACAGATACTCATCGCGCAGGATCTGTAAGTAATAAGATCCCACAACACTCACAGCGCACTTTAGGGTGTGCGCTGATATATGGATACATACACCACAGTGGCCACCAATTCTTTTGGCCACGCTCACTCCATTGGTCCTGAAGAAAGCCTCAAGAATATCATAGAAGGCTGAAACTAGTAGACCTACACTTTTAGGGATATTGAGGCACATTGTTACCTCATGTATATCCCAACCATGTTTTTACTCATGTCCTAGGACCCTTCTATTAAAACTTTTATAAGGGGTTTTCCTAGAGACATTTTTAGCACTTAATCACAATTCACATAGCACTTCCTCTTTCTCACAAAATAACCTGCTCCGCTGTAAATCAGGCGTTGAAGCACAGCTGGATTGCACTCTGCAATCCAGCTGGACCCTGATGATGAAGCATGCCACCTACTAGGTAGGTGGGTGAGGGGTTTCCTAAGACAACCACTGTTTGTCTGCGTTCCTCTATCAAGGTGAAGGTCGACAATTATGACCTCAACCTATTAAGGACTTGTCCAAGTTGTTTTTGTATATTACTCTGGGAAAGGGACAAGTTCCTGTTCCATTTCCTTACTCTCTAGTTGTTCTTTTGTGCTATTATACTCCCCAAGAGGTGAAAGCCACAACAAAGAATATGGCATGGGGTAAAGTGCATGGCACAGATGGACTACCTGTGGAGTTTTATGACACAAATATGGAACAACTACGCACCTAAACTAATTGAACTGTATTCAACCGCACAGACACTGGACCAACTACCGGCGTCCACTTTTGAAGCGCTAGTGGTTCAACTCCTGAAACCCGGCCTCCCCCCCATGATGTTAAAGCATATTCCATTGTCAATGCTCAACGTAGACTGCAAGATACTTAGTTGAGTGCTGGCCCCTCGCCTCTTACCCTATATGACTAGACTGATTCACGTAGATCAAGCAGGTTTATACCGGGGTGCAATATGGCACTCCTCATTCGTAGGCTACTAGCACTAACACAGTGGATAAACGAAGAGCAGTGGTCATGGCAATAGACATCGAAAAAGGTTTTGACAGTTTGAGCTGGGAAATCCTCTATCGTTGATTGGATTGGGGCCTGGCTTCGTGGGGTAGATCAGGTTCCTTTACTCAAAACCTACCGCACAAGTAAAAACCAGCAGAGTGATCTTGGAAACATATGAGGTGAGGTGCAGGACTTTAAAGAAAATGCACCTTTTTGCATGTTCACCCCCACATTTTTAGGACTGATGCTGCCTGGTTTTTCGACTTTGAGAATGCACCGAGGCCTGCTAACCAGACCTCAGTGCCAGTGTTCTAACCGTATACTAAGTTATGTTGAATTAGATACACCCAATTGGCAAGCACTGGCTTACTTATAAGTCCCTAGTATATGGTACCCAGGTGCCCAGGGCATATAAGACACAGTTTTCATTTAGGGCTGCAGCACTGCTTGTGCCACCCTGCATGTAAAAGGGACAAAATGGACCCCATCCTGCCACTGCAGACTGACAGGGCAGTGTGTGACACTGCCAGTTCGACTTTGCCATTACACACAAAGGCAAAGCCACCACTTCCCTTAAGTAATATATGTAAGTCTCCCCTAATGAAGGCCTAGAGAGTCCTATGGCAGGGAGCTAAATATAACTAAGTAAGACATATGATTTTCATAATTCTTAACAGCAACACTTCCCAATTGTCGTCTTGCTGTGAAATGGTTAGGAGCCCTTTTGGCTAACACAGGGTTACCAGCTAGCACCACAGTCTGGCTACCTTCTGAATGGGACCACCTAACTAAGTTGAGTAAGGTATCAAATTAAAGGAAACATCACAAAATAAAATGATGGACGGAGTGTTGAAACTTTTCAAACACTCACCTCCAGTCACAGATCTGGGTTTAATACATCGTTATTTTGCTCGCCATGTCACCAGGGGTGGCTCCTCCACTAAGGCGGAGGAGCGTTGCCCCACTGCTCTCAGAGCAGTGAAAAAGGGAAAAATAAAATGATAATAACAAGGTTATCATTTTATTTTTCGTTTCTGCAGAGCTGGGTTAGGGTGGGGCGGGGCTGGTGGTTCAGTGAGGAGGAGTTTACTGTGCACACTAAGTGCGCAGGACTGCTTGGCCTGCGGTCTCGGGCCAGCCAAACAGTCCAGCACTTTGCATGTCCCTCACCCAGGCTGCATTACAGCTTGGGTAGGGAACATGCACAGGCTCCCTGTCCCAGTCTGAGTGCCGAACTACAGCGCTCAGACCAATCACAATGCTGCATTGAAGCGTTGTGATTGGCTATGGAGAGCCAATCACAAAGCTGCATTGCAGCATTGTGATTGGCTCAGGGGAGTCTGTGAGCTTCCGGACTCTTAAACAACGAGGGAGAAGAGATGGAGGCAGCCGCGGCACAAGGAGGTAAGTGTTTTCTTGTTTGTTTTGGAATATTTTGTCCCCCCCCACCCCCGCTGCCCCCCGCCCCTGTTCCCTGCCAGCCGTCACTGCACGTCACTCCAGTTTGGACCCAGCCATATGTAAGTCAGTCTTGACCCTGCTTCCCATGGAAATATAGTCCAGCCCTAACTGCCAGGCCAGGTCCTCCCTGGACCGGAAACAAGCATCCTGGGACTGGTTTCGGGATATCACCCCTCATCAGCCAGGCTTGCTTGAATCTAGTGGTGCAGTGAACAAGGGAACAACATCTGGGCATACCCTTAGCCACTTTGGGTGCAAATAGCAACAACATCACAAAATAAAATGATGGACGGAGTGTTGAAACTTTTCAAACACTCACCCCCAGTCACAGATCTGGTTATAATCTATTGTTATTTTGCTCGCTACGTCACCCCAGTTTGGACCCAGCCATATGCAAATCAGTCTTAACCCTGCCCCCCATGGGAATAGTCCAGCCTGAACTGCTTGGCCAGGTCCTTCCTGGACCAGAAACAAGTATCCTGGGATCGGTTTCAGGGTACACTCCTCATCAGCCAGGCTAGCTTGAATCCAGTGGCACAGCGAGCAAGGTACCCACGTCCTGGGCATACCCTTAGCCACTTGGGGTGCACATAGCAACATCGCAAAATAAAATAAAATGATGGAAAGAGTGTTAAAACCTTTCAAACACTCACACCCAACCTGGATGAGGAGGGGTGATACATCCATCATTTCATTTTGTGATGTTATCAAATTCATGGGGACATTATTTCCCACGTGATGTCCAGGCCAGATTTAAAGTCACCATTTAAGTTAAGCAACTTTTAGTAAGTTGCCACTCAGCAGTCCAGCTAGCCCATTGACATCACAAAGGCACTGACACACAGATGGGTTTCTGACCGCCAGGGGAGACATGTGAACGACTGCCATGCCTGCGAACAAAGGCAGTTGCTGCAGAGCGAGGAGTTACCTACTCTCCCAGGATAGCGTCTCAGGGTGTTAGCCCAAAAGGCAGGCTTCAAAGGAGAAGCCGCCTTTGAATGGCCGCTGTGACAATGTACCTGAGCAGGATGCCTTTTGTTCCTGCAGATACTTAGGAGAAAGAGCCAAGGAAGGGGAAACCAGTGCCTAAACCAGTTTTCCCATGGATGTGTAGCCCACTGGTAGCCACACCTCTAGGGTAAGCTACCCTACTCCCGACGACCAAAGAAAGGTTGTGCCATCTTGAAGGGGGCAAGAATGGGGCACTCTGGGATAACCAGATGCCACACATCACAGGAACCTCATCACTAGAGAGGAGGGAACCCAATAGCCCATTGGCTAGTGACTGTGTGGTCCCCTCGGGGCACTTTCCTGGAAAAACTAGTGCACCCCTGGCACCCTGCTCCTCAGTTCATTTTGGAGAAGAAGAGAGGACCGAAGAAGGATTGCCCTGCAGCCCTTACACCGAGCACAGAAAGGCTGCACCATCAAGAGGACTGCACCTACTGCAGTTTTGGGCTAGTTAGATTGGGGCTTTGCCTGCGGCCCTGACCCCGGGAAAAGTTGATTTCCCAGCTTCCCCAAGACCAGTGACTCTGAAGACCAGTTTGCTGATCTTCTGGAACCAGCTCCAGGACAACAGCTGAAAGCCCAAATGGAAAAAGTGGTAGCCACCGCAGAAATTTTGCCACTACCAGTAGTCGAGCACATCAAAGGGCAAATCCGAAATAGCCAAAACCAGCACCCGAGTCTGGCGGTCCCGGGAATGCTGTACAAGTTCGGATTCATAATTCCCAAGGGACACCAGGCCCCAGCAAAAGAGATTGCATCCAACCGCGGTAAAGCGTGATCAGTAGTGCAGTATCGGCTGTCCAACTACTGCAACATAGAGGACTTTGAGGGACTCCGATCTCCATGGCCAAAGTCGCCCCACATCATCCGTGGTCCGAGGAACCACCACGAGACACCCCCGTTGACCGCACCACAACCGGAGCATCCTTTTGAGCATCTTTGCCTGCATCCCTCAGCATGAGGACCTCTCTATTGACTTCTACGGAGGTCGTGCTGTAGAGTTTGAAATCTGCTCTAGAAACACTTTGGTGGCCAGGTACATTTCCAAAGCTTCCATACTGGCCCCCTAGACCTCGTCCCTGTCGGATTTGGTCACCCCACTCAGGCTGGACTTTTGAAAAGTTTACACATTTTTTGTTGACCAATGCTTGTTTGCAGCTGCATTTAAAAGTGATAAAAACTTCTAAAATCTCCAGTGGATTTTGATGATTAAGGTCTCTAAAAATTCATAAAAATACGCTCTATTTTTAAAAATTGTTGTTGTGTCTTTTAATTGCTGAATGATCTTCTTATTTCATTGTTTGGTGCTGTTAAATGCTTCACACTAAGTTCCTTTGCCAAGCCTTACTGCTCACAGCTTTCCAGGGCTGAGCTAAGGTTAGGTAAACAATACTGACTGGGCCCAAGACAGTATCTGTGAGTGTACACCACGATAAGGCCCTACAGCCATATCATATAGTACCCCCAGATCCTCACAGGGACCAGACCAGGATGCCCACTTTCCCCATTGCTTTTTGCATGAGCAGCGGAGCCCTTGGCCTGCAGTGCAGTCACATATTATCAGGGCCTAGAGGTCCGGGGTCCATCACAGCATAACGCCTTATATACAGATGACATGCTATTATTCTTACAAGATGCAGATGTGGTCCTTGTAGGAGAGATAGGATAACTGAAGTGATTTGGGGGAATCTCAGACCTATGCATAAACTGGCAAAAATCTCACCTGTTCTCATTCAGTAGAGATATGAATCCACCCCAGGACCTGAGAGGAATGCAGTGGAAAGCGACGTGCCTGAAGTACTTAGGTGTTAAAATTTACTATGACCCACGACATCTTCTGGATGGTAATGTTGGGGCGGCTGTCCGAACGTTGCGCTCTGGTGTAGATTTCTGGAAATCGCTACCACTGTCCATGGCTGTTAGAGTTGCTGTGGCTAAGATGATATTGCTTCCCCGGCTTCTTTACTTTATTTTTATTCAACATTACCACTGCTTATTCCCCACAGACTCTTCGAGATCTTGAGTAGCTGAAGGTTGAGCTAGTTTGGGGGACAGGTAGACGCTGGGTGGCGATGTCTAAATTACAGAGCTCGATGACAGAGAGAGGTCTGGCAGCACCAGACTTGGAGTCATATTACCTAGTGGCACAACTATAGTGGTTTAACCAATGGATATATCACTGAGTGAACCCTGGGGGAGAGGTAGCCCGCTCAGATCCTGAACCTCAGGATCTGTTTAAGGTCCTTTTGAATCCTCGCCGGCATCTCCGGGAAGGCCCTCAGGCATTACTGATTGCTTGACGTTGTTGGCAGCGCTGCCTACAAAGAACCCGTACACAAGCTCCGTACTCACTGGATCTGCCTCTGCAGTGGCTGGGACTGTTGGCTCAGGGCGGTGACTTGCAGGCATTCACTGAATGGGCCACTTACGGTTTATCCCAGATGGAGGATCTCTTTAGAACAGGAGAGCTTCTCCTATTTGAAGACTTATCCCTAAAGTTCGGGCTCCAGAGAGGACAATTCTTCTTACATAGGGAAGTAGTAGAAACGATTAGGAAACACCGGGGGGTCGGATCGACTGAACTCCTACCCACAAGAGCTGCCAGCTGGTTTGTACCACTACTGGCCGAGTTAAGGCGGTTACGTTCCTCTATAGGGCTCTGAGAGCAAATATTATCAACCCCCCTCCCCCAGCGGACCTACATGAGAAATGGGAGAGAGACTTGGAAATCCAGATCCCAGACACAGATTGGGCAAGAATTCTTGAATGCAATCCCACAGTGTCTAAAAGTGCCAGATTTAAGTTGATTAACTTTTAATTTCTGCACAGAGCTTACCTCTCCCCTGGTAAAAAAAAATAGGTTCCATTGAAGAGCCAAAGCAACATACCCCAGATGTGTTGAACTTGGGGATGAAATGTTTCACATGGTGTGGGTTTGCCCTTCCCTTTCAGGGTTTTGGGAGGAGGTAATAGAATGTGTTAATGTTATTACTCATCTGTAAGTCTGGGCGGGGAACTGCGCTCCGCTCGCGGAGTTTGCAGAGTTTTCCGCACTCCGCGTTACGCGGAGCTCGCGTAGTTCCGAAAAACTTTTCTTCGCTCGCGTTCGTCAACGTCAAGATGGCGAGCGCGAGCGAGGAAAATCCACCTCCCGGCGACATTTCTCAACGCGGCCGGTCAGATTTCTCATTACGAGTGGTCGCGTATGCTCGCGTTGAGAAACTGTCTGTTCGCGTTGAGAAAGCTGCCGCTCGAGTAAAAATCTACTCGAGCGGCAGAAAGGAAGCAGCGCCCGCTTGCACTGTGCCATTCGCGATGATTGTACAGTGCTGACAAGCATCTGGCACTGAAAATCACTGCGAACTGCATTTATCTAACGCACTTTGCCGCTTGCGGAGCTCCGCGTAGCGCGGCAGAGTTTTTTTTGCACTTCGCGGAGTTCCGCTGCGATTCCTTGCCTACCAATTGCCTGCTCGCTTGGGGGATTCCCGTACCCGACCAAATGTAAAACCACCAATAGATTCATGGACTTAGCTCTGATTCTTGCGAAGCGAGAAATCACACTACATTGGAAGGCCAACACGGGTCCCAGAATAGCTAAATGGAGATAAGAGCTGGTTCAATGGGCAGGATTTGAAGGTAATATACTGCTCAGAGAAGCAAAAAGGGGCAAGGCGCGATTGACAAGATGCGTTGCCTTTTCTTAATGTAGGGCATGCATCTCAATCACACTATCAAATATTAAAGATTCTAGAATGCTAAAAGATTTGTTGTATTATCGTGGATAAAGGATTTGAATCTCTCTGGTGACGTCACAGCACAGAAAAATAAAACTTGTTTTTCCCTATTTCGAATTCAGCATAGAAAAACAGACACTTCCCCAGTCTTCCCCCCTCCTCCTTGGGGGTCTTCTCATACCCAGGTGAAGTAGTGAAAGGGAGGGCACTCTGGATTTGCTGATACCGAAAGGCAATCGTTGAATAGCAGATGATGAACCTCAGTCTACGAGCACTCACTGGTCTGCAGACCGGAGCAAAGTGGGACTACAGTGTGTGGTCCTGTGCGGTCACCATACACTCTCCCCTGCCTCGCACTGGGCTGTATATGTTAGGGAAATACTTGCACCGTCCCTGGAGCAAATGAATGAAACTCACCAGACACAGCAGTTTGTTCAGAAACAGGGTGAAATGTATTTATTGGTACCATGCATCATTGCTGATCAGCAAGGAAGAAGTCAGGTCTCCTGCCTTAGGGGCTCTCAGCCTGCTTCTTCCCAGAGTGACTGGTTTCTGGGTGTTATATACATTTTAGTAATGCCATGTCAGCGGAACTAGAATAAGGCACCAAGCCAAATATGGCTAACAGGTATGGGCAAGATCTGCACCATGCCAATTATAAACAGCTAGATATGGGCAGACCATGAAAGGCTGGCTCGGCGCTGTGTAAGCAAATTGCACAACCAGATAAGGAAACTATCATGAAGTCAGGACAAGCAAAGTGACCACTAAGGTGGTTCAGAATAGCTGTTGAAGCTTGTTCAGGCAAGGTCAGATAGGAAGCCCTTTGGAGCTCCGGGCCTCATGTTAGTGTGATATATCTAAGCATGATATTTTTGTAATGCATACATAGGAATTTATATGGATATATATTTTTTTTTAACAGTATAGACCCACAAAACAAAGCAGATCTTTACCACACTCAACAGTGGCTCTGGCAGAATCAGTGCCAGCATGATGTCCACCCCTCCCTCTCTAAAAGACAGTGGCGAGCATGACCCTCAGGGAGAAAAAGCCAGAGGAGGGTTGGAGAGGGTGCCAATACTCTTTTTCTAAACTTTATTAGGGAAGGTAAATGAGTGGAGGAGAATTTTTATATGGTGTCAGGTATATATTGCTCTAATATATGGTAGTCAAGAGGAAGCCTGAGAGAAATGGGGGAAGGCGGTCATATTGGGTATGGTTTTCCCATAACACCTCTTCTCCTGCATAGCTGACCCCATGGGTCCGCTTTCGAGAGAGCAGGCTCTTAGGGGCCATAAACAATATGAATCTGTAAATAGGATAGGTAACAATAACTGTGAATTTTCTACACTTGGTTCGAAGAAGCACCCTAGACAGCTTCAGCTTTCATTATCTATGATGTCTCTTAAAACTCATTAATGGAAAACAACCCCATCATTGATACAATGCCAATCTATCATTATATCTGTCATTTATGTACACAATCATTATCATGCAACACAAATTTCAGCATTCAGATACTTGCTGCTGTGTTGTCACAGCAATGAAAAATAAACGATTTTTACAGCATTGACGTCACAACAGTCAAGAGAAAAACCATATTAGCCTTCCTAGCAGACAGACAATGCTTATAGAAATCAAGGATTGGCAAAGCTAATAGGTCAGCTTATTTAAACTACTGGCATTTCCAGTGCTGTTTGCCAATGCTGTGCCGCATCAGCAAACAAAAACAAACAAAAAAAACGTCGCAATGACATTGGCACTGTTGCTGGTTGCTTTATTCTGTAGCATGCGCATGTGTCATCACCCATGCTCGAGCCTACAGAATAACACGGACGCCATTTTCTTTTTTTAAATTGACCAACATAAGATGGCGGATGCTACTTAGATCAGTAAATTAAAAAAAAAAATTTAAGTGCACAAATGCCCTTCTTTTTTTGTAGTGCAGCGTCCGGCACCAAATGGCAGCTGTGAGACTCTCCAAAAACTGAACAAAATGTAAATGCCTGTGAGGGGATGGGGTTCAACAAAGAAGAGAGTGGGGAAAGCAACAAGGAGGACATAAAGAAGAAAATAAAAATAAAGCCGGTTGGTAGGATGAGAGGGCAAGCAGCATACGAGGCAGAGAGCAACATAGAGCATGAGCGTGAAGATGAAGTACACAAGTGAGAGAGAGAGCCTTGTGGAGTGTAGAGGCTGGGGGAGGAACACGAGAGAGAGAGAAAGAGACAGCAACACACAAGAGAGAGAACAACATCGAGTGTGCGCTGTGGTGGGTTTTGGGGGAGGAAAGCAGCACCGAAACGAGAGCTGAAAGAAAAAAGTATTTCTCTAAAAAGAGCAGAGGAATAATAAAAAATACACATTCAAAAGGATGGGGAAGAGGTAGTGCCCCAGAATGGGACGAATACTTGATGGACAAGGCAAGGCATTAAATAGGAAGCAAGCAAATGAGAGTGATAATAAAGTCAACCAATGATAAGCAATGAGTTAGCTTTAAGCACACAGTACATTTTTGGTAAGCCCACAACGGGGATTTTGCGACGAGTGACAAGAACTAAAAGGGCACATGCCCTAGAAGGGAAGAAGAAATTTCCAAATCAGACCAGAAATAAAAACAGGTAACAAAGCCCTGACAAACAAAGAAATAAGATATTTTAAATGCAGTTCTTTATGAGACCCCCAAATAAAAAAATAAATACATAAGGAAAAAAGTGATTTGTGGGTCAAGATCAAGTTTGTCCTAAATTCGTTTTTCACTACTGCAAGTCCTACCTCTAACATTGGAGTTACCTTATTGCATTTAGTAAGCTGTAACTTCTAAATGGGAACAAGCAACTCATTCATGTTTGATATCTTTGGAATTGTAATGTAAAATCCTAACATATGGTGAAGTCGGCTTTTAAATTACAATTTTGAAAATGGCACTTTTAGAAAGTAGGCATTTTCCTGCCTTAACCGTTTGGTGCCTGCAGCCTGTCTCTGTGCCACATGACTGGGTGTAGTTGACAGTTTGGCTTTGTGTATTCCTCCTAGACAGCCACACACAATAGAGAGCTTAGGTGTGACTGGATGGACCATCACTGGGAGGATGGGAGGGAGGAACTAGGCACAGCCCCACTTACACTTCAATAGGCTGTGTCCTGCCTTCACTCGAAGGAGTGCATACCCCCTGTAGTCAGTCTTGTGCCAGTGCAAGGAAGGCCGCACACCTGTGCACTTCAAAGACAAGCCTCTAGAAGCTTCTACCACTTAAAAAGCAGAACTGGGTATGAATATTGGACTTCAGACACCAACTCTTCAGTTCACTTCTGTACCTGTGGATACTCTGCCAGGAAGGGATGCTGTGCTGCTGAAGGGACTGCCATTCTGCTGGACTGCTGCTCTGAAGGAGTTCTGCCCTGCTGTGCTGACCTGCTGCCCTCTTGCCTGGGTAAGAAGGACTGGACCTGCATCTGTTGAACCCAGGACCCCAGAGTGACTCCAAAGGCAAGTTGGCTGGCCTGCTGACTTGAGCCTCAGGGACACAAGGCACCCACAACCTCAACCCAGCACCTGGACTCTGCCATCTGTGAGTCTACCTTGCCAAGTGGTGCCACCCCAGTCCTGGACCTTGGAATGGGCCTAAGGTGTTCTACCAGCTGCTGCATATCCCACAGAACTGATGCATCCTCTCTGCTGCATGGCGCAACCCCGAACAGAACCGACGCATCATTGAAACTGCATTGATCTTCCCGGTCGCAAAGACTTGCATCGCAGCCAGCTGCCTCATCAGAACTGCCGTTGCCCAGCGCATCATCGTCGCAGGCCCTCGCATCCCCCGTCAATGGCAGCCTTGATGACAGACTCCACATCCTAGCCTTCGCATCTCTGCGGAACTGACACATTGCCCCGACCGTGCAATGCATTGATGACGCCGGACTTCACATCGCAAGTCCTCGTCGATGGAATCCTCGATGACGACGCAGGACCTCGCATTGCAGCCTTGCCGCATTTTGGAACCGATGCATCGCTTCGGCTGCGCGATACATCTTTGACATGGACCCTCATAGAGCTTCGCAAACCAAGATCTAAGGTACTTTGTTCAGCAGGTTTAGCTGGGTCCCTGTAGCCGGCCCGTGCTCCATCACGGTCGGCCTGAACTTGTGACTTTGTCCCAGGCTGGCCCGACCAGATAGCCACAATTGGTGCTTTGTGCTTTTTGGTGCTATTTTCACTGAACTCTTTAAACTTGCATATCTCTGGACCTACTGATTGAATTTTTGTTGTTTTGTTCTTGTTTTATTTATTAAAAATTACTTAATTTTTCTAATTTGGTGTGGGATCCTTTTTGTGTGGTGTTTTCACTTTATTACTGTTTAGAGTGCTGCACAAATACTTTACACATTGCCTCTAAGTGAAGCCTGACTGCTCTGTGCCAAGCTACCAGAGGGTTGACCACAGGTTAAGTCAGGGTTGACCTGTTACTCATGTTGACAAGGATTGTGGTTGCTGCTTGACCATTGCTCACACCCCAGTCAACCAACAACCCAATGTCTTACAAAATTTATTACATATTGTTTTTAAAAACTCAACTTCTTTGAGAAATATACATATTTAGAGTGTTAAGAAACGTTCTTAATTGAAATGTAATATAAAATGATTTTACTTAGAAGCTTTCTCCCTGTAATAGCAAGCCAGAAGGTTTTGTGGACACTGTAACCAGTGTACCAAATCATATTCCCAGTGTTTGTACTGATGCACTGTCTCTTTTAGACATAACACTTTATATCTTACTTTTGATCAGTTCAAGATGTGCGGCACTTAAAACTGAGAGGCAATCAAAAACTCAGAGTTTATGTGGGATCTTGCCTTCATCTGCACTCATCAGTGTTGTCAGAAGATTCCCTGCCACTCTCATCATCATAGCCTTTGTGAACATATTCAATATATGAAACTAAGAATGGTAATAATGCTTTCACGATTTAGAAAATACCATAATTTTAGCATTTGTTAAGTTTATTTGAAGAAAATTCAATAGTTGTCAAGGCTCTTCAGAAAATGAAGTAGTGCAATTGCGTTCTGATCTAGGCTAATGATATTACCCTCATAATAAAACACATGATTTAGGAGGGTGCCTAGTTTTGGGCTCGTACTAAGTCAGATAATTCTCAAGCAATCTGAAAATCAAATTTACATTCCACAAAAAACATACATTAACTTCAGAGGCATCTTCAGCCTCATACCTTTCATTAGCCTACAAATTATTTCTTCTGACCGATCAGCCCTCTTTTAAAGAATGAACAACATCTATTGCTGACCTATAATTACCAGTCTTATAACTGGAACCCTTTGTAAACAGATACACTATTACATTTGTTATCATAACTCCATGAGCCTCCACAGGATCCACCACCTTTCTAAGCATCAATATTTGGTGCCTCTGACTCCCAAGGAGTAGTTGTGAAGCCTCTACTGAAAGCTCCTCATATTGTTTGGATCTTCTGATATCTTTCAAAGAAGAAGACTCAGCAGTAACTGTCAATACCAAAGGAAGTTACCCCCTTGCAACAGTAACCCTTTCAATGGCAGTATTACAAAAGCTTTCTCCACTAACTCCAACACCCCAAAAACACATGGATGAGATACCCAAAGCTGGGGTTTCAACACTACCTGACACCTCTACCTTTCCACCAGTAAAGTACCTTGAGAGTCATTAAAAAATGTGGAAACGTATCCATTCACCTTGCTTCTATCCTGTTGGAAAGCATCCGCCGATGTAGCCCCTGCATCCAGCCTCCAAATGTAATAACTCTGAATCTGAAAGAGTAGCCGTGATGTAAACAAATCCACTTCAAGTGGACCCCACGTATTCTGGACTTTCAAGAAATAATTTTGATTCAGCTTTTAATTCCTGAAATCCGCAAAATAGTGTGTTTATATTCATTACGCCATTCTCCAGTCCTGGCTTATGCTTTGTTCTCAGAGTAACATTGTGCACCATAAAAAACTGACACAAAACCATAGCTAATTCTGTCAACTGCTTCAACCTGCTTCCTCCTATACTGTTTAAATGAGTAACTGCTGCTATATTGTCCATACAAAGACATATAGAACAATTCTCAAACTGAGATTTGAAACACCACAGAGCAAACAACTCTGCTTTCAACTCCTCACAATGTATACGTCGATTTCCCTCTACTCCTGACCATCTTCAACCTGTCTACTAATGGTTCATTCATGTTCCCTAATATGCATTCAATTTCACCACAAAATCTGAAACTGTTCCAAAAATTGCTAGTCCACTCCATGCGTCCAAGTTCTCTAACCAAATATTCAATTCTTCCTTCGCCTCTTCTGTCACAACCACTTTGCTGACATACCAAATTCACTTCTTTAACCCAACAGCTTTCAATCATTGCAGGACCCTGGAACAATTGCATGAATTGAAGTTATCAACAGTCATATCACTTATGCCAAACCTCTCAGATGATCGCACCTTGGTTAAGCAAATGACGTATCTCCATTTTTAGCCTCCTCACTTTATTGTCTAGTAACCGCAACTATGCCTTGACTGAGTCTACCAAGAATCCTAAACATTACAAAGTTCTCCATAGAATCAAAATCGGCTTCTCCAGATTTATAATGAACCCTAATTTCTCCAAAAGAGTATTTGTCATCCTTAAATGCTTCTCTAACTGTCCGGCACCCTCACATATCAGACAAATATTGCCAAAGTAAATTATCAGCCTCACTCCTCTCTCAGATAAGCAACCACTGGCCTGAACACATCTCTGAAACAATAAAAAGGGGAGGAAGCATACTGCCATCTTCTCAGCAAACGTTCTCTACTGGCAATCGCAGTTCATGATATTTTCAGTAACTTAAAAAGATGAACTACAAGCAGCATTTCAGCACCCCTAATCTGAACTGCTACTTCCTATTGAAGACAGGTAAAAGCCCAGTGACGTATGACTAGGAATGCACAAAAGTACCAGCACTGGCTTGCTCAAAGGATGCTAAACACTTCCTAACTTGTGAATTATTGAAAATATCATGAACTGCAATTACCAGAATGCAGTGGAGAACATTTCACGAGATACCAGCGTTGTGTTTCCTCCCTCTTCTGTATACCTTTGTGAAACACTAAGGTGTGGATGAAAGGCCAAAGGGTAAACACAAAAAATGGAAACGTTGGCAATTCCACAATGAATTGAAGTTAAGATTAACTCTCCTCTCTAACTGGAATTGTTAAAAAAGATTCTTTGAGGTCCATCTTCACTAACCAGTTGTCTTCCTGCAAAAATGTTTCTTAACAGATTCCTTTCTTCATTGGTGAAATGCCTGTAAATTAAAAAATAATTTTCAAGTTCCTCAGATTTATTACTGGCCTTCAACTCTTCTCCTTTTTCCTTTCCACACTACTCATGAATACATTTCTGTCCTCTGCCTCTTTTGTGTTTGCTCCTTTCTCCAACATTTGCCACACGTATACAACTACTAAACTTTGCTGCTATTCTGGAAAAAGCTATGATCTTTGTTTCTCTTACTTAACATGGAAATCTAAAAAAATGTATCTTGAAACCAGCCACTGTTTTCAATACCCATGGGTCTTTTGTAGACTATTTTAATTTCATAATAGTTTATTATTCTTCCTCCCACTTTCAAGGGAAAAACAGAAGCAATGTACATACACACTTTGTGATCCAGCTGACTGTTGTCCTCTACCTCTCATTGCCTCACTTCTTCCCTTCTCCTCCTCTGAGGGAAAAAAACCTGCTGAGGACTGAAATCCTCAGTAAGCACCTCTTCTTTGCAAAAGGTATTGGGACCTCAATACTCCTCAGCCAAAAAAGTGTCCCTCCTACCAACCTTGGCATAAAAAATATTCCCTCCTAGTGTTTGCAATTATCAAGCCGTCAAGGTAGACATGTACCTTCCAAGGTCTTAAAAATTCCATCCAAATATAAGACCTTTTCCATCCTCATTTGCCACTCTCTTGGTCAAGTCTTCCACCTTTGGACTTATTTTCGTTAACATGGCTTTGTGCCTCCCTGAAACCAAACTCACATTCATATTCACAAAAAAACAAATGGCTCTCTGGCACCAATTAATGTCTACCTCCACATATTTTAGGTATGACTCCTCAGGCGTGTCAAAGAAACATGTTAGTGGTCCTAAAAAATCTAACATTTTTATTCTTGGCACTGCTTAATAGAATGTTCTAATATTTTCAAAGGATCTTTTCCCAATTTGAAAAGATTGGTTATTCACTTGGAATCCAAATTTGGGGTTGCGCATACCTTTAATCTATTACCAGAGTCGAGCGTTCCACCTTCATGACTTCTCTTTGCTCCTTCTCCAAAGGCCTCTGTATCCCACCCTCTATATACAATACCCCACATGTTCCATGGGCCACCACCCTGTGCTACGGGATACTAATTTTCTTTAGGATACACAAATCTTGCCCCATTGGGTCTTTTATCAAACCCTATGTTGGCTTCCTCACAACCTCCTTCTTTCTAATCTCTTCCATGTTGATACCCTCATTGTCTAGGTCCAGTACAAATTCCTCTAAATTGGACTTTTCCTCATCCTTGAACTCTAACTGCTCGAATTCCCATCCTCACTATAGTTAACCTGCTTTCTTTGTGTACTGCTTGACACCAGTCACTTTTGTGCTCAGGATATCAAGCCCCATATTGTGTATAGGGTGCAGAGTGGGTTAGTGTGCTCTACTATAGTTAATGTACTGCCCGCAGAGGAGCTGCAACCTCGTAAGTGCCCTGGGGCAGCGTGTTTGTGAAAGGCAGATCAGCTATTTGAAGCTGCCAGTCCGCCTTTTGTGTGCGTGCGGCAATGCAGTCTGCTTTCTAGAGGGTCCATGGAATCTGCTTTCTCTTCCGTCAAAGTTTGCCCTTAGGGGGGGCGCAATGACTGTGCGCCACCACAATGTGGCACACAGTCAGGGCACCTCCTAATAGCACCTTTGCCCCTGCAGTCATGTCTATAATACAGTGCGGGCACAGAGGCAAAGTGTTTCCTCATTTGCATAAAGCCACGCCCTGATGCAAATAAGGGAAGGTCTCCTATAATATAATAATCTGAATATCTACTTTACTTGTCTCATCTCTCAATATTCTTATCACATTTCCCACTTAACTTTCATATTTTCTGGGGGAATTTCTTCTCTCATTAAGCCTAATATCTTATATGCATGGTGAGAATACATACATTACTTAGCCCAACGAATGGGGCTTGTTGCTGCAAGCTGTATGCTTTTCAAAAGCAAAAAGTGATTAATCAAAGACTTGGTATGTAGCACACTCTAAAACACAGGATAACTAGGGATATGAAAAGCTTTTGGGGTAGCAGGAAAGGTTGCTCCAGGTATGTTGGAGTGGTGCCACGGATCCATAGAACAATTTATCTTGACCAGGTCCTGGTATAGTCTTTTATATGGCTTTCGATGTGTTCAACAGTACAAAATTCTGGTCACCTGTAAAACTCTTAAGGCGGAAACAGGGGAGGATATGTTCTCCGTTTTTACATTGTGGCTGGGTAGAAAAGCAAAGGACGTTCCGATTGGCCACTTAAATGTCCCTTGCTTAAGCTTGCTATAATCTTTACTCCTGACATTTGCAGGACTCATGCACTCCTCTTCTTTCCTTTAATACGCAAAGCCTGAAGACTAAATCTTTTGTGGGAAATGTACTAACATTTCACTCAATGCAGGGCAGCAAGCAAAGTTGCTGTGCTGCGTTGCATGTGATGGAGAGTAGAAATGTGTGCTATCTACTAAGATATGGTGCATTTCTGCTCCCTCCTAGTGCTGGTGTTCTGTGTGCTGCCTAGCGCCAAGGCAGGTACCCTTGCGCAATGCTGCAGGGTGCCTGCATTACGGGCAGGATTGTTTTTGTGCAGATAAGGATCCCTTCTAGCACAAAAACAATCCTTAGAGGCTATTTCCTCTTTCGATGTGTGATGCAGAGTGCATGACACATAGGAAGAGGAAGGAACGAGGAGAAATAAATATATTTTTCCTCATTATGCCTCATTGGGGAAGGCACAGCATTTTGATGCATTCCCAGGTTTACTAACTTTAGTAAATCTGAGAATGCACCAAAATCCATGGGTGAATACATGGGAATGCTCATGCTCCCACCATGCCTCCCAGCTTGAAATGTAATGAAAACAGCGCAAGCAGCTGCCCTGCATTACATTTCCTTACAAAGATATGTACGTGGCACTTGGTAAATATTACTGAAGCCTTTGTGTTGTCCTTGCGTTGCCTTGCATGACTTAAGGACTTCGAAAAGGCTTGATAAATCTGGGCCTTAACATATAAAAAAGAGTTTGCTTTGTCAGACTAAGTGCCAGAAGTAAAGCCGATATGGCATTGGCAGTGGTGACTGTAATGGGGGATAAGAGGCAGGGAATCCTCAGACTGGCGCACCACTTCTACACACAATTGTAGGCAATTCTCGCCTGTTCCTAATCTCACTATCTCTGCCCCAATTGCTTTCCCACCACCTCCAACTGCCTTTGCCAAGCATGCTGCCAAACGCTGCTGTGTGGCATCTCTCAACTAAAGAGCTGAACACAAATCTAAAAATAACATCATACACACAGCTGGTGAAGAGTGAAGGTGGCTGTGTAGCTCATAGACAGTGCATTAACAAGACTTCCATCCCTTGTCTCCACCCTGTGAAGCAGAGAAATCCATCCTGCACACGTCCATGAGAGCAGGGTTATAGCGAGGCACATGCTCTTTTGAGATCTGACTGTGTGGCTGCCATCTTCTGCAGCATCCCTGCTCCTGGACCCCTCTCCTCTCAATCCCACCTGAGCATTGTGGCACTGTCACTATGATTTGTTCCATACGAGCTCCTTATTGCCATATTGCTGGCTGCTATGATACCCAGGAGTCTGGGGAGGAGCTCAAGCTGCTCTACTCAGTACACGCCAAAAGAGAGCTGCTTTTAAACCTCCTCTTCTCATCTCCCAAGCTGTCTGTAAGGGGATATACAAGATTTTCTTGTAGAACAGACCCCTGGAAAGCTTACTTGCCTGGT
This sequence comes from Calotriton arnoldi, assembly GCA_963921515.1. Taxonomy (NCBI): domain Eukaryota; kingdom Metazoa; phylum Chordata; class Amphibia; order Caudata; family Salamandridae; genus Calotriton; species Calotriton arnoldi. The sequence goes on along the minus strand of CAWUFW010002244.1, from coordinate 1,325,899 downwards.
CTCACATATGCACCAGCCCCCACAGTGGATTGTGGAAGCAGGGTAACAACTGCACTATCCTGTATATCCTACAAGGAGGAAATATCTGCCCCCGTCTGATTCATTACCATTTCAGAACCTGAGACTGTGCTGCCAATGAGCTGCTATCTAACTCCCAAAGGTTATGGGGCTGATTTAGATCTCAGCGGAGGGAATACTCCGTCATAAACATGACAGATATCCCGTCCCCCGTATTACGATCCCCATAGGATATAATGTGATCGTGATACGGCGGACAGGATACCCGTCACGTTTGTGTAGAGTATTCCCCGCCACCGAGATCTAAATCAGACAGGCCCTATGTATATGAGCTGGAACTCCACTACAGCAACTGGAAGCCCTTCATGAAACTAGACACACGCAGACTCTTCTGTAATCCTTATGGAAGTGTGCTGCCTATTTCTTCTAGGCTAGGATTAAGCCTGATGCCATGTTGACGCTCTGCTGGCCAGCATTGCTGATGACTTTGTATGTCTGGTAGGCCCCAGTCAGCCACAGGATGCCAGAAATATGATTGCAGAGCTTCAAAAATCTCTCTCCCTCTCACAAGATACCTTTAGAGGGCTGCTCATTCCATCTACATTTGCAGGTGAGCTGAATTGTGACTCTGCCTGGCAAGCATGTTTCTTCATGTGCCAATATTTGCTTTGATTGTTCACCTTTGTTCAAGTTCCCTATTTGCCTCCGTCCGGTGTGGCATAAGCTTAGGCCCAACACCACCCACTGTATATTTTTTTCCAGAAGTGTTCCAATCCACAATGTTGTTTCTCTGCCCCAATGTTGCTGTGCAACGGTCCAGCACCTGGCTGGTTTGATAGCTAGCAGGATTCAGAATTTCAAAGCCTTCCTGGTTGGTCCTTGTGCACACCATTTTTGCCTCTGTCCTACGTGCCAATTTCCTCCAAGAGTCAGACCCACTGGGTACCCCTCAGTGCTGGTGTTGCAAGAATTGTGGGCCAAGAGATATCAAAATTATAAGGTGATGGCAATTCCAAAACTGGGAGGCAAAGCAAGGTTTCCTAGTCTCATACTTCTTTACCTCAAAAACAAAGACAATTAGGTCGCAATTGCAGCGTTGACACTAAATTCCAATCCCTGAGCAAACTCCTGTGTGTAGACTGATTAGAAGCCTAACTCCTGCAAAGTTTTCTATATGGGCTATATAACATCACACCCCTACAATTTTCCCCTGTTCCATTTCTGCAGCTCAATCCTACTGAAATTTACTGAGGGCGGAAGAAATGTCTGGTAATTACTTAAACATTTGGAATTTTGTGTGGTAGGCATCACATTACAAACATTATGACTCATTTACTAGTTTGAGCTTGGAATAGCAGGTATCTACCAGAAGTGGTAAATATTTAACAATACAGTGTTAGCTAGGTAAATACCCCATACCCCTCCCACCCAACTTGCGACTGGTGCCTTGGGGTACATGTAAAGACTGAATGTGAGCATACAAGGTCAGCAGTGGTCCTGGATTCCGGAGGATGACACTTCCATATCTGAAAAGCAAATTAACAATGGACTTCAAGCATAGGGTTTTTTTTACCAGGGCTTTGGCGACATTGTTTTTCCAGGCTGAACACACCATGGTGGAACTTTGATAGTGGACCAATAGTACATATTAATTTCCAAATATGTACAATTTGATAGATGGAAATACCTATAGTGACCTCTTCAGAACACTTCACACCACCAGCAACCCCTGAACCCTAAAATCTACAGCACCATTTAAATCAATTGGTATGGTGCCATCTTACATCAATGAAAATCATTAAGGCCTGTTATGATGCACTACTAACCTTGTGGTTGTCAATAAAACATTTCAATAAAGGAGTATACTTTCAATTCAATGTGTGCCAAAGTCTTCTTTCTACTTTTTTTGTTTAAATTTGTTTTATTATTGTTTTTACACTGCATAAATTTCACTGTAATTCGAAGCGTTAACAAAATGTGCGAGTTTGGCGTCAACATTCAGCCATAGTTAGCATGCAGTAGAATACCAAAAAAACAACAACTCCTCCTTAACCAAGCCCTCCCTCCTCCCCCCGGGTGCCCAACCAACGAATGTGCCGCTGATTAACAAACCACTGGTCTCTTTGTCATGTATGGGATTACTCTATTGAGCAGTCGGGTCAACTAGTCTCAATATTCATAAGTACCTAGGGCAGGTCAATTCGGTGAACTCCTGGGAAAGCAAGTCTAAGAATGGGCTCCAAGCATCCCTAAATGTGTCTGTTAGTGTTTAAGTGTGGCTGAGAGCCTTTCCATCCCTAGAAGGTGCCATAAACGGTGGATCCACTGCCGGCACGTCGGGACCTTATCAGTTCCCCAAAACGTCAGGATCGATTGATGGGCCGCTCCCAATGTCAGTGCTATATGCTTACCCCGTCAAGATTTTAGGGGGTAGGTGAGGGGGTTAGGGAGGCCCAGTACTACAAACGAGGGAAACCTGGGGAGTGGGTTGCGCAGTGTGTATCTATGTCTGATAGGATTTCCGCCCAAAAACCATTCAAGCGGGGGCACTCCCATAGAATGTGAACCAGGGTCCCCTGCTCATCACACCCCTGCCAGCGTCTGTCATCCCTGTCTGAGTACTCTTTCTTTAGCCGTTCTGGGGTGAGGTACCAGTAAGTGGCCACCTTCGTTGTCGTTTCCATACTAGCTACACTTGTGGAGGTATGTCGTGCTCTGTAGTAAATGTCCCGCCACTCTTTCTGGGAGAGTGACCTTCCCAGCTCTCCCTCCCACCGGAGCTGGGAGGCCGTCTTAATCCCCTGATCCCCCCCCCACCCCCAGATACCTATAAATGTCTGAGGTCAGACGTCTATATGAGTCTTTTAAGAGAAGCCATTTCTCAAAGCCAGTAAGATGGCGCTGTGCTGCCTCGCTCACCGTCGTATCTGTCTGTATCTGTAACAGTCGTTCTCCGGGATCCCATAGTCCTGTTTCAGATCCTGAAATGTCTTGAGCCCTTCCTGGTCGAAGAAGTGCCCAATAGATCTGCATCCCGTCATCTGCCATACAGAAAATGTGGTGCTCTTCCATCCCTGGGGGAAACGCTCTATTTCCAACTATGGGGGTGAGAGGGATGGAAAAGACGTCAGTCCCGCTCGTGTTGCAGCTGTGTCCCATACCCTTAAAGTGGGCGCCACAATGGCCGATAGATATAGATTCGGCGGGTGCTGAGCGCGGGCGAGAAAGGAGATCTTCCACAGCGCCGTGTTAGCTAGAGCCCTGTCCATAAATAACCATCCCTTCTCTGATTCAGACCTGGAATATTCTACCAAATATCTAAGTTGTGATGCTTGAAAATAACGAGCCACACAAGGGATACCCAGGCCTCCCTCTTCCAGGGGCCGCCAGCTATGGTCTCGTCTCATCTGAGGACGCTTACCCGCCCACACAAAATTTTGGAGGGCTTTCTATAGGGTCTCAAGTGTATCCTATGGAGGCCAAACCGGCAAGGTTTGGAATTTGTAAAGCATTCTGGGGAGGATCGTCATCTTCAGGGCAGCTATCCTGCCCATCCATGAGAGTGGATAGCGTTACCAATGCGCTAGATCAGCCTTAACTTTCCCGAGTAAATCTTAGTCATTATAAGAAGCAATCTCCCGTATTGAAGGGGCCAGCTGGATGCCTAGGTATACCACTGGGCCCGAAGCCCAGTGTATGGAGTGAGATTGGGTTAACAGTTCTCTAGTACTCAATGTTGTTGTAAGGCTCAGAGCCTGGGATTTAGCCAGAATAATGCGAAAGCCAGAGACCTGACCAAAAGATTTACCTTCTTCTAAAGAAGCCGGGAGAGCGCTCCCTGGGTTCTCTAAAGCTACTATCACATCATCAGCATAGAGCGTTATCAGGTGCCCCTCCCTCCAAATCGTATGCCCGTGATCTCCTCCGAAGCCCTAACTCTTTGTGCGAAAGGCTCCATATATAAAGCAAACAAAAGAGGGGAGAGCGGACACCCCTGCCGCATCCCTCTACCTATCGGGAAGCGTTTGGAAGCTGTATCATTTACTCAGATTGACGCACTCGGGGAGCCATAATTACTAAGGATCCAGGAGCAAAAGCGTTCCCCTATACCAAAACGCTTCAGCACCTCGACTAGGTAAGGCCAATGCACTCGTTCGAACGCTTTTTCGGCGTCGATAGAGAAAAGCATTGTTTCCTGTGGGAAGCGGGTGGCCTTATCTATCAAGTGTAATATTCTCTTGGTGTTATCCGAGCATTGTATATGTGGTATAAAACCAGCCTGGTCTGGCTCAATCAATCCCGGAAGCAAAGGCGCCAGTCGAGCCACCAGTATCCCCTTGAAGAGCTTAGTGTCTCCGCTTAAGAGTGAGATCGGGCGATACGATCCGCACTATTGTTTGTCCTTGCCCTGTTTCGCTATGACTGTTATTAACACCTCCTTCATAGAAGGGGGGAGAGATTCCGCTGATGAAATCGCGTTGAAGACCCTTGTGAGGAGAGGGGCTAGCTTACCACAAAGCAATGTATAAAACGTTGCCAGGAAGCCGTCTGGCCCCAGTGCCTTATGCACTTGTAATCTAGAGATTGCAGATGTGACTTCTTCTATCCGAATCGGTTTCTCTAAGTCTGTAGCTTGTGTTTCAGTTAGACACACTATATGTGCCTCCTCTAAATACCGCTCTATGCCTTGTTCAGAGAGATTCTGTGCAGAGTATAGCTCCCAGTAGAAAGCTCCCATGTGAGCCGCTATGTCCTCATCCCCCTCAATTACCGTTCCGTCCGGTGCCCTCAGAGCCTCGACCACGTTTGCCTGGCGGACCCCCCTAAGCTTATTCGCTAGCATTCGTCCACTTTTGTTTCCTCCCACGTAAAAGGAGTGTTTAAGCCTCAGAATCAAATATTCTGCACTATTGAGTCTAATCCTGCTAGCTGTTTTCTAGCAACTTCTAATTGGCGCCAGACCCTAGGGGCCCCAGTTCGGTGATGTATTCGCTCTAGTTCCTTGACCTGCTGATGGAGCTGTGTTCTCTTCTCCCGCCTCGATTTATTATTGGCTGAGGCTATTGCGATTATTTTCCCCCTCAGGACGGCTTTCATGGCATCCCAAATTATAGGCAGAGAGACTTCAGGCATGTCATTTAGCGCTATATAGTCATCAATGTTTTTCTCGAGCTGCGTGATCACCTCAGGTCTGAGAGTCTCTCGAAGTCGCCCCGTACGAGATGCCTGGGCAAGGGCTGGGAGAGAGAGGTCAAGCAGTACCGCAGAGTGATCGTACAATGATCGGGGTTCAATTTCGACCGATCGCAGAGCCTGCTGTACCTCCAGAGAGCCGAGAAAGTAATCTAACCGGGCGTAAGACTTATGCACATGGGAATAGAATGTGTAGTCCCGCGTGTTTGGGTGTGAAGCCCTCCAAAGGTCTCCGAGACCCATTTCTTGTAGCCACAACACCTTCCCAGGACTGATAGCCCCAACTACGCCTTGCCTGTGTACTGATTGATCCGTGTCGTTGTTAAAAACTATGTTTAAATCCCCTCCTATGTAACCCAGCGGTCCTGCACCGAAAACACCTCAGCTACTGCCCTGTGCATGAAGGTTTCTTGGCCCTCGTTGGGGGCGTATATAGAGGCCAATACTAGTGAGTGGTGGCCAAGCTGAATCGGGTAGCTCAACAGACGGCCCTTTATCTCAGCTATCTTAGCACCCACCTTCCCTCTAAACTTATGTGAGATCAAAATCGCCACTCCTGCAACCTTACGCGGCTGGGAAGAGAAGTACTACTGGGGAAAGGTTTTAGATTTAAGTCTGTCTGTGTCCCTAGGCTGGAGATGAGTCTCCTGTAAGAGGCATACATCTGCCTGTGAGTGCTCTAAGTAAGATAAAACCGCCTTCCTCTTAACTGGATTATTTAAGCCTTTAACATTGATGGTCAGTATTTTCATGTTAGCCATGGGAAGAGACATTGTGTAGAGCTAATGAAGGTGTATGTTGGAGCGAACCTGTAGATTCTATTACCCTCCTTCCGTTTTCCCAATGGGCTGTAAGCCTAAAGTGTATTGTGGTATGAAAGATCATGGTTGGCACCCTGAACCCACCCCTCCAACAAGAAAAAGAACCAAAGAGAGGACTCACAAAATCTCCATGGCAGGGAGGTGCAAGACTCTTCCTCTCCCCGCTTGGTGGAATAGTCATTGATGGGTACGTGGCCGATCCTCCAAGAATTTCCTGGTCTCCCCCCACCCAAGCCCGACCCCGGGTGTGCTAAATTATAAGCAAGATACAGGTCCTTAAGCGGGATCTTCTGTCGTCGTGTCCTCCGCCAGCTTCACGATCAGGGCTTTCCTCTCAGAGGCTATCACCGTTGGGTCAGGCCCAGCTATTTTCCGCGACGTGGGGACTCTCCTCCATCTCCTGTCATCAGTCAATTTCTGTGGCGTCCTGTGTGTGTTCGGTTGATTGCCCCGCTGGGAATCGATTTGAAGCAACTCACTTGCTGCCTCCAACGAGGCAACCTGGTGTAGTGTGTCTTGCCATCGAAAGATCAATCTGAAGGGGTGCTCCCAGGAGTACGACACCCCTTGTTCCCTCAGGAATGCCGTGACAGGGCGAAACTTCCTCCTCTTCTGGAGGGTGGATGCAGCAAGGTCCTGAAAGAGATGCAATGTGTGGCCCTGGAAGACCACCGGGGAGGATGCCCGGGCTTCTTCCAAAATCCGCTCTTTGAGGGGGAAACTGTGAACGCACATCAAGATGCCCAATGAACGTGAGGAGTTTGGCCCCCAGCTTCCGACCCTGTGAGTTCTGTCGAGGCGGATTTCCCCCGCCGTCGTGTCTCCCAATATTTGGGCGAATAGCGCTGCTACGTAGGCTTTTATGTCTTCTCCCTCCGTGTTCCATGGGGCTCCCTTAATACGTATGTTGTTTCTGCGGGAGTGGTTTTCCAGGTCCTCAGAGTGCGTGTGTAGGTCGATTTGCTGCTCGGAAAGTCTAATTATCTCCTGCTGGAGTTGTTCTATTTCCTCATCCCGGGACGTTTCTCTTCATTTTAGTGCATCCACCCTATCTCCAATATCAGTGATCTCCTTACGTGCGGCTCGCAGTTCTTGGGTCAAGTCTCTCTTAACCGTTAGGAGATCTTCAAGGAGAGACGAGAATAGTGACTCTAGATAGGGGCAGGTGACTGGAGCCTCCGGGTCCTCTCCAGTGAGGGAGGCAGGGCGGCTCAGACCAGGGCATGGGGTACATTCCTGGGCCGGCTGCTTTAAGAGCATGTCTTTGATGGTGGCCCCCTTCTTGTTCCTTGCCGTTGGCATCAGTCCCGAGGTGGGGGGTGATGGAGGTTATAGGGGGGCTGGCTGTGTAAACTTTATGCACCATCTCGCCCTGGGGGCATGGAAGCGCTTTCGACGGATGCCTGGCTCGTAGCTCTGTAGGTCGCGAGGCCCCAGCTATTATCCCCTACAGTCCAGGGCAAGGTTTAGTTTGACGGGCCCCCAGGCTGTGCTTGGGGGTCTCTTCTTAAAGAAGATAGTACGAGATGGGGGGCCCACCATGCCACCGGTGTCATGCTCTACGTATGCCGTTTGGCTTATGGAGTTTCCAAGGCCTTCGCCATCCGCAAGTTTATAAAGGGAGCCTCACTCCCTTTGTGTCCCCGAATTGTGCCTGGAGAGTCAAAACACCTGCATAGGCAGGATGTGCTGCCCAGGTCACTCACACAGGTGAGCACTGTAACCAGGAAAGCTTAAGTTCGCCTCACTCAGAGCTCAAGGGGGGGACGGACAACTCAGCACATGCTAGCCAGCCACGGGGCTGTGATCTTGCAGGGGAAACCTGGGGCCCGCACTCGCTAGCATCGATTTAGGTCGCCGCCGAGACCAGGCCTACCCCAGCTCCCCACTCAGCTAGAGAGCCTCCCGCCTCTCCCCAGCTCCGATCCCTCCTCGATGATGCCAGCACTCATTGTTTCTTGGTGCGAGGAGGAGTCGACCGTCTCTCGCTGTCGCTCCTAGGGTCAGGTCTTGCTGGGGCAGACCAGGTTCCTGGATGGCACGTCCCCGTAGCTGTTCCCTCGAGGACTCGTGCCCGCTCCGGGCACTCGAGTAGGTGTACACTGCTCAGCCGCCGCAACCACAGCCCAGCTCATCACCAGCTTTCTCGGCAGGTGGGCCTCACATAACGCAGCGATTCTCCAGGAGAGGAGCGGGGAGCGGCTCCCACACATTTCCAGCCCCACTGCAGGGCCTCAGTCTCGCTGGCCTCGATGTAGGCCGCCGCCGAGATCAGGCCCGTCCCGCCCAGTTACGCTGTCGGACAGCTCCCTACTCCTCCGTCAACCCTCGATGCTCTTCAGCCTCGCCGAGGGAACGCTATCACCTCCACTCTGCTTCCGTTCTCTCTCGGCGGGAGGAAGAGTCGTCCGCCTGCCGCTGTCGCTCCTGGGGTCAAGTGTTGCTGGGGCACACCAGGATTAAGGATGGCACGTCCCCGTAGCTGTTCCCTCGAGTACTCGCGCCCGCTCCGGACTCTCGAGCGGATGGACACTGCTCCTGTGCCGCAACCACAGCCCAGCTCACCACCAGCTTTCTCGGTAGGCGGGCCTTAGATAGTGCAATGATTCTCCAGGAGGTGGGTGGGGAGCAGCACCCGCCAGTCCAGGGCTATCGTAGGGCCTTAGTTTTGCCGGCCTCAATGTAGGCCACAGCCGAGATCAGGCCCGACCCGCCCAGCTACGCTGTCGGCCAGCTCCCCACTCCTCCATCCACTCTCGATGCCCTTCAGCCTCGCGGAGGGACCGCTAACGCCTCCACTCTGCTTCGGATCTCTATTTAGCCCACAGGAGCTTCACAAGCCGGGGGCTGACAAGGGGCAAGGCCAGCCGGAGCAGGAGAGACCGGATCGCACGTCCTATCTGGACGCCATCTTGGCCCTTCTTTCTAGTTTTAACATGCTGACACTGCTGCTTTGGGACCGGCTAAAAAACATTGGTCTCACTCTCCAGAGGCTCTTCGCAAGAGCATGAGCTCCAAGGGTGCTTGTAAAACCAATAAACCTTTCCCACAGGCATCCATATAACCATCTGAGAGACTAAGGGAAACATTAGCAAATCTTTGTGGATAGCTTCTGCACTTCTCGCACTCCCCACAATATGCCCCCTAATCGTTGGTGGTTTCCTGCCCTTTCTGAGGCACCACAGAAGAAAGATGTGCAGACATAGCTGCCAAGTTTTCATATTCCTTATGTGCGACATTTCCATGTTTTCTGTGTTCATGTGTGACACTTTCGTGTGATACCGCAGTGCAAACAGATCAAAGCCCTTATCTTCATATAATGAGATACACAGAAATACCCTTTGATATAATAGCCAAGACACAGCCTTTAAACAGCTGCAACCTTCCTGAAGTGCTCATGCAAGTTCAGTAAACTACTTCCCATTTCTAAAATGATTGGATGATGTTCCTCAAACAGTTTGAATTTAAGCATTATAAGCTTTTTCTCTTTACTGAAACTGTTTTTGAAACACATTAATGCCAGGCAACAAGGTGTATATTTATTGCGTGATTTTTTATTTGCCTTTACTCAGTGTTTTATAGTCCTGACTAGGCGTCATGCATTAGGTGCCCTAGATATTTCCTGAGAGAAAGATTTCTGAAAATGGATGAGTTCTTTAGTTACTTGGGTGAAGTCGATAAACATGTCCAAAAAAAAAGACACAAATATTTGCATTTTGTTACCCCAGTCTTGTCAATGTTACAGCAGCTAATGCTTAAAAGTGCGTCTCCAGCGGAAGCGGTGTAAAATTGTGAGCATAGACCTGAGATTACTCACCACACCATAAACACAAATATCAACAACCAGTTCTCAAAAACACAGAGTTTGGGCTCATTGACACTCTATGACAACTTACAAATCATGAGGTCCTCCGATAGATCTTTGTAAGAGCTGATAGGGACTCAGATAATTAGAGACGGAAGCCACTCCTTCATGAGGACCTGTAATGAAGAAATGCCTATCTAACAACAATAATCAATAACCATACACTGTCAATAATATCATCAATAAAGAAAGACAAACTCAGAATACTTATCAAGATACCTTTATCTAAACTTCAAGATGAAATGGTCAAATGCGAAAATACATTAGAATTAATTTAATACTTAAATACGTAAATCACAGCTCAATCAGCTAAAAACAAAAATACATCATAAATCAAATGCCTGGCGTGAGGGTAGAGAGAGAGAGAGAGAGAGAGAAAGAACACATACTGCAAATACAGTAATCAATTTTAGAAATCATACAAATCAAAATTGGGTTGTAGATTTATCAGGACCGAGACGCAAGATAGTCTAGAGCACAGCATGCAATAGCCAGAGTAGTCAACCCTTCAGCCGAAAGGTTTAGCCTGCTCAACTTCATCAGTAGATGAAGTGCAGGGGGAAATCAGGAGAGTTTGGTTCAAGGGAAATCAGAGTTCAGACCGACAGCATGGCAAGCCCAAGAATTGCAAGGAAAATAGCCGCACACGTCTTTTTCCCATGGGGCAATTATACCTCAAAATGTTCATAATTCCAGCCCACAAAGTATATTTTGCGCAGTTTGTACAGATTCTATTGGTTGAGTCTTATGGTGTGATCGTGGAATGATCATTCTCCAGCCCAAATCATCCGGAACCCTCACGTAACATCATTGTCCTTTGTCTGCTTGTTTTCTAAGAATATGGAAAATCAGTTCACCTCAGAACTAGGAAGTACACTTGCAACTTAACACGTCCACGCGCTTGCTTCCGAGTTGGCTTGCAACAAGGTTGTCACATTTTATATACAGCAAGTGGACATTCAAACTGTAGGAAAGAAACTTCAGTGATAACACTCGCAGCTAAAGTAATCGAGTCAGCTTTTTAAAACATTGAAGGAAATAATGACGGACAAAATACATTTCTGAGGCCTATAATAAAAGATCATAATACATTTTGAGGCCTCCATTTGAAAACCACAAAATCAGCTTTTTCTAAAGGAAAACGTGCTAACTTAAAAGCATTTGGAGAAATATAAACGCATAAAACTAATATAAGAACCCTATTTCATATTGCTTTTAAGCACAGTCGAATTATTTTCATTAATAAATGAGCAGTTTTCTGTAGTTTCAAATTCTGCGTGTTGAGAAACATAGCAGGAAACATTTTTCATTAAAGAAACCTTTTCAAATCATATTATGCTAGAACACAAACTACGTTATTACTTTTCACATTAATATCATATCACATTAATAGTTTTTCTCTCTCTGTCCTGAGTGACTCGATCTCAAACCAGTTTGCGATCCTTCTGCATGCTTTTACGATGCAGTTTTAAACTCAGTGTTCAATGAGACACAATGTTAGTCATGTTTCTTAAGTATGTTTAGTAATTCACATACAATGAGCAAGATTTGACCAAGCAGAATCATACTTAAATAACCATGCTCCATCACCAGGTAACAAGGTGTATAATATTGCATGATTTTTTATTTGCCTTTATTCAGTGTTTTATAGTCCGGACTAGGTGTCATGCATTAGGTGCCCTAGATATTTCCTGAGGGAAAGATTTCTGAAAATTATTGAGTTTTTTAGTTACTTGGGTGAAGTCCATAAACATGTCCAAAAAAAAGACACATATATTTGCATTTTGTTACCCCAGTCTTCTCAATGTTACAGCAGCTAATGCTTTATAGTGCGTCTCCTAAGTGTAAGTCTGTGCACATAATGCAAAGAGATACTGTAGTAACGAAGGTCCACGCAGGTAGGTTAACTTCAAGGTGATTTATTCAAGCAGGTAACAAGTAGTATAACAAGTAGTATAGTTCAGAAGGAGAGCCCCACCAGGAGCAGCCTGTGTGCTGCTCAGCCCATGCCTAACTGTCCCTTCACCTCTCTATGTCCCAACATTCCGAGGCTCATCAGACTCCAACATTCTATTGAGTTCAGAGCACAGGCACTGGCTGAGCAGGTGGAGTAAAATACATTACAATACAAATGCAGGATACTACATATCCCTTTTCCTTCCAACAGAAGAACAAATGCAATATATGATAAAAGTAACGAGTGTGAACAAGGGATAGATAGCAAGGAAGGAACAACGGAGTGACAGAGAGAGCATCAAGGAAAAGAGCAAACAAAGCAGAGCGAGGAGATAGATGGGAGAAGACAAGGAGGAGAAGGTAAGGTGTAAGTAAGCAAATGGAAAACCCAACCTCTACAACAACGAAATAGAAAGAAGGAGGCAGTGAGACGCAAGAGAGGAAATACGAAATAGAGAGAGACAGAAGTACCAAAGACAACCCCTACGCACACCCACTGGCCAGGCAGGCAAGCAAGGAAAGAAGGACAAGGCACGACGGGAACAGAAGAGAAGACAACCCCAGGCACAGGGAGAAGAGAAGGAAGAGATTCCTCCTGAACAAGGAAGAACAAGAAGAACATAGCAGAAAGGGAAAGATTGAAGACCAAAGAAGAATAACAGCGAAATGTGTGTGGTCCAGATTCCAAAGATGAAGGGGAAGAGACCATCAATAGGAAATCTGAACTGGAGAAAACAGAGAGGAAGCGAAGAGACACAAACAGTATCACTATACTCCTCCCCATTTCCAAATAGACAATTCAATAAAGTATTATTGTAAATTAGCGTATTTAAAACATCATAGAAAATAACATGGAAAGTAAATAACAGCCAATGGGACTAATACCCATGACCGTCCTCTACTCCTAGGCAGGAGGGTGAGGAGCACTGTGAATGGGACAAGAAGCCCATGACGTAGCAGGCCGTGTAAAGTCAACCCCCATGTAGAGGAAAACAGTACTGCCCTGTAAAGATGGGACTGTAACCCATAAGACGGTGCCCTGCGTAAGGATACCTGTGTAAATGGGACTGTGACCCATGAAACGGTGCCCTGTGTAAGGGTACCTGTGTAACTGTAAATGGGACTGTGACCCATGCAACGGTGCCCTGTGTAAGGGTGAAAACCGTAAGTAACCATGTAGGCAAATGTATGTGGGCAAGTGGGGCTAGACCCAATCCCATCCCTATGTAGGGAAGAATAGTGTGTAAAAACGTACACAAGTAAATTGAACCATGAACCCAATGAAGGTATGTACCCAAAGTCCATGAATGCAAACTGTAGCCCATGTAGGCGATTGTGCTATGAGAGAAAATGTGGCTAGTACCCAATGCTATCCCTAGGTAGGAAAGATATGAAGGGGAACCAAGAACTGTCAGAACCAATGATCTCACAAGTTAGTGTACGATGCTTATAGGTCAAGACATAAGCTTGTCCTTCACCAGTAAAACTCAGCTCCAAAAATAATAAAATAATTTCTGGAAAGTGCAACAAAATCATGTATAGACTAGTATAGACTTTTAAACATACTAATCATGAAATCATCACAAAATTCCGTCTATCACCCCATCACAATAAAATCAGAGTCACAGTGTAAATAAAGATTGTTCAAACTTCACTGGTGAATAGCACGAGTGCATCGTGGACACCTCTTAAAGCCATGTTGGAAAGTACACACGCTTGTCTCTATACCTACTGTCTTAAATGTCCATCCGCTAATAGGCATAGTGTCTATGACTTTGAAAAAGAGTGGCGAAACTCTGTCACTGTGTCACCAGGAATAACTTAAAGAACTGACCTTCTGGAAGAAGCTAAAGGATAATGCAAACCTCTGCGATATCCACTGTCACCGAGTCCTGTCATTAGTGCAGCACGCATCCATTATGATGGCAGGGTTATTTAGAGTATTGTACATTGCGCAATAACCGGAAAGGCAAATCGGTAGAATAAACGCCACCCGATTCACTCACGTTCTTCGAAGTCCTCCACAGAATGAAGACAAGATGCAGCATGAAACAGCGCCGCACCGGAGGGCAAATACAACGTGCCAAATAAAATCTGAAAGATGCATGCAAGCGCCAACCTGAAGATGGCAGCACGCACAGCACGTCGTGTAAGATGGCTCACGGCGCGCTTGTGCACTAAAATTGTGCCCCTCAGCAAAGCCAAGGATGATGTCACAGAGGGCTACTGGAGAGATAGATACGTGCGGCTCTACTGAGTGAGGTAAAGCGCGCGATCAAAGTAAAACGGCAAAATAACGGAAACAACGGTTTCTGTGAACTGCTGACAGGGCATTGAATTCTGAGAAGAGTTAAAGTTGAAAGAAAGCTCACCTTAAATAGAGTGGCGCGCAGAGCAGGGGAAGCGACTGCTACTTCACACATCGCGATGTGGAAAGGGCGCAAAAGCACCACAAAGTTAAGATTACACAAGGACTGCTGGAAAGTACACAAGCCATTCCCTGACAAACTTCACCAATACACGAAAGCACTCCGTGGTGTACCATGGTGTAAAAAAAACACAACACAAAAATGACTGAGGGTCAGGCATGCGTGAAGAGGGTGATGAAGTAACAAACGTCAGATTCCCCCTGCATGCTGCCTGCGACGAAACAAGATGAAATAAACGTGGAGATGTAGGTAGGAAGTGCACAAGGTCACACAGCGTAGGCAGCAACAAATGACTCCATACTGCCGCATTCTAAGACTTGATGAGAGCACTGCAACAGCAGACTGCAGCAAACTCTCCTCCGTGATCAACATGGGTAAGTGCAGTGACAACGATCAAGATTTCCCTTCTTTATAAAGTTCCACGATGTATTTGTATTTCCTCAATGTAACAACAGCGTGTGTGCCTGGGTGAAAACCAGCATGGCTGAGATGATTAGTCTGCCTGTAAAGTTGATGTGCTTGAATGGACAGACAGTAGATGTTACCAGAGTCCAAAGTACGTAATGTAGATGAGCACAGCACGCTTGGGCTAGGGCTGGCCGATGGTGAGGCCACTGGTGGGGCTGAACGGCGTAGTGCTTCATCTTACTTGTGTTGATGTCTTCATTTCTTTTATTGTTGATGCTTGTTTCTCACTTGTTGTCGTCGTTCTTGTTGATTGTAGAACACGCTTGTTTCATGTAGTCACCTTTACGTTTCCTTTGGATACCTCCGCTTTTGTACATTGTGGTAGTAGCCACTGTAGTTTCTGTAGATTGCGCCATATCCAGGTCCACCTGTGTTCGCCAGGTACCTTAGATCCGCTTGTTCCACGTAGGTACGTCACCAACTCATCGCCAAATTATGTAGTAACGAAGGTCCACGCAGGTAGGTTAACTTCAAGGTGATTTATTCAAGCAGGTAACAAGTAGTATAACAAGTAGTATAGTTCAGAAGGAGAGCCCCACCAGGAGCAGCCTGTGTGCTGCTCAGCCCATGCCTAACTGTCCCTTCACCTCTCTATGTCCCAACATTCCGAGGCTCATCAGACTCCAACATTCTATTGAGTTCAGAGCACATGCACTGGCTGAGCAGGTGGAGTAAAATACATTACAATACAAATGCAGGATACTACAGATACACATGTATAGAAATGGCCTAACACATACATTGAAACATTGGACTGGCCTGAGCAGTGCCAATTAAGTAGTCGCTGGCCGGAAGGAAGAAGAAAAAAAGCAGGATTGCTCTGGGAACAATTGATAAACTCACTTGTGGAAAAGACAAGGAGAGGGAACACTGGCCTAGGCATCACAGATATCCTCTCTGAAAGGGGAGAAGAGAAAAGCGGGAAAGGCCTGAGGACAACTGAAAAAACAGTTTGGAAAAAATAGAAGTGAAAAGCAAAGCTGGCTCAGGCAAGGCTGCTAAACTCTGAACGTGCAGGCGTAAGTAAGACTGGCGTGGGTGGAACTGCGAATCTCCCTAATAAAGCAGTACTGGCCAAAACAGTACAGCAAAACTCTCAAGCAATGTCAGAAGTTGTAACCCCGAAACAGACCCAGGATGCTTGTTTCCGCTCCAGGAAAGACCAGGCTTGGCAGTTCGGGCTGGACTGTTCCCATGAGGAACAGGGTCAAGACTGATTTGCATATGGCTGGGTCTGAGCTGGGGTGGTGAAGTGAGCTAAAGAGCGATGATGGATTCAACCCCGATCTGTGACTGGAGGTGAGTGTCTGAAAAGTTTCAGCGCTCCCTCCATCATCTCCTTGTGTTTGCTTTGTTTGCCCTTAGCTGGCAGGGTATGCCCGGGCGTGGGTCCCTTGTTCACTTTGCTGCTGAATTCAAGCTAGCCTGGCTAATGAGGGATGTTACCCCGAAACTGGTCCCAGGTTGCTTGCTTCCGGTCCAGGGACGACCTGGCTTGGCAGTTCAGGCTGGACTGTTCCGATGAGGAACAGCGTCAAGACTGATTTGCATATGGCTGGGTCTGAACTGGGGTGGCGAAGTGAGCAAAAAAAACGAGGATGGGTTCAACCCAGATCTGTGACTGGGATGAGCTTCTGAAAAATTTCTGGGCTCCATCCATCATCTCCTTGTGTTTGCTTTGTTCACCCTAAATTGGCAGGGTATGTCCAGACGTGGGTCCCTTGCTCACTTTGCCACTGGATTCAAGCTAGCTGGCTGATGAGGGTGTTACCCTGAAACCGGTCCCAGGAAGCTTGTTTACGGTCCAGGGAAGACCAGGTTTGGCAGTTCAGGCTGGACTGTTCCCATGAGGAACAGGGTCAAGACTGATTTACAAATGGGTGGGTCTGAACTCGGGTGGCGAAGTGAGCTAAAGAACGATGATGGATTCATCCCAGAACTGTGACTGGGGCGTGAGAGTGTCTAAAAAGTTTCAGTGCTCCGTCCATGATCCCCTTCTGTTTGCGGTGAAAAATCGAGTGCCATGTGGCGGGAATCCCCAAATGCAACAGACCACCTGCGGCCAGTGTAATGCAGCTGTTTCCTCTGCTATATATGCAGCGGAGTGTCCCAGCTGCCAAACAATAAATAAACAAAGCCCTGTGTGTGTTTCTTTAAAACAGTGGTTCTTTACCTGGTGTCCGTGTACCCCTGAGAGTCTCTGACACCTATTTAGGGGTCTGCGACTGTAGTTAAAAAGTTAAATAACAGTAGCAGATTATTAAAGTATATTTTCATAAAAAAGTTCAATGTAAAATTTAACATTTTAAAACTTGCTGTAAATGTGAAGAAATTTGAAATTGGAAGCTAAAAATTAAGTTGGTATGCTTAGCTAGATTCGTGGAAGAAGCTCAAGTACAGCAAACAAAAGAGTAAAAAAGAAAAAAAGCAATATGCTAGAGGCTATGTCGCTTTGTGTTTTAGAAAGAAATACACATTTTGAAACGCTACAACGTTCCCATTACAATTAAAATTTCAATGTTTGTATATCTTCTGTCTGTATATGATTCAAAATATTTAATAATTTATGTATTTGTTAAATCTATACTTGTTTCTGTAGTTTTGTGTATTTTTTTGATGTTCAAATCGTAGAAATTACATAGGTAGTTATCCACAGAGTCCAGTAGTCGTTCATTGGGGTTCCCCAAAAGTCAAACGGTTAAGAACATATCCTTGCGAAGCTCTCTTGAAGCAACATGTCTTGCTATCAAGAAACAGCGAATGCTCAATTAACACTTAAGCATTTTAGTAAAAAAAAAGTGTGTTAAAGCTCCCTTCAAACTATTAAAAACATTTCAACGCACTTGATAGGGCATTTCCACCATCCATCTTGCTATAATGAAGACTTAAAAGCACTGCCGCCATCTTTTCCGGGAATTCCAAGTGATGCCATTTCACTTTGGCACAGATAAAAATCTGTACTGCCGAGAATAATGGCAATAAAGCATGCGGCCAGAAATGAAGGCCGTCTATACAGAAGGAAGGTGTGCATACTTTATAAAAGCATGCATCTCGTAATATTTACAGCTACATTTTCTAATCCCTCTATAAAGGTCTCTGTGTGCCGGTGTTTCTGCCTCTACATGCCAGGAAATCATCCACAGCTCCTCCACAGAAGTTCCGGATCACTGAAGGCGTTTTATTTCCTAGAGCAAGACATCTTGAAACAGATTCCGACATGATGTGCAAAGTAAAGTAGGCATTAAACATGATAATAATTAAATGCACATCTCTACTAAAAGGCTTGCAATAAATTAGGTTTTCCTCCTACTTGGATCTTTGACACCCTGTGGCACACGTCTCGGTGTTAAATATACTCATTGTGTTTGTCAGAATTAGGAATGAACAATGTCAACTTGCAATGAATTAGTTAGGCAACATATACATATATTGCATTTAGAAAAAGTCTCCCTCCCGTTGAGTAAAAGGCGCAGGTCTCTTTGATATATATATATATATATATATATATATATATATCAAGACACGAAGCTCCCAGCCTTTCTTCCGACCACTTCCACCAGGCGGGGTTGGTGCAGACAGGCGGGCGCTGGACCCGCTATAGTATCAAGAAATCCTTACGCTGCTCGTACATAAGGCAAAGTCGCACTCAAGATCGAGGAAACAAAAGGTTTATTGACTGACGCGTTTCAACCGCGTTTTCTAATGTTTGGAGACTCCTATGTATGCATATGTTTTCTATGTTTATTTATTTTGAACTTGTGAATGCATTTAAAAAACAGCCACTTCCGGGTTATGGAGTGACTTTGACAAAGACCGTCAGGTTGAAACGCGTCAGTCAATAAACCTTTTGTTTCCTCGATCTTAAGTGCGACTTTGCCTTATGTACGAGCGGCGTAAGGATTTCTTGAGATATATATATCAATTGCCTGAGAAGGGGACAAACAAGTGGCTTTTACCATCCAAGGCAACGGCGGCGGTGTGTGGGTCATCGGCCAACTAGTATTGGGGCATCACTTGGTGTTCTGGATTGCCCAATTACTTAATGGACGTCCACGACGTGACTCCAAATACCAGCATGCCTTTGTTTGGGACTGAGGTGCGCGAAGTGCCTGTATCACTTTAAGGCAGAGGAGGGGCAAGTAACTACCACACTGGGAGTGGTCACAACACCATCTATATACCAGCTGACCCCCAGGGATAATGAGGAACTATCGGAACGAGGCACTGAGGAAAGCTACACAAGCTGAAACGCGTCTGCCAAAGCGTTTTCATGGACCTTTCATCCACGCGCAGAAATATCAATAAAGCTGCTTGTTTTGAACCCCGGAGCTGTGCCGCACTCTTTCCTACCTGTGAGGGAGTTTTGGTGTTTCATATATATATATTCAAAAAAACTACCACAATATTAGTGCCAAACGCTGCTATTCTCTATCTAAATTAGTCAGTCACAACATTTATGTTACTATGAATACATATAATCGTTTTTTACTTCACTATTTTTATTGACACTAAGGTTTTAAGCACTTGCACTTTAATGAGAATTAATTTATTTTTTGCACATTTAGAGGTAATGTTTACTTAGAACTAACTGTGAATATCAGTGTTGAAACAAGCACTTTACTTCCTAGTCAGGATGGGCTCACTCGGACAAATAGGAATTATAAAAAGTCTGCCTTGTACTGTATCTTGCTATTTTTGCACATTTAATTGTCATAATGATATTGGAAATTTTAGATAGTTTTTAATACTTTAGGCGTATCATGATGTTTTTTATTTGTCTGGTTTTTTCAGAAGGTATTTAGACCATGAGTAAATGTCTTTTTATTAGTTTTAAGACATAAACGACTATTATGCTTCATACAAAACACAAATGTAAAAGCAATTTTGAACAAAAGAACACGTGATAGATCACACATGTTAATGCCTTAAAAATAACAAAGTCAATATGTGGGCAAGTGATACAGAACATTACCTTTAATAATATATGCACTTGTCACTTTAAGGGTAAAAAAATGGTATAAAAGTCACATGTTGACTGCAGAGCGCGTCATGTGATCAAGGCCCTCCGGGGCTGAAACGCGTCATGGCTGCCAATTTGTGGAATTAAATAAAGACATTTTTAATAGCGCTTACCTGGTGGTCCGTACTCCATTCCTTCGTGTAATACGAATTTGCCATCGGCTGGTGGAGAGCTGTGGATATATATATATATATATTCACTGAAAAAACCATAGGTTTTAGGGACAGTTATAGTTAGTTGGACATTGCACTCGTACAAAACCCGTGAAATTCCCCTGTTATAGTTAGTTCAGCTAACTATAACTCGCGCCCACAATGCACTGCTGATGACGTCACATATTACATCACTCATGACATGGTCAGTGACATCACTGATGACATCACTGATGACATCACTGATGACATCATCCAGTGACTGTGTGTTTCTGTAAAGTTTAAATATGTTTAATATATATAGGGAAAGGCGTATTGAAAAATGAGTGGGTGTATAAGTGTCTGAATGGATGATTTAGTACGTGAGTGACTGACTCTACAAGTGAGTGATTAAACGTATCTTACTGAATGCATGGGTTAGTGACTAAACTGTGTGAATGTCTGTATCCGTCTGTTTGTTGGTGTGTAAGTGGATGCATGGATTTGCGAATAGCTACATGAGTGTCTATATGGGTTATTGATTGGTTCTCTGAGTATCTGTATGGCTGCCTGAGTGTTTGTGTGGGTGGGGTGTGTGTGACTCTATACATAGATGTGTGAGTGGGTGATTCACTGGGTGCATGATTTCAAGAGTGCATCTGTGATGGACTGCTTGGATGGGTGAGTGTGTGTATGGGTGTGTTAGTGAGTGAATGTATATCTCAGTGGTACATGTGCGAGTAACTACATATGTAAAAGGCAGTATATATGTGTGTTAGAGTATTTAAATGGCTATAAGTGAGTGTGTGATTGTGAGAGTGGCTGTATGGATGCGTGTGTGCTTGTATCAGTTATTGTATAAGAGCGTAAGAATGTGCTAGTATTTGTATGAGTAAGTGAGCTGGTGTGTGTATAACTGTATAGGTGAGTAAATGGGTGTGTGATTAATTTTTTGCATGACTGACTAGGTGTGTGAGTACCTCTATGGATGAGTGGCGGTGTGTGAGTGTTTATATAGGTATTGTTTGATAGTCCTGTACTGAGTGACTGTAAGTATGAGTGACTGTACAGGTGAGTGAGTGGATGTGTGTGTAGACCTAAGAATCAGTGAGTGGGTATGTAGTTTTTGGTGTTGGAGTGTCTATGGTTTTGAGAATGGCAGTCTGTAATTTAGAGTGGGTGTATCAAAAGTTATATTAGGGTGTGAGAAGATGCATGAAATTATCACATGGATGATGTCATCAGTGATGTCATCAGTGATGTCACTGACCATGTCATGAGTGATGTAATATGTGACGTCATCAGCAGTGCATTGCGGGGCGCGAGTTATAGTTAGCTGAACTAACTATAACAGGGGAATTTCACGGGTTTTGTACGAGTGCAATGTCCAACTAACTATAACTGTCCCTAAAACCTATGGTTTTTCAGTGAATTTCAAAGGTTTTTTAAATGCTAATTTCTAACTATAACGTGTCTGAAACCTATGGTTTTTTCAGTGAATTTCAAAGGTTTTTAAATGCTAATTTCTAACTATAACGTGCCTGAAACCTATGGTTTTTTCAGTGAATTTCAAAGGTTTTTTTAAATGCTAATTTCTAACTATAACGTGCCTGAAACCTATGGTTTTTTTCAGTGAATTTCAAAGGTTTTTTAAATGCTAATTTCTAACTATAACGTGCCTGAAACCTATGATTTTTTAAGTGAATTTCAAAGGTTTTTTAAATGCTAGTTTCTAACTATGCCAACAGAGGTAGGACATGTGAAGAAAGAAGAAAAAACGCACAGAAAGAAGCAAAAGATGTGCAGAAAGAACTAACAGAGGAGCAGAAAGAGGCCTTGTTGCAAAATCATCCTGTGCCCACAACTTTTTCAGACGGGTACTGGTGGTAACTGACTCTGACTAACTAGAGCCAGTGCGCGTTTGCACAGTGGTGAAGGGAGGGGGGCCTGAGGTGACATGTGTGCAAACGCGTCCCGTTGCGCGTTTTAAATTGCGGGATTAAGTCCCCTTGAATCCTGAGGGTCCCTGGGGCCCAACTAGCCCCCCAGGTACCTACAGTTAGGACCACAGAGCTGAGTTGCAGAGAGGCGTTCCGAGGCCACGCACCTTTTTCACCTCTCTGCAACGCAACTCTGTTGTGCTTACTGAAGGTACCTGGTGGGCTAGTTGGCCCCAGGATTCAAAGGGAATTAACTCCCCAACTTAAAACGCACCACAGGGCGTTTGCGCGCATGTCACCTGAGGCCCCACCCCTCCCTTCACCACTGTGCAAACGCGCCCGTGGCGCGTTTTAAGTTGGGGATTAGGTCACCTTGAATCCTGAGAGTCCCTGGGGCCCAACTAGCCCACCAGGTACTTCCAGTAAGCACCACAGGCCTGCGTTGCAACGCCTGTAACAAATTGTGCAGTTGTGTTTAGGTAGTGAAGAGGGTCGTGCTGGGGGTAGTGTTTTAGGGTTTAGGGTAGTGCAGTGGTGTTTGTGTAGTGTAGGGGTCATGCTGGGGGTAGATTTAGGGTTTAGGGTAGTGCAGTGGTGTTTGGGTAGTGTAGGGAGTCGTGCTGGGGGAGTGTTTTAGGGTTTAGGGTAGTACAGTGGTTGGGTAGTGTAGGGGGTCGTGCTGGGGTTAGTGTTTTAGGGTTTTAGGGTTTAGGGTAGTGCAGTGGTGTTTGGGTAGTTTAGGGGATACTGCTGGGGGTAGTGTTTTAGGGTTTAGGGTAGTGCAATGGTGTTTGGGTAGTGTAGGGGGTACTGCTGGGGGTAGTGTTTTAGGGTTTAGGGTAGTGCAGTGGTGTTTGGGTAGCGTAGGGGTACTGCTGGGGGTAGTGTTTTATGGTTTAGGGTAGTGCAGTGGTGTTTGGGTAGTGTAGGGGTTCGTGCTGGGGGTAGTTTTTAGGGTAGTGCAGTGGTGTTTGTGTAGTGTAGGAGGTCGTGTTTTAGGGTTTAGGGTAGTGCAGTGGTCTTTGGGTAGTGTAGGGAGTCGTGCAGGGGGTATTGTTTTAGAGTTTAGGGTAGTGCAGTGGTCTTTGGGTAGTGTAGGGGGTTGTGCGGGGGTAGTGTTTTAGGGATTAGGGTAGTGCATTGGTATTTGGGTAGTGTAGGGGGTCATGCGGGGGTAGTGTTTTAGGGTTTAGGGCAGTGCAGTGGTGTTTAGGTAGTGTAGGGGGTCGTGCTGGGGGAGTGTTTTAGGGTTTAGGGCAGTGCAGTGGTGTTCGGGTAGTGTAGGGGGTCGTGCTGGGGGAGTGTTTTAGGGTTTAGGGCAGTGCAGTCGTGTTCGGGTAGTGTAGGGGGTCATGCTGGGGGAGTATTTTAGGGTTTAGGGTAGTGCAGTGGTGTTCGGGTAGTGTAGGGGGTCATGCTGGGGGTAGTGTTCTAGGGTTTAGGGCAGTACAGTGGTGTTCGGGCAGTGTAGGGTGTCGTGCTGGGGGTGGTGTTTTAGGGTTTAGGGCAGTGCAGTGGTGTTCGGGCAGTGTAGGGGGTCGTGCTGGGGGTGGTGTTTCAGGGTTTAGGGCAGTGCAGTGGTGTTCGGGCAGTGTAGGGGTCGTGCAGGGGGTGGTGTTTCAGGGTTTAGAGCAGTGCAGTGGTGTTCGGGCAGTGTAGGGGGTCGTGCAGGGGTGGTGTTTCAGGGTTTAGGGCAGTGGTGTTCGGGCAGTGTAGGGGGTCATGCTGGGGGTGGTGTCTCAGGGTTTGGGGCAGTGCAGTGGTGTTCGAGCAGTAAAGGGGGTCATGCTGGGGGTGGTGTTTCAGGGTTTAGGGCAGTGCAGTGGTGTTCGGGCAGTGTAGGGGCGGTGCAGGGGGTGGTGATTCAGGGTTTAGGGCAGTGCAGTGGTGTTCGGGCAGTGTAGGGGGTGGTGCAGGGGGTGGTGTTTCAGGGTTTAGGGCAGTACAGTGGTGTTAGGGCAGTGTAGGGGGTCGTGCAGGGGGTTGTGTTTCAGGGTTTAGGGCAGTGCAGTGGTGTTCGGGCAGTGTAGGGGGCGGTGCAGGGGGTGGTGTTTCAGGGTTTAGGGCAGTGCAGTGGTGTTCGGGCAGTGTAGGGGGTCGTGCTGGGGCTGGTGTTTCAGGGTTTAGGGCAGTGCAGTGGTGTTCGGGCAGTGTAGGGGGTCGTGCTGGGGCTGGTGTTTCAGGGTTTAGGGCAGTGCAGTGGTGTTCGGGCAGTGTAGGGGGTCATGCTGGGGCTGGTGTTTCAGGGTTTAGGGCAGTGCAGTGGTGTTCGGGCAGTGTAGGGGGTCTTGCTGGGGCTGGTGTTTCAGAGTCTAGGGCAATGCAGTGGTGTTCGGGCAGTGTAGGGGTTCTTGCTGGGGCTGGTGTTTCAGGGTTTAGGGCAGTGCAGTGGTGTTCGGGCAGTGTAGGGGGTCGTGCAGGGGCTAGTGTTTCAGGGTTTAGGGCAGAGCAATGGTGCTCAGGCAGTGTAGGGGGTTGTGCTGGGGGTGATGTTTCAGGGTTTAGGGCAGTGCAGTGGTGTTAGGGCAGTGTAGGGGGTCGTGCTGGGGGTGGTGTTTTAGGGTTTAGGGCAGTGCAGTGGTGTTCCGGCAGTGTAGGGGGTCGTGCCGGGGGTGGTGTTTCAGGGTTTAGTGCAGTGGTGTTCGGGCAGTGTAGGGGTCGTGCTGGGGTGGTGTTTCAGGGTTTAGGGCAGTGCAGTGGTGTTCGGGCAGTGTAGGGTGTCGTGCTGAGGGTGGTGTTTCAGGGTTTAGGGCAGTGCAGTAGTGTTTGGGCAGTGTAGGGGGTCGTGCAGGGGGTGGTGTTTCAGGGTTTAGGGCGGTGCAGTGGTGTTCGGCCAGTGTAGGTAGTCTTGCTGGGGTGGTGTTTCAGGGTTTAGGGCAGTGCAGTAGTTTTCGGGCAGTGTAGGCGGTCGTGCTGGGGCTGGTGTTTCAGGGTTTAGGGCAGTGCAGTGGTGTTTGGGCAGTGTACGGGGTTGTGCTGGGGCTGGTGTTTCAGGGTTTAGGGCAGTGCAGTGGTGTGCGGGCAGTGTATGGGGTTGTGCTGGGGATGGTTTTTCAGGGTTTAGGGCAGTGCAGTGGTGTTCGGGCAGTATAGGGGGTCGTGCTGGGGGTGGTGTTTCAGGGTTTAGGGCAGTGCAGTGGTGTTCGGGCAGTGTAGGGGGTCGTGCAGGGGTGGTGTTTCAGGGTTTAGGGCAGTGCAGTGGTGTTCTGGCAGTGTAGGGGGTCATGCTGGGGGTGGGGTTTCAGGGTTTAGGGCAGTACAGTGGTGTTCGGGCAGTGAAGGGGGTCGTGCAGGGGTGGTGTTTCAGGGTTTAGGGCAGTGCAGTGGTGTTCAGGCTGTGTACGGGGTCATGCTGGGGCTGGTGTTTCAGGGTTTAGGGCAGTGCAGTGGTGTTCGGGCAGTGTAGGGGGTCTTGCTGGGGGTGGTGTTTCAGGGTTTAGGGCAGTGGTGTTCGGGCAGTGTAGGGGGTCTTGCTGGGGGTGATGTTTCAGGGTTTAGGGCAGTGCAGTGGTGTTCGTGCAGTATAGGGGGTCGTGCTGGGGATGGTGTTTCTGGGTTTAGGGCAGTGCAGTAGTGTTCGAGCAGTGTAGGGGGTTGTGCAGGGGGTAGTGTTTCAGGGTTTAGGGCAGTGCAGTGGTGTTCGGGCAGTGTAGGGGGTCGCGCTGGGGGTGGTGTTTCAGGGTTTAGGGCAGTGCAGTGGTTTTCGGGCAGTGTAGGGGTCATGCACGGGGTGGTGTTTCAGGGTTTAGGGCAGTGCAGTGGTGTTCGGGCAGTGTAGGGTGTTGTGCTGGTGTTTCAGGGTTCAGGGCAGTGCAGTGGTGTTCAGGCAGTGTAGGGGGTCGTGCTGAGGCTGGTGTTTCACGGTTTAGGGCAGTGCAGTGGTGTTCGGGCAGTGTAGGGGGTCGTGCTGGGGCTGGTGTTTCAGGGTTTAGGGCAGTGCAGTGGTGTTCGGGCAGTGTAGGGGGTCGTGCTGGGACTGGTCTTTCAGGGTTTAGGGCAGTGCAGTGGTGTTTGGGCAGTGTAGGGGTCGTGCTGGAGCTGGTGTTTCAGGGTTTAGGGCAGTGCAGTGGTGTTCGGGCAGTGTAGGGGGTCGTGCTGGGGGTGATGTTTCAGGGTTTAGGGCAGTGCAGTGGTGTTCGGGCAGTGTAGGGGGTCGTGCTGGGGGTAGTGTTTTAGGGTTTAGGGTAGTGCAGTGGTGCTTGTGTAGTGTAGGGGGTCGTGCTGGGGGTAGTGTTTTAGGGTTTAGGGTAGTGCAGTGGTGTTTGTGTAGTGTAGGGGGTCATGTTTTAGGGTAGTGCAGTGGTGTTTGGGTAGTGTAGGGGGTCGTGCTGGGGGTAGTGTTTTAGGATTTAGGTTAGTGCAGTGGTGTTTGGGTAGTGTAGGGGTCGTGCTGGGGGTAGTGTTTTAGGGTTTAGGGTAGTGCAGTGGTGTTTGTGTAGTGTAGGGGGTCGTGCTGGGGGTAGTGTTTTAGGGTTTAGGGTAGTGCAGTGGTGCTTGTGTAGTGTAGGGGGTCGTGCTGGGGGTAGTGTTTTAGGGTTTAGGGTAGTGCAGTGGTGTTTGTGTAGTGTAGGGGGTCATGTTTTAGGGTAGTGCAGTGGTGTTTGGGTAGTGTAGGGGGTCGTGCTGGTGGTAGTGTTTTAGGATTTAGGTTAGTGCAGTGGTGTTTGGGTAGTGTAGGGGGTCGTGCTGGGGGTAGTGTTTTAGGGTTTAGGATAGTGCAGTGGTGCTTGTGTAGTGTAGGGGGTCGTGCTGGGGGTAGTGTTTTAGGGTTTAAGGTAGTGCAGTGGTGTTTTTGTAGTGTAAGGGGGTCATGTTTTAAGATGCAATGCTCCAATACCTGACCAGTCTGCACTACATAAAACTGCAAAAAACTAAAAATAAAAAGTGTTTTGCACACTTTTGTCATTGGGCTATATGTGGGCTACATCTGGGTAATATTTGTGCTACATTTGGGCTCTTTTTTCACTGGTGGCCATCTTGGAAGACTTCTTTGTTATGAAGTTTCCTAATTTCTTCATTTACTGCAGTCTCCTCAGTAGGAAATGCTTTCAGTTTTTACTTTGATTCCATCAAGAAGGCATTCAGATGTGTCTCACATCTGCCATAAAATCAGAATGTTAGCACTCTAGTTGCTCATTAGATCACTGGAGTAAAGTTACTGCTCACCAGGGAGTTAACTGGTAGTCTGCTGCTGGTATTGAAAGTGATTGTTTCAGTCTGCATGTCAGAATTTTCTAATGAAATAGAAGAGGATTTGAGATCTCACTTAAAACATGCCCTAATTTTTCTTTCTGCAGCACTAACCATAATTTCTATTTCAAAAAGAACCCCTCATTTTGTTCCTTTTTAAATTAAATGTTTTAAGTGTTACCGGTTTATTCCAATCAAGATGGCTTCAGGTGTGCCATACTTTTGTCATAAGTAAGGCTGTTAGCGCTCTAGTTGTTCTTTAGAACACTCTGGGAAGCTGCAGTAGAACACAAAGGCATCAACTGGCAGGCTGCTCCTGTTGAAATATAACAGGAAGATATTTGAGATCACACTTGAAATATGTCCTAATTTTTCTTTCTACAGCACTAACCATAATTTCTATGACAAAATGAACCCCATCATTTTGTTCCTTTTAAATTAAATGTTTTAAGTGTTACCAGTTTATTCCAATCAAGATGGCTTCAGGTGTGCCATACTTTTGTCATAAGTAAGGCTGTTAGGGCTCTAGTTGTTCTTTAGAACACTCTGGGAAGCTGCAGTAGAACACAAAGGAATCAACTGACAGTCTCTGCCCTTGTTGGATGTACATGTTTTACTGAGAATGTCAGACTTCATTCTCACATGACTGAGAAAGATAATGTGAATTTACAGAAAATATGCTCTCATTTTAGCTTCTGGAGCACCTTCCAAACCTCCATGGGACAAGCATGTGAAAATAGTGTTCTCTCAAACATGATTCATGATATCCCAGCAGAAGGTTTTCACATGGTAAAATCACCTTAGAATACACCACAATTCCTAAAATTAGTATGGTACCATCAACAAATAAATTCTAATGTAACTAAAGCCTGTTATCACCCTTTATAGTTCTCCTTTTGGTGACCCTCAAAATCTTCTATTCACTACAATGCATTTCAATGAGGTACTATCATTTATATTGGTCCCAAGATGGCTGCCAGCAATTCCAGGATGAAGTGCTGACAGCCAATCAGATCTCACGATGACAGGTGTGGTTAGGCTCCGCCCAGATATATATGTGACTTTACTTTTGATTTTCTCAGGAACTACTGAACGGATTTACACCATTTAAGCAAAAGGCACAACACTGAACCAAGGGCTACCTCTTTGCCAAATTTGGTGTAATTCCGTTCAGCAGTTCGGGCTGTAGCTGCGACTAAAGGTTCCTATGGAAAAATGAATGGGGAAAACGCGTTTTGGGACCCCCCTTTTTTCTCGGCCCCCGCTTGACGTATCACCCCGAGACTTTCAGGATAGGAGCGGACCGGAGCGCCCCAACAAGTTGGAAACTTTCGCGAAGATTCGTCAACCGGCGCCAACATTATTTCAAATAGAATGTTGCGGATTTCCTATGGATAATAGGTTTTAACTATAACTATCTACTGGCGACCGCCAGTAGATAATATATATATATATATACATATATATATTTGTGTGTGTGTGTGCTATATATCTATATAATTTAACAGAAAACAATGGTTCCTGTGGACAATCAGCCAAAGATTCTTAATACGTATTAGCACAATCATAATAATTGAAGGCAAGGAGATGTCGGAAAGAGAAAAGGCATATAGCACGAATTTGGTATGAAAATACGTTGCTTTATATAATGTAAACACATTATTTTAAATCCAGTGCATGTTGTCCCAAGTGATTGTGAAACCTATATTTGAAGGTTGTGACTCATTGTGATATAAAAACAAGGTTTCATAAAAAAATGTACAAAAATGACCATTAAATCAATACATAATGAGTGCTCGCAGCCTACTAATACAATAATAGTAGCTGACAAATGGTTCGCTTCACTTAGTCGACGACGTTTCGACCCACTTGACAATGTGGGGTCTCATCAGGACCTAGCAATGAAGGGGCACCTAAAAAATAATAATAACAAGGTTTCAGTAATGGGGTATGGTGGAGAAAACTAGAGAATTGCCTCAAAAAGGTAGATTGTCAATCGGTAATCATACCTGGGGATGACTGTCAGATAACGTGGTGTGCACCGTGTGGAGGTGAAAAAGGAAAGAGGGTACTCACATAGGGCCCAGCCGGACACTGTGGGGATGAGAAATTAGGAATATTTAAAATAAATAAGGGCACACGGGGTACATACTGCGTCAGCTGATTGATCCTATGAAAGCAGCTGGGGCACAAGTATTCCTTCAGGAGCCTGCACGTTTAAAAGTTATACGGGGAGGTCATACATGGACTTTTCATACAGTTAGTGAGGCCCAGCAGACTCTTAGTTCTTGGGGGTCTCCGGCAAGGAAGGGTCCCTGAGAATCACACTGGATAAGGTTGATCCATCGGCTTAGCTATATTAGTTTCGCTCTTGTTACATATTTTCTTTAGAAGTTAGAAGGACAATTATGTTTAAAATGGGAGAATAAAACTAAAGGGGGGGACACAGGGGAGGAGGAGGAGATGGAAGGAAATGGAAAAAAGAGAGAAACAGAGGGAGATGGAAGAAGGGGAAAAGAAAGGGAAAATAAAGGGTATTGCCTCACTATCTGGCAGGGGTGAAAGTGGCTTTTGCTGTGAGGTTATACATCTTTTGGTGTTTCTGTGCTTTTGTGCTTCTGTGTCTCACCCCCCCCCTTTTTTTTCTCTTTCGTTCTCTTTTTTAGGTTATGCTGCGGGGCTCTTCTTTTTCCTGTCTCCTTTCTTTCCTTCTCGTTTTTTCATGCTCTCATGCATTAATTAAGTTTTTGGGGGTAATTGTTATAGTGGGTCGCACCGGGGGGGGTGCTTGTGCTCTCTACTGGCTGTCTGTGCTATCGACAGCCTGTGTGGGGTGATTCCTTCTCCAGGAAACCAGGGTGGGGTGGTGGGCTCTCCAGGGTTGGTTGGGGGGCTAGCAGTTAGGGTCAGGGGTGGGAAGGTAGTGGTGATAATAAAAAAAGTATCAAAGGGAATAAACTCATGTGTGAATATTGGAATGTATGACACTGTTTACAATAGGGTATTTAGATCTAGATTCTATATGTCACTAATGTTGTTTGCTTGTCCAGGTGCTAATGAAGGCAGGGGAGATAGACATATTCTATGGGATTGTTTTTTTTTTTATATACAATGGAGATAATTAAATGTCTTTGTTGGAATGTTGCTGGACTAAATTCTGCTAACAAACGCCAGATGGTTCGGGAGGAGCTGCAAATCTATAAACCTCACATCGTCGCTCTTATTGAAACTCACCTGGCCTATAAAGATAGACATTTGCTTAGACTATTAGGCTATAGGACAATTGGCTGCACATCTCAGACTGTTTCTATTAGAGGAGTTGCTATCTTAATTAATAAATCATTTGATTGTACCCTTCTTAAAGCTTCCCATGATACTCGAGGCAGGTGGATAATTGTTCAAGTTCTGATTAAAGACCAAAAATATGTGCTATGCACTATTTATGGATCAAACTCCGATGAGCCTCAAATGTTTGATACTTTAGCACTAGAATTATTAGAATGGCAGGGGGAGCTAATGGTTATGGGTGATTTTAATTGTATCATCGATCCTAATTTGGACTCTACTAACCGGGGTGCTTCAGGTAGGATGAGGAAGGTAAGAGTCGCAATATTGGAAATGATTCGATTACACAGTCTCAGAGATGCATGGCGATTATTATTCCCATTGAAGCCCAGCTATACCTATTACAGTGCACTACACAAGCAGTACTCTAGGATCGACATGTTTTTCGTTAATAACAGAATTCTGAGTATGGCCAAGTGTGAGGTATGTCCTAAGATTGTATCGGACCACAACCCTATCTTACTGTCATATCCGATAGGTCCAGCCAACAGACAAGCACGTCTGTTTTCTTTCCCACAATATCTTTTAGCAGATGCTGAATATGTAGTACTTATTAAGAACAATAATAGGAATTTTTTATTGGATAACGAAGGCTCTGCTTCTCCTCTCATAATCTGGGACGCGCTTAAAGCTTATATAAGGGGCATTACCCAACAATATGTCTTCCAGCAGAACAGAAGCAAAAACACTGCTCTTAAATCTGCTGGTGATGTAATTTTGCAATAAGAAATAGCTCATGCCGAAGAAGCCAGGCAGGGGGTTCTTTCACGAAGAGCTACGCAAACACACTCACAAACATATTTGTCTTTGATTGAAAAACGGACTATGTTGGGGAGGATGCTAAAAGATAGGATTGCGGCTAAATATAATAAAAACCGGGCCTTGCAATATGAATATGGAGAGCATGTGGGGAAGGTATTGGCACATCAGCTTTCTGATAAAAACGCGAAGCGGGAGATAAAAGCTATTAAAGGGGAGAGTGGCCTATTGTACACAAAGCCGGAGCTAATAGTAGAACAATTTGCCCGGTATTATAAAAAATGATATGGTAGTTCTAGTACGTTTGACGGAAGCAAATTCTCTGAATACACAAAAAGGTGTAATTTACCAAGTCTTGAGGAAGAACAGATACAGTCTCTTAACCAAGAAGTTAAGCATGAGGAAATATCTGATGCAAAAGCGGCCCTCCCCTCTGGTAAAGCAGCAGGTGACAACGCTATACCAGTCGAGTTTTATAAAACCTTTAAGGACTGTTTGATCTCCCTAATGAGTAAGATCATGCAATATATAAGTGAGAGTGGAGACGTACCCAGGTCGTGGGACACGACAAATATCGTTTTTTTCCTAAAAAAGAATAAACCACCAGAGGAGTGCTGTTCATAACGCCCTATATCACTTATCAATGCAGATGCAAAAATATTTTCAAAAGTATTGGCAACACGTTTGGCACCTTTTATGTCACAACTAGTCTCTAGCCAACAACATGGTTTTATACCGGGCAGAGACACTACAACACATGCGAATGCTGCTATAGTAGCCTTTGATGCTGCGAAAAGACTAAAGCCAGAAATGGGAATGGTCATGCTCGAGGCTGAAAAAGCATTCAACCGTGTTACTTGGGAATGCCTTTGGGCCACGCTTGGGCCTTTAATATTCACGGCCGCTTTTATGCATGGGTCAGGGCTTTATATAAACAGCCAAGAGCTAAATTAATTTATTTACAGTCACAATCTACTCCTTTTCCGATTTTAAGGGGCACCCGACAGGGCTTTCCCCTTTGCTTTTTGCCCTATACATAGAACCCTTTATAAGATCACTCCTTTCTAATCTATCTATACTTCCGGCTCAATTAGGGTTTGGTGAATTAAAAATAATGGCATATGCGGATGACATAGCTGTCTTTTCTGCAGACCCAATTAATGCTATAGATGCAATTCAAACGGAGGCTAGAACGTTCTGCACTTTTCTGGCTACAAGCTAAACATAAATAAGACGCAGGTCCTTCTTAATTATCAAACCAATAGGGTAGTATTGGAGGCCTGTTCGGTAGCAACTTATTTAGGGGTACAGATTACTCCGAATATGGAACAGATCATAAGACTGAATTATGATCCCCGGTTAACCGCTTCGCCGCGATCGGAATTCCGCCCAGGTGCTGGACATTCCGATCGCGGGTGTGGTCGTGACGAGCTCAGCTCGTCATGCGCACAGCGCGACCGCGCAGCATGACGAGCTCAGCTCGTCATGAGCATCGAAGGGGTTAAAGTCTGTGGTTCTAAAAATGAAGGTCTGGCATAAACTACCAATCAGTATTATAGGACGATGCAACATTTTTAAAATGATCGTTTTAACTAAATTTCTTTATCTGTTTCGAGCAATACCACTACGAGTTCAGAATTATTTTTTTAAGAAACTTGAGGGGGCAATCAGTAGTTTCATTTGGGGCTATAAACAGCCGTGCCGTGCTATAAGGTATTTAAAATTACCATATAAACAGGGAGGGCTCCAATTACCTAATTTTAAATTATACTTTTGGGCTTCCTTTGCAGGGCGACTCCTTAATCTTCTTTCTGCTGGCATAGCCTTGCAATTGGTTTTGACAGCAGAATGTTTCTATATAAG
This sequence comes from Calotriton arnoldi, assembly GCA_963921515.1. NCBI lineage: Eukaryota > Metazoa > Chordata > Amphibia > Caudata > Salamandridae > Calotriton > Calotriton arnoldi. The sequence continues at coordinate 1,292,901 of CAWUFW010002244.1, read as the reverse complement.
ATCAACGATCCGAACTATTTCAAAAGAGTACGGTTTAAGACTCTCCGAGATATAGTCTATATTTGGCGAGAAATAGTAGTTAACTGCTCCCTGCCCACAATGCATACTAGTGTTCCGCTGTGGGGCAACCCTCTGCTCCCGGATATATTCCATGACACTCAAGCTAAGCTGTGGGCTAGCTATGGGGTTAGTCAACTTGGGCACTTATATAATACTAATGGGTTTCGAACCTTTGAAGATCTACAGAGGGTATCCGGCCTCCCCAAGCATATGTTTTATAAATATCTACAGGTCAGAGACTGTCTATGGCGATACAGAGGTATAAAAACACCTGTAGCATCTGATATAATGACCTACTTACACTCAACTACAAAGCTTACTAGTATCAAGGTCTACCAGCTACTTTCCCAATTTTGGGATAATGATAGCTCGAAGCTAGCATCTAAATGGAGTGAGCTACTGGGTGAGGAGATTACCTCTTCAGATATTGAAGATGCACTAGGCACTTTGGATGAGGCTGTGTATTCCACTAATTTAAAACTGCAGCAATTCAAAACTATATGTATGTTATATTACACCCCGGAACGAATAGCTGGGTGGTCTGTGGACAGGGGGGGAAGCGTAGTTGATAAGGGCATGTGCTCAAAATGTGGATTAGTTGCTGCAGATAGTTTACATATATTTGTCACTTGCCCTGGTTTGACACTTTTTTGGAAAGAGGTTGGTCAAATAGTAGCAGATCGTCTAGGCATCGATTTGCAATTAACAGAGGTGGAGAGAATGCTGGGATATAAATCAATGCCGGACTCTGGCTTAGGATTTCTTTTTTCTGTTATCATAGTAACAGCCCGACTATGTATCGCGCAGGCATGGGTATCTAAGATGTCGCCCAGGGCATCAGAATGGTGGGCAATGATAAGAGAAATATATGAAAGAGAAATGGCTATAGCCAGGACTAGGGGAATCCGCTCTGGGAAGAAATTCTATCGAATCTGGGGGCCTATGGCTAATACAGGGTAGCTAAAATGTTAGGAATTATTACACCACCCATGTATTGGTATATGTATTTGTTTCTGTATTTGGTCTCTCTCTCTGCCATGTACTTGTATCTGCATAAGATATACAATATCTATAATTGCTTTCTATCTGTATATGCCTGTATACTTTTTTCTACTGGTATGTTGTCTCTTGTTTATTCCCGGAGATAAATAAAAAAAATATTTAAAAAAAAAGGAACTCTGGATAGTTCCCAAGTTTAGGGGGACATCGGTTCCTGTATTTGGAGCATCCTCCAACACCACCAACACTCTGAACTGCTCACCTAAAATGTCTGTTTTTGCTTAACCCTCTGGTTGCTTGGCACAAAAGCAGTCAGGCTTAACTTAGAGGCAATGTATAAAGTATTTATGCAGCACTTCAAACAGTAATAAAGTGAAAATACCATACAAGAAAAATCCCACACCAAGTTAGAAAAAAAGGATATCATTTAATAAATGATTTGAGACCAAAATGAAAAACATGTAGCCAGTAGAACCAGAGATATGCAATTTTAAAGATTTAAGGTAAGTATAGCGCCTTAAAGCACAAAGAGCCCCTCATTGTTTTCTGGTCGTGCGAGACCAGGTGAAAGCCACAAGTTCAGGCCGACGCGATGGAGCGCGGGCTGGGTACAGGGCCCAGGGCCCAGGTTAGTCCCGCTGAAAGAGTTATCTTCAAAAGTCCAGTGCGAAGAGTTCTGTTTGCAATGGATGGAGCAGCAAGGAGAGCGTCGCAGATGGTCAACGATGTAGCACGACGAGCAGTCTGGGCGTCTCTGATGGATATGTAGCCTGGGAGCGGAGGAACGCTGAAAACACATGTGGTTCTACAGGCACTGGTGACTAAATGTCCTAGCTATCGCATGGTATGTCAAAAATTGGCCGTGGGGAAGACCAAATTGATCTATGATGTCGATTAACGGAATCAGTTCTGCTAGCTGAAAACAATCGTTCACTGTCACGAGGGCAGCCGCCATCCAGTCGGTCAACAGTGCACTTGTTAACAGTGACGGGGGATTCCCATGTGGCAACCCCACCAATGGAAAATCCGGGGCATACAGCAGAGCCCCAAGAGTATGCTGGAGACATCTCCGCTAGCATTGTAGTGCCACCCTTAGTATCCCCGGTGTGGGTGCAAGTGTCCTCGAGTTGAGGAGTTTGGCCAGAAGGTGGCTCTGGTGGCCCGCCCGTCCAACGGGGCACAGCAAATCAACATCTCTGACATCTAACCAGTGAGCTGGCCACTGAAGTTGGGCAGCCAGATAGTACAGTTAGAAATCAGGGGCACCCAGCCCACCCTCCTCTGGAGCCCTGCGCAGTACAACCAGGGAGACTCTGTTTCTCCCACCATCCCAGATCAGGTCGCGGAGCAGGGAGTCCAAGTCATTAAACTAGGAGCGCGGAAGCAGAACAGGAAGATTCACAAAGTAGTACAGGAGTCTAGAGAGCATGATCATTTTGGACAGGGAGATACGGGCCATCACCTGCAGTTTTAGGGAGCACTAGAGCTGAATGTTGGTCTAAACAGACCAGCACACTGGCCCCAAATTACCCTCTCGGAGGTCCTCTAGATAGTAACCTTGGATCTTCTGCATCAGTTTCCAGTCTTCATGTCTTTTAGGATTGGTCTCGTGGATTCTTTGGCAATCTGCCGTCCTGTCCTGAATCTTCTCTGGGTCTTTAGGCCTATCCACTCCAGAGTTTTTTTTGTCTTTGCCTTTTTCCTTCCATTCTAGAAGTTCAGTGAGTTTCTTAAGCACTGGAAGGCACTGTGGCTACTGGAAAGGGTCACCCTTATCTCTGGCAGTCCTGTTGGAAGAAGAATTTAACTGGTCAGCATCCAGCCCTTGATACATACATGAATATTTGAGGGCCAGTAGAAATTTGGAAGGGGAATGGGATAAGAGAAAAAAGAGACACTGGGCAACACCAATCAGACTTGTCTCTTCATGGGAGGGGACATGGCTAATCACAGAAGATGGCGGTCGCATAAACGAAAAGCTCCCTAACTTTCGGAAGCCATCTGGTCCACTAAGTATGCACAGGTGAACCCTGATGTCTTGAGGGGAGGAGTGCCAAGATCGTGGACCCCAGCGCTGTGGAGGGGACCCGATGAAACACTGTGCGATTGACTCCGCTGACCACATGGTGAGCCAATAACTGGGAGACACAACATGGAGTGCCCGACAGTCCAGAGGTGGGTGCATCTGCTGGGCCTGGCAAGGGACAGAGGCCACAAGGCTGGAGGTCGGTCTCGGCTGTGGTGCTTGACCCACTGGTGGAGTGGTGGCAGCTGAGGGCGACGTCCCCAAAGTTGTGGGAGGGCCGCCGAGCAATTGATATACTGGTGCGTCGACACAAGACTAGCCTCGCCGTGACCGGGTGGCTGAAGACACAGCGGCTGAGGCGGGTTGGGCCCTGCAGTGCTCAGACTATGCCCGGGTAGGCGCCGACCTGCGGCCGGCCTTGGGCTGTGAGAGTCGGGCCGCACAGACTGCCAGCTCGGACGTAAATAACCGCTGCCTGGGTGGGACTGGCTTGAGCCGTGAAGGCCGCACAGTAACTCATGGAGGCAACGCCTAATGTGGGCGAGCTCTTGGGGGCCACCTTACATTAAGCGCATTAAGCGCGGCATCAAGTGCCTACCAGACTGGCATTGATGCGCTCTCACAGCGGCGTCCTCCAACTACTACTGTGAAGCGACCCAGGTGGACTAGGACTGGAGGAGGTTAGGCGGGAGATCCTGCGGCCTGCCTGGCGTTAAAGTAACCGAGCTGCAACAACTGCTACTCTGCTGTCTGGGTGGACCGGCCTACGGCGCTAGCTGACCACTCCTGGGGTACGGAACTGTAGCGGAGACGCCCGCTGCGCATATGTTAAGATATTGCTGGTTACGTCAGGCCCTCTACGGCACCCGGGAGTGAGGCATGTGCCTGTGACTTCTCCCTCGCCCCCTGCACAAGAGCGCTGCGACACGGTGCGGCCCCTGTGTTAGATTATGCTCGCTGATGCTCTTTAATGTCATGTATAAGTTAGCATTCGCTACGCCATTTTCTTTTCCAGGCACCATTTTATGTACTGTTCGAAACTAATCCTGTTTGATTTCAAGAAATGTCCCTTGCTAAGTTTTGTTTCTGTAACGTGGAACTGTTCGTGCCAGTGCATAGCTTTTCCTCAATAAAGAACCTCTCCCACCTGTCTGGCAGTTTGATCCCAGCCCATGATGGAACTGCCTTGAAAGTGTTCTGAGCTGTGTAAGCTATGAGAGTAGAAACCTTTTTTTGTCTTTACACTGTTCACCCACATCTGTTGGGAAAATTCCACTGTGGGCGTTTATTAGTTGGCCATGCAATGCACATGATATATCCTTATGCTTACAGTTCCTCAGTTCCCTCTGTAGTACTCTCTCGAGACTGTGCAGACGGAGCCCCGTTCTGAGCGTGTATAATAAATTATTATTGGTGTATATTCTCCACTGTTTCTCTGACTCTTCATTTAGCATGGAAGGCTGAGAGGTGGTCCGAGGTGACCCGGGTGGCCCTAAGTGGATCACTTCCTTCAGTTGGCTCCCGAACAGGGACTCCATCAGACATGACCCATCCATTTTCCACAGACTGAGGGGAGGACGAGAACATCATCAGGTCGGATTGACGGCTCAGGGATCCCTGCACGAAGAGATACATTTTTCGCAGCTGCTGCCTCTGTCCCACCAGAGGGTGCCTTGCCCAGCGATCATCCCGACTGGAGTCCTGAACGGCAAACCTGTGATCTCACTGTTTGGTCCGAAGAGTCGCCAGTGGAGAATCGGTCTATCGGTGCGCCTGATACCAGGTGAGTTTGTTTCAGTTTATGTGGTACCACCGTAAATAGGTTTTGTTTCAGTACTAGGACTGTTTCGGTAGAAAGTGTTTGCAAATACTTTGCCAGGTAAAATAAGGACTTTGTTTCTCTTTTCTTTGCAATGCCTGGTTTCAGTAAGATTCAGAGTTTGTGCTGTTATTGTTGTTCTAAAGATGCACGGTTTGAAGAATCCCAGCCTGCACCTCCTGAAGGTAGCCCTAATTTTGATATGTATATAAAACATGGCCTTGGCCCTATTATGTTTAGTACGTTATGGCACAAATATACGAGGGACAATGCAGAGTTATAGTGGCCTTTGATAGGCTCCTTCTACGAACAAAAGATAGGATTTTTTCAGAAACAGTTGTTTAAAAGACGCAGTAGACAGTCTATGTTTGACACTCTTCGTACTTGGCAGAAGGAGGCCAAGCAGAGGCGATTAAAAATGGAGAAAGGTACCAGAAAACGAAATATGCAGACCCTTGCACAAAAGGCTGTAGCTTATGATAAGGACAAGCAGGAGAAAGGAATAAAACTCGAAGACAGAAGATTTCGGTTGCAAATTGATAAGTCCTATATGGCTCAGGAAGATGGTGATCCTTTTATGGAGACCTTATTGGATACCCGACCCCCGCCGCCATACACCCCAGAACAGATATATCCAGTTGTTCCCATCAGCAACAACAACCCACACCAGGTGCATCAGTCTCTGAAGCTGCTACACCTACTGCCCCAGTTAACGTACCCCCTACTCCTTCCCTTCCATCACAACCTATGACTGCAGCAATTCCCGTTACTCCCGTTACAGTCACTCATCCTTTATTAACACTAGTTACTGACACACCAGCGCGCGGTCCGGAAGATAGAGATTTAACTGGATTCAGGAAACGGTTGGGTCCTTTAATGCGATCTTGTGTGGGGGAGGAAGAGAAAAAAGTAATAGCGGAAAAGGCAATACGGTGGGCTCGCAACCCAATTTACAGTCTTGAGGACATAAGGCAATTAATGAGAGACTTCGACCCTTTTATACAGCAACATGCCCTTAAACATATGTCCGCCACACGAATTGACCTCTGGTGCACACACATCGAAACGAAAGCACCCCAAATAATCTTTGATATTAATGAAAGCGCTTATGTAATTAACATGGAGCCGGCCCAAGTGTTCAGGAATATTTTCACTCTAATTACTTATAGAGGCAGACTACATGATAAGAGTCCCACTCAAATAACTCAGTTCCCAATGCGAGAAGTTCACCCCATTTACCAGCCGGAAATCCCTGCAGTGGTGGATCAAAATGGAGTGAGTACCAGACCGGCTGTAGCTGCCCGCTTTCAGGAACAATGGGTTTATACGCTATGGAACAGAAGTGAAGTTCTAGCCCTGAAGGCTACATTGCCTGATGCTAGAAAAAATCCTACTGCTTACTATAAAGAATTGACAGAAGCTGCCTCTTCTAGCGTGATGACTCTTGCGGATACTGAAATGTTTTTTGGCCTACTAGTCCCAGTTGATATTTGGCGACAGGTACATACCCAAGACCATATTGCTGAGTTGAGTGGAACGTGGGACGCGATTAGGGGTTGGGACAGAGATAGAAAGCCAGGTGACAAACCAGGTGCTGAGTTGCTTGCCTTACCCGGTCGCATAATAACATACATGCAAACACTCATTCCTCCCAAGGAAGTTAGTTGGGACAGACTGACTGCTTGCCGGCAGAAGAAAGACGAAAGTGTTCCTGATTTCTTCACTAGGTTTGAAGAGACGTTTTTGGATTACAGTGGGCAGCATATGTCTACATAGGGGGAGTCCGTTTATTTGTTGATAGGTTTGTCACTAATCTCCTTCCCGAAATAATGTCTAAACTTCAAGCATCTGAAGGCACCTGGTCCACGTCTTCCCCTTCTGTGATTCTAAATATATTGCCCAATATTACGAGCATAGGGATAATGAAGAGAAAGACAAAACTGATAAAAGAAATAAGGATCTGAAGACAAAGGTATTATTGCAACAGGCATATCGAGGTAACACTAAAGGACAGGTACCCCAACGACAACTTTTACACACTAGACAGCCACCCATGACACCTTTGGGACAGAATCAGTGTGCTGTACTTTTGCACAATGTTTCGTCCACTAGAGGAAGGTGTCTGGAAACAGGGGCCGTGGGACCAATAGACAACAACACACTACTGCCTCTGTAGGCCGTCCCGACAATTATTTGACGACACCAGGGAATGACAGTACTACAACGACGATTATGACATTGATGACGTGACAGGGATGTCTTTCAGCTAGGAGAGCCAGGGACAGGGTAAGGGACCAGTTCACATAACTGTAGATCAGTGTGGCCCTTATGTCAAAGTGGATCTGCAAGGATCTACTAAGGAATACTTGGTTGATACAGGTGCCACAAAGAGCTCTATTTCCCGACACCTGGTCCCTGGGGCGGCCCTGTCTGGCCATAAAAATGTTTCGTGGGATTTTCAGGAGTACCGGGATGTAAGCTCCATCTCGCGCTCTCTTGCTCTTACTGCTGGCCCTTTTACTGTGGATTCCCCATTCCTTTTAACATCTAATTGTGGTGAAAATCTAATGGGCTTGGACTTACTAAAGAAGTTGCATGCTACCATATATTGTTCGCCAGATGGTGTTTATATTACCATGGGTCCTTACGTGGGTACTAGACAATGCCTATCTAAAGATGTTCCCCTTCCACCTGAATTTGATCCAGTACCACCCACATTATGAACCACTGGTGACACTGATGTAGGCTTATTGCACATACCCCCAGTTTCTATACGAGTGAAGGACAACGCCATACTACCACGCATTCCCCAGTATAAAATACCAAAGGCAGGAGTACAAGCTCTCCTTAATATCGTTCAGGACCTCATACATAAGGGAGTTGTCGAGGAGACCACCGGTAACATAAGCAATAGTCCTATTCTTCCGGTCCTAAAAAGGGCGCCTCTAGACTCTCCCAACAGTGCTGGTGATGTATATCGTTTTGTGATTGATTTGTGTGAGGTCAATAAAATAGTGGTCCCACAATTCCCAGTGGTTCCTGATATCACCGCACGTTTAACAATGATTCCATCTACCGCTAAGTTTTTCTCTGTCATCGATTTAAAAAAATTCATTGTTTAGAATTCCCATACACCCAGACAGCAGGTATTTGTTTGGATTTTCGCTGGCTGGCAAAAGTTTCCAATTCTGTAGAGCTCCTCAAGGCTATACTGAAAGTCCTAGCATTTATAGTTAAGCATTGAAAGGTCAGTTGGATTCACTTTCTCCAGGCAATGCATTGGTACAGTATGTCGACGATTTGTTAATTGCTTCTGATACTGAACAAGGTTGCAAAGATACTACAGTGAAATTATTGTTACACCTGGCACACCATGGTCAGAAAGTTTCACTTTCGAAGTTTCAGTACAGTCGATAGGAGGTCACCTATTTAGGTCACCATCTGTCGAAGGAGGGTAGAAGGTTAACGCTAGAACGCATCAGTACCATTAATAAAAGGCCCTGTCCACAAATTCAAAAGGACGTGCGTGCTTTTATAGGCATCACTTCCTACTGTTGACAGTGGATCCCTAACTATTCCTTACTGATCAAACCCCTGCTTGCATTAACAACAAAAGTCGTCCATGAGCCTTTACCTTGGACACCAGATTGTCAGCAATCTTTTGAAGAATTAAAAACTGCGCTTTGCTCTGCTCCAGTATTAGGCACGCCTGACTATAACGAGCCTTATGTGTTATACGTCCACAAGATGGCTGGTTGTGCTCTCTCTGTCTTGACCCAAAAAGTTGGCGATAGACAGAGACCTTGTGCTTATTTCTCTGCTTTGCTCCATCCTGTCGCAAGGGCCCTCCTGAGTTGTCTGTGAGCGGTCGCGGCCACTTCCATCAGACAATCGGCTGGACTCGTACTCGATACTGACCTCACAGTTATGGTGCCCCATGCTGTGGACACACTTTTGAATAAAACAAGGACACAGCACCTCACCAGTGCATGTCTTACTGGCTACGAATTGACATTGTTTGCCAAACATATTACGATCAAAAGATGTGCCACTCTGAATCTAGCCACGTTACTACCCCTCCCTTCCGAGAATGATGCAGTTGACAAACATGATTGTATTTTCCGAACAGAGGAAGAGACGAAAGGACGGGCAGACCTGACTGATGTTCCCTTATCTGATCCCCAAGGAGAACTATATGTCGATGGCTTTTGTTTTAAATTACCAGATGGCACCACCACTGCAGCTTATGCTATCACTACATTGCGCACAGTGGTAGAGACATCACGAGACCCCCATCAATCTGCCCAGACAGCAGAACTTGTTCCCTTTGTACAAGCTTATGAATTGAGCGTAGGGTTAGTTGTCAATATTTACACAGACAGCCAGTATGCATTTGGGGTTGCGCACAACTTCGGGCGCCTGTGGGCAGAGAGAGGGTTTCTTAGCTCGCATGGTACTAAGATACAACATGGACACTTGATATCACGATTACTATCTGCACTAACACTTCCTAAGAAAATGTCTACTGTAAAGTGTAGTACCCGAAAGAAAGTGACAGATGATGTAGGTAGAGGGAATGTGTTCACTGATCAGACAGCCAAAGAGACGGCTCAGAGTAAGATGAAGAGAATGTTTGTTGCAGGCCCAGCTAGATGGGTTCCCGAGAACACTATGTTTGAAAACACAGTTGAGAGTGTGAAAGAGATACAAAGCAAGGCCACGATAGAAGAATTAGCTGTGTGGCTAGAGAGTACAGCACGTTTGGATGAAGAAGGATGTTGGATTGATTTGTCCGGAAAGCAGAAATGGATGTTACCTGATGCATACGTACACCTTGTGGTTACTATGGCTCATGGCCCAGCTCATATCAGTGCAAAAGGTATTTGTAAACTATTGCCCAGAGTTTGGTGTAATGACAATATTTCCAAAACAGCTGCCCAATTAGCGAAAAAGTGTATGATTTGTTTGATGCACAATCCTGGGAAAGGTACCGCCACACCATCCGGTAACTTTGCACCACCTACATTCCCCTTTGAAGTCCTTCAAATGGATTTCATTGAGCTAGAAGGTTGTAACAATCTCAAGTATGTTCTAGGGGTCATATGTGCATTCAGTAAATGGGTGGAGGCTTATCCCACTAAAGACAATATGGCTACCACAACAGCAAAGGTGCTTATTAAAGAGTTCTTTCCGCGTTTCGGAATGCCCAGAGTTATTTGGAGTGACAATGGCTCTCATTTTAATGGGAAAGTGATTAAGCTAATATGTGAAGGCCTGCATATTAAACAGAAATTCTATGCCGCCAATCGCCCGCAGTCAGCGGGGTTGGTCGAGAAGTATAATGGCACACTGAAATTGAAATTGGCGAAAATTCAGGAGACGACAGGGTTGCAATGGCCAGATGCTCTTCCTTTGGCCCTTTTGTCCACTAGGACTACAGCACATTCTAGAACAGGCTTGTTCCCTTATGAAATTGTCTTTGGTCGACCAGCAAATGTCTCGGGGGTCCATAGGCCGAGAAAGTTTTCCGATATTGAATATCCTGTATTGCTTGATTACCTTGGGCAATTGACGGAAAGTTTGCGTTCTATTCACCAACAGGTGCAAGACTCCTTACCTCCTAAGCCGGAGGGTCCTGGCCACAGTATCCAGCCTGGGGACTTCATTCTAATCCGACATTTCCAGAGGAAGAAAAATCTGGAACCCAGATGGAAAGGTCCTGAGCAAGTCCTTCTGGCTACACAGACACCGGTAAAGGTTGCTGGTCGAAAGAATTGGGTCCACCCGACCCACTGCAAAAGAATACCTTTGCCGTTGCCTTACGACCAGTGGGTCAAGGAGGGAATATGAGACGTTGAATGTGAGTAGGTGCCCAGATTCGTGCCTTTCCCGTGATGCAAAGTTGGTTTGGACGCAAACAGACAAAGAGAATGACGATGTTTTGAATGAGGCTGTCCTAACAGAAATACGAGCTATCCAGGAGCCTCTGTTCAGTGATCATGCAGTGCCTGGAGCTGCCAGGTACAACTGACGTCCTTGGCTGAGGACCACCGAGTCCAAGAAAAAGAAAGACTAGGGATGGACTGCACAAGGTAGGAAAGTGCTGAGTGGCAGTACCAACGAGGGAGTGGATAAATGAAAGAGTTGCATCTGTTTTGCTCTTGTTGTTTGAACATTAGTCAGGAAAGTATACTTTTGAAAAGTATACCACATTTATCGACGTGGGATAGATTAGGAAAGAGCTTAGGATGGAGCAAGCTCCACCGCCGGTGCTCAAGAGCACCAACTGATGGACGATAGGAGCCTGTACCAGTGAGGCTCTGACGGACACTGGGAACACTTACATTTCTTATCATTTTTGCGCTTCTTCTTTTGTTCCATTATGCATCCTTTTGGTAGGCAGATTAATGAGGAGGATCAGCCAATCGCCCCTAGACAACGCAGTGCGATTTGGTCTACACAAAGTAAAATTGCGTGTGTTGTTGTTCTGGTAATAGTGGTAATAATAGTATGTGGGGTATCATTGTTCCTGGAAGATACACATAGTGTACCCACACTCAACATAGATGAACACTTTCCCCTGAGATGCAATAGGAGGGCTGCCACAAACTCATAGGAGATTCTTTGGGAAGGGGACCGCCTGCTATCCTATCCGATCTGTCACTAGCCTTTAGACTGCATACCCATTGTCACTTGTTAACTGCACATACACTCGGCCACCCCAGTTTGAGGAGGTAAATGGAATTTTCGGATTTGGTTACCCCGGGCCATGTCTGTACCACCGAAAACCACAGGGTGAGGGTTACCCTGGCTGTGATAACAACACATATTGTGATAATTTTTATATGGAAGAACAGAATATAACTCTTGCGGGTTGGCATTATAAACAATTGACAGTACCCCGAGAGGCTGGTTATTATGCTGCTTCTTGCCCCATAATGAACGTTACAGATACTTCTTTGTACATTAATTGTTCAGGGACAATACTGTATAAATGCACTCTTTCCCTAGTAAATAAATCAGATCCAAGCACTTATGGAATAAATTCCAGATATGCTGCAGTGGATTATGGGGGGCCGATATATGCCCACCCAGGGTTTTTTTTCTGTCCAATGGGACTTATTCAAATGTCTACAATGGTACTGATGATGTGGCTCTCGGAATGGTACTGCCTTTAGGTGTTCCATGTAAACACGTCCGACCTAAAACAAGATGGGTAAAAAGGACACTAACAAAAGAATTTTGTGAAGGGGTAACAGAGTTGGAAGTGAATAGCTATAGCAATGGTATAACATTTAGATACATCCTGTTCTCTATATTTACCTTGGGTGGCACTGCTATTGCCAGGGGGGAGAAAGCTAGAGAGTATTTCGGATGTAAATTGCAGATTCTATCCAACACTACAGTGGCAGCCTTGATAGATATTACTCTCAGTTAGAAAGCATGCAGGTGTATTCGGGACAGACTAAATATGCAGTGGATTTTATGTTGGCCAAGAGTGGTGGTGTTTGTGCAATAATTGGCGACCAGTGTGTTATGGTTATAGAGAATTTGGAAAATAACATAACACAACACATTATGGATATCATTGATAATATCAAAGGCATGGAAAGCAGAAATTGGAGTTGGTCTTTCTTAGGTAATTGGGGTTTGATCTTAAAGGAAATAGTTTATTTAATATTCTGTCGTATTCTCATTCAATGTCTCCCGCTTAGTTGTTCCTATTGTGCCAGTGCTTTAACACCCAAACAGAAAATATCTGCCTCTGTTACGAATGCCGCTATGATGTTACAGAATGATATCGATGATCTTATGAATATAGATGAGGGAATATTTGAAGACACATCCCTCCATGCTGTCCCACTATCGGACGTCAACTGTAAACAGTGCCCACAGCTCCACCTTGATCACATGTCTAATTATGATGCTGTATCAAATAATGATGATGTCACCATTGCCCCTGAGTATATGCCAGTCTCACCTACTTTCCAAATAGAAAATATCTTTAGCTCATGCTAAAAGGAGGGTTTGTTAGATTATGCTCGTTGATGCTCTTTAATGTCATGTATAAGTTAGCATTCGCTACGCCATTTTCTTTTCCAGGCGCCATTTTATGTATTGTTCAAAACTAATCCTGTTCGATTTCAAGAAATGCCCCTTGCTAAGTTTCGTTTCTGTAACGAGGAACTGTTTGTGCCAGTGCAAAGCTTTTCCTCGATAAAGAACCTCTCCCACCTGTCTGGCAGTTTGATCGCAGCCCAGGGTGGAACGGCCTTGAAAGTGTTCTGAGCTGATTAAGATACGAGAGTAGAAACCTTTTTTTTATCTTTACACTGTTTGCCCACATCTGTTAGGAAAATTCCACTGTGGGCGTGTTATTAGTTGACCATGCAATACATATAATATATCCTTATGCTTACAGTTCGTCAGTTACTTCTGTAGGTAGTACTCTCTTGAGACTGTGAAGACGGAGCCCCGCTCTGAGCGTATATAATAAATGATTATTGGTGTATATTCCCCACTGTTTCTCTGACTCTTCATTTAGCATGGAAGGCTGAAAGGTGGTCCGAGGTGACCTGGGTGGCCCTAAGTGGGCCACTTCCTTCACCTGGACCCCCACCCGTTATATCTAGCTGTTCCGTCACTCTTGTTCACCGGTAGAGAGATTGTTGCTGGCAGGCTGCGCGACCCCTAATGCAGGTGGGCACAATGGGCTGGATGCAGTAAAGGGTGACACCGAGGACCATCAACCCCACAATTTATAGCGGCCTCATTCCATGTGGGTACAAGTTAGGGTGCAAAGCAGAAACTACAAACAGCTGCCCATAGACCAGTTACACTTGGTTGTTGAGCGGGGCCTGGATACCTAAAATACTGATCTGCACTATTTGGACACCCCCGGTCCCCACTGAACCCGGAACTGGTGTGTTGGACGGAAGAGGTTGGCGGTAGCTATGGGGACTTGCCACTACTCCTTCGCGAGCTGGGACGCCCCCTGGAAGGTTTGATGTTGGCCCCTGGGTGGAATGTCGCCATGGGCCGCACAAGAGGAAAGGCGACCGATCCTAACGACCCTGGACGTTTGCAGCCCAGAGGGTTAGACGGCTCACCTGCTACACTCGTGGAAGACTATGTACCTCCTACAGCAGCAGACCCCCCCTCCCCCGGACAAGCTGGATATTATCCAACAAGAAATCCGGGAGTCTTGGAAGGCAATTGAACAATGATTAGGGGGTATCACTACAGATGTCAGTCTTCTCAAAGCGGATCATAAAAAGCTTGCAGATAATGTGAAGGACAACACTGCAGAACAGGCTGAACTAACCCCTTGGCAGAAAGAAAATACTGATATGGTCGCACAACTCCAACGTCAAGTGAACAGCGAAGACCCCAATGCCACTTAATTCATTGAAACCTGGCTGCGCGAGGTGGTGGCCCCAGAAGGCCTTTCAAAGAAGTTCTGCGCAGAAAGGGCGCACAGGGTCCAAACTAGGAGAATGGCTCCAGCCGCGCCACTTCGACCAATGGTGGCTCGTATCCTCAACTATAAGGATAGTGATATGCTCCTCCGCAGTGCTCATGAAAACGCACTCATAAACTATGAAAATGACTGCATTTCCCTGTTTCCGGACTATACACTCATGGTTCAACGCCAGCGGGCCTGATACCAAGAAATGAAAAAGCAGCTGAGAACACTGAACCTCAAATATGCCTTGCTATATCCCGCCCAGTTTAAAATCTTTCATGACCCCAAAAGCAACTTCTTTGAAACCCTAGACGCTGCATGGGCATGGCTAGAGGACACTTTCCCAGGACTCTACCTCACTCAGGCTCAACGGCGCCCTCCTTCACAGACTAAGCAGAGAATGTGCGGGAGAAGAAGACACACGACGCAGCAGCAAGGGCGAGGTGAGGTGACCCCAACACAGGAGCAGGTACTGGAGGGCCGGCGAGCTGCAATCCTCTCGGCTGCTACACTTCGAGACCATATTCACTCTCCATAGATGGGTCATCTTCTGACGGCACGACACACACAGACTCCGAGAACAGTATGAAACATTTCCCCTCTATAACGCCGCAAACGGCAAATGACTTACTGGGCTGAAGAGAAAGCCACTGGACAATGATGATGGTCACTAGGTGGTAACGCAATATAGTCTATATGTTATCCTTCATGGATATTGTGCATATTACCTACGCAAATGTAGATAATGTATGTATGGACTCCTGCACTTAAAATGTATACCACTGCAATATGTTCTAACACACAGATAATATATCAGGGACATAAGGGTCTGATTCTGCTTCATATTAAGTATCCCCACTCAGACATAAATGGTCTGGTCTCGGGCCCGGAGGGGCACACCTCAATAGTAGACGGCGGTCAGGAACATCTGGCAATGTCATTAGTCACAACGCCAAAAGTAGCCCCACAAGCGAATGCACACTGCATATCACAGTTCACACGGTTGACTTTTAATGTTTGGTCGAACGATGTTTTGGCGTTGGACCGTGTATTGGGGGTTAGGATGTTTTCTGTTTTTGTTCAAATGACATTTATCTATTTCTCTGGTCATATCTGGAGTCTTGCTTGCACACACATCAAGACCTAACGCACTCTAAGATGAACTCCCATGGCTACTACCTGCCAATATAATATAACCACCTGGAATGTCCGGGGGATGGGCTCAATACACAAGCAAACACAATAAGATGATGGACGGAGCGCTGAAACATTTCAGACACCTCACCCCCAGTCGCTATTAGATCTGGGTTGAATTCATCATCATTCTTTTGCTCACTTCGCCACCCCAGTTCAGATCCAGCCATATGCAAATCAGTCTTGACCCTGTTCCTCATGGGAACAGTCCAGCTCGAACTGCCAAGCCAGGTCTTCCCTGGACCTGAACAAGCGTCCTGGGACCAGTTTCGGAGTAAAACCTCTCATCAGCCAGGCTAGCTTGAATCCAGTGGCAAAGTGAGCAAGGGACCCACGTCTGGGCATATCCTGCCAACTTAGGGCAAACAAGCAAACAAATAACATGATGGACAGAGCGCTGAAACTTTTCAGACAATCATCCCCAGTCACTATTAGATCTGGGTTGAATCCATCATTGTTCTTTTGCTCACTTCGCCACCCCAGTTCAGATACAGCCATATGCAAATCAGTCTTGACCCTGTTCCTCATGGGAACAGTTCAGCCTGAACTGCCAAGCCAGGTCTTCCCTGGACCGGAAACACGCATCCTGGGACCAGTTTCAGGATGACACCCCTCCTCAGCCAGGCTAGCTTTAATCCAGTGGCAAAGTGAGCAAGGGACCCACGCCTGGGCATACCCTGCCGACTTAGGGCAAACAAGCAAACAAAATAAGATGATGGAAGGAGCGCTGAAGCTTTTCAGATATTCACCCCCAGTAACTATTGGATCTTGGTTGAATCCATCATCGTTGTTTTGCTCACTTCGCCACCCCAGTTCAGATCGAGCCATATGCAAATCAGTCTTGACCCTGTTCCTCATGGGAACAGTCCAGCCCGAACTACCAAGCCCGGTCTTCCCTGTACGGGAAACAAGCATCCTGGGACAGGTTGTGGGGTAACACCCCTCATCAGCCAGGCTAGCTTGAATGCAGTGGCAAAGAGAGCAAGGGACCCACGTCTGGGCATATCCTGCTAACTTAGGGCGAATAAGCAAACACAATAAGATGATGGACGGAGCGCTGAAACATTTCAGACACTCACCCCCAGTCACTATTAGATCTGGGTTGAATCCATCATCGTTCTTTTACTCACTTCGCCATCTCAGTTCAGATCCAGCCATATGCAAATCAGCCTGGACCCTGTTCCTCATGGGTACAGTCCAGCCCGAAATGCCAAGCCAGGTCTTCCCTTGACCGGAAACAAGCATCCTGGGAACGGTTTCAGGGCGACACCCCTCATCAGCCATGTTAGCCTGAATCCAGTGGCAAAGTGAGCAACGGACCACCGTCGGGGCATACCCTGCCAACTTAGGGCGAACAAGGAAACACAAGCGCCACAGAATCTATACCTACAAGAAGCATACTTAACTAATTCTGAGGCTCTCAAACTCCGGAAAAAATGGAAGGGCAGATATTTCATACATCATACTCTGCATTTGCACAGGGGCGGCTGTATGGATCAGAACGGAGGTCCCCATTGAGGTCCTGGACAGACGAATAGATGCACATGGCAGATATACTCTTCTTCAGGGCAAGTTAGATGACACACCTATAGAGCTCAGCAGCATTTCCGCCCCAAATACGGAGCAAGATGTGTTTTTAGCACAACTCAATTCGGTACTGGCTGACTGGACAATGTACCTGTGGATTCTGGGAGGGGATTTTAATGCAGTGTTAGGCGTTGATCTAGATCGCTCCCTCTCTTGCCGAGACTTATACATGTGGACCAATGCAGCTTTGTACCCGGCTGTAGTACGTCATTAAACATACGTAGGGTCCATCATGTGATGGATGCTATTTCTGGACTATCCGGTAAAGTGGGTTGCCTCTCGCTTGACCTTCGTAAAGCGTTTGATACATTAAGTTGAAAGTACATGTTGGCCGCTCTTCGACGTTTTGGTACCCCCCCTAACTTTCTTTGATGGATTACATTGCAATACAGTTCCCCCAAGGTGAGGGCGCGCACAAGAGTCCACTTATCGAACGCTTACCCCGTGCATTGAGGCACAAGGCAAGGGTGCCTGCTATCCTCAATGCTATTTGTACTCACTCTGGAACCCTGAGTGCAAAGGCTTCAACAAGCCGCACATAAGTGGGGTATCCCCGTCGGGCAGACAATCCATGCATTGTCTCTCTATGCAGATTACATCATTTTATACACCAAAGATCTGCAGGACAATTTACAGACAGTAGCTCAAACTTTCTCGCTCTTTGAGTCTATCTCTGGATTGGCCGTGAATGTGGATAAATCGCAAGCGTTTTCTTTGCAGGCAATCCCTTAGCCCTGACAGTCTCATTTGGAGACAAAATAATCAAAGTGGCACCTACAATATTCAGATACATTGGAATTCAGGTATATAGAGATACACAGAATCTGTTAGAAGGGAACCTCCAGAAAACGATTACTTCGCTACGCTCTCAGGTGTCCTTTTGGATCTCACTTCCGCTCTATGTACTGGGGCGCCTCGGTATATCAAAAATGGTGATGCTCACGCGAATACTTTACTTCTTCACCAATCTTCCAGTGGTAGTTCCAACATGCTATTTTCAAACACTATCCTGATACATTTAATATGGAGACATGGACGGAGACGTATAAGTCTAGCAAAGCTGCAGTTGCCGTCAGACAGTGGGGGGATGGGGGCAGTGGATTTTAAATCTTACTGTCTGGCTGGCCATCTGCAGTGGCTTTCACACTAGCTGGCAGGCCACAATCTGCAGGAATTAGCCTACACATCACCCATGCTCACACAGTGCACACTACACAAACTGCTCTGCCCCCTCAGGCGTTCTATTGCTGTTAAAAGTTGCTCTCATTTATTAGAAATTGGCCTTGAAATATACTGCACAGACTGTCCCTTATACCCCCAATATACATCTACTAGGTCTCCCTATCCCAACAGGCACGCTGACGCAGCACCGACTGTACATGTAGGAACAAAAAGGTGTGACAACAGTGGGGGCTCTGTTTGGACATGGGACGCTGCTGAATCATGCAGACTTTGTGAATGAGCAGGGACTGCCAAACTCATTGTTCCTCACACATGCAAATATCATACGATATGTTAGACTACACTGGGCTCCGGAAGGGACAGAACCCCCAACACATGAATTTGTGCAATCGCTTTATCTCATCGTTAATGGCAGACACTTGATACAGTGGTTTATACCGAGGCCTAAGTACACACTTAGCAATATCTCTGTCACAGTTGCGAAGCCGGTGGGAACTGGACGTGGGCAGGGAGTTGCGGGACAAGGAATTAAATTCTCTTCTTGAATTTCCCCCCAAACTTTCCTGCAATTCTAGATTCAAATTCATACAATACTCGATTTTGCATCGAGCCTACCTCACACCACACAGACTGCACGCTATATTTCCCAATGTCTCTGCAGCATGCCCTAGGTGCCCTGAACATGATGCTGATTTGTTTCTTATGCTGTGGGCCTGCCCAACCCTTTCCTCCTACTGGGCACAGATTAGCAGAACACTGGAGGAGATAGCGGGGGATACTAATTGGCGCACAGACAAAAACGGTCTTCTGGGTCTCTACCCACATCCGAAGGGTTATAAGGTAAAAGAGAGATTTGCAGATTTGGCACTCCTCCTAGCCAAACACCTAATAACTAAGAGGTAGAAATCGACATCCCTTCCTGCTATTTCAATGTGGAGGGAGGATGTGGAACGGTGCTGGCAGAGAGCAGACCGCTCCTCAGGGAGGAATATCGTGGGTTGCGGAAAAGACCAATAGCTATGGACTGGGATTTCACGGTTGAGTCCTTTAAAGCTCTGGACCTGCCTAATGTTTGATTACTGTAACTTGTAAATCCTGGTTGGGTTCGGATACTGTGATTGCACGCTGGGGTTAGCCTTAAGTTCACATGCTGAGAATAGTAATGTTGGTGCACCACACACTTGTGTATAGAAACAGGAATGTACTGGGAACTCTACCACATGAGCCGGTTCCCAAAAATGTGATAGCATGGGTGACTATCTTAAATGAGTTATAGATGGATTTGATGTCAAGGCAAGACATGTTCTCTTTTCTGATCTGATTAATGAATGCCGTCAGTAGGGGGGAGGGAGTTTGGAATTTTTACAGTTTATGTGGCTTCTAATGCAGTTAATATTATCAACTGCTAAACACAAAATGTCACATTTTTTAATGGTTAATATGCCTACTATTAAACGACATATGTATAGAGTATGAGGTACAAATAATGTATAATGTAATGTACGTTTATGAACACTATGCCATTGACGAAGTAAACAACTGTAGTGTATTGGTTTCCGAAACCCAATAAAGTGTGTTTCAAAAAAGATAAATCAGACTTGTCACTTCTCCTGGGCACAAATGTCTACAGGTTAAAGTTTGTATCTAATGTCAATGGGAGATATCTTTGTAATCTGTCATAATGTCAAGTATCTAATGATAACAGTGAAAGGGTATACCTTAGCTGTATTTCTGTGTAATCATCTCTCTGTTTTGTGATATGAAATTTGCTATTTCTGCATAACAAGAGATGAATATTTTTATGTATATTGAATAGCACTTGTCCTTATTAGTAAGATCACTACCTAAGGCTTCCTAATTATACGCTTTCTGCTGTAGATTATTTTGGTTTCTACTTGACTCATTATGCCACTGGGAAAGTACTCAACAAACATTATTACTCCATGGATCCTAACACGGGAAGTCCTACATCACTTGCTAAGAATTCTTAGTACCGTATGTATTAATATACACTTCATGTGTAGCATTATATTATCAAGAGAATCGTTCCTGTTCCATGACAAGACCAACCCCAAATTCGTTCCTATTGTATTATAAGACCAACTCCAAGTCTAATGCAACAATTCCTAAAGTCTCTACTAATATCCCAAAGTCTAATGTTCAAAATGTTGCCAAGTTCAATGTCTAAATGTGACCTGATTTCAGAATACTTCTCTGTATTCACAAATGTCCTACAACAAACTCTAGCTGAAGCAAATGTTCTTTGAAACGGACATCCTGAATTCAAGTAGCAAGATCCTGGCTGTAGCATGATTTCCTAGGAGGAACGTGGTGAAACATGAGGAAAGTTATTCCTGATAATGCAAGACGGCCACCACCATCTCTAAACAATTTGAGAGTTCAGAAACCACTGGGAAATGCGGTTAGTCAGTGGGAAACCATTGCACAGGGTATTGCACTAAATGGCAAGTCATGCCACCTGAAATGGCTTCTGATAAATACAGGGAAACAATGAAGGGGCTAGGGTACAGGCCTGCTTTTGTATATTCCCTGTTACTATCCTTGAGGAAATATCTATGGGGCCATTCCGATGTCGGACGGACCGGAGTCCATCCGACATCGGTCTGGAACTGGAACTGAACGACCTCTTATCGTCGGTTCCAGACCTGCAAGTAGGATGTGACCGAACCCTGTTCGGTCGCAATCCTATACTTAACAATGGGAGCATGGATTCCGAACGGAATGCATGCTCGCATCGTTAAGTGCAGAAGTGCAGTTCATCCCTGCACCTCGTGGTAGGCACCCCAAGGTGCCTGCCACCGGGTGCAGGGATCAACAGGGGGGCACCATTGATCCAGCGGAAGCCCCTCCCAGGGTTGAATTATTTCACAACAATGGGCCCATATACATTTATTTCAAAAATGTTCATCCACACTCCCTGGAAGCTCCGCTGGAGGGGTCAAGTTTTATAATTCACTTAAGTTCTGATTAGTTATGTCCTTGTAACCACAAACCAGGTTAAATTGACATTTTCAATGCCTAACTAATCTTCACGAATCAACACTCTTCTTCTGGTCGATGGACCATTAGTTGAGTTAGTTGATGGTGATATTAACAACTTCTTAACTAATGCACAGCTCTTAGTGAAATGACCACAGACTCTGAGTAAGATTTATAAGCTTTATCTAAATTTTCAGTCATAAAGTTGAACGCTCATTTATTACAGATTCAGAGTGCAAATTCCATCATTCTTCAATAGGAGAGAGAGAAATTTCATTTAGCAAAGTACATTCAATTACACAACCTCATTCAACAAAATCAAATGCATAAGAGTGGATAGATGTAGAGACAAAAGGCACATATCAACGTACATTTGCAAAGAAATATGCAAATTTTGAGATAGAACGTCATTTACCTAGAGAAAACCGGAAAACCAACCCCCTGGCCAAAGGACTGGTGGAGGTCCCCTGACTTAGGATCAGGAGACAAAGACTAAAGGACAGGATCAGAACAGGACCAATATTTACTAGACTCTTCTGTAACCCGACGCACCAGGGCGATTTCCTCTCTCACACTCTCTCCCTCCTCGAGATTCTTCCGCAATTCTTTGAATCTAATCAGGCTGTCGTTTGGATCTGAATCTTCCCAGTCTGCTCTCGCCTCTCTCTCTCTATGATGCTTTCTCTCGATGCAGCATACCCGTCTCTCTCTCAGCGTCGATGAGCGATCCATCAATCTCTCTCACCTTACTCTAGTTATAGTCTTTATTTCTACATGTCCCACCCTCAAGAGTTGCAAATTTCACTAAAATACGTAATATGATTGGACGGGAGTAGGGGAGTCTTCATCACATCATGCTGACATATTCATTTTTATTAAGACTTTTATTGTTAGCTAGCCCTTCCCCTTTAGCTCATTCATATTGTCCTCTTCCCATGCATATATTGTTGCCATTCACAATAATTTATTCAATACAGACAACATAGACGAATGATACATGTCTTCTTTTTCTCATGTCTTCTGTCCTTGATTCTTGGCATTCATTCAGCACTTTCGGTCACCGGGTCACATCATGGACTCTCTGAGCATGCGCAACTGTTCATCATCTATCGCCATTTTCTTTTTCTGTCAAGCTCTTAGCAGGCCCGAATGCACACTATTAATAAAGGAATCATAAACAGATGTTATTTTCATATACATATAATTCTCACTGTTCACCACCCACTTCTACTCTATCCCATGTTGTTATTTTCTCTCTTAGGCAAAAGCGTTAACAACAGCAGCTTTCTTTTAAATTCAAGCAAGCAGATGTCAGGCACGCGGTACCTTAAGACCACGTGTTAGCTTTTCTTGCGCATGCGCGAGGTTTTCCCTCTCAAAGCGAGTTAGTCACGTTATCTCTACGTACTTCAGATTAGCACATGCGCAATGCATTTTGATTTGCAAATTAAAGCGGGTTTTAGTCGCGTTGCTTTTTATTCTTCATTAGTTTAAGCATGCGTGAGCTTCTCTTCCCATGTATCGGTGTCTGGTGTATATTAGTTTCGTCTTATCTACAGTTTTAACAATTAGTAAAAGTTAATGGAGGATTTCTTCGAGCAAGTTTCATTTTCTCGAATCCTTGCTCCATCAATCCCCCTCTGATGGCATTTTTGAGTCATCATAAAATACCCATCATTACCAAGTGCCAACTTTCATTCATTAAATTTTAGTGTCTTCCTCTCTTTTTACTAATTCTTCAGGTTTCTTTTTCATGTCAAATTCTTTCATCTTATCATATAAACTTCCTTTCACTTCTTCTAGTTCAATCTCTTCCCTTTTTCTATTTCTTCCCATTCTCTTATTCTTTATTTCTGCCAACATTCTTTCTCTTGTTTTACTCTTGCAACATCTATATGTCAACATTATTATCAGAACTATTATTGCTATTGAAATTACAGGTATTAGGATCTTCCCTAATAGACTATTCCCTAAAGTGGAAAACCAACTACCTATAGCGGAAATACTTTTACTAAGTCTTTCCCATGCACCGTCAACCTCTAGTTGGGTCAAATCTTCATGAATCTTTGTAATGTTCTTAACTTTATACCTTTACTTTTGTCAGGAATATATGTACAACAATGTTGGACTTTTAACATGCCACAGACTCCGCCCTCTTTTGCCAATAATATATCAAGAGCAAGTCGATTTTGCAAAACCATAGATCTAATTGCAACCATTTCGGTATTAATCATTAAGAATCCCCCAGCAGTATCTGTTGACAGACGATCAACTATTGTTGACAACTTTCGTATTTTATGTGAATTCAGTATGACCAACTGTTGGTATCAGTGCACCAAATATATCACCCACTATTTCTGAAAAGCTTGTTCTTTTGGTTCGTTTTAGTCCTTGACTTACTACATCCATTTCATTGTTCTTAGTAATGTGATATACTTTAGGAAATACTACTCCAATATAACAACTACCATACCATCGTGTGGGCAACCTATAATAGGCATTTTTACCACACACGTAATAAATCCCTGAAAAAACGGGATCAGTTCCACCTTTTAGTCCCCATCCCCCCATTATTAGGAAGGTATGTTCACATTCACTAGAACCAATGAAAATGTTGTTATAGTCCGTTTTTAGTCTATGCAGACAGAATTTCCCCAATTTCGACAAATCTAGGGACATTGCAGCATGAGTCTCGCCTTTCTTATAGTCCCCTTCCTTATTAGCCCATGGAGGTACATGTGACTTCTGTTCAACAGCCTTCTTTTGGAAATCCTGCCTTCTTTCTTCTACTAAATTTAGAAAATCTTTTTCTTCACCACGCAAAATACATGTTAAATTATTCTTATGAGCATATGTTATGTCTATTGGGTTTGTTGTTAAGAAGAACTCACCCATGAATTCTGCCTCTTTAGCACCAAGCACTGGGTTTAGGTTTCTTCGAATAGGGATTTCTGAAAATACTAAATCCATATTTGAATAATAATACTGCAACTTGCCTGTTACATAGAACAAACTGGACACAACACTACATGACACACCATATGTTAAAGGAAGATGGTGATATGTCACCCCCTCTGAGACAGATGAAGGTATTTTCATGCAAACATAACAATCACTCACAACCATTGTATCTACGTATTCATAAAGAAGTTTAGTAAATACATTTAATGACGAATCACTATTTGACTTGTCATGATGATACATGCTCTCATCCTTTTGTTCTAAATTTGTGGTAGTTCTTTTAGTAACTGCATTCACTTGATCACTTGTATTAGTGTTATTTCTGTTATTATTTACCATTAAAATAGGTATCACAACAGTTAGTAACAACCACATTAACATTAGTATCAAAACACTGTACAAACATTTAACACATCTTCGTTTTAAACTAGATTTCGAATTTTCAGTCACTTTTGTTTCTGCCATTTTTTGTAATCTAAATTGATCTATGTCTAAATTAATTCTTCTAAATTCTAAAAAAAATTCTAAAAATTAAAATATAAAAAATATAAAATCTTTGTGTGATCCCACACTTCAATTGCTTTCTGTCTTTGTTCCCCTTTTTCTTCATTTTCTTTTTCTTCTTTGGTTTCTTTGATTCTTTTCTTTATTTATTTGTCAATTTTCCACCCTTTGTGTCAAAGTCTTTTCCCTTTAAGGTGGTCTCAATTTGCTTTCATCAATTCTTTCAATAGCAACACCTTCTTGTTCTTCATTCAGATCAAGATTCTCGAAGTCCTCGAGGATGATATATGTACATTCAGGAGCCTTATATTTTCTGCTCGGAACTCTCATTCTTTTTGATTTTCACAAAGATTTTCTTCTTGGATGTTCTTGCTCAGTTTGACTTGATATTTTGTTTACTTGTTCTAGTTCGTTCCCTGTTCTTCTTTTCAAAACATATCTCAGTCCTTTTACTCCACTTGGCCAATGATCACCTTTTCTGATCCTCTTTGTTTGTACTGCCTTTTCACCTTCTTCGCCAATTTCCAACGTTCTTTTGTTTTCTCTTTCTTTTAACTGAGCTTGTTCTGGACTTTCTGATCTTTCTCTTTCTGTTGTTTGATTTTGTTCTTGATCTTTAAATCCTTCTTTTTCTAATTCTGATTGAGCTTGATCTGAATTTTCTGTAGTAGATTCTTCTGTTGACTGAATTTGTTCTGAACCTGTCAGTTTTTCTTTTTCTTCTTCTGATTGAGCTTGATCTGGATCTTCTGTTTCAGTTTGTTCTGGTCTTTCAATCTCTTGCTCTTCCTCGATCTCTACAACAGCCTCTTGAGACCCAGTAACTGGTGCCCACCCTACTTGACTAGTACTTGGTTGTTCATCATCAATGCGTTCTTCAGTCTGTTTCTCTGATTTCTTCCACTTCACAACTTTCAGCTTCTGGTTCTTTTCTTTGTCCTATCAGTTGCTGCTCTTGTCGTTCAGGTGGACTTGGGACTCTTTTGGTATGACTGGCATGGATCCAGTTTGGGAAGCCAGCACACTTCACTGAGGTCGTTGTGACCAATATAATTTGATGAGGTCCTTTCCACCTGGGTTCTAAGCACGATTTTCTCGTGTGCTTCTTTACCACAACCCAGTCTCCTGGACACAAATCATGAGCTGTGCTGTGGTTGCATCATCTCCAACCTGGTGAGACACAGAACGTACCAGATCAGCTAGTCCTTTACAATAGTCCAACACTAGATCATCAGTTATAGTCATCAGTTTGTTTCCAGGCACAAATGCTTGTCTCATTGCTCTTCCCATGAGAATTTCATGAGGACTCAAGCCCGTCCTCCTGTTAGGGATGCTTCTAAGGCTCATTAAGACAAGGGGCAAAGCATCAGGCCATTTCAGTGAAGTGGATGCACACACCTTCCCTAACCTGGATTTTATTGTACCATTTAGCTGCTCAACCACTCCAGAAGCTTCTGGTCGATAGGCACTATGTAGTTTCTGCTCAACTTTGAAAGCTGTACAAATTAATCGAACTATCTCATTGTTAAAATGAGGTCCTCTATCCGATTCCAAAGTGACTGGAAATCCAAATCTGGGAATGAGTTCTCTCAACAGTAGTTTGGCAACTGTGAGACTGTCATTCCTCCTCGTTGGATAAGCTTCTACCCAACGAGAAAACAGACACACAATGACAAGGACATACTTCAGACCGTTGCACGGCGGCAGCTCTATAAAGTCAAGCTGCAGTCTTGTAAATGGTCCCTCTGCCTTTCCGATTTTTCCCCAACTGACAAACGTTTTTCTACCTGGGTTCTGCTGTTGACATGTCAAGCATCTCTGGCAGAGACTCTCTGCAATGAGCCTAAACTTGGGATTGTACCATGTCTCCCTGAAGTGTATAATCATGGCATCCCTCCCAATGTGTGTAGCTCCATGATATACTCTTGCCATTTGTGATTGCAAACTGTCTGGCATTATCGGTCTTCCATCTGGACACACCCATACTTCATCATCTGTTCTTCTTGTGCAACCTGTGTTGATCCAGAATTATTTTTCTTTTACATCTGCCTCATCCTGTAACTGTCTAACTTCATCCCATGTTTCAAAAGCAGAGAAAAGCATTAGTTGGCAATTGGTAACTTCTTTTTCCAACCCCGTTTAAAGACATTGTATTTCGAGCACAAAATTGTGCAACCTGGTCAGCATATTTGTTGACTTGTGTCACATAATCATTTCCTGACTTATGTGCGGCACATTTGACCACTGCAATTTCTTTTGGCAATTGTATTGCTTCCAATAGTTCTTTGACATTTTTACTATTCCTGATAGGAGAACCTGAAGAAGTCAGAAATCCTCTTTGCATCCATAATTGGCCAAAGTCATGCACAACCCCAAAACCATATTGACTATCCGTGAATATGGTTACTCTCAATTTTTTCCCAATTTTGCATGCTTTTGTTAAAGCTATCAATTCGGCTATTTGTGCAGACTTGACTCCTCTTAAACAGGATGCTTCTAAAATAGCAGATACAGTACATGCAGCATAGGCAGAACTCAGTTCTCCATCTTGTTTTCGCAAGCATGATCCATCAACAAACAATACATAGTCTGATTCTTGCAATGGGACATCAAAGATATCCGGTCTGGGCTTTGTACACATTTCTGTCACATCTAAGCAATCATGATCAGCCTCCTCTTTTTT
Organism: Calotriton arnoldi; assembly: GCA_963921515.1. Lineage (NCBI taxonomy): Eukaryota > Metazoa > Chordata > Amphibia > Caudata > Salamandridae > Calotriton > Calotriton arnoldi. Next base: position 1,265,420 of record CAWUFW010002244.1, on the reverse strand, counting down.
TTCCTCGCAGTATGGATCTGGCAGCAATGTTGCTGGATTCACTGTGGTGCATCTTATTACACTTACATTTTCAGCACCCAGGATCACTCTTTCATACTTAGTCAGCCGACTAGGGGTCAAGTGCTGAGTACGAGTCCTTGTTAAAAGGATCTCGACTGAATGTGGCACATACACCTTTAGAGGATGTCCCATCACAATTGATTCACTCTGCTTCAGACTCACACAGGTAGCAGCTACTGCTTTTAAGCAGCCAGGCAATGCCGCAGCCACTGGATCCAGAGTGCCAGAAAAATATGCCACTGGCCGTCGTGACAATCCATGTCTTTGTGTCAACACTGAAAGTGCACATTCTTCTCTCTCACAACAGAACAAAACAAATTATTTCGTATAATCAGGCATTCCTAACGCTGGTGCTTGACACAAACAATCTCTCAATTTTATGAATGCATCCTCACTTTCATCATCCCATTCAATCGGATCTATCACATCCTTTCGTGTCAATCTTAATAAAGGGTTTGAAAGCAATGAAAATCCACTGATCCACTGACGACAATATCCAATCACTCCCAAAAACATTCTTACTTCTTTCTTAGTTTTAGGCAGACTCATTTGTCGAATCACTTTTATTCTCTCTGGTGTCACTTTCCTGACTCCCTTTTCTATCTTGTGTCCCAAATATTTGACTTCTTGTTGGCAAAACTGCAATTTTTCTGGTGACACCTTGTGTCCACCTTCTGCCAAATGGTTCAATAAGGCAATTGTGTCAGTGACACAAGCCTCTCGTGTCTTTGATGCCACTAATAGGTCATCAATGTATTGAACCAAACCTGAATTTCCTGGCATAACCAATGTTTCCAAACACTTTTTCAGGATCTAATTGAAAATTGAGGGACTCTCTGTGTACCCTTGACGAACCAGACACCATGCCAAAACACGGTCTCCGAACCGGAATGCGAAGAGATATTGGCTATCCTGGTGTAACGGGATCGAAAAGAATGCTTGGCACAAATCAATCACTGTGTACCAATGTGCATCACAAGGTATCTGATAAAGGATCGCTGCTGGATTTGGTACTACTGGACAACAGGGTACTACTATCTTATTAATTTTCCTTAAATCTTGCACTATCCTATACTTGCCACTAGGCTTTTTAAGCCCCATGATTGACGAATTACAAGGACTGCCCATTATCTCTCTCAAAATACCTTGTTCAATCATTTGATCAATTACTGGAGCAACTCCAGCTTTTACTTCAGGGCTCATTCTGTATTGGGGTGTGTTCGGATAATTTGCACCTTCTTTCACCATTATTTTAATTGGGTCTACATTTGCCATCAGACCAATTTCTTTTCCTGTAAACTTCCACACATCTGATTTCACTGTGTTTTTCAGCTCATCAGGCAAACCATCTTCAGTAAGAAGTGAAAACATCTCATCCACTTCTGTTCCTTATTTTGCTAGCATCATCTTGAAAGCAATATCTTCATCAGGTGTTTGGAAAGCAATACCATCTGGCGTACAATAGATGGTGCAGTTTATTTTGCATAACAGATCCCTCCCTAACAAATTCACTGAACTTGAATCACATACCACAAATCGATGCATGTCTTTGAAATTCCCAATATTCACTTCTATTGGTTTAGTAAGAGGGGTTTTTATTTGCTTATTTGAGACTCCTACAACTTGGATAGTTTCTCCAGAGAGGGGTAGGTTTGGAATTTCTGCTGCTCTCACAGTAGAACGGGTAGCTCCAGTATCCACTAGAAAAGTGATGTCATTACCTTCCACTTTTCCCTCAACAAATGGAGCTGACTGATCTACCGCCAAGGATGCGCCAAGCACGCATTCTTCCTCCCCCCTCAGGCATCGTCATTGAGAAACATCTGAATCACTCTCATTACTTTGCATCCAATATTGTTGAATCATTTGTGTATTCTTACCACTCTCTCCACGAAATCCGGTGTTCACACTGTATCTCTGCACTTGAGCGTTCACATGGTTGGGCATAGGGGCTTGTGGCACCTGTAATTGCGGAGTAACTACCTGTTGCTGTCGCTGCTGGTTCACAACCACCTCATTCTGCATCTGTGGATTTAAATTTTGATTTACCCCATTACTCTGTTGAACATTTCTACACTCATTCTTCCAATGTCCATGCTTTCCGCACGCATGACAAGGAAACTTCTTTTTCGCTTCTTCTCTACTCATTCGTTCTTTTCCTTTATTTCCATTCAATCCTTGACTATTCTGATTCTGATCACTCATCTGATTGACTTTTTGAGAACCAGAATGTGCCTCTTGGTGTTCTGCTAGCTTCACTTGTGCCCACATCATCTTTTATTTCAGTTTCATGTGTTTTGCATCAATATCATCACTACAATACTTTGCATACTTCAAAATATCATCAATGGGCTTAATCTGCCAGCAAAGCATATGCTGCTGAATCATCTGACTAATTTCTGATCTCAGTCCATACACAAACCTATACACAAAATGTCCCATATCCTTGTCACCAATATTTTCAAATCCACTATACTGCTTGAATAGTTGCAACAGCCTTTCGTAGTACGTGTGTACTGACTCTTTTGGTTCTTGAGTTGTTCTATCTATTTTAACCCAATCGGTTTCTTTTGGAGGAATTTTCCCTTTCAAGAAAGTAATCACCTGTTGATACTTTTTCATCACTTCATCTGAAGGCGCACCTGTCCTTGCATCTCTGGGATACTCTTCAGTTGGCCAATCAATAGTAATTTTACATTCTGTCCACAAATCAGTTGGTACCACTATGTCAAACAAACCATCCAAATCCTTTAATAATACCTTTGAAACTTTCACAAATCTTTCTACCTGCTTGTACCATTCAATTGGTTTATCTCTCAATCTGGGGAAATCATTTGTAAAAGACAAAATATCCTGTCTTGACCAAGGAACATGAACATATCCTCCACCAGGAACTTCTCTCATTGGACACACTTTCTCAACCTGTTCTGTCTCTCTTAATGGGAATGCAGATGTTTCCTTTGTAGCTGCCTCATCCCTTTTCCTTGTCCATCTACCTCTCCATCGGTCTACATCTCCCCATTCAAAATATACATTAATTCTTTTATCTGTAATCTCCTTCCTGACGCATTCAAACTTTCTAAATCCTTCTCAGAAAATTCTGCTCTATATGGTTTCTGTAATATTTTTTACTTTTCTACGTCTATTCCAAATTCTGAAGCCACTTCTACTATCCTCTCATGCAGATTCTTTGCTTTCCAGGTTATACTTTTGCACAAAAACAACAATTCATCATCTCCATATGAACCTAATCTGTCTGAGCTTATAGTACCAATAATCATTTCTTCTAAATCCACTTTCAGCTTGCCTACATCTATATTTGGTGTTTGGGTTTTTTTCTTGTCTAATCCTTTTGCCCATTCCTCTAGGTCTTCTGGTGAAAATCCTTTTGAGTTCCCTGCTACTGGAGTGACATTCGATTCTTTTCTCCTTGTATTTACTGGTGTAACTCTCTTCGGGGTCTCAGTCACCGTTTCAAGATTAGGGAGATCTAGTAACGAAATATTTGAATCACACTCACTAATTTGATCTTCTAATATTTTTGCCTCTTTCCTAGCATTATTCTGTGGAACTGTCACTGTTTGTAATCTCGGGGTATCTCGTTTATCACCATACAATGGAATAACAGGACCAATCGTTACCGGTACTGTCAAGGCTTCAGCATTCAAACCTAACTGATTTATTTTCTGAATTATCTCTTCTTTTGTCTTATTCAACGCATTCCTTTCTTTTTCCTGTAGTGCTCGGGTGACTGTTGGATCATATAAAACTTGTGGAACTAATGGAGTTCCCATCATTGGTGCACTTGGAGTTTGTGGCGAGGAGCTGCTTACGAATCCCTCCTCCAATCCGTTGCCTGACGGTATGCCCCCTCACCTGTCACCTTGTCCCCTCCTCTATTTCCAGCCCTCGACTCAGATGCACTGGCCCTTTAAGGCTCCACTACTCTCGGCTTCGGGTGCCGATCACGTGCCTTGGTCAGGTGTTCCGCCCTCCTTCAAAGGGGAAGAGACGGAAGGACTAGCTCTCTCGCGACGGAGTCGGATGCTTGGAGGATCGGCGTCGGCGGACTCAACACGAGACGCGAGGACCTTCTTCATCCCGCCAGGACTGGGAGAACCGGGATCCACCATCGGGACCGAGCCGGAAGCCCAGCTGACCGAAGAGACATCATCCAGGACCGAAGAAAAGGGGGAACCGGACCCTTTCCGGCAACGCGCAAAAGCCAGCCACGGTCCAGGAGGATCGTGGCTCCAAAAGGTACGGGCCACCTGGGGGCTGCGTGGGACAAGGGGAAGGCAGGAGAAAAGGGCGGGCCATCTGGCTAATCTTACTGACGGGGGTCCGTAACTGCGAGTAAACAAAGCAGAGCGCAATATACCCCTGGGAGGAAGCCGCGCGTCTCACGGTGACGGTCGGGTGTTCAGTCCTTCACTCCCTTTTCCTTGTGTGACAATCACTATAGAAACGTTCCCCTCCCTTACCAGGCCTTTCTTTGTTTTCTTTTCCCGAATGTGAGACGGAGCAGAGGGAGCTAACAGCTGAAATCCGAAGACCGGACACTCCATTCGTTATTCCCTGCCCTCTGAAGCAAGAGGCTGAAGAACTATACACCGGATGGTGCAACCTGTTTCTTAATTCCCTGTAACAAGCCCTGACAATAAACCTACTATAGAATCACTGACCCTCGGCCTCCCTGTCTCCTTCTCCACTGCGCCACACGTGGTGTCAGAAGTGGGATCATTCGTTCGCCTCCAGCCCTGAGACATGGAAAACCTCATACAGCAGCTCATACGTGGCCAGGAGAAGCTGGAATGGGCCGTTGAGAAACAGATGACAACCGCCCATGCAGACAGGGAACTGTTCAAGGACAGCATCATCAATCAAGGTGAACAGTTGCAAAAGGTGGCGGATGACCGCCTGGAATTGACCAACCAGCTACAAATCCGCGCCGGGACAGGCCCTAATGTGTCTCTACAAAAGTACCTAGCTAATGAGGACCCCGACGCGTTCTTTCTGAACTTTGAAAGAGCGGCTAGAGCGTCGGGATGGCCAGAAGTCAAGTGGCCGTTCTTTTAGCGCCTCTCCTTACCGGAGAGGCCCAGGCCGCCTATCAGGTGGCCAACGCTAGCGGCCACACACCTTATCAGGAAGTTAAGGGGGTAATTCTGGACCATCTTGGAATGGATGCCGAGGCATATCGGGTCCGGTTTCGGAAAGAGCGGGGAGCATCCTCCGACAATCCAAAGACCCTTTACTACAAACTCAAGGCAGCAGCAGACAAGTGGCTACAGCCCCAGACAACACAAAGGAGGAAATCATGTCCCTTATCTATTTAGAGCAATACATAGAGGCGTTGCCATATCCTATACAACGGTGGCTTAAACAACACACCCACTTAACCGCTGATCAAGCCATTGACATGGCGACCTCCTTCTATCGGGCACAACCCCGCCCTCCGTCCTGGGACACCGAGAAGCCCACACGCCCTCCTTCTACGGTTAGCAAAATGGAGAGAAAACCAGTGAAAGCCTTCCCGGAACCCCTGAAGTCTCGACAGTACCGTCCAGAACCCATTCCTGTTCGGGGTCCACAGTGTTATGAATGCGGGGACTGGGGGCATATTGCCAGGAATTGTCCCCGGAAAAAATCCCTGGAAGAACCGATGGACATTAGCTGTATCCCACGTTCTATCCTATACACTGAAGAAATGGGACCAAGTTTTTATGTAAGTGTTTTTATAGGGGAGGTTGCTGTAAAAGCCTTATTGGACTCCGGCTGTAAGCAGTCAGTCGTTCGCCAGTCCCTGGTACCCCTTCCCTTTTCTCTTACCAGTAATTTGATACCTATACGCTGTGTACATGGGGATATAAAACTCTACCCCCTAGTCACCTTGCCTATCTCCCTCCCAAGTGGGGTGGTCATGAACGCCAAGCTTGGGGTTCTCCCTTCCCTTCCCGAAGAGCTCATATTAGGTCAGGATAACCCGTCTTTTCTAGCGCTCCTAAAGGGCACCCTACAGCTCACAGGAATCCAGAACCCACCAAAACCCTCTCTCCTTACTCAAGCCCCCTGGCTATCCGATAAAAGCTTCCACTACAACCAGTGCAATGATCCTACGCTTCGGCCTGCGTGGGATCATGCACGACAGAACCCCCAGCCCCAGAAGCCAGCGTATCCTTTGTTTTGCATAGAAAAAGAACTTCTCTACAGGGTCGCAAAAGAAGGAGATACACCACAACTCGTGGTTCCCCAGGCGTTCAGGGAACAAGTACTCTTTTTTGCGCATTCCCACCTGCTGGCTGGCCATAGGGGTGCACAAAAAACCATCGATATGATACTTCGCCACTTCTATTGGCCAGGTATATTCGCCCACGTCACGAAGTTCTGCCAGGAGTGTGAGGTCTGTCAGATGAGAAACCCATATAAACCCCCGCCAGTCCCACTACAACCTCTTCCCATCATCGGTACACCTTTTGAGAGAATAGGTATGGATCTTATTGGCCCACTCCCCCGGACAAAAAAGGGTAACCTATATGCGCTGGTAATAGTGGATTACGCCACGCGTTATCCAGAGGCCTTTCCATTACGTGCTCCTACCAGCCAGAATATCAGTGACAGACTCCTGGAACTGTTTTCCCGGGTCGGGTTCCCCCGAGAGATCCTCACGGATCAGGGGACTCCTTTTGTCTCCAAAATGATGCGGGAGGTGTGTAAGTCCCTGGATATATCCCACATTAAAACATCAGTGTATCACCCCCAGACAGATGGTCTGTGTGAGCGGTATAATTCCACCCTTAAATTGACCCTGAAAAAGCTATTAAGTGTGGAAGGGAAGGACTGGGACCGACTCCTCCCTTTGGCCTTATATGTAGTCCGTAGCCAGACACAGTCCAGCCTGGGCTGTTCCCCTTTCCAGCTCCTCTATGGTAGCGAACCCCGGAGTTTACTGGAGATCACTAAGGCATACTGGGAACAAGAAAAGGGGGAGGAAACCAGATCTTTCCTAGACTATACCCAAGAACTACGGAACCGTCTGCAGAAGTTGAGGGAGTTCGCTGATGCGAACCTGGAAAAAGCGCAATCCCGACAACAAACATTCTATGATAAAGGAAAAAAATGGCGGCACCTGAAGGTGGGGGCCTGGGTTTTGATTCTCACTCCCTCCAGTATCCCGAAAATCAGGTCAGGATGGCAGGGTCCTTATCGGATTGTACAGAAGGTCGGGATTACGTCCTACCAGGTTCAGGTCACGCCCAGACGTACCCAGTTGTATCATTTGAACCTCTTAAAGAAATGGCTGGGCCCTCTTCCCAAGGACCTTCATGTGGTTGACCCCATAACCAACCGGGATAGTACTCTACCGCATCTCATAATCAACCAAGAACTAACGGAAGAGCAGAGGGTGACCTTACAAGACACCCTCTCCCCATATGCCTCCTTATTCTCCGACCTTCCGGGCCGTACCACCCTAGCGGAACATACCATCCCCACCCAACCAGGGAAGGTCATCAAACAAAAACCCTATCGCGTCCCTGCTGCTAGGAGAGACGCCATCGAACAAGAGGTCAAGGCCATGCTTGCCCTAGGGGTCATACGATCATCCCGAAGCGACTGGTCCTCGCCAGTCGTACTGGTACCAAAACCGGACGGATCCGTCCGGTTTTGCATAGACTTCAGGGCTGTCAACGCCATCTCTAAGTGCGATTCATACCCTCTCCCCCGGGTGGATGAATTAATTGAACAATTGGGAGAGGCGCAGTACATCACAACCCTTGATCTCACAAAAGGGTACTGGCAGGTGCCTCTTAGACCTCAAGACCAAGAGAAAACGGCCTTTTCCACACCCTCTGGCTTGTTTGAGTTTACCGTCTTACCTTTTGGGCTTCATGGGGCACCTGCCACGTTTCAGCGCCTTATGAATAGAGTACTATCTGACCATCAGGCCTATTCGTCAGCATATTTAGACGATATCATTATATACATCCCCACGTGGGAGTCCCATCTTCGTCACTGTCAGCTGGTCCTTCGAGCCCTCCAAGAGGCTGGTTTGCATATCAATGCAAAAAAATCAAAAGTAGGTTTCCAGAGAGTGAAGTACTTGGGGTACCTCTTAGGGAATGGCTTCATAGAACCCCAGGAGGAAAAAGTGAAGGCGATAACCCAGGCCCCTTTTCCTACTACAAAAAAGGAAGTCAGAGCCTTCCTGGGCCTCCTGGGGTATTATCGTCGTTTCATACCCCAATACTCTGAACTTTCCTCTCCTCTTACCGATCTCCTTAGGAAGACTGTGAAACCTAAAGACCTCCTCTCCCCACCCGTTGCCCTACAAGCTTTCCAACACCTCAAAAGGGCTATCACGTCAGGTCCCATTCTCCGTTCCCCTGACTTTTCTAAACCCTTCCTGCTTCAGACTGATGCCTCCGATAATGGGTTGGGGGCTGTTCTTTCCCAGATATCCCCAGAAGGGCTTGAGCATCCCATCCTTTTCCTGAGCCGGAAGCTGTTCCCTAGGGAGCGGGGCTATCCCATCATTGAAAAGGAGTGCCTTGTTATCAAGTGGGCGGTGGACAGGTTAAGATATTACCTTGAGGGCGCCCATTTCTTCTTGTATACGGACCGCGCTCCTCTCCTCTGGATGAGTCGGAACAAAGGGGATAATCAGCGGGTCCTTCGTTGGTTCCTTGCCCTACAGCCCCTCTTTTGAGGTTCGCCACCGCAAGGGCTCAGATAACGGCAATGCGGACTTCCTTTCCCGACTCACCCTGTTCCCCGATCGTGAACATGCTGGGGTGGGGGTGTGTGGCGAGGAGCTGCTTACGAATCCCTCCTCCAATCCGTTGCCTGACGGTATGCCCCCTCACCTGTCACCTTGTCCCCTCCTCTATTTCCAGCCCTCGACTCAGATGCACTGGCCCTTTAAGGCTCCACTACTCTCGGCTTCGGGTGCCGATCACGTGCCTTGGTCAGGTGTTCCGCCCTCCTTCAAAGGGGAAGAGACGGAAGGACTAGCTCTCTCGCGACGGAGTCGGATGCTTGGAGGATCGGCGTCGGCGGACTCAACACGAGACGCGAGGACCTTCTTCATCCCGCCAGGACTGGGAGAACCGGGATCCACCATCGGGACCGAGCCGGAAGCCCAGCTGACCGAAGAGACATCATCCAGGACCGAAGAAAAGGGGGAACCGGACCCTTTCCGGCAACGCGCAAAAGCCAGCCACGGTCCAGGAGGATCGTGGCTCCAAAAGGTACGGGGCCACCTGGGGGCTGCGTGGGACAAGGGGAAGGCAGGAGAAAAGGGCGGGCCATCTGGCTAATCTTACTGACGGGGTCCGTAACTGCGAGTAAACAAAGCAGAGCGCAATATACCCCTGGGAGGAAGCCGCGCGTCTCACGGTGACGGTCGGGTGTTCAGTCCTTCACTCCCTTTTCCTTGTGTGACAATCACTATAGAAACGTTCCCTTCCCTTACCAGGCCTTTCTTTGTTTTCTTTTCCCGAATGTGAGACGGAGCAGAGGGAGCTAACAGCTGCAATCCGAAGACCGGACCCTCCATTCGTTATTCCCTGCCCTCTGAAGCAAGAGGCTGAAGAACTATACACCGGATGGTGCAACCTGTTTCTTAATTCCCTGTAACAAGCCCTGACAATAAACCTACTATAGAATCACTGACCCTCGGCCTCCCTGTCTCCTTCTCCACTGCGCCACAGAGTTGTATCTCTAGCATTTTCTTGATAAGGTGGAGGTCTTTTTATTAAAAGGTCTTCTAATAACTCATCATCAGATTCTTCACATCCTGTTCCTATGTGTTTCACTTTTTCTTTACACTTACTCCCTACTTGATCCTCAGCCATCAACACTGGATACAAGCCTTCCGTTACTACAGCTCTTCTCCATCTTTTCATCTGATCTCCTCGAGTGTCAAACGGATATCTAGGTAAAAACCCTCTATTTATTCTTCTACCTCCTCTGTATTTTTCTCGTTCAAATGCCTCAACTTCCCATTCCTCCAAAGCTTCATACTGCGTTAACCTAGGACTTGGTTCTAATGAATTCATCCGATTTCTCAAATTCTGAAGAATCCTTACATTAAACGTACCATGTTCAGGAAAAGCTAGAACACCATCACCTTTCGTATATTCTTCCCAATTTTCCAACCAGACACAAGTATGATATCCTCGTTCCAACATCATAAAAGAAGCAGGCGTATTAGGGGGTGGCATAAGAATTCCTTCTCTGGATACTACACGCTTAACCTTTTTAAAGAAATGTTTGATTTTATTAATCAACTTAATTCTTCCGATCCCTGTGACTAATTATTTTCAGCAAGCTATAACTAGAAATTCTTCCGTATTCTTACGTATCCTGTTTCCCAACACTCGTCCTATACCAGCGCGACTCACACCACCAGTCCAATCAGGGCTCACTACGTATTCTCTTCCGCAACCAATACCAGTGCGGTTCTTGTCTACCAGCCAATCAGAGCTTTCAACACACCCACTTGTCTGACCAATGCCAGCGCGGCTCTTTGTGACGTCAGTATTACTCCTGCTACTGACCCTCCCTTCACAAGGTAATACGACAATGCTTTTTCTAATTTTTCTTTATTATTTTCTGTTAGTTACAACGTAAAAACAGCGCTACTCTGTCTGCTCCACTAATCCAAAGATAGTTTATTCGCTTGCTTCAAAGAGAAAGTACTTCCTTACACTGCGAGTAAAAACCACTGTTTACCCTTCACTTAAGCTCGGGGAGGACCAATTACTCCTCTAGGGATACTCCTCCTTTGGGTAAGGCCAAAGTTTCACAGGTGGACCCTTCGCTATCACTCACACCCGACTCTTGTACGATATAGTCCCTAATATAACACCTACAGCCCTCCGTAGCTTTTAGGTATTATGACGACAGACGAGTAACCTTCTGCAGTGTGATTTCCTTACCACACTCTTCTAAATTCCATTACCGGGATTCCCAGGTATCTCTGCACCTGTACTTCAAGACAACATAAAACGCGACATTAACTCTTAGTGTTAAACATGTAGTTAAAATCAATAATCAATAATCACCAAACTAATCAATAATAACCATAACTCTGCTACCAGAAAAACCGATACAGCGGAAGCCCCTCCCAGAGTTGAATTATTTCACAACAATGGGCCCATATACATTTATTTCAAAAATGTTCATCCACACTCCCTGGAAGCTCCGCTGGAGGGGTCAAGTTTTATAATTCACTTAAGTTCTGATTAGTTATGTCCCTGTAACCACAAACCAGGTTAAATTGACATTTTCAATGCCTAACTAATCTTCACGAATCAACTCTCTTCTTCTGGTCTATGGACCATTAGTTGAGTTAGTTGTTGGTGATATTAACAACTTCTTAACTAATGCACAGCTCTTAGTGAAATGACCACACACTCTGAGTAAGATTTATAAGCTTTATCTAAATTTTCAGTCATAAAGTTGAACGCTCATTTATTAAAGATTCACAGTGCAAATTCCATCATTCTTCAATAGGAGAGAGAGAAATTTCATTTAGCAAAATACATTCAATTACACAATTTCATTCAACAAAATCAAATGCATGAGTGGATAGATGTAGAGATAAAAGGCACATATCAACGTACATTTGGAAATAAATATGCAAATTTTGAGATAGAATGTCATTTACCTAATAAGAGAAAACCGGAAAACCAACCCCCTGGCCAAAGGACTGGTGGAGGTCCCCTGACTTAGGATCAGGAGACAAAGACTAAAGGACAGGATCAGAACAGGACCAATATTTACTAGACTCTTCTGTAACCCGACGCACCAGGGCGATTTCCTCTCTCACACTCTCTCCCTCCTCGATATTCTTCCGCAATTCTTTGAATCTAATCAGGCTGTCGTTTGGATCTGAATCTTCCCAGTATTCTCTCGCCTCTCTCTCTCTATGATGCTTTCTCTCGATGCAGCATACCCGTCTCTCTCTCAGCGTCGATGAGCGATCCATCAATCTCTCTCACCTTACTCTAGTTATAGTCTTTATTTCTACATGTCCCACCCTCAAGAGTTGCAAATTTCACTAAAATACGGAATATGATTGGACGGGAGTAGGGGAGTCTTCATCACATCATGCTGACATATTCATTTTTATTAAGACTTTTGTTAGCTAGCCCTTCCCCTTTAGCTCATTCATATTGTCCTCTTCCCATGCATATATTGTTGCCATTCACAATAATTTATTCAATACAGACTACATAGACGAATGATACTTGTCTTCTTTTTCTCATGTCTTCTGTCCTTGATTCTTGGCAGTCATTCAGCTCTTTCGGTCACCGGGTCACATCATGGACTCTCTGAGCATGCGCAACTCTTGATCATCTATCGCCATTTTCTTTTTCTGTCAAGCTCTTAGCAGGCCCGAATGCACACTATTAATAAAGGAATCATAAACAGATGTTATTTTCATATACATATAATTCTCACTGTTCACCGCCCACTTCTACTCTATCCCATGTTGTTATTTTCTCTCTTAGGCAAAAGCGTTAACAGCAGCTTTCTTTTAAATTCAAGCAAGCAGATGTCGGGCATGCGGTACCTTAAGACCACGTGTTAGCTTTTCTTGCGCATGCGCGAGGCTTTCCCTCTCAAAGAGAGTTAGTCACGTTATCTCTACGTACTTGAGATTTGCACATGAGCAATGAGTTTTTTTTGCAAATTAAAGCGGGTTTTAGTCGCGTTGCTTTTTATTCTTCATTAGTTTAAGCATGCGTAAGCTTCTCTTCCCATGTGTCGGTGTCTGGTGTATATTAGTTTCGTCTTATCTACAGTTTTAACGATTAGTAAAAGTTAATGGAGGATTTCTTCGAGTAAGTTTCATTTTCTCGAATCCTTGCTCCATCACCATCGGTGCCCCCTAGGACGCCATTCGGTGGCCTTGCACCCAAGAGGGCCCTGCTGGGGGCCTCAAAGACAGTTTCCCACTGCCTTTCTGTGTCGGAAAGGCCGGCACAGAAAGGCAGTGGGAAACTGCCATCGTACTCCCTCGGCTGGAAAGAGCCGGCTGGGGGAGTACTGAAGGGTTTCCGGATGGCGGACGGGCTCTCCGATCCCGTCGGAAGCCATCCGGAAAACCGAGTCGGATTCCTTTCCAACTGAGCCCATCGAAATGGCTTGGTCGGAAAGGAATCCGAACGGGCAGGTCCGATGCAGTTAGGATGGCTCTGACCGAGGGTCGGAGCCATTCATAACCGCATCGGAATCGGGCCCTTTGTCTTTGACCTTACACCACAAACAAGAATGAATGACAATAGCAACCTCCAGAAAACCTGATGGGATCTCAAGTGGAGTATGTTTTTTCAAGAGAAATCTATAAAAGTCGCACAGACTGATTTTCCCTTTGTTCCAACTTGCCTCTCTAATATAAACTGACCAGAGGCTATATACTATTAAGCACAGGCCAATTGGATTTCAAATCAGCCTGTTCAAATAGAAAAATAGCTTTTTCTGCGGCCCAGGACTAAAGATGTTGTAAAAGGCTCTTGGCAAAGATGTTCCCAACAGAGTCTAAAATAAATATTTGTATGTACCTCTTAGGTTTGTTACATGAGCCCTTTTTGTATATAGGGAGGATGAAACTTCTCATCTAAGAGCACTGTACTGTTCCTGAATTATAACAAGGATCAAATAAAGAGATCAAAAATTGACTCAAAGGTTAGTATCCTCTTTGAACACCACTTTAGAGATCTGGATGGGACCCATCAAGCCTGGGTCATCAATCAAATTGAGCAGTTTTGCTGTAAGTGAGGTGGACAAATAGGAACCAGCAAGAGAATCCAACTCTTCAAATGACAAAATAATTCTTCTGTCTCATCTGAAGCTTAGAGGTTTGAATATAATCTATCCAGTTCTGCTTCAGTAATGGAATTATTGAACTGTTTACTTTGATCCAATATAAAGAGGCTATAATTCTGCAATATTTTTGCAAGTTATTTTCTCTTGCATCACGATTCAAATTGTGCTACAATAAATCAGCCTGCCTTCTTATAAGGAGTTTATATTATCTAACTCATTTCTTTCTCAGAATTTGTATCATCTTGGCTCCTCTCACTGAATAGATCTTAAGCTGCTATAAATCAAACTGTTGCATTCTATTGACGTTAAGCGATCTTTTGTATCACTATATCAAACCCTTTTCTCTTTTGAGATGTGACTTTGTTTCCCAATCGTAATCATAAACCTAGACATATATAATTCAAGTTTGGAGATTATATCACTGCTGTATTCACTGAGTAATTTATATAAAGGGTTAACATTTTTGGTAAAGATGCTATATTTTTGGATCCTAGTGTATGCAACAACACAAGTTCTGTACCTCAACATGACCTTGGCTCAGATTCTAATCAGATGCAGGATACAGTAGAAGAGCCAATGTAATACAAAGAATAGAATGGTTGCTGAGTGTATTATCTAATACCTGGGCCTCAGAAAAAAACTCAAAAGTATCATAAGTGGTAAGTATATATTCAATTCTTGATGATCTAGTGGTAACCATATGAGTCAATTTTACCGGATAATCATCTTTAAAACCTCCATTGATTATTAGACAGTCCACCCCCTTTAATTTTGGAAGTATATTTACACAGTGTTTGGCAGCTTTATAATACAGTAAGAACATTGACACAGGGATCTTTCATGCTTCCGCCACATCAAAAGTTCAATATGCATCCAGTACTAAATTCAACACTTTGACATTAAAGTCTCCCACATCCCAAATCAGCTTACTTCTTCTCAATTGTAGCTGCAATAATGTGCAAAATAATCATTATTATTGAACTGTTTTGGTCCCAGAAGGACTTGTACATTAAATATAAGGCTCCCTGTTTTCCGTTTTTACTGATTCTTACAGATAAATACAGACAGAAAACATTTATTTTTTTGTCTGTATTTATATTTAAATGTGGATAAAAACGGAAATTGGGTTGCTTTTTGAGTAATTCTAAATACTGTCTGCCATGACTGGCAGACCAATAGCTGTGTGGATTGATAGGTAAGGGGGCTACAAAAAAAGGACTTTAAGTAAAAAGGCTTTAACAGCAGTAGATATGCACAAGGTTGATACTGAAATTTGCTAATTTTCTTACAAGTGCATTGATTTATCTTCTGCAGGTGTCTACAGCATTAAAACCTAGTAGGATTCAAGCATTAGTGCATATTTACTGGTTAAATAAATGTGGAAATCTACTAATTTCAGCTTAGTTTTTCCACAAAACCCAAAATAAATATGGATAAAGACAGATAAAATTTGCAAAAATAAATATGGATAAATACAGACGGAAATGTCAAAAAATAAATACCATAAAACCGGGAGCCCTAATTAAATAGTAGCAGGTAACACTTCGGATCTGAAGGCAGCAAATTGAGCTTTAAGCACCGGACAGCATTACTAGCATAATGGAAAACCACAAAATTCCAACAAAAATTCAGATGGGAGAGTGGCTACTCCACTGCTTGCATGACCTAACTTTGATATTTTTGTCGGGCTACTAATTAGATAATATTTGTAAATAGAGAAGTTGTTATTTATCCAGGTCTTTTGGAGTGAAATAGTAGCTGCATTGGATCCTGTTAGAAAGTCAGTCTTTTGATCGTCTGATTGTAGCCCTGCCATACTTAATGAAAAGTAGAGTATTGTCGATTTCACAAGCCTGCACCTATGAACAAGAATTTATTTCATCCCTATTGCTATCTTGCAAAGTGAGCCTAAACTGTAAAGAATGTTTACCAACCTACCACCCAGTTCAGACCAAACCAATATGGAATGTGCCTCCCTGACTGGGTACTGGGATAACACAAATTTGCTAGTGGGCGATTCTTGTAATTTTGACGGTGATTGAGTCATTAACCTTTAGTTTTCTCTTCTGGGCAGAAACTAGGACATCTATTAATTTACTACAAAAAAAAGTCACAATAATGAATTACCATGGAAGAGACTAAGTGTGAAATAAACTTCACCCTTGATCTAATGGAGTAAAATTTATCCAGAATCGTAACCAATTTAGCATCTGCTAACTTCAGCATTCTTAACTGAGAAAACATATGGACAAGGTTGAAGATTCTGGGTCTATTTAATGGAGCGTCATCAACATCAAACAGAGCTACAAAATTCATAATATGGGTGATCACAGTCCCGTCCAAGAATAATTTTTGAACGATATCTTTCATTACAGTAGACCTGTGACAATTGGATTCTATTCTAGCTGGCCGGCTTTCCCTTACGGATGCAACTTTAGGTCCCTGATATTCAGTGTCTAAAGGGTTTGATCTCGAGCTAGCTCCATCATCAATAACTTCGGTCACAGAGTGAAGTTCGGGCTAACATTTGTAACCAAATTTGATGAAGTCACTAAATGCTCACTGACTCTGATAAGCTTCAAAAAAGGTATGAAATCTTGAGGCCTAGAAAGTTTATGTTAGTAATTTTATACCTCTTTATTTTTCCCTTCACTGGATCTTTCAGTTAAATTAGACTAGCTAGTGAGTCTATCCTATGCTAATACTTAACAGTCGGACAGGTGGGGACAGGTTCTACCTGCTCTAAAGAAGTCATATTCATGGAAAAGCAGCAGCTTTCAGGAAACAGCGTCCATAGTAGGAATACCTGATCAAAAGACTCCTTTTTCCTGCTCACATATTCTGGGTGTGCCATCTTCCCTAATGCAGAATCCCCTGCTTAGATCGACACACTTGTTTTACTTCTACTCTCCTAGATATACAGTGAGAGAAGTGTCAAGAACATTTCCCTTTGCCTGCATGATATGATTTAAAGTCTGCATAGATTTTAGAAAGATATAGCTCAGTTTTTTCACAAGTGTCAGGATCCTTGAGCAAGGCTGCCAAAATAGAAGACAAGATCACCAAAAGACGATCTGAGTTGAGATAAAACAAAATGTCAACAGTTTTAACATAGAGTTCATGAGTCTATGTAATACCTTCGGAACCTTCAATAAATGAACATCTGGCAGATTGAGAGAGCCCTCTAATGGCAGTTCTGGTGTAACAGATAAGTCATGTTCAAGTAGCAGTGTATCACTAGGGGTGTTATTAAATAAGTCAAGAACCCCTTTAGACATTGAGTGAAATATCACTAGTTGTATTGGGCCAACTTCTACGTCAGGTAAACTCCCAGGGGAATGAGTGATATTACTAAGTTACTTGTTCCTACACTGTTGGCAGATGGAGATTGGGCAATGTAACCTCCTGTCTTCCTTTGTAGCGAGTTGGTTGCCTCCTTGACCTGGGCATCAGGAGATGAGGATGAATTTTCTTAAGAGAGTGTGTTAGCAGGAATTTGCTCCTCTCTTAATGTCACCTACCAAGAAAAATGATTGGACATGACAGTAAACCATCTTAAAATTCAACATGCAAAAATATAATCCTTTATATATTTGCAACTAGAGGTAATACTATTCTTTTTTAGTGCAATAGTTCTGGATCTCAATTTTGTAATGATCATTGTACATTTTCTCACCCAACGACCAAACTTTCAATCTATAATAATAAATGGGTGCCAATTTCAAATCAACAATATAATACTAAGAAAGATCCAAGTGGCTGTGTTTTCCTTGGTTCCTGGCAATATGTAGTCTAGGGGTCATGGTTGTGAGGTTACAATGACCGATCTTATCTGTGTATACCTATAGGCTCCCACACAAAAACATGAAATAATGAGAAACATCCAATAAGCAAAAGAATAATTATAAACAGCATCACCAAAAAATCTGAAACTTAAAATGCAATTTAAAAGTGCAAGGTGCAATCACCACTATTCAGCTTAACAAGACTTCACAAGTCATCCAGAGATGACAGAAGAGACAAATTAGATCTATTTATGATTGGAAGTAACCGAGAAGAGTTTTCTCATAACACCAGAGATGATAGAACAGCCAATGCTTGGAAACTGCCAGTGCACCAAAGAATAATTATCACCAACATCATTTAATAAGACCTGATTTAAGGTATATTGTTCAAGCGCAAATGGTGTCTAGAATTCGATTTTCCACCTCATCTAAGTTCTTTCCAAAGAAGTAGAGGATGGAGTACACATACAGCTTCAAGGTAAAAAACATCTTCCGGAGCTGGTAAGACACTAAAAACTCAGAATGCCTTCAGCCATTAAAAAAGGATATTTGGAACTCCAAGCTCAGCTCATTCTCTGCCCACAGCCCTCAACATCGTTGTTTCTTTTCTTCAGAGTGCTATAAGTGAGTGTGGCACTTCCTTACTGCTGGTCCCCGATGCCCCAAACACTATCACCTAGTCTGTCCAACTTCTCCCATCCTTCATTAGCTGGCTTTCCAGTGGCCTAGAAGCAGTTCGAGAGAGAGGACTCAGGAGAATAGGGGTGAAAGTATGAAGATAACCAGTTAAGCACACTTCACACAGCCCTTGCTGACCTGGTCAAACTAGGTGGGCCGGTGTCCTAAGTGGTGGTGGGGTCTGACAGAGGTCCGAAGATTGCTGAAGTTCTGCCACTTGAGGTTTTGGACCATGTCAGCAGGAACCGTGAGAGGCACGTATGAAGGACACAAGCACTGCAGCCACTTCTGTTGATCATTAAGGAAGTGAGAGTCACAGTCAGGCCAAGGCCTTACAGAATGAGCAGACACCATTCTTTGGTATACTCCAGCATGGGATACATTTTTTGCTGACCCCATGTCATTTTTGGCGAGCCTAATATATCAAAAATTAGACTGGAGGTGGACAAGCGCATTGATTCCCCTAGGAGTACTCTGAAGAAATTAGAACATTGGTTTTCCAGTAGAGAAAGAGGAGCGCTTTCTCCCTGATGATTCTCAAAGTTAAAATGGCCCAGTCTGTCATGGCCTGGGTGGGTGAGAGTTTTGGGGCTGCAGCACCACAGCAGAATTTGTTGGCGATCGCTTTCACAGATACCACGTTCTTCCCCCAGAATGCCTGGTGATCCTGATGCCTAGACACTACATTAATGGGTCTGGCGTATCACTGGACTATTGTGAGAAAGGAATTTTGAAGCTGGGGAGGATTCCAGAATGGGGGCTTTTGCTTCTACCTAGGTGACACTAAAAGAGAGAATGGAGCCAGATGACCTCCATAGTGGACATAGGTCTCAGAC
The DNA here is from genome assembly GCA_963921515.1 of Calotriton arnoldi. Lineage (NCBI taxonomy): Eukaryota > Metazoa > Chordata > Amphibia > Caudata > Salamandridae > Calotriton > Calotriton arnoldi. The sequence continues at coordinate 1,246,225 of CAWUFW010002244.1, read as the reverse complement.
CTCGACTCTATTGCAGCTGCCTATGGTATCCTGCAGCGAGTACCTGTGAGAAGTTGGCCTGGTATATGCTGTCCACTAATTAAAGTGGGCACCTTGCACCAGTCCAAACGACCCTTATTGATGATTAGGTTAAAGACAACCTTTATTGAAAGCTATCCTAGTGGTAGCTATGGAGAGCAGCCTTCAGGCTAAGTCTCGAAGGAATGTAAAGCAGCCTGTTTTACCAGATCATAACCTCCTGAATGACCAAATGAAAGGAGAACCACACAAGGAATATATAAAATATATGTATTTATTACTAAACACTCTCTACTAACCTCTTTATGAGATTAGAGAACAAAGCACACAATATTAAATCACTAGAACAACAGTAAATAGCACAATACACAGTGGGCTCCAGGGGGAGACCAAACCATATACTAAGAAAGTGGTATAACAACCACGACTTGACTAGACACAGTGCCTAGAGCACGTAGAATCGCTGGGACCCCAAGGAACCACCCAAAGTAGTGACACAGGGGACCCACGGAGGATGGGTGCAGTGTGGGAACACAGGCACGAGATCCGTACAACTCTATGAGAAAGTCGCGGTTGGAAATGTAAAGATTAAGGACACTTTGGAGAGGACTTTAATCAAACCCAGCTAAACATAGAAGGTTCTAAGGCCAGTACCCTTGAGAGTACCGAGGTACCCGTGTTACCTATCCCAGAGGAGCCGGGTGCATAGGGGTCAAGTGATGTCGGAAACCTTCGTCGTTTTCAATGGCGTGTTGCGGAAAAGTGCTGCTGCCGGGAAGATGAAAAGTGTCCGGTGTGATCCAAGCCTGGATCGGAGATGAGAAGAACCTGAAAGCAGAGGGGACAGAGTCTGGGTCACTTCACAGTGACCAGGGGCACGATAGACGAATGCCCACCGATGTCGGGTGTTCCAGGTGCGAAGAGGTGAAGCTTGACTCTGCAGCCACGGGGACCAAGAGACGTCGACGATGACCAAAGTCCGGAGGTGAGCTGTCCCACGAAGGATGTCGAGTGCTGGGGGGGCAGTGTCCGGATTGAACACCAACAAGCCTTGGCAACTGCAACCCACACGGTCAGAGGAAAGATGCTTCTGTGAGGACCAGCAAGGTCCTGGGGACTCTCCAAGCTAGGGAGAGTCAGGGCACGTCTGGAGCAACCAGGAAAGCCCACGGAAAGTCAAAGTTACCTTCACAGGGACCCACAGGCCAACGGACCAGGGATCGCGAAGGGACCACGAGCTGAATCACAAAATACCAGCCCACGGAACACTCGTGGAGAGTAGGCCGGAAATCTTCAGGGGAATTACTGCTCGGGGTCCGGACTACAAGTAGCCCAAAGCACAGCCTCAGGGGTCGCCAAAAAGCATATGCTGCTGCAAATGTACACTGTGCACAGGGGTACGGGTTGCACGGTCCCCACGAGGGATACGGGCCTCAGAATTGCTGAGAGCGCAGATCAACCTCAGAGACCTCGGGAACCCACCTCCTGTGTTGCAGAAATCTTCGGAGTCCTCAGGAGCTCGGGAGATGCAAACAGGTCAGATGAGTTTAGGTGCCTGCTCAGCAGGGGAGTAACTCCTTTACTCCAAGGGAGATTTCTTCAGTCATCCAGCGTCGTGCAGATCGTCGAAGTACTTGGTTTCTGTAGCAGAGTTTAGTCCAGGTAAAATCTAAAGTCCTGTAGTCAGGGGTTCCTACTTTATACCCAAGGAAGGGGTGGGACAAACTCTGGGGACCCACCTATGGGAGGGTCAGGACAGAGGGGTGGCTACACCCATGTCCTTTGTCCAGTTTCGCGCCAGAGCAGGAGCAAATGGCTCCTGCAACTGGTTTGAGCTGGACTATGCACAGGGACACCAAATGTGCCCCCAGACATCAAAGCACTCTCAGAGTGCACCCACCCAGCCCCAATACACTAAAGCCTGTCTGGGAGGTGGTCACACCTCCCTGTGACAGGAAACCTATTGTCCAACCTTCCCCTGCCGGAGTTTCGTCCAGCAGCAGGAGGGCAGACTCGTGTCTGTGGCTGGCAGCATCCATTTTGTGATGCCAGGGTCAAGAAAGCTGGTACCGGGTGTACCGGTGTTGTCATATTTCTCCCTCTAGGAGGGTGGAATCATACCTCCCACACCAGTTACTGGTGGGGAGGTATGATTCCAAGGTGTTTGACACCAAACACGACATGTTTCCGAGTAGCCGTTTTAAAGTTAGCATTTACCGCTAGGTTATAATGCACTTAAGTGTATATGGTTGGCTGCATCACAGACAACCCCGGAGAATGGATTCCGAAGGCTGCAGAGGGGCTCTGCTTATGCAGGGGCACCCTCTCACATAAAACCCAGCACCCTGCCTTCAGGATTGATAAGGCCTGGCATAGGGATGACTGATAGGTTTATATGTGCAGTGATTAGGATAGATATAGTGAACCTATATCTAAGTAAGGGGTGCATGCACCACCTTACACAGGCTGCTGTAGCAGACCTGTTGTGTCATTTTGAATGGTCCCTCAGGGGTGGCATAATACATGCTGTAGCCCCTGGAAGGCCTCTGGGGTACCTAGGCCCTGGGTACATAGTATACCATATATTAGGGACTTATAAGGGTACCCCGGAATCCAATCTGGAGTGTACCTAAAGTACATGCAATCAATTTAGAGGAGAATGCAGCTAGACTGGGGTCCTGAATAGCAGGATCCCAGTCAGACTAAGTCGAAAACAGTGAAACATCAGCAAAAAGTGGGGGTAACTATAAGAAGCAGATCCTACTCTCCTACAGTACCTAAGTCAGATGTAAGACCAAGGGCCCATGTACCCACACCCTAGTGGCTGGGCGCAGCTGTGTGTGATCAATAAATGGGCTTAGTGCTCTTGAGCACAAAGTCAGATCCATTAAATCATTATGTCGGTCATATGTGACTGCCCTGTCGTGCTATAGACCAATGACAGAAAACCTCCTTACAGAGCAGGACATGTGCATGGTGTTGCTTCGCATTTTAAGCTACCTGTATCCTCGACTGGGAGATGTTGTTGCTGGAAACATGGATAGAGATGACAAGAGCAAGCCCAGGAAGGAAAGGGGAGATGTCTTTACCTCCAACTCCTGTGCCAAGTTGAGACAAGAAGGTGATTTGGGTGCAACAGCAGAACCAGCACTCTTATATGGAGAGTCCCTCCTCATGACAACGATCTCAGAGCTGTACACCACCTGTCATGTCATTGATGCAAAGGTAGCATGACTGGAGAGCAAACTAGAGGCTTGCAGGTCCATTGGTGGTGAATGGGAACCAGGTACAGGAAACGGCTCAACAAATGGAAGGGGTTACATTTAAGCTGTCTGCCCTGGGTAAAGACCAGTATTTTCAGACATTCAGAGGCAGCACAGTTAACATCCTGGTTCAGCCAGAGCCTGAAGATCTGGAGGACCTTGGAAGAACCTCATACCTCTGAATCTTGGGGATTCCAATATTCTCTGATGGTGAGAGCCTGAGAAACGTTTTACAGAATTTTCTATTCTCTGTGGTTTTCTACCCTCTGAGGTTCTCAAAGGAGCCCAGATGAATATGATAGAAGCTGTCAAAGTAATGGGACCACCCACAAATATCCCATCTTGGAGCCAGGTATGGAAAAGTGACTATCCCTGTACAACTGAGGAATGAGTCAAAAAACTATATGGTTTTATGGGAAGCCATCAGAAAGAAATAAAAGTAATTTTGGCAAGAGCAATAAATGTTATACCCACATTATAGCCGTTTAAGTGGGGCAGCAAGGGTTACTAGCTCTTTGGCTATTCTGTCCTTATGTGCTGAGATAGCCATTTGATGTTTAGAGAGGTAGAAAATGCTGAAACCGCTTGTGTTCATAATTTGTTTGCAGCCCTTCACCAAATGAATCAGAATTAACAAAATGATTAACGGCTTCCAAAGTCCAGTGCCAACAATATAATGGTAATTGTGGGAGAGTCAGTGTGGTTGATACTGAGACTCGTGGACATTATGGGGCCTTTACACAAAGGTACATTTACACGAGTAAATCTACATGTGGAAATTTACTCTTACACTTTGTAGTAAATTAAATACTTTTGGCTATTCATCGTTTCTGAGTATAAACGTACATTTCTCCACTTCCTGCAAAAGGGAGCGGAGCCAAATGTATGAGTATAAAGTTATTACTAGTATCCTTTGACAGGAGGTCTCCTCCACCGGTGTGGAGATCTCCCTATGGTAAAGTATAAGGAAATTTTAAAAAGTGTATTAAACCTTAAAAACAATGTAAATATATATTCACAATTTTTATATATTTATTTTTAATGTTGTGCAAAATAAAAAAATGCTACAGCACTATTATCTTAATTTTGAATTAAATATTTAGCTAATTTAAATGTATAAAGTTAAAGTAACATTTTTTTAAGATTTTTTTTTTTAAATCCCACCTAAAGAAACAGTTTATAATTACTTTTATGTATTACAAATGACTAAAAGTTAGGGATAGAATTAATTTAAATGAGCTTAATTATTTGAAAAAAATAAAGTTAATTATTTATACATTAAAAAGGGTTATTAAAATATTTTATAATAAAATATATATTTATTTATATATGTTCCTTTAAATTAAATCATATTTGTATATATTTATAAAACATCACATTAAATTAATGTATCTTAAAATTATTTCCTATGGGGTGTCATTTTAAATCCCTGCCTCTATTATTTTTTATGGGAGTGTGTTGCTATACCAGTGGTTGGCCATGTGTGGTGCTGGACTTACTCCAGGCCTGAGCTGGAATACATTTACGACTGCTTTGGGAACTTTTTGTCTATAGTAACTTTAGAAATAGAGTTTGTGAATAGGACTGGGCTTATTCTTTTGTGGGTGGTCCATGTTCCTCCCTGAACCAGTCTTTAGTCCTCCCAAAGCCACTCCCATTTTGTAGTAAGTAGTCCCCATTTTACAGCCACTCCCCTCTCTACCTCCTACATTTACTACTACAAAGTATATGTGCATGTGCTGTGACTTCTGCAGTGCAGAGGAGATCTCTGGATATAAAAGATAGGAGAGACAGACGTTGACCTCCGCACATAGGTTAGTGAATTGCATTTTGTAGTTAGTGAGTATACTATTGTAGTTGCACTAAACTTACTACAAAGTGCAATAAACTGCATAGGTTGGTTCTATTCCTAGAGCAAGTGGAAGGGCACCATGCCAGAGAAGTCTCATAAGCAATGGAGAATTGGATTTTCTGAAACCAGGTGATGGGTTTCACTAAGTATAAGAAAACTTTTTTTAACCTAATCTTGATTCACCTGATTAGATTTACAGAGGATGCCGGACACTAAAAGGGGCTCCCAATGGCAGTATTGGGTAATGTGGCACTCTTCCATACTATATCTGTCCCACGATTCTTGTACTTAATTCAAAATGTACTATTCAAATGTCTATATTCTCTTTAAAATGACTGGAGAACGGGTTTGCTAACTCTATATAGACAAAATGTTTATGATGGAATATTGAGTTTCTCGAACCTCTAAAACTATTATTCATTTCAACTAAAGATATGTACATAATTATGGACATAAACAACGTGTTAAATACAGATTCCTTCATCTTCGATAGAGAGAGCACACGGGACAAAGCACATTTGTTGGGTTATTTTATGGGGACCAGTCTCCAGAAATCTGCCGAAGGTCACATTTGCATGTACAAAAAAGTGATGGATGGAATGCCTGAATTAATCTCAGCCACTGGTAATTACTTGGGACGCATTTTATTTTGCACACCAGGTCACCTCAGTTTGGACCCAACTATATGCTAATCAGGCTTGACACTGCTCCAATCGGAACTCTCCAGCCCAAACTGCCAAGCCAGGTCCTTCCTGAACCAGAACACAAGCAACCCAGGAACGTTTTCGCCCTAGTTATGGGCTCATCATCCGGGTACAGCTTGATTCCAATGACAAAGTGTGCATGGGACTAATCTCTGTAGAGCGAAACACTAAGGTATACATAAAAGTTACTATGGAATGCCTGAATTAATCTCAGCCGCTGTTAATTACTCAGGACACATCCCATACCATCGATATTTCGCACACCATGTCACTTCAGTCTGGACCTAGCTTTATGCAAATCAGTCTTGACCCTGCTCCAATCAAAACAGTTCAGCACAAACAGGTCCGCTCTGAACCGGATCAGAAGCAACACAGGAAAGTTTACGCTCTAGTTATGGGGCTCATCGGCCAGGTACAGCTTGGTTCCAATGACAGTGTGCAGGGGACCCACGTCTGGGCATATCCATCCCACATTGCCGGCAGTCAAAATGTGTATGTACACTGCCCATTCAATAACTAAGGTGCAAAATCAGAGAGACAAGGGAAACGCGATTATGGATGGCAAAAATTATGAAAGATGTAAGTGATTTAGTGAAAATTGTCCACATTTCTCTCAAAATAGGTACTTGGCAGCCGAAAGAGGCATTATTCTTTTTTGACAGATTTACATTGGGGTGGGATATTTCATCTGTGCCCAGGCCGAATAAAATAGTTGATAAACACTTTTCATTTTGGGATGAAAATACCGGTCATGCCTCGCAAACAGAATAAGCCCCTCGAGGTGGTCCAATGCATGCCAACAAGCGAGGAGATTTTGCAACAGTTAAAATGGGCAATTCCGTGTCTCCCACCTCACTCTCCTTCGGAGGTGTCGGCTTCCTTTAAATATTCTTTATCCTCCGGATAAGTGAAAACCCTCCCACAGACTTCAACGTGATCTCCCATCTCGTAAATTTTACTCATTCTCTAAAAATGTTTGATCTCTGTTGATTTTAATGGGATCGCCCTTCCAAAACAGCCTATGTCAGCCTCCATTGAAACTGAAAAAGTTTAGAGGTATGGTTACGTCAGTCTATTTCTATCTCATACGTGTGTAAACTATCATTCATACAGACCGTTTTCTGAAATCATTTTGTCAAACTTGAACTATTCGTATTTCAGAATCCCGGAACCATCCCCTGGCACGCCTGCTCTGTGGGCGCGGACACTCCAGGGCCCGGAGTTTGACAGGGACAGGGGAGGGCGAGGGGAGGCCCGCTCAGCCGTCCGAGTGGGAGATGTTACAAGGGTGGGGGAGATCAGGGGGAAGCGGAAGTTGTTGACCGAGATTGAAAGTGGCCCGAGCGGCGGCTGAAGGAGGAGCAGGAAGCCGAAGAGAGGGGCCGAGGCAGGCGGGGCATGCGGGGGCGCTGAACGGCACAACTTTGCGCAGAGAGAAGTGCCCTCACGGCCCCGGGTGCTATTGAACGCTTGGTTCCCTGAACACGGACTCTTCCCCCTCCAGTCCGGAAGCGGCGGTAGGGTAGGGAAGCCGGGAGGCACCGGCAGCCGCGACCACAACAAAGCCCGGCGCCCGCCATGCATGCGGACTGCAGGCTGCTGCCGCTGGGGCGCGCATAGCGGGGATGGCTGTCCGAGCCTGCCCGCTGCTGCTGGCCGCCTTGCTGTTGGGCACCGGCCGGGCTCAAAAAGGTGAGTGCCGTCTCCCTCCTCGTACCTTCCTCAAACACTGCTGTCTGAGGCTTGAGGGGTGTGTGTGCAGAGCTCTCTTGTTACTAACAGAGAGCTATTGTTGTTGTCACTTCACCCATCTGATATCCCTGCTTTACAAAATCCTTTCTGCTCGCTTTACTAGATTACTATGATCAGTATTTCCATTTAAGCTTGGTTCGCTATCAAAGGCCGTCGTTTAAAGGAAATTGTTTAATTTTTTTATACACCTAGGTACTTCCACAGTCTGTCTTTTTTATTTGCCAGGAATTTATTGAAAAGCACAATCTCATTTGGGTTATAAGAATGAGCATTATGTTGTTACTCAGAAAATCGATAGCGACGAGTGAGCGTTAAAGGGGAAGCACGGCAGTTTTCATACCCCAAAACCCTTATTTATTAATTAGTCTAATGGCAGTGTGGCAGGTTTCATTCCAGAAAGGCTTTTTGCTTAATTTGTTTAAATGTATCACTCCAATGTTGTCAACACTTGGAAAAACTTGCAAGTGTGAAGACATTTAGAAGACGAATGTTACCTGAAAATTAGATAGTATTTCAATTATTTTGAACAATGACTAATTGCAATTTTAAGCCCCTTTTATAAACTTCATTGCTAACGGTCACATCTTTCCTGCATTTTAGTAAACCTGTTTGCAAATTATTACTCCATTCTTCCCACCCACTTCCCTCACCTTTAAAAACGCACCCAGCTCCAAACGAACATTCCCTGCGGACGTCGACCGTGCTGTTTTTATTTACATAAACGCCTCGGAATGTTTTTCAGAAGTTAAACAGGTGAATTCTCCACATCGAAAACACCTCGATCGCATATTCTATTGTTGTTGTGTTTTTCGCTTACTTAATTAATGGGTTTGGTTTACAGGTTCCCTCAAGAGGCCACGACCTTTGATTCGGACTAGTGCCAAGAACGGATTGTTCATGCGTTAGCCCAAAAATCCAGATTCCCGTGGATTGTATTGTCCGGAGTGATACTCCAATATGCAGATTTAGGAAATCTGATTCGTTGGTCATTCTTGGATTGTTATTTAAGCAGTGGGGCCTAAGACATGCACCTTCTGAATATTAATCATAGCTGGTTACCCTTTCAATATTATACACACTGCCGCCCCCCCCCCCACCCCCCGCTCACCGCCCTCCGCTCCAATATCTATTGTTGCATAATTAGGATTGTGGGCATGTTCTTGGTGAACTGGTTTAATTAATTTGGGGTTTCTTTCAAATTGTGCCACATTTGTTTTTGTTACATAAATTGTTTTAATTTTCATGGTCGCGTATACCAAGAGCAGCAGAGCGCTTTAAATGTTTATTTTATTGTAGTAGAACATCTCAGGCATAGGGTGTAGATCTTTCACGTTTTCCAGGTCCATGGGCTAGTGTCTCAACCAGACTATTGTTGATCAGTATTCTGGGACTTGTAGTTTTGTTATTCATTATAAAACCAGAAGTGCGCTTCCTTCCAGACGGCCAAGCAAAACTTGATATGCAAGAGTTACTCATCCAAGGATCTGTAAATCTTGATGACATTTGGGGGTGCTGTTCATCTAACAGTATTGTGTGTGTTTCATTTGGATGAAGGATAGCAAGAGCTGTACAGGGTCAAATGCAAACATAAAGCTAATAAGTGATTGGAAGCATAGCTGAGTTCTGAGACAGGAAGTGGACTGTTACTGCGTCTTGGTGTGGTTTTCTTTAATTCAGTGACTTTTAAGCTATCTCCTAAATTTGAGCCACAACGATTTAAAGTTGGGAAGTCACGATGTAAACCGGAATATCATTCCAGATTCTGGGTGCATAGTTCGATAAGGCCTATTCACGGGTGTGGAATTTATTAAAATATCTAATTGTCCAATGGAGATGGTGCTTCAGAAACTTACTTGTCCTGTAAAAGAAAACCAGCCTGTATACACACAAACCTGTTTAGTGGTATTCAAGTTCTATTCCCACACTGTTAAAGGTGGGACATTTATTCCTGACGAGTGCAAGCAAAACATTTTTCTGGATAGGATCAAAAAAGGGAGTGTAGAGAGAGAATTTCCAGACACAGAAGATTTTGGTGTGAGCAAATATACAGCTTTATTTTTGCTCATGTAAAAATAGAACTCACAAAATGTTGCTAAGTGTACAGTTTCTCAGCCTACATCGGTAAACGTATGTGAACTCCTGATAGTTTTAAATCTGCATCAGTGTAATAACATATACTTTCAGGTGCACATTTCTGACTTTCTTTAAGAATTGTGTACCTAATTCATTTTCATGTTGCACTTAAAGTTGCACAGGTCGGTTTTACACTTAGTATACATTATTAATCATTTTTTAGGTCACGCCTATTAAACGGAGCAAGTGCTGTCTGTTGTGCAAGTATTGTTAGCTTACAGTGGGCTTGGAGCCTGCCCCATTGCATACCATTGGTTGGCCTCGTGCCACTCTCATTTGCTTGCATCTTATTTGTTAGCTTGCTTGGGCTTTCCTTTGTCGTCTTGTGTTTGTCCCTCGGCTAGAGCATGGATGCATTACTTGTGTCCTTCCACTGCTTATTTTTCTGATGCTACTTTTTTTTTTTTTTTTTTTTTTCTTAAGCACTCCACGAGAATTCATGTTTTCCAGCTATCTCCCTAGTGTACTTCTCTTCCCGCCCATGCTCTGTTGTTCTCTCTCTTGCCTGTGTGCTTCTCCCTGCCCGACCCCCTTGCTCTAGCCTGTTTACTTTTCCTCCCCCCTGCATTTCACGTTACTCTCTCCCCGTTAGTTTGTCTCCCTCCTTGTTGCTTCCCCTCCACCCGTACAACTGTGTTGCTTCCCCTGCCCTCCTATTGTTTCTCCCAAGCCCTATGATTTCACCTCTCTGTCCTCGGTATTACTTGCGCCCCTGCATTCCACATTGCAGTTTCTCATCTGTTTGTCCCTATGCGCTTGACTCCCAGAGAAACTGAGGATCTTGGATATGCTTCGTCAGGGAGTAAATGGCCTGCTCGACTTTAGGATGAACTTGCTGTGGATTAATTACTTTAGCTCCACTTTTAAAGGGGAACGGTGGCACCTGGAGCCCCAGTACCAACATTCACGACCTGGGGTGTTGCAGTGTAGGAGGTCAGGCCCTCAGCTTTCTTTCACTGACGTGCGCGACTTCCCCCATCTAAGTATAACTCCAGCTGTGCTCCTGTCTTACCAGAGTTGCTGCAGAGTGAATGCTGCAGAGGATAAAAGCGGTCAGTACTTCTTTTGGCTCCACTAGTATTAGATTTGACTCAAAGGATTCCACAATTTTGCATCACCATTTTTAGTCCACACCTACGAGACAGCTTTTAGTTGTTGCAGACTAAAGCCTATTGTGGACCACAGTGCTTTAATGAGATGAAAAGTGGTGGGGGTGCCTATAAGGTAGGTCGCCTAAGTATTAAGGGTGTGGATTAAAAAGTGTGAACTACAGTCCTATGCTTTACACAAGATGCTGCTTGACCATCATTTAGATGTCTCTTTGTGAGTTTTCTGCTATTGTATCCAGACCCATCACATGAAACGTATACCTAAAACAAGCCAGACGCATTGACTTTGTGAGTGCTTGTTAGCAGTTTGATATAAATGAGCAACAACAATGATTTTGTTGAAAATAATTAGAATTGGTAATTGCACATGATACACATGTGACCATCCCTGTGTACGCACTGGAGAGAGGCCAAGGATTGGATGAGCAAGTAATTGGAACACTATTATGGCCCACTCACTCACACTGCCTTGAGCCTCTGCTCTAGAGCTCTCAATCATGCCCCATTATATGACCAACTCCCACAACCAGAACTAACTCAGACTCCTAAATGCGACTCAGCTCACATATACCATACACGCATTGGTAAACCAAATAGCACAGCCTTCTAGAATTGAGACCTCTTGGCTTTACCAATACTTTGTAATGTAATTTGAGTTTACTTTACTAAATTGCGCTAAAGAAAAGAGTTTACAAATGTTAACAAATTCAAAGTCTTTACTTACATAAAATATGCCTGTAAAATATTTACTGTAAAATATTGCGAAAACCTCAGAGGCAAAGCCAACAGGTCCCAAAAGTGAGACCTGTTGCCTTTGCCAATGCTTGTTATTTAAATACTGATATGCATGAAACACGTTTTGGTAAACGATGGCTCAGAGAAATGGTATCTAAAGTTGCACAATAGTTTATCAAAAGCTTATTTTGAAATTGCGTTTTTTTTTCCGCGTACATTTCAATTTGAAAGAAAGCAATTCCTAATATAGCTTTTAGGCATCTGTATTTGTTTGCATATAATCTGAGAGCACTGTAAATAGCCTCAAATTGTTGAACTTGTGTAAATGTACATATTTTTATGCTGCAACCACTATGATTAATACATTTCTTTAGAAGCCGCTCTCTAATAGTAATGGCTGTGCATTAATGAATCCTATTCAAGTTTGAACACCTTATACCTATGCATACAAATTTTGGCTTAGTGGCAGACAATACTCTTTCATAGAGCAGTAAATACTGTAAACTAGCTGTGAAAGTGTTTTTGTTGTAGGGGGTTGGGCCTAAATGTCCTCTGGACAAACTAAACATGAAAACTTGTGATTGACCTCAAACTATATGTCCTGCGCGTTAGATTATGGGAATTCCATATGCCTTCTGTTTACTTGTGCTTTTTAGGTCGAGCCTCGAGTAGCGCGCAAGCGCTGCTCTGCGAGACTTGTAGTTAGGGAGTTTGAAAAGCTGACCAGACGCTCGTGCGTCATGGCCTTTTCCCTGCGGTTACGCGCAAGCAAAAGGCCATGGTGCACGAGCGTGTGGTCACGCCTGCTGCTCGCAAGCGAGCGCGCACCACTCGCGTGCTTGTTTAGTTTGACTTTCGCGGCCGCGTCACTTTTTTATTTCTTTTAGTTTCGCATAATCGCGGCACCCGCGCTTTACTTTAAAATTAAAAGTAAAGCGCGGGTGCCATGATCTAGCAAAAGTAAAGAAATAGATGTTTTTTCTATTTCTTTACTTTTGCTCAATCGCGGCACCCGCGCTTTACTTTTAACATGGTTTAGGTAAAGTGCCGGTGCCGCGATTGCTGCAAAAGTAAAGAAATAGAAAAAAACATCTATTTCCTTACTTTTGCTATAAGCACGGTCACCGGCGCTTTACCTTTAACCATGTTAAAAGTAAAGCGCCGGTGCACGATTACTGCAAAAGTAAAGAAATAGATGTTTTTTCTATTTCTTTACTTTTGCAGCAATCAAACACATTGGCAAAGTCAATAGCTCTGCCTAAACACTTATAAGGGCTCAAAAGCGAGACCTATTGGCTATGCCAATGCTTGTTTCTGTTTTGCACTTGTTTCCCCCATAAATATGTATTTTTCTGTGGGTGAATTGAGAGGCACTGGAGATGGTGAGCTTGTCAGCCATATCGATGGGGGTGACGGTAGTGATGGCTTTTGCCCCTCGACAAACCATCTTCTGTGTACTGGGCTGGCAGGTCCTATTTCCGGAGTAGAAAAGTAGTCACTGAGAGGGGTTTTCTCTGCCATCTGTCCACATCAAAATTCTGCAAGCATTGTTGCCTGTGTGATATCCGTGTCAGTGAACTGTAAGACCTAATGATCAAGGTTCACCACCATTGAAGGTTGGTCTGATGTGTAATAGTGATTTTTCATTGATTACTAAAATGGAGGCCATTCTAGATGTGATTTTTTTTTTCTTTTTTTTTCTTTCTGGTGGAGTATGTGAAGTCTTGTGTTTTTGGCTTTTCAGAATCATTGTAACTTGGATCGTACACAAAAAGCCTAGCATAGCCAGGATTACCTACCTTGTCCTTAGAAGGTCCCTTTGTTTACACATCTAGGTTACTCATCAGCTGCTGTTCAAGTTTGGTTTAGTTCAGTGTCTCTCATTAGAGAAGTCAATCACTAACAAGGGCAGTTGTTTCCCTTGAGGTGATAATTGAGTGCAATTTGGAAATGAACCGCCCGATCAATGGCATTTTTTCAGGTTTTGGAATTGAAGGTTGAGAATAAGGTGCAATAATAAAACCTTTACTGGAAGAGCCTTCGCCTACATTGCGGCAAAAACCTGGAACGAGCTCCTAATCAACATCAGACGCTCCCCCACTCTGCACTCTTTTAGTAAGAGCCTGGAGACCTGGCTCTTCGGCTGACTCGGAGCTGCATCCCCCCCCTCCCCAGCGCCTTGACACCCTCATGGGTGAGTAGCTCGCTTCACAATTCCCTGATTGATTGATTACTGTGCAGTGCATAAGTTGGTGCAATTTGTCCCTGTAATCAGCGACTTTAGCCATAAATTTAATGAATCTGTTGAATAATCGTCCGTCTGTGGTTTGGAAACAGTGAGTAATAACTAATACGCAGTTCCTTACATTCGTTTTTCAAAATATTGGGTGGAGGAAGCTTTCTCCTTTGTTGGCAAAAACCGGACACACACAGAGAACATGGGCTAGCAACACTTTGTAATATGGGCAAAACGTGTAAGCCAATCAATTTTTATCTCTTATTTACATTTTAGCACTACTTACCCACATCAAAGAGGCCAAAATGCAACCTTAAATACTGGAGTTTCGTTTCCCAAGAAGGCGCCAGGTCGAGATACTTCTAAGGAACTAGTATTTCATAGGTGGGAACTGTGAATGGGTTGTGCTGCTTTGTTTGAAGTGTATGCCGATCGATGGCTCTTGATTTCAGATGTAGGGCTCTTTGTTTTAATGATTCACAGGCAATATTGAAATCCCATGGTGGGGGTCAGTTTGAGCAGTGGCGGCCGCTCCATTAGGGCGTAGGAGTGCCGCCCCACTGCTTTCTCGCAGTGCGAGGGCAGAAAATAAAATGGTATTTTAAATACCATTTTATTTTCTGCTTCTCGCGCTGCGAGAAGGCAGGGGTATGCCTGGTTGGGGTTGGGCGGGTCGGGGAGGAGTGGCTTGCACCACTCTGAGTGCCCTGACTGTTTGGTCGGCCCTGGGGCCGACCAAAGCAATCATGCGCTCGCTACATTTTCTCTATGTAGGCTGCATGCAGCCTACATAGAGAAAATGGCCTCCCTACAGGTGCCCGGCTGGGCGCTGCCCGCGACTCTGCACCAATCACAACGCTGCCATTGCAGCGTTGTGATTGGCTTACAGGAGGGGAGGGAGCAGCATGCCTGTTCCTGAGGAGCAGCAGAGGCGGCGCGGGACCCGGCCCAGGAGCAGAGGCGGCGCGGGACCCCGACCAGTCAGGTAAGTTTTCAATTAATTTTAACGCCCCCCCCGCGAGTTTTGCGAGCCGCGACTTTAACACCTCACATTGTGCATGACTTGCCTTCATGTACTACTTACTAACACCTGAAATGGAAAAGATGTACACATTGCTATAAATATATATGTTAAATAACTGTAGCCATAATTCATCAAGCGCACCTGCTACTTGCATATATTGTAATTGTAAATGTATTTATATGGCGCTTAGGACCCCCTGAAGAGGCATTGAAGCGCTTTTTGCGGCGAGTAGTATGCTACTTAGAACCCAAGATTAGTAAGTATATGTCAGTAAAAGCAAACCTCGTAGAACTCCACACGCAGCAGTGGCTAAAGGCGCCCAACGTCTGGAAAACATGGTGCATGATTTTTATCACCTGCGCGGGAAACCGCGCCGGACACCACAGAACAACCATTAAAACAGAACCCAGCCAACCTTTCCTCTTAATATACGCGAATAGACTTTTGCCCTGGGGCAGGCGGGCACTGCACACCAGAGATACATACAAGACGTGTGCCGCACAGGTAAAAACACCTCATAACGCAGACAGCCCTCCTCTCTCGCACCTGTAAAAAACACAAAGTCCCGTGCGCCTGCCTGCGTCTAGAGCCTCTTGTATGGTCTGGGGGAGTAGTTTTGTGGAATAGCCTGCCTTCTGAGTTCTACTAATGGCATTACCATGGTCCAACTGGACTTGGAAACTCCTCAAATGATACAGCAGCTCCTAGTCGGTTAATAGTGTTAGTAATGCACTTTACTTTATCTTGCAATTTTCAGGTGAAAAACGTGAAGATAGCTGCATTCTTGCGCCACCGTTGCCGTTCAACCTCATATGTAACCTACGGTCATTGTGTGACGTCAGGTTGGTTGGTTGGTGTTTGGCACTGCTGAAAATTAGTCTCTGGATCCACAAACGTTAAACTGGACCTGAAGGGAATGCAAAGGCTAGACCTGCGTTAGCTGCATAGGAAAATATTAAATAATAACATGCAGTGAGTGGTGGCTTCAGCAGCATTAAAAGGCGTGCCAGACGACGAGTGCTGTAGAGTAAAATACTGATGTTGCCAGTTTGATTAGTTACGCTTTCTTTATTTCATTTTGCAGTTTTATACAGCTGTAAGTCGGCCCAAAGGCATTGGAGCGTTTTATCTGAGCAGCCGTTACATTACAGAAGCTCAGATTCATTTTTTGAGGCATGGGGAGATTAAGCGATTAGCCCAGAATCTCTGGATGTTAAGTGGACGCCGGGATTCGGACCTGATTCACCAGTTCCAAAGTCTGCAGCTCTGGCCGTAACTCAACATCCTGTCACCAAGGAACGAAAGGTTGAAGGAGTTCGATATGGCAACTGCTTTTAGGGTGCGTCTAATGTGTCACAAGTTAAAGAGTGTGTTCTGGGTCGGACTGGGACAGAACATAGCTCCCGGCAGCAAAATAAAAGTGTCCCTTATTCTTGAATTAGCTAAAAAAAAAAAAAAAAAAAAAGGGACCATTTTTGCAAAAAAGTCAAGAATTCACGTTTTTTGCGCAGGCAGGGCTAGCTACATTGCTCAAAACATCTCTGGGATGTAGCACTGCAGCACTAAACACCAATTCAGATTTAACACAGGCTTTCCACTTGGTATGGGATGATGGTTTTAATCTGTGTTATACATTTTTATAATAACAATTTCACATGTATTTCATTTTCCAACCCCAAATTTGCCCTGCTTTTTTATTTATTTTTTGACCGCTCTATAGGGGAGTTGCAATCACAGAGGTGTGGGCTGAAGGTGATTTTGGCCTGGGATTTCAATGCTAGGCAGTAAAGCCTCCGTTTATGGTGAAAGCCCGCCCTGAGCAGACGTGCAGGGGTGTACCCTGCAGGGACAAGATCAGAGAGGTTATTTCCTGTCTCTTAATGTCCCCACGTTTGATTTGTGTAATGCAATAGAGATCACAGGGGTGACCTTAGTAGGACCCGCGGGGTGTGGAGGGGCCGGGCCGGGGACTGGACGGGGTCCTCAGACCTCAGAGTGGTTGACACCTTTCTGCTTTCTCAAATTTGCTTGAAAATGCACAATTTGCCCACTCTTTTTTCAAAATTTTCTCGGGGGGACAACCCCCCACCCTCCGAACTCCCCATAGGTGGTTCGGGCTCGCTCGCTATGCTCGCTCGCCGCAGTGCAGTACGACAATTGTTTTACGCCTCACCACTTTCAAATGTCACCATCCGCCACTGAGTTTGAGTTCCTTTAATGTGGAATCAATAATAAATGACCAACAAGAATGAATAGTACGGGCCAATTCCTGTCCAAGATAGAATTTGAAGGTCTCATTGTCCACTTGCTGTGGTTTGAACCAGAATTTAAGCAATGCTGCAATTTGACCCAGTGTTTACTGCATTAGACCAAATTCTAGCCAAATGTGTGCTTCCCTCGCGTTGCTGAAAATAAGGCCTGTCTTGGTAGTGGGCTGCGTTAGCATGTTACAGTGATCAATGCGTATCTAATGGGTAGACTTTGATATCCCACTGTGCGCACATCCGCAACCTGTGCAAGCAAGAGCTTAATGGTCAAAATTCTTTAGATTGAACACTTACTGAATAGGGCATCTATTTATGTTTATGGACAAATCTTGATTATTCCTCGTTTATGCATGTTCCTGTGAAGTGCAAACCCGGTGGAGGAAAGGCAAGACCAAGTTGGTCATAAGAAGCATTGTGGTGGCTTAACAGCTCCTGTTAGCCTCACTAGACAGCAGCTAGCAGTGAAGCTTTCCCTTTGGCGTTCCAGCTGTTGGGTATCACCCTCTTGCATGGCCAGGTAGATAGGATGGGGTTGACATGTGAATCCAAATATGTTCTTCCCTTGCCACACATTTTACAGCAGCCTTGTAAGTACATTTGGGAAGACGTTCATAGTAGACACATCCAGATTCATCTCCGACTTAAGATGTATTTATTGCAGCATTCTGGTCAAATAGAAGGAGGGTGGGAACGTGCCCCGAGTTGTTGTTGTGTGTGTTTGCGTGATCTCTCATTGGGATGGCTTTACAAAATTTAGTTAATGCTTTAAATGGAAATCTAGAAGTGCAGGTACTTACTATTCAGAGTACCTGCTTGATCCTGAGACGTGCTGGTACTCCCATTAAATGTATAGTAGCAAGGCAGAGAAGTGCAGATACTTTCCCTCTCAATTTAAAGAAGTCCAGGTACCTGCCCTTTTAAAGCACTGGGTTTACTACCTTCTTTCCCAGTTTTTTCTTTCAAATTTTTATTTTCATTTTTGAGTAATAAACGAGCACAACATGGGCAAAAGAGTTGCATGTCAAACAAACTACTACCACAGGGTATGCACAGTCAGAATTCACAGCATTATGGTTGGTTGCTGAACAGGCATTGAAACATTCGCGGAACGTGGGAAACTCGTTGTGTATCGAGGAGAATACCACTTTCGCCCGCACCCGTCCACCGACACTTTTTAGTTGAGGGAGGAACAAGAACCCAACCACAGCGCCCAGCGGCACGTGCCCCCAATGCTCTGAGTGAAATTATCATTGCTCGCATATTTAAAGCAATGGGCCCATGTCCATAGCTTCGTTTATAGTGTATCGATTATGAGGAACTGGTTACATGTTTGTGTGTTCCGCTGAGCTAATGGGAGTGACCCATCCCTGCAGCATCTCGGTCCAGACCCAACAGTCTTCTTCGACTTAATCAGTAAAGCCCTCCCGCATGTGCCTTTCTTCTGCTAGTGCCCATTCAAATATCCTTATTCCATTCCTGAAGGTTAGGGTCAATATTAGACCACTAACCGAGAGCAATCCCTCTCTTCTCCAAGACTAACCCCGAAAGCACAAACCTATATTGCGTCTTGCCACTTTTAGGGCATGGGATAATACTTAGGAGAGAGTTTTTCATGGAGACCTCTAATTTGACACTAGACACTTCACTTAACTGCTGGACAATGCACCTCCCGTATGATGCTATGCCTGTGCAACTCCAGATTATATGTAAGAAGTTGGCACCGCCTGTACCACATCTGGGGCACTCATCTGACCTACCTGGGTAAATTCTGCTTAATACTACGGGTGACATGTAGGTGGGGTGTAACCTGTAGAAATAAGCAAGCTTAAACAGAGCATTGCTGGACACCTCCAGTGTACATTCTCTATGCCATTCCCCCACTACCAGACCTTCTTGCCCAGGTTAAATGTATTCCATCGCAGATCGGGGTCTGGTACTGGTGTGATGTGTTCTAGACGGTAGACAGTGCAAGAATATTTGAGATTTATTAATTTTGGATGTGTTTGGAGGGTGTGGCAACAGGTCTAGGAAAGGCGCTTTCCTTTCTACCTGGGCTATCTGTCGTTGCACATTCCCAGCAGGTTAGTATGGTAATGCATTACCTAGAAGCATTGAATGGAGCACTGAAATCCATTAGCTTGCTCAGGTGTGCTGTTGAGTGGGTGTTATGAGTACGTGTATAAGTTGTACTGTGTGAGATATTGGTTGGAGTGACTGCTGTTGTGAGCCACTAATATCCAGGCATATAGTATATCTATGCCATGTTGGATGTGTAGGAAGAGTTCTCTCAGAATGTTTGTGAAAATATGTGGAAAAGAGGGTCTTATCCACCATAGTTGTCTGCTATTTTGGAGTATTTTCAAATGATTAAACGCACTGACCTGTTCAAAAAATGTATTTATCAGATTTCTTGTGAACTGGCCAATACAAATGTTAAACTAGGAATTGATGTTAAAAATAAATAAATCTTAAAACAGTTCATTGTGTATCATACTATACAGATTTCATTTGCACCATTATAAAACCAGAAAGAGCTCTGGATTGCATCATCACATGAATTTTAATGTAATAAGCTTACTAATAATCAAAGGCAAAAGGCCCAGCGCGTTTGGAGTTCAGCGCTGGTTCCATATGTCTCTCTCTGACCTGCTGGTCACTACTTTAAATTACAGGAGCACCTGCTCAGCCTTTCATACTTTTATGGTTGATAAATTGAATGGCATTAAATGAAGTAACAGCAACACCTGCTCCAGGTGTCTACCCTACAAACGCAACATGACGGCACCTCCACCTCCACGTTGAGGGCTCTGATTGGTTGCCTGTCAGTCGTAGAATATACGCCACCACCGATTCAACCCGCCATACCATGCACCCTGTCTACACTTACTCCTACTCTCAAAGCCGCTGCCTCGCTCTGACCCCCACGTATGCCATACACAAAAGTCTCCTAAATTCCCCCACCCCCTGATCATGCACTTGTTTTCGATTCTCCTTCTTGATACCAGCTTATAGAAAGAGATGAGTAATACTGCGCGAGGTGGAGATCTGTTTTAACACCTCTTTCTCACTCCTTATGTTACCCTGTTTTTAAAATAACTGCTGCTTTTGTACCTCTATGATATTCCTACTGTTATATGCTACTTGACTGCACTGTACCACCTCCACTATTGTAAAAAAGCATAATAAACATATTCTTTTTGAAAAACAGCAACACCTGCTTTTCATAGCACTTATAAATAAAAGGCTTTATTGGACACTACCTAAAAAAACTTCTTGTTATAAGAAATGATCCTTCTTGACCATCGCAAAGAACAAACAATCCTCAGATGAATTAAATACTCTTGACATTAAAAGTTCAAAACCTCTTGAAATTTTCCACTTTGTTTTAACAGTGTAGTTGGTAGTATACTCTGGTCTATGCATCACTGACCAAATGGACAGATCTCCTTTCCCCCCAACCAGTTCACCCTCCCCCAAATTCCCTCACCCATACTTCATACTTTTTGTTCTCAGAGCATGGGCTCGGAATCCATGAAGATACCAGTACGGGCTTCTGACCCCAGTTGGAGTCAGTCATTTTAATTTTTTTTTGTTTATTGGCATTTTTAATTCATCAACACAACAGTGACAGTGCAAAATAGGCATTACATTGATCCATCGTGGCTACAGCAGTACAATGCAGAGTTATGGTCAGGCTGTACAGGACCCAGTACACAGCATTAATCATAGACATGGTGAGTTTACACAATAGCCTTACTAATGGCGGATCCCGCTATCTTGTGACCTATCTGTCGCAGCGGGGCAGTCAGTCCGTGCCGGTGTAGAGCTATTCTCCGCGTCTCCCGCAGCCACCCGCAGCAGGTAACTAGTGAGGGGCTCCCAAATGTCGCAGGGCTTCAAATGGGTGGGGAGTAACTCAGCATATATTTTATTTTGTTCTTGACAATACGTGAGGTCGGCTAACCAGTCCTTGAACTTGGGGGCCCTGCCCCTGCCCCATCTGCAAGCAATTCTACGTTTGGCCACCAGGAGGCCCATCGCTAGAAAGCGCCTCACGCAGCCTTTATTCTCCGGGAGGTGACCCAGGAGACCCATTTCTGGTGTAAGTGCAAGAGGCCCTCCCACCATGTCCCCCAAGGCAGACCCCACCTCTGCCCAATAGCGCGCCACAGACTCACATTCCCAGGCACCGTGTAAAAAACCCGCTCCCTCCCGCCTGCAGCGGTCACGTCGGTCGCTGTCTCGTAGTTGTAGTTTGTACAGTTTCGCTGGGGTATAGTACATTCTGTGGAGGAATTTAAAGTGAATAATTCTGAATCTACTGTTAGCTGTGATGCGTTCAGTTTGTTGATACAAAAGGGGATGATGGACGGAACGTTTGAGCCAATCAAACACTCACCCCCAGTCAACTGATCTGGGTTTAATCCATCATCATTCTTTAGCTCACTCCACCACCCCAGTTCAGACATGGCCATATGCAAATCAGTCTGACCCTGTGCCTCATGGGAACAGTCCAGCCCGAACTGCCAAGCCATGTCTTCCCTGGACCGGAAACAAGCATCCTAGGACCGGTTTCTGGCATTCCAGCCGTCATCAGCCAGGCTTGCTTGAATCCAGTGGCAAAGTGAGCAAGGGACCCAAGTCTGGGCATACCCCCGCCAACTTAGGGCGAACAAGCGATACAAAAGGGGATGATGGACGGAACGTTTGAGCCAATCAAACACTCACCCCCAGTCAACTGATCTGGGTTTAATCCATCATCATTCTTTAGCTCACTCCACCACCCCAGTTCAGACATGGCCATATGCAAATCAGTCTGACCCTGTGCCTCATGGGAACAGTCCAGCCCGAACTGCCAAGCCATGTCTTCCCTGGACCGGAAACAAGCATCCTAGGACCGGTTTCTGGCATTCCAGCCGTCATCAGCCAGGCTTGCTTGAATCCAGTGGCAAAGTGAGCAAGGGACCACGTCTGGGCATACCCCGCCAACTTAGGGCGAACAAGCGATACAAAAGGGGATGATGGACGGAACGTTTGAGCCAATCAAACACTCACCCCAGTCAACTGATCTGGGTTTAATCCATCATCATTCTTTAGCTCACTCCACCACCCCAGTTCAGACATGGCCATATGCAAATCAGTCTGACCCTGTGCCTCATGGGAACAGTCCAGCCCGAACTGCCAAGCCATGTCTTCCCTGGACCGGAAACAGCCGTCATCAGCCAGGCTTGCTTGAATCCAGTGGCAAAGTGAGCAAGGGACCCACGTCTGGGCATACCCCCGCCAACTTAGGGCGAACAAAGCGATACAAAAGGGGATGATGTTCGCCCTAAGTTGGCGGGGGTATGCCCAGACGTGGGTCCCTTGCTCACTTTGCCACTGGATTCAAGCAAGCCTGGCTGATGACGGCTGGAATGCCAGAAACCGGTCCTAGGATGCTTGTTTCCGGTCCAGGGAAGACATGGCTTGGCAGTTCGGGCTGGACTGTTCCCATGAGGCACAGGGTCAGACTGATTTGCATATGGCCATGTCTGAACTGGGGTGGTGGAGTGAGCTAAAGAATGATGATGGATTAAACCCAGATCAGTTGACTGGGGGTGAGTGTTTGATTGGCTCAAACGTTCCGTCCATCATCCCCTTTGTATCGCTTGTTCGCCCTAAGTTGGCGGGGTATGCCCAGACGTGGGTCCCTTGCTCACTTTGCCACTGGATTCAAGCAAGCCTGGCTGATGACGGCTGGAATGCCAGAAACCGGTCCTAGGATGCTTGTTTCCGGTCCAGGGAAGACATGGCTTGGCAGTTCGGCTGGACTGTTCCCATGAGGCACAGGGTCAGACTGATTTGCATATGGCCATGTCTGAACTGGGGTGGTGAGTGAGCTAAAGAATGATGATGGATTAAACCCAGATCAGTTGACTGGAGTGAGTGTTTGATTGGCTCAAACGTTCCGTCCATCATCCCCTTTGTATCGCTTTGTTCGCCCTAAGTTGGCGGGGTATGCCCAGACTTGGGTCCCTTGCTCACTTTGCCACTGGATTCAAGCAAGCCTGGCTGATGACGGCTGGAATGCCAGAAACCGATCCTAGGATGCTTGTTTCCGGTCCAGGAAGACATGGCTGGCAGTTCGGGCTGGACTGTTCCCATGAGGCACAGGGTCAGACTGATTTGCATATGGCCATGTTCTGAACTGGGGTGGTGGAGTGAGCTAAAGAATGATGATGGATTAAACCCAGATCAGTTGACTGGGGGTGAGTGTTTGATTGGCTCAAACGTTCCGTCCATCATCCCCTTTTGTATCGCTTTGTTCGCCCTAAGTTGGCGGGGTATGCCCAGACGTGGGTCCCTTGCTCACTTTGCCACTGGATTCAAGCAAGCCTGGCTGATGACGGCTGGAATGCCAGAAACCGGTCCTAGGATGCTTGTTTCCGGTCCAGGGAAGACATGGCTTGGCAGTTCGGGCTGGACTGTTCCCATGAGGCACAGGGTCAGACTGATTTGCATATGGCCATGTCTGAACTGGGGTGGTGGAGTGAGCTAAAGAATGATGATGGATTAAACCCAGATCAGTTGACTGGGGGTGAGTGTTTGATTGGCTCAAACGTTCCGTCCATCATCCCCTTTTGTATCGCTTTGTTCGCCCTAAGTTGGCGGGGGTATGCCCAGACGTGGGTCCCTTGCTCACTTTGCCACTGGATTCAAGCAAGCCTGGCTGATGACGGCTGGAATGCCAGAAACCGGTCCTAGGATGCTTGTTTCCGGTCCAGGGAAGACATGGCTTGGCAGTTCGGGCTGGACTGTTCCCATGAGGCACAGGGTCAGACTGATTTGCATATGGCCATGTCTGAACTGGGGTGGTGGAGTGAGCTAAAGAATGATGATGGATTAAACCCAGATCAGTTGACTGGGGGTGAGTGTTTGATTGGCTCAAACGTTCCGTCCATCATCCCCTTTTGTATCGCGTTCAGTTTGTTGGCAGCTAATGGCCCAGGCCTCCTCCGTGAGAGGATGGCCCAGTTCAGCTTCCCATCCCTGCTTTGCCTTCAGGGTGTTGTGTGTCCCCACCCCAATTGTGGCTTTATATATACGGTATAAGGATTGGGGTCGGAGGCGCACACCTATTTATGACTCTTTTCAAATAAATTAGTATCTCTAGGTTAATGGTGCTACAGTGTTACGCTTGCTGTCTGGTCAAGCGTCTAGTCAAAATAAAAGTAGTACAAGCCAAAAGCCTTGTGTGCACCGTGCACTGTTCACTGGGTTATAAACAAACCCTACAAATATTTACTCTGTTTATATTCGCCCAAATAATCCACTCTAGGCCTGGAATTAGGTCATATAAACTGTGTTTTTTATATTCTTAGTACAGCAGACCTGAATCAATATAGTAAACATAAATCGTTCATGGCAATTCATATTATATCAGATCATAACAGAAAATACAATCTTTTCATAAATAACATAATGCTTAACGTCTCTTCATGAACATTTTTTTAAAGTGCCCGATTCATTTCGGGACTATATCGTCCCTTCCTCAGGGGCAACCTGTGGGAAAAAAATAGTATTACAGTGTGCTTTGATACAATAAAGCAAATACAGACATCAAATCAGGCAGGTAACATTACCCATGGTATAGTCAAACAATTATACAATTAGTCCGCTAGGTGCTTTAATATAGGTACACATCACATATGTTGTTAGTAAAAAAAGAGAAAAAGAAAAAGATGTACACCTGTGGTGACAGGAATTGAACAGCTAACCTCCAATGTGTAGGACAATGAACAGAGTTCATTCCTAAAACATACCTTCATAGAAAAAAAACCATAGCAGCAAAGTATTATAAGGACTGTCCTATGTAAAAAAATAAGAGAAAGATCGCAATAATGCGTCATTCGACCGAAACAAACGTGTTAATACCTCGTAAGCTCTGATGTAAAATATAATGTACCGCTCACCTCTATCTCCTAATACAAGGTCCCAACAATCCCTGTAACATTACTTGATGCGAGAGTGTTAAGCTGCAGAATAAACATACTCTGAGTGACTGATTTCGATTCACGCACAACACAAATTTATAAAATAGACACGTGGGAACTTGCACTCACCCCAACGTGAAGGCACGATTTGCACAAGATTTTCGTCTGTAAGATGTGAGCCCGGACCGCCCTAGAACCAAGGGAGGCAACAACATGAATAACCACGATGTTCTGAAGATGTGGTTTAATGAACACGTAGCTCAGCAAAAAGACAAAGTTTCTCTTACCGGTGAATAGGAATTAAAACAAGCATTGGCATAGCCAATAGGTCTCGCCTTTGGGGCCTTATAAGTGTTTAGCCAGAGCTATTGACTTTGCCAATGTCTTCAAGCTGTGCTGTAGAGAAGTGTGGCTGCTGTGCAGCATGCTGAAAAGTTATAATAAAAAAGTGTCAGAAGCATTTTTGTTACTTTATATATGACCAAGAAGGCATTATGTAAAACTGAACGACCATATTAAAAAAAGTATTTACAATAAAAAATGTCCTCAGTTTTCTTTTGTTCTTGCAATGCTGTCAACTTGTTTCTGCCTATTGCAATGGTTGTTTAAGCTTTTTTTTTGAGGGGGCATAAACAATCGGAGGGTGAAGGTTGGGAACTAGTACCTGTATTATAACACTAGCAGCGGCCAGACGCTAGGGGAGAATCAACAGATGCCAGATTCTGAGAGCAGGTTGAGGTGGTGCTGAGTGATGCTGAGGTGGTAGTGGTGGTGGTGGTGACTGTTGCGGAGACGATGCTGAGGTGATGCTGAATGATACTCAGGTGTTGCTGAGTGATACTGCTGTGGTGCTGAGTGATGCTGTGGTGCTGAGTGATGCTGTGGTGGTGCTGAGTGATATTGTCTTGGCGCTGAGTGATGCTGTGGTGGTGCTGAGTGATGCTGTGGTGGCGCTGAGTGATGCTGTGGCGGCGCTGAGTGATGCTGTGGCGGCGCTGAGTGATGCTGTGGCGGCGCTGAGTGATGCTGTGGCGGCGCTGAGTGATGCTGTGGCGGCGCTGAGTGATGCTGTGGCGGCGCTGAGTGATGCTGTGGCGGCGCTGAGTGATGCTGTGGCGGCGCTGAGTGATGCTGTGGCGGCGCTGAGTGATGCTGTGGCGGCGCTGAGTGATGCTGTGGCGGCGCTGAGTGATGCTGTGGCGGCGCTGAGTGATGCTGTGGCGGCGCGGAGTGATGCTGTGGCGGCGCGGAGTGATGCTGTGGCGGCGCGGAGTGATGCTGTGGCGGCGCGGAGTGATGCTGTGGCGGCGCGGAGTGATGTGGCGGCGCGGAGTGATGTGGCGGCGCGGAGTGATGCTGTGGCGGCGCGGAGTGATGCTGTGGCGGCGCGGAGGGATGCTGTGGCGGCGCGGAGGGATGCTGTGGCGGCGCGGAGGGATGCTGTGGCGGCGCGGAGGGATGCTGTGGCGGCGCGGAGGGATGCTGTGGCGGCGCGGAGGGATGCTGTGGCGGCGCGGAGGGATGCTGTGGCGGCGCGGAGCGATGCTGTGGCGGCGCGGAGCGATGCTGTGGCGGCGGCGCTGAGCGATGCTGGTGTTGTGCTGAGCGATGCTGTGGTTGAGCGATGCTGTGATGGCGTTGATTGATGCTGTGCTGGCTCTGATTGATGCTGTGCTGGCTCTGATTGATGCTGTGGTTGCGCTGAGTGATGCTGTGGTGTTGCCGAGTGAGAGATAGAGTGAAGATATAATGCCCAATTAGAGAGGGTGGTGAGAGAGAGAGAGAGAAAGGGTGTACATAGAATAAAGAGTGGAGCGGGATAGAGAGAAAGAAGGGGAGAGAGAGTGAATGGAGTTTGAAAGAGAAACAGATAAAGGGGTGAGAGAGAATGAAAGGCTAAAAAAGATAGAGGGGAGAGTTAATTAAGTAGAGAGAGAATTAGAGAGGGGAGAGAGAGAGAGAGAAGGAGAGAGACAATAAGAGTGGGGGTGTGGAGTTTAAATAGAGTGAAGAAGTGACGCGGAAAAAGTAACCTTAAATATAGCTTTGTGCTTTGCGCGAATAAATAAAAAAAAAAACAGTGAGAGACAAAAATACTGGTAATTAGGCTGTGACTCCCAATATAAAACAAATAGCGTTATAAGGTGAAATCAACCCACCGAAGCAATATTTCTAACTAGACAAAAAAAAGCTTGCATTTCAATGCTAATCGCTGTTGTTTTTCATGTGACTGTAGTCCAGGGCCCTCAGTTGGTAATGTGAGCTGCTGCTGCGATTGAAACATCAGAGTCCAGAGAGTTAATGAGCCATGACGAGGAAATGAGGAAGAGATGGGAAACCCAGATGCCAGCTGCGCGTGCACGCCATCGTGAACTCAAGCTGGTCGCCAGCTGAAAGCCAGTGTTTGCACTTCCAAAACCCACTTACTAAAACTCTCGGCCAGACCAGCGCAAGCGCTGGTGCAGGCCGAGACCTAAAAACCGCGACTTTCAGGTATTCCGTTTAAATCCGTAATGGTTGAATCACCTCGAGAGGTGAACGCGTATAAACAAGAAAAAATAGACGTGAAAGTAGGACTGCCGGCATCCAGTGTGGCGGCCATATTGAACCAGGCATGATCTTCATAAGTACCAAATAATGGGAACTGACAAGCTCCACATAATTGATGGAAAATAAAAAAGGACTACCGATGATAAAAAGCATTGGCCATATTGTGTGGAAAAAATATGTGGACACAAACCTAATGTGTAAAAAGATCCAATGAAATCACGAAAGAGGTGATATCTGCAAGAAATATTCAAATCGCGTCACGACGAGTGCCTGAATATCCTAAAGAATGTAGGTGTAATAATAATTGAGAGCGGCCAACGAATTCCTGATGCTTCCTAAAGGATATTGGTATAATATAAATTGGATCAGACAATGTGTCCCCAGAATGGAGCGAGACTAAAAATGATTTCAAGCGAGCGAAAACAACCGAACAAATAAAATGATAAAAAATAAAGCCGGTTCAATGTAATGTCAAAATTGTCGCAAATGTTGTAGCTCAAGTCACCTGTACATAAACACGACCAAGCTAATAACAAGAATAGCTTGGATATATATGGGCTACTCAAATCGTGATTAAATGTATCTACATTAATAAAAGATAGTACTCCTTAAAGATCCAATCACTCAAATATAAAAGTATAATATCAACAAGGATCCCACCACCACCATGTGCATATGTGTGTATCCCCTTTCTTGCGGGATAATGTAACACAACTGGTGTCATTAAAAATTCTATAAGAAACAACTCATATCAAAACGGTCATTTAATCCTGATGGGATCATAGTGTTTAAAGCCTTAATCCAATAAATTTCTCTTTGGAGCAAGGCTTTTGTAATGTCCATTCCTGGACTCACCTGTAATTTTTCAATAATTTGAAACCTTAGCTGAGATATGGTATGTTTGACCTCCTCCCAATGTGTGGCTAAACTAGACGTTGTATTTTTAGTTCTAATTTTACTTTTGTGTTACGTAATCCTGATTTTCAATTTACGCTCTGTCTTCCCTACGTATGCTTTCCCACAAGGGAATTTGATGCAATACACTACATTGTTCGAGTTACAATCACTAGTGTGTTTTAATTTGATTTTCTTTCCTGATAGAGGATGGGTTAAAGTATTGCCTATTATTACATTATTGCAGTGTATGCAGTTGTCACATTTTTTTTACCTTGTTGTTCAACTTGGTTCTCAATTTTCTGTGGAGAGGATAGCACAGCTCGTAGATTTTTGCCCCTAGTATAGGCAAATAACGGTTTGTGTTGAAATAATCCATTGAATTCTGCCTCATTTTGTAACAGTTCCCATCGTGAGTTGATTATCTTTTTTACTGCTTGTGAGACAGTTGAAAATCTTGACACAAATACTGATCTTTTTTCATCCTGTCTAGATTGTGTTTGCAGTAACTCATGTCGTTCTTTCATCTGAGCCCGATTAAAACACTCCTGAAGAATGTCCTCCGGGTAACCACGTTCTTGGTAGCGTCGTTTATACTCTTGTAGCTTTTGTGTGCTTACGTACGAATCGGAGCAAATCCTGCGAATACGTATGAATTGTGAATATGGCAGGTTCTTTAATAAGCTTTTGGGATGAAAACTCGTGTAAGCTAATGCACTGTTCCGATCTGTCGGTTTGCTGTATATTGCTGTATCCAATTTCCCATTTTCTGTGGATTTACTCACTAAAACATCAAGAAAGTGTATGTTCTTATCCTGTATATTGTGAGTCAATTGTATGCGTATAGTCACGTTGTTCAGTGTCTCTATCATGGTTGTTAATGCTTGCTTGGTGTCAGTCCATATTAAAAAAATATCATCAATGTACCGACAATACAAAGGAATTTTTTGCCACCAAGATGGATTCGACATGATATTGTCATGCTCATACTGAGACATAAAGATATTGGCATATGCCGGGGGCCCCGAAAATCCCATGGAGGTCCCCGTGAGTTGTGCAAAAAACTGTCCTTGCCATTCGAAGTAACTGTTATGTAAACAAAATTTCAAAAGTTGTAAGTTGAAGATTTTTACCATAATAATGTCATCCATTTGGAGTAGTGCCCATTCCACAGCTTCCAAACCTGCTGCATGGGTTATGGATGTATATAGCGCAGTTACGTCGATAGTGCATAATTGGGTTGATTCATGGTTGTCAATTTCTAATACCGATAATTTCTGCAAAAAATGTGTGGTATCTTTAAGATGTGTAGTCTACCCCAGGACAAATTTTTGTAGGTAGTGATCCAAAAATTTGCCAATAGGATCAAAAATTGAGCCGCAACCTGACACTATTGGCCGGAAAGGTGGATTCTGAGCATATTTGTGCATTTTTGGTATCATATATAATTTTGGTCTATGTGGATTCGTGGTGGTAAGGAAAGATTTAGTCTGATCATTGTTCCAATCTTGCTCAAGAGCTTGCTTTAATATCTTAGCCAATATGTCCTGTAGCTGCACTGTCGGATCATACATCAGTTTCATGTATGTATTATTGTCTTCAACGTGAATGTTCACTTTAGCTTGATAATATTGTGTATCCATAATCACGATCGCGCCCCCCTTGTCTGCTGGTTGCATAGTTATTGTAGGGTCATTGGCTAATGTTTTGATCACTGCTCTCTCATGTTTTGTAAGATTGTCCCTTCTCTTATTTTGGTACTTCAGATCTTTAATATCCTTTTGGACTAGTACCTCCAAAAGTATCCAACATTTTATGAGACACCGGTGGAATATATGTACTCCTGGGTTTGAATATATTATCAGGACATTCCTTAGTGTTTTGTTCTGAGGGTACTATGTTAGTGAAAAAATGCCTTAACCTTCGCGTCCTCATAAATCTGTAGATGTCTACCTCAACTTGTAATAAAGTGGTGGTCCCAGTGGGGACAAATGACATCCCATGTCCCAAAATGGCTTTCTGTTGAGGATTCAATTGCGTTGTGGAAATATTAATAACTAGATCACTGTTTTGCCACTGCGGAGCGACTTCCCGCTTTTTTCTTTGTCCTCTCCTGGTTTTTCGGACGGAGTGTGGACGCTCCGATCTATTGTTACAGGTGGGCGGCCTTGATCTGGAACCTGTGACAAAAAAGGAACCGTTGGTAATGTTTATGTAGTTTGACCTGATGAAGTTGATGGACCTGCTGTTTGAGACTGTGCAATCACATGTGCTGGTGTTCTGCTGGTTGTAGCCTCCTTATCCGACACCCAACTTTCATCTGACGATGTTGCTGTTTTTTTGTGGTCAAATCTCCTCCGCGCATAAATCTCGGCCCAAGTATAAACTTCGTTGAGTTTATAGTCAATTGTATCCCTCTTGTATTTGCGAAGTTTACCCTCTTGGAGTTCTTTTTCATATTTTTCCAATTTTTGATTGAGAACTTCCAATTGTAGTTGCCAAGCGTTGGTCTCCATGCGTAATTCTAGTTCACTTTTAAGAGAATTAATCTCTTCCTCTAAATCCCGAATGGTCTTTGACAGTTCCTCTATGATAAGTAAAATCAGGTCGAGGGAGCACTTATTAAGTATGGCATACCATTTCTCCATAAATGTAGAATTAAGATGGAAACGAAATAACATAGGTTTAATGGCTAACCTCAGTCCACGTGGTATGCTTTTCGCTTTATGGTATTGAACCAATGTTGAGGCATGGAGTTTCTGATTTAATTGTCGTCTTGTGATAAATTCCAGTTGCCTTAGTTGTTGGGTAATGGAACCCCCATGTGTGTCTGTGGTCTTAACTTCTTGTATCAATGCGTAGATTTCACTTGCTTCGTCGGTCGTATATGCCTTGGTTGTCGCTCTATTTTCCGTAATATTGGTGATCGAATCAAATGACATTTTTAACTGCGGGTGCTGCTTCCTGTGACAGAACTATGAAGTATAAGGATTGGGGTCGGAGGCGCACACCTATTTATGACTCTTTTCAAATAAATTAGTATCTCTAGGTTAATGGTGCTACAGTGTTACGCTTGCTGTCTGGTCAAGCGTCTAGTCAAAATAAAAGTAGTACAAGCCAAAAGGCTTGTGTGCACCGTGCACTGTTCACTGGGTTATAGACAAACCCTAAAAATATTTACTCTGTTTATAGTCGCCCAAATAATCAACTCTATGCCTGGAATTAGGTCATATAAACTGTGTTTTTTATATTCTTAGTACAGCAGACCTGAATCAATATAGTAAACATAAATCATTCATGGCAATTCATATTATATCAGATCATAACAGAAAATACAATCTTTTCATAAATAACATAATGCTTAACGTCTCTTCATGAACATTTTTTAAAGTGCCCGATGCATTTCGGGACTATATCGTCCCTTCCTCAGGGGCAACCTGTGGAAGAAAAATAGTATTGCAGTGTGCTTTGATGCAATAAAGCAAATACAGACATCAAATCAGGCAGGTAACATTACCCATGGTATAGTCAAACAATTATACAATTAGTCCGCTAGGTGCTTTAATATAGGTACACATCACATATGTTAGTAAAAAAAAAGAAAAAGATGTACACCCTTGGTGACAGGAATTGAACAGCTAACCTCCAATGTGTAGGACAATGAACAGACTCATTGGAGGTTAGCTGTTCAATTCTTTCTTTTTTTACTAACAACATATGTGATGTGTACCTATATTAAAGCACCTACCTAGCAGGCTAATTGTATAATTGTTTGACTATACCATGGGTAATGTTACCTGCCTGATTTGATGTCTGTATTTGCTTTATTGTATCAAAGCACACTGTAATACTGGTTTTTTTTCACACCGAGTCAATGTTGAGTCCCAGGAACTCCTCCAGCATTTACCCCAGTTCAGTCTGAAACGCCATGTCAAGGAGTGCCGTAGGTTGCAAACGCCACTGCCTGGGTGGGTGTATGGCCATGAGTGCCGGGGAGTGGTCTGAGTATGTGCGCGCTAGGTGACACGAGGATAAGGCGTGTAACGCTATGTCTTGCGAGGTGATCCACATGTCCAACCGGGACCAATTGTTGTGTACTGCAGAGTGAAAGGTGCCCTCCCTCTTTGCTGGATGGTGATGGGGCCAGACGTCCACTAGTAAATTGTCTGCAATTATTTGCTGGAGTTGGCGATGTGCCTTAGAATAGTGGTGCGGTAGTGGATGGTAGCGATCCTGCGAGGGCTGCAGCGTAAGGTTGAAATCCCCTCCCCAGATGAGATGCGTCAATCCTATGCTCACTACTTTTGCCCATAATGTTATGTAAAAGTCTTCGTCATCTACGTTAGGCCCGTAACTACACACAAGTGTGACGGAGGCTGAGGCTAGTCTCCCCCATGTCATGCAGGACCTGCCCTGTGGGTCTAGTGAAAATTCTTCCTCTGTGTAGGGCACCGCTTTTTTTTATCAGTATTGCCGCGCCTCTGGAATAGGCGGAATACGAGGAAAAGTACCTATGTGAGGCCCACCTTTGTGGCGAACTGGGTTGCTGGGAGGGGAGGGTGTGCGTTTCCTGCAACATGGCTATACTGACATGGTGCCTGTCCAGGTAGGCTAGTATGTGTCGTTTTTTTCTGGGGTCGCCCAGCCCCCTGATGTTCCAAGTTAGGAGACCCAGGGACGAGGTGGTGTCTGGCTTGCGTCCCTCACCCGTCATTTCCCAATGTCCGACTGATAGATAGGCATTGTGGGCCTGTACCTGTGTGTGTGTGTGCTATAACCACGTAGTCTGTCATCTAATGCAAATTCTATAATGCCTAACCTTCTACCCCAACATTCCCCCCACAACGGCGACCCCAACCTGCCGTGCATAGGACCCTCCCTCTGAATCCCTCCCAGAACATCAAGAAACTTTTGAGTCAATGGTGCCACCGGTACCCTGAGTGATAATTGCACTGGCCATGTTACGGGGTTAGATGACAGTCACACCATATGGAGATCACAGTGCATGAACAGGCAGACACAATACATCAGGAATTCAGGTAGAAAGCGAGTCTCAGGGTAATTTACAGTCCACTGTGGCAATATCTCTTCATCAAAACAACAAAGGCAACCGCCTAACATTAAAGTTCCCACAATTAGGGAAAAGGGGAGCTCCCTTAGAGACGTGTGTCCTAGGGGGCGTAGCGGCTCCTCCTGCACCGAGGTAGCGTGCAGAAGGGGGCCCTGGAATGCTAATACAATGTCCGACAGGGTCCTCCCCGCCTATTAAAAGACTAAAGAAAAGGTCGGGAGGCAATATATCGACCTTAGTTGGTGTTACCTGCATATTTAAGCATATGTCCATGCCGACAGTGCCAGCAAGGCTACCTGCCACCAGTGGCGTGTCTTACTGTGTGCAGCGCTCTGTCCTCTTCATGTTGCGCCGGGCTGTCTTCGCCGCTTGTCGGGGATCTCTCCGCTCTCTTGGCCGCCAGCACTGTTTTTAAAAATAATTCCGCTGCTTGTTGTGAGATGCTACAAATGTGGTGTTTGCCATCGAAGGTGAGCCGTAGGCGTGCGGGGCAGAGCATTGCATATTCCACTCCTTCCTGCTGGAGTTTCTTTTTGATGGGAGCAAATTTCTTCCGCGCCTCCTGGACGTTTAGGGTGAAATCTGGGTATAGTGATATGGCATTATTCTCAAATACGTCTTTAAGTTCTCTCGCTCTGCGCAGGGCTGCATCGCGGTTGCAATAGTTGAGTAGCCTCGCTACAATGGGTCGAGGTGGAGCTCCCGGCGGGGGTTTTGGTGCCAAAGTGCGGTGCGCCCTTTCCACTATGAGCATCCTGAAGAATGCCTCCTGGCCAAAGCAAGTAGTGAGCAGC
The DNA here is from genome assembly GCA_963921515.1 of Calotriton arnoldi. Lineage (NCBI taxonomy): Eukaryota > Metazoa > Chordata > Amphibia > Caudata > Salamandridae > Calotriton > Calotriton arnoldi. The sequence continues at coordinate 1,211,850 of CAWUFW010002244.1, read as the reverse complement.
CGCTTTACGTAATCTTCCAGTGTTCGTGGTCTCGGGGACACCTGTTATGCGTATGTTATTCCGCCTCGAGCGGGCTTCAATGTCCTCATTTTTGGCTGCAATCAGTTTTAGCAATTTGTCAATGTCCGTGAGTTGCCCCGCAGCCTGCGCATGATCATCTTCAAGTGTAGAGATACGCGCTTCGGCCTCCTTGATCCTTCCGTCCTGTTTTTCAATTTTTTGGGTGATCTGGTCCATTCTGGCGCACATGGAATCCATCTTCCCCTCGATGGAGGCAAAGCTTGCTTTCATTGTGTGGAGCAGTGTCTTCATGTCCACCTCCTCTGTGTCTTGTGCCCCTTGGCCTGCGCCATCTTGTTCTGGGTCAAGCGGCTGCCCTCTGCGGGTGTCAAAGTTGAGTTTAGGCTGTTTGCCGTCCAGTTTCCCCATTGTCCCAACCAGCTGGGCGGATGGGGACATTTCTGCCGACTCCCGGCCGCTCCTCTGACTGTTCGCTCCTGGCGGATCGAAGGGTTGCGTTGTGTGCCGGATCGGAATGGCGCGGGTGACTTCGCCGCCCAGCTACACAGTGCAGGGGGGGAGAAGCGCCTCAGTTCTCGTGACGCCCAATCTCCTGAGTGCTGCAGGCCTGAGGTCACACCGCAGGCGCCAATCCAGCGCAGGGCAATGGGGTCGGGCGGGGGCACTGAAATATGGTCTTGTATCTCACTGCGAAGGGAGGCTGACGCTCGAAAGTGCTCAGCCCGGGACGATCCTGTGGTGGAGTAGAGGGTGCGTTGAGGGAAGGATTGAGCCGCCCTACCCCTGACTATGTCCACGCACTGACTTAACGGTTACAGTCCCCTAGCTAGGTGTACGCTGTGGTGTGTAGGGGTGAAAGAGTCGTTTCGTCCCTCCTCTCCTAGGCTCGCTCTCACGGGGATGGCTCCGGGGGATCGCTCCGCGTAGGGTCACCAGGAATTACACCCCAGCAGCGGGGGCAGTCTAGCAGGGCCAGACCGGAACACAAGGGCCTCCCGGACCTGTGCAGCGGATCTTCCCTCGCATCCGGCCCCCAGGCGTCCCACGGGGAGAACGCACACCCTCCATCAACGTTCTCAACCAGCGGTTTTAAGGAGCGGATGTGGCCTCTAGGTCTCCGGGGCCTCTGCTGTACTATACTTGCACCGCCTCCGGGGGCGACCAGAGCGCTGGAGGGCTCGCCCATATACGTTATCTTAGGCCTGGCAGGCTTGTGTATCTGTGCCCAGTGCCTGTCAGCAACTGTCGCGAAGCTGTGTCCATGCACGCAGGGTAGGCCCTAGTTCCCAGGCTCCCGCGCCAGACCCCACGCCAGACCCCACGCCCGGCCAGTCCACACAAGTCTATTGGGCGAGTGCGTCGGACGATGGCTATGCTACATCCCCCGTCTGTTGCTCCTCCGCCCCTTGCCCGCAGGTGAGCTCCGGAATAGCGCCGGGCAATGATGCACCCGCCCGGGGCGTCGCGCCAGGATAAGCGCCCCCTTCTAGGCCTCTCTAACCCGGGGCAGGCCACGATTCTCGGCTTTGTGTATATGCGAGCCGCGCCGGATACACTCACTGTTATGAAGAGTGGCGCGTTTACCAATGCGGGCGTGTGTCTCTTCTTCGCCGCCGCACCCCTGCGTGACCCGCCGGGGTTCCCGGCACCGCAGTCCCGTCTGGCAGTGGCTGTTGGTCAGTCTCGGCGAGGCCCCCCGGGCCCTGCAGGCAGCGGGTCAATCCCACGAATCGCGGCCCAGTCAGCAGCAGTGTGCTTCACAAGCCTCAGACGGAGGCAGTGTCCAACTGGGTTATCACGGCTCCCAGGTTTCACGCAAATGGCTCACTCTGCTTTCGCCTGCCTTCCAATGCCAGATGAGGCGATTTTTGGCAGGGCACCCCCGCGGATTCAGGATAATTGCTGGATATATCGTCCAGGGTTGACGGAGCCTCACTAAGGTGCAGCCATCTTGTCCGCCCGCCCCCTAGCGTCTATTTGGAGTCAGTCATTTGCGTTAATGGCTTCAAATAAGCTTCCTAAAGCGGTCTGTCCTCAAATTAATCACATCACATCAGAGTTGTGGAAATCAGGCATTAAAACACTACACATGAGAGCACAGCCGTCATGGTGAACACACAACCATCAAAGTTACTCCAGAAAAAAGAAGTCAAGAGAAAGCCTCACTAAGGTTAAGCAAATTTTCTCTCTTTAGCCACAGTTACTCAGTTGTGCTGGTGTATCTGTTTAAAAGACACCAAGCCTTCTCCTATGCTGAGGTGGCATGCTCCAAAATAATGGTCACCCCTCACATGTTTAGAACTTATAAACACGTGTTCTCAACCTCATACATGAATGAGTACTTCGATGATGCTGTCATGTGTAAACATAGTCACTAAGGTCATTCTATAACTATGAAGGGTATAAGTGGCAAAAATAAAAGTTAAAATGACCTAGAGGTGAGCGAGGATGTGAGCTTTATTGAGGACCCCAAATGGTAAAGTTAAAAACAGCATACAGGCTCAGTGATTATTCCTGTGTACCAGGCCAGCATGTTTCATCCCCTTATTATAGCCCACTTATTTCCCCCGGAGTAGCTGTGAAATGTATCTGAAGATCAGGTTGTTATTGGTAGGTTAGCCCCTTTTATGAGGAGCTTATTAGCCAGCACAATGAGCATCCGACAGACCACTTGGAAATGCAACAAACAAAGATGGGGAATTCAGCCAGGGGTTTGTCGCTGCACAGCCTGAAACAGTTGCTACAATAGACAAGAAAACAAGTAGAACAACCATTGCCCACCCCAATGGTCAGCTGCACATTGACTATAGATTAAACACATTTTAATATCAAAGACGAGAGGCAACAGGTACAGTTGAAGATGAACACATTTAGTAAAGACGGGAAGTCATAAGTCTTGAATGATGATTCAGAATTTTTCTTTATTGTATATTTTCAAAATGGTGCAGCCAACGCATTTCGCCTTACAAAGGCTTCCTCAGGGCTGCAAATACGAAAAATACAAGTATGTCAGAGATTTAAAATATGTACAGGCTAATAGTTATAGTGCTATTGTTTTATACCAAACATATTGACTATACATAGCATTGCAGATGTTATATCCTATTTACACAAACCAAGGAGACATGAGTAATAAACAACAATCACTCGATCCTCATCAATGGGAGAGTCGGAAAGTTAAAAAAAACCCTGTCTATACCGTCCTAATGTCATGATTTCTCTTAAGAGATAAGCAACTCGGACATGTGTAAAGGCAGGCTCACATGTGTGGAAACGCCAGAAGGAATCAAACTGTGGGTGCAGATGAGACCAAGTTACGTGAGAGAATAGTTCAATATTAGACCAAGTACACACCCAAATCTAATTTAGTGGTTTTGAAGTTAGAATTCTTTGGGAAAAATCCGCGAGTTTGACCTAATTAGGTCTCTGTGCTACTATTCATGCAACAAGTGCTAAGAACAAAAGAAAGATCAAATATATAGTGGGTCTCTTACCCAGATATTTGTACAACTGGAAACATGAAACTTCCAGATAAGAAAAAGGCTGTATCAGTGTTCTAAAAGCACCTAAAATCAAAAATGAGTTTTATAATTCAAATATTTTCTCGAGCTTCATTTCATGCTACGCTTAGCATAAAGCAAGGAATGTCTTGGTTTTCCAAAACTTGCATGTAATTCCACATTGATGTCTGTTGAGAGATATTTTATGTCTCATTCAACGATCGCCGCGTGTATCTCCTGATCAAAGCATGTGTAGCGTACATGCAAGTTAACTAATCCTAACACCGATCAGTGGTTCTCAAACGCACACATTTCTCCTTCCAGAAAGAGACAGTCGATAAGCCAATTAAACTTAAAATGATGATCAGAAGGAATATAAAACAATATCGCCCAAAAATCATTTATGTCACGTTCCTTTGAGTTAATTAAATTCAAAACGTAATGCACTAGGTGCACCTTAACACAGATTATAGTTACATTTGACCTTCTTCAGAGAATGGTCCGAGATCTAATATCTATTAATTAAACCTTTAGGATGTCCCAAGGTATGATTGGAGAGCATCAAATTACAAGAGAGGATAGGGTTACAGACTACCTTAAGAGCAGATCGTATCAATGTAGCAAAAAAGGGGGGACAATCATAATCCCACCCAACCCCACAGTCCCTGCCTGCAAGAGCAATCTTTCATCTATTTCCTTGCCCGCATGTCTGCGGGGAGGGAAAGAGATGAAGCCTCCACTTCCAGAAGGCAGGAGCACTTTAACAGCTCCCACCTGCTGGAACCGAAGTGTTTGCTTTTGATTGGTGGGAGCTGTCAAAGCTCCCGCCAAGCAAAAGCCAACTGATATGTCCCGGGGGTGGGCACCACAGGATATACCAGGAGCGACCATGCGGGGTGGCGGTCCCCAGGGCCATTATTTGCTCCAGGAAGGGGGGCCGCATTGCCCCCCTCCTTTAATCTGCTTGGGTCGACCCCGGGAGGTGGTGGTCCCTGGGGCCATATATGGCCAAGGAGGTGGGGCCGTGTGAGCAATAAAACGATGGACTTAACCCAGATCTGTGACTGGGGGTGATGTTTGACAATGTCCAGCATTCCGTCCATCATCTTCTGGTGTTGCTATAGTCGCCTTAAGTGGGTCGGGTATGCCCAGATGTGGGACCCGTGCTCGCTATGCCAGTGGATTCAAGCTAGCCTGGCTGATGAGGGGTGATACCCTGAAACCGGACCCAGGATGCTTGTTTTCCGGTCCAGGGAGGACCTGGCCTGGCAGTTCGGGCTGGACTGTTCCAATGGGGAGCAGGGTTAAAACTGATTTCCATATGGCTGGGTCCAGACTGGGGTGGCATGGTGAGCAAAAAAACGATGTATTTAACCCAGATCTGTGACTGGAGGTGAGTGTTTGACAATGTTCAGCATTCCAGCCATCATTTTTTTTGTGTTGCTTTGCTCTTAAAGCTGTCTGTGATTCACCAGCTGTTTGTCTGACTTAGTTCATGCCTGCCTCTTGAAATCCCAGGCCGAACCATCTCATGTCACCACCCTGTTAAGTAAGCTGTTGTTTGGACAGTACCTGCAGTACTCTTAAGATATCGGCAACGGCGCAAGAGACATGGACCTGTTTTCCTGAGGAACCAGTACCCTCACAGACACTGACGGCACTGCTTGGGCTGTCCAGGGCCCACAGACTGATCTCACAGTTGCATCTTGCACTAAGGTTATATTTGTCAAAAATAGCGCCTAAGGCACATGAGAAATGGGAGGGGATGCTGGGTGAGGCCCTATCCACCTGGGACTGGAAGAGGGTCCATGTGGGAGTACGCACTGTGAGCTCTAAAACACGCTTTAAATGAATACTGTACAATTACATGCACCAGGCATATCTCTTACCCCCGCCCTACTGGTGGAAAGTGTTGGAAAATCTAAACAGGGCGACCGGTTGGGAGGTGCCACATACCCTGCTGGCGGTGTTGTTGGGGCTAAATCCGGCTCCTACGATTAAGAAGCCTAGCTGTAGGTTCCTACTACTAGGCTTGCTACTAGCAATGCGGCGTACTGCTATCAAATGTATGGGTGGATGGCCCCCCAGCTACTCTGGCTGGCTCTGAGATATGTCCGAATGGGCAGTGGTGGAAGAAGTCAGGATGAAACCTGTGAGGGCAGATAAGCATCTAGAGGACGATTAATGCGAACTGAATTGCGTGATGTGGCAGGCACAGGTGCACACCTGGGGGAAGAAGAATGAGTGAGAGCGTAACGTGTCCTGAGACATGACGGAGAGTAAGAATGGGTACCTTGGAAACCGAGCTGACCACCAGAATAGACCAGGGAATGAATGGTAAGAGTAACAGTAAATGTACCAATTGCTTCAATGAACGACAAATGCACGTAGTAGAAAAATGTATACTGTAAAAGATGAGCAGCATTGGAGGGAAGGGGGGAGTTAAGGGAATTATTTGTATGCTAAGTATTAAGGCAATTATAAGACCGTGTAGGTGTTGCAACACTGGAGCACTGATTCAGTGTACTGATCCTATGAAAATCAATAAAGGATATTTGTCCTGGTGTCTCCTTACCCTGCTCTACGCTGTAGTGCTTCTTCACTGTAGTGCTTAAAAATGTTCGTTCAGTTAAGGGGGCAGACTCGTATGTTTTGATAATGTGAGAAATGTAATCACCTATGTGATTAACTGCATGATTTCTGTTCTATGGGAAACGGGTTGTCTGTTCTACTGAAACCGGTGGCTTTTCCCAGTACGGATGTGGGGATTCACTCTGACCATAACCACTTTGTATCCTTAAAATTATCCTCCTTCGCCAACAGATGTTATTTACTGTGCACATTTTTATACCCACACCCATCAGTTAGTTTACATGAGCTCGGGTGTACCAGTCTGTGGACTCTCATTTTGCATCAAGGTGCATAGGTCCAGCAAATAAGGTCTAAAGTTTGAGTTTCCCTCTCGGTCCACACCCTACCAACTTTTTATTTGCAAGTAGTAACGCTCCAAGCAAAAAACACAAACTACAGATCACTTTGAATAACCCAGTAAGATCTCCACTTGATGTGGGGTAATGTTTACATTAAACTCTCTATTATTTTGCCTGCCAGATTATAGCTTATGATACACAATTGATGGACGGAATGCAGAACAAATCAAAACATTCACCCCCAGTCAAGAGATCTGGGTTAAATCCATCATTCTTTTGCTCACCATGCCATTCCAGTTTAGACCTGGCCATATGCAAATCAGTCTTGACCCTGTGCCTCATGGGAACAGTCCAGCCCGAACTGCCAAGCCAGGTCCTCCCTGGACTGGAAACAAGCATCCTAGGACCGGTTTCGGGGTTTCACCCCTCTTCAGCCAGGATAGCTTGATTCCAGTGGCATGGAGAGCACGGGACCCACGTCTGGGCATACCCGTCCCACTCGGGGTGACAAGAATGATGGATTTAACCCAGATCTCTTGACTGGGGGTGAATGTTTTGATTTGTTCTGCATTCCGTCCATCAATTGTGTGTCTTTTGCTTTCTCGCCCTAAGTGCGCCAGGTATGCCCAGACGTGGGTCCCGTGCTCTCCATGCCACTGGAATCAAGCTATCCTGGCTGAAGAGGGGTGAAACCCCGAAACCGGTCCTAGGATGCTTGTTTCCAGTCCAGGGAGGACCTGGCTTGGCAGTTCGGGCTGGACTGTTCCCATGAGGCACAGGGTCAAGACTGATTTGCATATGGCTGGGTTCAAACTGGAATGGCATGGTGAGCAAAAAAACGATGGATTTAGGCCCAGATCTCTGTACTGGGGTGAATGTATGACATTGTTCTGCATTCTGTCCATCAATTGTTGTTTTTGCATTTGTCACCCCGAGTGGGACGGGTATGCCCAGACGTGGGTCCCGTGCTCTCCATGCCACTGGAATCAAGCTATCCTGGCTGAAGAGGGGTGAAACCCGAAACCGGTCCTAGGATGCTTGTTTCCAGTCCAGGGAGGACCTGGCTTGGCAGTTCGGGCTGGACTGTTCCCATGAGGCACAGGGTCAAGACTGATTTGCATATGGCTGGGTTCAAACTGGAATGGCATGGTGAGCAAAAAACGATGGATTTAGGCCCAGATCTCTGTACTGGGGTGAATGTATGACATTGTTCTGCATTCTGTCCATCAATTGTTGTTTTTGCATTTGTCACCCCGAGTGGGACGGGTATGCCCAGACGTGGGTCCCGTGCTCTCCATGCCACTGGAATCGAGCTATCCTGGCTGAAGAGGGGTGAAACCCCGAAACCGGTCCTAGGATGCTTGTTTCCAGTCCAGGGAGGACCTGGCTTGGCAGTTCGGGCTGGACTGTTCCCATGAGGCACAGGGTCAAGACTGATTTGCATATGGCTGGGTTCAAACTGGAATGGCATGGTGAGCAAAAAAACGATGGATTTAGGCCCAGATCTCTGTACTGGGGTGAATGTATGACATTGTTCTGCATTCTGTCCATCAATTGTTGTTTTTGCAGATTATAGCTTATAGCAGAAAACTGGCCCTGACCCCACTGAATATAAGAACCTGACCATGGCAGGCTGCACTTTTCCAGGAGTTTGTCACTTTAGTGTTGGAGACTTAACAATGACTTGTATAAAAGTAGTGCAGGTTAACTTGATTTAGCCTAACGACAGTGTGACTGTCTGACTATTCAATAGCTGGAGTTGGAGAGTCTTGGCACTTCATTTTGTCCAGTAATAAATAAACTGTCACCTGTTGGGTAAAAAGACCAGGTCTCTGCTTTTGTCTGCGGTCCATATACTCGTAGTATTATGCAAGTGTAGCCACAGCATGCAGTCAGTAATCTGTCTTGCATTTAAAGAGGGCAGCGAGGGTTCTAGTTTTTAGGGTACTGATCTTTTATCAACAGACAGGTTTGTTAAATGCTGATAGTGACTGACTATTACAGACTGCTCCCCAGCCCAAATCCCTCTGTTCTTTCCTCCACCTGAACTATTGCTATCACTGACTGTTTTAGGCCACGTATTTTACCCTTCTTCCGTGCTGTAAAGGCTAGAACCCATTCTGAGCAAAAACTCCAATTTGTCAATGCTCAAGTACACATAGGGAGTCGCAAAGTAAATGAGGCGCAATGATGCAAAAAGAAGACAGAGAAAAAAGGGACAAAGCAAGAAAACGTAAAGACTGATGAGAAAGAAGCAGCTGAATAATAGAAATCGGGAGAATAGCCAAAATAAAGCTGCAGTAAAATGATCTGATGCACAATAGGGTTACAGAAAAGGAGGCAAAAAATGGCAGAAAATATAACCTGTTGAAAGAAAAAGGAAAGGAGGTAATATGAGAAATTGGATTATTATTTGGGGTGGGTGACTGCCCACTTCGGGGTCAAGGTATAATCACAACCCTTGTCAGGATGAACCCTCAAAGTCACTAAATTAATGTGAGCTCAACCCCCTGCTAGCTATGGCACATACAGGCTAAACGTAAGGCAGTGTGTAAAGTATTTATGCAGTACCGAAACAGAAGTAAAGTCAAACAAAAACAATGAAAATCCCAAACCAAATTAGAAAAATAGAATAAAATGTAATAAACGCAATGACAAAAACCCAATAAAGGAAACCAAAGATATGAATTTTTAAAGCTTTATGTAGAAATATTGTCACAAAGCACCAGTGATAATCCATGTTCGCGGTAGACTGGGGTCAGCCGCAAATTGCGTCTAGTTCCCGATGTAGCATGAGTTGGATACACCAACCAACTTCGTTCTGGTCACAGATTTTACCGTCTGACTTGGGGCCTGATTACGACTTTGGCAGTGTGGGAGTGGGCCGCCACGCCAGTGCCCCATTCCCACACCGCCAAAGTCGACTGCCACCTGCCTGCCAGATTACGGGTCATTTCGTTGTCTGGTAGGCGGGCGGCGCGGCGGTCCTGCGGCGTTGTAACTCAAAGGCTCATATGCGAACCTTTGAACTGCAGCGCCGAAGGATCGTCAAAGCAAGTTCCTGCATGGCATGGACTTTGCAGTCCATACTGTGCAGGATCTGGTGTGTATCTCCAGGCCCTGAGGCAGCAGGGGCCCTGTAGGTCCCCCTGAGTTTCCTCACTGCCAGTATTTTCCGCTGGTGGTGAGAAAACCAGTACTATGCTTATTGCAGCCTCGGACCGCTGCTCCACTACCAGGGATCGCGGATCCCCAGCGGTTGCAGCGTTCCTATGGCAGTCCGACTGCCGCCAGTCGTAATACGGCAGTCGTACCGCCGGTACTTCGGTCCCTGACTGCCACCCCACCTCCACCGTGGGTTTGGCTGTCCGGTGGACCGCCAAACTCGTAACTAGGCCCTTAGTCCTTGAAGTTCCAATGCACCTCAGCAGTACACTTCTAAAGCCTCCAAGGACCTCAGGGAAGGCACTTAGAGTTTCACAGGGTGCCTGGGGGAGAGGGCAACAGCATGTTCCAGTCCAAATCAAGTTGCCAGTGGTCAGCTGAGCAGTTGCAAGAAAGGAATCTTGTAGCTTGTTGGGTCCCTGTAGCTTGAACAGGAAGTCAGACTTATAACCCTTGCAGTCCACTTCTTCGTCCTGGGCATAAGAGAGAGTAGTTCCAGTCCTTCTGGGCTCTTCTCAGGTCACAGACCACAGGTTCTTCTCTTCTCCCTCAGGTCCAGCGATATAGTAGATACATAACGATTGTCTTGGCATCCCATTTTCTTCCTTTCAAGTGTACTGCAATGTGTTAGCAGGATTTTACACTAATGTCAAAAACAATGCTCACAGGCCCCACCTTTCTGCTGAAATCAAAGGAGTAATTCCTACCTATTCAGGTCGATGTGGCATTCACAGTCACCTATTGTGTAGTTCCTGGGAGGGATTTGACATCTCATTCACACCTATTCAAATGCTAATCACTGGCTGAGAAAAGCTAGAGAGCAAATGGAAATTACCCTCCAGGAACTTCAGGCAGGGAAAATGGCATCTTTCTGAAAGTTACTTTTCCTTGATCTTAATCTAAAAAAAATAATCTGACTTCACTATTGAATTGGATTTTTAATAGCTATTAACTAATAGCTGTTAATAGCTTGTTATTGTTCTAGCTGTTCCTATTCCCAAGATACAGTATTCATATTTTAATCTGTACTCTGTTTTTTTGCATTGACAGCAAGGTTTGCCACAGTGAAAATTGCTTTTGGGTGCTAGACTTTATAAGGGCTTGTTAACATTACATTTCTATATTTCCTACTTTTTTTGATATATATGTATATGTGTGTGCTTGTGTGTGTGTGTGTGTGTATATATATATATATATATATATATCTATATATATCTATATCCCTCCATCCCCTACTGGCGGTCGCCAGTAGGTAGTTATAGTTAGAACCTAGTTTCCATTGGAAAAGCGTTTTTGGATTTGCCAATAACTTTGGCGCCGTTTGACGAATCTTCACAAAATTTTCAAAACTAATTGTTCACTCAGGTCAGCTCCTGTCTTGAAAGTTTCGGGGTGATTTGTCAAGGGGGGTCCCAAAACGTGTTTTCTCCATGTTAATTTCCATAGGAAACTTTAGACACTGCTACAGCCTGAACTGCTGAACGGAATTACACCAAATTTGGCAGAGAGATGGCTCTTGGTCCGGAAAGCACGCTTTTTTTTAAATGGTGTAATTCCGTTCAGTAGTTTTTGAGATTTAAAGATTTACAGATATCGATATTTGAGAATTGGGACATCTGATTGGCTGAGCCCTCCCGAGCACGAGCTTGCCTCTGATTAGCTGCCAACACTTCTAACCAGGAAGTGTTGGCAGCCATCTTGTACCTCGGACCAAGGGAAAGGGAAAAAGGTGACAGTAAGATTAAAAAACAAAAAAGGGGGCAGGGTAGGAACACCCTGACACCCCAGGCCTGCTCAGGGGGTCCCACAGGGACCCCCAGGCCTAAAAAAGGCATTTAAAAAAAAAAAACATTTTCGGCTGGGTCGCGCTGGGTGCGCGAACCCCGTCGAAGATGAAAAAAAAAAAAACGAAGCGCGGGCTCCGCGCGTCGGTTTTTAAAGCCCCCGGGTGGGCCAGGTCCCGGGGGCAATCCTTAATTCTGTAGTGGGGGCCCGTGGGGGCCACAGCAGCCCCGGGGACCGCCACCTCCCCGGGGCTTTATAATTTATGCGCTGGGGCACACGGCCAGCCTCGGGGACCGCCACCTCCCGGGGCTTTATTAAATAAGGGTGGGGGGGGCCTCGCGGGCCCCCCAAGCCCCGGGGACCGTCACCTCCCCGGGGCTTTATCAAAATAAGATGGGGGGGGGGCCCTCACGGGCCCCCCCAAGCCCCGGGGCTAAAATAAGTGTGTTGGGGGGCTCGAGCCCCCCCATACTGCCCCGGGGACCACCACCTCCCCAGGGCACTGTTTATTTAAATTCGGGGGTCCGTTACGGACCCCCGACCCCGGGGACCACCACCTCCCCGGGGCTTTACAAATGAAGGGAGGGGGGCCGCGCTGCCCCCCTCCAGGAGCCCTTGATGGCCCTGGGGACCGCCACCCCCCAGGGCCGGCTCCTGCAATGTCCCGGGGTGCCCAGGTTTACAGAAACACACAGTCACTGGATGATGTCATCAGTAATGTCACTGAGCATGTCATGAGTGATGTAATATGTGACGTCATCAGCAGTGCATTGCGGGGGCACGAGTTATAGTTGGCTCTACTAACTATAACAGCCGAATTTCTCTGGTTTTATACGAGTGAATGTCCAAATAACTATAACGTCCCTGAAACCTATGGTTTTTTCAGTGAATTTCTAAGGTTTTTTAAATGCTAATTTCTAACTATAATGTCCCTGAAACCTATGGTTTTTTCAGTGAATGTGTGTATATATATATATATATAATACCATGCACCCTGCCATGTGGGCTACAAATCCTACATGGTGGTGACTTATTAATATTTAAAAGATACGTTTTGATCTGTCAAAAGTGCATATTTTGACGGCTCGATTTGCTGTTTTTACACTGCTACAATCCGGCTATAATGGTAGGCCTGAAGCTGTGTTTGCACCACCACTGTAGTTGGATGGCACAATAAGTGCTGCAGTCCACTAGTGGCATTTTACTTCAAGGCCCTGGGTACATTTTGTACCATATACCAATAGTCTTATAGACAAGTTAAATGTACCAACTGGGAGTATGCCAAATTTAAACCTGTTAAGAGGGAGCACAGGCATTTTACTACGGGTTAGAAGGGAAAAAGTGCACAAAGTTCTAAAGCCAGCAAAAATATAGGGCCCAGCAAAAGGTGTAAAATTTAGCAGAAAAGGTGGATTTCCTTCAGATAATAAATGCAAATCGGTGCGAACCTGGGACAGACCTAGAAATGACGAGCAACAGCGAAAAAATATATAATGAAATCGAATTGGCATAATAATAATAAAAGGGGGAAAACTGCAGACAAAAAGTACTAGAGTTAAAGTGTGACCAACAAAGAACATAGAAAAGATATAGGCTTTACCTGTTAAAACGTATGAGATGTCTCAGTGGGTTCAGTGCACACACTGATGAGACCTACGCGTAATCTGCAGTCTAGCAGATTCTGCCCCAGTAATCCATGTATACTATTCAGTTAATTTAGTCAAGACCTAGGGAGATAAATGAGGTCTGTAGGTTAATGTACTGGGGAGATCTGTGTGTATGCTGCAGGTTACAGGTTGTGGAATCAGTTAGAATGCTCAGTCGGAAAATGTGCCTATTACAGATGCATATCTGCGTATAATTTGTACGTCACCGACTGTAATCCCTGTGTGAAAATGTATTGGATTAATGTACCAACTACAGTGATCTGTGTATAAACTATGAACTGTAGGTTTGGATAGGAAGGCGTTCGGTCAGTCAGGTAATACACCAACTGCAGATCTGCACCGGAACTGCATCGTCTGTATTTCTCACGAGATCCCTCCCTTGAGTGATGCATTGGCAGTACCAACTGTATACTGCAACATCATCTTGTTAAAAAGAGAAAGGTTCACAAATTACGCCATTGCTCTGTCAGATGTACCTTTTGTCAGCCACGATGACTCCAAACTCCGTCCCACCAAACCACCTCTAAGTCAAAGCTGGGGCTCGCTATCTTTTGTTGTTTATGGGCCCTTTGTCTTAAATTTTAGACTGCACAAAGTACTTGTTTTTTTTAGGACAGCCCCTGTCATTTGGAGGGGAAAGGGACCACTGAGCTAAAATGTCTTTTAAAGACCACACTCGCCTTTCCTTGATGGGCCTGTTGCTGTGCCCTGCATCAGAGTTCGAAACAGACCATAATTGTATAATGGTGATACGTGGTGAAACAATTTCAACCTAGGGCGTGTGGTGGTCTGTGCTACAAGCTGCTCAGACAACAACACTTCTGACTATTGGCCTGATTCCCAAAGGGCCTCCGCAGTGGTGGGGGAGCCTCCTCACTCGGTGCGGCATCTCCACGATGAGTGCGGAGACTCTCCCATGACTGCGGGGCCTTCGCCACAAGTGTGGAGGCTCTTTGTGAATCAGGCACTCGCTGGAGACTGGACACGTCTTCATCAGTGTGGCTTTCCAGACTCTGAAATTTTTGTCACCATCCTTGCCAAGTTGCTCATTCAAGGAAAGAGTTGCTATTTCTGTATTGAAAGGGCTGTTTTTTCTCTCAAGTGGGTACGTGTTATGCTATGGGTAGCCTTTTTACAGTGTTCATACACTATCGTACTGAAAAACATCTCTCTGTGTGTTTTCGATAAGAACTGTGCTCTGAATTCCTGCTGTCCAATAAAAAGCAGGTTCTATTCCGGTTTCCCTTTTTAGCAGCCAAAATGGCTCTCTGGTGATGGACCCCACTGTAGAGATCATTGTCTATGAGTAGGGAGTTGTGAAGCAACAAAAACGTTCTCTCGCAAACCTCCTTTAATTCCCTCTAATGCTATGATTACGGCTCAAGACCGTTCGAGTTATTTTATGTGAGTTTTCACAACAAAATATTGGGATATCTGTACCCAAGTTAACTTGACAGGAAAAAGTCACCAGCATTTATCTGGTTTCAGAGTTTAGTTGTAAGAACAGAGCACGTCACTTCTTAGCTCCTACTACTAGTCGCAGAGAAGTTCTGCTCACTTGTGAGGATAAAACTATTTTAGAATTTACACTTGGGATTACCGGAAAACTCCAGGAGCGACATGTAGGCCAGTAATTGGGACCTATGTAAGACTTTGCTCGCATAATAAAAACTTTGCAGACTTTTTTTTATAGGCATTTGCTCTTTTAACCGCACCGCACTAAGGTTACTTGGGATCTTCTCTTTGAAATTCAACTTGACTACGGAGGCTGTTAAAGCTTTGCCTGGTTTTTGCAGTCTCGATTGGTGCACCTCTGAGTAGGTGTTGGCCACCTTGGGTCATCAGTATTTGCTAGACCGGACCACTGGTATTAGGGTCAACGTGTTATGGCTTCGCATTTTCAAATGCAGTGCACGACACTGAAGATGCAGGATCCTCCTGAGCTTGATTTTATAGGTTCACCGAGTATTGCTCTTTTTTTAATCAATTGTGATAATTTAATGTTTGCAATTGGTTCCCCCCATTGTTCGTTTGTAAAACTTTGCATCATAGAAAGTGTGTTTACTACCCATTGGCCCGAGGAGTGTGTTACTCAAAAAAGAAATTTGATTAAATTAATATATTGAAACAGATTAATCTTTATTCTTGTATAGTTAAAATAATCCTATAATTTGCCGTGATTTACATCATTTGTGTGAACTTTTTTGTAATCGGGCTCTTAATGACTTGAGCCCACCCTCCAAACAGAGCAAAAAAGGCACCTGTACAATGAAATGTCCAAAATGAAGAGAACTGTACATTTAAGTACGTTTTGTCCCTAATGCTTGCAGACTTGTCTCTTGATGCACGCAGGTGCAGTTTTATACTTGAGATTATGTATGTTGGCAAATATGATAATCAGCACGCGGTCCGTCAAGTGCACTACAACCATGAAGGTATAAACCACCGACACTTACTTAATGCTTATTTAATGAGGGAAAAAAAAACACGACGGGGAAGTGGATGGCTGGTAATAATTCTGGGCACATTCCACTCGCTGCCGTTTAAGGCCTAGCCCAGCCCAAACTTCAACGCCATGTCCTCCTGAACGGGAGCACAAGCAACCACTGCCTCATTTCAACATTATTTGGCCCCTCACTGAGGTGTCACCTGAGGCGAAACGTGCCTGGTTCTGCTCATGTTCCCGTACAAAGGGTACATGGAGTAGCAGCTAGTGTTAGACTGTCCTTCTGTGGCAGGACCAAGACTAATTTGCATTTGATTGGTCCAAGTCTGTGGTGGCACAGTGAGCTTAAAATCAAGGTTCTTGAATGGATCCCAAAGCAACTTCTACAAGCATTCTATCATTTTTATTTCAATGTTCTTAAATGCCATTATTTAAGGTAATATTGAACCATTTCTGAGGAAAGCAAGACTACAGTAAATTAGGAAGACTGCAGCCTGACAGGCAGCGCATTTGCAAAGTTTGAAAGGGTGGTGATTAAACCTCCCCACAGAGTTGATGGTCAACTAAATAATGACATTTCAAAGAACCTCTGATTCAAGGGGAGTGATAGCTTGGGAGAATCCATAGCCTGTATCAGTCTGGTACGCCAAAAGGTATGTAGTAGACCGGCTGAGCTCACCTTTTCTGTCACTGCTCAGTATTTACTCATTAGGTGACCGTGTCACATTTATTGTGCACTGTGTGACCGAATTCCTCCATCAACTGGCCCATGACGAATTCATAACATTAGCAGCCTTGGTTCGGCGTTGAGCAGAACTTAGTGTAGGGAGAAGGTAGACATCCTCACTTTCATGTTAAATTGTGTCCCTGCCTCCTCCGGCTGGACTGTTTGATAAATTCAGGTCATTGCGTTTTGCACATCAAAACACTAGGGTCCAGCAGACTGGGTGAGCAGGAAGCACACTTGTGTAAGAAAAATAAGCTCACCCGGCGCGCTTAGATTAACTTGAAAGAGTCTCTTACTTTAGTAGAGGAAGTAGAGTAGAGGCTTTTGTCGGCTCGAGGGGTAGAGTTTATCGAAAGCTCGATTTGAAGAGTAGTTATTTCCCAGAGTATACTGTTCACAGAGGGCACTTCTGACACCAAGTTATTGAGTTAATGCACATTCGCATAGATTGAATGCACAGTATTTTATTTGAGCCAATAAGTAGAACAGTTAATGCGACTACAAATTAAAAACGATAATCTTGAGTATTTAACCAATTGACTGACAACCAGAGCAGAAGGGAAAGGTTTTCATTCAGGGGAAGGGGCATTGTATGGGTAATTTTCTCTCTTATCTTTGGCATCTTGCATCATCATGTACTGCTTCCATGGCTGCGCACGCTCCACACTTCTCCGCCTGAGGTTTGTCTTTGTGATCTAGCTCATGATTGTAGTTTTAGTTTGGTTGTACAAATCTTTAAGAACGACAAACAATGTTTGTTTAAGTTAAAGGAAGCAGGTACTTTACTAGCGTACTGGAAACTTGTTCTCATTTGTTGTGTTGAACCCGGTTGGTTCCAGTAATGACTTTACACCTGAATCATATTTGCTCCGTGGTAGTGAAGGTCTGTTTTAAAAGGAGGTAAATGCTAATGATTTTTGTTGGTGCCATTTTCCACCTCCCTCCACGGCTCATTGCAGCATCGTTCACTCTCTATGTATTGGTGAACTTCATCTTGATTGATCTGTGCTGTCCCTCCACCCCTGACCGTCATTTTTCCTCCATTCCCACATCGTGCCCCACCTGCCATGTTGCTCCCAGTGCTACTTTGCTTCGTCCTTCCATGCCACCTCTGAAGTGCCCCAGGGGCCACAACCATGTCTCCTGTTCGTCTCTCCACTGTCTCTTCCTAGTCACTCTGAATCTCCCTACAGCTGCCCTGCTGTTCCTTTCTACTTGTGCCCCTCTATCTCTTTTACTCATCCAAAGATTCCCATGTCACTCTGAGCTCCCTATGCATCTCCTGCACTTCGAGTATCCGTCGTACCTCTGTTTGTTCTTCTCATGTGCGTCTCGCTGTCATCTTCTGTGCCTCAGAGCCCCTGCTTCTCATGTGCATCCTCCTCCCTTGTGATTCCCTGCTAATGTTGCAACACACGTCCCCTTCTGCTCTTCCCTTGCCTCTCTGCTTGCACTGCTTCTGTGCCTCTTAGCTGGATCCTGTACCTCGCTGCCTTTGTGCCTGTACCTCTCTGCCTAAACCTCTCTGCCCATGTGCCTTGTTTTTTTTCTCAAAAAGTATATGAGTAATAGCCCTTGAATTTTAGGTTAATCATTATTCTGTTTTTAATGCATTGGTTTATATCACGTTTGTGGCTGGCCATCTACGGATGATTAATTTTAAGTAAACTTGACTAGTCTTAACTGTAATTAGTGTGTTGATTTTAATAATAAACAATAATAGAATATGGCTGTTTTACTGACAGTTGGGTATGATTGATTTTAAATGTATAATGTGAACATAGCCGGGGATTGGGCGGCCCATTGTGCACGGAATGCTTAAACAAGGCAGGGGCATGGACTGAACCAGTGGTCTGAGGCAAAGGGTAGTTCATACTCGCCCGGCTCTTGGCTAGTTCAACAGCACGTCTGGGTACCAGCTTGCTTGTGGATCATGGTAGCACACTTTTTCATCCCAAATTTAGCTTCCTGGGAACGAAGCACTGGAGAAAAACACTTCATTAACGAGTCCAGGTTTTGCCTTTCCTACAAGAACCCCTTGAGAGCTGCCAGTGTTTATACTTCCAGAAAGCTAGGTGAATAATCGCCGTGGAGCATCGGATGAGATCTATTTAGATCCACAGTTTAACCTTTCTGGGTTTTATCAAAAAAATAAAATCGCTATCTTCATTTTCTGTGATGCAGTGCTTTCTGTGTCTTACAGCAACTGCCCAAGACACTTAAAGAGGGCAGAGAGTTTTATTTTAAAAGGAAAATGTTTTCTTGTCTGTGGTACGTCTATGACTAATCTTCACTCAAGCAGAGGCATATCAGTTTTGCAACAAGCCGTTTGAAGAAACAGCATGCTTCTTTTTTATGTGTTGGAGCATACATCTCAAATATTACAACTGCTATAAGTTAACGTAGTGCCTTCACTGGTCTCTTCTGTGTCATCTGGGGCTTTGTTTATAGGCAGTATTACCTGCAGTGAACTTCGGTTTAAGTTTATTTATTAGTAGTTTCTTTTTAAGTTTCTAATCTAATGTGCAGTGCCAGTGGCCCTTGGCATTGAGAAGAATTAATGACCTCTGTTAAGAATGATCGTTCTGTCCACATGCATTAGTTAACATGAATGGCCACAGCCTGTAAGGAGTTGTAATGACCCAATGCATTAAAGACTCTGGAAGGCCCTGAGATGTAATGAACATTTAAAGCCGCTTGAAGTTAAAACAACATCAGTGGCCCCAGGTTATAATGAGCTTTAATATCTCATGGTGGTAATGAGCCTCACTGAGCATTAGGATAGTAATAACACCCAATTGCTCTAGGAAGTAATGAGAAACAACGTGGTCAGCCATCAATATTGGTACTCCCCTACCACCCTTCCCTGGGAGCAATTGTTCCCTGAATGGGCTCTTGTCAGCTGTTCCAGTCCTCATCCCTCTCTTCGTGTGGAGGGTGCAAGAGGACAAGAACAGCAAAAGCCAACCTGGTGTCATGTTGGTGAATACCAGCAGAATTCGAAGCCAGTTATTACCTGCCCCTGTTTTCAACTTCCTCCACAGCAGGACAGTATGGGGCAAAAACTCCCCACTCCTTTTTGGACACTATGCAAGGAACTAGACACCATTTAACCCCGCTCTTGGGCAAGCTAAATCCTGCCACTCTTTGGAAAGGCATGGGGCAGGGCAGAAAACTACCCTTCCAGTCCTTGAGTAAGCCATTGGGGGGCCAGGTGGGTGGGAAGGATTCTAGTACAGTGCCTTGCCTGCCCACTGCCCGTGAGAGGGCACAGGGCTGTTCTTACCATCACTCTCTGGTCGATAGACCTTTGTAGTTGCCTGAGAGGTAAAAGGGAGTTAATATCAAATTAAATTTCAAGTTTACAGTGTAATCTTTCGACTAGACGAGGAGAGTCCAAACTAATTTGTAGGATTAAAAGGGTTTATTGCAACTACAAGCCAGACTGATATAAATGAGTCTCAAACATATTATAGAAATACAGAATCACCAATGCAAATCCAAATCGCTGTATTAAATAAAGTCTCAATTATAAGAAGCATACAACAAATTCAGTAGCAGCAATACAAAAGATAAGAAGGATAATCTGATGATTACATTGCAGGTTTCGAACCTCCTGCCTGTACACGAGGATATCTAAAAAGTAATCTAATTAATCCTATCCTATCCTAAGCTTGGGATTGGGGAAACCCAAATTAAATCATGGGCGCAAGAAAGGTGTCCGCATAGTGGAGACTTCAGTAAAAGTTCTCCAAATCAAAGGAAAAGCGTATCATAAAGCCACACAATGGGAAATGTAGCAAGAAGTCTGTACCTCTGAGTCTAAAGGGTATCTGCTACCTCACTAACAATCTGAACACCAATTAACACACACAATCGACGTCATTGTCTCCAGTAAAATTCAACCTTCTCACAGTAGAAATTGACCACATCCTTCAGCAGCTTCTTCTTGCCAAACGTTTTCTCCCATACCTCACTTTCTCTACAACACACAATATGCCTTTCACTAAATAACAAAGCTTTGAAACTGCACCTGCATAAGCGAGAACATGCAAATCGAGCAAAACTTTTACGTTGAAGTTTAAACATTGAAGACCAAAAGCTTAAGGCCTTTGTTCAAGCTAACTTTAGTAAAGCAAAGTGTGCACCCGACATTTAGATATATGTATGCACAAATCGTCTCAAATCAATACAATTATATGGGGGTAACTTAAGTAAAGAAGCATGGTTACATATGAAATGAAATTTCAAATATATGTTGCTTGACTTAAAACATACGAGTGACTATATATGAGAATTACATTTTCCTTGTTAACCTAAACGTTGTTACACACACGTATATAAATTTCTAACATCCTACAATGAAGCATTTCAGAGGTACAGTCGAATACACCTCTTTCATTAATATCGTAAAGACACTCTGAACATATGTGATAAATGCACATAAGCATATCACATTTCTGTGATGTGTAAGGGTGAAGCTAAAATTGCCCTGCTCCACTGCGGTGATGTAAGCCTTTTTTTCATTTTAATCTCTTCTGGCATTCACAAACATTGTGAGATGGTCTTTGGCATCTCTTCTGCATTGGATAACAGTGGTGGTATTTGTTGTCCTCCAGTTTACCTGAAGGCAGGGAGGGTATTAAAGGTTTGAAAAGTGCCAGAAATCTGACAGATGTCTCAGTGGCCTGTTTGTAGTAGCAACATAGAGCAGTGATCAAGCTTTTTGTTGCCCCTGGCCTCATTTGTGCTTTCAAAGCTGTGGGTCGGGGATAGCAACCGCAGCAGTAAACCACCAGCTGTTGGCAAATGCCTAAAGAAAGCAGGGGCGTGAAGCCCCCATGATTGGACAAGGCTGGGAAATGGGATAACAAACCGCATTGGGCAAAGATGCGGTGTCGTGAATACTCTTACCACTGTGCAAAGAGGAGGCATAAAAATCCCCCTCCTCCATTGGGTAAGAGTGAAGGAATTTAAGGAGCAAATTCTGTTCTCACCTTTGTCAATACGTGGTGTAGAAAAATACCTTCCGGACGCTATGATGAGTCTCAGAGAAGCTACAAAGGCAGTTGGATTGCAAGAGCTCGGCAGGATTTGACTAGACATAGTAGCAGATATGCTACCCTCTGGTGAAGTAATATCTCTTCCCCCCCCCCCCATCCCCCACGTTCTCTTAGGCAAGGTAGGCGGGTGGGGTGGTGATTGGCTGATACTTATAGGAGCAGTCCACCCATCACCTTTTGTGTTTTAAGGCGGGGGATAGCAAACCCTCCATGGCCCTTGGATGAAGCCGGAAATGGGAGAAGAAAGATGATTTAGGTGAAGGTCTGCGTACATGGTCTGACCTAAGGACATCCACTTGTGTAGACACAAAATGTGAATTTGTGGATTCCTCTTTAAATGTTTCAGTGAGTTCATCCCATAAAATTCTGTAGCTTTCTATCTTTGTGAACGTTGCGAAAAAGCCAGCCAATCGGAATTTTTAATAAGTACTTGCTGCAGCATCTTGTTATCATGAGCAACTTTTTAAAAACCTATGATTCAGTCTGTAAGGTTTTAAGTGTGTTATAAATGGCAATAATTACATTATTTGTCAGATTTATTACAGGTGATGTCATCGATGGTAGCGTGTCTGAAATCGTGAGGTCATAAGCAGTAGCTGGGGAGAGGGAGTTATGATTGCTCAGCCTGTGACTGTATATTTTGGATTATTCCAAATATTTTTCTTAGCTCGGTGCTGAGATTTGCGTGAAATTGTGAGGCAGAGCCCTGCCCGAAAATGCCAGCGAAGTTGATCTTTGTGGGGGCTGCCCATCTCCTCAATGTATGGCAACCATTAGCCCTCTACTACTACTAATTTCTTTAGGGATTCCTGCAAGATGTTCTTCAGCCAGCAGCATATTCCGTTCCATTTAGACATTCATGGGGGTAAGGGGCAGGCTGCGACGTGGGGTAATTTTCATTATGTATTAATTTGCTCAGTAACACTAAGCAGCAAGTCTATTTTACCCCACTGTAAAACACTACTTTGCATGTCTTTTGCTGATTAGCTCTTTTAAATGAAAAATATCTCAAACTCATGTGTTGGCCAATTTCTTGTTCATTCCATACATTGTGTGAGGACTTTTTCGGCGCTGAGTTTTTTTGTTAACTGCTGCCTTTGCGATTTTTTGGGATTTCTTGTTATATGTCGGCAGAGCGTAAGATGGATAGTTGATATAAAGTGAATTTTTGCTGTGTAGTACAGAGTGATGCTCTTGTTTCCACAGAATCAAATGGAGGTAGCCAAAGGAGTGCACACACTATATGTAAAGAAATTGACGTTGGGAAGTTAAATGAACACATAGATCATGTTGAGTCTGCTGCAGAAAGGAGCAAAGTCGGTACAAATAACACATGCAAGGCAATTGAAGCCCTCCCTGATTTTAAATATTGTTTCGTGGAATATAGCAGGACTAGAAGGAAAATTAGACAACCCGAGTTGGGGCGATTTCATCGAGAGTTTCGATGTTTGCATGGTCCTGGAAACCTGGCTAACATCGCCTGTTTATAGACTGGGATATGCATGCTATCATGTAGAAGCGGCCCACCAAAATTGTGGGAGGCCATCAGGGGGCCTTACTGTTTGGATTAGTATATCTCTGGACTACAGAATCAAAAGGATACCCATTAGCTCAAGGGACCTTTTATGATTAACATTTATAACACCCAGGGGTCTCATACAAAAGATTTATACCATGTGTAATCACAGTGCCCCAAGGAACTGGGAGTCAGAGATCCTAAATCTCTTGGAATCATGGTTCGAATCTAACCCAGCTGAGTGCTTTACGCTAATTGCAGGAGACTTTAATACAACTTTTGAGCCCTTGTTGAAATTAAGTTTTTATTTTTTTATAAACAAGTTTTATTGGGTTTATCACTTTTCAGCTTAGCGATACAAGGTGAACATATACATTCGATCTATAACAAGTCTTTACCGGTCATACCTGGTACATAATAAGCCTCATCAAATTAAAAACATTATTGCATATATGCAGACCTGGTCGAAATGAGGAGCACTACAGAGATCAGTAGGATAGGAGAAATCTATGCCCTACCTGCAAGGGAAACTGTCCACATATTGACAAGCTTTTAACAAGTATAAGTTGAGGAAAAATAAAGCCCAAAAAAAAGAGAAAAATCCAGCCATCCTGTCCTGCCCCTATTGCCATTCCCCCAGAGTTTCCATACCATAGAAGGTGGGGTACGAACTGATGTTGTTTAAGATGGCTAACTGCGTACTGCCCTCCTTACCAGGGTGATTGCCAACTTGATGAAATTAATATGAAGACACAAGAGGAGTATTTCCCAGCTTGATACTCCAGAAATTAAAAACAGGACTGCGACGGTAGTACAGCTTGGTTGATGTGCAGATAAGAGTGCCTAATAACAAAAAATCTATCAAATGGGACAAGATTAAACAAAACCCTGATGTCCTAGCAATGATGCATTACGAAGTGACAGTGGGCATGGAATCATTAGAAAATCTAATTAAAAATTAATCGCGTGTTACGAGCAACTGCTTGATAAGACATTCATACTAGGCTGTCGACCGAATCAAAGGCTTTTTCTTTTTTTAAGAGAAAAGACCAATACTGGGCAGATTAGGAAAAAAACGTTTGGCCCAATAGCTACTGTAAAACATTTAAATCACCTTTTATGCAAGCATTTAAACGTAAAGAAAGAAGCATTATCAAGCGATGATGAGGTATAAATAAACTATAAGAGGCTAATATCGGAAAGTAAATTAATGATATTGGGGAATTCTGGAATAAAGTGTCCCATGGGCATTCTGGAGTAAATTACACGATTGATGCATACATCCAGCCCCTTATGTGTGGGTAAATCACTTTGAAAAATTATATTCAGGCGGTCTGGTTGATGTCAATAGTAGCGGCGTGGGGAATATATCTATTCCTACTTCCGGATTTGTGGGACTGGAATTTCCATTAGATAATACTCTAGCAGCTATCAGTAAAAAAATTCTGAAAAGTCACCAAGGCTTGCCAAAATCCTGGGAGACCTGTTCCTTTCAGAGTCATTGATCTGGGCTCCGTATGTAAATGTTTTATCAAATTTCTATTGTTATGGATGCAGATATCCCAGAGGCTTGGCATGGGGCTGTGATTGTTCCAATATATTGAAAGGGTTTGAAGGGCGATCAGGCTAATTATAGGCCAATTAGCCTCATTGACAATTTACAGAAAATGTTTTGTAAACGGATTCTCAGAAAATTGCATGACTTAATGGAGGATAATGAGTCTTTATCCCCCTTTCAAGCAGGTTTTAGATGTAAATTGAGTATTGTTAACCAATTTGTAGCTTTTTAGTTATTCTTTGGAAGAATGTGGTTTTGCAATGGTGTCATCTTTCTGTAGCTTTTATTGATTTACGGCTAGTGTTTTGACCTCCATACCTAGATCAAAATCTTGGGCGGTCATAAGAGAATTGTGTGTACCTGACTCTGTATTAGTGATACTCCAAGTACGGCCTGGGGGCCGAATGCGGCCCTCCTGACCTTTACATGCGGCTCCCTGATCAACAGCAGCACTGGACTGCTGCTCACTCTACTCGGCACTAACATTAAAAAAAATGTTAAATTTACAGGCAAGCCTTTATTTAAAGGTTAATTGAAGTTAAAGAAATAAAGTATCTAGATTGTCCTGCACCACTTACCTTTAGGAACATCTTCATTTTCAAAGCCATTTTGCAGCAAAAGTATAAAAATATAAAGTCTCTTCAAAATTCAAAAAGTGTATTTCATTAACATGCAAAACCATTTCACCTTAGTATATCCGATTATATCGGTGCATTAAGAAGTATTTGTCTAAGTGATAGTTTTCAAATATGAATTTAGAAACATCCCCCCCACTGACAATAATGCCAAAAGTGAACTAAGAGGCAAGCCAGTTATGTGCACTTTTAGGGTGACCTCTATTATACATGAACAACATTATAGTTTATTAAATCAAACACAGAGAAGTTTTTGTACAGTGCACATTCTGAAGTCATGTATTTCTAAGTCCTCTTATATCTGATAATAAAAGCAAAAGGAGGGAAGGTGAAATAAAGTAATTGCCTAGGATCATACAATTTGATAAAGTGGGGAAGCTGGGATTAATCCCAGGTTTTCTGGTTCAGCCACTAGATGTATATGCTTTACTTCCCCTATACCCACCTTACTGTACCCCCCCACCACCAGATCACCACTGGGCTGGCACCGATGCGTACCTCGGTCACATCATAGACCAAACTTTGTGGCCCTTGGGAAAAGGTTTGCAAGTACCCATGCTCTATATTAGACATCCTTATAAGGTTACACACCAGACATTATGTCCAGGTGAGATATAGAAAGAATGGGGAAGTAACTGAAACTCTAGTTGTAGACAAAGAAGTGAGACTGGTGTATCTTGGCTCCAACGTTATTTTCATTATAAGTCAATGGTGTTCAGAAGTATTTGGAAACATGTTTTAATGATTCCCCATTTTTAGCTGGAGCGAAGGTTACAGCCTTACTGTATGCCGAGAACACCCTATTGATTTTACTCACCTATGGTACTCCAGGTTTTGCTGGACCAATTTACCGCCTTTTGAGTAGATAAAGGGCTAGAAATGAACCTGATAAAATCATCCAAATGTATATGCCTTAACCCACTTAAATGTTTTAGACATACTTTGAGGCTGAGTGCCTGTGCTATTGAGAGGGTAAGGAGTTTTGAGTTAAACCACAAAAGAGAGAGTCAGGGGGTAAAATATATATATATAAAAAAATATATAAAAACGGCAACCCTACTACCCCCCCAATCAAGATACTACAACCAAAAAAGAAGTAGGTTGCCTTTACCAACACAGTGATCAAGGTCCCAAAGGTTGGATGTGGATGCTGCCTATTGCAGGTCACGTGGGGCCTTTCAGCTCAAGGAGTCCATCCTTTTTTTTTTTATTTTTTTTTTTATTGAATATTTCAATGTTATACATTCAGCACACAATGCCATTTTACAATATACAACATTTGTAATGTATGAAATAATCAATCAACAGCAACTAAAAAGAAAACAATAAGCCGTACTTGTCCTACAATTTTCTGTGGTCAGTTTGCAACGGATATATACCCCATCCTAGCAGCTCTTACCGCTCATACATCATGACAGGTTATCAGCAGACCCAAAACAATTACCCATCGAGCAGTCACTCACTCAGAGCTCACTTCTTGGCATGATAATAAGTATTCCCGTAGGAGAGCCCAAATATCCTTGGGTTTTGAGGAAACCGGAAGTTCCTCAGCATATAGTTCGAGCTGTTCACGGCAGTATACCATGTCCTTCAGCCACAACTCCATCTTAGGTCGCAAGCGACTATCCCATGTGAAGAGCAGTCTCCTCTTGGCCAGCAGCAGAGCCACTCTCACAAACCTACCCAGCACTGCGCGTATATGAGGGACATAACCCAGGAGGCATTCCAACGGTGCGCACTGTAATTCTACCCCCGTCATGGTACCTAGAAGAGCGACAACTGCTTTCCAATATTGGTGCACCTGTGCACACTGCCAGGACAAATGCAAAAAATCAGCTCCAGCCTGCCCACACCGTTTACAACAGTCCGTGTCTCGTAATCCTATTCTATGAAGTTTTTTAGGAGTATGATAGACTTGGTGCATGAACTTCAGATGGATAATTCTCAAATTATTATTGGATGTCAGTCGCCCCGTCATCTCACCTATGTTGCCCCAGACTCTGTCTGTAATGGGGGGACACTATAGTGTTCCAGCGTTCCAAGCTGCAGTTGCTCCCGGAGGGAGTTTCGTCCTGTATTGTCCTATACAGTTTGGTGATCAGTTTTTTCCTATGCGGAAGTTCTATCACCAGTTGTAGTGCCTTTAGTGACAGTGGTTCCACAGGGAAAGAGGCATAATGATCCTGTATTGCCCTACGTAGCCTGTAACAAGTATATTGGAACAGTGGGGTGGGGTTTTGTACATAGTCCAACTCGTTCCGCGTGACGTAGTTCCCGCCTGGGTACAAGTCCCCCATCGCTGCAATGCCCACCTCCCGTAGAGCCGCGAGCGGGCCTCGCTCCTGCGCCACAGACAGGGCGGCATGCCCCGCAATGGGCATCGCAGGCGCGTATAACGGTAGTTTCTGTGTTCGCCTCCCAATCTCCTGCCACGCTGCAATTGTAACATCCAAGGTGTTAATCTCAATCTTGGGCGTCTGTCTCTTAGCGTGGGTTATGATTCCACACAGTGGCACAGGGTGGGCGTCTCCCTCTTCGACAGCCACATGCGGGATGAAATAATGTGGTTTGAACCAAAAATAGGCATATTGCGCCTGCCCGCATAGATAGTACGTGTAAAAATCTGGGGCTCCGAATCCCCCTCTCTCAAAGGGCAATGTCAAAGTGCTCCAGGCAATTCTCGGTTGTTTATTCCCCCATACCAAACGCAGCAATTGTGTCTGAACTGTTTTAAAAAAATGTTTGGTCAGTGCAATGGGGATATTGCTAAACAAGTACAGAAACTTTGGCAAGACGATCATCTTGATTATGGCGATGCGATCTGCTAGAGAGAACGGCAAGCCGGCCCAGTGATCAACCTGCTTCACTAGTGTTGCGTAAGCGCGGCCATAGTTTTCCCTGATCACTACCTCTGGGTCGCGATGTATCCACACTCCCAAATACTTAACAGGGTCCTCGGACCACACCAGTGGGTATTCAACCTGTGGCGACGTGGTAATGCTCGTAATGGGGATGATGACAGATTTCTCCCAATTTATTTGAAGGCCTGAGAAGAGACCAAATTTAATATATTCCCGCAGCACCCGGGATAAGTACGTCTGCGGTTCGCGGATATAAAGGACCATATCGTCCGCGTATAATGAGATTCCAACCGGGCGATTGTTAAAATTCAGAGCAGCCTCCCTGTGCCCCTGACGAATCCTGCACGCCAGAGGCTCAAGAGCGATGGCAAATAGCAGGGGGGACAAGGGGCAACCCTGCCTCGTGCCACGGTCTATGGGGAAGGACTCCGAGGTGAGCCCCCCACCCTCACCCTCGCCGATGCGTCAGTATAAAGAACCTGGATCCAGCGAAGGAAAACAGGGGGGAACCCCATTCTGCGAAGTATGTTCCACATATATTCCCGTTCTATAGAATCAAATGCTTTTGCAGCGTCTAGGAGCACCGCCACAGCCGATAGATCCGGGTTTAGCACATGAAACATAGCGAATATAGTTCTGAGGTTGAGGGAGGTGGAGCGGTCCGGGATGAATCCGGATTGATCCGGGAGCACCAGCAGGGGCATTAGGGGCAGTAACTTGGAGGCCAAAATCTTCGCCAGAATTTTTGCATCTAGATTAATCAATGATAGGGGGCGGTAGGACTCGCACCGTGTGGGTGACTTATCCTTTTTCAGCAAAGTAATGATAAGAGCCTGTCTCAGGGACGGAGGGAGAATGCCAGTCTCATGGGCCTCATCGTACATCTCCAGCAGATGTGGCACAACCAGGTCGGCATATGCTTTGTAGAATTCCACCGTTAGGCCATCCGGCCCTGGTGCCTTGTTATTGGGCAGCGACCTGATCGCGTCTTTGACATCGTCCTCCCCAATAGGCATGCCCAGGTATTCTCTATGTATATCAGACAGCCATGCACATGCCGTATCATCTAGATAAGCATCCAATGCAGCATCGTCTATCCCCCACTGGACGTATATGTGGAAGCATAGAATGTCCGGAATTGATCCACAATTGCCTGCGGAGAATAATGCATTTCCCCCTCCGTGTCAGTAATGTGGTCTATGGGAGGGTTAACAGATCTGTCCCGCAGCCTATTGGCTAGAATCCTACCTGATCTCCCGCCCTCCCCATATGCCCTAGCAACATGGCGCTTGGATAAATATTTTATTTCTACTTCTGCTAATAAGTTGTATTCCTCTACTTGCTCATGAATTTGGGCTAGTGTATCCCTAGAGGGTGCAAGGTTATATTGGTTTTCAAGGGCCGCCAGCTTTTTTTCAATGGCTTGCAGTTGTCTACTGAG
Source organism: Calotriton arnoldi (assembly GCA_963921515.1). NCBI lineage: Eukaryota > Metazoa > Chordata > Amphibia > Caudata > Salamandridae > Calotriton > Calotriton arnoldi. The sequence goes on along the minus strand of CAWUFW010002244.1, from coordinate 1,182,535 downwards.
GTCTTTTAGGATACCTGCGGAAGTGCTAATACATACCCCTCTGATGGTCACCTTAAAGGCTTCCCATAAAACCGCCTGACTGTCAACTGACCCCGCATTATGCTCGAAATATTGTATTATAGCAGTCCTGATAGTGTCTGCATAGGTCGGGTCCGTGAGCGCCTCCGCCCTAAAACGCCAAGTGAACGGTCTGTGTATATTATCAGGTATAACCAGCTCCATGAGGACAGGGTTGTGGTCAGACAGGGTTCGCGGAAGAGTGTACACCCCCTCCACCCAAGTGTTAGCTTCTTCGCTGAGCAACCAATAATCCAGCCTGGACCAGCTGTTGAATGCAGGGGTGATGTGCGTACCTTCTAGCCTACCCTCATTCCGCAAGCGCCAGGCATCCACCAGGCCCATTTCCAGCATCAAGTCTTTTATGCATTTTGCAATTTTAATCGTACGTGCTCCTTCTGGGTTGGATTTGTCCACCAATGGATGGAGGTGAGTGTTAAGGTCCCCTCCCAATAGGATTGCCGCCTCCGGCCAATCGCGCAACACATTCAGCATCTTTAAAAAGGCGAAACATCATCCACAACAGGGCCATATATATTTACAATCGTCACAAGGACCATTCCCAGTTTGCCCTGTACCATCGCCCACCGGCCCTCCGTATCTACACATGACCGTATTGCTGTGAATTCCACCCCTCTCTTAACTAGGATGAGCACCCCTCTGGCATAGGTAGAGTACGACGAAGCTAGCCTGTAGGCCGCCCATCTGCACGCTATCTTATCTTCAGTGTGTTTACTCAAGTGAGTTTCCTGTAGGAGGGCAACCTTCACGCTGTGTCTGTCCAGCTGTGCCAGCACCTGTCTAGTCTTCTTGGGCGTGTTTAACCCCCGTACATTCCACGTTATACAGTTGAGCTTATCTCCTGTCATCTGTACTCATATTCAAATCTGCAGCCATAATATCTCAGAACTGCATATTCCGATGCATGTTTGCACTGACCTCCCCACATCTGACAATCACATCTCACGGACTTTCGGCTTAGAACAATTAAACAGTTCCACCCTCCCCCACCCACTTCAGCTTCCCCAACATGCCAAAGGTGCATCCCACATTAAACTCCCACCCCATCAAACACAAAAAAAAACAGTGCATCAGTTGGGGAATACCCATGGGGGATCGTAGTGGCGAATCCACTCCCCGATCTAATAGGGAGGGGGCCGCCTATATATCATTAAGTCCCTCAACCCAGACGCCATCTCACTATACCTATAAACAACAGGCTCAGCGGGGCACATTTGAAAATTGTCCCCATTATCTCTAGAGCTGGCAGAATAGGACCCAGAACAGTAAATCGGTACCCTGTCTTTTCAAACCTGGAATATAATATGGCATGATTAGGTTCCAGCCCTTTCACTTGCTGATTGGGGCCCGACCGAGACAGCCAAGGCCAAGCGCAACAAGCGCCTAACATCGATCATTGCATTTCGGAGTGCTCATAATTCACACAACACCTGTGGATTGAATGTCCCCACCCCTCTCAAGAGTGAGTACAAGCATGCGATACTTAAGTACCAGTCCTTGGGTTCGCCAGCCCTCAATCGTCCACATCTGAAGTGTGAGCCGGTGGGTTGTTCCGACGGCGTAAGGCCTTAGCATGTTCCATCGCCTGTTTAGGGCTGGTGAAGATCTTCGAGCTTGCTGCCTCGCCGATGCGCAGCCTCGCTGGGTAAAACATGGCGTATGGAATCTGTTCCTTCAAGAGCACCTTTTTCACGCCCTGGAACTCTTTACGTGCTGCCTGTACTGTAGCCGTGAAGTCCGGGTAGAACGCAAGCACATCGCCCCTGTAGTTAATGGTGCCCTTGTTGCGTGCGGTCTGCAAGACAGTGTCGCGATCCCTGAAATTTAGGAGCCTGGCGATTATCGGCCGCGCCGGTGCTCCTGGAGGGCGCGCCGCCAGGGATCTGTGCGCCCGCTCCACCGCAAACATGGGCGACAGGGCATCCGCACCACATATGTCCCGCAAGAGAGTCTCCACAAAGTCCTCCAGTCGCCCCACGTTGGTGGACTCCGGCAAACCTAAAATGCGCACATTATTGCGCCTCGGCGCGCTTCAATGTCCTCGTTCTTGGCCTGGATGACCGCTAGGAGTTTCGTGATGTCCGCCTGTTTCGAGGTCACCTGCTGAAGGCCATCCTCAGCGTCAGAAATGCGCTGCTCCGCCTCTCCAAGTCTCGCCGCCTGCTTGTCCAGCTTAGAGGAGAAGTGGTCCATTCTACCATTGAGGGCCTCTATTTTCCCATCTATAGCCTGCAGGCTAGCCTGGATGGCCGCCAGCGACTTCTCCAGCGCCGTGGGCGCCGCTGCTGCCGAGTCCAGCTCCGAATCCGAGGCCGCATTTTGTGAGGACTTGCCCCCTCTGCGCAGATCAAATGTGAGACGCGGTTGGTTTTTGTCTGGCTTGCCCATGTTTACCGCTCTTGTATATATTGCGCAGTTCAGCTGGTGATGGCAATTCCCTGTCTCGGTCAATCTCTGTGTTGAGTGCGCGATGTCCCCCGCACCTCTGGTATAATTTGAGTGTCCCCACACCGCTCCCAGCACTGATCAGCCTCACAGCCCACCGCAGACGCAGTCCAGCTCTTATAACAGTTAGGCCCTCTTTTTTTATTTCAGTGTCCCTGTGTAGAGGAGCCAGGGGGACCCAGCAGCACAGTCTCAGCCCATCCATGGATTTCATTACCCTGGCGGCAGGGGTGCCTCGCTCCACGCAGTTCTCCGCCGCATATGAGGCCCTCCGCTTACCTCCTGCACTTTGTAAGTTCCCTTTTTTGGCTGTCACCCACTGGTATGCTGCTGTTCAGGTGCGCAGGTTGCTCCTCCAGAGGACAGGGGCCGCCTGTTCTGCCCGCCTGTGCCGTCGCTCTGTCTTCCTCCTCTAGCCCTCGCGGCAGCGCTCCGTCAGACGCGCGCGGCCCGCCCGGTGCCCCGGAGCCGGCCGCTCGCGCAGATCCCGACACCGCCGACGCTGCCAGAGGTCACTCACAGGCCGCGGCGCCGGTCAGCGGGAGCCGCAGCGTACATCCAGCCGCGCCCTCGACGAGACAACCGGGCCGCCTCCAAAGCGCTTACAGGCACTCAGGGATGCAGTCCTCGTCCCTCGGGTCCAGCGTTCCCCGATCCGCGCCGCTCACTGTGCTCTTCCACTGCCTCACGCGGCCGCCATTGCCACACGGCCCGCGGGAGTCAGTCTTCAGCGTCCACACCCGGGGAGCACACCGCTGGCAAATGTCTCGTTCGAGAGCTCACCACGCAGCTCAATCGATCCGCCGCCTCTGCTCCGTAGATGGCCGGGTCAGGGACAGGATTATTGCAGGATTTTAAAAGGCAGCCGGCAGAGCTACACTAGCGTGCGGCCATCTTGCCGAGCGCCAAGCCACGCCCCCAAGGAGTCCATCCTTAATGGAAGAGGATGCCTCGCACACAATGTTGGCAGAAACATGTTGGCAGAATGTAAGATGGACTAGAGTCATCATTCTCTTAGGTTTCCATCACTTGATTTTGTTTTTACTGAACCTCGGGTCCTCCATAATAAAGGTGCTAACCGAGGCACCTGAAGGTATTTTTAATTAAGCCGGATCCGACCTTATCCTGTAAGTTTTATGTAAGAACTCCCTCCTACCACCAAGTCTTCGCAGATGTTGAGTCTGCCATGGTAGTACCATCTTACCAGGGTTGGGAGAGGATGCCTATGATGAAGCATGACACAACATTGTGTGCGAGGCATCCTCTTCCATTAACCACGTTACCTGCAATAGGTAGCATCCACATCCAACCTTTGGGACCTTGATCACTGTGTTGGTAAAGGCAACCTACTTCTTTTGTGGTTGTAGTAAGGAGTTTTGATTACCTTGGTCTTAAGATTAATGATCCTTTCTTGTGGGTACCTCAGATCATGAATTGCAAACTCTCTCTACAGCATAATTCTGGAGCTATTTTGAAGCTATTCAAAGCCTCAGGGGTTGATCCCATGGCTTTCCTCTGTGAAATCATGGTTGCATAAATTAGGGTAAATGATTTATTGAACAAGCCAACACTTTAATAGGGGCCTCTAGAAATGTGGTTAAAAAACCACATTGAGGTTATGTAGTAGATGGTTGATGCATGAATCAGAAAAATGGGTCCTTAACTACGAAGTTCCTTGAGTTTAATTGTTCTCCACATTTTGAAGGTCTGTTAGATGTCATACAACCGCCGGCCTCAAGACACTTGTACTTAGTTTTTATATGGTATTTTACCAGTTCAAACTTTTAAGTGTAAATGGTCAACACATGATCTGCTTTCTCTAACTTATTGTTGCCCAGTTTGTTTATTGGAGAAAGATACTGAGACACCCATGCTTTATTGTGCACTGGTTACGTACATTTACAGAGAAAATTGATTGCTCCTATTTGTCGTATGTTGTGTTTGACCCGCCATGTTGATGCATTGAGAATTTTTAAATCCGATACCAGAGGTGGCACTAGTTGAATTTAGCAAATCCATCTCTATGGTGGAAGTATGCACATCTATACTCTGCTCAGCATCAGGCAAGGCAGCAGAACCAGACCGGGTGCCAGTGGAGATTTTTAAACACAATTTAGAACAATGGTCCCAGCTGTTCATAAATGTTTTTTAGGTCTGTAATTGTTGAGGGGGCATTTGAGTCATGGAGCAGTCCGTCACAGTCCCCATATATATAAAAAATGTGATAAGAACGTACTTTCCAACTACTGCCGGATTGCACTGCTTGACTCTTCAGGGAAAAATCTTTGCTAGGGTCATCTTAGGAAAGTTAGAAGCTTGGGTGAGGGAAAACTCCTTTTTACCAAAGTGCAATATGGGTTCTGCCCAGGAGTGAGCACTACAGAGCAAGCTTTAAATCTCTCCCTAGTCTTGGGTAAATATGTCAAGGCCAGGAGAGGGGCCATACATATGGCCTTTATGGACCTGTACTGTGCCTTAAACTTGGTGGACAGAAACAAATTGTGGGACATTATGGGATTTGTCAGAGTGGATTTATCTTTATTGCATGTGCTAAAAAGTCTTCAACAAGATACGAATATGAGAGTTCGCTAATCCCAGTCAGGCGAACAGACTCCCCCCTAGCCAAGTTACCCGAGGGTGGAGACAAGGCTGCATCCTAACACCTTTTTTATTTCTTTTTTATATTAATGTCCTTGACTCCTTTTTTAACAAACTGCACCCTGATGTCTCGAAAATTGGTTTGTGTCTAGTCCCTGTTTTACTATAAGCGGATGATGCCGTCCTCCTGGCTTGCACTGCAAATGGTCTGCAAGCTCTTTTAGATGGGTTTCATAGTTTTATGCAGGGGCTTAACCTCAAGGTAAATAGTTATAAATCCTACATTTTAACATGCGGGCCAAAGACCAAGACCACCCGCTCAAAGATGTTTTTAGTGGCCATACATAAGTAAGGAAAACAATGGACTTTAGCTTTGTGGACATTTTATTTAGTGCCAATTTGAAATGGAGCCGTTTGATTCTTCAAAAATCCCAGTCGATGGAGCCGACTTGTGAATCTCTGTTTAGATTTGCCAAAAAATTAGGTCACTCCTCCCCCCCCTCCCCCCCTGCCCTGTAAAGACCCTCCAGGCAGCAGAAAACAAGTTTTTAACAAGGCTTTTAGGATTTCCCAGATCCATATCAAGTTGTATCATCACAATGAAATGGGCCTAGATTTTATAGAAGATATGGTGGGCTTGGCACCCATCTTGCTGTGGGTTAAAATCTGGTCCACTCCGGGGTTAAGTTTCACTCTGGGAATAGTAGAGGATTGTCTGAAACAGACTAGTATGCTAGACATCCCATAGATCAAGTATATAAACCACTTTTCATGACCTAGGATTACCCAGTGTCTTTGAGAACACTAGCGAGATTGACTCATGCATGAAGGACACATACCTTGCCCATAGAGATAACATGAGACTTGAGAAAGTTGTAGACATGGCAATTGTCCACTCGTATAACCCTTTGTCAACCTGCGAAGGCATGGAGCCCTATCTATCACGGATAAAGGCACTGGATCACTGATTTTATTTAACCCGCCTTCGAGTAAATATGATTAACTTCCTGGTGGCTTTCCCTTTACTGAGACGTGGTTTGCTTCACTACCCTGCTTTCCATGCGATACAGGGTCCAAACAGTCCACTAAGCACTTGGTTATTCTGCACTTTATATTCTGCTTTCAGAACCCGGATTAGATGCCCAATTTTAGCTGGGAAAGGTTTTAAAACACATCAAGAAGGATTATTGCTTTTACAACGACCCAACAATCTGTTATGCAGTGCTGAGTTTTAATACTCCGACGAGGAGCATAATGAATAAATATGCAGTATGATTCGGCTTTGATGCCATGGAATGGCAATGATTATTTACAATTCAGTTATTGACTTTAGTGATTTTAATGCATGTGATTTGTTTGCAATTTGTTTTTAATATGTGCTTTTATGGTCTTTTTTGACCGAATAAAGTTTATTTTGATTGATTGACACCAGAGGTGTTATTGTTTTTAGTGCAACTAAATATCTTTCATAGTTGGGGTTTAAGAAGTAAATATAGTGTCCCTTGACTTGACCAAGCATGTTTAAGCTAAATATTTATATCTGTCTGTTAACTGGATTCCTTTATAATGTGCATGGATTGACAGCTTTTATTATGGTGAATATTTTATACTTTTATGTATTGAGTGATCCGGGTATGATGGCGAGTTGCTTGAAAGGGCTCAACCCCAAAATAAAGTAAATGCTACCTTGTTGTGCAGTACCAGTTACTTGTTGTACTGCTTTTCTGTATTTTCTGAATGGTGGCGTGAAAGCAGAGTTATTACCTACTTATTTGCTTCTGGTCTGCCAACAGGGGATAGAACTGCTACTTACTTACTTTATAGATGTCCGCTCAAAAAAGTTATACATGCTACTTGCATTGCAGAGGTTTTTTGAAGTTTGTGCTACATAGGCCAGTGAAGTTCCACCTTGCATCCCAGCATCACACTCTCAATAAAGGAGTTATTTGGCACAAGACTGGTTAAGTGCTACTTAGGCAGTGAAGTCTCTGCACTGACAATTAACCCTTTTCTTGTCAAGGTATAGGGAGGTAGGCTACGCCTAGGTATGTTTTGAACTACTTGAGAACTGTTTAAACCTTCAGCCTTGATCTCTCCCTTGAGCATGTTGCTATGACATGACACCACAGGCAAGTCATCATCGAACCTCTCCTGCAAAAAAAGAACATCTTAAACACATACCTACGTTGTAGTGCATGAGAGTTAGAAAATAATGGGTGTGAGTTATTGGCCCGTTTCCCGTTACTTAGTGCCTGACATGAGAATGAGTGTAGTGATTGGTGGTGGAATTGGTTCTTCACCCTTCTTGATTGAAGTCTGCTCCACAATGTGAGTTTACTTCCATAGACCTTTCTAGCCTGTGTACCAGTCCCAATGTGTTAATAATAACAACAATCTTTAATAGCAATGCAGCCTGAAGTAGAGTCCTGCAGTAGACGAGAATCGGGAGTGACAGTTAAGAAAGGAGGGTTGAGGTTCTAAATGCCACCGAACAGGACAGGAATCTTGATGATGTAAGCGAGGGCCAGCTGCAGAAGGGCGGTTCTGTTACCACTGCACACATTCCTGGTGAGGCTGCTCTGGAGTAATTTGTCCCAATCTGGATGCTGCATTTCCAGAAGTATAAAAACAAATTGTTGCCATGCCCAGTGCTCCGTACTTCTTTGCACATTCCCACGAATAGACAGGGCTTTTTGCATTGGTGGGACAGAAGTGGGCATGAAGAAGCGGGCACTGTATGTTGTACCATTTTACTTAACGAGTTCGTCATACCAAAGTGGCCGAGAGCGAAGCACGGTCCACTGAGGTTTCTTTTGTATGCTGAGTTACTATTGTGAAATAAATAGGAGCCTTGAAATGGAGACTTTACTTCAAGCCTTATTCAGCCATTCGCTGTAAAGGAAACTTCGCCATTCTTGAAAATAAAATGTCAGAAATTCGACAAGGCTTCCCTTTTTAAAAGAAAATAGTAGCAAATTCCAATCTAGAACTCCACATAACTAGCCCTGCAACTCTTTAATGTCAGGTCTTTACTTGCTTACGTCCTCCAACAGCACCTGTGTCCACCTATCTGAGCTCGCTCCACCGAATACAAACAAAAATGCAAAAACTGCAGGGCCACGCCAATGGTAGGATTAGAAATCAAGCCACACCTTATGGTATAATCACTTCATTTATGCATTTCACATGCCGTTCCACTGCTCTTTTCTGTAATCCCTCATTCCAGGCATTACCAAATGTAAATTGCTCCTTATTGCTTTCAGCAAATGCACTTTTTTATCTTTGCAATTGAACTATTGAATTTAGTGAATTATGCATGTAATTACTGTTTACTTTTATTCTGTTTTATGAAAATCTCACAATTTTTATGAGGATGAAACAAAGTGGTATTTATTGGCAACGCTTGATTGCTTTGAAAGATGTTTTTTCCTAAGCATTCCTCAGATAGTGCAGAAAGACTAAGGGGGGCACAAACGACAGGCACTCTTGCTCTTTTGTAGATCCTTAGTATCTGGAATCCCCTTCCCCTGGAAGTTAGGCGCTCCCGTTCCCTAACCGTGCTTAGACAGAGGCTCAAGATCGCCCTGTTTGACTAGACCAAGTCCAAGAGATCTCAGGGGGTAGTGCCACTATATGATGTTTCCAATGGACTGAGAACATGAGACGGGTAAGTCTGTGACATACCCTGTGCCTACCTTTTTCTCTGGCTCTGCCTTACTGTGTCTCTGACGTGAACAGGGGTCAAGATTTGTGTGGAATTATTTCCGGTATTTTTACGTTTTCCACTGCACATGCAGAACCAGTAATTTGTGTTTCTGGTGGTTTAGTCTCATTGCTGTGCTGTGCTGTGTTTGAGAGTACAGGTTGCATTGCTGCTGCCTGTTCTTATCCTATCCTATGCTGTGTGTGTGAGAAACTGCATTGCTGCTGCCTGTGCTGTGTTTGTTGGGGAAGGTTGCACTTCTACTTTTGCTGTCTGATGAAATTTGACACTGCTGCTGGCTGTTCTCCACCCGTGCTGTATATGACAGTGAAGCTTGTACTAGTGCTGTCCTTGCTGTACCAGCACTGCACCAGGGAAATAAGCCATGGTACTGCCCTGGCTCTGTGTGAGCGAAATGTGAAATGCTGCTGCGCGTGGGTGTTATGGAGTGTGTATGTGCGCATGCCCAGGCTGTAGCGGTGTATATGAAGGCTGCTTCTCATTCAATACCTGTCCTTGAGGGATAAGGGCGTTTGCACAGCAGTTGCACATGTTGTACCTGTTCTATTTTTTCTTGATTGTGTGAGAGAAGCTTTCACTGCTGCTTGTCTGTAAAAGTGGGAAATGTTCATCTGAGCTTTGCATTTGGTCCTTCTATTATATCCTGTGATTTTACACTTGCCTTTCACAGCGGAATGGTGGCCCAGGAATACAGCATTGTGAGTTATTCAAGCCATTTTGAAATGAATTCTCTGATCCAGGGTAAACCACTAAAAAGTTTCATGATTGGGTAATGTGGTCCATTTTCTGGATGCCTATTAAAAGGCTGGCAGGCATGTGTAATGCCCTCTTATTGGACGCCTGCAAGTACACTGTTACAGCCTTTATATGAGAGGACCAGGGTTTGCAAAGTGTTTCTGAAGTGGTCGGGCTGGATAGGTTTACCTTTTCTGAGAAGGTAAACTGGATGAGGTGGGTTTAGCTACTTTGGAGATTTATGAAATTAGGAAGAAATTTGGTCTTAGTTGAATATAATGGATTTTTGTGCGGAGACCAAGGTGGGAATGCTTCTTGGTCTGAGAAAGTGGCAAGCCAGTTTTGGACTGGAGGCCATGAGAGTGTAGGAGGAAGGTTTCTAATAGAAAATTAATCGGATAAAAATAAAACCACAAAAGTTGAAAATGGGGAGAATCTAAATAAGACCATTTAACTACCCCAGGAAACCCTACCCTAACTGACATTAACAGATCACACTTTGCTCTAACAGCTCGTGACAGAACTGCTGATGGGATAAAATCAAGCTGAATCCATCAATACAAATGGACTCGAGCCTATCTTTCCTGACCAGAGGCCACAAAACCTTTCCTTTGAATGATATTATTGGTAACTGGTCTCATCAGATGCTGTGCAGGGCGGTGAAAATAACCCAGTGGGAGGGCTTAGATTCTGCTGTCATGCCCTCGGATGAAATTTGACCCGTTTAATAGATCTCGGACTACAAATTAAATCCTAAAACTGTTCACAATACAATCATTAGTGTCCAGTTTAGGGGAGTTACTGACCCACTCAACCCTCCTCACCATAGATATTTTATCATGAAGGTGGTTTGTCTTTAAGTTTGCCCATGGTTTTATCAAGGTCTGATTTGACCACAGTAGAGAGATTATCTTCAACTGAGTCAATTTCTTGGTCAATCACCTGCATAGCATTTGTTAGAAAACTTACTAAAGTATTCGAAATTGACGGGTCCTTACTGATGGGGGCAGATGAATTTCTCTAAATCAGAAAAGAAGCAGTATGACTGGAATTATTTCCTGCGAGCCAAGCAAAAAAGAGGGGTGGCCTACCCCAGCCTAGTCCGGCTGCGGACTGCCACAGACAGACCTGCTCTTGGCCGAATCTTGGCTTGGGCATGCGCCTGGCACGTCCCGCGCTGTGGGGTTCATAGGCATCTTAAGTGCCTCCCCACCTCCAGGCAGCAAAGGCTCCTGGGGAATATAGTCTTCTGTCCCCACAGCCCGAGATTGTGCAAGGTTAGCGTCCCGGGCTATGGTATTCACGGCGCCACAGAATGGGTGGTTGGCTGTTCATGCCAGTAGGACAGCAGGCGCTGGCACAGGCGGTCGTACAATTCATGGAGTGACATCTACCAACCTGGCAATAAATCTGCTTCAATTAAGCTGTTTTAAGCATTAATTGAATTAAATGTTTACCAAATCCCTACCATTTGTGGTGTATGCTAGGGTGACTTTTATTGTTGGAGTAGTGTAATTTTGGCTCTACCCTCATACGCCACAAATACGCAATATATATGTGCTCTTAACACTACATACTTGTGTTCTAATGTTATTAAAGTAAAGTGTTGCACTTAAATCCAGTTCTGAAGTGCATTCACTGTAGAATTATGTAATCATAGACACTGTGTGCCCTAACCGTATTAAAAGGAAATATGGTCCTTAGAGGTTGGCTATATCAGCTTCCCACTATTAAAATGTATTTACTTTATAGACGAGAGAGATTTATGTAAACATATGCACTAATGTTTTCGCATTGGTATTTATAATGTAGTTCTTAGTCACTCTTTTATTCGTGCATTTAAAGTTACTTTACATTTACTTAAAGTGCAACTTGAATCTAATGCTGAATTTGTGTATTTACATGTCCTTTATTTGTAGTTCTATGTGCACAAACAACACATATTAATGTGCACCATTGAATAATATGCTTAAATTGACTCAAGTAGTCCTGAATTTCTTTCTGCATAAAATATAGTTTTCCATTTTTGCTTGTGTGCCTTTTCCTTGCAGGTACGTTCACATGGTTTGTTAGTTTTGTGAATAGATGTAACTCTGTAATAGCGATGGAGAGCCTGAGAAGAAGACCTTGACAAAGAACATGGAGAGCCAGAGCATTATTTGCAGTAATGTCGCAGGTAACCAAGGACGGTGCCGTTCTCAGGACTGGCCTGGGAGAGTCTGCTAATGTTGCAGCTCACACCATGCGAATGGAAAGGACAATGGAGCCTCTGATGGTGTGATCAATGGGTGTTACCCAGAAAATTCTTGTTGTGTTAACTAGTGTTCTCACAGGTTGATGTTGACCACTTTTCTTTTGGACTTTGAGAGGTATGTTTACCCCTTTGATTCTTTGCAGAGTGTGGCTTAGGCTAACACTTATTTCCCTATCCCTAGAAGCCTCTTAACGGAGCTTCTGAAATGCTGACACCTTCCTGCATACTTCCCACATTTTTCTCTTTTTCGCATTTCCCCAACCTTTGAGACTCCTTTAGAATAAATTTCCTTTAGCAGCTTTAGACTCTAGATTAGAGGACTTTATATTGTACTCATGTTTAAGAGAGAAGATCGCACCGGACCAGCATACCTGAACAGCCGACTCAAATTCCACGCACCCCAAATGACCCTACGATCAGCCCAGCTCTCCTATGCCGTGGTCCCCCGCACCAGAAAGACCAGATCGGGAGGCCGCTCCTTCTCCTTCCTCGCGGCCAAAGCATGGAACGTCCTTCCGCTCCACCTCGGACAGACATCGCTCCCCATCTTCGCAAGAAACCTCAAAACCTGGCTCTTCGACAGACCCCCTCCTTGATGGAATGGAACCTGCACCCCCCCACCCCTAGCACCTTGAGACCCTTACGGGTGAGTAGCCGCGCTTTAGCAAACCCCTGATTGATTGATTGACTCCTCTCTGAGCACCAGATTCTGCTGTTAATTCTTTGTATTACTGTGACTGAACTTCTTGTTTGTCTCATACTGATGTGCCTGAACTTCTTCAGGAGGTTTGGCTATCTAGTTGTTATTCTGTACCTTTTACAGCATGGTATTGAGATTGATTAATTAACCCGACTGCTAACTTGTAATAAAACCTCTTGACTTTATTTACTGATTCCTGGTCCTTATTGCGTAACCAAATGAGTTTCACTGTTAATTATATGTGTTTGTCCAAGCGCGAACTCCCTTCACCTCTCAGTCGCAAAGAAAGAGCCATCGGATAGCTAATGGTAAGAAGTTGGCCCAGTACTGGATCATTGTCCAGAAAACTCTCTACTCCTAAAATAAGTGTTTGAACTTCGAATGTTCTGCTCATATGCAGGTCGGATCTGGTTGAAGTCTCTACTTTATTTGGGGTACAGTGATTAACGACTCACTCCAGAAGAATTGAGAACTGTCCTAGTCGCATCTCATTTGTAAACCCTATCCAAAATTCTTTGGCGAGAATACCCTGGGTGTTTTCACTTAACAGACTTGCAGCAGGGATCAAACGTGAGTAAGGTGACTGCCTAGTTTCGAACGATTTTCCAGGTTGGTATACATTGTACCATTGGGCAGAGAAAATGTTTTTTCTGCACATTTTGGAAATTCCTTCAACGATCTTAACAGTTTATACTGTTTCTGATAAAATGTGTTTACGGGAGCATCACTATGTATCGGTTTATTTTTGTAGAAGTACAAAAATATGATGTTTTTCTGTCCGGCTATGCATTTTATAATTATTCATACGTAGCCACTTTCGCATAAGGCTTTCTTTTTTGCATTGATGTGCCATAGCCTGGAATTTCTTATCTCAAGTTTTCTACAAACCATTTAATGCATAGGAAAGGTGAGGAATAAATGGTGTGAGATGCAGTGGAAGGCCATGACGTTACATTATGCTGTCTGTCACTTGAATGGGAGTTACTTTTGTGTTCTGTGCCTTGAGTACCAAGTAAAGGTTAACCACTGTGTGAATAAGCATTTCTCTGTTACTTTTATGAACAATGGGATTTTGAATGTTCCTTTGCATGAAGTAATTCAGGTTCTCATCACGTAATTTCACTCTCATAGTTATATCTTTGGGTTTGGTGGAGGGGGGGGTGGTAGATATTACATTTTATCACAATTAATAAATGCATATCAAGCCAATACCAAAACGATATTGGTACGCTTCTCAAGTCTTCATTGTCTTTATTAGCGAGTGAAGTGTACATGTGTTTTACTATTTACAAAGTGTGAATGTATCGGAGTAGAAACTGAGCGTTGTAAATTATTCAGGATGCAAGACCATGTACATAAACTGAAAATTTGCAAATTTGACTGACATTAAATTTCACAGATTCCAAATTCGCAGTTCAGCGAATAGCTCACACCTCTTACCCTGTGTCTTTATCACTACGGACTGGTTATGATTTTGGTACTTTCACAGGCACAAAAACTGGATGCTATCTTTACTCGTTCGTCTTGTTCAACACTGTTCAAGTGATACACATGGCACGAGTTTTGACTTAAAAAGATTATTTTTAAAAATCATATTTCTTTACTCCTGTAATTCATAAGGCTACATTATAAGCTTTTGTATAGCGCACAAACAGCTATTTATATATCCTCGTAGTGTTAACAGTTGTATAGATATCCTGAGGGCCCCATTCATAAGTATTCTTGCCAACAAGTAAAGGCTTCTTAGTATAATCCTTGTGTTTGCTTTGTTTGCCCTAAGTTGCAGGGTATGCCCAGACGTGGGTCCCTTGCTCACTTTGCCACTGGATTCAAGCCAGCCTGGCTGATGAGGGGTGTTGCACCGAAACTGGTCCCAGGATGCTTGTTTCCGTTCCAGGGAAGACCTGGCTTGGCAGTTCGGGCTGGACTGCTCCCATGAGAAGGCTGATTTGTATATGGCTGGGTCTGAACTGGGGTTGCCACGTGAGCTAAAGAACGATGATTGATTCAACCTAAATCTGTGACTGGGGGTGAGTGTTTGAAAAGTTTCAGCACTCCTCCATCATCTCCTTATGTTTTCTTAGTACAATCATGGCACAGGTAGGGTGCCATAAGCCTTTCACTATCCGATCAGTGAAAGCCATCAGTGATCCAGTGAGCTATAGCATATTTCTGTGCTGCTGTAGTGTTATTCTAGTTTGCATTGTCATTGCAAATGCATAGTTGATTAGAGTTCTATTTTGTGATGACATGGAGGCGGGGCCACTTGAATTATGCAATTCAGAGGCTGCAGTATTTTACGCATAACTATGGATTTGCCTCATTTTTCACATAATCCATCATCTACTGCATAATCTGCAGATTTTATAAAAACACAAAGTTGTTTTAAGCTCAAATGGATCAAAAGTTACTAAAAACATGGCGCCTTGTGTCCCCCGCGCAGTGGAAGGCTCTTCACAAAGTTGACTAGTCATCTTTTAGTTTGTTATTGCTGCATTTGGTTGTTAAACCGGTACTAATTAGGGAAATATTTGCTCAGACAGTGTTACCATGATTAAAAATGGCAAAACAATGAAGAAATATCACAAAATGTGCCACATTATGCTGCATAATTTGTCTTTTTTTGTTGCATAATTTAGTTACCCCTGCTGCAGACTTTGGTCTTTCCCTACCGCTGAATTCCAGTGGCCCTGCATGAAGGTATGGCAGGTTATGTATTGGAAATGGTGTGTTAAAACAAACTTACTATAAAATAATAGCATTCAATGTTATGAGTTTATTTGGGTGAAGAGTTACAGGCTGTACTCTTCAACTGAATTAATGGTTATGGACCACTGTGTGAAGTAGTTTTTGTTTACTAACTAGGAGTCTTGGAATTGTCCGTGACAATGGGGGTGGAATAAGGCCGCACAGACTGAAGAAATTCTACTTCTTATTTTGAGACAATTATCAAATTACTTAACACCTCATTTGCAACAACGCCATTAGGACCTAGGTGCACTCTCTCCACTTCTTTGTGCTTGTTGCATTGCTGGGCCAATGCTATGCCTCAGTAGGAGGTGCCTCATTGAGGTATTGCAGCAAGAGATGAGAGGACACGCATGTTGTGTGTAGATTGTGTTGGCGCGAGCTAGCAGATGAAAGATATGTACCTCTGCTACGATCTTCTAGTAAATTAAGGCCCTGCTACTAGTTGCGAAAGTGAATATTGCTTATTCTTGGGCAAATTTAAAATGTCACTGTGTAAAAAATGTTCGAAGTAAAGCATGAAGTAGAGTGAGGTTGTGTGAGTGTTATAGATAGCGAAGTTTTACTTATATTTTATTGTATTTGTATGATATGCTTATTTGAGGGCTTTCAGCCAGACTTCTTCATCCATTGGTCTATTGTTGTGTCATTCACATTTTACTAGCGCCCACTTCATCTTCTAAGGGTTTTGGGTCAGGCCACTTCAACCATTGGCTAACTTCACTGTGGTTGGCGGCATTCTGCTGTTTCAGAAGGAGCACATCCGCGAACAAAGTAGTTTCAGTGCCAGAGACTACCATGGCAATGTGAGCTTTTTTTAGACCAAAAACATATTTTTGCTTTTAGCCATTTTTTTTATATTGGCTGCTCCCCCAACTATGTAATTTTACAAAAACCGTGACACAAGAAAACCAGCAGTGGCAAAGACAAAAGACTGACAATGCTTGATATTATTTGAGATGCAAGTAGAACATGCTTCTGTGTTACCAAATGGGCTGCGAAATTTCAGAAATCGCTATTTGAATAAATGAAAACGATGCCAAATGTAAAGATGATCATGGCCGAGTGTAAAGGTTGCAGCTGAAAGGCAGCAGTACCAAAAATTCAGGTCAACAATTGGGCTACTATAACTTTAGAATCTCAGATTTTCCTGCCGTTTTCACAAAGTGTGCTCAAGTACCCATGCTATATTTTAGAAATCATCGGTAGGCTCCTTTTTAGGTCCATTCATTTTTCCTGTAAAATTTATAGTTTTGCTGTTTACAACCTCTCATTCCAGCTATTGTACCCTAAACCTCACTTTTGACATCATTTCATTTTTAATGAGTAGAAATAACCTTAAACTGTGGTACTATGAAGATCGGACTACTGTTTAAAAAGTGAGAACTGTATATGTGAAAGCTTTTTCTAGAAGAAAAAAATGAATGAGAGTTTTGGAGGGGCAGTGTCAAATCCTCCAAAAATGGGGTCAACATTTAAACCGCTTTACCATTTACCACTTTTTTTTTTTTTTTTTTTTTTTTTTTCTCTCTCAAAACGGGCAAGGGCTTATTTTCATATTTAATGAGCAAAAACTTCATTCTGAATGCAGTTTTATTGCGCTAGAGTATGACCTATTTGCCTTTCTGTCTCAGCTTTTTTGAACTCGTTAATGAACAGCACATATTGCTAGTGTTATTGCAAGTGATATTGCTATTGAACTGCTGAGACCTGATTTGTCTTTAAACAGATTATTTAACAGTGAATGTGTAAAGAAATTGGATCCGTGGATTTTCAGAGAACTTTAAAACCTCCTTTTTTGTTAGGGGACACCTTTTACTCGAGCACGCAACACTCGGAAGAAAATCATTTCCCATCATATGCAAACATTGCTGACAATTCAGCTGTGAAAACAGGATTCCCAGCCCTAAGATGATCTGTTTGTGGCCAAGACTTTATTTTAAGTTGTGCATATAGTTGCAAATCATGCTTATATTGATGTTTGATGCTCAAAAACTATCTTTATGGAAGTTGAATTTCAGAGACTCCATAGCGCATATCGATTGTCTTGATGACTGGGCAGTATTTAGAGAGTTGGGGTTTTATGTTGAAAACCATAGATGTTCCTCGAGGCAGACACTAAGGAGCAGAGAATAAACTGAACCTTGAATGAATCATTATAGGAAACTTTGCCCCTATGTGTTGCTGTCATAACCACAAAATTGTCACATTTTGTCTGTACGATGAGCTAATGTGGTGCTTCGTCTAATTCAAGCGCAGGTTTAATCCTGGGACGCTTTACGTATGATTCACTCCCACCCGTTTTTATTTATGTGCCTTTCAGTGTGAGTCAGTACTAGTCTAGCGGAAACAAAAACCAAGCTTCAGTTAATAGAAATCTGAGCTAACTCGAAAACATGATTGTATTTGTTTGACAGACGCGAGTTTGGAAGCATTTAGGTCTTTTTATTTTTTCTTATTTACAGATTAAGCCTACCTGGGAGCACAAGCTGTCTGGTTGGCAAAGAACTGTTGTGAATTTGCAGAGAGCTTACAACATGCCCATTGCTTTATTATAACTCCCAATTGCTTGCTTCTTATCGGATGTCTTGCCTTCTTATGTTTGTCCCTTCCCTGGAGCATAGTCTTGATTGGCTGAGTTATGTCCTTCAGCTGTTCACATTGAGGGAACTACTTTTTATTTTTTAGCACTCCATGAGAGTTCGTGTTTTCTAACTCTATCCCTCGTGTGCAGCTTCGCACTCTCTCACATACCCCCCCCCCCCCCTTAGTTGCTTCCCACTCCTCCCATCTTCTCTGTAAAAGTATATTAATTTTTGCTGGGGAATGGCTAAAGAGCACACTTTGTGTTTTATCTCCTGCATTCTACATAAAGCATGAAAGCTCACGCTTTGGTGTACAAACGTTTTTTTGATGCTGGGGGGAGGGCCATCTGCAGCACTCGGCTGAGTCTGAGGCAAAGGTGTACTTAGCAGGACACTCCTCCTGGAGGGTCATAAATTCGCTCCCTGGTCTGCTGCAGAAGACCAAATGACTGCATCCTGTGGAAAGTAAATTAGGCCTTCACATGCGTTTCCCTTTACACATCCTTATTCTTTTTAAATTCCGTTGAGTTTCCTGAGTGAAAAGTGTTTGAAAATTAAACCATGAGATTTATAAAGATTGAAAACATTGAATTCAATGTTCAGCTTTGAGGTACCATATAATATTTGCTTTTCCTCTAGTATTTTGAAATGTTTCTCTTTTATTTATTTATACAATACTTTACAAACATTAGCAAAACCCACAGAGCGAGACCCCCCAGGCACTAACTGTTGGCTTTGGCAATGCTTGTTTAATGCATTCACAAGTGTTTAAGGTTTCTAGTTTTCAAACTGAGTGTGGTTACATTTTTAAATGTTGACCTTGAGGTTACCCGATGTTTAAATTGTTTGTCCCCCGGCTGCTTTACCATTCTAATCCACTAATGGCAATTAAAACAAATAAGCTCGACTGACATTTGCTTTACCAGAGGAAGTGCGAAAATGAAAAGAATAGGTCTTTGTAACTTGGTAGACCGTGCAAATATCATTGTTTACTTTCAGCGGTTTGTTCTGATTTTAAATCTGGTCGTCAACTGCTTTCAGTAGTGTTTCTTTGATATCATGACCAAGCCTTTTAGTGAATCTCAGTAGGTGCTGTTCTTCTGCTTCAATATGTGTATGTGGTTCTTGTTAGATAGGTGTTTAAAAGTGATTTAAAATCCTATATGACCGGAGCTTTCATAAAATATTGGTATATCAAATTCAAAAAGGAAAATGTACTGATTTTCAGTGTCATTGGCACAGTTGTCATACATTGAGAATAAAGTGCTCTTTTAGTGGGTAAGAGCAAATATTTATGAACAGGGAGTTAAAAACATTACAAAAGGGGCGTTCCTCGTGATATTCCCCACCAGTCTCACATATGTTGCAGCCCATTATCAAATGTTCCAAACACCTAGTGGGAGTTTTACAATCTTGGGTGATCAATGCAGCAGGTTTAGTACTTAAACTTATCAAAGAGTAATGCTTTCAAAGAAGGGTCTTATGTTTTATGCTGCCTTAATTGATTATTCCATGGCTGCTAACAGGATCGACAGACCTAGTCTCTGGCCTATGCTCGCTCAGTAAGGGGGCCCTAATAGTCTCTTGCCCTTGCTGATTTCATTAAATTCAGATACCTGCACAGGGTTCCCATGGAGACAGATGGAGGCCAGTCAGAAAAATTGCCCACCATTAATAGTCTGAAATGCCTCCCCCCCCCCCCCCCACCTGCCCCCGTTGTTCGCCCTGAACTTTGTAAGTCTTCTGTAAGTACTGAAAAATACAAGAACATTTCCTCCTGCAGTTGACAAAATGGGAATACAAGTATTGCTTAATGCAGATGTCATTTTACGTGATTTAATCTACATTGGGCTCCAGTGACGTCCACATAGTATGGACTCATATTAAACAGACATCTTCTCAAGATTGAGGCCAGCAAACTAAAGTCATTATATTTAGGAAAACCACAAGGAAGCTATATTGCATTTGGTAGGCTGGGAATGCTGGCCTCATAAGTGTGGCTGATTATTTATGTTTGAGAAAAGTAGTTGCACAAAATTACCAAGATTACCTGCCTCTGGGGCAGTGCTAACTCAGTACTGCATGGTAGAGTTAATATGTTGTTCAGTGCCAAGGGCAAGCAACATGCCAACATTCAAGCAAGTGTATGTGGCTGAAGTCCCCTCAACTCTATTGTAATGTGTTGAAGTAATTCCAACTTATTTTAAGTAGCTGAAGAAACCTGAGTGCAAGGTATTAAGTTGTTTGTTTAGTCTAAAAACAAGAATGCCAGCTCAAGCAATTAGAGCGGGGAATCGCAGAAATTCTTTTCAAAGTGTATCTAGCAATAATATCGGTTTGGTTCTGACTTTAGTGTATTTCTATATTTTATATGCATTTTGTGTATTTATTGTTGTACCTTTCCAAGATGGCTGTCATGTTGCATCTACATGTAGAATAACTGCCATCTTGGAAATATAATCAAAACAATCCAAGGTACCATTTTTAGCATCCCCAATGTTTTCATTGCAGTTTTTTTTATTTTTAGCTTTACTTTTGGCATGCCGATGACTGGGAGTATGAAAAATGGCTGAATGAACTGAAGGGTCAAAATTGAGCCTTAAAGAAGGGAGTTACAAGGTCTTACTTGAAGCATCTGTTCCCTAATCTCTCTTGAAAGGAGTCCTTTCTAAGGGTTGTTCATTGGTAGGCAATAGGTTTTTAGTTAACACTCAGGAACTGCATCTCCGATATGACCACTTTCTTTGGGAATCCATTTTCAGTAATGGGTAACCTCACCCTTATTTTTATGATTTGAGCATTGGCACATTCTTGTAAGCTGTTAACACTGGTTCTTGGGATGAAACACTATTCTTTTGCCCAACAATGGTGTTTGAACAGTGAATCTGGGACTCATTCGTACAGATTTGTTTTAATGTGATTGATGTAATGCATTGCTCCAAAATGGTTTACAAATTTATATGACCTCCTAGAGTTTTAATGGCATTTGGCCATGTCTTTCCATTTTATTTTTATTCCTTACATATATGAGCCAAAGGGTAGTAACTGCTTGATGGAAGTTATTGAATGATTTTATAGTTTTAAGTTATTGTGTTTGCTTTTATGGCAATTGCCGAAATAAAGATATTATGATGATGTTATTTTTTTACTTTCCTTATTGACATGAGAGAGTTATTTTTTAGGCATGTTTATGACTCAATGAGAACCAGATGGAAGCAACATTTTCCCTTTCTAGTATGTCTAGAGCTCTTAACCATATTTCCGATTTCGATGTTGCAGTCTATCGTTTCTTTTTTTTTAGCTGGAGCGCTAGGAAACGCTGTTTCAGAATAGTGCGCCAATTAACCGGAAAGCTGAGTTTTGTTTCGGGTAAAGGAAAGTGAAATTATACTGCAGTGTGGTCAGGCCGTATAACAGTGAGTGGATATTACTCGCGTTATTTTCAGCAATTATTAAAAGCACGGTGCCAGTCCAGAAGAAGAGCGTGCGTAGGCTGCTCAAAAGCAAGGTAAGGGAGAACTGACAGGCTAATTTGTTTGAGGGGATTTGATAATGAATTAACCAACCAAAGATTGAAATCATCTTGAATGGTGATCGTTGTGTGCCACAAAGTTGGAACAGCCCTGTAGTTTACTTGAGTTCCTTTCTAACGTGCAGTATAATAGGAGCCATGTGGAGGTAGGAAAGCATCAGTTCGCACCTGAAATGGGAGCTAGCATGGCAGAAAGGGATAATGATAACAAAGCTGCTAGACTTCTTCCTTCCCCCTTTGTCTGCTCTAGGAAACAAAAGTTTTTAAGGGAAGATGTTCACATGAAGCCTGATCTTGCAAGCTATGTGTAATGATGTTGGGACTATATACAGTCAAAGGTTTCAGTTGCAAGCTGCATGCCTGTGAGACTTCCTGGATAATTTCTGAGAGATGACTGGAATATTTTTTTTATTTGTTATTTGAAAAGTTTTATATAGCACTGGCTAGACCCGGAGGTATCGGAGCGCTTTACATGAGGTAGGACATTGTTTCAGAACATTGTTACATAGTTACATCAGTTGCTGGAGCGTCGCATAGCATAGAAAGAGAAACAGTATCGCATAGTTACATGAGTTACTAAAGCATAGCATATCGTAGAAAAAACTGGCAGGGGGAAAGTACTTCAGGGGACACGAAAAGTCAGGCTGGAAAAGGGGAGGCAGTCAAAGAATCACAGAGGGAGGAGGCGGGGGAGGGAAAAGAAACACAACGGGGAGACGAGGAAAACAATGTCAGATGTCCGGCTGGGTAGGTGACGGCCGAGGGGTGAACCAGAGCCAAACTCCTCTATAGCTGCATAGGACAGCTCCACCGGGCATCGGCCAAGGTTGCTCGGGCACCGCGGTAAGTAGGCAAGCTAACTGATTTAGGGTGGAAAATCCTAGAGCCCTGATTATATCATGATATCAGTGTGATCAGGCAACATGTATGAAAGGGTGTTGTGTGGCTAGCTATGTGCTCTTTTGATCTATTTATGAAGGCAAACATTCTGAGGCTCCTACACTGCCACTTCCCACTTCTCTTTGCTTCTTCATCCCACTTTGAAATCTACTGACACACTCAAGCCCTGACTTAGTTGGTATACTTGGCGAGAGACTTTTAGTGCCTGGCAACGTCCAGGGATGTTCCTCTGGGAATGGAATCTAGCAGTGCTTAACTTGTAAAAGAATGTGTGCTGGTGCCCAAAGATGTAATCAGAAGCCCATGGCCTGCGCTATTTAATGTCAGCATGCCATATACCAAGGCTGCATAGTCTGGAATCCACTTAAGGCCTCGTCAATCCACTACCAGACACTCCCAGACTCTTACTTTACTTCTGCAGTTTCCTGCTTTCTCCGCTTGTGATGATTTCTCCATCTTTCTCTTCTTCAGCCTTTGCACTTGGCTGTTTTACTCTCTCTTGCTGTAGGTAAACCAGTGACTGCTGGCTCAAATTAAACACCGAGTATACCCAAATCCCGGATTGCCGGAGGTAGGTGGTGCTGCGATGCTGCACTCCGTTCTTCTGAGCCCTGGGAGCAGGGCAGTGTGCAACGTTTCCCCATATGGGCCTGCTGCCAGGATGAGTATGATAATGATGAAAGAATTTCACAGAACGTGTTATTACCCTGAAAGAGTGTCTTTGCTCTAACAAAAGTAGAATAGTAGAGGAAGTGATAAGGAAAGACAACTCCAGAGTCCTACTAGGAGAAATCAGGAAGTTTGATTGTGTACTAAGACAGAAAGGAGAGCGAGTTTCAATGTTTGGGCCCCCAATAGGAGAAAGCATATCATCCACACCTATACTGATGAAGAAGCCATGAAAGCAGCTTCCTTCAGAAATTAGCTGGTAGCCAGATTGTCCATCTCACAAACAAATTCACCTACTTTTGGCTAGGTGGCACGGGCTCTCAAGCATTCCCGCCATTTTCAATGATTTCTGTAGGGACAGTTGAACTGGACTTGGGTGTTACTTTGGTCTTAAATACGCTGCATTATATACTGCATTGTCAATCCATGTATCTGTCTACTGAGTGCTATGGATAAAAATATGGGCAACTCTATACTTCTTTAAAAGATAAAGTTGAAAACCTCTTATTCTGTAGAGCATACTCTACTGTTTGAATTGGGTATTGCTGATCTTAAAGCCATCAAAGACTGGTTGATACAGGTTTAATCGTTGCATTAGTTATTTGATAGTTAAGACTCCTGGTGCAGCAGTGTGCCTTTTAGAAAATGCAGCATAGGCGTAGGTAATATCTATTTAGTTCAGTTTCTAATTGTAACACCCTCCCCAGCCTGGCTACCCACAAAAGACTACACCACACACAGAGCTTAGTAATCTACGTCTTTATTTTTCTGCGTGTAACCGTGAACTCAACATTCTAAACTAGCCTTCGGTGCATTCTGCTCTAACACTTAGGGCACAGTTCTATGGAGTCCAAAGGGTTCCATCATTTTTAATTCACAAGACACTACATCTCCCCCTAGGTTAAATAAAAAATTACAATTTTTTACAAAATATTTATATAGATAGACATATACATTCAAATCTCTTCAATCAATCTACTTGGAGCTTTAATTGTTCTGCCTGATCTTGTTCAGGGAAACTGGGAGGTATTGTCACCGATGTCCAGGATCTGTGTCAACGGTGTAGAAGCAATAGCAGTTGCGGATGTTTCAGACCCAGTAGCTCTTTCAACTATTGGATCTTATGAATGATTGGTCCAAGTGCCTGAAATGAGAAGATTCTCGGGTAATAGAATTACCGGGGCGCTGGGCAGTCAGCCTGTGTCCCTTAGTAGATACCACTTGGAAAGCTTCTGCATCAAAAGGAGTATCGGATTTTCTTTTCTTTATTTGTCATATGAGCACTGGATCTCCTCTCTTAAAGAAGATGGTCTTTGCAGGTCATTTTTTGTCGACATATATTTTCAACTTTTGCTTGTTAACCAAGTCCTTCTCATAAGTTGTCGTCTCATCTTACTTTCTCTGATAGGTCCATTGAGGTAACTTGGTATTCATCGCTCTCCCGAACATCAAAGTCGCAGGACTTCCACCTGTGGTCGAGTGGGGTGTTGAATGATAGCTTTCAAGGCAGAATTCAATACAGTTTTCAAATTGAGATTCTCAAGAGTGGCACGCTGCACTGCTTCCTTTAGTGTACTCCTAAAACGCTCAACAAGTCCGTTGGCGTGTGGCCACAGAAATGTGCTCTTTTGATGCATTATTTTCAAATGCTCCAACAAATCTCTGAACTCTTTACTATTGAAAGGCAGGAGGGCCATTGTCAGACTTCACTATGGTTGGAACACCCCATGTCGCAGAAATGCTATCTATTCTTTTAATGACTTGTTCTTGAGTTGTAGATGAAAGATCTTCAATTAGTGGGAATCGTGAGTATTGATCCATAATCGCCAATAGATGTTGTCCATTGTCAATTGGACTGAAAAAGTCAATGGCTATTCTCTTCCATGAATGCTTCGGGAGTTCTGACATATTGAAGGTGTGGTGAATAGTTTTTGTAGAATGGTAGTTGCATAAATGACAGGCCTTTAATACCTTTTCAACCCTGTCATCAAGGTAAGGGAACCAAACTCTGTCTCGGAGAGCTTGTTTTGTGGTAACAATTCCACGATGTTCTTCATGGGCTACCTCAATTATTTTCAGTTTCAGACTCTCCAGAATCATGATTCTGGATTCTCGTAATATAACTCCTTCCTGAGTTAGGGGCAGTTCATCCTTAGCATTTTTTGTACTTTTGATATTCCCCATCACTGGTGAGCGGTTGAGTGTGTTGGTTCCATGACTGATGTGAACTTTTATTCTCCAGCTTTAACATGTCACTATCGTGGCTCGTGGCAGTAATTATCTGGGCTAACGAAATGGCAGCTAGTGTATTGGATTTTACATTGAAGTTGATATAGGCCTCAGCCGTCTTAGATGGAGTACCATGACCTTGTATAGGCACTCTGGAAAATTAGTCAGCAGGGTTCTGATCCTTCCCTGGACGATTCACAGTGGTATAATCATACTCTTGTAACCGTACTCCTCATCATTCAATGCGAGGAGGCATTTTAGCCTTTGGATTTCCAAATATAGTCCGTAAAGCTTGATGATCAGTCATCATCATAAAAGGTTTTCCGCACAGGAATACAAGGAAATGTTCATAAGCCCATACCACAGCTAAGCTTTTTTTTCTCAGGTTGTGAGTAAGCTCGTTCTGTTTGGGTCACACTTCTAAATGTGTATGCCACAATATGCCTTCGAGCATTCTTGTGTCCACTGTGCTGTGCAAGGATGGCTCCTAACACGACTGGGTTAAGGTCAACAACCTCTGTACGAAGCTTTGGATTAAAATATGCCCTTTCAATAGCGTTCTCAATGGCTTGTTAAATATTCTTGAAACTTTTCTCACATTCATGTGGCCAATGAAATTAAACATTTTTTTTCGTCAAGTCTCTCAACAGAGCACTTACAGTGGCAAAGTCTTGTATGTATCTGGAACAGTAACTGGCCATGCCAAGAAATGAACGCACCATGGAAACATGTTGCGGGGATCAGCATTTGACAGCGCTTGTACTTTAGCAGGATCTGGTGTCATACCCCCATCAGAAAAGATATGGGCAAAAATTTTTAGCTTTGTCTTAGGAACTCACATTTGTTTGCATTCAAAGTCAAACCTGCTTCGGCAACTAAACTACATACTTGTGCTGGAGCTTTATCATATTCTTTTTGTGTAGCTCCAAAAACCAATATGTCATCACTGTAATTGATCGCTTTTATGATAGGCTCTATGATACGGCAAATGACGTCTTGAAATATTTCTGCAGCAGATGACACACCAAAACGTAGTCTTTTGTATCGAAACAGACCATGTGTCGAAAAGGTCGTAATGTACCTGCAATCTTTTTTAAGTTCTAACTGAGGATAGCCTTTATTTAAATCAAGACGAGAGAAGACCTTTGCACCATTTAATTGTGTTGTCATGTCAGCAGTGTGTGGACCTGGATGTCGTTCTCATTCAGTTGCCTTATTAGCTTGACGCATGTCAACTCATATGCGTACAGCTTCTTCACTGTCCTTTTTGGGCACTACTACTATTGGAGAAACCCATGGCTTTGGACCAGTGGAACGCTCAATAGTATCATGCTGTCATGCTTCAAGTTCTTTCTCATTAAATTAATTGAACTTACAATGTCTGATGCGTGTGTCGAATCACTCCACAAATTCATCAGTTGTTTCACCAGCTTTCTCTCTTTCCTGGTTGAAGATGTATCTTTTGTAATCAACATTTGGGATTGGATTAAACTTGAGATTCAACACTTCTTTAATCTGACACTTCTTCATCGGTTCGCAGCATTCTCTTAATGACTTATTTTACGCCATCACCATCCAGATTTTTGAGATACTTGATAATCTTTTTGTTATCAGTCTCTTCAAGTGCATCGATGAAATCATGAAATGTCTCTATCCAAGCAGTCCTTCTATTGCCAGTATTTTGCTTTTTGGCGGTATCGAACCGTGGTGGTGGTGGTTTCAGGAAAGCAGCAGTGCTGTAGACCAGTTTAGAACTTAATGACACGGCGTGTGGATCTCTGTAGCTTGGTTTATGTGACTCAGCAGTGAGGAGTTGTGACGTGCTGGCCTCAGGATCATGTGTAATGATAGCTGGAAGCGTGACTTTCTTCTTGGCCAGCTGAAACATTTCACTGTTCCGACGATATTCGGAGACTGTGGAGATGGTCACGCACCTGTGAATCACAACCCCTGTGCTTGACCTGGGTTGCGGCGCCTGGCACTGAGGTCGTACCGGCTCACTTTGCTCAGGTTCTGGTGAGTAAATAACTTTTTTTATTCTTGGGCGTCTTTGTCTTCACCACTTTCTATTGTAATGTTATCTTGCACTTTGTGATTATCAATAGCTGCTCTTTGAAAACCTGGTTGTTATCTGCCTTTAGCGTTCACGCTCCGGTTTGCTTCTGGCTGTACATTGTGTAGCAGCTCAGTACCTTTATGTATGATCTGATCATCAGGTTCTCGGTCATCAATACAAAGATTTCTTTGCAATTTTTAACTTCTTAACGGCGGTTGGAGTTGCGCTTTGACTACACTTGCGTTAAACATCGGTTCTTCACCTCGACTACAACACACACTGCATGCACAAGCAGTTTGCTTGGACCACGGCAAGCTCTCTGGGAGAACTCTGTTGATCTTCAGGCTACTTATATCCTAGCTTGTCGCCAGTTGTAGTGTCCTGCCGAGCCTGAATACCCGCAAAGGACTACACCACACTTGGAGCTTAGCAATACACGTCTTTATTCTTCTGCGTGTAACCACTAACTCAACATTCTAAACTAGCCTTCAGTGCATTCCGCTTCAACACTTGCGTGTCACTTCTAAAGACCCATCTGGAGCCAAATGGGTTCCATCATTTTTAATTCGCAAGACACTACACTAATGTTATGGCAAGTGCAGTAAAATATAGTCATCCAATTGCAAGTTGTTAACCGTGAATAGTCACACAGGGAGGAGTTGGTTGGTTTTCTAAAATTGCTCAGTTGAAGGAGCCTTGTATGATGCCCTTAATCTAAAGCACTGGATTTGAACGCATGGCACTGAATCCGTATTAGCAACACAGCATTGGACTCTTTTGCAGTTTTTTCTCAACTTTCAAGCACTTTCCCACCCATGTATCTCATTCCAGCCTTATAAAGGGTTATTTTGCAGACTTGTCTCCAGTTGGGATTGCTTTCACTTTAGCAGTATTTATTTTAGTTTTAAACATGCGCATAAACATTCAAAGATTAAAAAGTCTCAAAAGCAATCACATTAAATTACAAAAGATAATGGAAACAAACATTATAAACATTTTTAATTGCCTGGCGCCTCCTGCTTAGGCAGATTAAAATTGGAGCAGATAATATAAAAGATTTGTTACTTTATTGCTTTAAAGTTAAACCATCATACTTTTACAAAGCTATGTTGAGCCAATAATAATAATGACTTGTTTTATATACCCCTTCGTACCGTACAACTGCCGACTTAAAGCACTGTAAACAACTAATGTTCTATTAACCAACTTAATAGTAATTAATGTATTCACCTCAGAAGGATCAAAGGCCGATTCTGTCTTTCCAGGTTTTTAACTCGTGGCTTGCGAATAATGGCAAATATGTTCTAGCCCTTAGCACACTGAGCTCTTGTGTAGACTTTCAGAAAGATATGGGCAGTCCAATCCAATCCAAAATCCTTTATTCGGTCTTAAAATTAAGATCATAAAAGTATTTACAATAATGTGTGATACATTAAAATATTCATAAAATTTACATACAGACTTGATAAAAGTAGTGTAAACAGTCCTCATTATAATGATCACTTCATGTCTGTGTTAAAAATACTAACAATAGTAAACACGGCAATAATTAGTCAAAAATCAACCTCTTTCTATTTTTAACACATAGCCAGAGATAAGATGCCAGAGCATAACATACATAGGGATTCTCCAGCAATTTAAAGTAAAACAGGGCCACACGACAAAATTTGAAATTGTACCTTTTACATATCGGAACTATGAATTTACGACGTTCATCTGAGTAAAAACCACAGAAAACAAGATATGAAGATCATTTTGTACAGACTTTTTGTCACAAGGACACAGTGCAAGGTCAGAATGTTTGTATTGATTACCTGGGAACCCTAACATCAAAGGTATCATTTATGCGGAATCTCAGTAAAATATATTTATGGTAAGAAAGTGGTACATCGGCCAAATACAAAAAGCTTCCCTCCATCAATACTGGTGATAATTCATAGAGACGGGCAGCTTGGGAGGAATAGTTTTTTTCCCTTCTCAGATATTGTGCCCTAAGTATAAATGTCTCTACCAGTTTGCTTTTTGAAAAAGATTTACAAGTGGGGGGATTTTTGAAAAGGAGACTTAACCCAATTGCAGAGAATTCTGCTTCCACGTAATGCAGCCACTTAACCCGGGTAAAATTTGCTGATTTTAAAAGCAGTAATATCAGGTTTTGCGTGAGAGGCACTGTTGTCCTACGCCAAATAGAGTGCCACAATAGGAGCGGAGCCAATTTGATAGTGTCAGTGATATATGGTAAATCCAGCTCCCTATGTAGCACATAGTTTGAGTACGACTGTGGGACAGAGGTAAAAGACTTAAAAACGTATTCTCTATGGACTGGAGAGTAGCAGTGGGAGCCATTCCCCAGATTGCTGCGCCATAAACCACCGCCGCCTTAGTTTTGGCCTGGTAGATCTTTTTCATTGGTATCAAGGGTTTGGCTCCCAGCTTTTTCGCAAACTGTTTCAATGATCCCAAACTTCTCTGCATGCCTAATTCTCTGCCCTCCACTAATTTAGCCCAAAATTGGTTCTTATCAAAAAGGACACCCAAATAGGGGAAAGAGTCCACCACCTCATGAAAATGTAAATTAATCTGGGATATTTTTCATTTGTGTTTGACATATGTTAGCGATTGGAATTGCCCCTGTTCAACACATTTTTAGGTCTCGCCTGAGCCAGCGCATGCGCTGGTCTGGCGAGACATTTAGTAAGTGGGCTTTAAAAAGTCCGACCACACGCTTTTGCTTGTGGCCTAAAGCTTGCGGTTACGCGCACAGGCGCCATCTGACTTTCCGTCATGGCTCATTAAGCGCATCGCTCGCGGCACCCTTACAGCGCGCGATCACTTTCACTTTCGCGGCCGCGTCACTTTCACGGCCGCGCGGCCAATGCTTGTTTAATTTAGCTTTTGTTGCCACTTTGGCTGTCATCCATCGGTGCACAGAATCTCGCCTTGTCCTAGTTTTAATTAGTGCACTCGTTGCATTTATCACGTGTGTAAGGACTTCACCACAGACTCTTCTTACTCCTCCTCCTCCTGGGTGAACAAACTAACATCGAAGCGTCTCGGGGCACAAGAAGCAGCAATGGACGCAAGTATGGGCGCCAAGCCACTTCTCGGTTGGGTTGGAGTGTAAAGCGGGGCGTCATCCAGGGCTATTAATGAAACTGCGAGCCCCGCCTGCTTTTTTTCATTTTCATGGTTTTCCCACAATTGTGCTTCTGTCCGCCGTCACTCATTTTCTTTAGTGGTGCACTGCAAAGCACCCATTACTTTGAGCTTCTCCAAACATGTTTAAAGGATTGCCTTGTTTAACTTTTAAATTTTGCGTCTTTTTAATGTTACTTATTTCCTGCTGTTCAAATTGAGTAAAAGCCTCTGGGGCCGGTGGGACTGTTTCCCATGATATCCTGTTACCTGCTAACCATGCCAGCGTTCTTGACTTTGTTCAATGTTTTTATTACTCCCTCGAAGCCTGAAGGCATCATTCAAATCTCTGGGCCTTTCTTAGACTTGACCCTGCTCTTCTACTCAATCTCTGCCCCTGCCTCTCTCACGGTTGTTGACTCCACCCGCGGACCACCTAATCTTCACAGAAGGCTCATTTAGTCTCTGAGGCACGAGCTTCACCACAATATTTTTGAGTGCCGGCTCCTTCATCTCCTTTTCGTGCCTCTATGACCTTTTCCTGAGGCCAAGTTTTATTTTTGACAAAAAATGTCTTTACTTTATGACCCCAAGAGGTTGAACATGCCGCCACCACTGCTGCTACACTACATGGTGCTTTTCTAACCCCACCCACACTTGTTTATCCTCTTGCAGATTTACACCAAACATAGATGTAAATCAATGCGAGTAAATTTATGATTTTTGGGGTATTTGTGAACTGCACAACAAAATGTAATGTAGAAAAACATCAATATGAAAATGTTTGGACGGCCCCATTTTGTCCCAATCAGAACAAGCATTGTGCACGTGTGTGGCCTATCTTTAAGCTTTTAAATGACATAAGCTTGTTGCCAAAGGGCTTCAGCACCGCATCTACATTTGGTAAATTCTGATTACGTTGCTGAAACTGCATCGAAGCGCAAGTCTACATATTTCATACAGCTTTCTTTCTTTAGTTTACAAAATACAGCAACAAAATAAACGTTATACCCCTTTAGGATCCCTACACTCCGCCAACGGAAATGTAGGGCATGCGACCGGAACATGGTGCAAATGGTTAGCACTAACACCCCCCTGCAGTGCTTCCCCCATCTGTGCGTCACTGCACCATAGTGCGCCGTCAAAACTAGCCAGAGGTGGCGTGCACGAAGCACACAGTTTGGGAACCAGTGCAAGCTACATTTATGAAGAGTATCTTGTTGAATGTGTGAATGATTGAAAATATATACATACAGGTAAGACGATAAGTGATTCATTTTCACTACTGATAACATGGTGACTTAGCATGCCTGCTGCAAAGCAGTGTGTAACCTGGTCCAAGAGGGAACTTTAGGCTTTTATGCTGCCGATATAAATATTGTAAAATTATCGCTGCGCTTGCATATGCTTTTGTTTAAGCACTACACAAAACAGTGATTCATATTAGCTATGTGCCCACCAGGTCAGGGCAGAGCAAACTCTTCTCTTTCCTCATATCACCAGGTGGCACATCTGTTTACAGTGCATGATATTGCTGGCAGGCAGCTCTGAACCTATGCTGGAATCAAACCCGCTTGGCACGTGTTAGCAGGAATGAGCATCCAGTTTTGCACTGGGGGTATAAAATTCAAAGGCACATTCTGCCTGCTTTATATTAAGTACCTTCAGACAACTTAATCAGAAGCTCATCTTTTAGAACGGTGGCAGAGCCCACCGCTCATACAAAAATACAGTTCTCATTTTAATGCTAACAAATAAATAAATGCACAGCCGCCAAGGACCTCCCTGGGAGCTGGAGATGCAGATGTCTATCTGTATATCGCTAAACAGTGGCGTTAAGCCTGTTCCAAGTGTTCTCAAGTTGGCCAGTTTGTAAGACAAAGGAAATGACTATGAAGGGTGAATCAGTCTGGAATCCACAAAAATTCAACTATACACACTTCCGTTTCACATCATTCCACTCCATGCCATATAATTACAAACCAATCAAATAAACTCCACAAAATTCAACTCCACACCATGCCACAAAATTCCACCTCACATAATACCACTATCCTTCAAAATTACACTCCACACAACACAATTCAACTCCAGATATTTTCACTACACAATTACACTCCAACCTACATTTCACGCCAGATATTTACACTCTACAATTCTCTACTAAATTCCCAAACACATAATTCCACTCCACAAAAAAAATTCAACTTCGCAACATGCCACATAATTCCACACCTTATAATACTACTCCACCCCATGCTACATAATACCACTCCAAACCATCCCACATAATTCCACACAACACCACACAATTCAATGCCACACAATTCTGCACTACACAACAAAAATGCCATCCACATAATACCACTCAGTGCCACATAATTAAACTCACATAATTACACTCCACTCAATACAACATAAAACACCCCACATAAATGCATTCTATACAACATACCAGCAATCCACATAAATGCACTGCACACCATCACAATTCCTATAAGCATGATTTCACTGAACGCCACACAGATCCACGCCACACAATTCAACTCTACACATTTCCAATACACACCACATAATTCAATACAAAACAACATATTTCATCTACACAACACAATTCCACAACACACCACATACCTCCAATCCACACCACAAATTTCCACATCATGCCACAAAATATAACAGCACTACACAATTCAAATCCACAACATGCCACTACACAACACACAGTGCCATTCCACATAATTAACTCCATAACACACAATCTCACTCCTAATAATTCCACTAGTTAATACCATTTAATAACTAATCACATAATTCCAAAACATACCATATATTTCCACTACACAACTCCACAGCCCCAACTGCACACCACACATTTCCACAACAAATAATTCCAATACAACACATTTCAACCTCACACTTCCACCAACTCTATCATCTCACCCCCACCTACCCACTGCCCCTCTCATCTCCATCCCACTACCCCTATCATCTCACAATTCCACTGCCCCTTCTCATACAGGCTACCTTCCTGTACCTCCTTGCGCTATACACTAGTCCACCACTTGCCCCTCCCTTGCAGTTGTCCCTCCGACTCGTCTATCTCACTCTCTCTCATGCACTCTTCCCACCTCTCTCATAGTTGTTCACTTCATGTCTTCAAGCACAGTTTCGTTCCCATGCCTTTCAACATTTACATCCGTCAAACCCACGCTTTCCTCCTCTTCTTGGGGTGTCTTCTGCGTACACCAGTGCCCGCCACTGCCTCTTTTTATGCAACTGTGGCCTGCTCTCCCCTACTTTCTCTCTTTCTCGCACACTCTTTCTGCTCCTCTGTCTGGAATTCATTCACCACTTCGTGCACAAACTACTTATCCCTCTCTTTCTTCCTTTCTATCTATTCTGTGCATCTTTCACGCCTATCTATTCACCATGCCATATAATTGCACTACACAAATACACTACACCCCACACAAATCCACAACTAAAAATTCCAATGCTACCCACAATAATTCGACTCCAAACCACATGCATCCACTTCACTCCAAACCAAAACACATGGGTAAAAGGCATTGTCATTTACAAAGCCAATAGCTCTAACTCTTTCAAATGCGAGACCTATTGCACTGCAAATGCTTGTTTAATTCATGTACCGGGCGATCAGATAATGGGTGGCAGTCTCGTACCTTTTTCTCCAGAGATTGCATTTACAATCCCAGGTCCCTCAACATCAAAAAATTGGGAGCTAGCGGACTCTAAAGAGCTACGTTCACACCTCCTTAATCTGATAGTTTCTGCCACTCTCTTTCTTTCATCATTAAAGTACCAAATATAAATGGACAAGAAGGGTCTGGATCTTATTTTGTGAACAGTTTATAAATCCATCAGAAAATATTTTTCCTGACCTTGCACGTAAAAGGTTAGCCTTTGAAACACTAAATTCTTGCATCACCTTAACAATATTCTTTAAAAATTATTGAACCTTCAAAAAGTAACCTTTATTTTCACGATTGTTTTCTACATATTAGCGATCAAAGGCAGCTAACCGTTCCTGCTGTTGTATCAATTTGTAGTTAAAAAGTACATCTTCGTCAGTATAAAGTAAAGCATTGATCTCCATGCTCTGCTTGTGATAACAGAAGTATTTGATTTGGTTATGAAAAAAATGGAAGACACAAAATATATTTATAGACAGACCAGACAACGGTCTTCACGCCGTTTCATCAGCAAACTCAACTAGTCATCCCAGAACTGCCAAATAAATGCACCAATGGTCAAATTCCTACCTATAATTGCTGTGCTCACTAGAGAAGGATACCCTTAAATCTCCGATTTTCTGCTTACGTCAATTTGCCAGCCTCGGTGGTTGCCGTAATAAGTCTTTGTATGTACAATAGAATGCTAAGAGGGGTAGTCCAAAGGATTTCTCACCATGACGGATAAAGCCAATGTGTAATGTAACATGGACTCAGCCAAACAATGAAACAAATGAAGCAAGCACTTAGCATCGACTTGCGATGTGCTAATTAAATATTTGGCAATCGCCTGATTTACATTTTGTTTATTAAATGGGCGTGGCGCTTCAAATGCTGAATTTGCTCCTTGTGGTTCAAATTGACGAAGTTTACTCTTATGACCGATAAAAACTTTTCTATTTCTGAAAAGGTTCCTTTCACGTTTCTTTTAGTAAATTTTTGTTCCATATTTGAAAGGACAGTTGTAAGGTAAAGCACATTATTATTCAGTTCCTATAAAAGCCTACGCATTAAAAAAAAATCTTATATGACTGGGTCGAAAAGACATGGAAAATGACCTGTCTATGGCAGGGGTTAAAGTGGGACCGCAGCTGCCAGTTGTAGGAGGGTAGACTATTCAACTTTTGGCCGAAGGCGTTGTAAAGACTCACCGGAGGCAAGAGGTAAGTTCAAAAGTCTTTATTGTAAGAATGCCACTGACACCAGAGAGCACGTCTTCTCAGGGGCTACAGGTTACAGCAACTCCGTTCCAACTGTCGCCCATGCCCAAGATTCTACAGTGGAACTATAGGACGTCATAGAACCCTTGGGCATGGGCACGCGGCAGGAGAAGCAGCGCGAGGCAGAGAGAGACAAGGTGCAAGGCTAAACAGCATATAAGCTAACAAGTAACATATACAACATAACACATCTCCTTCTCATAGATGAAAAATGTAGGACAGTGAGAAGGGACCGAGCATGAACAGAACGCGGAGGAAGGTGGGACCAGAGGCTTTAGTCACACACAAAGTCGTGTAACTTAGCAGGTGGTTTGACTACCCTACCATATCTGTTCACCAATGGTTCCTTCATAAGAGTGCTACTAGAGGGAAAAACATCATCAGTATCATGACTATTATGTTCAAAGTTAACACCACTTGTACCCGGATCTTGTTGGTCCTCGTCGGCAATTTCCCCACTGAAGTTACTACAATCGTCCTCCCAAGTGGCCATACCATCAGGACGTATAACAGGCGTTGTTAAATAAACTGGAATATGTATGCCGCAGTGATTTCTGCCTATCAAGGAATCGAAAGCTGCCCTCGGTGCCTGTGTAATGGAAGCGCTTCATGAACACCAGCTTTCTGGGTCTTTGGCTGACCTTGCTCCTGCCTTTGTTTGCTATGTGTATCTTGGAGCTGCTCTTTCGCAGCCTGTTCGTTTTGTTGCCGTTTCCTTTGGTGATGTGCAAAAAAAAAAACCCGAGTCAGAGCATTCCTTTCTGATGATGCCGTGCTGTTTGTATTACTTCTTCTGCTGCGTGCTTGCGTTAATAAAACAGATGGATCGCGCCCGGCGCCAAGAAAAAGCCATTTCAGATTCTTGTTGCGTCACCAGACATTTCCAGCCACTGGCGAGGCTTCTCAGCTGTCCCATAGTTTGTATTTTTTAGTTCAAATATCTCGTTTCATTTTTAACATGCCTTGTTCAGCATTTATTAGAGGATTTGGTATGCGACTCCAGCCGAAATTTAATTTGTGAGAGTGAATCGCTCCTTTGCTTCCCGTGGAGGGAGGGTGGAGTGGGGGGGTGGGGATAAAAGTTAAGAAGAGGAAAGCTGTACCAAAGCAGGACTGGGATGCGAGTTCATAGGATCAGGGTGCCGTTTATCTTGAAAGAGAAGGTACTGGGTGCTGGTTTCCTGCTCCTTTGTATATTCTTCTGTAAATAGAAGGCTTCCGTCCATGATATGGTGTTTTTTCCAAGTTCCCCCACATAGCAGTTGCTAGTGTGTTTCATACTTGTCACGGGCTCTTAGCATCTCATAAGATGCATACTCATCGGTCAACAGTTTCATTCAAAATGTAAAATGTTACATTAAATTGACTTCATGACATATACGTTAATTGTAACCACCTTCTACCTCTAACCACAAGATGGAGGACAGATACTCTAGTCTGACTGTCCTCTCAGTATCAGTTTGATATGATCCATATCTCCATATCATAAAATTTACAAATTCATTACTTGCACTATCGTCGTCAACAGGACAGGCCTATTGTATATGAAAGAACCTATGGAACAGATACAGGCTATACAAGCCAGCTTAAATAAGCCCTCAGTCCTAACAAGATAGGCCTGCCGAGACTAAAGAGACCTGCCACAAACTTCAAGTCACTGAAGGCCTTTACCATAGTCCATGCTGCAGGTTCCAAATAGTCACTTAGTCTGAGAACGGACATCCTATAATACCAAAAGGATGACACTAATTCAGTCCATTTTGGCAAATCTCTTCCATTGACATCTCGTAAAGGCAATATTTGAAATAGGAGGACTACCACAGTCTGTCCCGGCAGATCTTGGATTTCCCCCTCTCGCAGATCCGGACCATCCGAGTGGATGATACTCTACCACAGCTATCATAGGAAATCTGATTGAGAACATAAGATAAATTACCAACACCGTAATGGGACCAGTAAAGCTAATCAGAACTGCTAGCATAACACGTTTTAAAGTTGTGCATCTGTCTCACACTTATTCATCGTACACACCACTAAGGGCAGCTTCTCATAACATAGTAACCGCACTTTGGTGGTCGTCATGTTCAACATGGAGCCACTTCCCATATAAGCTCAAGGCAAAGATAACTTTTATAACTACTCCACCCACACAGTGAATTTTGCTACCTGCTTGGACTTCCGCTTCATTGCTCCCCACATAGGGGGTAGTATGTGCTTTACAAATACCATAATACATTATGCTTTACACTTCCAGTCCCTTTGTCTTGGAATCCTTGCATTATTCTAGTCTTTGGAATGACCAGAGAGTGATTCTGCTATAGAAGGGGTTGCCGTGACTATGGGAAGTAATTGTATTGAGACTTGTGTTTTGATAGCCACTGTTATGTTGTTTTTATGCTGTCATGTCATTTTGCTGCCAATGATGTTATAAGGTTTCTCCTCAAGGGTCTTTTTTTTTTTATAGAAATCTATTTAGTGTTCCACACTTTACTCAAAGTTGACTGCAATACAAAAATACTTTGTTACTAAGGCTATCAAAGTAAACATTCCATTCTGTTTACACCTCTAACTATACTACTCATAATGCACACCCTTGTATGCTTCAGAAAAAAGGGAAAGGGGAGGGAGCAGGAGGAAAAGCAGAGAAACTCGGCAGACCACTTTGTAAAAAATTAGAAACCAATCTCTCTCAACTCCACTAAAAGCTGGTCAAGCTTGCATATGCCAACCCTGTAAATAAGTTCTCATGTGACTTGACCTCCAGAGTTAGTGCCACCTTGCTTAAATGTATTGCAGTCCAGAAAGACTTGTGCCATTTGAGATCATTTGAATATATATGGTTTACACACAGACATATCACAAAACGTTGCAGGGAATCAAAGGGGAAGTCTGTGGTTGCATTCAGACCTCTAGTAGGGATCCTAAACCCTGTTTAGCTCCAGTTCAGCAGCCAGCTCACTACCCGGAGCAGGGTCTTCCAAAAAGTGATACTTAGGGGCCATCAGAAGCACCCCCAGAGTTCTAATCTTTGACGCGCTGCAAGATTGTGCAAAGATTTGACCTCTTACTTCCAAGCTGATTGCAAAGGTATTGTGTAGTGCTTGAAAGACTCAGTGGTGCACGTCTTCCACATGCGTGAGAACCTGAAAGTTGAAGGTAGACATCTCTAAATTCCAGTCCTGTATCCACCTCTCCGATTGTGCCACCTTACTCTTGAGGTCCTACAAACACCCTTTAACTAGTGACACCTCACAATCCGTGCCTCTGGTTTTGCATCACAGGTGTTTCAAAAGTCCATGGGGCTGTAAAGTACAGAATATATCCACCAAAGAGTAAGGTTACATCCGTGTCCACAGGGAGTCTCAATACACAAAGCCTTTCAAGTAGGGTAGTGTTCATGCAGCAGGGGGTGCATGTAGATTTGTGTCCTGAGTTGCCACACTCCTAGAGCCCAAACTCCAACACCTTTCGTTACCACACTAGATGGATGTCGGAGAAGGAAAACTCTTCCAGTGGAGGTAAAATGCAGGTTGCTCTGTTTCATTGTGGACTGTTTCCTGGCACAAATTAAATGTGAGGCATGTAATCCTTACCATGTGAATTCAGCCAAGAGGGCTACTAGCCAAAGTGCGACACGGCAGCAGGTGCCATTTTGCTCTCTGGTTCATCTTCTGAAGAAAGAACTACTCAGCAATCACTGTATTTACTTGTCAGGCAAGGAGCTAAACGCTCAGAACTTCTTCATTCAAGAGCTCCACAGGTTCCAACATCTCGTGCTCCATCATAAAACTGATCATCGGGTCCTATAAAGGAATCTGCCCAGAACTCTGTGGAAAAACATCCACTCGCCAGCTAAGCAAGCGCCACCTTACCTCAGGATTCTCGTGGTTCAGGTTGTATCGGACACCAGCAGCTTGATCTTGCAGACTCAAACCACTGGAACCTTCTACCATTTCCAACTGACTGACCACTTCAAGACACCTGGGAGGGAACCTTGTGATATCCATGCAGCATAATGACAGGACACAGCATACGGACGAAATAAAGACCACAATGACCATTCAAGTCACAACAGGTTGCTTATCTAACGTCCCTAAAATGTTTATTTGTTCTAAAACGTTTTGGTTTCTAAATGCATGTAAAACATTTATGTAGATTGTTCTCATGAAGCATAATTTGATTTACCAAAAGTATTGAAAAGGGAAACGGCAGCACGAAAAATGTAATACAGTTGTGGACTACAGGGAAGGAAATGTGGGTAGTCCTATACATTTATCCTAGACATCCTAAAAATGGACCATCGACCCTCGTACAATTAACCAACTCAGTGTGAATGTTTTATCACTCATCCCGAAAATCTGCTTTGAAGTCGACATGGGATACAGAAATGCACACTACAAAGGCAAACGATGTTCTGGTGGCTTTCTGGGGCAATTAAAGACAGTAAAGTGTTGATTTAGTTTTACTGATTGCTTGTGCGAGTCTCCGGTTAGTAGAATGCCTATTGCTGTGAATCTGAGCCTGGTATCGCTCTCTATATGATGTGGCAAAACATCGTTCATGGTAGTCAAATGTATGTTTCATCTGACTTTTGAATGTATCCAAGCAGCTCTGTCCCTTGAGTTCTGGGTCCGTATCACATTAAGTGAACACCGTTGACATTTTAGAGCCGGTTTCTGCCACAGTTTTGGGCGGACTGCATCTTAGATATTTGAAGCGTGGGAGCGTCGCCTTTTTAGCATCTTTGACAGTAGTATATGTTTGCTTGTCACAGTAATTTAAAAGGCACGTGCTGACTTTGGCTTGAAATGTTGCATCACTTGTTGACATATATAATCGACAGAGCATAACACAATTACATACACAAAGAAACAACACAAATAAAGTGTAACTGGGCACAGTTCAACGGAAACTATCAAAATGTAGAGCAACACACCCACCATAGTACACCACCACATTCTGTTTCAATGAAGCAGCACAAAACAGAGCACATCACCACCAGAACGAAATGCCTCACAACATGCACCGACATTCTTGTCACATATTACCAACTTCAGAAACCTGCTTTCATAATACGGTGTTAAAGGTGTTTGCACCAAGCACCTCCTTCCCATCATGGAAATGTACTAGCACCAGTAAAAAGATCTGATCCCCTATGTGTCTCTTGAGCTCCTCTTGGAGGTTTTTGTGCGACGTGTTTTGATGGTTAATAGGGTGATGCAGCATAGAAAGCTACCCCCTAACTACTCTGTCAAAATGTGGAATTATTTACCGGACGTACCCAGCTCTATGGAGCGGATTATGGACCAGAAGGGACAGTCTGTGCTCGAGGTGAAACCTTGGATGCAGTGCTCTACCTGTCCATATTGGGCTGCATAGATGGCGATAGAAGGCCTTATTGGTATTAAAAATATTTTAATGGTAAATAGGAGAAAAAAAGTGGCTTACATTTTTCAAATGTGAAATAAAATAAAAAAGAATCCTGCATTACAGCTGATGAGCAAATCCTTCTCCTACTAACTGCTTGATGGTAAGTTTTGTGCCAGTCATCAGGTCAGGTGTTAGCCAAGACTTTTTGATTTTACTAAAATGATATGTTATGTATATATGCATATATGTATGTATGTGTGTGTGTGTGTATATATATATATATATATATGTATGTGTGTGTATATGTGTGTGTGTGTGTATAAAAAAAATAAAAAAAATATATATATATAATAGAAGGGCCACTGGAATTATGTAGCAAGGACGGAGCAAGTTATGCAGCAGTGTTAAAATTATGCAGCAAGAAAAGGCAACTTATGCGACGTAATGCAGCACATTTTGTGATAGTATTACTTCGATATTTTGTCACTTTTACACTTCTTGACACTGTCTGGGCATAGGTTTCACCTCATTAGTACTAGCAATATGCGACAGCAAGGTGACCAGTCGATCTTTGCAAAGGGCCTTTCACTGCTCGACAACATGCGTTGCTGCGTTTTTAGTACTTTTTGATCAGTTCCAGCTGGATTTTTTTTGTTGTTAAACCTGCAGATTATGCAGCAGATAATAGATAATATGGTAAATGCGCCAAATCCATAATTATGTGTAAAATGCTGTGGCCGCAAAATCGCATAATTCTAGTGGCCCTGTATACAATATACTTTTTTTAGCCAGCCCTGTTCATCCGTTTGTCTGCTGTTGGGTCACTGAAATTTTTCTTTCATCCACTACAGCATATAGCATTGAACAGTGTGTCAGCCCATTTCAATAATTGGTTAATGTAACTGTGAGTGATGGCATTCTGCTCTTTCATAAAGAGCACGCCTCCACGCAAAGTAATTCTTTTCAATGCTGGGGACTACTTTGGCAATTTGTTTTGATACCAATGTGTTTCTTTTTTAGGTCAAGCCTGTGAGAGCATGCGCTAGCACATGCTCTCTCGTTTGCGATACAAGGGTGTCTAATAATGGGCTTGAATCCTGCCCATAACTTACCATTCGTTAGCATCATTGTTCAGTTGTGGCTCCTCCGCTAAGACGGAGGAGCATCGCCCCACTGCTATTTGAGTAGTGCAAAAATAAAATGATAATAAGATGTTATTATCATTTTATTTTTCTGTGCGGGAGCCGGGGCGGAGCTAAGAAAAGTGAGGAGAGGTTTGCACTCCCTAAGTGCGCATGAATGTTTGGCCGGCCAAACATTCATGCGCATTTAGCATGTTCTCCACCTGGCTGTGTTGCACAGCCCGATGGAGAACATGCCTGGCTCCCAGGCACTGTCTGAGCGGCCAAAAAGGCCGCTCGGACCAATCACGACGCTGCTCATGCAGCGTAGTGATTGGCTGGGAGAGTCTGCTTCCAGTGCTGCCAGTTCAGAGGACGAAGGAGAGGCGTGCAGCAGCTGCGGCAAAGGGAAGGGAAGTTTATTTTTTTTATCCGTTCCCCTCGCCTCACCATCCCCATTCCGAGGCAGCCGCCACTGTCATTGTTGTTCTTCTTTGCTGCCTTCTCATTGGGCAGCGCTTACCGTGCATCACTTCCGTGGCACAAAGAACAAGTAATTAGCTTTGCTTAGTGTCCCTCCCCTCTCCAAGCGCTGCTCGAGGCACGATTGAGGTACTATTTCACTTTTTTTTATATAATGGCTGTACAGTGTTTTATTTGTCTGGTGCTTGGGTATTTTGCGCTTGACAATTGCACAAATTTAAATTAGCTAGTTGTGCAACATTTGCACTTCACCGATAAATGAATTTAAATTGGACTTGACTATTTGTTTAAGATCCACGCAGTGAGCTGGATCACTCATTTCTCTCTGTCGGGCACTGACTGGAACGCTCCTCTCCTTCCTTCGTGCTGGATCTCCTTGCTTCGGTCTGTGCTCACCCTCCCTTCCCCCTTCTTGTGCCTGCTTTGTCTGCTTTCCAGCTCCGCAGGCTCGAACCCCTCAGACATCTTGCATAATAACATCAAATATGAGCTGTTTGTTGCTTGTCACTGTTGTCTTTCACAGCTAGCGAGCTGCTACCTGCAGGAACTGTTATTAATACTGGAGCCAGTTCCATCCCGTGCCATTGAGCTCCCTTAATCAGCCCCTTTTTCTAATACTTTCTCCTGGCATTTCATGAACATTCTTTTTTCTACACCTGCATTTTAACTGGACCCTGCGCACCAGTTGCCCAAACCGTAGTAATCCCGACTGCTCGAAGGAAAGCCAGAACATGCAGCTGCTATAAGATTCCCTGTAACTCAGACCCTCACCTGGCTGCGCAAGCACAACGCAAGCTACCACAGCACAATGCGGCCTGACACATCACACCTGGTTGCTGTGTGTACTTACCGCTGCACAAGTGGGATTTTAGCAGATACTGGGTTGACTACAAATACCCCTCACCTAAAGGAGCTTGACTTCCTCCAGACTGCACTGGCATCTCACAGGCAGACCTAACCCATGCTTTCCCGACAGACCAACAGCTTTTTCAGAATGCCACCTTGTCCTAGCATTGCACGATCCGCTTCTTCCTGCACTTTCTCAACGCGGGCAGGTAAAGGCATTGCTCAGGCCCTTTTCCTTCATTCACAGATGCCCCTCCTCTCCCAGATGTCCACCTGACACACACGAAACTCGCACCACCTCTTGTTGGAACTTGTCATCCAGTGCCCGTATGTTATACCACTTGCTTCCTTGATCTTGCTCTATTGTCTATTGCAGTGGTCTTCAAACTTTTTAATGCCCCGCTCCCCATGGAGAAAAATATCTCCGCCCCCCTCAATTTTTCACAATTATTCTATTAAACTGGCAATGTTTAAATA
This sequence comes from Calotriton arnoldi, assembly GCA_963921515.1. Taxonomy (NCBI): domain Eukaryota; kingdom Metazoa; phylum Chordata; class Amphibia; order Caudata; family Salamandridae; genus Calotriton; species Calotriton arnoldi. Next base: position 1,138,875 of record CAWUFW010002244.1, on the reverse strand, counting down.
TGTATAGACATATTTAAACATTGCAGTTAAGTTCCGTTACTGTTTTACAAATGCAATCAAATACATGATTGCCAAACATACCAATCTGGTCAGGCAGGCCTTTCTAACATGTAAAAGTATCCACAGTGTGAGTATTAGAAATGTAGGGGGGTTTAAAGAATATTTGGAGCCCCTTTTCTTTTGACACCTTCTCCCAGCCAGAATATAAATGACAAAAGTTGTTAGTGATGGCCCATTACAGAGCGACTTTTTTGTTGCTGAAAACAAGACTGTTATCAGCATAATGCTTCTTTTGGTCAGAGCCTGGTGCCCCCGCTGGGATCACTTGAGGCCACCCCAGTTTGAGCACCCCTGGTCTATTGCCCAAGAACTTAATTGGAGGATGTGAGGGGCTTGAGAACAGGCTGGCATCAGCCTGTCTTGCCCTCTTCTTGGAACACAAAAAGTGCTAGCACCAGATCAACATAATTTATTTCTAGTTCCCGTTGGACCCCTTGGACTACTGCTATTTAAAATGTCTATTCTCTGCCTAGTTGAAACTGACTCTAGCAGTGAACCGGAGGAGGATATGTGACGTTTGACTCCCTCTTTCCAAATTTACTTATTCTTCACCCCTCCCACTTCCCCCATCTGATGCTGCGTCCCTCCTCCCCCGCACCTCCCTCATTTTGCCTAAACAAAAAAAACGCTATGGCCTCATCATAGCGTTTTTTAAAAAATTTACTCCTACTCTCCACTCCCACCCGTTCACTAACCCCAACCGCCCTCCCTTTCACTAACCCCAACCGCCCTCTCATTCACTAACCCCAACCGCCCTCTCATTCACTAACCCCAACCGCCCTCTCATTCACTAACCCCAACCGCCCTCTCATTCACTAACCCCAACCGCCCTCTCATTCACTAACCCCAACCGCCCTCCCATTCACTACCCCCACCCGACTGATAAAGCCAATAGCTCACCCATAGGCGAGGCCTATTGGCTTTGCCAATGCTGGTTTAATATTGGCAAGGGCCCGGCAGCACCTAGAACAATGTTTTATAAAAAAACCATAACAAAACAAACCTGGACCAACACTAAAGTCTGACAGCCAAAACCAAACCGATTTGCTGTGCCAATGTTAGTTTTGTAATCCTGCGCAATCCACGAATTTTGGTGGTACCTGTACCTGGTCCCCAAAAACTGCAGACGGTATATTTGTAAAGTTCTGTACACGCAGAGGCAGGAGTTTCTCTGTTCCTAAATTTAGTTCGTGAGAAAAGAAAAAAACAGTTACTGAAACAGTTACTTCTCTACTTTTCTTTTGCTTTGTGCAAGGGCAACTGCCTGAACTGTAAACAGTGCGTGCAGGCGGCCTGTGACTCGTGCTGAGGGCGGGAAGTCGGAGGGGACAATAAGCTGAAATTCTGTGTTTGAAGGTAACATTTCCACGGATTTAGATTGAATATGGTTGACCGGCTCATACCGCGCACGCACCCTCGCCACACTTTTACAAGTGGAAAGTTTGTTTTATGAACTAACTACAGCTGCGAACAGTAATCTTGGGGCCACAGATTTACACGAGCCGTAGTCTAGGAGTAGAGAGTTATGCCATTGTGACATGATACACATTGCCAGTGTATGTAGACTGTTTTACATTGCTTGCTTGTATGATCACAATGCACTTTATTTCCCCAAAGTTTATAATTCCAGGATAGTTGCTCCTACAGCTCCTTGATAGTCTAATTCAAGGAGGGTCATAAATACAGTGCTTCAGTGATTATTACTTTTTGTTTTGTTGCAGCATTAATGTTTGGGGCAGATGAAGATAGATGCGTCAACCTTGCTGCTACTGATCGTGGACAGTGGGGGACCTTTTCTGCTATAATTTAATGTGCTCACTGTGGTGAAATGAATTGGCGCTCCTGTCACAATGACACACTGTGCATGTCAGTAGAAGGCCATATAAAATGGATTGCTTGTACTGGATTATAGAACAGACTTTTCTTTGGTTGGTCCGGAGCTCCCACCAGAAAAAGCCCTGGTCAACTGACACAGCAGTGGCTAAGTGGAGCCTCATTCCCCAACTATCCGCTTGCTTTCTTTTAACACCCCTGTTTCAACAAAACCACGCGCCCACACAACAATGAATCAGTGAGAAACAAAGAAAACCCCAGCCCAATCCTAGCTGTATTTACTACTTTTTCACATCCATCCTTCCCTTACCCCATGCTCTAAAAGAGCATTGCGATCTCCTCCTAATCTCAGTTCTTCCCTCCTTTCATTCACCTTTATCATTGCGTCTCATCATCCAGTCTCACACAGTCGTTGCCCACCTTGGGCCAGCTGTATGTTCCAGATGCTCTTTCGTCCTAAAATATTAGTTACTTTTAATCTAGCACAGAGAACACAACCTCTTTCACACCCTCAAGCGTTAGTGGGGAGCCGGCTTCGTGTTACTAGGATTGGAGAGAGATTATCCAATGTTCATGAGCCAGTTTCTAGCATAGCAGCAGAGTGAATTGGTGCTTTGAATGATCTTGGTGTATTTTGGATCCCAATGAGCAGCGAGCTTCCATTTTTTTTTTTTTTTTTTTGTTTAAATTTATTTTTATTATTATTATTTGCATTACTATTATTATACTTCAACAGCTTGCATTACATCTGGTACATCTGCAATCCAATAAGAGTTACATACGAATTATGGTTTAAATCCTTCCTACAAAACAGAACACAAAGATTCTTGGTCAACCAGGCGCTATCCCCGACATGCCCAAATTCGATTGCAGTTCCACATGGATCCACACTATCCCCATCACTATTCAACCTATATGTCGAACCCCTCACAGAAATTCTCTGGCACGCAAACATCTCCTATCACATGTACACTGATGACACTCAGATCTACGTCAAGATCTCGTCACTGGAGGAGATCAAGACAATGAATGAGGCTTTAAAAAAGTCATTACATTGGTTAACTAGCAATAACCTGAAATTAAATGCGCAAAAAACAGAATTCCTATTAATATCCCCTCCAAAAAGCTCCGCAGATGTGAAGGAATGGACCAAACTGATCACTGCGCTAAACTGCACCCCTACCCTAGTTGACTCGACCAAATCGCTAGGAATCACGCTTGATAAGAACCTAGACCTGAAAACTCACATCAAATCAATGGCGAAAAGTGCCCGTTTGCACCTGAACTACCTTAGAAAAGTGAAACCATTCATTACTACATCAGACCTCAAAGTGGCAGTTCAATCATTAGTCATATCAAGGATTGAATATGGCTGTACAACGTTATCAGGTCTACCTAAAATCTCCACAGCACCACTAAAAGCCTGTCTCAATGCAGCAGGAAGACTCATTACAGGCTCAAGAAAATACGACCACATTTCCCCACACCTGAAGGCATTAAACTGGCTACCATATGAAGCCAGAATTCAACTTAAACAGGCATGTATTACCCACAAAGCGCTCCACTACAAAACGCCAATGTACTTAGCTCAGAAAATTGAGTTATCCGGTGGAGGCAGACCTTCCCGGAATGCCAGAGACCTTTTGCTGAAAACTCCCATCTTTCAGAAGAAGAAAACGTATGAAAGAGCATTCTCCGGAGCTGCCCCCCGAATCTGGAACTCACTCCCTCCAAACATTAGAAAAATTCCAAACACGTCAACCTTCAAGAGAGAAGCAAAGATCTTCCTAATGAGCAAATTCCTACCCTAAACAACGATTGATCATCATCTGCAGAATGGTTAATTGCTAGGCGCTGCATAATCCTGTAGGATACATCCTACACAAGAAAGATCACAAGACCATCAAAACAGACATGGATACATCCTAAACAAGAAAGATCACAAGGACACCATAACTGCCATCTACATAGATATAAGAGTTCTGCCATATAGATATGATATAGGTGTTACCTCAACAGGACAATAATGTATGTAAGGGTAAACCCACCAGTTAGCTACGAAGGCACGTTGGGCGGTACTATCCTCATTTGATGGACCCTAATCAGGATTTTGTTGTAACAAATACGAAAGGTGCACATCGGAACCATATGTATAATATTACTGTGATACCTGTTGTACTCCAAAATTAACCTAATCTTGTTTTGCTGAAACTGATACGAAATGGTTCTCTCAGGAACCATATGTATATGTATATTACTACTACTATACATGTTGTATTCGAAACGACTAACGGCATATAACTGTGAAGCGCTCTGATACCCATGGGTCATGTTTGCGCTATACAAAACTCTATAAATAAATATCAACTTTGTAGAATTCGTGCAAATACAGTTTTACACATTAGACGATTTCTGTTGGTAAAGATCCAGTGTGCTGTTAGCTGGAATAACCGTTTGTACGTTGAATGTCTACTATAACCAATTAAACTTACAAAACCAGAAACATAACATTTGTACCCTTCTCTTCGAGTCCTTGTACAACATATCTGCACATGTCCAGAAACATCACATTTATTGCTACTTCACTACGTTGTATGTGCCTAGCCACCCATCTTGCTTTTATATGATATGAACTCAGTTCCATGTGCCTGTCAGTGCTCATAATTTATATTTCACATGTCCATTCCTGGTATTATGGGGGTTGCACGTGAATGTGACTGTTGCGCCCACAGGTTACGTTTAGATGTTATTTGAAGAATGGTCATCTTTTCCGTTCCCTGCACCCTATGTCACCTCCCGTACCTATCCCATGAGCAGTGAGTTTCCATAAGCTATTCTGGATGCACTAGAGCCTGGATTACGTGTTTAAAGTCATTTCCTGGATTTAAAGAACTAATACTTGAACGTTTCAGTTGATGTTACCCCTTTGCTAGACAATTGATGTGAGTTTGCAGGTTCAAATTCCTATCCAGGCAGAAGTAATTTGTTCAGCTCTTCAATGTGTGGCTGACAGTTGAAGATCACACATGCTTTCAGCCATGACTGGATCAGGACTTTGCTGTTTGGAAAATGTCAGAACTCCTTTCAGACTGCCACGGGGGATGCAGGGGCTACTGGGTCCAACAATTGTGGTTGATGCCTTTTACTCCTGATGTCCAGGGCTCGACCTACTATGGATCCTGCTCAACTGGACCAAGTACCCCTTCTGCACTTGACTCTCAGGGGTAGCTGTGGTTGAGCAATCAAGGCTCCCTTGGGGGAGGGGGGAGCGGATATAGATACAGGTCTGTAAACAAAACTCAAAATGCAAACCGTACATACCAGTCCAATACTCACTTTAATAGAAAAAAATATTTTATTTATAACTCCACACATGCAAAAGTGTATGACATTCAGAAGCAATAACAAAATCCCACTTGAGTTTAGGGCTCTAATAGTTATATGGCAAATCCCTATCACACCCTCCTTCATGTAACGTGTTTGGGGTTATTTCCCATTCACTTCTGGCTGCATCCAGGGAATGCAGACTATTAGGTCGTACCCAGGAGTTCTCCCTTTGACTCTTTAGGAGTAAGTCAAAAATTGTCCATGGTGCCGGAGCACCGTTAGCAGCAAGTCCCCCTAGGCCCCAAAGGCTCGGTTCCAGTTTTACCTGCTCCGGCGGTATGGCAGCATTCAGCTGTGCAGTGAGTGCTCTCTCTTTTGGGGCTCACCAGTCCGGTTCCTGTGTGGTGAAGTCAGGCTGTTTGTGATCTACGCATTGGCACCCAGTCTCTCTCTGTCAACCAATGCTTCCGTTCTGCTCTAGTGATCAGAGCTGCTCCCGCTTTGCTGACACAAAAGGTAAGTTGCATTGCTCTTCCCCCTCGTGGGGGTGGGGTGGGATGGGGGTAGGGGTTGGGGGTGGGCCGGTGGTTTGGTGATGTGATCCTCCAGCTCCTGATTAGAGTTCCAACAAGGGTGCAACGTCCTCATTAGGTGGCGACTTGGTGAACCTTGGGGACTTTGTCAGGTGCAGATCACAGCATGTGGTCTCGACCCACTGGTCACAGCAGTATTCTTTCAGTCCCGCGACGACCTGGATCCTAGGACAAAGTGGTACCGGCTGCCCCTCCTGGATACGGGGTTGCTGCAGTAATCACGATCCATGCGCAGACTCTTCCTATGCGATCGCCGTCACTACAGTGGTCCTTACTGGCATACAGGGTTGCCGATTATGGCAGTCACAAGTCCTGCATTCCTGGCCCAAAATCAGTTCACCAGTGACTCCCTTTGGCACGCGGGCTCCCTGCCGTGGAGCTTGGTGCTTCCTGCCCAGCCCTTTGTATACAGCTAAAAACAATACAGCCCTCTCCTGGCATGAGTGTCGCAGAGCCACTACTACCCACAAGCAACAGCTCGATTGATGCAGAGCCTCACACCTCGCTCAGGAAATTCTCGTACAGAGCTCCCCACTGGACTTGGCTGACTCCAACGCTCTCCTCTCCCTCATAGGGCACATTGTTCTTGGCAAGCAATGGTGCTCTAGGGCAGGGGATCTTGGTAGCCTTGGTGATGCCCCTTCACCCAGCAGGGAGACTAGCAGCCCATTGCCCCTAGTCCTGGTCACAGGAAGGAGTCTTGTAGAACTTCCCCTTCTCACACAGCTCGCCTGGCTGCTTGGTAGATGACACTTTTTGGGGACCCAACCCCCCTTCTTATAGTCTTTTTCTAGACCCCAAATATGATTTAGGTTCTGAGTCTTTGAAGTTTTATGTTGGGGTTTCTGCTTCTTTTGAAGTGGACAGATCTTTCTTCTTCCCTCATGAAAGATGTCTATCACAGCAGGCAAGACCCGAAGCTGATTGTTCCCCAACACAGTTCATGGGTGTGATCAGAGTTCACACCTAGATGTCAGTCTCAGTGATATGCGCTTCAAAAGGTTAATCCCAGACCCCAGCCCTACTCATTCTGATTCCCTTATCAGCCAAATCTTTCTTACTGAGATGTGTCCAGGCCCTTTCAATGTGATCTATCACTGAATCAAAGAGCAGTGTTTTGAAGTGTTAAGGGAGTCTCTTCCTTTTCCCTCCAGTGTGTCCCAACCCAGTTCACAGGGATACAGCAATACACAAATCTGCTGGGGGGGGGGGGGCCATCCTCTACTCCTCTTGTCTTCACCAGGCAGGCCTGGGCTTCACAAAATGGAACTCTGGGTCCTCCATATAATGTACCACTGCAGGCACACTTAGTGCACATTCACAGTACACTTTCAGTCCAGCACTGTTCCATCTATGTATTGTACCCTTACATCTACACATGCATTTACTACACACTCAATTTGCGCGCACTGGTCAGCACGGAAGCTTTTCTATCTTTAACCAGGGTGTGTTATTTATAATCACACACACGCTGCCATCACACACACTCACCATCTGCGCTCTGCACAGCACTCCACCATTCATGTATTGTACTTCATGCAAGCACACATACACCTCGCACATGCTTTCATTGTGCATGCACTGTGCAGCACTACATCTTTCATGTCTTGTATTCCTCACAGGCATACATGCACTGATTTCACATGTACTACACCGTACTGCTCTTTCCCTGTACTATACCCATCCCAGGCACACACATAACCACACAGAGTCACTACTCCTGTGCTATGCAGCACTCCACATCTATCTGATGTAGGCCAGCAGTGGCACTTATAAAAGGTGAGTGAGCCTTGAGGCCTCACTCCAGTGACACAGGGTAAAAAGGTGTTATTCGCTACTACTGATCACTACACAGTATGCTGCTGCCACCACCGGGCTCGGCTGCTTAACTTCTGGTAAAGGCGGTAGCTTTCCACCACTATGAGAGTAGCGCTTTCAGCGCCCCTCCTGGTCCAACAAGACAACAATCCATGAGACAGGCATATTTCATGCGCACATGCATGATCTGTGTTCTTCTATGACAAAAAATCATCAATCGGGATCCAGACAGCAGTACAGTTGGGCACTCAGGGCAGGAGTACACGTCTTTACCATGCAGATGACTTTTCCAACCCTACAGGAGAGATATCAGAAGTAACTGCTTTAAGTGAGTTGAGTTTCAATTGATGGATAGTAATTCATTTTTGCATGCCCCTTGCTGCATTTTCAATATCATTTGGGGAAGCAATTTTTAAGCAGAGCTGCACGTCATCTGCATAGACATGGCATGCAGTCTGTGAGTACTTCAGGGATGAATCAAGTAGTTCCATATATAAATTGTAAAGCATAGAAGAAAGTATGGGCACTTGCTGGGCCCTTTTCTGGAGCATTGAAGTGCTGGAGAGAGAGTTGGTCAGTTTAATGTGTTGGTATCTGTTATTGAGATATGATTAGAACCAGCTAAGGTTTCATCCTTACTCAGGCGTATTCTTTCAATGAGGATTTCAAGAAGGTTTCAGTGAACTTGGTGTCAAATGCTGCTGACCGATCCAAGAGTATTAGGTTACCAGTAATCCATGTTGCCTAGAATTTGGAGAGAATCATCCATTATTTTTAGAATAGCTCTATCCATGCTGCATCCTGGTCTTAAGAATGATTGAAATTAGTTGCAGTTTCGAAACGGAGGTTCCTCCCTACTCAATTCTTGGGGAGCCACGTTAACGTTTGTGGGCGACTGGCCAGTGTTAGGCTAGTGCCTGGGTCGCTTTCTAGGTCACTGTGGGAGCTGCAGAGCAAATATGCTTTTACAGGTCATGGTCTCCGGGCAGAGGAGCTCAGACAGAGCTAACCCCCTTTTTGGCCATTTAGCTTGGACATTGATTAATCATTATACTGAAAAATTCTGCCCAGTGATTTTATTTTTGCCTTCTTCTGCATGTTGAATCAGTGGAGAGTACATGATGAAGAAGAGCTAATTTATTACTGTCCCTCCAGGACTAATGCTGTTTAGCCAACAACTTAACAATAGGCTATGGTGTTCCTTTCCTTCCGAGGACAAGAGCCTCAAATTGGTGAAGCCTAGCAAAAAGTGAAATAAAACATTTGTCATACTAGTGCGGACAGCTTCTGTTTCTCATTTTCATATGTTTTCATGGACTACTAGAGGTACATGCTCCTAATAACATTATGTAGCAGTCCACAATCCGCACCTGACCCTTCTATTAATAACATATTTGTGATTGCACCTTGATTTTCACCTGTGAGATAACAGAAAACGGACAATAGAGTTATTCGTAGGATTCAAATTAAATCCGTGTTATATTTTCCAAAATATTATGTATGAATGTTTTATAACCTGCTTCTTCGTTACTAGATCAATCTAGTGTTAACAAAAATCTCTCTATGGAAATGTGGACATACCTTAATCTCCTCCTAGCACTTTGTTACTTCAACTATGAGACACTTTTCCATAAAATGCTAGGTGTGTAGTTGGAAATAATAAATGTTTTCCTAACGGGTCATTCCTAACCATGTCAGTTCAGTGCAAATAGTCAAGTCACAAAAATGTACACCAATCACACTTGTTAGATCTTACCGAGAGACAGCTGTTGGTGGTCTGTTGTCGAAGACTTATTATGGAGTCCCGATGAGAGCGTTGATAGCGATAGAGCAAGGCCATAGATAGGTCAAGATTGTGTGCATGATCCATCGGGTGCATGATCCATCGCGTGCTAGCATGTGAATATTAAAATCACATAGGGGGACAAGGGGGGAGTAATGTAGCCCATAGGAGTCTGCCGCATGTTGGTATGTAGGGACTGAGAGGCTATAGAGAGAATGCCAGTGTTTACTTGGTTCATGACCGGTGTACTTGTAAGATGTCTTGGGGTCTCTTTGATCTTCGGGTGTATACAGTGGGCACCGCATGTTATTCAAAAAGTCATTAGTCACAAACGTTGAGGAGTGAAGTACTGGTATTCTAGTCTGGACATGTGGTCTACTAGGGTTAACAAGTATGTCTCTGTTCTGAATGTGTTCGAGAATGTGTGAACTGTTCCGTGGCAAGCACCTGCCACAGCTTGTGGAACCAGACTGCCGTGTGAGGGGCTTCCTTTTACTTCCAAAAAAGAGCTATGAGTTGTTTGGCTGCCCCCTTATATGACAGATAAGTATCTTGTCGGACTCTATTAAACACCTCCTGGTTGAGGGTGTTACACCCAAGATCACTGTGGTCGGGTCAGCTGGGATGGGGTATCCAGGATTCCCTTGATGTTGCCTAATATCTCCTTCCATAACGTTAGAAGTAGTGCACATGACCACCATCTGTTCTGGAATGTCCCATCTTCAATCCCACAGCGCCAGCATAGTGTTGAGGTTGTAGGGAACATTTTGTGAAGGTGCATCTAAGTAAACTACCATTGATACATCACTTTATAGGCCGATTCTTTCTGGTGGATACTGCGTAAGGTCTCAGGTATGTCACGCCCAAGTCGTACTCAGTCTTTGGGGGGTATGTCCTTGTGTACGTTTCTTTACCACCGTGACTGATAAGTGTGCGGGCATGGGTTTGGAGTCTTGCAGGACACAATATGTTCTGGAAATTAAACCTTTTGTGCCCGAGTATGTGTGTACTAGGTTCTCGAAGGGTGTGATAGATTTCGTGGCAGCGGAAGAGTGGATGGGTGTACAGCCCAGTGTTGGAGCTACCTATATTGAAGTCAGGATTTCTCTGTGATATGGAACTCGTGTGTGCAGTAATCAAATGATTTGATCGATTCTCCTTGAAAGAGATCTCTTAGGGCCCTGTAGTACTGCAGAGTCTAGTCTAAAAAGTCTTGGGGTCCAAAGCTGGGGTGAAGTCAGGATTTCTAGCTATCGGTGTGTTCGGGGACAAGAAGGTAGTGAGGTCTCTCTTGACTGCAATTTGATCCCATATTTCAAAGACTGTTTTTGTGGGCGTACCAATGTAAGCACTTAATGACGTTGCTACACCCCAGCCATGATGGATATAATGGATGCTATCTCCTAACGTCTTCCAGAATAGCTTTACAATACCCAGTTTACTCTCGACCTCCAGCTGCTTGGTGATGCGAAGACCCAGATAGCGGATCGAGGAGACATCCCATTGAAAAGGTGCTTGTTTGCAATGGATGGTACATCCTGTGCGTCTACCATGAGGTTAGAAACAGAAGACTTATCTTGTTTTTTTTTATTTTTAAGCCGGACACTTCAACTAGTCCAGAATGGCAACTTATGCCGGAAGGGAGTCCATAGAGTTGGATAGTTAAAAGAGGAATGTCATTCATAGATAGTCTGATTTTGTGCTCCCGGCCCCCAAATAGAATGCCCGTAATTGTGGGTGCTTGCTAGATTTTATGGTGAGGTTCCACCACCGGTGCGAACCGGAGGTTGGAGAGCAGGCCGCCTCGTCTTGCCGATTTTAATTTCTGCTGTACACTTTCCATTGACTCTTAAGACTGCATCAGGCGTGGCATAGGCTGCCATACTTTTCTCTCTCATTGTGGGGGCTAACTGAATTTTACATAGTACTACTTCTTGGAAAGCCCAGCTCACCCAGGCAAATACTTTCTCAGCATCAAGAGATACTAGTAGTGTCGGTGTATCACGTTTTCGCAGTTTACAAACAAGTGAGCAAGGCGTCTAAGATTATGCATTCCTTGTTTGTTAAGAATGAAGCCCACCTGGTCAGGGTCTATAAACCCCAGAGGAGAGCCTCCTGTCGCATTGCTAGAATTTTACTGTATAGTTTAGCATCTGTATTTAGAAGGGCATTTGGGCGGTAAGATGTACAATGTATAGGGTCTTTTCCGGTTTGGAGAAAGAGTGTAATCTCTGCTAAACACATTGTGGGCATGTGAGGCAAGTGGTCTGCGGAAAACGCAGTTACACAGAGGAAGTAAGTGGTGTTGCAGGATGGCGAGGAAGAGTTTGTAGAATTCAGGAGTGAGACCATCTGGGCCCATGGATTTCTCAGTGGGGAGCAGTGTGAATGCTTGGTGAAGTTCTGAGATATCAATGGGAGCTTCTAATCGTTCTCTATGGTGGGTTCTGTGGTTGGCCAGTCACAGTTCTACAGGTAGTCATGTAAATCAGTTGGGCTTTCTACTCCTAGATCTTATAGAGCTTGGTAGCAAATGTGAAATGTGGTGCGCTTTTCAGATTTCCCCCATTGTACAGTTGCCTTTAGGCATGCAGATTTGTGGGATGAGCGAGTTAGTTCTATGGAGCCTGATCTTACGCGCAAGGAGGGAGCCCACCTTATCTCCCGTGTCGTAGAATTGCTGGTCCTGGGCCAAAAGAGACCGTTCAGCGCAATTAGTCCTGTATGCTTTTAATTAGTGTCGCACCATGGCCAGTTTAAGTTGATTTGCTCTGGAGGGTCTTTGTTTGTCTAAACAATTTCTAATCTCAGATGAGAACGTTTACTGTATGGTTGTGCCCTCTTGCCCTATCTATCTCTATGGTGGTTATCACACCCCTAATTGTACCCTTCAAAACATCCCAAAGCACATGTGGGGATGTCCTCTGGTCAGCTTTGAGTGTGAAATATTTGGTGATAGTATTGTGTGTGGCGGATCTGTTCACTAGGTCCATCATAATTTGTGGGGTGAGGCACTAGTGCAAGGGACCTTTTCAGGGGCAGAGGCCGTCCCTCTAAGTGAGGGCTAGATGTGCATGGTGAGATATCAATATGTCTTACATTGTCACTGTGTCTAGTGCGGGGAGTAGAGAGTGTGAGATCAGGATGTAATTGATGTGTGAATAGATAGAGTAAACATTAGAGAAAAAGAAGTAATCTTTCTCTGTTTGCAAATGACGGCAGTCGTCAAGCAAGCCCAATTCAGTAATTTTTTTTTTTTAGGAATGTGGACTTCACTTGTGTGCCTTCATACATTTGCATTTCGATCCGGCCCAGGAGCCCAAGCTAGATTGAAATTGCCTCCCACTGTACTATTTCCATGCACATCATGAAGTTAACTTGACAGGAGTGTACATAAGTATGTGTTCTGCACGGTGTTGGGGACGTATACATTTAATAGTGTGGGGGAGGGGCTGTCCCCTTGGGCAGAACTAATTTTAGATAGTGGCCATGTGGCTCTCTGATGATGGTCGAGGGTTTCTGGCCAATCTGGGGCTTGCCCAAGATGGCAACGCCAGTCGTTTTAGTAGGAGGAGATGGCCAGTATTGGTGAAGGTATTTGGGGTGTCACATGCGTCGTTCATCTTCTTTTAGGAGGTGGGTTTCATGTAGGAAAATGTTATCAGCGGCTTGCTGAAGGAGATATTATTATTGGGAAAGTTTAGGCCCCTAATGTTTAGTGAGAGGAGTTTGAATGTAGGTGTGGTCATTGCTGGTAGTGGTTGGTGTAGTATACGGATATACTACCCATCAATAGCGTGGGCAATATATGGTGCTGTTTCTGGGACCCATGCATGCTTTGTAAATAATGTGATGGGCCTGCATCAGGGAAGGGAGGTGGAAGTGAAAGTGGAGGGGGAACAAAGAGGAACACATAACATTAACAGGCCAACATGGCCAATCCAACATTCTTTAGCCATCAGCAACATGGATGTAGTCATCAGTCCTCACTAGAGGTGCGACCATCAAAGGTGTGGCAAGGATAGCTGGTAGAGTATTGCTGGGAGGTTGGCCAGATACTTGGAAAAATGCTCGAGAGAGAAGAGGTGATCAATTCTCAGTACCTGTGCTCCGCCTGCCTCCTTCGGCCCTCTTGACTGTGCCGCTTTGGAGGGGCATGTGTAAATCAATTGTTCATTCGGATGGAGGGGGGACTGTTGGTCTGTGACGAAGATGCCAATGATGAGGGTTACCATTTCGTTCTGATGAGGTGGTGAAATGATGTCTGTGTTGGCTTTCTCTGGGGTCTTGTCACTGAGTCATCGTATTCTTGCACTTCTGTGGACCATTTGCTAATCCAGACGAAGATCCACACGTGCCTGGTATTGGTCATCTGGGCTTGCCTCGGTCCCCTTGTCCTTGGGAAGGCCCAACAGTGTCCTCTCCTCTGCGAGGGAGTGGGCAATAGACTGTTTTCCTGACCATTGAAACATAATGTTGAAGGAGTGACCCCATTGATATTTGATGTGGCCTTCATTAAGAAAGGCTGTGGTAGGTCGAAAGTCTCTACGGCCTTGAGGCGTTGATGCAGATAGATCCTGAAAAAGGCAGATGATGTGGCCACGGAAGATAGGAGCAGATTTCCTCCTTGCGATATGCATGATGTCCTCTTATCCTCAAAGAAGTTCATATTCTTGAGAATATCTTGGGCTGTGGCTGCCCTGGGGAAACTAGTAAGGACTCTGTGGGCCCAGTCCACTCGGGTAGGTTTGAATTTCCTCTACTTGCCTGGAATAGGTTTTATAGTGAAGCTCATGATGTTCGTTCCCTCCGCACCTTTAGGGATTTCCCAATATACACATATTATTGCATCTGCTGCAGTTTTCAGGTCATTGTGCTTTATTTGGCAGTCTGCATTTTCTTCCTCCAGAAGTTGCACCCTTTGCCAACTGTTATTTATCCTCAGTTCTTGGGTCCGTTTTGTGTTCTAGGTCAGCCATCCTATGCCCCACGTTGCATAGTCTTTGCGCAATTCCTGTAGACGGGACTTAAAGTTCATTTGAAGCAACTCTATTTCAGAGTGCATTTCAGTCAAAAAGTAGTCCATATACTCCTGTGTGATCGGGGTCGCTAAGGGATCCTTGCTCAGCGAGGATGGGTCATCTGGTTTGCGTGCCCCATCAACTGTTTAATTCCACATGTCTGCAGCAGAGCTTGTGATGCTTACCCTTGACCATATTAGAAGAGTCAGGGTGGGTGACCAATGACGGGATATCGCACCCTTCCAGATAGTCCAGGGGCACCGTCAGGGGTAGTGCAGTGTGGGCCAGATTCTGCTATGATGATTTGTAGTTTGTGTCCCTGATCAGCTCTGTAATAGTGTGCAAGAGATCACATCTCTGCCGGAAGCGACTCTGGTCTATGTGGTCCTCAGTATATTGACGCGGCATGGAGGCTGTTGCGGCAATGAAGGTGAACTAGTCCTTAGTACTTGTGACACTGGGGTCCACAGGTTGGGCAGGCATTAGTAGAAGTTGCATAAGGGGCGCAACACCATCCACGTCAAACGACCGGCCCTCCCAATCCCCTCAGGGCTGCAAGGCCTCCTGACTGAGAAAGAGTGCAGTGTGCTGCAGTACTCACTCAGTTACTGCAGCGAGCGGGTGGGTTGAGGGGCCAGAGAGATGGGAAGGCTCCTGTGGTTGTCACCGGTACTATGATTTCTAGCTTCCTTGTCGCCAGAGAGCAGCGCCGACTGGGTGACCCAGCCTCTGGGTTCTGTTGCTAGATGTTGACTGAGTGGGCTGTCTAGACAAATGTATGGCTCACTCGTCTGGAGTCATCTCATCCTCGGTGTTAGCCCCAGGTATCGACCAAGATAGCCATGCTCTGCCCACCAATGCCCTCCTCGTGGTGCTATACCTCCTTGCATATCTCACGCCTAATACCGTCCATGTGGCAGATGGGTGGCCCGCTCCCTGGGGGGAGTGGGTGCAGATGATGGGGTTCAGCAGGCCCCAGGAGACAGGGACGCTGCCGCAAGCTGATCCTGGGGGTGCTGTTCCATTTGGGGCTCCATTGGGAGGCTGTCTGGATGGAGGCATTTCTCTTCCTGCATGATAGTGGTCTCTCTGTGGGAGTGGCGAACGCCAGGCTGTTGGTGCTAGTGCTGGGTGCAGTTGTGGGTAGGCTCAGGCAGGGCCTTCTGTCTGTGGGTTGATGGGGGGCACTGCCATCACCCTCCAGATGCACGTGGTGCCGCCAAAGCTCTGACTGGGCATGTCCCCCCGCCAGCGAGTCGGTTCGCTCCATAGTTGCTGGTGGAGCTCGCTGCTGACAAGGAGCCCAAAATGGGGGGCGCATTTCTCTCACCGCAGCGACATCACTGTAGAGACTGAACCAAGGCAGTGTCCCTGCTCCCTTGAGGAATCCTATGAGGCAGCAGTAAGACTCTCCTGCAGAGCGGGACCAGTCAGGGGGCTTTAGCCTCCAAGAAAGAGGTGTTTTAGTAGAGCTTATGCCATGCTACCCGTCTCAGAAATTTTACACTCCTCTCTCCTACCAAGCTCCTCCGTTGCTCCCGTCCAGCCGCACGTCAGCAATTACTCCATC
Organism: Calotriton arnoldi; assembly: GCA_963921515.1. NCBI lineage: Eukaryota > Metazoa > Chordata > Amphibia > Caudata > Salamandridae > Calotriton > Calotriton arnoldi. Next base: position 1,122,870 of record CAWUFW010002244.1, on the reverse strand, counting down.
CCCCACCATTGTTCCAAATTTGCCCATTAATTATCTCCCTCTACGTATATACACACACCCTGCTGTTTGCTGCTGGGGTGTTCCTGTCACGTTTTACGTGGTGACGCTGCTTATACTTTAGCCTGATGACACATACCTGCATCATGGCACCTTTTTTCATTTTTGTTTTGGAAATGCAAAAATTATTGGCAAAGCCAAAAGATCTGAATTGGCAAAGCCAGAAGGTGAGACCTATTGGTTTTTGACAATGCTTGTCTTTTATCACCGTAGCACTGCTCGTATTAGGGTCAAGCTCCTGGCTTCGTTTTTTTTTTGAGTTGTGTGATGTATTACTTTCCTGAAAGCTGCAATTGGTAATTTTAATCCTCCAGTAATTTGCCTAATAGGATTTGACTTTGCTGTATCTTGCCCTTGCTCAACGTATTTGAATGATTCGTGGCTTTTGACATCTATTAATTCACTTCTTTAGAAAAGTGATTTTCTAAGAGTCTTAAAGCACCCCAGTGTGCTTTTTTTCTGTATCAGTTAATTAAATAGGCCATGCTCTCACGATATTATGACTGAAATATATCAAGTGCTTTAATTGGCTTCTTTTGGAAACGTTCTGCCTTGGCCAGGCTCACTGTATCAAATTTGTCCTTGCCTTGTGCAGCTTGTACAACAAGCAGAGTCTGACGATATTGAGTGGCATGAAGTTGCAGGAAACTGATGTGGTATAACGATTGGGTTAAGGGTAATTGTAATAATTACCTATATTTCATTAAGAAGGCATAATGGGGAGATAGATATCTGAAGACCTAGCCACTCTAGTGGTATCAATAAATCCATGTTTCTGAAATTCAATTTTGAAAAATATGTATTTATTGAGGATTTCAAAATAGGTTATGCATAAATTGCAGAAACCTTGTATCAGTGCAATTTTCTAAAATATGTGCAGGTCGTACAATGTAGTGTAGGACATTTATTATATGTGGAAGCCCGTTATTCTCTAACCTGCCTGCTTGCTTGCTGTTTGGTACTCCGCACTACAAGTCCCAGTTTTGCTGAGCCCTGCCGCCCATGTCATCATCATCGCGCCCGGAGGTGCTTCATTAATGGCCGCGGGCTCCCGCAGCGCGGGAAGCCCTTTATTCTCTTGCCTGCCTGCTTGCTTGCTGTTTGGGCCTCCGGACTACAATTCCCAGTTTTGCTGAGCCCTGCCGCCCACGCCGTCATTGCGCCCGGAGGCGCTTCATTAACGGCTGCAAGCTACCGCAGTGCGGGCTGCGCGTGCCCGGGCAAAGCCCGGGCCAATCTGCGCCCGGAAGAGGCTGGGCTGGGCCTACTCCCTTGGTTCGTTACTGGATATATCCCACTACTTCCCCACGGCAACACCTTGGGCCCTGTTTCAACGCTCCTGAGCACCTGAAAGTCCGTTCATCAGCAGCGGATGAGGAGCAGGTAGGAAGGCAGTTTGTCTTACCCTGTCCTGTACTGATTTTTGCATCGTTGCGGGCTAGCAAGCCGGGGTTTCGGCACTCTGATATTTTGGAGATATCTTTTATTGTAATTAAGTCAATATATTCAATCAACTATAATTTTCACTAGCCTCTGGGACAGAGACCTGTTATTAAGCACATTACTCTGGTTTTAATATGGTGAAGCGCAAGGCGACCTTAGTCCCCGTGAGGGCCCCGGCTGTCATTACAGCCCCAGTGGTAACTAAGGACGTGTTTCTCCAGCGTGCCGCGGCTGTGCTGGATAAGGAGATCGAGTTGGTAAATCGCCGTCTTTCCAGGTCTCCGGTTATTGTTCCACCACTTACTCGAAGTTACTCAACCGTCTTTGATTAGCGCCGAGGGTGATCCATCAAACATCCTGGGATTGCGAGAGACCATGCAGGACTCCATTGAGACAAATAGCTATCCCATAGCTCAACAGCTACCCCTTTCTCCGGCAGTCATAATTAACAACCAGGGGGATGATTATGTACCCTCAAATCAAGGGCACGCGGCAGTTACTCACTGCAAGCACTTGGTAAATCTAAAAATCTTCCACCCTAGCTCACACGAATCGGATGCCTTTAAGAAGACCGGATCTTGGTCCGCCTCCTCTGGAGCTGTCAAACAGGTTTTCCTCCCTGGCTGCGGCTTATGCCTGTGATTGACTTGGTGGCCCCTCTCCTATGGACCCAGCGAAATCCAACGACCAGCGGGTTTGTCCACAGCAAAGCCTTGGGTGTTCGGGTGAATGTGCTAGTAACTTTATATCTTGGAACGTTGCAGGACTAGCCAATAAGTTCTCTGATCTGCTGTGGATTGCATTTGTGAAGCAATTTTGTGTGATATGCTTGCAGGAAACATGGCTGATGGATAGTAGCTTATTTTTTAGAAGGTTACAAGTCTTTCTTCGTTCCAGTATCCCCTCTTCGGCTGGCAGACCAAAAGGTGGTCTTGTAATTTATATTTCTTTAGCGGTGGAATGCAAGATAGTGGTTCTGCCTACAACGAGCCCGTGCATACAGTCTCTGGCACTAAGAAAAGGGTCGAACAATCTGGGTCTAATTAACTTTTAGAACTCACCATCATGTCCCAAGGGTGGGTGTAATATCACTACGCTAGGTTCTTTCATAAGGCAACATTGTAATACTGCTCTTCAAAACCTCATGATTGCTGGGGACTTCAACATCCACCCATGTGGAGTCCCAGGGGTGGCAATGCTGGCCGATTTCAGGGTGTCCACGCGTGAGGGGAATTCACTTTGAACACTCCTCACAGGGGGACATGTTGAATGACCTCCTCCACAAATTTGATTTAATGTCTCTTTTATCATTATGTGACCCCCATAGCCAGGCTGTTGTTCCCTCATTCAAAGGGAGAGGCGGAGGTTCACTTATCAATTTTATATTAATTTCATCGTCTGTAAAAGCTCTATTTTTTTTATTTTTTTAATAGTTTTATATAGCGCGAACTAGACCCGAGAAATCGGGTATCAGAGCGCTTTACATGAGCACCAGTTGCGTTACATGAGGACACATTCATTTTTGTTAGGCACAGGGAGATTAAGTGATTTGCCCAGAATCACAGGATGTTGAGCGACGTTGCCGAGACTCGAACCCGGTTCCCCAGCTTCGAGGTCGAGCGCTCTAACCGTAAGGCTACATCCTCTCCCCAATTTACGGGATTCAAGATACAAGCAAGCGCCCATAGTGACCATAATCCCTTGTGTGTTGAAATCCGTGGTTCTTTACTGGTGCCTAAAAGAGGAGTTGGGCAAAGCGGGTCTGTGCGATCCACAGACGGCAGAAAACTGATAAAGTAGTCACAGATCTCCCCAGATGGATTTTAGAAGTCAGTGAAAGACTTATGTGCTAGTGAGTTAGCACTGTGCACTTCATTGCAAACATTTCCGGGGGAGGTCATTTGCGCTTTCAATACCATCTCTGTTAAAGTAGGTGACCTTCTAAGTATCCCGGGCCGACGCCCAGCCACCCAGGCTCCAAGATGGTTTGACTCCTTCTGTTCTCTGGCGGCTAGAAAGCTGCGGGAAGCTTTAAACAGTAGTCCAAGAAATCAGACCATGGTCAGATCGTGTCGAAGAAACTACAAACTGGAACTGGCCAAACGCAAGTCCGCCTTGAAGGAAGAGGCATGGAGAGGGATGATCGAGGCTAGCACGCTGAGGGATAGCTCGAGATTCTGGGGCATCATTAATAGTCATTTACTAAACCACGACGAAGGCTGTGCAGTAGTCGCTCATATCACAGAGGATGAGTGGGTGCTCCACTTTGAAACTATGTTCGAGAGCCCCGCTGAGCTAAATCGCCTGCCAAACCATGAGACAGTCAGCGCTGACCTGGTTTTTAGTATAGAAGAGATCGAGGAGGATATCATCGGGCTGACTAGTAACAAAGCCCCAGGACCCGACGGTATCCCTCCGGATCTCTATAAATCAGAACCAATCTTTTGGGCTCCGGTCCTTGCGGCAGTAGCCAATGCTGCGGCAAGGACAGGCTGCCCCGAGTCCTGGGCTACCTCGACCATTGTGCCAGTTTTTAAAAAGGGTAATCGTGATAGCACCCACTGTTATATACCAATTTCACTGTTGGACAAGGTGGTGGGCCGAGTGCTTCTAGAAAGGATGACTAGCTGGGCAGTGGAACACGCTACGTTATCACAAGTCCAGTATGGGTTCCGCCCAGGCCGGTCTACGGTGGCCCAGTGCCTTAACCTAACCATGATCCCTTAACAAATACACAGTTGCCCGTTCTGGTACCATTTATCTTGCATTCATGGACCTGTCCTCCGCGTTTGATCGCGTGAATAGGACCAAACTCTGGCAGTCCATGATTGATATCGGGGTAGACCGGAATATTGTTTATTTTTTAGAAGATCTTCATCGGGCAACTAAGGACCATGTTAGATTTTCGCAGGATTTAAGAGTCTCAGGCAATTTTGACATAAGGAGAGGTGTACGTCAAGGGTACATCCTAGCACCCGTTTTGTTTAATCTATACATCAATGATTTAGATAAAGCCCTATTGTTAACAGGGGTAGATTATCCATATGTTGGCCGACGCGGTCTCCCAGTCCTTCTATACGCAGACGACGCGGTCCTTATATCTAGGACCGCTAGGGGGCTACAAACCCTCCTTGATGCATTCTCTGCCTTTGTCAGAGCGGGGCCTTTCTATAAATGACTCTAAATCCCACGTTATGCGTGCCCGTCCCAAAAAATCCTCTCAATTTCGGGTTGGTTCTGCTAAAGTACCCCGCACTGATGTCTTTTCGTACTTGGGGGTTGTAATGGACGAGCAGATGAAATGGGGCCCTTCAAAACAAAGAAAGAGGGGAGACCTGGTACGGGTGAATGCAGCTATTTTTAACTTTGCTTCGAAATTAGGAAAGAGACCTACCACAGCTCTTCTAAAGATCTATCAGGCCAAGAGTGTCGCAACAGCTTCTTATGGTAGCGAAATATGGGGGCCCGTTACCACAGATGATTTACAAGTAGCTGAGAATGCATTCCTGAAACGTTTACTGGGCGTCCCGCGTGGCACTTCTAATTTAGTGCTACATGAAGAATTGGGGGTGCCTTACTGAAGTGACACATTGGCCCTCCGCCCCTTAACCTTCTGGATGAAAACATGGTTGAGGGAGGAATTATCATTGAGTCAACAGATCTTAAAAGAATGTATGACCCTTGACCATGCCCTTCGCATACCTTTGCTCAGATTCATCAAGAACAGTTTTGTAAGGTTAGGAAGAGCCGAATTGTATACTAACCCTGAATTGGTAACTAAAAAAGATGTGGGGTTAATAAGGGAGTCTTTTAGCAGTTTAAGGAAACTGGAGAGGGAAGAACTGGAGCTGAAGAAACCCAGTGTTCGCAAATTCATTATGTTGAAAACAACACTGTTAGCTGAGCCTCATCTCTTGGGGGTTTTAAGTATATATGAACGGTTTTTACTAACCTGGTTTCGCCTGGATCTCTTCCACTTTTTGTTGGCTATCCCGAGGGAGTGTAGCAGAGGCCAGGTGTTAGCACCCTGTGGCTGTGACGATGAGTCTCCACAGGATCTGCTTCACTTCACATTATTTTGTACATGTTATGAAGTCCCTCGAAAAACGTTTATCGCCCCGATTTTAAAGAGGATGAATTCTACACAGGCCCGTCCAGCTCTTATTTATTTACAATTGTTGCATGATGAATGCATTTTCTTTGTTCAGTTACCTGAAAGCTGCTATGAAGGCTAGGTCTTGCCTTGATTAAATGTCAGCATTGGTCAGGGTCCATGTCACCCCAATGATTCACATACTCTAGAAAAGGCCCTGGGACTCACTGTTTTAACTGTTTAAAAGTTTTTAATTGTGGGTCAAGGGTACTTGTACCTAATTCTGCACCCCAGGTTCTGAATCAACAAAGACTCTCGTGGAAGGTGATTTAATTGTGATGAATTGTGTTATCTTTTTATGATATTTTATGTATCGATAACCTTTATGGTTTTATACGCTGTAACCGAATAAAGTTGATTGAATGAATATGTTTATGTATTCAATTATTAGTCTATTTTTGTGTCTATGATATTAATGTACATAGTTGTTTCATGGTTATACTGTGGTTGTGAGTAATACAACATTGGATTCCAGAAGGAGAATGTAGGTAAGGGTCTTGGATCACTCAGGCAGCATTCTTTCTTCTGCTGCTGAGATGACCAGAGCCTCCCACCCTTCTCTCCTCTGTCGTTGGTTGTACTTTCTGGATTTAGAAATAAATCACCGCTTTTCTAACATCTGCTGGCTGCCATAGTCTATTTCCCCATAACACTTTGTGGTACCAGGAGTGGAGTCTACAAGAAACTGGAGCGCCACGTTTGCAACCCACAGACAACGTGCAGGATTTGGAGTTTTCTGCACTTAAGAGGTTAGAGAAGAATGCTTTGGAAGCGCTGCTAGCTATTTGCTGATTTGTCGACTACCAGAAGCGTGAGGGCCGGACTTTGCCGGGTAACAAGTGGCAGTTTCGTCAAGAGGTAAAGCTGTTACCTGGAGGCTTGTTTTTGAACTTTAGTGTCCCGAGTGCTCCCAGGCTCGGGTGCCGGTCGCCTACCTGCCTCACACTCGATTGGTTCCAGCATTTGGAAACACTGATGGTGAATCGCTGCATGCGTGCAAGCCTATGGTGAGAGGGCTGGAGACTCTTGTTCTGGTGTGTGTGATGTCTCGTGGCTTGCTGGTGTTTCACTGTGTGTGAGACGCTCATCTGCGCCCATACTGAATTCCCCAGTGAAAGGAAACTTTACTATCTTACCTATTGACACAGTGAAGCTTGGTGGCCATATTGCTTTGGGGTGAGGAATGCAATGAAGTAACGGCCCGTTATATTTACTACAGATCCCATTCATGCATGCGCTGCGCTTGCTTTTCTGAAGCGCGCTGATCTTGACAGCACAAGGTCTTTACTGAGTCAATTGTGGTCCGGTGGTTAGCAGCTTCTTCAATTTTCAGAGGTATTTAACACCTTGTTCTACTCCTTGCTCGGTGATTCGCATACCAGATATACATAAATACATTTTATAGCCGTGTCAAATTGCTCTGCTTCTGAGTATTTCAGTGTTTTTCTTTGCGTATTTGCTCTTTATTGTTTTTCCAGCATGGCATCTAGTTGCAATGCTGTGCAGCCTCCGTCATTCCTGAGGATGATTAGGAAACAGTTAAGTATGATTTTGAGCGTAATCCGCTTTGTGTCATAACTTTATGGGTGGTAGATGGCAAGCATCAAGTGGCAAGAAGTTCTCAGTAATTGGTAGCACAAGACATCATGAGTGATTAAATATTAAAAGTTAGATCATGAAATGACTGCATCAAGGTTCCAAACAAAATTACAGCGAAATGCTTCATTAGGCTTTGCCTGCCAGATGGTTGCGAATAGACCTATTGCCATTTTAGAGTAGGCTTGGAGCCCGATTATTGCTTACCATTGGCTGGCTTTAGTATCACTCTCAATACTTCCTTTTTCATCGTTAGCTTGTGTGGGCCTTCCTTCTTCTTTTGTTTGTCTCCCTTCCCCCCACTGGAGCATAACCTCATTACCTCAGTCCATCTACTTCTTACTTTTCTGGCATTACTGTTCTCTTTTTGGTTAAACATCCCATGTGAGTGCAACCGTTTTCCAACTGTGTCCCTTGAGCACATCTTTCTCCCACCGCGCTCAGTTTTGCTCTCTTTTGCTGTGTACTTCTGTTGGAATAAAAATGTTTTAGTTGTGTTGTTTATGTATTGTACGTCTTAAGTTAGCATTCGCTGCACCATTTTATGTTTAGCCGCCATTTTGAGCCATGATTGAAACTAATTTTTCTCTCTGCCTCTGCTGAAAGCAGCTGTGGTAGTTTTGGTTTCTTCAAGGTTGAGCCTTGCCGTACTAATGAATACACTGTTCTTATTAGCGCATACCTTTCCCACTAGATAGAGGCCTGCTCCCACCTTTAGAGTGGCGGGCACAGGCAGAACGACCTTGGCATTAATATAGCGTGTGCCCGGTCTCAGGATCGAAACTCATCCTTCTGTACCTTCTTTGTTTAGCTGCCTCCAACTGGAAATTTCCAGTCAGGGCGTGTCTCCATTGGTTCTGAATTGTACATAATGTATCACCATCTTTGCTGAAGTCAGTCCCTCTGCAGCAATCCTAGGAGGCTGGTCAGACTGGACTCCGCTCGAGTGTACCTGAATAAATATACTTGGTTTGTATTCTCTACTGTCTGACCGACTCTTCATTTGTATGAAAGGCTGAGAGGTGGTCGCGAGTGACCCGGGTGGCCCTAATCGGGTCACTTCCTTCACTTCTTCCCCACTTTGTGCTGAGCTCACCCATATGTGCTTTTCTTCAGTGTTCCTTTCTCTCTTAAGCTTCTCGATCAAGTGCTGCTTCCTCCTCAAATCCTCACGCTACCCCATGCAGTCTCCTCCAACTCTCCGTTGCTGCCCCCTCAGCCCCCCATTGCTGAGACTTCCACCCCCCTGCTGCCCATTGCTGACACCTGCCCCCCTCCAGCTCCCCATTGGGGACCCCTCTCTCCCTCTGCCCCCACCTGCGGTCTTCTTTTTTTTCATTAATTATTTTTGCTTTCAGAGAATCGGGCACTAAATTGCTGCTGGTCTTTATGCCTGAAACTTGATTTTGCCCTGCTTCTATCTGTTTATTTACTATCCGTCTCTGATAGGTAAATAAAAAATAAATTCTCTCGTGCCATTTTGTAGGTGTGCATGCATAATATGGCATGCACTTGCCTGCTAAATGACATGGCTGTATCATTGTCCCCTTTTTAAAAAAAAAAATCTTTTCGCCATGCTGCACAGCAGGTTACTGATGCTCTACAGCATGGCTGAAATTCCAGTCTCTAAAACTGATGCCTCACTGCTATGACATAGCAACAGTTGATAACAAAACTCGTTACTCACTGTCATAAAGACCCTCCAGGTCAGGGTGACTGGGCTCTCTGAAAGCCTGTCAATGTAGCTCTGCTTGTCTGCTTTGAATGAAAGCCACACACATCTGCAGGAGGAAGGAAGAGAAGGTGCTGGGGGTTGGTCAAGGATTGCACATAAGGTATTAGTTTAAAAAAAAAATCTTTGGGACAGGGATACATTACAGAGGCCATGTTATGTATGGCTCCTCCATTACTCCTCCACACTGTATAGCATTTGAAAGCAGGGCAGACTATTTTGTGGGCCATACATACCATAAAATTATAGATGGATTAAAAGTTAGTTACGGTCTGTTTTTCACCTCGGGGTTCTGAGAGACGACCTAGACAATTCAAGCTTCTCTCTTGTCTATTTCATGTCACTCCGAACCTCTTGTTGAAAAATATCCCCTTAATTCACTGTTACCCTTCCATAATTCTACATGTTATGCATGGCTTCCATAGGATGCTTTTACCGTTTATGCCAGATTCAATCTAATTTCGCTGCTATGATGTAGCAACAGTTGATAATAAAACTCATCATCTACTTTGGCTACGTCATAAAGGACTTCCGGGGTAGGCTGACAGACTCTCGTAGCATGTCTGCACCGCACTGCTTGTCTGTTTTGACTGAAAGCACGGCTGCAGGAGGGGAAGGAAGACCGGATGGTAAGTAATTTGTTTTTTCCACTTTTGGGACACGGAGGAGAGGTCATGTTATGTGTGGCCCCCCATTACTCCTTTGCCTCAACCTAGCAGTTATAACCAGCAAGAGATGATTTTGTGGACCACACATTATATAAAATTAAAGATGGGTAACTAAGTTATGAGGGTGTTTTTATTTTCCGCCACCGGGTTTTAAGTGACTTGAGCTTCAGCACACCGGCATAGGGTGAACACTAGTACCTTGAAGATTCCCATAGTGGAGGGTGGTTTTAGCGCCCCTAATTTTGAAGACTATTTTATTTTTTATTTTTTTTATTTATAAGTTTATTGTAAATAGTGAACTAATTACAGCATCACTAAACATGCCAAAGAAGCATAAGATTTTGAAGACTATTATCTGGCATCACAGGTGCAATGGCTATCATTGGCTGGACGGGAAACATAGGGAAGAATTGGCACACATGGAGGGCGACTAGAAGATTACTACCCTCATAGCCCTCGCCTTACACAGACCTCTAAGGGGCAGAAAGCTACAGCTACATAAGCTAGCACATGTAGCCATCAAATGCTAGCATAGCTGTATCTTCAAGACCAAGGCGGCACCTCTCTAGTCACCAACAATCCTCCTGGGGGGCCAAAGTAGGAGCAGGCGCCAGACTGGGTGGACAACCTACGCCACTGGGAGGGCACCTGGTCTTTCACCATTAGGGACTGTTTTTCACATATCATATAAGCATTACAGTTATCTGGTACAGTAAATCACAATGTAGCTATAAGCGAGTCTAGAGGTGAACTCAGTCTTCGCAATAGTACAAATGAGCAATTATACAGTGACGTAGCAGTGTGGGGCTGAATGCTGTGAGGCTTGAGCTGGCCCATATGAGTACATCAAGTTAATATATTCAATGTGTTTATGTATAATACTGTAATCCTGAACAAAATGTTGTATCACCATGACATCAAACAAATTTAACGTACATCAACTTATACAACCAGTGATAACAGGATAGTGGGGGGAGGGGTGCGGGAGCCTCAGCCCACATCAAGCAACCCACAGTCACTTTAGAGCAGCAATCAACACAGTATGCAGCACATAGTATTTAATTTATATCTCAACATCAGGTGGTCTGCAGGTGTTCCTACGTATGTGTGAGAGGTGGGTTGATGACCAGCTGTGTCTCTGTAGCCTCCTGCAAAGAGGTTTGAAGGTTCTGCAGTATGGCTACTAGTACACCTAGGACTAAACAAGCATTGGAAAAGCCAATAGGTCTCCCCTATGCAAGATCTATTGACTTTGTCATTGTTTTTAAGACGTTGCACAGCAGCGCTGTGCAACATGGCTTAAAGTTAAGAAAAAAAGGGCTATGATGCGGCCAGCGTTGCCCGTGTCAAAGCACTTTTTAGGTCTCGCAGACCTAGCGCTGGAGCGCGCATGCGCTCCTCACTCTGCGAGGCTTATTGTAATCGGTAAGATTTCAGAAGTGGTGTTTAAGCCCCGCCCCTGCATTTCATTGGCTTGCGTCATCATCCATGCTAAACGCTGGTTTTGGATTGTACAGAAGGCTTCTTAGTTCCTCCTTGTTACCGCCCTGTCTAATTTTAGCCCCGCCCATCCGGACTGCACGGTGTACTTGCGGCGGTATACTATTGACTTTATTAGTTGGTGTAGGCACTTTTTTCATTAAAGTGAATCTGCTTTCACGTCTATGCATAGCATACATTTTTGCGGCGTCACACTGTTTTCTTTATTATTATTGGTTATAGGCAATTTTTCATTTAAGTGAAGCTGCTTTCACGTGTTCGTGTTGTGTTGATGCGTGGCGAAGGAAGCGCCGAATGTCCTCCGATTGTCTAATAATAAGCCACGGAGAGGTTGGTACGTTCGGGGCAATACGCTGCGTGTTCAATTGTTGCTCTTCTGCTTTCACGGGAGAGGTTAGTACGTTCGGGGCAATACGCTGCGTGTTCAATTGTTGCTCTTCTGCTTTCACGGGAGAGGTTAGTACGTTCGGGACAATACGCTGCGTGTTAAATTTTTGCTTTTCTGCTTTCACGTCGCTGTGCATGTTTGTGTTGTGTTGATTTGTGGCGAAGGAAGCGCCGACTGTCCACCGATTGTTTAATAATAAGCCACAGACAAGTTAGTACGTTCGGGGCAATACACTGCGTGTTCACTAGAATGGGGCAAGCCATGAGACAAAGAGGGAGGTAAAGGCTCACGGGGAGACAGAGCGAGAGAGACACAGAGACAGTAAGAGTGAGTGATATGCGCCAGTACTCGCCAGTGTGACAGGGAGCCACGGACAGGTTAGTACGTTCGGGGCAATACGCTGCGTGTTCAACTCTTGCTCTGCTGCTTTCATGTCGCTGTGCATCTTTGTGTTGTGTTGATTTGTGGCGAAGGAAGCGCCGACTGTCCACCGATTGCCTAATAATAACCCATGGACAGGTTAGTACGTTGAGGCTTCTTAGTCCCTCCTTGTTACCGCCCTGTCTCCTTTTGGCCCTGCCCACCCGGACTGGATCTTTCACTTGTGGCGTTACACTGCAGATGCCAAGCTGAGTCTCCAGGGGGAGTAGGGGAAACGAAGAAGGTAAACAAGCCTTCCAGCTGCCCTCTCGTCCCTCCCTCCCAGTCAGGTGCTATCCTCCAAGCGTGGTGTAAATACACCGATGGCCTTCTGTCCGACCCCAGGGGTCAGATTTTCGCCTCTGCTCTTCATCCTTCTGTAGTTACTGAAAGGTGCCACTGAAAAATCCTCCCCCTTTTAGGTGCTCGTGTTTTTTATTTGCATGGAAAGTAGAGGGACAAAACTCTAGGGTGCTAAAGCCAGCCTCTTCCTCGTTGTCCAGTTTAACTGCTGACGTCCTCACAGCTCATAAAATGGCCAAGGCGTCCTTAGAACAGGGCTATGCCGCCAGCGGGCTGGCAGCGTCGCAGGACCGTTTCTCGGGGTGAGGAAGGTCATCGAGGACACAGCACGGCTATACACAGCGTAGAAGTATGCTCACAGCCCCTCGTTGTTGGTATAAAAGCGGTCACAATAGGCCCTAAATGGAACAGATTTCCTAACGTCCCAAAGCGACTCCTGCGATCTGGTTGCAGTAAGGCTTTCTGGTCACATTGCGGATCCGTACCGTGACACGATCCGCTGAGGACACGCTGGCTTGTGCCCCGTCCATCTGCTCTTCTATTAAGACCCTGTCGGTCTGAGCTATTGACATTGCAAATGACAATGCCTTTTATTTTTGTTTTTGTTTTTAAAACCTAACTAAAAGGCATTGTCATTTACAATGCCAATAGCTTAAACTCGTGTAAATGCGAGACCTATTGCATTGCAAATGCTTGTTTTTAAAGCTGTGTTGCACAATAGCCTGTGCTGCTGTGCAATGTGTTAAAAAAGCATGCGGGGGAGGACACAAGGGGGGCGGGAGAGGGATCAGCAGTGACAGTCAGCGGGAAAAGGGGGTATGGGGAAAATAAACCAAGGGTGGTGTGGGGGAGGAGGGAGGGAGCACCACCTGCAGGTGGAGTTAGTCCCTGGTAACTGATCGCCCCACAAGGATGGGTTCCGAGCTGAGGGCAATGATGCAAAATGAAGTGATGGGCAATTAAAAGTGGTTAATGCCCAAAAGCTTTATGCAACAACACAATTGGCATCCACTAGGATAATCTCAACAAACACAGACACTCGTGCATGCCAATTCTCCCCATCAGCTCCATATTCTTGTTTCACACTCACTGAACCTAGACCTCAGGCAAATAGGAGCTAGGTCCAGCAATCTGGCCATTTTGATTGGCTGGGACAATGTCACCATTCCAGACAAGATGCCGTTAAACAATACAGACCGCAAGAGCAGTCTTTTAAGCAACTCAGAAATGCACAAATCAAGTTTAAAAGCTGCTTCTTAATTGACACCTTTTTAAACATTGTAATTTTTGTGCTTGTGCTGATTTGAGATTTTCTTTTTTTAACAATTCATTGTTAGCCTGCTTTACTTTGTGAACCACCCCCCTCACAACGTGCCTCACATCCACATCATTGTCACAGGAAAGCTGAAATTCAAGCACGGAATACCATAGAAAACCATTATGTTGTGACAGAAAGCACTATATAGCCCGAGAAAATGCTGGCAAGCATACATAGAATGAGTTCCAGAGAGAGGCCCATCGGGCACGGCCTGGAAAAAAAATACAAAAACAAGGTCAACATAAAAGGACAATAAGGTGAAAGACGAAGGGTAACAAATCACTTAGTTTCAGCCACATGAAAAAGGATGTGTGAAGCTTTATATAATAACCACCGTCTTCTCAATGGAAAGATGAAACCTGTAGTTTCAAAGAACAGGTCTTCTTTGGAAAATGCTACTTTGGGTGAGGGGCACTAACAATCAATATAAAAGCACAAAGGAGCATTTACAAAGAGTGCATCTGCGATTTATTAAAGTGAATGAGGCCAATAAATTCCTTATCGGAGCAAAATAAATGAATGGTTAGAAAACAGTAAAAAAACAGAATAAATTCCAAAACGAAGGGAGTTGAGGAGGGAAGCAAATACAACGAAACAAGAACTATAGTACCCTCCAGCTGTCACTTAGTGAATAACTGAAGGCGGTAAAACATAGGTTTTTTTTGGGTAGTTTTATATAGCGCGAACTCGACCTGAAGGTATTGGAGCGATTTATATGAGCAGCAGTCATATTACACAAGGACACATTCATTTTCGGTATGCACGGGGAGATTAAGTTATTTGCCCAGAATCACAGGAGCCCAGGCGGAGTTTAGAACCCAGATCTTCAACTCTAAAGTCGGCAGCTCTGACCGTTAAGAAACACCCTCTCTGTCTCTACACAATGATAGGGGCCCATCGCTAAATAGCCAACTGACGGCACTAAAACATTGAAAACCAGGCAAATGAAATACCCAAATACCCTGGGGACAGTTGCCCAAAAAAAATATTGAATGATGGGCTATCACAACGTAAATACATGCAGCCAGCAGTTTTGCTCTCCATACCTCGAGCAACAGCGAGACTCCAGGCATTAGCTTAGCACTGCAGGCTGAGGTTCCAAGGTAGTAGCTCTACTGCGGGGCCGCAGAGGGTGGGAGTTAGTACTGACCGCAGTGGGTGAGTGCGCCTTCTCATATCCGGAAGTCGCGGAAAGGTGTGAGGTGTGGTTACACCGGAGGCAGCAGCCACAAAACTCGACAAGAGGCATGGGGCAAGCACGAAACGTCGCGGACCCTCTGAATGTAAAAAAAATTAAATAGTGCTCCGAAGACACAATAAACAAACCCCAAAGTAAAGACAGATGTAAAAGGGGCAATCGGAAGGAAAGTTAAAACACACCCAAAGGCAGGACAAAGGCGAGCGTTTCACCAATGAAATGAAAGGAATTTTGAAAGGCACATGAAACAACAAATGCAAAGTGGTGGGATTGGTCTAACCCCACAGAGAGATTACTGCATGCCTCACAGAACAGCGCATGTGCACTGACTCTACGCTCAACCTAAAAACGTGTGGTCGCCCGGTCTTTCGTATCCCTAGGATAAAGGCCTACCAGGCAAGTCTCCCAGGTGCGTGTAAGTGGCCACCCCATGCACATGGTGGATAGGTGATGTCACACCGTGCCAGTAATTTTGTAGTGATGGGCATGACCACAACATATGGAGCAGGTCAGCATCCATCATCGCAGTGGGGGCAAGCAGTGTCTATTTATGAAAATAGCTATTGATCTCATAGTGGGTCAGGTATGCCCTATGTATGATGTAAAGCTGTATGAGCCGAAACCTACCATTATGAGGGATATAGGTAGGGCCTGCTAAAAGCGTATTCCAGTCTCTGGTAGTGCAGGGTCGAGCTAAATCTGTCTTCCAGTATTGACGCAATGATGTTAGCTGTACAGCAGTATGTATGCGCAGCGAGTGCAAACCAACGAGTGAGGTGATCTCCCTTTTCCCAAACATGAAGGTCTTGGATTATGAGGTGTAATTGGGGCTCCTGTGGGATATCACCCCAGCTACGTCGCAATGTGTCAACCCAGGAATTGTAACGAAGAAGGTGTCCTGGGGGCAGTCCCTTGTCTATCATCAGCATCTCGTAGGAGCGAATTGTACCATCCCGTTATAGGCCTCCAAGCGTGTGGAGGCCTGTCGCATGCCAGGCTGTCAGTTCTGCTGTCGAGGTGTCCCAAGCAACAAGATAGCAAGGGTGCATATGGTGTTGTAAGATTAGTGAGGTATAAACTTCTACAACCACATTGATAGGCTACGCGCAATAATATAGGGCGAGGCCAGGACGCTCTGGTGCATGGATGAAACAAGTGGGTGAGGGCTCCAAGCAGGGGCATCTTACGTAGTGCCGGCAAAGTGTAATCCTGCCATCCAGTGGGCCACCCATTAAAGCTGGGACGCTAGGTAGTAATGTTAATAGTTAGGCACTGCCATCCCTCGCTGTTCAGTAGGTAGGTATAATTTCGAAAGGGCCACCCTATAATGAGATTTATTCCATATAAGTTCAAGTAGGAATTAATGGGAATAGGCAGGATTTTGCCCAGCTCACATGCAAGCCAGACAGATATGCAAACCTGTCTAGGATGTCGGGTATCTCGTGAGGGACTGTGGAGAACGCACCTCTGCGCTCTGGAAAATTCCACTCTTATCCACTTAAATCCAAAGGAGTACAGGTAGTCGGAGATAAAACAGAGCAGTTTATTCATGCTTAAGCGGGTGCAAAACCAACAAGGAAAAACCCTGTTTCATGAAGGTAATGAACAACTGAAAGACTTCTCCTTTCATATTTATACTATACTTCAAACACTCCCCTCTCTTAATCCATTGGAAATTTCCTTCCAGTTATACATAAAAAAGAATAGCTAACCACACTACATTTTCAAGGTAAGTAGTGTAAGAGAAAATCACAGACCATCACTAATTCAAAGTATCTTTATTCGAGTCAAAGAATCATCAAAGCATTTCATAAAATCTTTTAAAAAACATTCATAAAATGTCAACAGATATATACTTTAGAAGCTATCCTCACCGAGGAGTAAAATGTAGTATAATTCTACAAATTTAAGATTTCCAATTTATCATAGTACTCGCAATTATCAGTTAGCATAAAAATGTATTCAGGTGGTACATATTAAAGTGCAGGTGCATGTACAATTGACCCGAATCGACACTACATTATTGTTACAGTTAAGCTGAGATCATTCTTTGAATATCAGTAAAATACATTCTTACTAGAATGGCTCTACTCAGACTGCATTAGGTCAAACAATTCATAATCTATAATAAAAGTAAAAAAATAATTCAGATCTAAGTCTAAAATCTACAATTAAACTTTTTGCCCTCTCTTTTTCCTTATATAACTGGACGCCTATAAAAATCTGCTGACGCCAAATACAATGAGTTGTGAGCTATCTGATTTTAATATTCTCAGCATCTTATTGTATTTCCTGATGTTCAAACTTCTGCCCAGCAGATTTATCCATTTTCTTCTGGGCATTACATATGCTCGGCAAAAAAATAGAACATGAGCGATATCTGCTTTTGCACCCAATTGGCATAAATTACACTTAGAATCCCCATCCTTGGCTTGGGACATCACTAATTGAATGGAAAAAATAACCAGTGTGGCTTTCTATCTCAGAAAAGCACAAATGATTAACAAAGTGTAATTATTCTAGCAACCTTTCGGTACTTTTCCAAGGGTATGGGGAAGAAAAGAATGCACAATGTTAGCACGTACATGGAAAAATTCCTCAGACAACGTTATAAAAAGTCAGGTGGATTTAAAAAATGTCTGCACTCATGTTCATAGTATATAACCCTTTCCTCAGGACAGAGTGGATATCTCTAATGTATAACTGTAAATCGTCTGCATACAGTGAAAATGCATGTGTCCCGTAATTCAGAGGTATTCCCCAAGTCTCTGCCTGCATTTGCACTGCACAGCGAGGGCCAGTGGCTCTATGGAGAGGGAGAAAAGAAGGTGGGAAAGGGGACAGCCTTGTCTAGCGCCTCTGCATATCTGTATTGGCTCGGAAACGAGGTTCCCTGTCTTGACTCTCGACGTCGGTCGGTTGTAGAGGAATTGTACCAGACGAAGGTACCGGGGGACCTCGAATAGAAAGGCCCATTTGAGGGTGTCAAATGCGTTTTTGAGGTCGAGCACTAGGCATCCCGAATGTGGCCAGGTGTTTGTGTCATGGTGTAAGAGACAAAGAAAACGCAGCAGGTTGAAGGAGGTGTTGTGGGCAGGAACAAACCAGTTTTGATCTGCGTGTATCAGGAAAGGTACCAATGGCGCCAATCTCTCCGCCAAGATTTTAGCCCAAATCTTGTAGTCTATGTTTAATAACGCTAACGGTCTGTATGAGCCCAGCGCAGTAGGGTCCCTATCGGATTTGGGGAGGGAGATAAGCATGGCCTCGTAAAGAAAGTCAGGAAGGTGGGAGGACAGAAGTGCCTCATCATACATACGCTGTAAGTGAGGAACCAGTAGTTCCGCATATGCTTTATAGAATTCGGCCGGCAGACCATCTGGTCCTGGCTATTTCCTGGTAACAAGTGCCCAGATAGCCTCTCAAATTTCTGCTGGGGTGATGGGGCTATCCAGTTCCGACCGCTGCTCAAGAGTCAAGCGAGGAAAGGGCAAATTGGAAAGGAAGTAATCTATGCCTGTGAGGGATGCCAACAGTGTTGAGAAATATAAAGAAGTGTAGTGGTTGTGCATTTTAGTGTGAATTTCACTTTGTGTGTAAAGTAAGGTGCCTCCAGCAGATCTCAGAGATTAAAGGGGGGGGGGGGTGGCTGTTCCTGCCGGATCATCCATGCTAGGAGAGGGCCAGACCAATCAGCGGTCACGTGAACTTTGGTCGAATGGGCCTCCTAGTTTAAGCATCGTAAGCACTCCAACAGGACTGCGTGGTCGTCTTATGCCTTTTCGAGAGGAAGGTGTACCTGACGGCATATCTACCAACTGGGTTTCAAGCGCGAGGAGGTCATGATCTGTCTGAGACAGTTTATCCTCCACTTGCTTCCGCATACCACATTCCAGCCCCAGGCAGTGGCCCTGAAGTGTCATTTTTATTGCCTCCCATTTCAGTAAATTGGAGGAACCTGTGTCCGTGTTCCGCTTGAAGTAGTCCTCTACAGCATTACCGAGAGTTGCTCGTAAGAAAGGATCCTCTAACATGGTGGGTTGCAGGTGCCAGACAGGCACCGGGGGGGGATGTCCCGGGGGTGGAGGGATGGCGGGGGTGGGGGTGTATGTACCGGTATATCCCACGTGAGATGTAGGTATTTAGGGTTATGATTGAAGTGGGTGTGCCCCAGATGGTCTGTGTGTAACGGAGGGTAGTAAGTTAAGAGTGCAAATTAATCGGTCTATCCTGACATGTAACTTTGGGGGGGGGAGGGGGGAATAAAAGGAATACACACGGGTGAAGGGATAACGTGTCTGCCAGACACCAGTGAGATGCCAATGGCTCGACAACTCCTGGAGTGCTGATGCATTTGTGATGGCGGTTGTATGCGGAAGGGGAGGGAAAGAGCATTCTAAACTAGTAAATAATACGCTATTGAAATATTGAATTTGAGTATCCACGGAAGTCTGCACCACTTGGATAATGTATGCGAGATCATCCGTAGGAAGACAGCAGGGTCAATATTAGGGGCCTAGATGTTCCCCAGTAGGACGAGTCTGCCATCAAGCCTGCCTTTGATGACGATATAACGGCCCTCCACATCGTCTTGACCTCACCTTGGAAAGGAGTTCCGGGCCTAATTCAGATTAATACCCAACATGCATAAGAAGTGACATTCGTAGCAAAGACCCGCCCTCTCCATCTGCACTGTAGTATAGTCGATTCAGACAGTGTTAAATGTGACTCCTGTAGCAGCGCAATATGAGCGACACAGCATTTGAGATAGGAGTATACAGCGTATCGCAAGATAGGGTGTGCATACCATGTTTATAATGTTAAGGTGGGTCATTGTGTAGCTGGGTAAGAGTAACTAGTGATTGTGTGTAGGAGAGTGTTGGATCTCTTGTGTAGAAGCAGGGCCAGATCCAACAGTAATCAAGTAGTGCAGGACTGAGGCAGCAATTAAACATAAGGATGAACCAACATAACTGTTCCATAATACCAAAAGAACAGACCCCAGAATGAAGCTGCCCAAACTTGTGTTTGAACTACGTCTAAGACAGTAAACCAAAGATTACAGGTAGAGAGGAGTGAAAATTTGCAGGCCAAGCCCCGTAGTTGCCTCCCAACAGTAGGCCTCCGTTATGGTACAGAATGCGCATGTGCATATGCATCAAGTGTGTGACCTGTCGTCATAGCAAACAGGTTATGTAACTGCTAATAAGAAAAAATGCATATGTATTCAAAGCAGGGGTTAGGCACTTAACAGAGAAAACATTCAAGAACATGGTGCATACAGGCAATTATAAAAGGCATGACTGGCACATAAACAGTGGGTGAATCATATTATACATGCTGACATCTGCCTGACCATAGGCAGTGGCACTGGCTCAGTCTCGGACGGCCACACAATAGAGGAAGTCTCGTCACCTGAGGACCATGCAGACCCATTATCCTAATCAGTGCCTATTGTGGAGTCTCGAATCGGCTTTGCTTCCTGGATAGCATGCCGCCGGTCTGTGATAATTTGCACCAGATTGGGGACAGCTGTGGGGCAAGGTGAGTGACGCTTTCGTCGCCAGCGATCTACTCGCCTCAAATCCCCGGTGGTATTACATTCCTGGCCCGCTGTGTTTCGAGGGCGGAGGCCAGGCTGGAAGTCTCACGCCAGTCCCAGGCATCTTGTGGTGAGTCAAAAAATCTGGTCTTTCCCCTAGCCACCACCTGTAGCCTGGCGGGGAACAACAAGGAGTATTTCAAATCCACTTCCGGGAGGCGCCCCTTCACGGCTAGGAAGGAGCTGCGTTGGCGCTGTACCATCACAGTGTAGTCCGGGAAGAACATTATTCTGGCATTCTTCACTCTGATGTCCGGTAATTTCAGAGTTTCTCTCAGTAAGGAGTCTCTGTCACGGTAATGTAACAATCTAAATATAAATGGTCTGGGGCCAGCGCTGGGGACAGGTTTTCGAGCAGGGACATAATGTTCTCTCTCAATGGTGAAATAGCGGGGGAGGGATGACTCTAGCAACAGTTGCTTGAGCTATCGCTCAATGTATAATGACGTCTTCTTCCTCTGCTCCCTTAGGAAGGCTAATGAGACGAACATTGTTTCACCTAGAGCGGCCCTCTGCATCCTCCAACCTTGACTCTAGCGTAGTTGCAGTTCCATTTGCCAAGTAGTCGGCTGGATCTCTGAAAGAGACTGCTCCGTAGAGTAAAAAAAAAAAAAAAAAGTCCTCCCGGTCCACAAGTTTGTGGTGGTCTGTGTGTAGTAGTGTGAGGTCAGCTACCACATTGTTGATTTTGGAGTCCAATTACGTCCACGATATTACAATGGCTGCTATTATCACATCTAACTTGTCTCCAGTGGGGGGGTGATCAGTGGTGCCCGGCGAGTTGGTGCCTGTGACTGAAGAGGAGCGTGAGGAGGATCCTGAGTTGGTGTTCCGCAGTCAGCCCGTTGCATCTTACTTCGTCATCAGAGTGGTTGGTACTGCAAAGGAGGTCAGTCTGGCAAGGGCCTGCTCTAAATCTACCACAACACCGCAGCACGAGCAGCTCAAGAGTCCTCATGGGAGGTCGGCAACACACGATGTCTTCACATAGCATGAACGATGCTCCACAAAACCCCCCTGTATCATATACAGACACCACAAGGAGGGGGTCGATGGTATATGGTGGTGACCAAGAGGCCGTCCTCTGCGGTCCCGGGCTCAAGGTAGTATGTCAGGCGGCAGTGCCCAGGTTCGGTCAAGGCTTCGCATCTAGGGCAGGTACCCCCGCTGAGCCCAGCTATGGGGTCAGCCGCTTAGTGTTTCCAGTCCAATAGTGAGCTTGAACCGCCTATAGGGTGCGTATGGAAACCTAAATGATCATGTGCTGTGTGCCGGAGTCACAAGTGCCATGCATCAGCCAGACGTCACTGTAATGGGGCGATGTCAGGGAGATTGTTAGTTGTTATCCCCACCGGGTGAGCAGAAAGCTGGTTAGTTTTCCAGGTGCTGGTCGTGTTACGTTGCGATGTCTCGTGCCCTCTCCAGGCCCGGTTGCAAATGCCTTTACATGGTCCCAGGGCATCGCAGAACGTTCAGCCTAGGGCGTTTTTAACTCGCAGCGGTGAAGCAGGAGTTAATGCCGGATCGGGAGGCCCGTGGTAGGAGGGCAGTACAGGGTATTCTCATCTCACACCCGGTAGAAGCAGTCAACCACTTGCCTCATCACCCTCGTCAGTACCTCACTTCGAGGGGTGCTCTCTGCATTTATGCATGTGCGCCACTTGTATCAGTTCATTGTTAATGAACAGAGCAGTGGGGGTGAGGAAATGGACAGCTCTCGCCAGGTCTCTGCATAGCCAGGGGGTTGCCACGGATCACACCCAGTGGAGAGGAGGAGTGAGTTGTGCTGCGGCTGCCTTTCTCCTTAGCAGCAGGGAGATCCGTATTGATGCAAGGAGAGCGGTGTAACTGTGTCAGGAGGTAGGGAGGTACTCAAGAGGGCTCTATGTGCCACATGGCACTGCATGCATTTCCTCTGTAAAGTGTACAATATCCAAGTGAGTCCCCCCTAGTGACTAAAGGTCTGCTGTAATGTTACGTGTCTCCATAGAATTACCCCAGCAGACTGGGGAGCAGTGCGTCAGCAGGCCACTTGTGTGAGAAGAACTGCCTCCAGGGACAGAGAACTGGGCCAGTGTGAAAGATCCCGGGCCGCTCGACAGGTCGCACAAGTGCGTTTGTGTTAAGCGTCGTCAGTCTTCAGGTGTCCGCGACGCTCATGGCAACCCAATAAAGTTCAGTTGTCAGGGGCTTGGTACTTGGGCAAGGGTGTGTTGCGGTTAGCAGGTTTGCGTCCCACTCCAGATGTGTGTATAATGGGCTAATTTCCTAGAAAGTCGGATAACAGCCCGGGTGCCATATTTGTGGACCTGGCCCTAGTTCTTGCTAAAAGGCAACATTACCCCCTGCAATAGAGAGGTGGAGACCTGATGTGTGCTGGTGGGCCATCAGTTAGCACCACACAAAAGTACGAGACGAGAGACTGGGGCTCTGGCGCTACCCCATTTGAGATCGTTGGGAGTGACAAACTCACAGCCTTCTCAACCCTAGAGCAGACCTCACCCAGTAGACCGGCACAGCGCAGCTACATGCACAAGGCGGAATCCACTGCTCCTTAGCCCGTATACTTAGCACCCCGAGACACATATGGGCAAGCCATCACCAAACTGGCGACTATTAAACCAGGAGAGAAAGTGGGCAGTTCTAGTTTTGCTTGTTCTTATTTGCATCAGTTGAATATCACACACAACTGGGTTTGTTATGCATTGTGTGGGGATGTACTGTGAACTTGTGCTGATACACCAGTGCAGTACATTATGATGTTGCAAGAAAGAAAAATTTGTTGAAAAAGCATAATAAACAGGTAAAACAAAATAGACCATTTGAGCTTTGCTCTTGTTTATTTGATACACTTAATTAATTTCAAATGGCCACATTCTCCCTAGATGGTTTGATTTATCTTTGCCCTCATTTGAGGTTCCACAGTCTGGGACAATCCAGCACAGCGGTTTGAAGCAACTACTTGCCACAGGTTGCCTGTTTACCATTTTCTCTTGTTGAGAAACCTAACCACAGAGGGCTATCTACTTCATACTGCACGGCTCCAACTCTGAATCCCACACTGTTGCATACATGTTCTAACTGTGGACCACACATCATGGATTGGGCTCCACTCCCACCCACTCGAGCTGTCCCATGCATCAGTACCCCTCTGAAGCATCCCATGCGCCAGTAGCGCTTTGAAATATCTCCGCATTCTACCTATACATTGGGCAGGTGCTTCCCAAACTCACGTCCTGGTGATGACCCTGTCCAAAGTGTATGCTTGGTGTTAAAATGTTGACATGATACAATAATAGTGTAATGTTTTTATTTGATTCTGGAGCATTTCACTCTGTGTCAAAGTGTACACCAACCACTTGTGGATCCTGGATGAGTCACTATTTTATGTACATAGATTGTATAGCACTAACTCGCTTTACACTCATTTATTTCACTTGCATTGCGCCATTTGGGATCACCTTCCTACTTGCAAATTGATTTAAATATAAAATTGCAATTATATTTTTCTATTGTTTTAGAAATTGAAATAAAATTGTCTTATTGAGAAATGGAACCAATCTCTTGATGATCAAAGTTACTCTCTCCTAGGAAGTAGAGGTTCACACTTCCTGCTTGAGGTTATTACTCGTCTATTTGATGTCACTCAGAACCCCTGGGTGATAAAAATCCCTGTAACTCAGTTACCCATCTATAATTCTATATATTGCATATGTACTTTTATTTTATAAGGATGGTGTAGGCACAACAGAAAGTAGTTGTTCACAAAGCTGCTTTGTTTGAGCAAACCCATATGCATATAAATATATAATTTAATATGTTCATCTTAAAGTAACCTGCCTCTTACTTGCTCATTGTCTTACTTGTGTGATTAACAATGTTCGTATTATTGCTAAGTAGTTGGTTTATGGGCTTGTTTTACTTTCCGATGTGTCCTTAAGAGTGTAGGATTATTAGCAAATGCCATTGTTTCTATTTTAGTACGCGTCTTTCAAAACAAATGCAAGAACTTTCTGGAAACGTAACCTCCTAACAGCCTCATTATCAGCCATCAACCAGGGACTGTTTGAGGTATGGAATGGTTGTAACACAAGCGAAATTAAAACTTGTGTTATCAAGCCTGCTGTTCCATCTTGGAGCCATTGTGTTTGTTTTAACTGAAATGTAAAGACATATTTGTTTAATGAGCCTGGAGGAGGCGTCCCAGAAACTGCCCATCTCTGCCAAAATGAATAGTCCTGCTCTGTGTCCAGATAAGGAAACGGGGATAGTTCAGGCCTAAGCAAAGTGGAGGGGCTTCACCTCCTCGTTAAATATGAATTATACAAGCCTAAAATGGATATAGCCTCTCCACGCACCTCCAGACCATCACCTCACTTACGGAATTCCCAATGGCCCTCAAGACCTGGCTGTTCGAATAAGCCTGATTTGGCCGCGCTTTATAAATCCTGATTAATTGTGTTTGACTTTGTTT
Organism: Calotriton arnoldi; assembly: GCA_963921515.1. NCBI lineage: Eukaryota > Metazoa > Chordata > Amphibia > Caudata > Salamandridae > Calotriton > Calotriton arnoldi. Next base: position 1,098,018 of record CAWUFW010002244.1, on the reverse strand, counting down.
GGTGTAAATGTTATCTGATCTATCTGCTAAGAAATTAAAAACCTATAAATTCTTGTTTCATTGAACACTAATGTTTTGTTAACATCTGCTAGCAAAGGAAAAAAAAACATTTGTTGTTGTGAAAAGGCCCAGATATGGAAAGCAGGATCTTTTCTTAATCTTGGTCAGTTTCAAAGGTTTAATCATCACGTATAACAACTTTGTTTTTATATTATAGCTTTTATTTTACTTTTGTGTAGCTATTTTATCCGCAAAGCTCTTTTCTGATTTCCTACATCTTCTTTCTTCGGAGTACATCTATTTCATCTCTCCTCTTGGTCTGTCTCTCAGCACTTTGAGGTGACCTTAAGGTGTCACAAAATGATACACAAAAACTCAGCGTTATCTTTTGAGCAAATAAGCTCAAAAGCTATTCAACTATTCTCTTTGGGCTACTTTTTCCCAATGGACAAACTGCGGCCCCATAAGTTATGCCCACTTTGGAACATCATAGTTGTTGAGAAAGTTGCCTATGCTTCGTTACTTCTCCTTTCTGTGCTTCTTATAGATAGGACTCAGAACCTTTAGTAAGAGCCACAATGCTAGGACATGGCATTGGGAAAAGTCACTATTTATATTCAACCCATGATTCTTTGCTTCTGATTTGAAAGATTTAGGAAGTGGTAACTGGTCAAGAAAGGGTTTAAGTAATCGTCATTGGAAAGTATGAAAAGCTGACACAAGACTTGCCACTGATTTGAGGAATAGAGACCCTGTTGCCCATATCAGTCCAAGACTACACTGACCCCTTAAAAGTGCCAAGATAAAATTCAAACCTGCTGCCTCACCTGTTTTACAGCTTTTTTTTTACTTGGCAACACATTCACTCCCATCCCATTGACCACAAACCAATATGCTCCACCTACTTCATCTTCCTAGCCACAAACTCATCAAAACGTGGCTGGAGGACTTAGACACCATCTGACTATGGAAATATTTGTCGGCGGCAGCTCAATAATGTCTATCTGCAAATGTTCTAAGGGTGCCTCAGCAGATGCAAAATGTCCTGTAGAGGTAGGAATTCCTTTACCAGCATTATATTGTGTGCATACCATGCAATTTTTTACATATTTTGTCTGCAAATTTCCGTATATTAGCATTTTCCGAAAACCGTTTCATCCTATTTATAATGCCATCTCGTCCCATATGGGAGGGGCCGTGCATCATCAATGTCATAGGATATAACAGTGTGGCAGGTAGCATGAATCGATAACCATGTTGATCCTTACAGCACTCAGTTACCAGAGTACCATATTGTTGCCATTTTTGTAACTTATTTAGTTGCTTGTTTTTGCAAATCCGCTATGCCAATATCACTAAGTCATATGTACTTTCCTTCTATTCAATAAACATTTGATGGGAAACATATGTGAAATGTCATGACATTCTGTGCTGTTTGTCTGGCAGTTTCATCAGCAAAAGCATTTCCCTTACCCACAGCATCTGTTATTTTTGTGTGCGTTACATTTGACAATGGTTACCTGTTTTGGCAGCGATAAAGCATTAACCAAATTAACAATAAGTGGACCATGCCGTATCTTTGTTCCTTGAGACGTGAGGAATCCTGTTTCTGTCCAAAGCCTGCCAAAGTTATGTGCAACGCTAAATGCATATTGGCTATCGGTATGTGTATGTATGTATATGTATATGTGTGTATATATATATATATATATATTCACTGAAAAAACCATAGGTTTTAGGGACAGTTATAGTTAGTTGGACATTGCACTCGTACAAAACCCGTGAAATTCCCCTGTTATAGTTAGTTCAGCTAACTATAACTCGCGCCCCGCAATGCACTGCTGATGACGTCACATATTACATCACTCATGACATGGTCAGTGACATCACTGATGACATCTCAAATGACATCACTGATGACATCACTGATGACATCATCCAGTGACTGTGTTTCTGTAAAGTTTAAATATGTTTAATATATATAGGGAAAGGCGTATTGAAGAATGAGTGGGTGTATAAGTGTCTGAATGGATGATTTAGTACGTGAGTGACTGACTCTACAAGTGAGTGATTAAACGTATCTTACTGAATGCATGGGTTAGTGACTAAACTGTGTGAATGTCTGTATCCGTCTGTTTGTTGGTGTGTAAGTGGATGCATGGATTTGCGAATAGCTACATGAGTGTCTATATGGGTTATTGATTGGTTCTCTGAGTATCTGTATGGCTGCCTGAGTGTTTGTGTGGGTGGGGTGTGTGTGACTCTATACATAGATGTGTGAGTGGGTGATTCACTGGGTGCATGATTTCAAGAGTGCATCTGTGATGGACTGCTTGGGTGGGTGAGTGTGTGTATGGGTGTGTTAGTGAGTGAATGTATATCTCAGTGGTACATGTGCGAGTAACTACATATGTAAAAGGCAGTATATATGTGTGTTAGAGTATTTAAATGGCTATAAGTGAGAGTGTGTTATTGTGAGAGTGGCTGTATGGATGCGTGTGTGCTTGTATCAGTTATTGTATAAGAGCGTAAGAATGTGCTAGTATTTGTATGAGTAAGTGAGCTGGTGTGTGTATAACTGTATAGGTGAGTAAATGGGTGTGTGATTAATTTTTGCATGACTGACTAGGTGTGTGAGTACCTCTATGGATGAGTGGCGGTGTGTGAGTGTTTATATAGGTGTATGAGTGCATATGATAGTCCTGTACTGAGTGACTGTAAGTATGAGTGACTGTACAGGTGAGTGAGTGGATGTGTGTGTAGACCTAAGAATCAGTGAGTGGGTATGTAGTTTTGGTGTTGGAGTGTCTATGGTTTTGAGAATGGCAGTCTGTAATTTAGATTGGGTATATCAAAAGTTATATTAGGGTGTGAGAAGATGCATGAAATTATCACATGGATGATGTCATCAGTGATGTCATTTGAGATGTCATCAGTGATGTCACTGACCATGTCATGAGTGATGTAATATGTGACGTCATCAGCAGTGCATTGTGGGCGCGAGTTATAGTTAGCTGAACTAACTATAACAGGGGAATTTCACGGGTTTTGTACGAGTGCAATGTCCAACTAACTATAACTGTCCCTAAAACCTATGGTTTTTTCAGTGAATTTCAAAGGTTTTTTAAATGCTAATTTCTAACTATAACGTGCCTGAAACCTATGGTTTTTTCAGTGAATTTCAAAGGTTTTTTAAATGATAGTTTCTAACTATGCCAACAGAGGTAGGACATGTGAAGAAAGAAGAAAAAACGCACAGAAAGAAGCAAAAGATGTGCAGAAAGAACCAACTGAGGAGCAGAAAGAGGCCTTGTTGCAAAATCATCCTGTGCCCACAACTTTTTCAGACGGGTACTGGTGGTAACTGACTCTGACTAACCAGAGCCAGTGCGCGTTTGCACAGTGGTGAAGGGAGGGGGCCTGAGGTGACATGTGTGCAAACGCGCCCGTGGCACGTTTTAAGTTGCGGGATTAAGTCCCCTTGAATCCTGAGGGTCCCTGGGGCCCAACTAGCCCCCAGGTACCTACAGTTAGGACCACAGAGCTGAGTTGCAGAGAGGCGTTCCGAGGCCACGCACCTTTTTCACCTCTCTGCAACGCAACTCTGTTGTGCTTACTGAAGGTACCTGGTGGGCTAGTTGGCCCCCAGGATTCAAAGGGAATTAACTCCCCAACTTAAAACGCACCACAGGGCGTGTTTGCGCACATGTCACCTGAGGCCCCGCCCCTCCCTTCACCACTGTGCAAACGCGTCCCGTGGCGCGTTTTAAGTTGGGGGATTAGGTCACCTTGAATCCTGAGAGTCCCTGGGGCCCAACTAGCCCACCACGTACTTCCAGTAAGCACCACAGGCCTGCGTTGCAACGCCTGTAACAAATTGTGCAGTTGTGTTTAGGTAGTAAAGAGGGTCGTGCTGGGGGTAGTGTTTTAGGGTTTAGGGTAGTGCAGTGGTGTTTGTGTAGTGTAGGGGGTCATGCTGGGGGTAGATTTAGGGTTTAGGGTAGTGCAGTGGTGTTTGGGTAGTGTAGGGAGTCGTGCTGGGGGAGTGTTTTAGGGTTTAGGGTAGTACAGTGGTGTTTGGGTAGTGTAGGGGGTCGTGCTGGGGTTAGTGTTTTAGGGTTTTAGGGTTTAGGGTAGTGCAGTGGTGTTTGGGTAGTGTAGGGGATACTGCTGGGGGTAGTGTTTTAGGGTTTAGCGTAGTGCAATGGTGTTTGGGTAGTGTAGGGGGTACTGCTGGGGGTAGTGTTTTAGGGTTTAGGGTAGTGCAGTGGTGTTTGGGTAGCGTAGGGGGTACTGCTGGGGGTAGTGTTTTATGGTTTAGGGTAGTGCAGTGGTGTTTGGGTAGTGTAGGGGTTCGTGCTGGGGGTAGTTTTTAGGGTTTAGGGTAGTGCAGTGGTTGTGTAGTGTAGGAGGTCGTGTTTTAGGGTTTAGGGTAGTGCAGTGGTCTTTGGGTAGTGTAGGGAGTCGTGCGGGGGTATTGTTTTAGAGTTTAGGGTAGTGCAGTGGTCTTTGGGTAGTGTAGGGGTTGTGCGGGGGGTAGTGTTTTAGGGATTAGGGTAGTGCATTGGTATTTGGGTAGTGTAGGGGGTCATGCGGGGGTAGTGTTTTAGGGTTTAGGGCAGTGCAGTGGTGTTTAGGTAGTGTAGGGGGTCATGCTGGGGGAGTGTTTTAGGGTTTAGGGCAGTGCAGTGGTGTTCGGGTAGTGTAGGGGGTCGTGCTGGGGGAGTGTTTTAGGGTTTAGGGCAGTGCAGTCGTGTTCGGGTAGTGTAGGGGGTCGTGCTGGGGGTAGTATTTTAGGGTTTAGGGTAGTGCAGTGGTGTTCGGGTAGTGCAGGGGGTCATGCTGGGGGTAGTGTTCTAGGGTTTAGGGCAGTGCAGTGGTGTTTGGGCAGTGTAGGGGGTCGTGCTGGGGGTGGTGTTTTAGGGTTTAGGTCAGTGCAGTGGTGTTCGGGCAGTGTAGGGGGTCGTGCTGGGGGTGGTGTTTCAGGGTTTAGGGCAGTGGTGTTCGGGCAGTGTAGGGGGTCATGCTGGGGGTGGTGTTTCAGGGTTTAGGGCAGTGCAGTGGTGTTCGGGCAGTGTAGGGGGCGGTGCAGGGGTGGTGTTTCAGGGTTTAGGGCAGTGCAGTGGTGTTCGGGCAGTGTAGGGGTGGTGCAGGGGTGGTGTTTCAGGGTTTAGGGCAGTGCAGTGGTGTTCGGGCAGTGTAGGGGGTCGGTGCAGGGGTGGTGTTTCAGGGTTTAGGGCAGTGCAGTGGTGTTCGGGCAGTGTAGGGGGCGGTGCAGGGGGTGGTGTTTCAGGGTTTAGGGCAGTGCAGTAGTGTTCGGGCAGTGTAGGGGGTCATGCTGGGGCTGGTGGTTTAGGGCAGTGCAGTGGTGTTCGGGCAGTGTAGGGGGTCATGCTGGGGCTGGTGTTTCAGGGTTTAGGGCAGTGCAGTGGTGTTCGGGCAGTGTAGGGGGTCTTGCTGGGGCTGGTGTTTCAGAGTCTAGGGCAATGCAGTGGTGTTCGAGCAGTGTAGGGGTCTTGCTGGGGCTGGTGTTTCAGGGTTTAGGGCAGTGCAGTGGTGTTCGGGCAGTGTAGGGGGTCGTGCTGGGGGTGGTGTTTCAGGGTTTAGGGCAGTGCAGTGGTGTTCGGGCAGTGTAGGGGGTCGTGCTGGGTCTAGTGTTTCAGGGTTTAGGGCAGAGCACTGGTGCTCAGGCAGTGTAGGGGGTTGTGCTGGGGGTGATGTTTCAGGGTTTAGGGCAGTGCAGTGGTGTTCCGGCAGTGTAGGGGGTCGTGCAGGGGGTGGTGTTTCAGGGTTTAGTGCAGTGGTGTTCAGGCAGTGTAGGGGGTCGTGCTGGGGTGGTGTTTCAGGGTTTAGGGCAGTGCAGTGGTGTTCGGGCAGTGTACGGGGTTGTGCTGGGGCTGGTGTTTCAGGGTTTAGGGCAGTGCAGTGGTGTTCGGGCAGTGTAGGGGGTCGTGCTGGGGGTGGTGTTTCAGGGTTTAGGGCAGTGCAGTGGTGTTCGGGCAGTATAGGGGGTCGTGCTGGGGCTGGTGTTTCAGGGTTTAGGGCAGTGCAGTGGTGTTCGGGCAGTGTAGGGGGTCGTGCTGGGGCTGGTGTTTCAGGGTTTTGGGCAGAGCAGTGGTGTTCGGGCAGTGTAGGGGGTCGTGCAGGGGTGATGTTTCAGGGTTTAGGGCAGTGCAGTGGTGTTCTGGCAGTGTAGGGGGTCATGCTGGGGGTGGGGTTTCAGGGTTTAGGGCAGTACAGTGGTGTTCGGGCAGTGTAGTGGGTCGTGCAGGGGGTGGTGTTTCAGGGTTTAGGGCAGTGCAGTGGTGTTCGGGCAGTGTAGGGGGTCGTGCTGGGGGTGATGTTTCAGGGTTTAGGGCAGTGCAGTGGTGTTCGGGCAGTGTAGGGGGTCTTGCTGGGGGTGGGGTTACAGGGTTTAGGGCAGTGCAGTGGTGTTCGTGCAGTATAGGGGGTCGTGCTGGGGATGGTGTTTCTGGGTTTAGGGCAGTGCAGTAGTGTTCGAGCAGTGTAGGGGGTTGTGCAGGGGGTGGTGTTTCAGGGTTTAGGGCAGTGCAGTGGTGTTCGGGCAGTGTAAGGGGTCATGCTGGGGGTGGGGTTTCAGGGTTTAGGGCAGTACAGTGGTGTTCGGGCAGTGTAGGGGGTCGTGCAGGGGGTGGTGTTTCAGGGTTTAGGGCAGTGCAGTGGTGTTCGGGCAGTGTAGGGGGTCTTGCTGGGGGTGATGTTTCAGTGTTTAGGGCAGTGCAGTGGTGTTCGGGCAGTGTAGGGGGTCTTGCTGGGGGTAGTGTTTCAGGGTTTAGGGCAGTGCAGTGGTGTTCGTGCAGTATAGGGGTCGTGCTGGGGATGGTGTTTCTGGGTTTAGGGCAGTGCAGTAGTGTTCGAGCAGTGTAGGGGGTTGTGCAGGGGGTGGTGTTTCAGGGTTTAGGGCAGTGCAGTGGTGTTCGGGCAGTGTAAGGGGTCGCGCTAGGGGTGGTGTTTTAGGGTTTAGGGCAGTGCAGTGGTGTTCGGGCAGTGTAGGTGGTCATGCACGGGGTGGTGTTTCAGGGTTTAGGGCAGTGCAGTGGTGTTCGGGCAGTGTAGGGTGTTGTGCTGGGGCTGGTGTTTCAGGGTTCAGGGCAGTGCAGTGGTGTTCGGGCAGTGTAGGGGGTCGTGCTGGGGCTGGTGTTTCAGGGTTTAGGGCAGTGCAGTGGTGTTCGGGCAGTGTAGGCGGTCGTGCTGGGGCTGGTGTTTCAGGGTTTAGTGCAGTGGTGTTCGGGCAGTGTAGGGGGTCGTGCTGGGGCTGGTGTTTCAGGGTTTAGGGCAGTGCAGTGGTGCTCGGGCAGTGTAGGGGGTCGTGCTGGGGGTGATGTTTCAGGGTTTAGGGTAGTGCAGTGGTGTTCGGGCAGTGTAGGGGGTCGTGCAGGGGCTGGTGTTTCAAGGTTTAGGGCAGTGCAGTGGTGTTCGGGCAGTGTAGGGGGTCGTGCTGGGGCTGGTGTTTCAGGGTTTTGGGCAGAGCAGTGGTGTTTGGGCAGTGTAGGGGGTCATGCTGGGGGTAGTGTTTCAGGGTTTAGGGCAGTGCAGTGGTGTTCGGGCAGTGTAGGGGGTCGTCCTGGGGGTGGTGTTTCAGGGTTTAGGTCAGTGGTGTTCGGGCAGTGTAGGGGGTCTTGCTGGTGGTGATGTTTCAGGGTTTAGGGCAGTGCAGTGGTGTTTGGGTAGTGTAGGGGGTCGTGCTGGGGGTAGGGTTTTAGGATTTAGGTTAGTGCAGTGGTGTTTGTGTAGTGTAGGGGGTCGTGCTGGGGGTAGTGTTTTAGGGTTTAGGGTAGTGCAGTGGTGCTTGTGTAGTGTAGGGGGTCGTGCTGGGGGTAGTGTTTTAGTGTTTAGGGTAGTGCAGTGGTGTTTGTGTAGTGTAGGGGGTCATGTTTTAGGGTAGTGCAGTGGTGTTTGGGTAGTGTAGGGGTCGTGCTGGTGGTAGTGTTTTAGGATTTAGGTTAATGCAGTGGTGTTTGGGTAGTGTAGGGGGTCGTGCTGGGGGTAGTGTTTTAGGGTTTAGGATAGTGCAGTGGTGCTTGTGTAGTGTAGGGGGTCGTGCTGGGGGTAGTGTTTTAGGGTTTAAGGTAGTGCAGTGGTGTTTTTGTAGTGTAGGGGGTCATGTTTTAAGATGCAATGCTCCAATACCTGACCAGTCTGCACTACATAAAACTGCAAAAAAACTAAAAATAAAAAGTGTTTTGCACACTTTTGTCATTGGGCTATATGTGGGCTACATCTGGGTAATATTTGTGCTACATTTGGGCTCTTTTTTCACTGGTGGCCATCTTGGAAGACTTCTTTGTTATGAAGTTTCCTAATTTCTTCATTTACTGCAGTCTCCTCAGTAGGAAATGCTTTCAGTTTTTACTTTGATTCCATCAAGAAGGCATTCAGATGTGTCTCACATCTGCCATAAATTCAGAATGTTAGCACTCTAGTTGCTCATTAGATCACTGGAGTAAAGCTACTGCTCACCAGGGAGTTAACTGGTAGTCTGCTGCTGGTATTGAAAGTGATTGTTTCAGTCTGCATGTCAGAATTTTCTAATGAAATAGAAGAGGATTTGAGATCTCACTTAAAACATGCCCTAATTTTTCTTTCTGCAGCACTAACCATAATTTCTATTTCAAAAAGAACCCCTCATTTTGTTCCTTTTTAAATTAAATGTTTTAAGTGTTACCGGTTTATTCCAATCAAGATGGCTTCAGGTGTGCCATACTTTTGTCATAAGTAAGGCTGTTAGCGCTCTAGTTGTTCTTTAGAACACTCTGGGAAGCTGCAGTAGAACACAAAGGCATCAACTGGCAGGCTGCTCCTGTTGAAATATAACAGGAAGATATTTGAGATCACACTTGAAATATGTCCTAATTTTTCTTTCTACAGCACTAACCATAATTTCTATGACAAAATGAACCCCATCATTTTGTTCCTTTTTAAATTAAATGTTTTAAGTGTTACCAGTTTATTCCAATCAAGATGGCTTCAGGTGTGCCATACGTTTGTCATAAGTAAGGCTGTTAGCACTCTAGTTGTTCTTTAGAACACTCTGGGAAGCTGCAGTAGAACACAAAGGAATCAACTGACAGTCTCTGCCCTTGTTGGATGTACATGTTTTACTGAGAATGTCAGACTTCATTCTCACATGAGTGAGAAAGATAATGTGAATTTACAGAAAATATGCTCTCATTTTAGCTTCTGGAGCACCTTCCAAAACTGTATGGGACAAGCATGTGAAAATAGTTTTCTCTCAAACATGATTCATGATATCCCAGCAGAAGGTTTTTCACATGGTAAAATCACCTTAGAATACACCACAATTCCTAAAATTAGTATGGTACCATCAACAAATGAATTCTAATGTAACTAAAGTCTGTTATCACCCTTTATAGTTCTCCTTTTGGTGACCTCAAAATCTTCTATTCACTACAATGCATTTCAATGAGGTACTATCATTTATATTGGTCCCAAGATGGCTGCCAGCAATTCCAGGATGAAGTGCTGACAGCCAATCAGATCTCACGATGACATGTGTGGTTAGGCTCCGCCCAGATATATATGTGACTTTACTTTTGATTTTCTCAGGAACTACTGAACGGATTTACACCATTTAAGCAAAAGGCACGACACTGAACCAAGGGCTTCCTCTTTGCCAAATTTGGTGTAATTCCGTTCAGCAGTTCGGGCTGTAGCTGCGACTAAAGGTTCCTATGGAAAAATGAATGGGGAAAACGCGTTTTGGGACCCCCCTTTTTTCTCGGCCCCCGCTTGACGTATCACCCGAGACTTTCAGGATAGGAGCGGACCGGAGCGCCCCAACAAGTTGGAAACTTTCGCGAAGATTCGTCAAACGGCGCCAACGTTATTTCAGATAGAATGTCGCGGATTTCCTATGGATAATAGGTTTTAACTATAACTATCTACTGGCGACCGCCAGTAGATAATATATATATATATATATATATATATATATATATATATATATATATATATATATATAATGAACCAACGCCGTTTTACGATGAAAAACAGCTACTGTGGACACTTTTTCCTTTTCAAAAAGCGGCTTTTAATGTAAATCAATAACCAGCTCGACGCGTTTCGGGAAACACTCCCTTGCTCACGAGTACTGTGTGGCTTTACTTCCTGACTTTTAACTGAACATGTGATTACATTTTAATGGCAAGTGAAAATAGACTTCATGGCGAGTTAATTCACTCTTAGTCAAAATCTTTTTACATAATAAATAATAAGTGTCAAAACAAATTAAACGTGCCTAAACTAACAGAGCTATGAGCGCGGTATTACAATAATCCAACATTGCAAGGCAAAAAATAAACATCAAATTGAAAATTCTCGGTGATGTAAAACAATGCATCGTATTTTTTTCAACGAGTCAATTTCATAACCCTTGCTTATTCACAGTGCGAATAACATGATTTATGCACTAAAAATTCATAAAGCTGTAAATAATAAACAGCACCACGTCAATTAGCCCCAGTGGGCAAATACATTGCAAAAAACCAATAATGTTCAGTCACTGTGATAACATTGTAAAAGCGTCAAAAAATTCAATAAAGCTGTTATGAATGAACAGTACTACGTCAATTAGCCCCAGTGGGCAAATAACAATACATTGTGAACAAACCAAACGATGTTCAGTCATAATGGTAACTCCACCAATTAGAAAGATAATTTAGCTCTTTTGCCATCTTCAATAGGACCTTCACTCAGACGCTCTGAACTATAACAAAGAAAACACAAACACAAAATTAATCCCTTCACTTTAAAAACACACAGTGTAGAATAAAAACAGTCATTGCAATGGCTTAACTTTTTGGGAAAAACTCTCCTTTTCCCTGTTCTCTATTTACAATACGGAGATATAAATAGCACAAATTTCACTAGCCCAAATGGACTGATAATTCCTCGTCGCAGTTATGACCTATTGGGACCAGGGTTCTGTACTGAATAATAAGCCTCGATTCCAATCGTCGCAATTCCTGAACTCTGTTACCACCCCGTTCGTTTGGTCTAACTGTGTCCAATACACAAAAACTCAATAAGTTGACATTTTTGTCGTGGTGGGTATCAAAATGGCGAGCAACATGATATTGCTTGTCGCCATTTTTTATTCCGCGCAGGTGTTCAAGGACTCTTTTTTTAGCTTTATGGATGGTACTGACGTAGTACTGTTCATAACAGCTTTATTGAATTTTTTGACGCTTTTACAATGTTATCACAGTGACTGAACATTATTGGTTTTTTGCAATGTATTTGCCCACTGGGTCTAATTGACGTGGTGCTGTTTATTATTTACAGCTTTATGAATTTTTAGTGCGTAAATCATGTTATTCGCACTGTGAATAAGCAAGGGTTATCAAATTGACTCGTTGAAAAAAATACGATGCATTGTTTTACATCACCGAGAATTTTCAATTTGATGTTTATTTTTTGCCTTGCAATGTTGGATTATTGTAATACCGCGCTCATAGCTCTGTTAGTTTAGGCACGTTTAATTTGTTTTGACACTTATTATTTATTATGTAAAAAGATTTTGACTAAGAGTGAATTCACTCGCCATGAAGTCTGTTGTCACTTGCCATTAAAATGTAATCACATGTTCAGTTAAAAGTCAGGAAGTAAAGCCACACAGTACTCGTGAGCAAGGGAGTGTTTCCCGAAACGTGTCGAGCTGGTTATTGATTTACATTAAAAGCCGCTTTTTGAAAAGGAAACTGTGTCCACAGCTGTTTTTCATCGAAAACGGCGTTGGTTCATATGTTAAAGAGGCTCGCCCCCTTGCTGTGGACCGCCGCTGAGAAGTGGAAGGGGTGAGGCGATTACGGTGCGCGAGCACCGTTTGGCGGTTGTTTGTTTAACTAATCCCCTACCCGCTGAGTATAGGAAATTTGTTCGTTAAGACCGACGAGGAGAGACGGGCTTCAGAGACAGCACGGTCTCTGTTTGCGAAGACTCTCCGGCGACAAGGCAGCACGAGCAGTATCAGACGAACACTCTGCAGGCGGCGGTCAAGGCTGTGTTCGAGGCAATTTCAGCCTTGACGTTCCCAGTAAAGCGGCACCGCAAGGATAGCGGTGTAACTGAACATAATCTTCATGTCAGTAACCAGGAATGTTAAAAGGTCAGAAGCAGCTGGCAAAATGTTTGAACACTTTAATGAAAGTGAAAATACGGAGACAAGTGCGCAGACAAGCAGTTCATCTGGCGCATTGAATAAAAGGCAGCTTTGGGATCAACTGTGGAAGGCATTAAAAACTGAACAGAACAAATGGTGGGAGGCAACAACCCTCCAAAAGTACGTTGATGTTGGGAGAATACTGCGAGGACTCCGGATCTTTATAACGCCAACTTTTAATGATCCAGAACCAGAGCTGGTGAATGAATGGGCCAGCAATAACCATAACTGTTCAGTGATAATGTTGAAGTTATTAGTTAAATACGCACGGAAAGACTATGATGAGCAGACTGAGATCATTGAAAGCATTTCATCACAATTAAAAGGGATGTGTGAACATGAAGAATTTCAAAAGGAAAAGGACAAAATGGAACGCAATCTTGATGAGATTGAAGAAGATATCAAACTTAAAAAAACAGCGCAAATTCCAACGTGATTTGGTTGATTACCAAAAAGGGCAGATTCTCACATTTGCAAAAAGATGTGACAAACTGCGGAATACAACTTCTCCTCCAGCCATTAATACAACAAATGCGTCTAAACCAATTGAGAGCTTGGAAGATCAGTCAGGCGCTGAAAGTGCCACAGATGGAAGTGTCATCAGCGGAAGCGACATATCAAATGCATCTGACTTTGATGGAGCAAAAACCAGCATTTTAACCGAATTCAGCTTGGTGGCCAAAGGAAGACAAATAGTCAACAAGCAGGGAGGATTTCGAGGTCATGGAAGCGAAAACAAAGGCGGAAGAGACAAAATAAATCAGTCATCGCTTGGAGAGCTGGGAAGCCCTGTGGGAAGCCGTACAAGGGGCCAAACCAAAACGAAATAATGAACAAGAAGACTGTGATCAACCTGTCGGAACGGACTTTGAGCGACTATGAGGTAGAACTTTTATCGTTGGGGTTAACATTTTGTCCTTCCAATAATTTTAATTATACCCAGAGTCGTATAGACTTATTCCATTTCACACGTAAATTACGTATTAAGAAATGGTTTGCCACAAAGGTGGTAAGTAGTACTATTGACAGTAGAGAAAGTCCCAGTTTGATTAGCTTTAAAGATGTTGATCTCTTGTATACAATGAATGTGCTAGCAGATGAAGGGGAGGTTGAAAATGACCCTGTTAGTAATTTAATGAACGAGAATATTTCTCTAGACTTAAATGCACAAACGAAGTTCAGGCCTAAGTCTATTTTCTTACCACAAATTAAAAACGAGGCAATTGATGTCTTTGAAAAGGGTGTTGTTCAAGAGTTAGATAAACTCTCTAAAAAAACATGGAACAGTTGGAATAATGTGACGCAGGCACAAACTAATGCGATCGAGAGTCTGAAAAAGGATACCACAATAGTCATAAAAAAATCAGATAAAGGGGGAATGTGGTGGTACAATCTAGACAAAAATATACGAGGAAGGTTTAAAACAACTGTCTGATAATGAAAAATACAGTAGAAGTAACAGAATGGAATATGAACACTCAATTAAAATGTACCACGCACAGCTTGTTGAATGGAAAGAAAAGGGACTGTTAGAGCAGGATGAGTACAATTTTTTATTTTGCAAGTTTCCCACATTACCGGCGTTATACCTCTTGCCAAAAATTCACAAGGATCCAAAGAACCCCCTGGCAGACCTATTGTTTCTTCCAGGGGGATTGTTTGGAAAACACGTCGAGATGTTGACTTTTTCTTGCAGACATTAGTGACACAACTACCGTCATATATTAAAGACACTGGCGACTTTTTAAGACGCCTTGACACTTTAAAATGGAACAGCGAGTACTCACTACTTACATTAGACATAAGAAGCCTATACACCTGTATGCCCCATGATTTAGGACTGAAAGCCTGCAGACATTTCCTAAATGAAAGATCTATATCATACTTTTTCCATACGGAAATGTTGATTGAAATGATGTCAGTCTGTCTTAAACAAAATTATTTCATTTTTGACAACAAATTATTTAAACAAACCCTTGGGACATCTATGGGGACTTGCTTTGCCCCATCGTTTGCAGGTCTCTACCTAGGATTTTGGGAAGCAGAGGTGGTAAAAAATCTTAAAGCCTTTGAAGACAGAGTGGTGATTTGGGCGCGCTACATAGACGATATTTTCTGTGTATGGAAAGGCAATGAGAAAGAAGCCAATGAGTTTGTTGAAATCCTTAATGCCAATAGGTTTAACTTGCATTTCACAAGCAATTGGTCAAGAGAAACTCTAGAGTTTCTAGATTTGAAACTGTTTATTCATGGTGACAAACTGGAAAGTTCTCTTTTCAGGAAAACAACGGCAGGCAATAGCCTGCTGCACGCGCGTAGCTGCCATCCTAACACACTAAGCAACAACATACCTTTAGGGGAGTTGTTACGAGCTAAGCGCAACTGCAGCACACCAGAATGCTATGCAAATGAAAAACAAGTTATGAGGCAGAGATTTCTAGAGAGAGGATATTCTGCATCAGCTATCAACCAAGCAAGTCTAGAGGTTGATAATCGGTCAAGAGCGTCACTTTTGTTGGAGAAAGACAGAAAAGATGGCAGTTCTGAGCAAAAAATATGATTTATCACCACATACCATAGGCAGGCTCAAGAAGTCCGCAAAGGCCTGAATAAGTACTGGCCAGTCTTACAGACTGACAAAGATTTAGCTGATAGCGTGGGATCCTTTCCGCAGATTACGTTTAGAAAAACGAAGTCACTGAAAGACACTTTGTGCAGGGCAGTTGAGCCATCACCAACAAGAATCTTAGGCATTCAGGGATTTTTTACTTGCAGAAACTGCAAAGCCTGCAAAAATAGTAAAAATCGAAAGGAATGTAGATTATCCCCCGAGTGCAAACCATATGTGATAGCTAAACATACTTCATGCAACACTGACCACGCGATTTATGCTTTGTTCTGCCCGTGTCAGAAAGTGTACATTGGCAGTACCATCCATAAAGCTAAAAAAAGAGTCCTTAAACACCTGCGCGCAATCAAAAATGGCGACAAGCAATATCCTGTTGCTCGCCATTTTAATACCCACCACGACAAAAATGTCAACTTATTGAGTTTTTGTGTATTGGACACAGTTAGACCAAACGAACGGGGTGGTAACAGAGTTCAGGAATTGCAACGATTGGAATCGAGGCTTATTATTCAGTACAGAACCCTGGTCCCAATAGGTCATAACTGCGACGAGGAATTATCAGTCCATTTGGGCTAGTGTAATTTGTGCTATTTATATCTCCGTATTGTAAATAGAGAACAGGGAAAAGGAGTTTTTCCCAAAAAGTTAAGCCATTGCAATGACTGTTTTTATTCTACACTGTGTGTTTTTAAAGTGAAGGGATTAATTTTGTGTTTGTGTTTTCTTTGTTATAGTTCAGAGCGTCTGAGTGAAGGTCCTATTGAAGATGGCAAAAGAGCTAAATTATCTTTCTAATTGGTGGAGCTATCATTATGACTGAACATCGTTTGGTTTGTTCACAATGTATTGTTATTTGCCCACTGGGGCTAATTGACGCAGTACTGTTCATTCATAACAGCTTTATTGAATTTTTTGACGCTTTTACGTTATCACAGTGAATGAACATTATTGGTTTTTGCAATGTATTTGCCCACTGGGGCTAATTGACGTGGTGCTGTTTATTATTTACAGCTTTATGAATTTTTAGTGCGTAAATCATGTTATTCGCACTGTGAATAAGCAAGGGTTATGAGATTGACTCGTTGAAAAAAATACGATGCATTGTTTTACATCACCGAGAATTTTCAATTTGATGTTTATTTTTTGCCTTGCAATGTTGGATTATTGTAATACCGCGCTCCTAGCTCTGTTAGTTTAGGCACGTTTAATTTGTTTTGACACTTATTATTTATTATGTAAAAAGATTTTGACTAAGAGTGAATTAACTCGCCATGAAGTCTGTTGTCACTTGCCATTAAAATGTAATCACATGTTCAGTTAAAAGTCAGGAAGTAAAGCCACACAGTACTCGTGAGCAAGGGAGTGTTTCCCGAAACGCTTCGAGCTGGTTATTGATTTACATTAAAAGCCGCTTTTTGAAAAGGAAACTGTGTCCACAGTAGCTGTTTTTCATCGTAAAACGGCATTGGTTCATATATTAAAGAGGCACGCCCCCTTGCTGTGGACCGCCGCTGAGAAGTGGAAGGGTGTATATATATATATATATATATATATATATATATATATATTGGACTTTGTGTAGCCCTATTGCCTGCCGCATTGTCTCTTTGATGATCCATGAGGAAGGGATTGTTCCCGAAACGCGTCGGATCAGCGCACAAGAGGGGGCGATGCTGATCATTGCTAGCCTGACAAGAGCCTTTATCCTATCTGCCTGTGAGTGCCGGCCACGTGGGTAACTCTTTGTTTCATATATATATATATATATATATATATATATATATATATATATATATATATATATATACAGTTAATCCAGCACTCCCCTCACAGGCGCCTGGGGGCACAGGGACATCCTCCCCTTTACTTAAATAATTGGCCTGAGTCCCCAGGGCCAATAAGAGCTTGGGGAAGAGGGCCGCACAGTCACCCCTACCCTTAAATAAAAAACAAAAATGGGGTCCCCAGGGTCAGGCTGAAGTAACATTATAGTTCGGTATAAACAGGATCTTTTTAAACATTTTATAAACCTTTGAAATTCACTGAAAAAAGCAAAGGTTAAAGGAACGTTATGCTTGGGTCAATTTGCCAGCGACAACATTAACATTTTGAACAAAAAAAAACACAGAAATTCACAAGTTATAGTTAGTACCTAGCTATAACTTGCCCCTCTGCCATGCCACGCAGTGCTCATGAGCTCACATATGACATCACTCATGACGTGTTCTATGACATTTATGACATTACTGGTGGCATTATCCAAACTTTGTTTTCCTACATATTGCTGTATAAATTACGATGGCTTTACAGGTCTGACAGGAAGTGCAAAACAGCTGAGGAAAAGATTGTCTTCTTTACTACCAAAACAGAAACAACTGCCTTAAGGTGTTAAAAACAAGCATTACATGCAACATTGACCCTATAGTATACACTTTACCTGTAGCATAGTTCACATTAACTATCAACCACAGATATATGGGAAACCCTTATTGATTATGGTGTTCAATCTGTATACAACTGTTCAGAGTAAGCCAAAATAGTGAATGCCAATTCCAAAACAAATGCCCTACTACGGACCGCTTTTATCTGGTATCAAAACCCTGACACACAACAAACCTACATAAAAAAATGTAGTTGATATCAGTAGAGATTAAAGTACTGTAAACAGTATTTACTCTGTGGAGAAAGTTCATTCTATACCACACTGTTTGCAAACACAAACTCTCATGAGAAATACACCACAGAGTATTCAAAAGAATCTACTAAGAACAGTGTACATGCAGCATTTGTCAAAAAGGCAGTATTTGCTAAAATAAATAACCAAGATCGGAAGGTGCTAAAGATCATACCACCTGCACCCTTTCATACTGTGGTGAAAACTTTAGAGAGAGCCCATCTTCTAAAGCAAAACAAACACGCGTACATAAGCTAATACCTGGTGTGCACACACTTGTCCATGTTAAGTATAATTTTATCATGCTGACATGATTCTCTCTAATAACTCAAGGCTGCCTACAAAAGTTAGTATCTACTACGTAGAATCTTCTCCTCTTGGAAACTTTTTCTTCAGAACCCAAACGTTGTGGAGAACTTAATGAGTACAAGTCAACTGTCACTTGCACACAGAGTTGCTCTTCAATGCAAACATTTATGAGCTGTTCAGTACCTCTACACAGCTATGGTGCATTAGGAGCACATGCATTTTGTAAACACTTACACCCAATAGCTTGACTCAAGCTGTACAAAATTATGTAGAAAAATATGGTAGTTACTCGCACTATGTAAACTGTAAAACAAACTAGCACACTCATTGGATGATGTCATCAGTGATGTCCACAGTGTTGTCATTTGAGATGTCATCAGTGATGTCAAATTATGTCATAGAACATGCCATAAGTGATGTCATATGTGAGGTCATAATTTTTTGTTCAAAACAATATTGTCACTGACAAATTCACCAACTGTAACGTTAACCTTTGGTATTGTATTATATATATATATATATATATATATATTCACTGAAAAAACCACAGGTTTCAGGGACGTTATAGTTAGTTGGACATTTCAGTCATACAAAACCAGTGAAATTCGGCCGTTATAGTTAGTTGAGCTAACTAAAACTCGCGTCCCTGCAATGCACTGCTGATGACGTCACATATTACATCATTCATGACATGGTCAGGGACATCACTCATGACATCTCAAATGACATCACTGATGACATCACTGATGACATCATCCAGTGAATGTGTGTTTTTCTGAAAATTAAATATGTTTTATATATGTATATCTCAAGGTCGATGGAAGAATAAATGGGTATATAAGTGTCTAAATGGATGATTTTGTTTTGTAAAATTGATTGTATAACTGACTAAGTGTATCTTAGTGAATACATGGGTTAGTGAGTAATGTTTAAATATGAAAATATCTGTATCAGTCTCTCACTTTGTGTATAAGTGGCTGCATGGGTTGGTGAGTAGCTACATGAGTGTCTATATGGGTTATTAGTTGGTTTTTTGAGTATCAGTATGAGTGTCTGAGTGTCTGTATGGTTCGGTGGGGGGTATTACTTAGTGCATAGATGCATGAATGAGTGACTCACTGTTTGTATGTGTTGAAGACAGCATGTGTGCAGGACTGTATAGGTGGATGAGTATGTGTATGGGTGTGTTAGTGAGTGAATGACTGTCTCAATAGTGTCTTTATGAGTAACTACATATGTTTTAGACTAGTATATGTGAGTATTGGTGAATATAAGTGAGTATATGTGAGAGTGAGAGATTGGAAGAGTTCCTGTACAAATAAGGAGGTGTTTCTATAAGTGATTGTTTAAGAGAGTAAGTATGTGTAAGTTTCTGTAGAAGTAAGTGTGGTAGTGTGTGTATAACTGTATATGCAAGTAAATGGATGTTTGATACTTTGTTTGCATGTGTGACTATGTGTGTGAGTAACTCTATGGATGAGTGGCGGTGTGTAACAGGATGTATAGGTGTATGAGTACATATGAGTGAGTACATGTATGAGTGACTGTATAGGGACTCTTGGTGAATGAGTGGATGTGTGTGTAGATCTTGGAATTACTGAATAGGTGTGTTGTAACTGGTATTGGTATGTCCATTGTTTTGAAAATGTTAGTTTGTATTTTTGAGTGTGTGTATCAAAGGTTATATTAGGGTGTGAGGAGGTCTGCCACTCTATCACAAGGATGATGTCCAGACGTGGGTCCCTTGCTCACTTTGCCACTGGATTCAAGATAGCCTGGCTGATGACGGCTGTAAGCCAGAAACCAGTCCCAGGATGCTTGTTTCCGGTCCAGGGAAGACATGGCTTGGCAGTTCGGGCTGGACTGTTCCCATGAGGCACAGGGTCAGACTGATTTGCATATGGCCATGTCTGAACTGGGGTGGCGGAGTGAGCTAAAGAATGATGATGGATTAAACCCAGATCAGTTGACTGGGGGTGAGTGCTTGCAATGTTCAACACTCCGTCCATCATCCCCTTTGGTTTTGCTATGTTCGCCCTAAGTTGGCAGGGTATGCCCAGACGTGGGTCCCTTGCTCACTTTGCCACTGGATTCAAGATAGCCTGGCTGATGACGGCTGTAAGCCAGAAACCGGTCCCAGGATGCTTGTTTCCGGTCCAGGGAAGACATGGCTTGGCAGTTCGGGCTGGACTGTTCCCATGAGGCACAGGGTCAGACTGATTTGCATATGGCCATGTCTGAACTGGGGTGGCGGAGTGAGCTAAAGAATGATGATGGATTAAACCCAGATCAGTTGACTGGGGGTAAGTGCTTGCAATGTTCAACACTCCGTCCATCATCCCCTTTGGTTTTGCTATGTTCGCCCTAAGTTGGCAGGGTATGCCCAGACGTGGGTCCCTTGCTCACTTTGCCACTGTATCAAGATAGCCTGGCTGATGACGGCTGTAAGCCAGAAACCGGTCCCAGAATGCTTGTTTCCGGTCCAGGGAAGACATGGCTTGGCAGTTCGGGCTGGACTGTTCCCATGAGGCACAGGGTCAGACTGATTTGCATATGGCCATGTCTGAACTGGGGTGGCGGAGTGAGCTAAAGAATGATGATGGATTAAACCCAGATCAGTTGACTGGGGGTGAGTGCTTGCAATGTTCAACACTCCGTCCATCATCCCCTTTGGTTTTGCTATGTTAGCCCTAAGTTGGCAGGGTATGCCCAGACGTGGGTCCCTTGCTCACTTTGCCACTGGATTCAAGATAGCCTGGCTGATGGCTGTAAGCCAGAAACCGGTCCCAGGATGCTTGTTTCCGGTCCAGGGAAGACATGGCTTGGCAGTTCGGGCTGGACTGTTCCCATGAGGCACAGGGTCAGACTGATTTGCATATGGCCATGTCTGAACTGGGGTGGCGGAGAGAGCTAAAGAATGATGATGGATTAAACCCAGATCAGTTGACTGGGGGTGAGTGCTTGCAATGTTCAACACTCCGTCCATCATCCCCTTTGGTTTTGCTATGTTCGCCCTAAGTTGGCAGGGTATGCCCAGACGTGGGTCCCTTGCTCACTTTGCCACTGGATTCAAGATAGCCTGGCTGATGACGGCTGTAAGCCAGAAACCGGTCCCAGGATGCTTGTTTCCGGTCCAGGGAAGACATGGCTTGGCAGTTCGGGCTGGACTGTTCCCATGAGGCACAGGGTCAGACTGATTTGCATATGGCCATGTCTGAACTGGGGTGGCGGAGTGAGCTAAAGAATGATGATGGATTAAACCCAGATCAGTTGACTGGGGGTGAGTGCTTGCAATGTTCAACACTCCGTCCATCATCCCCTTTGGTTTTGCTATGTTCGCCCTAAGTTGGCAGGGTATGCCCAGACGTGGGTCCCTTGCTCACTTTGCCACTGGATTCAAGATAGCCTGGCTGATGACGGCTGTAAGCCAGAAACCGGTCCCAGGATGCTTGTTTCCGGTCCAGGGAAGACATGGCTTGGCAGTTCGGGCTGGACTGTTCCCATGAGGCACAGGGTCAGACTGATTTGCATATGGCCATGTCTGAACTGGGGTGGCGGAGTGAGCTAAAGAATGATGATGGATTAAACCCTGATCAGTTGACTGGGGGTGAGTGCTTGCAATGTTCAACACTCCGTCCATCATCCCCTTTGGTTTTGCTATGTTCGCCCTAAGTTGGCAGGGTATGCCCAGACGTGGGTCCCTTGCTCACTTTGCCACTGGATTCAAGATAGCCTGGCTGATGACGGCTGTAAGCCAGAAACCGGTCCCAGGATGCTTGTTTCCGGTCCAGGGAAGACATGGCTTGGCAGTTCGGGCTGGACTGTTCCCATGAGGCACAGGGTCAGACTGATTTGCATATGGCCATGTCTGAACTGGGGTGGCGGAGTGAGCTAAAGAATGATGATGGATTAAACCCAGATCAGTTGACTGGGGGTGAGTGCTTGCAATGTTCAACACTCCGTCCATCATCCCCTTTGGTTTTGCTATGTTCGCCCTAAGTTGGCAGGGTATGCCCAGACCTGGGTCCCTTGCTCACTTTGCCACTGGATTCAAGATAGCCTGGCTGATGACAGCTGTAAGCCAGAAACCGGTCCCAGGATGCTTGTTTCCGGTCCAGGGAAGACATGGCTTGGCAGTTCGGGCTGGACTGTTCCCATGAGGCACAGGGTCAGACTGATTTGCATATGGCCATGTCTGAACTGGGGTGGCGGAGTGAGCTAAAGAATGATGATGGATTAAACCCAGATCAGTTGACTGGGGGTGAGTGCTTGTAATGTTCAACACTCCGTCCATCATCCCCTTTGGTTTTGCTATGGTCGGGGACATCACTGATGACATCACTGATGACATCTCAAATGACATCACTGATGACATCACTGATGACATCAGCCACGTGATAATCTGATGCACCTCCTCACACCCTAATATAACATTTGATACACCCACCCTAAAATACAGACTACCATTTTCGAAACCATAGACACACCAATGCCAGTTACTACATACCCACTCACTGATTCCTAGGTCTACACACACATCCACTCATTCACCTATACAGTCACTCATACATGCAGTCACTCATCAATACAGCACTATCATATGCACTCATACGCCTATACAGACACTCACACACTGCCACTCATCCATAGAGTTACTCACACACCTAGTCAGTCATGCAAATAATCAATCACACTCCCATTTACTCACCTATACAGTTAAACACACACCACCTCACTTATTCATACAGATACTAACACATACTTACTCTCTTATACAATCACTGAGACAAGCACACACTCATCCATACAGCCACTCTCACAATCACTCACTCTCACATATAGTCATTTATATACTCCAACACTCACATATACTGCCTTTCACATATGTAATTTCTCACACATGTACCACTGAGACATCCATTCACTCACCAACACACCCATACACACACTCATCCACTCATACAGCCCTTCACAGATGCACTCTTGAACCCATACACCCAGTGAATCACCCACTCACACATCTATGCACAGTCACACACCCCCCATCCACCCACACAGACACTCAGGCACCCATACAGATACTCAGATAACCAATCAATAACCTATATAAACACTCATGTAGATTCTCACCAGCCATGCAGCCGCTTACACACCAACTAACAGACTGATACAGACATTCACACAGTTTAGTCACTAACCCATGCATTCAGTAAGACACGATTAATCACTCACTTATACAGTCAGTCACGCACTTACTAAATCCTCCATTCAGACACTTATACACCCACTCATTCTTCAATACACCTTGGCATCTATATATATATAAAACATATTTAAACTTTACAGAAGCACACAGTCACTGGATGATGTCATCAGTGATGTCATCAGTGATGTCATTTGAGATGTCATCAGTGATGTCACTGACCATGTCATGAGTGATGTAATATGTGACGTCATCAGCAGTGCATTGCGGGGGCGCGATTTATAGTTAGCTCAACTAACTATGACGGACTAATTTCACTGGTTTGGTACTAGTGAAATGTCCAACAAACTATAACGTCCCTGAAACCTGTGTTTTTTCAGTGAATATATATATATATATATATATATATATATATATATATATATATATATATATAGATAGATAGATAGATAGATATATAGATTCACTGAAAAAACCATAGGTTTTAGGGACAGTTATAGTTAGTTGGGCATTGCACTCGTACAAAACCCGTGAAATTCCCCTGTTATAGTTAGTTCAGCTAACTATAACTCGCGCCCGCAATGCACTGCTGATGACGTCACATATTACATCACTCATGACATGGTCAGTGACATCACTGATGACATCTCAAATGACATCACTGATGACATCATCCAGTGACTGTGTGTTTCTGTAAAGTTTAAATATGTTTAATATATATAGGGAAAGGCGTATTGAAGAATGAGTGGGTGTATAAGTGTCTGAATGGATGATTTAGTACGTGAGTGACTGACTCTACAAGTGAGTGATTAAACGTATCTTACTGAATGCATGGGTTAGTGACTAAACTGTGTGAATGTCTGTATCCGTCTGTTTGTTGGTGTGTAAGTGGATGCATGGATTTGCGAATATCTACATGAGTGTCTATATGGGTTATTGATTGGTTCTCTGAGTATCTGTATGGCTGCCTGAGTGTTTGTGTGGGTGGGGTGTGTGTGACTCTATACATAGATGTGTGAGTGGGTGATTCACTGGGTGCATGATTTCAAGAGTGCATCTGTGATGGACTGCTTGGGTGGGTGAGTGTGTGTATGGGTGTGTTAGTGAGTGAATGTATATCTCAGTGGTACATGTGCGAGTAACTACATATGTAAAAGGCAGTATATATGTGTGTTAGAGTATTTAAATGGCTATAAGTGAGAGTGTGTTATTGTAAGAGTGGCTGTATGGATGCGTGTGTGCTTGTATCAGTTATTGTATAAGAGCGTAAGAATGTGCTAGTATTTGTATGAGTAAGTGAGCTGGTGTGTGTATAACTGTATAGGTGAGTAAATGGGTGTGTGATTAATTTTTGCATGACTGACTAGGTGTGTGAGTACCTCTATGGATGAGTGGCGGTGTGTGAGTGTTTATATAGGTGTATGAGTGCATATGATAGTCCTTTACTGAGTGACTGTAAGTATGAGTGACTGTACAGGTGAGTGAGTGGATGTGTGTGTAGACCTAAGAATCAGTGAGTGGGTATGTAGTTTTTGGTGTTGGAGTGTCTATGGTTTTGAGAATGGCAGTCTGTAATTTAGAGTGGGTGTATCAAAAGTTATATTAGGGTGTGAGAAGATGCATGAAATTATCACATGGATGATGTCATCAGTGATGTCATTTGAGATGTCATCAGTGATGTCACTGACCATGTCATGAGTGATGTAATATGTGACGTCATCAGCAGTGCAGTGCGGGGGCGCGAGTTATAGTTAGCTGAACTCACTATAACAGGGGAATTTCACGGGTTTTGTACGAGTGCAATGTCCAACTAACTATAACTGTCCCTAAAACCTATGGTTTTTTCAGTGAATTTCAAAGGTTTTTTAAATGCTAATTTCTAACTATAACGTGTCTGAAACCTATGGTTTTTTCACTGAATTTCAAAGGTTTTTTAAATGCTAATTTCTAACTATAACGTGCCTGAAACCTATGGTCTTTTCAGTGAATTTCAAAGGTTTTTTAAATGCTAATTTCTAACTATAACGTGCCTGAAAACTATGATTTTTAAGTGAATTTCAAAGGTTTTTTAAATGCTAGTTTCTAACTATGCCAACAGAGGTAGGACATGTGAAGAAAGAAGAAAAAACGCACAGAAAGAAGCAAAAGATGTGCAGAAAGAACCAACAGAGGAGCAGAAAGAGGCCTTGTTGCAAAATCATCCTGTGCCCACAACTTTTTCAGACGGGTACTGGTGGTAACTGACTCTGACTAACCAGAGCCAGTGCGCGTTTGCACAGTGGTGAAGGGAGAGGGGCCTGAGGTGACATGTGTGCAAACGCGCCCCGTGGCGCGTTTTAAGTTGCGGGATTAAGTCCCCTTGAATCCTGAGGGTCCCTGGGGCCCAACTAGCCCCCAGGTACCTACAGTTAGGACCACAGAGCTGAGTTGCAGAGAGGCGTTCGGAGGCCACGCACCTTTTTCACCTCTCTGCAACGCACCTCTGTTGTGCTTACTGAAGGTACCTGGTGGGCTAGTTGGCACCCAGGATTCAAAGGGAATTAACTCCCCAACTTAAAACGCACCACAGGGCGTGTTTGCGCACATGTCACCTGAGGCCCCGCCCCTCCCTTCACCACTGTGCAAACGCGCCCTGTGGCGCGTTTTAAGTTGGGGGATTAGGTCACCTTGAATCCTGAGAGTCCCTGGGGCCCAACCAGCCCACCAGGTACTTCCAGTAAGCACCACAGGCCTGCGTTGCAACGCCTGTAACAAATTGTGCAGTTGTGTTTGTGTAGTGTAGGGGGTCATGCTGGGGGTAGTGTTTTAGGGTTTAGGGTAGTGCAGTGGTGTTTGGGTAGTGTAGGGAGTCGTGCTGGGGGAGTGTTTT
The DNA here is from genome assembly GCA_963921515.1 of Calotriton arnoldi. Lineage (NCBI taxonomy): Eukaryota > Metazoa > Chordata > Amphibia > Caudata > Salamandridae > Calotriton > Calotriton arnoldi. The sequence goes on along the minus strand of CAWUFW010002244.1, from coordinate 1,072,132 downwards.
AGGGTTTAGGGTAGTACAGTGGTGTTTGGGTAGTGTAAGGGGTCGTGCTGGGGTTAGTGTTTTAGGGTTTTAGGGTTTAGGGTAGTGCAGTGGTGTTTGGGTAGTGTAGGGGGTCGTGCTGGGGTTAGTGTTTTAGGGTTTTAGGGTTTAGGGTAGTGCAGTGGTGTTTGGGTAGTGTAGGGGATACTGCTGGGGTAGTGTTTTAGGGTTTAGGGTAGTGCAATGGTGTTTGGGTAGTGTAGGGGGTACTGCTGGGGGTAGTGTTTTAGGGTTTAGGGTAGTGCAGTGGTGTTTGGGTAGCATAGGGGGTACTGCTGGGGGTAGTGTTTTATGGTTTAGGGTAGTGCAGTGGTGTTTGGGTAGTGTAGGGGTTCGTGCTGGGAGTAGTTTTTAGGGTTTAGGGTAGTGCAGTGGTGTTTGTGTAGTGTAGGAGGTCGTGTTTTAGGGTTTAGGGTAGTGCAGTGGTCTTTGGGTAGTGTAGGGGTTCGTGCGGGGGGTATTGTTTTAGAGTTTAGGGTAGTGCAGTGGTCTTTGGGTAGTGTAGGGGTTGTGCGGGGTAGTGTTTTAGGGATTAGGGTAGTGCATTGGTATTTGGGTAGTGTAGGGGGTCATGCGGGGGGTAGTGTTTTAGGGTTTAGGGCAGTGCAGTGGTGTTTAGGTAGTGCTGGGGGAGTGTTTTAGGGTTTAGGGCAGTGCAGTGGTGTTCGGGTAGTGTAGGGGGTCGTGCTGGGGGAGTGTTTTAGGGTTTAGGGCAGTGCAGTCGTGTTCGGGTAGTGTAGGGGGTCGTGCTGGGGGAGTATTTTAGGGTTTAGGGTAGTGCAGTGGTGTTCGGGTAGTGTAGGGGGTCATGCTGGGGGTAGTGTTCTAGGGTTTAGGGCAGTGCAGTGGTGTTCGGGCAGTGTAGAGGGTCGTGCTGGGGGTGGTGTTTCAGGGTTTAGGGCAGTGCAGTAGTGTTCGGGCAGTGTAGGGGGTCGTGCAGGGGGTGGTGTTTCAGGGTTTAGGGCAGTGCAGTGGTGTTCGGGCAGTGTAGGGGGTCGTGCAGGGGTGGTGTTTCAGGGTTTAGGGCAGTGGTGTTCGGGCAGTGTAGGGGGTCATGCTGGGGGTGGTGTTTCAGGGTTTGGGGCAGTGCAGTGGTGTTCGAGCAGTAAAGGGGGTCATGCTGGGGGTGGTGTTTCAGGGTTTAGGGCAGTGCAGTGGTGTTCGGGCAGTGTAGGGGGCGGTGCAGGGGGTGGTGTTTCAGGGTTTAGGGCAGTGCAGTGGTGTTCGGGCAGTGTAGGGGGTGGTGCAGGGGTGGTGTTTCAGGGTTTAGGGCAGTGCAGTGGTGTTCGGGCAGTGTAGGGGGCGGTGCAGGGGGTGGTGTTTCAGGGTTTAGGGCAGTACAGTGGTGTTCGGGCATTGTATGGGGTGGTGCTGGGGCTGGTGTTTCAGGGTTTAGGGCAGTGCAGTGGTGTTCGGGCAGTGTAGGGGGTCGTGCTGGGGCTGGTGTTTCAGGGTTTAGGGCAGTGCAGTGGTGTTCGGGCAGTGTAGGGGGTCGTGCTGGGGCTGGTGTTTCAGGGTTTAGGGCAGTGCAGTGGTGTTCGGGCAGTGTAGGGGTCATTCTGGGGCTGGTGTTTCAGAGTCTAGGGCAATGCAGTGGTGTTTGGGCAGTGTAGGTGGTCTTGCTGGGGCTGGTGTTTCAGGGTTTAGGGCAGTGCAGTGGTGTTCGGGCAGTGTAGGGGGTCGTGCTGGGGGTGGTGTTTCAGGGTTTAGGGCAGTGCAGTGGTGTTTGGGCAGTGTAGGGGGTCGTGCTGGGGCTAGTGTTTCAGGGTTTAGGGCAGAGCAATGGTGCTCAGGCAGTGTAGGGGGTTGTGCTGGGGGTGATGTTTCAGGGTTTAGGGCAGTGCAGTGGTGTTAGGGCAGTGTAGGGGGTCGTGCTGGGGGTGGTGTTTCAGGGTTTAGGGCAGTGCAGTGGTGTTCCGGCAGTGTAGGGGGTCGTGCAGGGGGTGGTGTTTCAGGGTTTAGTGCAGTGGTGTTCGGGCAGTGTAGGGGGTCGTGCTGGGGTGGTGTTTCAGGGTTTAGGGCAGTGCAGTGGTGTTCGGGCAGTGTAGGGTGTCGTGCTGAGGGGTGGTGTTTCAGGGTTTAGGGCAGTGCAGTAGTGTTTGGGCAGTGTAGGGGGTCGTGCAGGGGGTGGTGTTTCAGGATTTAGGGCAGTGCAGTGGTGTTCGGCCAGTGTAGGTAGTCTTGCTGGGGGTGGTGTTTCAGGGTTTAGGGCAGTGCAGTAGTTTTCGGGCAGTGTAGGCGGTCGTGCTGGGGCTGGTGTTTCAGGGTTTAGGGCAGTGCAGTGGTGTTCGGGCAGTGTACGGGGTTGTGCTGGGGCTGGTGTTTCAGGGTTTAGGGCAGTGCAGTGGTGTGCGGGCAGTGTACGGGGTCGTGCTGGGGCTGGTGTTTCAGGGTTTAGGGCAGTGCAGTGGTGTTCGGGCAGTGTAGGGGGTCGTGCTGAGGGTGGTGTTTCAGGGTTTAGGGCAGTGCAGTGGTGTTCGGGCAGTGTAGGGGGTCGTGCTGGGGCTGGTGTTTCAGGGTTTAGGGCAGTGCAGTGGTGTTCGGGCAGTGTAGGGGGTCGTGCTGGGGGTGGTGTTTCAGGGTTTAGGGCAGAGCAGTGGTGTTCGGGCAGTGAAGGGGGTCTTGCTGGGGGTGGTGTTTCAGGGTTTAGGGCAGTGGTGTTCGGGCAGTGTAGGGGTCTTGCTGGGGGTAGTGTTTCAGGGTTTAGGGCGGTGCAGTGGTGTTCGTGCAGTGTAGGGGGTCGTGCTGGGGGTGGTGTTTCAGGGTTTAGGGCAGTGCAGTAGTGTTCGGGCAGTGTAGGGGGTCATGCAGGGGTGGTGTTTCAGGGTTTAGGGCAGTGCAGTGGTGTTCTGGCAGTCTAGGGGGTCATGCTGGGGGTGGGGTTTCAGGGTTTAGGGCAGTACAGTGGTGTTCGGGCAGTGTAGGGGGTCTTGCTGGGGGTGATGTTTCAGGGTTTAGGGCAGTGCAGTGGTGTTCGGGCAGTGTAGGGGGTCTTGCTGGGGGTAGTGTTTCAGGGTTTAGGGCAGTGCAGTGGTGTTCGTGCAGTATAGGGGTCGTGCTGGGGATGGTGTTTCTGGGTTTAGGGCACTGCAGTAGTGTTCGAGCAGTGTAGGGTGTTTTGCAGGGGGTGGTGTTTCAGGGTTTAGTGCAGTGGTGTTCGGGCAGTGTAGGGGGTCATGCACGGGGTGGTGTTTCAGGGTTTAGGGCAGTGCAGTGGTGTTCGGGCAGTGTAGGGTGTTGTGCTGGGGCTGGTGTTTCAGGGTTCAGGGCAGTGCAGTGGTGTTCAGGCAGTGTAGGGGGTCGTGCTGAGGCTGGTGTTTCACGGTTTAGGGCAGTGCAGTGGTGTTCGGGCAGTGTAGGGGGTCGTGCTGGGGCTGGTGTTTCAGGGTTCAGGGCAGTGCAGTGGTGTTCGGGCAGTGTAGGCGGTCGTGCTGGGGCTGGTGTTTCAGGGTTTAGGGCAGTGCAGTGGTGTTCGGGCAGTGTAGGGGGTCGTGCAGGGGCTGGTGTTTCAAGGTTTAGGGCAGTGCAGTGGTGTTCGGGCAGTGTAGGGGGTCGTGCTGGGGCTGGTGTTTCAGGGTTTTGGGCAGAGCAGTGGTGTTCGGGCAGTGTAGGGGGTCATGCTGGGGGTAGTGTTTCAGGGTTTAGGGCAGTGCAGTGGTGTTCGGGCAGTGTAGGGGGTCGTGCTGGGGGTGGTGTTTCAGGGTTTAGGTCAGTGGTGTTCGGGCAGTGTAGGGGGTCTTGCTGGGGGTGGTGTTTCAGGGTTTTGGGCAGTGCAGTGGTGTTCGGGCAGTGTAGGGGGTCGTGCTAGGGGTGGTGTTTCAGGGTTTAGGGCAGTGCAGTGGTGTTCGGGCAGTGTAGGGGGTCATGCAGGGGCTGGTGTTTCAGGGTTTAGGGCAGTGCAGTGGTGTTCGGGCAGTGTAGGGGGTCGTGCTGGGGGTAGTGTTTTAGGGTTTAGGGTAGTGCAGTGGTGTTTGTGTAGTGTAGGGGGTCATGTTTTAGGGTAGTGCAGTGGTGTTTGGGTAGTGTAGGGGGTCGTGCTGGGGGTAGTGTTTTAGGGTTTAGGGTAGTGCAGTGGTGTTTGTGTAGTGTAGGGGGTCGTGCTGGGGGTAGTGTTTTAGGGTTTAGGGTAGTGCAGTGGTGCTTGTGTAGTGTAGGAGGTCGTGCTGGGGGTAGTGTTTTAGGGTTTAGGGTAGTGCAGTGGTGTTTGTGTAGTGTAGGGGGTCATGTTTTAGGGTAGTGCAGTGGTGTTTGGGTAGTGTAGGGGGTCGTGCTGGGGGTAGTGTTTTAGGGTTTAGGGTAGTGCAGTGGTGTTTGTGTAGTGTAGGGGGTCGTGCTGGGGGTAGTGTTTTAGGGTTTAGGGTAGTGCAGTGGTGCTTGTGTAGTGTAGGAGGTCGTGCTGGGGGTAGTGTTTTAGGGTTTAGGGTAGTGCAGTGGTGTTTTTGTAGTGTAGGGGGTCATGTTTTAAGATGCAATGCTCCAATACCTGACCAGTCTGCACTACATAAAACTGCAAAAAAACTAAAAATAAAAAGTGTTTTGCACACTTTTGTCATTGGGCTATATGTGGGCTACATCTTGGTAATATTTGTGCTA